>OY982582.1:5780850-7098191 GCA_963859945.1 Euplagia quadripunctaria
ACATAACACTATAGTGTTACAAAATTCTTTAAACATTATATCTTTAAATAATGTGAAAACTCGTAAAAGTAGTCATGACCGTTAGGTTATTTAAATTATATTATTAGGTTATTTAAATGAATTTTATTATATATTCTCGAATTTCACTTTCAGTGTGAATCAGACTGACAAGGGTCTACCATACACGAAGATTAAACTTTAACAAAGTGTTATAAAACAGGGTTAAACTGGTCAGTAATTTATAGTTACATAGGCCAATGTGGCTACAGCAGGCACACTTTGCGGTGTAGTATAAATGTTATACCGGACCAAACGGCCGGTTAACTGGCGGCTCAATCATATTATTGACAGTCACAAGACCTATTGACTCTCCTCATTACTCAGACCCACTTATTAGGCTGCAAGCATGACCTTTTGGAGACTAAAACTTTATAGGGCTTTGTTGGTACGCAATCAAGATTGAACTTTATTGATTTGTTGCGAGAGTTACAATTCATTAAATGTTAGTTAAAGCATGTCATCTGTTATACTATTAATTAATATGAAGTTACTGTAATATTTCAATCTATATATTTATGTACGACACAGTGAGTATGGAGGGAGTGTGTCACAATATGGCAAAACTTTGAGCAACGTATTTTATAATTTTTTCATATCTAGGGTAGATATGGAAAAACAAAAATACCACAAAAGTGAGACCTTGCAAAAATTTAATGACATTTTAATGTTACCTTGAAGACTTCTTGCCACCGCGGTCTATCGTCATGGTAATATACCACGGATACATACTCGTCTACCAAGGGTACTCCAGCACCTATCGATATAACGCCCTGAAATGCAACAGTTTAGAGAATCAATATGTAAAATATAATTAGCATTAAGGTACTATTTTAGTGCGGTATTTATAGTCCTGCTAACTACGAACTGCCAGTAAGACCTCCTTGAACTGGAGCGGAGTAAGAACCCGTATAAACAACAAAATAGTTATTGGATAAGCGATCAAGGTTTGCTGGGGTTTCAATGAACTTCCTTCTCAGGTTCTATTCTGGTCCATTGCAAAACCACACATGGTTTGATTTCGAGGCTATTTCGAGGTAAGATGATACGGCGACATGGACGTATCATGGGTCCAAGAATACATTAATAAAATTGTTGTTTTTTACCCTGTTAATATGTTGTTAAATTAACACAACAATTAAGTCAACTCGTTTGAAAAACTAACCTTTATGGTCTGTCCGTCTTTATCAACGACTCTAGCGACTAACTCGATGTTTCTCTCTGATGATTTCCCCCCGCCCTTAGAGAAAGATCCCCCACACACGGTGACGTAGAGATCGTTCCGAACATCTCCGGGTAAGATTACTTCAGGGAATCCCATCTTGCGTGCGACAGCTGTGTTCCCGACTACCAGATGAGGATTTTCTTCGCGAATCTGTAATTAAGTAGAGGTAGCAAGCAATTAAGATTCGTATTTCAAAAATACATAAATTTAATAGATTTTAGGTAGGTATGTATATAATAAATCGGTACTCGCTAGCGGTCGCTAGCTTTGGGTAAACTTGGAACTATTATCTACAGTTACTATTGTGGAAGATACACAAAACACCAATGCTTACTTGTTTTAGATCACCTTCCACGAGCCGCACCGACACGGACAATCCTTGTGAATGTTTTGCATCCTTAATATCTCTGTTAGCTATTATTTTCTTTAACAAACTGTCTAGATTTTCCTTCTCATATCTGAAAAAAAAAATGTTATTGACACATCTAGCTCAATAGCAAAATTATGTATTGAAGATTTTGGTTTCGGAGGTTAGCGCGTTCAACCAAACAAATAAACTCTTCAGTTTTATAATATTAGTATAGATTTGCAAATACATGGTGATAAATATTTTTATTTTCATTAACACATAGATACATATCTGGAAATTAAAAAGAAAATCACAGAGCTGCTAGGCAACAAAGAACATTAACTTAATACTCGTACTTGTGACTACACAGTTCTCACATTATCGTAAGTAACAGATTAGTATTACGTACCCGTAATTAAAACCTGGAAATGATACTCACGCATAAAAAGGCACTTGTATATTTTTGTCGGGGCTATCCGTGGTGACGTATCGCTTGATATCAGCACAGGCCACGCCGAAAGGCCTTCGCATTTGCCGACCAGATGACATGATCGGTGGTGTTTGGGCTACTGAACTGCGCCTAGAAAGTAAATTATTGTGTTAATGGAGTTCCAATAAGTTTACTGAGAGGCTTCAAATGCTTTTGGTTCAATAGACTGGCCTATTGGTCTAGTGGTTAGTGACCCTGACTGCTATGCCATAGGTCGTGGGTTCGATTCCCACCCGAGTCTGGGTGTTCTTTGTGTCCGTTGTTTGTATGTTTGTAAAGTCCCAAGCGACACAGGAGTAATTCTTAATGCGGGAGTTGTCTTTTTTAAAAAAGAAAAAAAAAAGAAATCAATCCCTTGAAGAAGACTAAGAAGTATTAGCGAAGCGTATTCGTAGGTAAGAAGAATAGTTTTTGGCGGGCTGCTTGGTAAAGACGACGTTCATACCTGTTTTCCATGTGGCACTATTAGTACCTATCTTATAAATTATCTAGTAAATGTATATATGACTTTTTTATTTATCTCAAGCTTTCGATCAGGGCTGCCAGTAAGGACAATTTATTTTATACCGCCGACCCGAGCGAATTTAAATAAATCAATATGAATTGAATAGTCTTTCTTACCTATGGTCTACATTTTGTGGCTCCATCGACCCTAATCGAACTACGTTGCATACTAGGTATATCTTTTCACTCTTCAATATATCGGAGCTGAAGTCCTGAAACAACAAATCTATGTGTAAATAGGCAAAACATAACAGTTAAGCACCATTTTCTCATTTGTTTGTCAACCGATTTTCTTCTTTTTTTTTGTTTAGTACATTTTGGCAAGTTTTAGTGATATTAAGAAAAAAACGGATCAGATATTTTTTTTATTTAAATTATGTGAAAACAACTACAAAAGGCGTCCAGTTTACAGAGTGTATCTAACAATGAAATGCAACACTTGCTTAAATCACTGAAAGAGCCAAAACTCTAGCATGTTACGGACAAGATTTTTTGAAAAAAATAAACTATCCGTTGCTGTAGGGGTGTAGGGCTCTGTTTCCGCATTTAGACTCATAGACGGACTAGTTGAGCCAGCCTAGCTCCTTCCAGAAGCACACAAGCCTCCTGGGGCGTTCGCAGGCTTCTAGGAGCGATCTCGCTCCCGCGAGGACACTCGCCCGTTGTGTGGCCACTCCCTCGCACTCCGGGATAACGTGGGCGGCCGTCCGGCCGGTAAACTATCCGTTTTAAAGTTTTGACCGTTTGAATTTCCAAGTATTATCACCTCCGGTTCTCATAAAAGTAGATGGATAAAGTTAATGACGTAAAGTCTTTAACTTCGCATTTTTTTTATTTAGGGATTATTTAGATACTCTGTTATCCATAAAAAGTAACATGCATAATTTTTTTAAACGGATAGTTTTTTTTTAAACTCGTTGTAACTGCATGCTGGTCATGCCCTTTCAGTGATTTAAGTAAGTGTTCCATTGTCATATACACCCTGTATATATGACCTGTCATGTACGGAGTTTTTTTTTTTATACAGGCAAATGAGCAGACGGGTCACTGTTAAGTGACTACCGTCGCCTACGGACACCTGCAACTCAAGAGTCACAAGTGGCCAGGCTTTGAGATGGGAGTACGCAAAGTCCATTTCATGTCACTTCAACCGATACTGGTCGATGAAATAAACCAAAACATTCCAAACTTAATGAATTATGGTCGAATATCGACCAACGGGCGGTCTCTAGTCACTTAAATATTGTCAACTAATGCCGCGTTCCAATAAACAAGAAACGATTCGTTTTGCTTACGGATGGACCGTAAGCAATACGAATCGTTTTTTGTTTATTGGAACGCGGCATAAGTAAAAAAAGGTAGATATTACGAGAAAGACATTTAAATGATAACAAATGGCTAGAAACGTGGGTTTTTTCACAAATAACATTGAAATGTTACAAGACGTCACAAATAGATAATTATAGTTGTAGACTAATATGAATTACATATTTCAGCACATTGGATATTTGTACTTCGAGTACTAATATTAGTACGTGGGAGACCTCTCGGTAGCTTTTTGTAAAATCGTATTTTTCGTTTTTTTTGTAAAATTGCATTTTTACATTGCAGTTGAACTTAAAATGCAAAACTGTATCTGTATACAAAATTTCATCAAAATCGTTGGAGCCGTTTCCTAGATTCAGATTATATAATACTAGCAGCGCCCCGCGGTTTCACCCCCCGTAAATTCCGATCCCGTGGGAATATCGGGATAAAAAGTAGCCTATGCGTTAATCCAGGTCTCCAGCTATCTGCATACCAAGTTTCGTCGCAATCGGTTCAGTGGTTTTTGCGTGAAAGAGTAACAAACATCCATCCATCCACCTATCCATCCATCCAAACTTTCACATTTATAATATTAGCGAGATATACATATATATATAAGAATTGCTCGTTTTATTTATAATATGTAAGTGTATATTTAGAAATCTATAAGTATGTTTATCAGTAGTCTGGTTACCATAGTACAGGCTCTGTCTAGTTTGAGATCAGACGACTGTCTGTGAGAGGTGTTAAGTTATTATTAATATATATTATTACTAAATATGATAACAATTTAATGAGGTTGTATATATCTCCTATTAGGTATGTTCTGTTCTGTGTTACGTTCCGTAGAGAGAAAAGATATATTGAATACTTACCGTAAATACTATTATAGGGCTGCTAAGCATAGGGCTACCGAGATTTACAGTACTGAGAGAGTTGGCAGCAGGCCATATAAGCAACAAGTGCTCGGTGAGCTTATTCCCGCTGGCATCGTATAAAGCAAGCGCTAACTCCGCTGGCTCGGACATGCGACATACGAAGTTGTGAACGCGAACTGATATCGTGTACGTTCGGGCCCCTGGAGGGGTTGTGGGAGGTGGAGTGATGGGCGTTGTTTCCTGGAATAAAAAAAAATAAACAATTATTTTACAAATTAAAACTATCGAATCTATTAAAAGCACCTACTTTATTGCCTTAATAGATCCCCCTGGTGGTGATGGCCTCCCTGTAGAAGACTGTGGTTAGGCAAAACACTGGCGTAGTGCTTCTTTTTTTCTGATAGCGGCTAGGGTCGCACTCCATCACTACCTACTACTGGTGTTACGAGGGTTAATAGGTATATTGCCTTAGTGGTATTAAATCAAAACGTCAGCAAACACGAATAATGACAAATACCTACGCATTATTTAGAATTTAGAAAAAAAATTAAAATAATGGTAACTGTAAAAATAATTAGTTCTATAAAACTCGAAATTATTTATATTTTAGTTCCCTACGTTCATCCTCCTCGCAAATGCGTGCTATGTATTTGTAATAATAATTAATTTATTAATGACAATTTTATTACGCAAATAAGGAATGGTTTTCCTGTAAAGGAGACGGACCGTTCTACGCTGGGTAAATAATAATGACACAAAAATGCAGACTAAATTCCTTCGTTTTTCCTTATTCTTCTTATACAGCTTAGATGTGAGAAACTGTGAGACTGCCTAATACTGATACGTTGTTACCAACGTATTGTTAATCTAAACCATCCAGGGAAACACGCTAAAAATCTTCGTCTAGCAATGAAGTAATGATCCTTGAACCCGTTTGAGCGCGACCCACCGGGTCCAATCGTGAATCTAATCCATCTCACACACAGTCATACACACACACAGTCATACACACACACACAGTCATACACACACACAGTCATACACACACAGTCATACACACACACAAAAACAGGGACAGCGCATGCTGATGCTGGGCCCCATTTCACGTAATAAAATTCCCAATCATTCCAAACAAAATGTATTAATAATAAGGATTTTTTCTTTTCAAAATACCAATAAATATTTCCAAGATTTAGAAAAATTTTCTTCGATTCGCCAAATAGGTGCAGCCGTTCTGAAGTAAAGCGCTTATTTACATTCGGCAATGATTTCGATTTATATAGATTGCACTCACCATATTTTTTTCAATACGAGTATTGGCCTCATCATGCAACGAGTTCAGTTTGTACGTAGATACTTGAAACGGGTCGACGAGTTGACCGTTTGCCGTCCGCACTGCCAACTCCATACCTAAGGATCTATAAAATAAGTATTTTTACACAACTACAAAAACAATATTACGCATTAAACCACATGTGTAAAAACTAAAATTCGAAGCTAAAAATACGCTTTAATGAATTGAATATTACGAAATAAAGTCATATGCAAAAGATATACCTACATACTGATAATAAAAACTTTTTCATTTACATATTAGGTTTGTAATTCGGGACTTAATCGTGAGTCACAGTCCACTCGTGACCACGATCGGTGCAATCCCATCGAAAACGTCGGGTAACCAAGAGGTATTGTACCTTTTAAATATTATCGCGATTAAGTCCTGAATAACAAACCTAATATGTATCAAAGTCGCGAAAGTTTAAAAACAATTTTTCATTTACGTTAATTTACGTTATTTATTTCAAGCGTTGATTTATTTTCCTTTGAAATTATTTTTTTTAAATCAGTTCTTTTCACGATATAAATTGTACGTCTACATAGAAGAAAGTTAGTAAATCTCGTAACAATCATAGATGATTTACAGGTGTCATTATTTTTTAGGGTATAAATAGACGAAATCCGCAAACGATGGTGCCAATTCAGTTGTTACAAATCTCTCTAAACTAGACTAAAACCACTAAAATTTAGTTTAGTCCTGCCAAAAAAAAAAAACATTTAGTTTAGTCCTGCCAAATGACGTTTGACGACGACTAAACTTACTTAAGTTTGACAGAACCAAAAATGGATAAGTTACTCATCTTAGTCCATATTTGCTCATTAGTTTTTCTGTTGTACTTTCTGAACGTCTAAAATTGTATAAAATTAGGAACGTCACACTAATATTAGACTGTCATTAACTTTTAGTGATATACGTTTTTCGTAGTCAATCCATAATATTTTTTACGCTACGCTCGCCTGTACATATTTATATGTTTTGCGCGGAACCCTAATACTTTTTGCAAAATAAAAGTAGCCTAAGTTACTTTTTATAACACCAGTTATCTGCCAGTGAAAGTCCCGTGGAAATCGGTCCACTCGTTCCGGAGATGAACCGAAACAAACAGACAGACAGAAAGACAGACAAAAGTAAAAAAAAGATTTTTGATATATGTACCATGTAAAAATTTCAATTTCATTCGGATCATTTAGTAAAATTATTTATTTGTATAGATGAAACATATTATTTTTAGAAAGAATGCACATGGAAAACATACGGGACAATTCTAATCACTTTGAGATGGCAGAGGATTATTTATTTCGGCACTTATTTTGTAAATTAAACTAATTAATTAGTTTTTTTAATATGTCGGCTTGCACAGACTCATCATAGGCAGTTAACTCAATATCACAGTATTTACTCAGCTATGAGCGAGACATATAAGAGTTTGTTTACTATTATGATTTATAACAGGCATTCCCAATATATCGGTTTCCCAGGGGTCGACAGAAACGAAAACTGATTTTGGGGGTCGACGAGGTCTAAAAATACCCCTATTAATTGACGCAAGTTCCTATTTTCAGTTCCTTTCCAGATACTGTACAAGTTGTGTTACGTGTACCAACTTGTGATAAGAATGACTAATATTTTTGTAGGAAGTATCATTGTTATATTTTCAAAAAACTCAACAAGTCGATAAGCGTGTCTTGTGAACACTTATCGACTTGTACTTCGTACAAGATGTAAAACTCGACAAGTCAATAAGCGTGGACAAGTGAAATAGAAAAATTTTCAAGAAATTTTAGTTTAGGGAGTTTAACAACAGAACCGGCACCAATGTAACGCCAATTTATTCATAGGTTAGTGCGGATTAACCGCAATGCCTTTCTTGAAAGTAAGTCCTTACCTATTGCCTTTATCGATGGTGAAGACGGCAGTTCTGGCAACCCTTCGCAATTGGTCTTGTGGTAGAGCTCCTGAGGCGATTTGAACTCTTAAATCGAGGAGAACTCGCATGCTCACCTCCATGAATTTAAGACGCTCATCGTTGGTCTGGGAAAACATTCATATTTAGCTTTTGCCAGTGGCTTCGTTCGCCTTAAAGTAGATTTTGTTAATGAATTTGGGTGTCACTCGGAAGCAGTACTTTTACAGGATGAAAGTTACCCTATGTCCTTCGCTTCTCCTGACAAGGGATTGTCCATTAATCACGTGAGCCTCGAAAGGGGAGGGGGTTTCAGAAAAAATCACGAAATATCACAAGGGGGGAGGGGGGTATAGTGAGATATCACGTGTTTTATTTCTTCGTAGAATCCGCGATTGTATCTGTGTTTAAAGATAATATTTTGAAAATAAAATAAATAAATATATTTTGAACTAAAAATACACGTGATTTTGGCTAAGGGTGGGAGGGTTAGTCTTACACCTCACCACGTATCACCAGGGTGGAGGGGATGTTAAAAAAATGCTAAAAAAAACATCACGTGATTTATGGACGACCCCCAAGTTAAGAAGTGAAAGCGTAACAAACAAACTCACATTCTCATTGATCTACTAGCTTTTGCCTGCGACTTCGTTCGCGTGGAAATTTTGATGAAATCTATGCCCCGGGAACCGTCAATTTTTCCCGGGTAAAAAGTAGCCTATGAGCTATTTCAGACTATAATCTATCTCTGTGCCAATCTGTTTCATGCAGATCGGTTGAGCCGTTTTTGCGTCAAGTAACAAAGATCCATCCATCTATACATCCTTACAAACTGTCACCTTTATAATTAATATTAGTAAAATTAGTTGAAATAACATTCTAACTTTTAAAGTTTCGCGTTCCATGATATAATTATGTATTTCCACGGGAATTAACGCGATCACGAAAAGGTGCCTTTACCTTTAGTGAATTCATATCTGAAGGTTGACTCTGGACTATGTCATCCCTAGGTGGCAAAATTTTTACTGCCTATACCTGTACCCATAGTTTAAACACCCTCCTTCGTTCTTTAACTACTACTATCTAACCTTTAACAGGCATGGCCTACTCCACAATGTAGGTATGAAGCTACAAGTACGTAGCGGTATCGACGGATCGGACGAACTCAGTGGGCTGCTGCGCGCAGGCCGATTCGCACATGTCATCCCACGTCAGTTCGATACTCACTACTCACGCGCCGCGTCGCTTGGTCCGATAGATACTTAACTATAATTAAGGCAAAAGCATACGGTATCGTTTTCAGCTGCTTAAATATTAACAAGGTTCCGAAACTCACGTTTTTTACACTTCCAAAGGACATCGAAAGGTAAAGAAATGCAACCCTAGCGTCGTCAGAAAAGATAAGAGTTACACAATAGAAAGAGAGGCAACTTCAAGGTGAATATAACTGCATCTGATTAACGCTGTGTGACCTGAATTCCACTTTATAGTGTAGGGGCAAGAGTCGCTATTTATGTAAATGATTTTACTCAGTGGAACTTCTGTAGTAGTACTATTATGTATTCTGTGCCTTTAATAAGTATAGTCTCCCACCTAAATACAATTCTGTGTTTAACTTGTACTTTACCGATTTTTTTATTTAAATTAAATAATTTAGGTAAATTCCCTACTACCCAGTAAGTCTGCAAGTTACCAGTAAGTAGATGGTGGCGTTATGCTGCGGTTTTCTTTATAAAATATGTACTTCACCAATAAATCGGCTTTAGTGTTAAACGGGAGTTACCGTTGTACTACTACACTGTGTTCGTGCATACATAGTAAAATTGGTTATTTAATACTAGCAACCCACCCCGGCTTCACACGGGTAGCAGAGGAATTTACACAAAACCTTAACAAATTATATACCTAAACCTTCCTCATGAATCTTTTGAAAACCGCATGAAAATCTGTTCAGTAGTTTTTTAAGTTTATCGCGAGCAGACAGACAAACGCAGCGGGGGACTTTGTTTTATAATATGTAGTGATTAAGTCAACAAAATGATGCATTATATTCCTTACCACAAATACTCACAACCATTTAAAACCACTGACTTAATCAGCGTTCAAAAGTGGTGCATACGCCATATTAAACAATTAATTATGGATTAAATTTAAATGTTTAATGAGTAATGTTTGCCAGTTTATAAGCTTATAAGGAAATATATTATTTCAAGTTGATCACAGCAACTTGCGTTTTCACCGGTTTTCAAAAGGACAGGATAATAGTCTTGACACTAGACGGAAAAACGTATTTATCAAACACGAGCGTCTGAATCTGTAGGAATGTTATAAAGTTTTTTTTATATTATAGGGGGCAAACGAGCAGACGGGTCACCTGATGATAAGTGACTATCATGAGTGAATATCACCATGGACACCTGCAACTCAAGAGTCACAGGTGCGTTGCCGGCCTTTGAAATGGCTTTTTTAAGTTATACTGTCAGAACTATTACTTTAAATGATTGTGTGCAGGATCTACTAAAATGGTGTAAACCAAGTTGATCCCAAAATATTCTCCACCACACCTGAGAAGGTTTTCAGAACACTGGCGGCTTCGTGGGAGACAAAGGCATCAGCGTCGCCAATAAGAAACTGACAAATTTTCTATTTACCGACGATATTATCGTTTTGTGCCCACTGCTCATGAATTGCTGAAGATGTTCCAGGACCTGAGAACGGCTAGGCTCAAGGTGGGACAGCACGAAGCATAAGATCGAAGTGGATGGGCAGGAGATACATTATGTCGATGAGTATATTTACTGTGGCCAGTCAGTCGCTTTCGAAAACAGGCACGAATGGGAAATAGATTGCCGAAAACGCCTAAAAAGCTATAGGTCGTTTGAAGGGTGATCTTCCGATTTCTCATCGTATCATGTATCCAGCACATCCCAATCTATGGTACTCAGATCTGGTCGCTTACCAGGGCGCAAAAATTCCGCCTTGGAGTTTGCCAAAGAGCGATGCGATGGCGCAGAGGCCCGAACACGGCTCAGATGGGATTAGGAGGGCACGCAAGACAATGATAGGGCTTCAGATATTTTATTCTTTAGATAGGCTTAGCGCGCAGCGCTCCCTTGATCCATGGCCCTAGACTGCAGCTTTACTAGCACAAGCTACTAAATCGGGCCCTGTTGATAATCTAATATAATATATATATTACTAAAACCAGCCTTTAACGAACTTCGCTGAACACGTACAGATTCACGAATTACATTTTCGCTACTAAGTAATCACTTAGTTCGGCTTTTCCCATTTTCAGCAAAGTTTATTAATCATTCGATACTCTTCTAAAGTAGGTACCTACTTATAAACAATAATTTTGAATGTTAGTGATCCGTAAAGAATTGTATGTTAGTTTAGTTGTTGTATGTACGTATGGACGGATGGCACAGGTGTTAATTAGGTACCCCCAGAATATTTCCAATCTCTTCTGTATACGGACACCGTAGGTACTCATCTATTAGATACATTCTTTGCTTTTAAAAACGGAAGTAAAATCCTTCAAATATATACGGGTTTCGAAGTTAATAAGCAGTAGCAATGAAGTTCAATTTTTTTCTTTCGAATCTATCGTATTATTTTATCTTTCATTAATAAATAAAATAAATAATAAATGAAACAAAATTGACATACGATATATAACTTCTTCCAATGCGGCAACCATTCTCTGAGGGTAATAGCAATATCGTGTACCACACCACCACCGCCAGCCGAAGCCACGACAGTTTCATCACATCTGAAACGGAAGTAAAATTAACAAACTTTTTTTTTCGTGTGGAAACCCCCACGGGTCATCACCTCACCGGAGCTAACGGTGAAGTGGTATGTCGGAATAGAACCGACTAAAACCACACGGTGTTCCGTCACAAGTGGGTCTATTGCAAGGGACCCGGGATACCTTAAGAAGGAACCAAAATTAACAATCTTATTCATAACTCATTATTATTATTATTTTGTAGATGGTACGGAACACTTTAGGCTCATGAAATCAACTTGTATTATTTGTAGCTTTTGAGTGGGTCCGTTTGTAATTTATTTAAGTTACAATAGCCTAATGTCAACTGCTCACTTTCACTTTTACAAAAATTTGCTTTTCCCGATGTAGGGACGTTTATTGTTGACAAGTTCTACGTTTATGTCACCATCGGCTCCACTTCACCATAGTATGCGTTGTGACGAATATAAATTGCTTAGGGACCACATTACAGTAATCGAGTCGCAACCCGTGAAATTCTTATTATTCATCATCAATACCTCTTTACCAAATGCACGAGAGTAAATGCACGAGTTATTACAAAAATACTCAAATCGCTATAGCCTATGTAAACACATCAAAAGTATCTAGAACTACATTTTTAACCATAAAAAAATATTCAATTAAAACCAAATATAGTCGTCCAGACTGGGTTCTTACTTTAATTCTTAATGTTTAAGTTAACAACTTATCCCTATTTTCGTTAAAATTAAAAAAAATGCAATTTTTGCAAATTGTGGGTAATTAAGCTAATGTCGTCAATTAAATGACAACAGGCAAAAATGAGGATTTTTTAATTTTTTATTGTAAAGATAAAAAAAATAATGTTTACGTGGGAGAACCAAGCTTCGGCACGTATGGGTGGACTCGACTCCGCTCGATACCACGGCCTCACAGGAAACCGGCAGTGAAGCAATGCTTGCATTGCATTTCACTGCGTGAGTGACGTCGGAGCCCCTAACCCTTCCCTCTTCTATATTCCCGTCCTTCCCCTCTTCCCCCCTCCCCCTTTTGTACTTAAAGGGCGGCAACGCACTTGTGACTCTCGAGTTACAAGTGCCTATGGGCAGCGTTAGTCATTTACTATCAGGTGACCCGTCTACTCGTTTGCCCCCTATACCATAAAAAAAACTGTGTTTCTACCATTGACACGAATCACACAATCACAGCGATTTGGAATGCTTAAAATCAGTTCATTAAAATCACTTTGCCCACGTTCTTTCTAACAAGTCAAAAAGTTGTTGTGCGGTATGCACGGCATCCATACTCGGCAGTGCTCTTCTTTAGACTATACGCCATCCGTGCTCAATTATGTTGTTGAAGTCCGGTGATTGAGCAGGCCACGGTAGGACGCTGGTGCGAGCATCGGGCAAGAGTACGTGTTACGACTTTAGCCGTGTATGGACGTGACGGATCCATCGGAAAAGCAAACACAACGCCAGTCTTCTTCCTCCATTATAAACGGGCCCTACGATTGCGGGGTGCTACAAGTGGAACTCTCAGCGGCCTTCGTAAATGCCGAATTACTTCACGTAAACGATTTCGGATGGTTTGATCGCTTATCAGCAAGCCTGAAGAGCTGTGGAGCCTCGTAACCAACATAATGGCGGTCATGGTACGATTCCGTCAAGCAGTATTTTGGATGTACCAGTCCTGTCTGCGAGTTGTGATGCGAGGTCGTCCTCCATGTCGCTCGGCCACGCTGCCCGTGATACGATGGCGTGTCCAAGAGCGACAGCCACAGTACATTGCCTGGAACCAGCTTGCAACATTCCGCCTGCTCTCATCATCTCTTCTCGTATCAAATGATGTCGTCGCTCCATATCAATGCAATTCTTTTCAGTTCCGATTCAGAAATTGTAATGGTTTTGTAAAAACGCTAATACACACTTTTATAGGAATCCTGATTGACAGTTGATTTTCTATTTTTAATCAAAATTTAAAGAAAATTCTTTATTCAAATAGTGAAATTCACTAAAAAGAATCAATAATGATCCAAAGAAGTTAAAATAAGAATCCGCAATTGCAGCAATACTCTAACACGTACTTGATCCCTAGACACTTTTGATGTGTGTATAATGTGCCTATTATATTTAAAGAATGCCCGAGATTTCTCCAAGAGTCCATCATCAGACCCGACAGAGAAATGTTCGAAATTAGTCCAGCTATCTTCGAGTAATCAGATATACATAAAAGAAGGATTCCGACGAATTGAGAAACCTCGTTTTGTTGAAGTCGGTTAAAAATATGTACTAAAGATAACCCTTTGTACAATTTTGTTCAGAATCGGTCGGAATACGTGGAGGGCCGGATATTAAAGACGAACATATTGTAATTGTGCAAACAACGACGAAAATCCAATAAAATGCATCAAATATCTCGTATAAATTTTTCATCCAGTCCAATAGAACTTCGCATATTGCAGACACGTTTAAGATTTTAATAGTATCTCTTTTATATAAGTTATTGTACTTTTAAGAGATGTAACAGTATATATTTAGTTTAAACTTTTTGCCTACTGGTGGAATTACCCAAATGTTGTGATAATTTTTTGGTGTCTCTAGTTATATGTATTATTTTATACCATACAATACAGAGCACAAAATAACATCCGAACGCTCCGGTAGTACGCAAATCGTGAACATGCCGGCTACCACTTTGTCAAAACTGCAGTCCGAAGATAAACGTCGAAGAGCACTTGCAACTCCCATGCCCAGGCACATTATGTAGATAAATTTGAAACTAACTCTGAGGGCGTCACAATCTTTTTTATTCTTGTCACAAATGCGTTGCCGGCCTTTAAGGTGGGAGTAGGAGAAGGGAGGGGGAAATGGGAAGAGGGAAAGGTTAGGGCCTCCGGTAACCTCACTCGCTCGGCGAAATACATCGCAAGTATTGCTTACTGTCGGTTTTCCGTAAGGCCGTGGTATCACTCCGGTCGAGCCGGCCCATGCTTGCCGCATGGCTCTCCCAAATTTAAACCTGTCCTTATTCAGAGCGATACAAGTCCACCAGCGCACTATATAGTCGTTATAGGGGTTCTTAGCTCTTTACGAAGGTCCAGATTGAGGAACCAACGAGTCCGGGCTCTTGGAGCTGTGTGCTCGATACTCACATTGAGCCCCACTGAAGAGCAGAAATAAATCTGTATGATAAAATTGCTGATCAAACGTGTTCCTTAGTTTGGATTTTTCTTGTAAAATATTTCATATTTTTCACAAGCTACGACATTCCGCTATAGAATATGAAATTCATGCCGTATATTGGGTCAAGGACTTTAGAACCACAATGTCTGGAGGTCTCGAACGTGCTCCAGTTTATCATCATAAAAATATACGAAGTGACGAGGTCGATGACCGTGATTGATAATTACTGTCCATTGACATAATTGTATGAATCACTACTATGAACTTTACCATACACATGTAGGTACTTGTATATTATATACGCGTGTATTTGTTTACTGGCACCAGTTGCCCTTTAATTAAATATTATCAGTGACCAGTAATTTGCTACTGTGTACTTTGATAATGAATTATAAAAGTAATCTCTACAGTCCGTTTAAATAAATAGAGTTTGTTAAAATGTTTGACACAAATATTACATGTAAAATTAAACAAATGCATTCGAATATTTGAAATGGAAACCGCAGAAGCAGAACTTAAACCAAGTATTGAGTCCATCTAGTGAGGGACACAAATCCCTCACTAGATGGACTCAATACTTGGTTTAAGTAGCAAAGAACTAACGAATGAAGGTGAAAAAGGAACGGCAGTTTATCGGGGATGCACACGTTGAATATTTTAAAACTAATAATTGAGTCGAGGAAAAATCATTGTCGAGGCCCACCCAAGGTAAGTGGTTCATTAAACAGATGTATAGCTTGATAAATAATATAATACATAGATTTTCGAAATTAAAAATGTATTAGGCACAGCCTAATAATTTTTTTAAATTACGACCTACCCACGTCCTCCTGAACTCTTTTAGAATTTTATTAATATTTATGAAACTGCTATAACAAGAAAATGTTTAATGTCAGAATAGGAATAAACTCACCTATCTACAATACAGTCTCTAATGAAGACATAGTTCTTCGGGAAGGCACCGCTTGCGTCCCTCCTGAGACTCCTGCCCCAATACCACTCGTCTGTCTCCCGCTCAATGTGCACCAACTCTCCAACCTCCAGGGAGAGATGTGGGGATCCAGACTTACCGAGGTAATTATATATGGCTGAAAAAAAAAAACAATGTTGAGCTTTTTTTCATAACGATCTTCAGTAGTTTCTAAACTCCAGTGGAGTGGAGGGCAACAATCCTCATACTTGGCAGCATAAGACCAACAGTATATTAAAGTATTGGCAGCTTTATTTTGTTACGTTGACGTGGAATAGATTATTAAGACTAGTCTAACAGAACAGGCTCTTCAGCAAATCAAGAGTGAAAAATAGTTCACAATTCGATAAAATTAGTAGAATTAAATTTTACTATTTTGTTATAGCGAATATAAAAGCATTGTTATTCATGGCATTGAATTTCGCATAAATCCTTTCAGCAAAACTCAAAATTTAATGAGCTTAATTAAACGTCTGGAAGAAATCGCCGTGTAAGACCGCCGATTGTTATACCTTAACATTTACAAATGTTTGCACTTGTATTTGCACTATTTACTATTTAAAGGTGTACAATAAAGAGAAATAAATAAATAATAAAAAAAAATTATGAAGTCCCTATAAACTTTGCATTCAGAATTTGTAACTGCTACACATTATAATTATACACACGTACTAAAATACATTAAAAATGCAAATATGTGTATATTGTGTATTTAAAACACTTTCCATTGAATATTTCATAATTTTATGGACAAAAATGTTACATTATTAAACTGAATTAATAATTTTATTATATTCAATGGAATCCAAAATCGTGACATTTAAGATATGAGGTTTATTATATCTTCATTTTTTTATTTATTTTGCGTATGTTTGTCATCAAGGGTGCTTGTTTCGATAATCTGCTCGGAATAAACGATTAAGATTTCATAGGAAACAGTAATGTTCTTTTTTGTCTTTGGAAGAGATACTGTTGTTTTAAAGGGATACTAACGATTTTTTAAAAAGTAATTCTAGTAACGGAGGTCAAACATTACAAGTATTCTTGGTAACCCTTCCAACTTAGCTAAATTCTTGTATTAATGAACCCTCTAGCTGCAACCCACAAGCTTTCCATCTCAAGTCGGAAGCCTTAACTATTACGCTAATATCGCTTACATATATTTAAGTGTGGATACTACGTCGTCCTTAATAATTTAACCTATAAAACTTAAGAAATGATATGATGCACCAGTCCCCTCCATATCATATCAGTTAGCCTCAATTGAAAGAGAGTCAAAAGTCATGCACTATTGACGAACATTATTGGTGCTAATGCGATTTGAACCTGTTTAGGGCAAAGATACAATCGAAACCAAGACATCTTCTTTCGTTATAGTTACTTACGGCTTATCTAAAGTATTATATTAAATCTTGAGTAACAATTAAAAAGTATGTATCAGTATATTCTTCTGCTGTCGTTGTCCATTTGGGTGGAATTAATTCCCTAGGACTAGGGAATTAATTCCACCCAAATGGACAACAACATATTGTAAGTATACTTGCATATTTTATTTTTTTAAATACACAACAATACTCTACAACGCATTGTAACTAATACTAAAATACATTGATCCTGAGGTTTTAGCCTTCGATTGTATTGTGAGTATATTCATTAAGTGTTTAGCGCAATTAGCAGAAATTGGTTTAGTAGATTCCTACAGTCTAAACACACAATACATGCGCTTGCTCATCTGTATCTTTATTATTCCTACCTTTAAAATGTAATGTATGATAACATCACAATCGACTGGCCTGGTCTAGTGTGTAGTGATCCTGACTGCTGAGCCACAGGTCGTGGGTTCGATTGTCTGAGTGTAATTAATCAATAACTAGCAACCCGCCCCGGCTTCGCACGGGTACAAATTATACACCTAAACCTTCCTTATGAATCACTCTGTCTATTAGTGAAAATGCATGAAAATCCGTTTAGTACTTTTTAAGTTTATCGCGAACAGACAGACAGACAGACGCGGCGGGTGCCTTTATTTTATAATATGTAGTGATATGTATGTATTTAGAAATTCATAAGTATGTTTATCAGCAGTCTGGTTAATATGTGTATTGGCTCTGCCTAGTTTGAGACCAGACGGCCCTGTGTGAGATGTGTCAAGTTATTATTATTATTAAAATGACTAAACTCAAAAAGATTCACTTCTTTAAACTTGTTCTCTAGATCACTCGATAGAAATCAGAAGCGAGAAGATACCATGGTAAATTAATGTGTAAAAATGTTTACCGATTCCACGATTAATGTTCGAGCTTACTCCTTTATCTGCGTGCTTTATCTGAGTAGCTTTATTTACTTAATGGTGAAATCAGGTTGACAAGGCGATCCATCTTAACTTAGTTTAATTAATGTTTAACTTTTTACCGTAGTCTTTTTATATTATCACTACATATTATAAAACAAAGTCCCCTGCCGCGTCTGTCTGTTCGCGGTGAACTCAAAAACTACTGAACGGATTTTCATGCGGTTTTCACCAATAGATAGAGCGTTTCATGAGGAAGGTTTAGGTATATAATTTGTTAAGGTTTTGTGTAAATTGGTTGATATGATGATGATTGTTGAAGATATCCCTGCTACCCGTGCGAAGCCGGGGTGGGTTGCTGGTGTATAAATAAATTAGCAAACAATCGGACGGCTCGCTTGATGATCAACGGTTAAGGGTCTCATCATCTTCCTTCCCGTGACCCAATTTTCATTAGGGTAACATTGCAAAAGGTCTTGGCAGGTTTCTTTCATGGCCCGGCCGCCTGCCTGACGCCTATCCTCCCCGGGAATGTAGTCGTTTTAGGACGGGAAAGAAGGAAGAATTGTATAAGAAAAAATGGTTAGGGAGAGGAACCTAGGGTAAGGGATACCGCAAGTCTCAGATGGGAAACGGGATTGAGACTGCAGTAGCTCGCAGAGGCCGGGATTGCGTACCCGAGTATCCTGTATGTCCTGTGACTGTCCTGCCACTAGGTCAGGAACACTAGCTGACGTGGGTTAAGGGTGCCTTTAAGTACTTTATAACTTCAATGGTCTCTCTTGTATTGACAAGGCTTTCTCTCGCCACCTCCCGCTCAGATCATAATCCTATATTATTGATGCATTTTAAACACTTCATAGAAGATTTTTGGCCTTAGTGAAAATAAAATTGTACCTATGGAGATACACTTAAACTTGAATCAGAACACGGAATGAGAAACTCAAATTCAAGTTATTACAATTACAAACACTTATTTACTACTAACATTTACGAGCAGAAAATGAAATCATAAATTCAGACAAGGCAGTAATAACGCCTAAAAACCGTTAAGTATACAACCTCATGGTAATCACCTATCAAGTACTATGAAATTATGGTTAAAGCATCCTGTGACGAAAGGTAATGGAGCAATGCATACGGTGCTAATTTGGACAAACAATACATTGGCCAAGACACAAAAACAATCTGGAAGTACAGTCGATGGCAGTAGTTACTTTGCTTTGCCAAGTTTCACAAAATTTTTGGTAGGTAGGTGTAAGTATTAGCCACCCACCCCGGCTTCGCAAAGGCGCGGGTAGCAAAGCAACATTTATTATATTGATTTTTCCCGACATCTTCAACAATTATCGTCATATTTAAACCATTTTACACAAAACCTAATGAATAATATACCTAAACCTTCCTCATGAATCACTCCGTGTATTGGTGAAAACAATGAAAATCCATTGGGTAATTTTTGAATTTATCGCGAATAGACACGCGGCGATGACCTTTGTTTTAAGAATACAGTTGTTAAGTTTTCTAAAAAGAAAAACAAAATATCTACAGCAAAACATATTTCTCTCCTATGATAATCGCGTTCAAGAATACAAACTAATCTGCTCAATAATATCCAGAGGAGAGAAGACAAAACGGAAAACGATTAAGATCGTATATAAGGACAGATAATCGATTGTAATCTCAAAACAATTAACTTCAAGTCCCAATAATTTAAATTCTATATACCTAGACTTCATAAAAAATTTCACTTGCAAAAATAGTATTGAGTAAACATTTAAAAAAGCACTTAAATAACATGGTCGCTCTGACTAAACAACTTTTAAAGACAAGTCACAAATTCATTAAACCCTTTCACATCAGAGTTATGAGTAACACCCTAACGAATCTCATCCGTTACAAGCGTCATAAAAAAGGAATAACCCGTATAAAATATGTAAAGAATAAGTATATTTAACATTCATTGTACTTACACAAACAATTAATACGGGACAATAGGGGCGGTATGCGCGTGAGTCAGTTAGGAGACAAGACATGTGCGAGCGCGCACCAAAATCGCGTACGTGTACTACTTGAACGTCGTTTGAATGCTGATTCAAAGGATAGATCTAGTGATTGTTTAGAGGCGATCGACTACAGAAAGTAGATTTATCATTACTTGAGTATTAAAAATATAAATTTTACAATTATAGGTAAGTTAATGCTTATCAGATAAACAGAAAAGTGAAAGTACATAGTAAAGTTACCTAACTAAAGATCGTTTAGTTAGGTTACTTGGAGTTGCTAAGGAAGATTATTAAACATGTAAAAATGCAACACTGGACTCGCTCTACATGTAAATGTTGAAAAACAACCAAACCATAAAAGCTTATGGTCAACAACGAATGTGAGTGAATATATCCAATACACTCCATCCAACGAAACACATTAAATGACAAGAACAGTAATAAATAACTTAAAACTGAATACCCATTCTGGTTTTAGCCTGGTAGTAGTGTGACATGGTGTGATGTATGTTCATGCTCGAACCATTCACTAACATAATATTTAATGTTGATTATCATAATTTGATGGAGATATTGATGTTACACCATTAAGTACGTTCAATTAATACAAGCAAGCGCAAGTCAAAATTGATTTTGCTTTGTAGAATATAAAAGAGGAGTACTACAGATATCTCATCCATTCACAAAGTGTATTATAAATCAAAATCGTATTTTGTATCAAATACTAAAATCGATTCGAACCGATATAAAAGTTTTTGAAAGCTTTCAAGTCTTATCTTAGCAAAAACTAGCTAAATTCCACTTATCCAATACACCCGAATCCATTTATTTTACGATCTTACTGCGGGTTGCAACTGTTAGCGGAGCGAGCCTAACAGCACACAAAAAAAAGATATTGGTCTATAGAATCAATAGAAAGATACAACAAAAGCATCATTCATTACTCTACTTAAAAAGTAATTTATACACTTAATATGAACATCTTCTGAAAGAAAGATAATTGATTAAGATTAATAACTAGCCTATACTTGTAGAAGCAAAAGCTCAGAACGACGTGAAGATGATTTGACGTGTTTTTATTAAAGAGTAGTTTTTACTTTGCTGGAGAAGTATGACTACGTTGAAGTGTGAAATTAGGATTGCGTCATGAAATAAAAAACCGTGTGCGTCTCGGAACGCCCGACAGAACTGATAATTTAAACGAATCTAAGTCGAACTATTTAATATTGAAATTGTTTAACTTGAGAAAACTCTAGAGAGGAGGAGCCTGCCTACCGCTGCCGTGTGCGTGAGAGAAAGGGAAGCCAGACAGACTGGCGCCGCAACGCGTTACGTAACGAAGCGGTTTACCCTCCCGTAAGAAGTTATCACTTCAAGAAATAAACTATTTGCTTGTATTAGGTTGAGTTACTTTAGATGTTTAGGACATCAAAACGTGCTCTTAAATGAAACTTAATACAATCGTCGTTTTTATCCCTTATTTTAAAACTACTTACTTTATGAAATCTACTGGACAAAACATATTTTAAACATATATTTATTTTTCACGGAAAATGCCAAGTCGTATACGATATATTAGGAAAATTATAAAAATCTATTCGCGGATAATGCATTGGACAGCGTACATGACACAGATAAAAATTATTTCGCTCGTCGCTCGCAGCGTTACCCCCACTTAATCCATAAAACGTCTAAGAGACTTATAAATCTATCAGACATCAGATCCATACACCTGTCATACGATACTTGGCGTAATGAGATATCAGAGCAATATGGCCACCTGATTCTGTTATCGGATGAGCGGCTGCAGGTTCGCTTTTATAGGTAATTGGGCACATTGGTGAAAGTAATTAGTATTGCTTGACGAAACGTCAATAATTTACTCACTTAGATGCATTCAAGCGACACATAATGTTAAGACGAATTCCTATATACCTGACAGTATTAAAAAAAAAATTGTATTAGGTGTTAAGGAAAAACGGTGTTTCTTTGTGAACGTTATCGAAAATCTTACTCAGATGTATCACATCTAACGTTCATTGCTTGCGTGCAATAGTCATGATGAATTGATTTAATCATTTTTATTATGCTGATTGAACAACTACATTATTGGCAGGTTAGTGTTTTGACAGACATAATTGGACTTCCTCAGGTGACGGAAGGGGACTGACTACCAATGATTGGCACACAGGGACGTGTGTGCGAATTTATATATTAGCTGGGACATTTTGGAAATGTATGTCGAAATCAAATGAAGAATAAATACAACATTACCAATCATTAAAATTTCGTCCTTCAGTGGCATTCATGAGGCCGTATAGAAAGAACTGGCATAATACTTAGGTTACTGTTACTGTAAAAAATAAATATTATTATTATTTTATTATTATTATTGGTCGCTTAAAGATGTTTAGGTACAGAAGTGGATACCTGCGGTAAATTGTCCTAATAATTTTTCCATTTATACAGACCTAAAGTCATTTAGTAAATAAATAACAATAAAGTACAAAAGATACTTGTATTTATCGCTAATTCTACTCTCGCTCTTGTTGATATTAACTGACTGGAGTGCACCCGAATTTCAGGATTTAGAATTTCAATATGAACCGCATTCTCGGCGCTTAATGGTTACTAATATTATAAAATATGCGAATGTGACTTTGTTCATTAGGATCGACAACCTATCATTAGGAAATTCATACACATTGTCTGGGGTACCCCAGACAATGTGTATGAATTTTTAAAAGTAAAGGACATAGGATACCTTTCATCCAGAAATTACGGGTTGTAAAGAAAGAGAAAAATATAAATTAAAAAAAACCGGACAAGTGCGAGTCTGACTAGCGCACCGTGGGTTCCGTAAGCAAACAACCGTGTATGTAGATAGTACGTCCATCTCGGGAATCAATTCTCGAAGATTTTTATCCGTCTTTTCCGAAAGACAAACTTAACTTTGCAGTTCTATAAATACTCTTTTTATCTGATATAACAACAAATTAACGACTTTAGGATTTTTTCCTTTACTTGTGCTGTCAGACCTTTCATCACCTCACCGGAGCTAACGTTTTCAGTCAGGTTTCAGTCGGTTCGATTCCGACATACCACTTCACCGGTAGCCCCGGTGAGGTGATGATTTCCACACAATAAAAAAAAATGGTTTATAACGTCAACGTCTTTTTGACGCTTATTGGTAGGTATATAATAGGTACACGCTTCAAAAGTACATACTGTGTATTATTACAAATATTTACATACTGCTATAGCGCCTATCTTAATTTTTTTCGAAAGTGTTTAAAATACATAATATTAAATCTTGTACGATGGTACAGAACCCTTCGTGTGCGAGTCCGACTGACACTTAGCCGGTTTTTTATACAGCAAATTTAACAAATAACCACGCTGCCCGTCTGATACTACACCGTTACCATTGCCTAACACTCGCAACACCCTAATGCGTTCCCAACCCTATTCCACTATTCCTGGAGCTCTTGGGACTTTAGCCCTACTAAACTGTATAAAAACAACACTATATTACAAATTTAGATTTATCGCGGCGTTCTGTATGGTGGTATAGGCACATCCCAGTCGGGTATCTCCAATTTGATAAGAACCTAAACAGTTGACTAATAAATATCCCCCTAACACTGTCTTCGTATATAGTGTCACTATTCATATGTTATCACTTTTGCCAACGCATATCCGCAATGCTCAATCAACCATTGTACGAAAAATGCTTTAAGTGATTCCCCAGGACTCGTGTGATGGTCTGAATCTAGTGTCTCGTACACTAGATTCCAACCACCACATCTTGGTATCCAAGACCTGTTCAAACCCAGTATACGGAATAACGGCTTACAGAAAAAATCGTCATTTTCTATACCTATGAGTCCATCGACTATGATGCGGACAAGTGTAAATGTAGGTGTACCATTACACTTTAAGAAGACATCCAGCATAGCTACGTTTAATGTCAGTGGCTTCGCAATCTTACCCTTTTCTGACCACAAAGTCTCGACCCCCTACTACAAAAGTATTAATTATTGAACCCTTAAACACCTAAAATTATGCTTGTTTAGGAGCATTTCGTCGTGTCCGCAAATTCAATACGTTTATTCAACTTAATTTGAGCAGATAACTTTGTAAACGTTAGACATATCATCATGAATGTAGTCTGAGCTAAGCAAATAATATATGTGTTGCTTTATTTAAAATGCAAAATACTAAATACTTTTTCGACTGAATTTAAAATATGAAATACAAAATATTTCCAAGTCTGGCATTGCAAATATAAAAAAACAAAATACAGAATAATTTCAACCACTTGTACGTAATAAAAATATTTTTAACAAAAAATTAAACCGATAAAAAGAACTAAAAAGCAAAAAATAAATAAACCTTTTATGTCTTAAGTATTGACCTTATTTACATAAACTATCAAATTTTATATAAACTTATTTTGAGTCGGCGCCAAAATATAAAAGATTTTTATTTTATGATTTTTTTTAATCATCAGCTCAGCTACATGATGTGATGATTTCTAAACGCAAATACATAAAAAAGTAATAAATAAAAAATAAAGGTAAACAGAAACACTATTTGATCCTACAATTTTCGAGGGTTCCTCTCAATGTTATCACTTCCTTGACATGTGACCATCCTTGATACCCTATCTAACAAAAAAAGAAATAATCAAAATCGGTGCATAAATAACGGAGAGGGCTGAACATACATAAAAAAAATATATATATATGGTCGAATTGAGAACCTCCTTTTTTTCGTCGGTTAAAAATAAATATTATTAGTCATTTCTGATAAATATTAAAAATATATAGACCTTCTACATTAACCTACTTTACCTACTATAAATACCAATACTTATCAATATACTGACAAATATACATACATACATAATAGTAACTTACGTGGCGTAAACTGAACTTTAATAAATTTTTATTAAACAAACAAATGACGTAACCAATAACATATTTCCCCATAGCACTTCCTCATAGAGATGTATCTCTGAGTACCATAAATAAGTACCGAGTGATCATCGACTGGTAATTGGTACAGATATCTATTCAAAAGCAAAAAAAAAATTGGAATCGTATTCCATTTGCAATAGGCTTTCGCCTAAGCAGTTGATATGTGATGATTGATCTAGGTAATACTAGCTTTTGTTTAACTTATTTTTTTTATCCCTTGGGAACAGAATCCTGATCTTTTTTCTGAATGACCACAAGTCTTTTTCTGTATCCCTGACAACGCGTATACAAAATTTCATGACGATGGGCTGAGTATTTAAGAAAGCTAAACAAACAAGGTCACTTTCGCATTTATAATATTAGTTAGGAAATTAGACGACTGAACTTCCTGACAATAGCCAGTTTGAGTTACAGGCACGGGACCCTGACCTTCTCGAGCGATTATACTCCCCAATCAACCCGTATAAGCAATATCCTTTTCCTTCCTTCCTTACCTACTTTTCCCTTTCAATATACGCCCAGTTTTCCCATCTTTAATTCCCAGGACCCGGTGGCGGCAATAGGCTTGCCGACTATTACGTGAGTACCAAATATATTTAGCAAAAAAATGTGAATTTTTAATACACCTCTACCGCTTCGGCTATACAAGTGTGAGTGAATGTATGTAATATTAGTAAGGATAGTAACGATTTGTTTGTTTACAAATATTCATTACCACATTTGGTATAAGTTGACACACGCGCAATCTAAGTGTACCGGGTTAAAGTTGTCAGTGTCTGTTCTGGACTCTCAGCTCTTCAAAACGTTTAATGCGACGCTACTCACTCCTAATTCTAGCGTATTAACTTGGAACATAATAAGTACGTCTTTTGTATATTATCAGCAATGACTTTTTTTGCTACATTACAATTTATTAATTCCTGTTTTAAGTCCAAAATTCAATACCTATGCGTTTTGCATTTTGGATTTACTTATGTAACTTACTTACATCCTTAATTATGCTTAAGTATAAGTCTATATTTCCTTAAAAACTAATGAATCAATTTCTTGGTTCTTATTAGGGATGTTACGAACCTTCGTATTCGGTACCGAAAGGTCGGAACTTCCGATTGATTTTATCCCTCCGATTCCGACTTTGGTTCCGATAAATTTGAATCGGAGTTATAACGAAGGTCGAAAATCGAAACGATATCCTATACTGAGTCGTAAAGGACTAAATGCGTTTTACATGTAATACCAAAAATATATTTTATGTAGTAACAGCATACAGATGATTCCGTTTTTCCAATCAAAATTATCGATCAAGGTACAGACTAAGGAGGATATTGGTGTAGTACCTAGGTGTAATTCTTGACAGGAAGCTGACCTGGAGCAGCCGCATGGACTACAAGATAGAGAAGGCGATTATCATTTTCTGGCAGTACAAGAGGATGATCGGCAGACGTTGGGGTGTGTCCCCCAAGATCATCCTATGACTGTATATTACAGTGATCCGCCCGGTTAATTCATACGGTTCCATCGTGTGGTGACCTCGAGTTAAGCTGACCACTGTGGAGAGCTAACTACGAAAATTCCAGAGGCTAACACGGCGATTACGGGTTGCATGAGGACCACAGCAACTGCGGCCCTGGGGAAGTCATGCTGGATCTAGCTCCTCTGCACTCATATATACAACAGGAAGCTGCTCTAGCTGCGACAAGGCTAAGGCCGCTGCACCTGTGTAGGGACAACGGGAGCCCGCATATGGTGAAATTGGAAGAGATATCCAAGGACATACCGATTGCAACAAACGACCGAATCCCTAAACGGTTCGTATTTGACTAAATATATAGAATCCAATCACACGAGGACCAACGCATCGTGGGTATGGACACTCGTGAGCTTAGGATCTTCATTGACGGCTTCAAAACAAGGTATGGCACTGGCTCTGGGGTCTTCTTGGAGGACCTAAATATAAAAACAACAGCCACTCTAGGTACCCATAACACAGTATTCCAGACCGACTGCTGCAGCTGTCACTACAAGGAAGGTAAAGGATCAATCGATACTTATACTATCCGACAGCATTGCAGTATTACAAGCCCTCGACGACCATGTCATCAGTTCGGGCCTAATTTACAGGTGTTACCAGCGTCTTTATGAGGTATCAGAATTCAACAAAGTAACCCATGTACAGTTGGACTGCCAGAGGGTTGCAGAATACCGGACTAAGTACCTTGGCTCGCCAGGGTCAACGTAAAGAGGTTACTGGGATTCTTCGAGAAGTTAGGGTGGCTCGAATAGGTTTTATTTACACCAAAGCAAAATACGCGCTTTGTCGTGGAGTTGCGGGAAACTGCCGGTGTATACCTAGCATACCCTAAGAAGGATATTGAAAAATCGGGACCTTTACCAGACCCCTGAAAATCGGGATACCTGGCTGCGCTAGGTATAACTACTGCATTTAAGGCTTTAAGTATTACCAAATACTAAGAATTAATTAAGTTAAGTTTTCACTGAGGATAAAAACAAGTCCTTTGTTGTTGTCCAAACAAATGTCTCTGAACTCAATAAAATTTAAAACTAAGAAATTAGCTATTGTAGCATACTTATGTATGTTTTGTGTAATACCTAATTAATATTTGAATTATTGCATTCTGATTAAAGAGACTGATTACTGTATTATGGTTATGTTTTTATTATTTTAGTACGTTTACCCTTAACAATGGCGACGGTTCTGAATTAGCCTCAGATTCCCATTCCGATAAGTGAAAAACTCCGATTCCAACTCCGGTTCCGATAAACTCACTTCGGTTACATCCCTAGTTCTTATTTCTTCTGTTTTCCCATACTGTCTCAGTTAAAATATCACTGTATGATATTATTATTTCTCAAGTCATTTAATAAAATATAATCCATACTGCATTAATGTGACTTATTCATTTCGAATCAGATGTGTGTAAAGTTTCATGTTGGATTTCATTATGATTATGATAATTCAAGGAATATATTTCTCTCCTACTTCTTCCTGTGTCTGACAGGTTGGCTCAACTAGCCAGCCTATCTAAAGGCATAATGGACCATCTGTTAGTCTAAATGCGGCAACATAGCCCTATAACATTACCATTCTTCCTTTGTCCTAATATAGAATATGACTACAGGCTGGGATTGAGGTCTGTGTTAGGCTGTATCCGCACACAACTCCTAAGGAATACAAAGACCACAAATACAAGCCCTGTTTTTCTAGTGCCTTTTGCTAATATGAGAAACTCACTGGTATACAAGAGTTAGTCTGTCGTGGACTATTTTATGTGTAGTGTAGTATTTCAAAGGATAACAGGCATTGCCTACTTTGTTGATCATGGTTCACCAGTATTCTAGCCAAGCTCCTCAATTCCTGATTACTCAAGAAAAAGAAGGGACGAAGGGAGATAAGTAAACAAATATAGGTCATGAATTAATTAGATTCAACCTATATAAATATAAAAACTTTTTGACAAAAAATTAAACCGACGAAAGAAGAAAGGAACTGAAAGGTGAAAAATAAACTAATGCAAATATCTAAATGATTTTGAGTTGGCGCCAAACATCCACTTTGTATTTTAAATACATAATGATAAACTAATTTAATATTTGAAATAAAAAATACAAAAGTATTTGGATTTTATATTTAAATACATGTTATAAATTATTTAGCACATCTCTGCAGATTAAGAAATAAGTTGTATTAAAATTACCAAAAATGCTATGATACTGTGTACAACCAACGATAGATGATAAGCACAGCATATAGATGCTTGCATCTATTATATGATTCATGGAACCTTTGTACATTTGTTCTTCACATATATACATATTACAAGCACTGAAGAACAAATGTACAAAGGAGAAATGAGCTGCTGTGTTCATATTACTATGTCTTTTCATACATGTTAGGAGACTACTACTACTACAGAGCTAGTAGGTAACCAAGATTTATTTCTATCTGATGCAAAACTCTTCAGATTTTAGGTAGGAGTGTTTACAATTGACGTTAGACATTGATTCACATTTCTCATATTGTCAAGGTATTTGATTCAATAGAAGAAATTGATTTTATACATGGTGGAAATTTTTAGACATCAATCTTTATCATTTAATAATCACTTTCGGTTTCAACAAATCAATTCCATAACAATCTCTCCATTAATGAGTATACAGAAATTTCCATTCTTTCATAAGACAACTGGGAATGTATTAAAATAAAAGCTAAACAATAGGCTGTGTATAAATGGAATGTTAAATAAAAATTGAAAACAAATGGATTTAACCAAAAATGAAGAAACAGAAGTTTGTTAGTATTAAAGCTTAGTTGTATGAGTATGAATATAATGAAACTTTTGTTTAAATCTACTTGTAGGTATTGTTTTTAGTTTGCAAACTAGTGACTCTGTACTGTACTGAAACATAAAAACATTTTATCTAATAAGATTACAGGTATGCACTATGCAGTTGTATAAGTGTAAGTTATTTGTATAAAAAGACGAACAAAAACATAACAACGCTGTCACACGTTTAATTAAGAGCTATGAATTAGTTATCAATCTACTTATTTAATCACTGCGATGTAGGGGAGTGGCCAACGACAGAGGAATAATAGACAATATGACAGATATGTGCCCTAATTAAAGGAGAAACGCGGGCAATCCTTGACAGGATAACGGTGATAGGGACTTCGGAGTACCAGTTAGCATGTCTGATACAATGTTTATATTTATCTCATCTCTGCGGGAGGCACCCAGATCTACTATTCGAAACTATACTTCACATTTTATTACAATAACATTGAAATATTGACAAACCACTTACCAACTGCGTAAAGTTCTTCATTTTCTACTTTCCACCAAACAGTCATACTGATGAATACACGATTAATTTATAATATTTTTAATATTTTAGATAAAAATTGTGGAGCTCGTCATTTTTATCGTTCCAATTTTGACCACAGATTAGTAACTGTTTGTGACAAGACTTTCTTGGTGTTGCTATTATACAAAATTACTTGGATATACACTTTGATACAAAATCAATAGATGATACATCTAAAGTATAAAAGGCATAATTTAATTTTGTGTGTTAAACCTCGTATGTGTGTCTTTTCACTCTTTAAATATCTTTAAAGTGAGTATAATATTAGTAATACAGCGTTGCTTTTTTGTGGCTGACAACTATTTCAAATACGTTAAAGGAACATTTAACTTAAGTATGGATGATATTTTTTTTATGTCTATGTCTTTCCAATAGTTTCTTTACAAAATTTCAACCATTAAACCATAAACTTAGTATATAAGTTTATGCATTAAACATTCTGTTCTGGCAATAATTTTTCTACGTCTATTTTATTATTCTGGTTTCTTTCGGGAATTCTGATGTGCAAAATATTCTACTATGTATATCCTGTAAGATAATTTTTGAAGAACATCACTTTCCAAACACAAAACTGATAAATATTTATGAATATTACAGAAAGGGTTTTCTTTCTTTCTTCATATTTACAAGCTTTTATTTAACTTGCAATGTTTGTAGGTATGTGTGTTCGGCACGAATCTTGGAAGCTAAATTAGAACTACTTCCCGATGTCCGATTGGGCTGAAATTTGGTAAACATATCTAAGTTCGGTGACAATACAATAATATGGTACCATGGAGATGTTCTGATGATGGAGCCGAAAGATGGCCCTAAACTTCTTAACTAAGCAAGATAAACCAATCGAGTTTGGGCTCGATTGATTCGTCTTGAGGAGTACTTTTTTAAAGTTAAACATCAAATCTATACTAAAATAAAACTTAGTTTGTCTAAAAGTTTGTTTAACAAGAAAACGTTTACAATTAATTAATTTATTATTTTAAGTTGTGAAAACGAACGCTCTCTACTGCAGTTGGTAAGTGGTGCTGGTGGCATTTTTGTGTAATTTTTTCAGAATCGATTGTAATTAACTGAGAAAGAAAGCTAAAACTATTGTCAATTTCTTGGTATGCTCCTAAAGTTTTTTTAAATGCGCATATATAATGTGTGAACTACGTTGTTGTTCTTGAACTTTTCATTACCAATTAACACTAGAGACTTTGATGATCTTTCAAAAAAGGTGATGCATGTGCTGTGAATTATTTTTCTTTCATAGTTTACAGTGAGCATTACTTTTTTTTTCTTTAGACGCCGATTCATATTGATCGATATTTTTACCCGTTATTGAAATAATCGATCAGAGATGCATAGACTTTCGTTACACCATCCATGATCACAGTATTATTCTCTAAGCTGGTGCCATTTCTCCCTGAGAAGAATAGTCTCCAACTTTCCAACTTTTAGGTTTCCGTTCCTCAAAAGTGAAAAAGAAAACCTTAAAGGTTAAAACCCTAAACCTCACTTTGTTGTCCGTCTGTCCGTCTGTCATGACCATTTTTCTCAGGCACGTTAAGTTGAAATTAACATCCAATATTTATGTCTGCGGTCTCTAGAACATGCAAAAAATCAAAACCAAAGATTTGGCCATTTAAGCTTATATTTTAACATTTCACAGGTAAATCAAAACCTATAGAGTATTTCCCATGGACGTAAAATCAAGAAATTTATCGAGAAACAAGGTGTCTCAGCATAAAAATTGGACTTGAAAAATATAAAATGAATATAATAATGCGTAAGATGAAACATAAACAGACTGTACCTGCTTTTAGTGATGTTTTCAAATATGTGACAGGTCTACATTGGTTGTGTTTATTGTTCGTACGTAATTGTTTAAGAAGAGTAGTAAAACGCCACCCTGCGGTACACCAGCAGAAATACTGCACCAAGAAGACACCGAGTCTTCAACGCGTATCCACTGTCGGTGACCAAACAGGTAACTATGAAACCAATCAATTGTCCTTGGAGATATGTTAAGAGACTGCAGTATACTAACCAGAATGTGAAAATCTACAGTGTTGAAAGCGTTGCTAAAGTCAAGTAAGGTAAGAACCAGGGGCGTAGCTACCGCCGTATCAGCCGTATCAATGATACGTGGCCCCCGGGCTACACAGGCCCCTAACGTAAGCAAAAATTAGTAAAATGTTATCCGCAATGTCACCTAATCTCGTGCTTCCCTGAAAAAAACATTCAAAAAAACTGTCATACGTGCCTATAGAGTTTTCACTTCAGAAATGACAAAAGTCAAAAAGCAATCTCTTTTATTCCCAGGTTAAGCGTGCGCCCAAAAGTCGTCAACACCCTACATCGGTTATTGTGGGATTTTCCCGTTTAAAGCATTTTTGTTTCTTTTGTGAGAAACCTTTTTGGGCAAATGAAGGGTAGGTTGGGAGGGGGCCTTTCCAACTAATTTTGATCCAAGGCACGCTACGCCACTGGTAAGAACTGTAATATTTGCACTATCCATGCGTAGTCTAATATCATCAGTAATGTGAACCAGTGCAGAAGTCGTGCTGTGACCAGGACGAAAGCTAGATTGACAGGTATATAAACATTTGCTGTACTAATTCTGAAACGACCTGATGTTGTTTTTAGAATATTTTTTTTTAAATATGACATTGTCTCGCAGCGATTTTGGCAGCTGTCGCTTGTTTCGATTGCTAGCTATCTCTAGAGTACTTAGACTATCGACTACACACAAAATTAAGTGACCTGAAATTACCATAAAAAATGCAGCGCTGCCTCCCGGACGATTAAAATACTTTACGCCAGTAAGTACCTATACTAAGTTTAGGGCTGCGTCGGTCATTTTACTTTTTTATAAATTTATAATTTCTGAATTTTGTTTTAAGATAAACTAAGTAGCTATCACTTACAATTGAAGGTTATTTTAGTAGGAGTATGTATAAACAGTGAAAAAAATAAACTACCGGCAGATAAAAAACGATAACATTATTGCATTCTAATCCGTAAATCATGTCCAATAGTGTTGAGCTATCGCATTTTCATAAGTTGAGTAAGATAACGAGCTTTTATCTTTACTCAAAGATAAAATTGGTTATTTTAGGATGGTTTGTTACTGATTATTATCATCCTGTAATGGCGCGGGCGTAAACAGTACACAGAGTTTTGTAAAATCATTCGTTATTATACCGTGGTGACTTCCTAACACGTAATAAAATAATAGACGTATTATTATGATTGTATGTAATTTATTATTTATTGGAACGAAGTAGACACAGACACCTTAACGTGGCTTACGGTAGGAGGTAGGGAAATCCCGGGCTGGGAGTCATCTGCGATGACTCCCAGCCGTTGACGGCTATAGGGGAAAGCTCTGAGGAAGCGGCACGCTTAGCCACAGCGGGAGTCTCTCAGGTGGTTGGACGGATCGAGGCATTAGGCCTGCGAGTGGCGTTGGAAAAGACGGAGGCCATCATTTTTCATGGACCTCATCGACGTCCGCTGTCTGACGCATCGATCGAGGTTCGTTCAGTTCTCTTACCGATTCGGTCCAATATAAAATATTTGGGCCTGGTTTTAGAATCGAGGTGGCACTTCAACGAGTACTTTCGCTTGCTTACCCCGAAACTTGTCGGCGCTGCGTCCGCTTTAGGACGGCCTATGCCGAATATTGGTGGAGCCAGCATTTCACGTCAGCAGCTTTTTACCGGAGTGGTCCGGTCTATGGCCGCGAACACTGGTGCACCATACAGCATGGCACACCAGTGTGGGCGGAATTCCTGCCCGTCCGTAATACACCACATCTATGGTGAGCCCAAAGGGTCATGGCGGTCAGGGTTATACGTGGATACCGCACCATATCCATAGAGGCGGCCTGCGCTCTGGCTGGAACACCTCCATGAGACTTAGAAGCGGAGGTGCTCGCCAAGGTATATCAGCTGACGACAGAATACCGGGCTGGAATTGGCAGTTGGCCACCACCTGAGGATATCCGCATGTGGCGAGAAGACACGCAGAACCATTATGGATCAATGGTCATCGCGGCTGGAGGCTCCACGTGAAGCTGACGCAGGTGCTTTCTGGCCACAACTGCTTCGAAAATTACCTGTATTCGGTCGCTAGGAGGGAATTGAGTCCCGCCTGCCACCACTGCGACTGCGGAGAGGACACGGCGCAGCATACGCTCGAGGTTTGTCCGGCTTGGGTAACTCAGCGTCTTGCTCTTTCTGTAGTAGTCGGAGTCGATCTCTCGCTGCCGGCTATCCTACGCTCCATCGCGCGTTTTATGCGACCTAATAAATTTGTTCGAACCGTTCAAAAACCGAATGGAGTTGTTGTCATGTCAAAAGTGTGGGTCCGTCTCAGTATTAATTGTATACAATATCAATGGCATCATGGCACCAATCTCAGCAAGCCTCAGTCCCAATTCCCAAACAAAAAGAGTTTTATTTTTTTTATTTTGCCTGTTTATTAGAATCCACGGGTAAAATATTGATGATAGACATAGATATAGTCTTCTTTTACGTGTAGATGTATCCTATAGGTACAGTTAGAACTTCATAGTCCCAAAAAACAATAAATATTGCCTAAAAATGAGACTGCTAATTTAACAAGCCACACGAAACTTTCTGATATAAGCAAAGTTCTCATCATAAAACATCCACAGGCGCTTATACGGGCAACTGCATACGAACCATAAATTGCAAACACTATTTGTTCAGGCACCGCATTACTAGGCTATCGTGAGTACCTACTTCATGCTTTGTAATGTAACACGCGTTATTTAGACATACTGATTTAGAAGCTTCTTTAAAGTTCTTATAGTCTTTTTTATGCATTACATTTAACTTATCAATAAGGCAATTAAGTTTTTTATTATGCAAATTTCCTCTATTTCTACGTGCACAGACCTTTTTGAGTAAGTAGTAAATAATAATAGTAATAAATATATATTTTGATTTGAGTAAAAGGTGGTAGGTACATAAAATACACATACCTACACATTTTGTCAAGAAAGTTGGAATGCAAATATAAGTTTCTTAATTTTCCAAACATATAAGGATTTTAAATGTAAACTAAAATAGAACATTATATATTACACAAAAACTTGAAGAGAAAATAAACAACGTACTATTAAAAATATTCATTAAACATTCCTACAATGCATTTCTAAAGTGGTAAGACTGACATGAGTTTGTTTAAGAAATTCGTTGATTGAATAAAAACCATTGTTTAATAATCATTTTCTTGGCACTATACAAAAGAATTTGTGTGGTGCCACGGTCTTGTTTTGTGCCACTTATGTAGGCCTGCCATCACTTAAATTGCAGACGCCGGACAAAAACTTAAAAAAGTCCCGAAACATGAGTGAAATCGAGATTCTTTCCCGGACACCTTAAAAAAAAAAGACGCGACGATTTCATTTAAATGTCTAGCTTGTTAACGATTTATCTAACAATTATAATTGTCCCTTGGCACAGAGTGTTCGGGTTTTACCCTTCCAGTTTTTGAAAACCCCGCCCCGACGCTCCCCGGACGCCCTCTAAACTAGGACAAATCCGGAGAAACCCGGAAGGATAGCAGCAACACTTACACAAATCACCGATTGTGGTCACGAGTAGACCTCGTCTCACAAAAACAATTTTTTTGAGCTATTTGTATCATTTTTGTACAAGCCGAACTTTGAATACTATCTCAAAAACAAAATGTTCGAAGAAATTGTTCGTGCTAGACGAGGTCATTCAAAAATCGAAGATACTTTAAACTCAAACAGAAAAGATTATTCTTCTTCAACACGGACTAGAAGGTTTTTTCGAGCCTTTCAAAATAAGATTCGTTCTCTTCTTTTTGACAATTGTAGTCACATCGCCAATTAAAAGACTCACAGCACTCAACGACATGAGCGCTGGCCTAAATAAAACAGACTCCGAGACAGTTAGTAAAGCTATGTATGACTCTTTATCTTTGGTTTTTTCTTTGAGAAAGGAGTTACTGACTCTTTCTAAATCTGTGGAAAACGCAGTTATTCTTTGACCCGATTTAAGTAAAAGCAAAATTGGTATTCTCGTAGATTCTCGAAACTCTCGAACTTGTCGTTAAAAAGGAAAGCCCAGGAATGAGCCAGGAACTATAGAGGGCTTAGTCTATATAGCAGCAAGCGCCTCTTTCGACTCAAATGACTATAAAGGTATCGTTTAGTTTCAGTTGTTTCATGTCATAAAATCATGAATTAATTCTAAATAATTTTTATAAATTTTTGTTTCTACAGATTGAAAGGCGTGCAGAGTATTCTACCAAAAATCACATTTTTCAAAGTAAATACGTATTTCCTGTTAGCTAAATAATAAACGAAGGTGAGAACATTCACAGTCGATTTCTCGCGCAATTTGTCAGGAAGATTTATATATTGTTTCTTGTGTGGGAGTTCCCAGGTTAATTACATAAAATTTGATGAAATTCCACGGAGACCGGCAAAGGTGAAGAATGGTTTCTCTTTATTTCTGGCGTTTTGGAGTAAAACGAATTACCGCAAAATTTTGATCAAAGCATTTGTATTTTAATGAGTGTGGCTGCCGAATTTGCTACCTAATGCTTAAATGTGAGAGGGATTGCATTTAGGATTCAAATATTTGTACAGATAAAATAAACAGGTGTCACTCTCTTACAGTGCAAACAATTCCAACTAGAACCAAACGGTTCAGCACCTCCTTTTTTTGCCGCACCATTAAAATGTGGAATGCACACGTGTTCCCTTCGTCATATAATCCCGGGTCCTTTAAGCGGGGCGTGAAAAAGCATCTCTCGAGGCCGTCAAGCTGAGGGCGACCATTTTAGTATCATCCGTATCTATAATGGTGGTCCTCAGTCTTTGGACCTTACTCTAGCTTTCCATCAGGCGGTTTGAGGTCATTCTGACGTGCAATAATAATAAAAAAAAAACATAAATTATTATTTTAAAACAATGTTAGTTTAGTTTGTGAACTATATCAAACGAGATCGTGACTTCAGGATTAAGATGTTTTTGATATTTTCATGAATCAGACGTCACTAAATATCATCAATACCTATGTTTAGTGACGTCTGAAAAATAAATATCTTCTCAAATTGGAGCCGCCGAGTTGGAAATTATCTTACAGAAGACTGAAGTTCACCGGCCCTATGTTCACGGTGCTGATTTTTTTGTGGTCTTATAAAACCACATTGTATATTCACAATATCCACATTGAACCTGTTTAAACATTGTTAAATGATGCTGGTTCGTACGGTTATTTATTGAACAAACACATACTTAGTGAAAAGGTTTCAAAAGGGTATATGTATTTAAATATATAAGGGTATTTATGAATAGATTTGTTCTCTTTTCAATATTCGCGTAATGAAACCATAATATCTTTGTAAAGCTGCTTTTGTGCTCTACGAGTCCCGAAGCTTGAGGACGTAATAAATTAATTATTGCTTCGGTACCGCAGTAATTAAATCAAAGTGAGAACTTTTTTTTCGTCGGTTTACTACGCTGAAGATATCCGCCTAAATTCATGAATATGACGACTTACCTATTACTGTGACTGGCGTTATAGTCGAATCGACAAATTAAAAAAATAGGTCTCCGCGCGGCCGTTACGGTATGCGTGTCCGTTACGGTATCTTGGGGTCGCGTACCCATATGGGTACGTCGGCCTCTTCGAGCTACTGCAGTCTCGTCCCGTTTCCCCATCAGAGACTTGCAGTATCCCTTACCCTAGCTTCCTCACCCTATTCGTTTTCCTTACCCCAATTTACCTTCTCCCTTTGTCCCATCTTAAAATGACTAAATTCCCAAGGAGAGTTGGCGTCAGGAAAGTGGCCGGTCATAAAAGAAACAAGCTCAAACCCTTTGCAATGTAAAAAAAAAATATTACTAAAACTATAACTATATTGTCTACACATTGCGCCGACCCCAAATAAAATTGGAAAAAGAGCAGGAAGATGATGATGAGATAAAATATAAACAAATAAACAATTTTAAAACAATTAAACTTACTTCAAAAAACACCAACAAAGGGCACTTAGAGGTGAAAAATTATTATTGATTACAAGATTGAGACTTTTTATATCATATCATAACATTATAAAGGCACTAGGTACCTTCTGGTTTTCTGGTCACGTTGAAGTCGGTGCCAATATATTATTATCTACTGGACATCTATCTAGTCTAGCCTACCTAGGCTAGGTTCACCGCAGCAATTGCGAGGGACTTCATTTTTAGATCCGGGCTTGGTGACAATTTGAACAACCTGGGAGCAAACCCTATCAAACAAAAAAACATTTTAAATCGGTCCATAGACCGGTGAACATACATACATCCGACCATAGAACCTCCTTCTTTCTTGAAGGCGGTTAAAACTGGACAAAGTGTGTATATAGGTATGGTATTTATAATTCTTATACGTAAACTAATACCTATCGTTTTACAGTGTCTGTTAATATTGGGTAATTTATATGTAGTTGAGATAGCGTAGCGTCTATCGGCAAGTATAACTTGAGCTGTCATTGTATGGACTCATGACAGGTAATCAATCATATATACTAGACGCGTGTAATTTCATTATCCCGTTTTCACGTAATTTTTAAAGTTGTAAGAGATATTGTTTAAAAATTTTAGCTTTCTGCACTTCTTCTATATATAAACTGTCAATATTCCAAAATTCACGTTACTACGTTCGCGAAATTTTCTTAAAATGGAGTACAAAGAATTCTCTTTACGTATTAATATGATGATATAGGATAGTTACATTTTCGCTCGTAACTTTAGGAGCCACATGATTCAGAACAAAATACTTACAGTTAGTACAGATGATACAATATGATGGGATAGTAGTAATAAATATTACTCAGTTTGAAAAGTTCCATTACAGCGCAAACGCGGTGGCTATTACTTTCCTGCCACAGTACCTAAGCCTGACATTGTGATATTAGTTCGGTCTGACTCTGTACAGTAAATATGAAGCGAGCATTATTATATTATAATATTGACAGTTCTTTAATTTTTTTTCTAAATTTGATAGTGGGCAAACGAGCGGATGGGTCACGGTAAGTGACTACAGCCGCCCATGGATACCTGCAACTCAAGAGTCTCAAGTGCGTTATCGGCCTCTAAGGAGCGAGAAGGGGAAGGGTGGGAAGGTGGTTGAGGCTTCCGATAACCTCACTCAATCGGCGAAACACAACGAAGCATGGCTTCATGCCAGTTTTTGTGAGGCCGTGGTATCCCGAGCCGAGCCGGCCCATTCGTGCCGAAGCACGGCGAGTTGATGTAAGCAATGCCATTCATGCGATATTGGCTTTGATAATGTTTTTTTATTATGTATTTATTTTCTTTAAATTTCTTGTACAAAGACAGATTCAATACTGTCGTATTCTAAGGTAACACACACACTCACATAAATTCAAACATTTACCAAAATTTCCCCCCTCATACATATTATTATAATAATAATATATTATATTTCAACAATCATATATTTCGGGCTGCATAGGCCCATAGATAAATACTATATAATATAATCACTATCACTACATATTATGAAACAAAGTCCCCCGCCGCGTCTGTCTGTCTGTTCGCGATGAACTGAAAAACTATTGAACGGATTTTCATGCGGTTTTCACTAATAGACAGAGTGATTCATGAGGAAGGTTTAGGTGTATAATTTGTATCCGTGCGAAGCCGGGGCGGGTTGCTAGTCTAAATATTAATACTAAAACAACTCTCACACACTTGCATGCGGATAATAATAATAATATGAATTTTTTTTTTATAATAATGTATTTAAAAATGTAATTTATATGTTTTATATATGTTAATAAAGAGAATAATAATAATAATAATAACTGGACACATCTCACACACGGCCGTCTGATCCCAAACTAGGCAGAGCCTGTACTATGGTAACCAGACTGCTGATAAACATACTTATATATTTCTAAATACATACATATTATAGATAAATTACACCCAGACACAGAACAAATAATCGTGCTCATCACACAATTATTTGTCCTGGGTGGGAATCGAACCCACGACCTCTGGCTTAGCAGTCAGGGTCACTAACCACTAGACCAACAGGCCAGTCATAAGTACTGTTTGTGGTTACTGATCCAATTTTTATAAACCCATTTTTTATCTTATTATTATTTTGTTATTGCCTTGTGATGATGTAAGAAATTATTTTAGTAATATAAGAACTTCTTATATATATATATATATATATATATATATATATATATAAGATCTTTTGTAATGAATCAGGGGCAGGGGTAGATGTCTGACGCTTATATATGACAGGCTCTTACCCTAGTTTAAACATCAATGTCAACCTATTAGAATAATATATACATTAAACACAATATCTGTCAATACTACATAAATTTCAATTATACTCACATAGATTAAGTCATGATAAAAATGTACTTTATACAAAGTATTGTGAAATGGGTTTCTAAAATAAATTATTATTAATGTGCATCAAAGACGAAAATAATAAATGAACCTTTAGTATCTAAATACTTCATTGTGTTTATTATTATTATTCTTTACAATCAGTAGAAGGTAAGGTGCCTACTTACGTAGGTACCTAAACAGAGACTCACCGAATACCATGTTTTTGTCCATGGTCCACAGTGAGACTGATACTATTCCAAGGCCTCATTCGGAACAGGGGAGGACCAGCTCTCAGAAGTAGCAATCGGCTAAGCAGAAGAATGAAATATTAATAAAGATTAACTACAACAAACCAACACATCGATTTTACAAAGTAGGTATAAACGCCAGCTATTTGTTATTTTTTAGGAAAAGGTTTCTTTTTCATTTAAAAAAATGATAATATTAAAATTGCACGTCAACTGCTAAAAATGTGCGTGATCCACAAAAAAAAACATTTGATTGAAACTGTGATCAAAAAGATAACTTCTTTTTGTCACACTTTATCGCACATCACATGGCATATTTAGAATCCGCCAAATTCTTAACACAATATCTCTTAGCGTCTTCCTCAATCAAGACAAATTATGCAAAACAATTCGTTGGAGCTAATGGGTGAAGATACATCACAGTGTTGCGAGTAACGAACCGGACGTACTCCCTTGTGATGAATCTGAAACCACCTGGGAAGCGCTTTTGTTTGCGGAAGAAAATTAAATGAAGCTTTCGTATCTAAATACTTCATTGTATTTGTTTATCTGCACATCACTACTGTGATGAAATGGTAATCTCTTGTTGAATTCAAAATATAAGGTAATAAATAATATAATATAATAATAAGCTTTGTTAATTATGGCGTCACTTATCACATGATAAGACTTTACGTTTTAAAATATTGTATCCTAGCGTGAAGCATTGAATTCTTTTTGACGTGACAACGTCTTATAAATTGGTTTGCCGGGTGACACTTCAAGAAACTGCGTTACGCTCCGCTCACGTTATGCGCTCACAATGAGAGCGAGTGAGAGGCACGCGTCCCTTCCACTCGGGCATGGTTAGCCCGCCTAAGAGCGAGAGAGACAGACATAAAAATTATTTTACCACTCAAAGTCGTTGTCACGTAAAACTTTCGCCCGTATACCGACTTTACAGGCAACCAATTTTTTTTATAATAACTTGACACATCTCACACACGGCCGTTTGATCCCAAACTAGGCAGAGCCTGTACTATGGTAACCAGACTGCTGACAAACATACTTATATATTTCTAAATACATACATATTATAGATAAATTACACCCAGATACAGAACAAATGCTCATGCTCGTCACACAATTATTTATCCTGGGTGGGAATCGAACCCACGACCTCTGGTTAAGCAGTCAGGGTCACTAACCACTACACCAACAGGACAACAGTTTGACATTATTATAAAAACAACATTATTATAAAAACACAATGACACTAAACACCAAATAGTGAAAAACAACTGTGAAAACCAGCCGTACCTATTACGCATGTTGTGGCACTGATTAGTGTGTTTGTAGAAGTACATAACAACCGTTCCTTCAAACTTCTAAGTTAAATCTTGAGAGAGAACGGGATTGTTACTTAAATATTATACCCTATGTTTAACGTAAAGCTGACTTCATATAAATCACCATTTTATTGTGTCCTAAGTCCTTTTGCTATTGGGGTAGCATTGTGATGTAAAGTATACTTGAGAACTTTGCAATTTTAATGACACTTAGTCATTTTAACAGCTCTATTTTATTCTAGACTTTCAAAACACTCGTGCCTAAATTATCTTGGCTTAGAAAATCTGTAGAAATAATATTTATACAGGCTGTTACAGAAAGGTGTGGTTATATTTTAGGTTTGTATGGTTGACCCCGTGTATGATGTAAAGCGTTAACAAATTTAGGAAAATTCGTGACTTTTAATACATAAATCTTATTTATAAACATGAATTTAAAATTGAGCGATAAAGCTTATATTTTGTATTAAGAATATTGATGGAATGTCCGGTTTTCGACAAAGTCAACTTTCCAACCGCAAATTATAAAAAAAAAACTATTTTTTTTATGTGATTTAACAACAAATTAACGTCTTTCGGATTTTTTCCTTTACTCGTACTGTGAGCCTTTGCTTCTTACCAAATTTCATAATTCTAGGTTAATGGGAAGTACCCTCGAAGTGGTACTTAGAAATGCTATTGCATAAAGCAATTTCCAATACTTATTTTTTTTTTCAAAATCCTTGTGAAGACCAGATTACGATTCTTTAGGCACTAAAACTATGAAGCGAATTGAGCCGTCTTATCACTTCAACTGCATTAGGTACACTTAGTTATTGAAACTTATAAATGAAACAAATTAGGATTTAAGGTTTTTTTCAATATTAGTTACCAACATTCAAACACAAGAAGTGTAAAAATTTAAAATACATCGGACTCAAAACTCCCTTAGATCTCACGATTAGAAAAGAGCTGATGATCTTCAAACAGCTCGAGGCCTTCGTCCAGCAGTGGACGGGATAGGCTGATGATGATGATCATACATAGATCAATGCAAATAAACATATAAATATTTGCACTGAGCAGGAGATGAAACCGTGGCCTCCAGTGTGGCAGTCGGATGCATTGCTGCCGCGCCACAGAGGATGTAACTACTAATAAAAATTTTCTTTAGTGTATTTGGTAAAAACTTTATACGTCTTCTTGACTTATTGCTATCTTGATAACAATGCTATGCTACGCATGCCCATGCCCAATTTCTGCCTGAAAATTCATGTTTTTTTTTTTTTTTTTTGCTTAAAAGTGATATCACAATGAGTAAACAGAACATTTTACCGAAAAAAAAATCAGTAAATACCCCATACGGCCAAAAACTGCAATGTAATCAAATCAACAACATTAATGCAATCAGCTGCTTAACGGCGCCGAGCGCTGAAGGTCATTCACCGGTCCGCACAGTACGCGTGTTGCATTACATTGCGTAGGTCAAAATCAAACTATTAACTGTAAATCCTTAATCTCGCATTTTTATGATGAACTGACTTTTGCATTGTGATAAGTATACAAAGAAACACGATTTTGTAAGTTATTCGCGACGGCGATACTTATACGCTGTATATTAAGAATATTTTTTAAAGACAACTCCGCATTAGGAATATTCCTGTGTCGTGGGGGGCTTCACAAACATTCAAACAACGGACACAGAAGAACACCCACACTCGGGACAAGTGTAGTACATGTATTATACCTACTTAATTATTTTTAGTCCCGTGTGGGATTTAAACCTACAACACACGGTGCGGCGTAGTAGCGAGGTGACCACTTTAACCATTGCGCCATCCGTGCGTTTAAGGGATTAAATAAATTGTATCAAAATATAGTAAATATTATAAAAACTCGAATTAATTTCGAGTTTTTATATTTTTATTTTTATTTTATATAGTACCAATGGTTTTTATAGTTTACTAACAAACCATACATGTATTACGCGAGGGAAATTATCTACTAATTGTGACTATGATTTTTTTTTTAGTATGTATATGAAATATAATATAAAATGTAAGAAGGAAGTGACTGTATGTGAGGTTTTTAATTTAAATATATTGAAAACCTCTTTGGAGATTCAGACGTTGTGTTACATTTAAATCACAAGAACCAAAGAACTGTTCATTTAAGATAGCTTGTGTAATAAATTACCCTATATTTCAGAAATGGCTGGAGATAATTTAACCTGGCAACGTTATGAAATGACAAAGTTAAATGAATAGCTTTTAATTTTATTCAGTACTACAAATCGCGTGCAAATTGGTGCCGGGTTTTCAATCGTCCACGGCGCCGTTTAAATTTAAAAAAATAATTTTGGACTGAATGGATGAGAGACTTCATAAATTCGTAAAAAGCCACTAGCCACACTATTTGACCAAGTCTAGGTGTCAAGTCTAGACCTTTGATTAACCAGTTTTGGATTTATTCCTACGATTATGAATTTAGACCCCGCAATACGGAACAATGATGAAATAATGGTAGAAAATTTATTTAGGATAATGTTTATTTATTTTTTTATGGAATAAGGGGCAAACGAGCAGACGGGTCACCTGATAATAAATGACTACCGCGTCAAGAGTCACAAGTGCGTTGCCGGCCTTTAAGGTGGGGGTAGGGGAAGGGTGGAAGAGAGGGAAAGGGGGGAAGGGTTAGGGCCTACAGTAACCTCACTCGGCGAAAAGCAAATTGTTTCACTGCCGGTTTTCTCTGAGGCCGTGTGCTATCACATCGGTCAGGCCGGACCATACGTGCCGAAGCATGGGTCTCCCACGGTACATTGTATTTAGGATAAAGTTTTTATACCAATAAGTTATCAAATAAGCACACGGTTCAGTGCACACCAATAGTGATTCTGGCAGTGATACTTGTTCAAGTGATCCTACACAGTAGCAAAATGGACAGCATGATCTATTGCGGAATGGAGGTACCTAACTGAAATGTGATGTGTCCTAACTCTTAGTTCTTTATTAGGATACTTACATTCCTTTTCTGTAACGCGAAGTTTTATCTTATCCGTGGTAACACAGACATCGGTCGTCAATCAACAATTGTTAAGAATGATAATTATGTCTTCTGTGGGTAGGTTCTAGTTTTAGTGACACGACGTGGCGTGCGAAACATTAAGGTCAATTTTATACGTCATATCCTATATTTTACTAGTGAAAATAAACACCCTAATATGATACCATATTGTGTGTATTTGCTCGAGCAAAATGAATGCCGTTAAATATAGTGCCAGTTATAGGCACACAAAAGCTAGCACTTTAAAACGGGGTCAATCGGCGTACTTCAGGATAACATAATTCTATATGTTGTCTAAATGTTTATTATATGACTCGTATTAATCTATACTTTTATTGACAAACGTTTTCCAATGACAAAAATTCCGTGCAAAAAAGCGCTTTCAGTTCGGCAACATTTCCAAGTTTCTTTGCCTCAAAACGTAATTCGGACTATTACTACTGGTACTATTATGTATTCTGTGCTATTACCACAGATTACTGAGTAGTTACTATGTAACAGATAAATCACTCCCTACAAAAATATCGATACCTACCGTTTTCATTGCCTACTCTTTCTAAGCGCCCACAGCTGCATGCGAAAATGAACTTAAATGTTTGTAAGCACGATTATTATTGCCTCGCAATAGCACACAGCCGCGTAGCCGTAAGTGTGGGCAGGGTTACCCTCTTCAATATTTTGTTTTATAAAAAGAAGGCGCTATATAAATGAAGTACTTACCTAGCGCTAATTTTTTATTTTCAACAACAATCCTAAATTTGTTTTTTTTTATATGAAGATTAATAAACTTCTTCACTTTTCTATCAAAATTCCGGTCAAACGCCCAGGCAACAAAAGAGGCCCAAAACTTTATACCGTCAAACGCCCAGGCAACAAAAGAGGCCCAAAAATGTATGGCGCGAAACGAAAGTTTTGAATCTTGTTTTTCGACTATTCCCGCTCGTGAGTCGACTAAAAATTTTATATCAGTCTCTTCTCTATTAAATCCTGCGTCTATGGGTATATATTAGTCTGTGGTAGGGCACGCCAATAATTTACCAGTAATTATTAAAAATGGTGATCGAAATGTCGCGTGAGTGTTTCCGGACTCTGTGTTTTTTGTGTATTTTGTTTGTTTGAGCTCTGCGTTTAAAATGTAAGTAATAATGTATTTATTATGCTTCTGTATTAGTATTATATATCAAAATTATCGTTATGAGCCATTCTTTTAGGATATCTAAAAATTTTAAGAATCCAAAGTCTGTAAGTATGTTTTTCGATGTGATACAAATAACTTTTATTTTGTTTTGATTAAAATTTCGCCTTATTTCGTCTTTGTTTGCCGGTTAATCGTAATGTTTTTATATGGTATATCATATATTTTAATAAATTTTATCTGGTAATTAGGAAGACTGGTTATTATTAATATTAAAAAAAAAAAAAAAATGGATTTTACGTTTTTTGTAATTTACTACAGCCCCCTTTAACGATTACGATACGTGGAGAAAGTTCTAAATTCTAAATAGATCACTTTCTAATTTAAATACATTGTAGTAAGATTATAATTATATATCAACATATTGGTATCATATTAAAGGGAATTGAACCTAGTTTTGTTTTAAAATGTTTTATTTTAAATAAATATTATATTTTAAGCTTACGAAACAAATTTCTAGATTTTTTTTTTTTTTACTCGTTGCCTCATATTAAACCTCAATTTGAGTATTATAAATATTCACTATTGAATTTAAAAATAGATAACTTCCATCTATATACGTCTAGCTATATGCCAGTATTTTTATTTTTATTTATTTTAGATGTAAAAAAGTATTGGGCCTCTTTAATTGCCTGGACGTTTGAGCGGATTTTCGGCAATTCTAAATAGATCAACTTTATAATGTGAATAAATTCTAGTAAGATTATAATTATATATCAACATATTAGTATCATATGAAAGGGAATTGAACCTAGTTTTGTTTTAAAATGTTTTATTTTAAATAAATATTGTATTTTAGGCTTACGAAACAAATTTATAGATTTTTTTTTTTTTTTCACTCGAGACCTCGTAATAAACCTCATTTTAAGTATTATAGATTATTACTATCGAATTTTGAAGTAGATAACTGGCATCTATAAGAGTCTAGCTATTTGTCAGTATTTTTATCTTCGCTGTAGCTGTTATATTTTAGCTGTTACAAAGGTTTTTGTTAAAAATCCGCGACACAGTTGACCCCCTCCGCACCGCGCGGGGCCCGTCGGGGGGTGAGGGGCGTTGGACGGGGGGTACAGCTCTGACAGCTGGACGTTTCACCGTAGGGTTGAAAATATTCTAAATCTTACAAAAAGTTTTTATAAATAATTTGCGATATTTGAACACAAGGACAAATAGAGTTAAAAATATTATTTTCATATATTATATCTTATACACATAGGTATCATAACTTCTTTTTCTCGGACTTTATCTATATTCATATACTGCACATAAACAACCATGTCAACTTTCAATGTGAATTTCGAATACGATCTCGAATTACCTTTTGAAACCCACTGCGGGCGACTGCGTATAAGGTCCGCCGGCGGATCAGCAGCCGGTAGGTAGTTAGCGAACTATGGTAATAGCAGGCCTATGTCACTCGATGTACTTGCGCGCTAAATACCTACCGGACGCTGGACCGCTGGCGGATCTTATACGCAGTCTCGTGCAGAGGGTTTGGCGACACATCTGGGTTGCCTGCATCGCGAGCGTGTGCTCGCGATGCAACCGTGTGGTTTTATTTTTTAAAGTACAAAAACGAAGTTCGACATCGTATTGATATATTCTTTAAATACTGTAAAATTTATGCAATTTAAAAAAATTAACCTTTTAGCCCTACGTATCCTGGGATAGGTTTTTTCCCTCAAATTATTTATTAAAACTTTTACGAATATGTGATTCAGCTAACCTTAAGACACATATTACTAAGTAGTTACTACGTAACTTAAGATCCCGATCTTAATAGTTTATGATATTATTATTTCTTCTCCAAATGGTGATAAGTATGGGAGGCCATTTTATTTTATGGTTACGTAAAAGATTTATGTGTTACGTAAAAGTTATTTGGCTACTGCATTCCTCGATAAGTGCGACTTCATGACTGTCGTAAAAAAAATATGTGTTGGTGGATTTACAAGTTCCTTCCATATTTAGTTGTTATTAGGTTAAAAAACTGTGATTTTCTTTGTTACTTGTGTTCAATGAGATATTATATGTACACCAACATTACTTATGTTACAGAATAATTTATTTATTTATCTACACAGAATTAACTTAAGATACATTTCAATAGTGTTTAATATTTTAAATTATGACATGGCTTAATTGTTTTTTGTTTTGTATTGTGCATGACATATTGTAGAATCTTATTAATTTATTTTTGATTTTAAATGTATTGTATTATTATTAATTGTTATGTATACAAACACAATTATATTATTCTTTCTGAATAAATGAACTAAACTAAAATATAATATCTATTAATACACAGTAATTTTATACATATTTATATGTATGTGACACTTAATACAAATAGGCAGCACTATAAAGGCACTATACTAGCTACCTAACTGGTCTGCTTGAAGCTCGAAACGCAATGTAATACTTATGGATATAATTTTTATTAAATATCTGGATATTTTATTTAAAGACCAACCGATAAACTTACTTCCAATTTTACTACTCATGATTTAGTCACTTTTCAAACAAAAGAAACTAAATTAAAATATGTCCATCCGTTTAGGAGCTACGATGCCACAGACAGATACAAATACACAGGTAAATGTTAAACTTATAACACCCCTCGTTTTTACGTCAGGGGTTAAAAACAGTCAGATCCGTAGATCCGAAGTTAATACCAATGACTGTTCAAACTAGTGTTTGTTGGTTTTAGAAAACCAAGAATGACCAAAGAATTTAAGTGCTTAATACTTTGTACCTACAGAATAAAGCAGCCTCCATCCCGAAATTCCACCCCGAGGAACTTGTGTGGAATATTTTGTGGTTTGAAACTTAAAGCATTATTTTTAGTGAGCATTATTTGTAGGCCACATTGCGCGGCTGTTCTGTCTGGCCGCAAGTGTAACGTATGCGATCACAAAGTTTTGTGTAATTGCTAGAGCCTTTGCGGTAGTTTCTGCATCATGGTGAGGGTAATATCGCTACAGATGCTTAGGCACAGCAAGAGAAATGGAAAAGGTTATCAGCTATTGTAATGGATATTTTGTAAGAACATTAAATATTATATTAATGTTGAAAACGAGAAAAGAAAAAACGATTTAAAGTTTAGCATAGTCGTAGGTACTCTGCAATTACTCTGCATGAAATCATGCTTGTAAGAAATCGTACTTTGTTTAAGTTACATAAAAATATTTATAAATTTAGAAAAATAATGATAAACTTTAGAACAAACTTTTAAAAAGCCCCGTTCCTTATATACCTAGCTTTACTTGTACCATCTTTAGATATTATTATAAACTCAATCATTGTATTTTTTTGCTTAATTCATTTCTCGCTGACTTTATCCATTGCACTGTAACATTTTTGTAAAAGTAACCTCTCGTTAAAAGTACTTGTTTAACTTTGACTTCTTCGTCGGTTTAATAGGCTGTAGTAGTAGTATTTGGTTAACGACTTAACTTCAGTTTACAGACCAATAATTGAAGAGCCTATATAATGTATTATTAGCGCTTCAAATAAATTACACAAAAAAGCCATCGCAAATATCGACACCTCGAGGATAAAAGGGCGTAATGGCACAATGAGTTTAACGTTCTACACGGCCTTTGAGCTCGTGGCAACGATTTACGTTCCTAATATAAACATTTAATTTCTAGAGTTACTTTCTCAAATATTCTTCGTAATAAATTATCACAGATCTCGGCTTCGGTCACGGTTGTCTGAATATAACTATATTTGAGACCTTGCCTCGAGCACAAACAAGTCTAATGACTCGTCAGTCGTCAGTCATTAGACTCGTTTGTGCTTTTATTATTGCCGAATACTGAATGAGCGTCCTAACAATGTGATTGGATTAGTTTAGGAATATTCAGTTTATAATCTATGTTGTTACACGATACCAAAATAAAAGCCACTAAAATATTCATATAAAAGATTTTGTATTTTAGTGGCTTGCTGCTGCTTCGACATTGATAATTTCAGAAAATGATCATGATCGTCCTGAAGGTAAAAGAGAATGTATGTATACCTCAATTTTACAGTTACAAAATTTAAACTTTGTAACTATTTTTAGTTAAAAGTACTACATAATATCAAAACATTAACATTACTTAATGAAACAAACTGAATTATTAGTATGTTATGACAATTAATAAAGTATGTGTGCATGTACAAATCACACAAAATTGTGCCGCGCGAAATGCGAAAAGTGGCATTGCCCAGTTTCTAACATCTTACAAGACATTATTCGCAAAAGTTTAGTAGCAAGAAATCAATCTCCGGTATTTTAACACCTGATTACAAACTTGGGCAATAAATCCACCGTCTATCCTGATTGTCAGCAAGTTTAAATTTATAGGAAACGCGAGCCCTTACTTTTTTATAAGCAGGGCTCGGAAACCTGGTTAATTTTATTAACCAGTTCGTCAAAAACGCCATACATTTTAAAAAGAGCATTTTCATTTCGATTCCGTTCGAACAGAACCGATATTATTTCGGTTCTGATCAAAGAGCAAAATAAAACTGTTCCTGCTCGAAATAACGGTTAATTTCACTCGCTATTTTGTTCGCCCCGCCTCAGATTACTAAGTAGTTACTATGGCCCCGCCTACAACGAACCTTTACTAATATTTTCTAATAACCTAGCTCTTTGGTTACATTTTCACAAGCTAAACTACAGGCGTCAGCAGTCAAGCTCAAGTCAAAGCTAGTCAAGATTTTATCATTTTAAAATACCATAATTATTACTAGGCCATCAAAGTGCAAGAAGAATTATGAAATGAATAGGTTCCCCTATTCATTGTGTGTGTAGTGCACTTTACCTCATTGTTACTCAAATGTTAAGGTGCGTAAACTTTTCTCGCAAAATAAACAAGTATTAGCAGCCACAAATTTTAATAATACAATATTACCAATTTATTTCATCCCGCTTCAAATGTCGGTATCAGTACCATTGCATTTTCGCTGTGAAATAAAAATATGATATTGAACTGCATTAAGGTTGTTCTTTAAAAAACCGGACAAGTGCGAGTCTGACTCGCGCACCTAGGGTTCCGTAAGCAAAAAAAACTTGTATACGTCCATCTCGGGAATCAATTCTCAAAGACTTTTTTGCCCGTCTTTTTCGAAAGACAAACTTAACTTTGCGGGTGCGATGTACGACAAAGTGAACAATCCAACCGCAAAAATTAAGTTTGTAATCACAAAAACTTTTTTTATGTGATATAACAACAAATTAACGACTTTCGGATTTTTTCCTTCACTTATGCTGGTAGACCTTGCTTCTTACCAAATTTAATGATTCTAGGTAAATGGGAAGAAACTTTTAGGTTTTCGTCCGAAAACCTATAGGGTACTTCCGGTTGACCTAGAATTGTCAATTTATACCAGATATTGAGGTCTATAGTCCCTATAGACCTCAATATCTGGTATAAATTTCAACTTGCTTGGTCCACCCGTTCCTGAGAAAATCGGTTGTGACACACGGACAGACAGACGGACAAGAGAATGATCTTATAAGGGTTCCTTTTTTACCTTTTGAGGTACGGAACCCTAAAAAGAAAAGGTTACAACTCTTTAAGTACCTAATTCTTCCATATAATAATAATAATCATTTATTTCAGGCTGCATAGGCCCACAGATAAATACCTTGATCTAAATATACATACTAAAATATTATGTTAGTAAATAAAACTTAAAACTAAGTTAGTAACTCTTCATTTGCACTAATTCTTTGTGCGGTCTGTTGGTACTTGTCCATGGAAGCGACGAAATACCACACCTTGCGGCCAAAAGTTTCAACTAACACATATATATCTGCACGATAACAGTTGGTGGTGTAGTGTAGGCGAGAGATGTATACCGGGGTGTTCGGCGCAGCGGCACGCACTTTTACATTGGGGTCCACAAGGGCCTTTCCACAGCACTTCTAAGTACTTCGCGATCTGTGTTTCCTCTTTTGCACAGTCACGAAACCGTCGTCATCAGCCCGAATCTTTACCTTTATAGGCATGGGCTTAGCAGGTAAAGCAGCAGGGATCCTCGTAGAGACCGTTGGTTCACCGGGTCGCGTAGTTCTCGCAGCGCTGCGAGGGCGGGCTCGTAGCTATGTGACCCGCTCGCGGCGCACAATGCAGACTGCAATCGCTGTTGGTGACAAAATTTTCTTCACCTCGGTGCGTAAGTCTGCGACAGTGATCTGGGATGCCTCCATATTCTTCTGTACAACTGCTAAACCTGCCTTTAAATAGACAATGTCGTGGGCACGTCGTCAGGATCAGTCTCCTTCAGCAGCGTGATGATGTCTTATACACTCTTCTTTGTCCCGTCACGCCGGCGAGACACCATCTGATCGCTTTTGTTAAGTAACCGGAATACCAGCTGCTCGGCAGCAGCAATGTCATCCTCGCTGAAGTTACTCACACAGATCTGGATGGCGGTCACCTCGTCCATCACGTCCAGCTTCTGGTGCAGGAACGCCAGCAACTCATTTGCCACAAGCGTATCTCATCAGTCATGACTCACTTGATTGCGTTGGCTTAGAAGTTTGATTTTTTTCACAGATCCAAGGGACAGTAGACCTGATTATTTGATACAAATTCCAGCTTGATACCTCTGCGCGTTCCTGAGAAAAAGGGTCTTGACTGACAGACAGACAGACGGACGGACGGATGGACAACAAAGTGATCCTATAAGGGTTCCGTTTTTTCATTTCGAGGTACGGGACCCTAAAAAGCGATCCACGGCTACTTCACGTACAATTTACACAACAAAACGTCTTCATGCGTTAAGTGTAATTCAGTACAGCAATCCCCAAACTTATTGACCGGGCTGAAGTTAGCTGCGAGCCGGTGCACAGAATCGATTAATTATAGATAATAAGCAGTAAGATAGTTTTGTCTCGTTGAATGATGGCGAAACGCTGCGGCTGGTATAAGTCCGAACAATTTATCGGAGCACTCCCTATGATACATGCGACAGAGAATGCAGAGTGAAGCTACATCTCTACGCAACGCCAAGGGGTAAAGCTGATCTGAAAAATCCTGGCAATCAACGATTCGAGTCGTTCTCCGTTGAACACGGTCAAGAGGGCAAAGCTGGTGCTGGGGTGCTCCTGCATAGGTATGAGAACAGTATTCCATATGCGGCCGAAAATGCGCCTTATAAAGTTGTAGGCAGTGGTGGGGGTGAAATATTGTCACGATCTGTTCAACACACCAAGCTTCTTCGAGGCTAATTTGGCCTTACCCTCCAAGTGACCGTGAAACTGGACTTCGCTCGATATATCGACGCCAAGGATTCCGATGCATGCTGTGGCAGTTAGGGAAGTACCAACGACTTTGATGCTTCTGTCTGCGAGAAAACTGGTGGTCCAGGTGCACAATTTCTCGGGTGGCCCATAGGAAGGAAGCTTCGAGAGAATGGCTTTGTGCATGACCCGATTGAAGGCCTTCGCTATGTTCAAACTAACTGGCAACGGCTCAGCCGTGGTCTCGATCGCCTATGCCCACCGTTGAGTCAAGTATACGAGAAGTTCACCAACTGAACGACCCTGATGGAAACCGTATTGTCAATTGTCGTTTTCTAAGTGCCGAAGGAGCTGGCATTTGATAATAGATTCCATTATCTTGGACAACAAAGAGGTTATGGCTATGGGTCTATAATTGGATGGCTCGGAGCGGTCACCTTTTCTAGGGGGGGGTCGACGATCGGGTCGACGCCTAGAGAATAGGAGAGCCGATAAAAGCGCGTTAGTACCGGTGCCAACTCTGGAGCACACGTCTTCAGCACAATGGGAGAGATTCCATTGGGCCCACTCGACTTATGAATATCGAAGGAAAGAAGTGCTTTACGTACTGAACTTTGTAAGGAGCGGACTTCCGGCATAGAGCTCTTGCACCGCGGTATGGTCGGTGGTACGTTTCCCCCGTCATTCAAAGTCGAGTTGGACACAAAGAGTTTTCCCAAAAGGTCGGCTTTCTCCTTAGCGTCATGGGCCATCCAATTATCTTCCATTTGCAGGGGTGGAAAGGATGGTCTACAGAAATTCCCCTAGACAGCTGTGGCTGTCTCAATATCAAATTTCATCTAAATAGGTTCAGCGGTTCAAGTGTGAAAAGTGACAGACAGATAGGATTACTTTCGCATTTATAATATTAGTAGGGATAGGTTATCATGGTGATGGTTGTGCAGTTTACTGCGCTCTGCTTCGGACGTGTGTGCTGTGTCATTTAGGGTACTTCCCGTGAACTCAAAATCTTGAAATTTGGTACGAAGTAACGTCTTATAGCACAGATAAAGGAAAAAAATGCGAAAACGGTAAATTTTTAGTTACATCATATAATTAAAAAAAAATTCGGAACCCTCGGTGCGCGAGTCCGACTCGCACTTAGCCGGTTTTTTCTTATTAGTCCCATTTTTTAAGTAAATCGAATCTTTGAACAAATACGAATAATTGATGATCGATCGTAACGCTCGCGAACCAATTCCGCTCTTCGCGAGTGGTTAAGAAGAACTTGGTAAGAACCATAAATAACCGGTATTTTTCGAACCGTTCCCAAGCCCTGTTTATAAGCAGCGCCGGCCTTGGGGGGGGGGGGGGGGGCTAGGGGCATACCCAAGCGCAGCTTAGGGGCGCCCAGTTGGTATTCAAATTTTATTCAAGAGAGATTTAAGTAATTTTTTTATATTTCTTAGCAATCTTAATAAAAATGTATTCAACTGTATGACGAATACGTTATCAAAGAAAATACAATCGTCTAAAAATTTAAATTATCCTATAGTATGCACGTGCTTGCCTACTTATATATATATATATATATATATATATATATATATATGTAGCCTAAAATTTGCCTAAGGGCACCACATGTACTACGGCCGGCACTGTTTATAAGTAATAGTTAAGTAGTGCAATCAGAAGATGCAAAATTCAAATGTTCCATCTCTAATGGTTTTTGTTGGATTTGGGTCCAGTGAAGAAACCAGCCAACTAGGAAGTACCGAAATCCTAAAAAATATCGCGCCTAGAAAGCATTGGCGTAGTAGTTTTTTTCTGTTGGTGATTTGGGTCACTCACACAAGAGCTCCATGGGAGTTTGAAGAAGTTTTGAGTGTTAATGTGTACCGGGACCTGTAACTTATCTAAATCCCGCAAAGTTTTTTTTCTGGTTAAAAGTGAATGGTATTATTGGTATTAACCTTCTCCACAGAAAAGCGCTCGTACTCTGTACATTTATTTATTTATTTTTTGACAGTACGATAAGTAGGTAGTCAATTAATAATGAACAAATTTTTTTTTTTATTTTGTTTTAAAATTGCCGATTTGATTAAAAATAACGATCGATTTCATTAAAGATTTTATCGATTTGAAAAAAAGGATGAAGTTAATTTTAGCTAAAAATACTAAAATTTAAATGAATACTCAAACTTAAATATAATAATATATAACATAATAATTGATTATTAATATTACAAAGGACTCAACTCACAGAATAATAGTTGTTCAAGTGACAAATCTGGTACGTATCATCTTTCATTTGTTCATTAGTCAAGTTTAAAATTGAATTTAAATAATTTTGAAGCTATTTTTTGCAAATATGATAAAAAAATAACATCTATTTATAACTGTAGACGAAAGGCTTTTTATACTGATTTAGAAATAGTTAATATCGACATTTGAATATGCAGTAGAAACATTGGTTCAAATCACTACAATAAAATATAACTTTTTTTATTACGTGTCACGTAAATCATTTATTTAAAAAGAAATACAATAGGTAATCATTTCTACGAATGGTTATAAGTAGTATAATTAAAATGAACATAGATTATCTACTTATATTATTATCCTGAGCACAGAACTGTGAATAAGAATAATACATTATTCTCAGTTCTGTGAACTTACTGCACGTTTTAAGTTTAATTTTACAAACTCTGGCTCAGTAACGTGCTCAAGTAGCTGTCTAAAAGAAAATATACTACTGGACAGAGTACACGTGTGTTTATTTTTAGAGTGTCACAGTTAGTAGTCATTGTTTTAGTATAATACTAGAAAAGAAACGAGTTAAAGAATTAAATGTTGTGAAAAGTTAAGAAAAAAAACCAGCAAAAATTAGGTTAAACATACCTCCTGGATTTAAATGACAGTGTTGCAACGAAATTGAAAAGCAGCCACAAGGTTAGAAACCCAAAAATCTAGATAACCCAGTAAGTTCAAACTGGGATGAATATTGCGGAAGAATGCAATGGCGATTTTCGCTCCCCCGACCGTGGGCAAGCAGTGGAACACCGGGGTGGTTTTTAGTCAGTAAGAGTCCAACAGACCCGTTCAGCCCCCCCCCCCCCCCCCAAGGGCGGAGGACATCCATGAGGATCTTCCACCTCGTAACAAAAAAAAAAACTGCGATGAATATAACGTTACAATATTCCACATCGTTTTGGCATCTATAACTGTCACCTCACAAAAACAATCCACTAAAGGGGCCTCGCACCACAATATCCCTAATAACCATCTGGAAGGTATTCACAAAGTATTTCGGACCTTCATTTGAAAAGGTCAAACCCTCAACGATCCCTCACAGGTTATTACATCAAGTTTTGTTACCCATGTCATATAGTAAAGGACATTGTGAAGTGTTAACAGGTCAGTTGGGGATTGAGTTCGAATAAAGTTGCAGAAAAGTTCTAAGATTGACAATTCTGTGAGGCATATTTGTTGACATGGTGGATTTAAGAACCAATTATAAAACACTAGCAGCGCCACACGGTTTCACCCGCATAAGTCCCGATCCCGTAGGAATATCGGAATAAAAAGTAGCGTATGCGTTAATCCAGGTCTCCAGCTATCTACATACCAAGTTTCATCGCAATCGGTTCAGTGGTTTTTGCGTGAAAGAGTAACAAACATCTATCTCTCCATCCCTCCATCCATCCAAACTTTCACATTTATAATATTAGTGGGATTGCCCATACGAAATGCTTTCAAATTCTTTTTTTGTAAAATCTTTGTTGATTTGCGTCGTTATTATAGGTGGATTTTGAAGTGTCGTTTTAAACGATGTTTTTCATTGATTTTTTATCTTCTTTTAGGTTCTGCTTCTTACTTTACGTATGATTTTACTTATTTTTAATTAGGAGCGCTCCACGGTTTCACCCGCGTAAGTCCCGATCCCGTGGGAATATCGGGACAAAAAGTAGCCTATGCGTTAATATAGGTCTCCAGCTATCTACATACCAAGTTTCATCGCAATCGGTTCAATGATTTTTGCGTGAAAGAGTAACAAACATTCATCCATCCACCCATCCAAAATTTCACATTTATAATATTAGTGGGATTAAATACTTATTTGTAGGTACTACCAACTTTAATCACATTAACGCCAAGTAAATTTTTGTTGATTTTTCACCCTTTTATCTTCGGTGATACTCTTTTTAGACGTATGAATAACTAGCAGCGCCTCGCGGTTTCACCCGCGTAAGTCCCGATCCCGTGGGAATATCGGGACAAAAAGTAGCCTATGCGTTAATCCAGGTCTCCAGCTATCTACATACCAAGTTTCAGTGTTCGCAATCGGTTCAGTGGTTTTTGCGTGAAAGAGTAACAAACATCCATCCATCCATCTACAATTTCACATTTATAATATTAGTGGGATTAAATACTTATTTGTAGGTACTACCAACTTTAATCACATTAACACCAAGTAAATTTTTGTTTATGTTTTACCTTTTTATGTTCGGTGATACTCTTTTTAGACGTACCTGTAAATAATGGGCACCTTTAAAATTATGCGAAGATTGTTAACGAAGAAATTCATAGAAAATAACTAACATGTACTTACTAAACTGTGTTCACTCACATACTTATCGGCAAATTCCTTTGAAAGAAACGTGATTAAACTTTATTCTTGTCGTTTTTCATCTGGTCCATTATTGTTTTTGCATTCCTTATATGCGTTAACGCATATAATAGTTATCGTAAGCTCTAAGGTAAAACAGAATAACCATACATTGTTAAAACGCCACTTCCCAATAGAACAATAAGAATTTTTGGATCATCTCACTAATCCCACTAATATCATAAATGTAAAAGTTTGGATAGATGGATGGATGTTTGTTACTCTTTCACGCAAAAACCACTGAACCGATTGCCATGAAACTTGGTATGTAGGTAGCTGGAGACCTGGATTAACGCATAAGCTACTTTTTATCTCGATATTCCCACGGGATCGGGACTTACGCGGGTGAAATCGCGAAGCACTGCTAGTTTAAAATAAAAATAAAAATTTTGATTATAAAATAATAGGTAATTGTTTTTCTAAACTTTCATATTCATTAAAATCTATAAAGCTTAACTGTCTTCTAAATGTTGGATCTTTTGATTAGATCTAAATATCATCATACACTGTCAGGAAGCCATTGACTATGAATGGAAAGTAGCGCGCCACGCCGCTTGCACTCTGAACAGAAAATTATGAACACTCAGATATATGACATTTTCCATTTCCTCGGCAAAGTGATAGTTGTAGGGTATGACGTCTTACACCATGCGCGTTGCTATTCGATTTCCCAATCTATTAAAGGAAATGACTTCTATATTACACTATTTATTTTCATTCAGTTTCCCGGCATATTTTCAGATAGTAAATACCACTTCAACTTCAACTTTTGGATTGTGGCTTTGTGTAAATACCACTCATCACGCGCTGTGGGGATTTCATGACGCGCGCCGATTAGTTTTATAGGCTTGGTACATATAGCGCAGTATTTTTTTTAGTTTCAAAATTATACATTAAAAATAGTTTCAATTCAACCTCGTTTTACTTAGATATTATTGGCTTGTAAGGCTATAGATCTTATTAAAAAGTATTCAATTTAATATTATACGGCTTTATTGTCAACTAGCAAATCGCCCCGACTTCGCACGGGTAGCAGAAATATCTTCAACAATCATCAGCATATTTCACATTTTACACAATCTTAACAAATTATACACCTAAACCTTCCTCATGAATCACTATGTCTATTAGTGCAGGAAATCCGAGGCGGGGGACTTTGTTTTATTACATGTAGTGATATTGTAAACACGGCCCCAAATAAACGGGTTCACTCAGTACGGTGGTCGTACACAGTAAGCAGATTAATCATAGTACAAATGACACCCATAGTAGGTATACCTCGAGAAATACCGACCGATAGTAATAAACTGCTCTCGCTGACTGTGCCTGTGACCACGGCCAGTGCAACATGATCGAAAGTCAGGTCATTTTTTTATCTAACCCCACATTAAAGAAATTAATGAATTGTAAACTTTATTCCACTTTAGACACAATACATTATTTAACTTGGTCATGCATTTTACATTACTTATAAAAGTAAACTTAAATTCGGCGAAAATCTTACTAATATTATAAAGGCAAAAGCTTGTGAGGATGAATGAATGGATGGATGGACGGGTGTTTGTTACTGTTTCACGCAAAAACAGCTGAACGAATATGGATAAAATTATGCACAGACATAGATTATATATTTTTTTGATGATATAGGAGGCAAATGAGCAGACTGGTCACCTGACGGTAAATGACTACCGCCGCCCATGGGCACCTGCAACTCAAGAGTCACAAGTGCGTTGCCAGCCTTTAAGGTCGGAGTAGGGGAAAGGTGGAAGTGGGGGGGAGGGAGAGGAGAGGGGGAGAGGGAAGGGTTAGGGTCTCCGGTAACCTCACTCACTCGGCGAAAAGCAATGCAAGCATTGCTTCACTGCCAGTTTTCTGTGAGGCCGCGGTATCAGTCCGGTCGAGCCGGCTCATACGTGCCGAAGCATGGCTCTCCCACGAGTAGTAATAGGTATAGATTATAGTCTGGTATTCCAGACTATAATCTATACCCGTGATACGTAGTCTACTTTTTATCCCAGAAAAATGTACGGTTCCCGGTGTGATAGATTTCACTAAAATTCAAACTAAAATTATTAATGTGAAAGTATTTTTTTTGTAACGCTTTCAAGCCTTAATTACTCCACCAATCATCATGCATACAATTTGTCAGAAGTACAGAAAAGGACATAGGTAAGTTCATCACCAACCTTTCATTCATCATCAAAGAAGTACTATTCTGGAGAGACACCTTAATTCATTGACAAGATCTACATTATTAGAAATCAGAAATTTAATTGTGATACATAGGACAATTGATGGTCAAATATTATTACATTTTTATGTCTTCTATGATCTGCCAAGCAAAGTAGTTGGCAAAACTTCGTGAAAATGTATATGGACCATTTTGACTTCCTTGATCACATAATCTATACCCTATATTACATATATTTGTAGTATGAAAACCTTTAGGGTCGGGTCACCTTAACAAATGCTTGTGGATATATCAACATGACGCGTGCTTATAAGGGAAAGCAAGTTTATTCACTTGGTAAAAATATTTCCTCCTTTCTGAAACTTATTCAATCGAGACTGGTTTCTTTAAAATAAGGATGAACAGTTCCATCTAAAAAGTTTAAATGTACTATGTATGCTTAAATATACACAGTGTTAAATATAATTTATGGTATGATATAAAATCTGGTTTCAAATTATCTACAGCGTGGAATCATGTTATACAAGTCACCTCGATTTTATGCGCAGTCCGATAAACACTGAAATAGGGACACATCGGTTTGCTTACAAAATAGGGACATTGTTATGTTAGTATAGTATGTGACGGTACATGGCGAAACAAAAATATTAAAAATATCGACGACGGAGCTCGTGCACCACTGAGCCAGTCAGCCTGTGATCACGGCCAGTGCAATCTGGTCGAAACGTCAGACAATTTAGAGATATGTAATACCTATTTCGTGATCGCGTTGATTCCCGTATTAATACACAATTATATCACGGAACGCGAAAGTTTAAAAGTTAGTATTCGCGAAATTTTCTTAAAAAGGGTTACAAAGAATTCGCTTCACGTATTAATTTTCCGTGCAGTTTGACCCGTGTTTATGGCCACTGTTCTGCTCCCAAGGGTCGTATTGTAATGGTAAAAAGTTTATAAGCTTCAAATTCAAAATTCAAATTCAGAATTCTTAAGAATAGGGCTATGATACACAAAAAGATTTTATTAAAATTCGGTTGGAAGTTCCACAGACTACTATTAAATTAACATTAAACAAACAAACCCTTCAGATTTATTATAGACTAGCATTTAGAGGTGGGTAATCACCCGGGTTAAAACCCACGACTGGGTAAAACCTAGGTGATTACCTCTACTAGGAACACGTCCCGGCTTCGAACGGATAGCAAAAGCATATATTGATTTTTTCCGACCTCCGACCGATCTTCAACCTTAATGATTCGTACACTTAAACTTTCCTCATAACTCATTCCGTCTATTGCTGAAAACCGTATGAAAATCGGTTCGGTAGTTATTGGGTTTATCGCGAACAGACAGACAGACAGACTCGGCGGGAGACTTCGTTTTCTAATGTGTAGTGAAGTTTAGATGTATTATTTATGTATTTAATAAATTTAATTATGTACTTACTAATAAAAGTAATTTAAAATTAGAGATAATTTATTTTTCACACTACGTATGTACTCTACAAAGCGCATTTATGTACCATGTAAACCTATCTTAATTCAAGTAATTTAGGCTCGCGAGCTTAAATGTTGTACAGGATTTCATAATAACGACGGGAAACCATGACAATTGTATATAACACGTATGTAAATTGTTATCATGGAGGTTTACATTGCGTTGTTTTTTTTTAATTTTGGAAGTACACACTTTATAAGTAAATATTAGCAATGCCATTACCACTACCGGAACACAAAGAAAAACATCGCGCGGAATGTGCGGAAATATAAATACTTTTTTTTTAGAATATCGGAATGCATTCAATTCAAGTTATAATGGCATAGTTAGTATTTTTGTTCCCTGTTTTCTTGTTGTATTACAACAGGTATGGAAGGAGAGTATTTATTCTCTTATATACAGTTGTTTCTCTGTGTATGTTTTTCTTGGGCGAGGTTGAATCCCTTGACTTGACTTGCATCGCGAGAGAAATGTAGTACTCTAGAAATTACTATCAAGATGCAGTCTTGATAGTAAATTCTAAAGTACTACGGTACTCTCGCGATGCAATTCTACTCCTTGGCGTATAATTTACTTTTAACCGGAGTGTGTGATATCAGAACCAAATAAGCTGGAATATTTTAGAATAAGAGTCAAATCTAATTTATTCAAACAAAACTAAAACAATCCGAAGAATGCCGAAAATTTCCGAAACTTACCGAATAGTGACTTGCAATATCACCTGTCACTATGACATTATCTTAATTACGATCTAAGCTCTTAGTTAACCGCACAATTAATGCTATTCGGTACGATAAGGTCACGTCTTTTACCCAAATGGAATGGTTAAACACACGAGACTTTGTGTTTAGGAGCTCTTATAATATAGTTTTTAATAAAATGGCGGTCTATTAAGGATAATCTAAATGACTCTTGAATAGAATAGGAAAGCATCCATCTCAAAATGTGTCGAAATGACAGTGTTATAAAAAGGGTGAATTCACTTAGTAAATATTTGCTATGGCACATATAAGATAATAGTTGCTTCATAGGCCATGGGCTATTGGATCACAGAATGTTTAAAAGAACACAGTGTGTGATCGACGATCCACGGGACAAGAATTTGGGCTTTTTCATCTATTATGTAACAGCATTGCCATTCAACGCGGCAATACTGCCAGCATTCTGGGTAAGTTAAGTTGGCGATAATGCAGAGAAGTTTTATGATTCATGTAAATTTGTAAATATTTGGTTGCTTTTCTTTATTTACAGTTATGTTCATAAATAGGTAGAATATGTGAGTTTATGTATGATGTAAGTGTATGCCTAAATAAGTATTGCAGAATACTTTTTTATATTATTTTATAATAGACGAATATAAATAAAAACAAATATGTGTAGTGTACTGCTAGTATTTCGAACATAGATTACAACTTGGATCGTATCGTTCATAAGTAGCGAATGTTAATCCAGGCGGTTATTTAATTGTAATCCGGCTTTTGATAATAGATTTGGTTACCGACCAGGATAATTCATACATTTTACTTTTTTACCATGAGACGAGGGATAACAGGTATAAAATTAATTTTAAAAGTACTGAAGCATCTAAATGTATTTGATAAATTAAGGTTGGTGTAAAATCATTTTTAATAAATTGCAGTATTTAATTAATTAAAGAGAATGTTGTCACGTATGTTTTAATGTTAATTTATTAACTACTACTATTAACACTTACAGATCAACTGCTCATACATCTCATACTTGTGTATATTGGACACCTACAATCTTTTTTACGAGATAAGTAAAATACTTTTATGCCAACGTTCAAGAGTGTGCATGAGTCAATTCAAGATAATGTAAATGTAGATCCACCACTGTTTGCAAAAAGAAGTTCGCATGACGAGCAATACGGAAGACAGCGCTAATTGCGTATGGCTCTAAGCGGCGCGAGCCAGTTGAGAGTCAGACGCAAATAGTAGGAAGACTAAGCCTAGCCCTGCCGTCACTTAAATTGCCGACGCCGGACAATCTCTTCAAAAATCCCGGACACGTGTGTGAAATCGAGATTCTTTCACGGATACCTTAAAAAAAACGCCGATTCCATTTTTTTTATGAAATTAAACAGCTTGTTCATCTAATAATTATAAGTTACTTCTGTCACAGAGTGTCCGGGTTTTACCCGGACGCCTTTTGAAAACCCCGCCCAGACGCTCCCCGGACGCCCTCTAAACTAGGACAAATCCGGGGAAAACCCGGATGGATGGAAGCCCTAACTAAGCCGAATGTCTGAATCTAATATTATAAACGTAAAAGTTTGTGAGGATGTATGGATGTATGGATCCATGTGTGTATGGATGTTTGTTACTCTTTCACGCCAAAACTACTGAACCGATGGCGATGAAACTTGGTGTGTAGATAGCTGGAGACCTGGATTAACATATAGACCGATATTCCCACGGGATCGGGACTTACGCGGCTGAAACCGCGGGGCGCTGCTAGTAGACTATATATGTAAATATTTTATAATATGTATGTATTTAGAAATATATAAGTATGCTTATCAGCAGTCTGGTTACCATAGTACAGGCTCTGCCTAGTTTGGGATCAGACGGCCGTGTGTGAGATGTGTAGAGTTATTATTATTATTATAGTACCAATAATATTAAATACATAGATGTCGATATGATAACTTCTTTTTTCAAGACCTGCACGAAGGTTTGATCGACTGGAAGAGAGAGAGTTGCCTGGAATAATGTTAACTCTATTCGATGGATTTTCAATCGGTATCAATAAAGCTGGAGATGGTTATGTGCCAATATCTCCAATCCCGGTATTATATATATATCATTTGAAGCTAAACACAGTTACGGTGACGTGAAACTACCATGTTATCGCTCATACTAACTTGTGTAGTTAGCCTAAATGTAACTTATGTTACACGTCACAACAAATTTAGGCACAGTCTATTCGCAAAGGGTCAAGGTTTTGTTGTTTCAATTACGGTTAAGACGCTTGATGGCCATGCCATAGATGAGTAAAAATTTTTAAGTGATAACTTCTTTAGGCACGTTGTGCATTTTTGCTATGGGGAAAAAGCACTAAACTTGTGACCGTCACGCTAATAATGCGTATATAGGTCCACTAGAGGGCGCTAATCCAAACATTGAGTTCTGTCAGCTCCTTATTAATTAATCTTTAAAAATATAATTAGTTCAATAAAGTACTTATTGTGTGCGCAATTCATATGGTAAAATAAACAAAAACATAATTATAATTAAAGTGAAAATTTATAACGCCTATAGTGCTAGACAAAATCTTTTTTAAAAAATTCGTCCGAATGTACGCAAGTAAGGCATCACTTTCTTCAAAAATGAACACTTCTGATCGGCAACTCACAATTACTTATTAAGATTTTTTTAACACAATTATTATAAACAAGGCATTTTTGTAGTGAAAACTTTCTTTGAAGTTTTCACTACAAAAAGTACCTAAAAGGCACGTTGGGCACTTTTGGTGTAGGGAAAAAGCTCAGATACATATATCCCGATGTGTGTGTGTGTTGTGTCTGTATAATAATTATATGTATACTATTTGTGTAAGTTATGTTTTCACTTTTGACGTGCAGTTCTGCGACTGACAGTTTTTTTTTATGAATTCGGTTAAAAATCTTCACGACCAAACGAGTATAACAAGAAATCCTGCATTTACTTTTCAATCTTACTACAATTATTTAGTTTGTCATTAAGTAATAAATTACTACCATTGCTCGTATCGAATGGCGCTATCCTAGTAATTTTTAATTGTAGCCGGAGGTTTCTATAGAGGCTAGTTTACATGCGCACTAAAATTTGATCAAGGTTTTGAGATGATTTCTGCATTAAACTACACCCGTAGCTCCCATCGGTAAGCCAGGCTCAAATACTACTGAACTGATTTTGATGAAATTTTTACTGTTCTTAAGTTAAAGTGAGAGTAGCAAATAAAAAGGAATGTTTATATTCCGATCACTAGTTTTGGAAAAAAAAGGTTAACATGAAAATTTTGTATTTTTGTTTAGAAACCTTAAAAGATAATAATCATCAATCAATAATACAAGGACGAAATGCCGATTTGACGAATATAAGATTTGACCAATACACACTTACGGTGTCGAATTGCTAAGCTCCTATTTTAAAGTCGGTTAAATATTCAAAAAGTGGGTATTAAAGTAAAATATTTCACTACATGTTATAAAACGAAGTCCCCCACCGCGTCTGTCTGTCTGTCTGTTGGCGATAAACTGAAAAACTATTGAACGGATTTTCATGGGGTTTTCACCAATAGACAGAATGATTCATAAGAAAGGTTTGTGTAAATTGGTTGAAATATGATGATGCTTGTTGAAGGTGTCTCTACTACCCGTGCGAAGCCGGGGTGGGTTGCTAGTTAAAAATATGTATGAAACATTTCCAACTCACAATTTATTTACCAACCGGATAATAAAATATCCAATCATATTTTTTTATTACTTCAATAATACGTACTACTTGTAACTAAGTACGATTAACATAGTACTGTCGTGAGAGCTGTGAAGATGATAGAATTATTTATCTTTTATCCTTTGATTTATCGTTTACCAAATGTTGGGACCACAAAATAAAGGCCTAACAATAATGAATTCCTTTCTAGTTCCACAATTTATAACACAACTACTACAACGAATTGAGAAAATGCGTTGAATCTTAAACTAAAGCGCATAGAAAGTCAATTTAATTCCATTTTTATATATGGCAAACGGTGGTGATGTCGACAATTCTGTCAGTCATATTATCATCATCATTTCAGCTAAAGGACGACCACTGCTGGACGTAGGCCTTCCTCAATGACTTCCAAGAAAACCAGATGTGTATGTGCTATGGAAGTGCGTGTATTTATAGAGAAGTATAAAAAGTCCCGCACTCTGTTTGTGATAAATGTCACTAAGAGTCACACTGCCTTTACTTGTTTGCTGCTACAATAAAAATAGCTATTTAATTTGCGGATTACTAGAAGAAAATCTTATTTGAAATAGTCATATTACATGTCGTGCTACTCTAGATCAGATTGATAACAGCTAATAATCTCTAAAGAAACTGGATTAGGACGGTGACGTCACAAATTTTTTTGTCGAAATTTAGGTAATTTATACGACAAGAAGTGTAGATAGTTTGTAAGTATGTCAATTTAATTTTTTCCAGAAGGTACCCGCACGGTATATGGACCCTTGCCACTACCACATGAGGTTCGGTGTTGACACATTGATGTTGAAACGGACTACGCCTTCCGGCAAGTTTATGCCAAAGTGTTGCGTTAGGTGAACCTGGTCACCCCCCCAAAGTATCCCTACGTTGCCGTCGTGGGGGGGCTTGCGTGGGTCAATGATCTCTGGGGCTATGCCGGTAGAGCCACTCATGCCGGATTGGCCCAGAGGGAGACTCCAGACCAAGCGGGATACCTGGTGGGACCCTTCCCTGGGTCACCCAGAGTTGCTCCGCTGTTTAAAGCGGAGGAACGAGGACGGGCTCGGCGTGTACTTACACTGCCACCGAGCAGGCAATGGTTGACTTGGTCTTCCTGCCACCGTCGGCAAATCGTAATCCCGAAAGGAGTGTTGTGGTTATGTCTCACGACTCCGATCGGGGGCGAGGGTCTTGGCTTAGCCGCCCGGACTGCGAGGAAGACAACCTCTCTAAAAATTACCCCGAATCCCGTGCTTTAGTGTGTGGCCAGGGGATGCATGGCTGACGGGTGGTTCAGTCGCAAGCACACTCCCAGCCGAGGCACTTGCGGTCCCCTCGGTTGGGCACAAATTCACGCTTGCCCAGGTATTGGGGGATCTCTGCCTGGGTCGACTTTTATTTCTCCCCCACTCGTGGGAACAATTATGGAATTATTAACAAATACCCAAAAAGAAGTTGAAAAGGAGAAGAACAAGCAAAAGAAGATGGTGCAAGAAACGCCTTTGAGAGGCGCTGAGAACTTAGAATCCACAGAGGATTCTACGTCACGAATCACGCCGCTACCTACGGAGCTTCTAGAAGTCGATTCGACTCCTGGGAGCAGTCGAAGGTCTGAGCATCTTCGTTGCAGGGCTACTGCATCGGCGGAGCTCGGGGGCGACTCGGAGTCTGACTCCGGGTCGTCCATGAATTTATCGTTTGGCACAGACAGTCGCAAGCGGAGCCTCTCGCGATCTAGTGCTGGCGTATCAGAAGACATGCCAGCCCCGAAAATAACAACTGCGTCAAGGGGGCGCACGAGGCCGCGCTCTCAGACGCCTGCGGGCAGGAGCGCCTTCTCAAGAGCCGAACAAACGGTCCTGACGCGTACAGAAGGTGAACGCGTAGCTGAAGAAGAGATCACTGATCTTCTTCTAAAGATCCGTCCACCTGCGGAAGGCGGTTCCACTGACCTCAAAATCAAAACAGATGCAGCGGTGGGCATCATAAATATGGTGGCCACAAAGTCACGAAACCTGAAGGGGCCCTTCGTTCGAGCCCTTAAGGAGTCATCTTCAGCAGTGGCGGGGGTCGTTGAGACCCTCATTGCAGATGTCGAACGATTAAAAGAGGAAAATGTTCGACTCTCAGAAGAGATGGTCGATCTTCGTGCCCAGTTCGCACAATTTAGGGCCAATACGTCGGAGCGACCTGAGCAGTCACCCTCAGCGTCACAACAGGCCTCCCCGTTGACATCCTCATTTCCGGATGCCCACCTGCGTCAAATCACCGACGCAGTGTGGCGCATGATGGATGGTCGCCTTGCTGGCTTGGAAGCAAGGCTACCTCCTGCACCCACTGTTCGGCCACCACTTGCCGCCCCTAAGCCAGCTCAGCCTAAAACACCTCTTCCTGTCGGGAGAACGTATGCGACAGCTGTGGCAGCAAAGACGGCAACGACGCCACAGGGGGGAAAGAAGAAGGTACCCCGTACACAGACAGAGGCAAGGGCTTATCCACCACCTGTGCATGCACCTGCTGTGGCTTCTACCGTAAGCAGTGCCCCTGGACTCGCCCCTGACCCTTCACCTCCTGCCGCCTCCAGCGAAGGGTGGCAAACTGTCAAGGGGTCAAAGAAAAAGAGGAAGAGGGGAGGCAGAAAGAAGAAGGGGGCTGCAACTCAAGGAGCAGCCCAAGCGACCGTAAACGCTGGCAAGAAGCCCATAAAGCTTACCCCCCCAAAATCAGCCGCTGTTGTAATAACGGTGTCATCGGAGGCAGAGAAGCGTGGCCTCTCCTACGCGGAGGTCTTCCGCAGGGCACGTGAAGTCGTCCAACCCGGTGAACTGGGAGGCGTCGGTGGGCGTACCCGCAAAGCCCAAACGGGGGCTCGCGTACTGGAGTTTCCCGGGGCGGAAGGCGCGGAAAGGGCCGATGCGCTGGCTGATAAATTGCGGAGTTTATTTGCGACGGAGCAAGGCGTGAAGGTCGCCAGACCCACTAAGTGTGCGGAGATACGCGTCTCGGGCCTAGACGACTCAATCACGCCGGCCGACATCCGAAGTTTTGTAACTTCTGCAACCGGATCTACCTCAGACTCGGTCAGAGTCGGTGCTATTCGTCCCGGCCCTGGTGGAGTCGGTTCGGTCTGGGTCAGTTGCCCTGTGTCCGCGGCTAAAAAACTTGTTGACGGTGGCAGGCACCTTGTGGGCCTCAGTGCAGTCCGGGTTTCAGCCCTGGAAGCCAGGCCCATGAGGTGCTACAAGTGCCTGGCGCCGGGTCACACTCATGCTGCATGCACTAGCTCTTATGATTGCAGCGGACTATGTTTCCGCTGCGGTCGTCCAGGGCACGTGTCGGCAAATTGTTCCGCCGCCCCTTACTGTCCCGCTTGTGGTGCGGCTAATCTGCCCGCCAACCATATGACGGGGCGTAAGGGATGTAAGCCTCCGAAAAGAGCATCTGTTTCACAGGCAGGGGTTAGCCGATCGACCCAGGCTATCCCTGTAGCTGTTTCTCGACCACCGTCGCCGATGGAGGCTGTAGAGACGATCCGGTAAATGGACCAAGTCTTCAGCCTCATCGTCCAGACGAACCTGAACCACTCTGCCGCTGCACAGGATCTTCTCCTGCAGACTATGGCGGAGTGGCCAATCAGTTTAGCCGTAGCCGCGGAACCCTACTACGTTCCTTCCCGCCCAAACTGGATGGGCGACTGGGACGGTTCCGTAGCGATCGTCAGCTCCTCGGTGCCTCATTCCCCGCCCTTGTCGCTAAGAGACAAGGGCTCTGGATATGTTGCCGCTGAATGGGGGGGAGTCACATTCTACGGAGTTTATTTCTCCCCCAACCGGAGTCTGGCTGATTTCGAGGTCTTTCTGAACAACCTGGAGACCTCGATGCGGCGTCAGTCGTCTGGGCACACGCTCGTGCTCGGGGACTTCAACGCAAAGTCTACTGCGTGGGGGTCCCCCAGGACGGATGTCCGTGGCGAGGCGGTGGAAGAGTGGGCAGCATCGGTGGGCCTCTGTCTCCTCAACAGAGGCTCTGCCAACACGTGCGTGCGACAGCAGGGGGGGTCGATAGTGGACCTTTCGTTCGCTACCCCTGCTCTCGCCGCACGAGTAAGGGACTGGTGTGTTCTGGAAGAGGTTGAGACGCTCTCGGATCACCTCTACATCCGATTCGAGCTCTCCCGATCCCAGGACCCCAGCAGGGGTCACAGGGCGCGGCGATCTCCCCGATTTCCGCGATGGGCTGTGGGAAAACTAAATAGGGACCGTCTGGAGGAGGAGGCCATTGTTCAGTCTTGGCTATCTCCTCCTCCACCTCCAACTGAGGAGGTAGACGTTGGGGCAGGCCACCTTCGCGATATAATTACGCAGGTATGCGATGCAGCCATGCCTCGTATTCGAAATCGTCGTCCTCCGAGGAAGGGGGTCTATTGGTGGTCCCAAGAGTTAGCGGACCTCCGTGTGGCCTGCATTCGTGCCCGGAGGTCCTACTCCCACAGCCGGCGGCGTCGCCGCAATGACGGGGAAGAGGACCAGCTTTACGAGGAATACCGCGAATCACGGAGTACTCTGAAGCTGGCTATAAGCCGCGCCAAAGAAGCGAAAAGAAAGGAGATGCTGGAGGGTCTCGATCGTGACCCCTGGGGTCGCCCATACCGTGCGGCGCAACAAAAGCTCCGCACGTCGGCCCCCCCCCTTACGGAGACTCTTCAGCCCAGCTTCCTGCAGGAAGTGGTTGAGGGCCTTTTCCCGCAACGGGTGGAACACACGCCCCCGTCGATGGCCCCCTTGGCCGGAGACAACGGAGAGGCTGCAGATGAGGATGTTCCACCCGTAACGGAGGCGGAGATAGGGGCGGCTGTTCTACGGATCCGTTCCAAGAACACCGCCCCTGGGCCAGACGGGATCCCTGCCCGAGTTTTGGCCCTGGCCCTTGACCACATGTCGGACCACCTCAGGGGGGTGTTCGACGCTAGCCTGGCGTCCGGACACTTTCCTGAATGCTGGAAGAGCGGGAAGCTGGTCCTTTTAACGAAGCCGGGACGGCCTACCGACTCGGTCGCGGCCTACAGGCCCATCGTGTTGCTGGACGAGGCGGGTAAATTGTTTGAGAGAGTCCTCTCTGCCCGCATCGTCCGGCACCTTTCCGAGGTTGGCCCTGATCTGTCGGACGCTCAATTCGGTTTTCGAGCAGGGCGTTCGACGATCGGTGCTGTGTTGCGCCTGAGGGCCGTGACCGAAGAGGTAGTGAGCCATGGCGGCGTGCTGTTGGCGGTGTCGTTGGACATCGCCAACGCATTCAATAGTCTGCCATTCAGCTGCATCAGGGAAGCACTCCATTATCACGGGGTGCCAGGGTACCTGAGGCGGCTGGTGGCAGACTATCTAGAGGAGCGTACCGTCATGTACGAGGACCGAGATGAAAATTTGAGACGTCGGCCCATGTCGTGCGGTGTTCCACAGGGGTCTGTTCTTGGACCACTCCTGTGGAACATGGGGTACGACTGGGCCCTTCGCGGTGACTTCCCCCCCGGGCTGGGCGTAATCTGTTACGCTGACGACACTTTGGTTACAGCCCGGGGGGTGAACTTTCAGGAGGCGGCGCGCTTGGCCACCAGGGGAGTCTCTCTGGTGGTCGATCGCATTGAGGCGCTGGGCTTGCGGGTGGCCCTGGATAAGACGGAGGCCCTTTTATTTCATGGGCCCCGTCGTGGTCCACCCCCTGGCGCCTCTATCGTTGTCAACTCGGTCCTCGTACCGGTTCAGGCCCATATTAAATATCTGGGCCTGATCCTCGACGGGAGGTGGCGCTTCGACGAGCACTTCCGGCAGCTTGCTCCAAGACTGGTTGGCGCTGCGTCCGCCCTGGGACGACTTTTGCCCAACTTGGGTGGACCCAGCGTCGCCACAAGACGGCTGTACACGGGGGTTGTCCGGTCAATGGCACTGTACGGTGCACCGGTGTGGGCGGAGGCTCTGACCGCCCAGAATAGGGCGCGCCTCTGGCGCCCTCAGAGGGTTATGGTGGTTAGAGCCATACGCGGATACCGTACCGTGTCGACGGAGGCGGCGTGCGCGTTGGCCGGGACTCCCCCGTGGGATTTGGAGGCGGAAGTGCTCGCCGAAGTTTATCGGCGGGCGGCTGAGTTCCGGGCGGGAAGCGGCAGTCGGCCCCCGCCCGAAGAGATAAACGAATGGCGTGAAGCCGCTCGCCGAGCCACGATGGCTCGTTGGTCGTCCCGGCTGGAGGCTCCACGTGCGGGCTTTGCCGCTGTGGAGGCGCTCCAGCCGGTCATCGTCGAGTGGGCAGGGCGGCAGCACGGGACCCTTTCCTTCCGACTGACGCAGGTTCTTTCCGGGCACGGCTGCTTCGGGAAGTACCTGCACTCGGTCGCTAGGAGGGAATTGAGTCCCGCCTGTCACCACTGCGACTGCAGTGAGGACTCGGCTCAGCATACGCTGGCGGCTTGCCCGAGTTGGGCGGTGCAACGTCGGGCCCTCATTGCAGTCATCGGAGAGGATCTGTCGCTACCGGCCGTCATACGCTCCATGGCCGGTAGCGACAGGAATTTTACCGCGGTCGCAACCTTCTGTGAGGACGTCATCTCGCAGAAGGAGGCGGCGGAACGGGTCCGGGAGGACGATCTCCACTCGGACCAAATTCGCCGCCGGCGAACCGGGCGGCGGAGGCGCGCTTTCCAGCGCCTCATGCCGCCCTGAGTGTGGCCGCGGGTGGACGGGACGGGTTTTCCCCTTCACCCGCTACAGTGGCCATCCGCGAGGAGGCGTCGTCCACGTGTACCTGGACGTCGCCTATGAGAGAGTTTATAACCGAAGGTGGTGCCCGCACTTTTGCGGGCAGGCGCTAGGAGGGGTCCGGATGTCTTAATAAAGCTGTTCCCGGATTCCTCCTATTTTAGGCGCAGTACGGTACACCGTGTGGTTTTAGTCGGTTCGATTCCGACACACCGCCCCACCGAAAACCCCGGTGGAGTGACGGCCCGAGGGGGTTCCCACACGCACAAAAAAAAAAAAAAAAAAGGTGAACCTGGTCAGTCATTTTTTGAAGTGAAAACTTCTTTAGGCACGTTTGTACACTTTTGCCATGGAGAAAAAGCACTGAACTCGTGACCACCACGCTAATAATACATATATAGATCCACTAGAGGGCGCTAATCTAAACATTGAGTTCTGTCAGCTCCTTATTAATTAATGTCACCAATCTGCTAATGTGACGTTTTAAGTTCGTCGTTTCGTTTTTTACTTCTGTCGGCAGCCCCATGACTGCCTATTTTTTTCAGTGTTATTAGTGTCTCACTCTCTCTTCTCTCACTTCACTTAAATTATAATTTTAGTTGGCAGTGCAATGGAGTTGCAATTACAGTGGTAATAAATGTATTATTCCTTGAATAGTCGTATCTTATTCATTAAAAGTATCTACGCTTTAAGCTTCAATGTTAGTGTTCTAATATAAATTACTTAAACCTAAACTTCCTACCCTAAAATGTAAACTTTGCAAAGTGTTTACAGCAATTTCACTCAAAGTGTAGGTACGGTAAGGAACTGGCTAACATCAAACATCAATATGTCGACTCCCGACCTCGGCACATTGAGCGTATAACTTCTCTGGAAGTTTACAAGTCAATGTATCGTTGTTAGTGAACCCTTAAATGATACAATGTTGTTGGGTTATATTAACTCACGCGAAATCTTGTATTAGATGGGATAAGCTTTATTGAGTATAAATTCGCGGTATAAGAACCAAATGAACGTATCTACAAAAAAGTCAAAAATCGTTTTTTTTTCATAATACGGATCACAAAGTGCAAGTAGCACTTTTTTATAAAATGCCAAAACGACGTAATTGCAAATGCAATATTTCACAAATTCCAAAATAACAAAGTAGCTAAGAAACCACAAGGAACTAGGTAAATTCTCGGAGTATTTTTGCTCTCCTGTAAAATTAAGAAAATGTAGATACGTTCATCTGGTTCTTATACCGCGAATTGTTCTAAACATTTACTGACGATACGGCAGGATTGCGCGGCAGGATACGGCATGGCGGCAGCGATTAAAAGTAGCAGCGGTTCACGTGTAATATCTAAGGTATTATTTACCGAATAAAAAAATAATCGATAAGGACTCCATAGTACACAACAGATTAGGTGGCTTGAACGATTTACTAGAACTATAATTTACTCTTAGGGCGCTACATAAGTTTTGTCGTACTTTGAAATTTTTTTTTCTTTTGATGTAGTCTCCACTGGCAGTAATACAGGTCTACGTGTAAGCTAGGTGCTAAACACATTGCTGAAGTATCCTCCTACAAGCTCCTAACCGCTCGAAAACTAGGGTCCCTTCAGTTGTTTTTGTCATACGGAAATAGTGCATGGCGCTAAATCCGGACTATAAGGAGGATGTCGTCGTCGTCGAAATAAATAAATTTGCCGGCTCCATGTGCCAGGGCGTAACCTTGATGCAAAAGCCAAGTATCGAGTCTTGAGTACATACAAGTAAGTTGGTCCGTTCTGCTATTGGTCAAAGTTATTCGTAGCAGTAGATAAATTAAATAGAAATAGAAAATAGCTGAAGGCAAATTAACAGTCTGATCCTTCTCTTTCTGCTATCCTGCTTGCCAGTTAAACACAACACTGACTCCAATTAGCAGTACTGTTTAACCATGGTCTTTTGTGGAGTACAAGTACTTTCCAAATAAAATCATTTATTTCTGATTATGGGTACCTTTTTAAAAGATGTTGAATAGTACATTTCTACTTTGACCATGTCCTACATCGAAGGTGTCAAAATATTTTAAGTAGTCGTAATAGTAAATTTAAAATCCTTAACACAATTAAAAATAACAAAAGATTAATATGATATGATTTTATTATAGAATAAAATATGAAGTTAAGTTATAAGTATAAATAGTATAAAAAAATAAATAAACACCTTTTGTACTTATGTACATCATTTGGATTAGACTAACTAATAGTCCAAAAGGAGGGATATGAGTTTTACCTGTTTTACCTGAGAAGTATTACCTGTAGGCTGTATGTATGTATGTTCGTCCCTAAGTTTCCTCGTAACTATTAAACGGCTAAACCGATTTTGATGGATGATATGTCATGAAATTCGTCTTTAATGCACGAATGTCACTGTCACACAATAAAAGTTTAAAACAAACAATTTTAACATACATTAAATTGTATATTTTTAAACTTTTTTTGTCATAAACTCATCGAATGGGGTACCAAAAAGAAGGGTTTTAAAAGATAATTACAAAAATGTATGCAACTATACGTTTTTATCAGATGTGTAATTCGGGACTTAAACGCGATAATATTAAAAGTTCACACAGTCACAGTCGTGACCGCGATCGGTGCAATTCCATCGAAACGTCTGGTAACCAAGAGGTATTGTACCTTTTAAATATTATCGCGATTAAGTCCCGAATAACAACCCTAATATGTATCAAAGTCGCGAAAGTTTATAAACAATTATATATTTTTATTTGTTAGAAAGCGCGTCCTTATGTTCCATCCATGTAAATACAGGTTTAATCTCTTAATATATCTCTGACATACGCCGTGACGTAATCATAAGTGGAAAACGTTTAAGTTAAATTCGCATCTATTTGCCTGACGTCCGTATTCGCGTCAGCAGATCTTATATGAATTTGTACGGTACGAATCCACTTCAAGAATATTAGAAACTGGACTGATAATAATCGCCTTTTGACATAATGATATGAGTATATTGACGGTAGACGTATTTTAATTGGAAAATTTTTAACCGACTTCAAAAAAGGAGGAGGTTCTATGTTCCACTGTAAATTTTTTTTTATGTATGTTCACCGTATATGGACACCGACGTTACTCAAAGACGCCTGGACACATTTGGAAAATTATTCTTTTGTTTAAAAGGGTTATACTTCCCAGGTGGTCCCATGGTCTTCAGGTCAGGATCTGATGATGGGATCCTGGAGAAATCGAGGGAACTCTTCAAATTTTATAGGCACACTTGAAGCGATTTGGGTATTTTGAGGCGGATTGAAGTCGGTGAAACTTTTTTAAAAGATAATTATTGTTTTTATAAAAAGAAATTTTGTAAACCAAAATTAATAAATGAAGCGAATATATTACACAGAGGAATACAAAGTTATACAGCCGCAATGGAACTGATGGTACAAAATAATCATAAATCAAAAAATTAAAATACCCCCGACTCGAAAATCCCTTCAACGATTAGAAAAGAGCTAATGATCTTCCAACTGCTGAACAGATTTTCTTGAATTATATCTAAGAACAACCTCGACCAAGTTACCTTTAAAAAAACCGCACTCAAATCGGTTCAACCGTTCAGGAGCTATGACGCCACAAGCAGACACAAATACACATGTTAAACGTATAACACCCCTCATTTATACGTTGGGGGCTAATAATGTTTATTTCGTATGGGTATAACATGGCGTTTCATGAGTTGATTTTAAAGATAAAGTGAAAAGGTGAATAAAAATCCAGCCAAGTGCGAGTCAGACTCGCGCACGAAGGGTTCCGTAGCATTATCTAACGTTTGTTGTATGGGATAATTATTTATTTTTAAAGTGAATATACAACTAAATATTCCGTGAATATTTCAAGCATCCATCTGTTGCCGTTATTAACATCGAGCAAAAATTGGCCAAAAAATTATGTTTGTTGTATGGGAGCTCCGCTTAAATATTTATTTTATTCTGTTTTTAGTATTTGTTGTTATAGCGGCAACAGAAATACATCATCTGTGAAAATTTCAACTGTCTAGCTATCACGGTTCATGTGATACAGCCTGGTGACAGACAGCCAGACGGACAGTGGAGTATTAGTAATAGGGTCCCGTTTTTACCCTTTGGGTACGGAACCCTAAAAATGAATAAAGACGGTGTTGCCTGCCGTCTATAGTTGACTTTTTAAAAGATAACTTCGTGTTGAATTTCTTACCGCTCAGTCGCTAGTCGGTTGGAGTCAGAGTTGCATAATTTGCGTAAATTACGAATTTACATTTCCACTTCTACACTTGTAAAGTGTACTTTGACAATTGTAGAAATGGAAAAAAACACCTAAAACGAAAGAAAGAAAGAAATTTATTTTGATCTCATACACAGGTATACAGGTAGGGGTTTAAAACAGAGTTGTACCTAATTAAATTAAGGTTACAATTTTTAATTTTCAAAAAATAACTCTGCATGAGTCAAAAATGGTCGTTAACTCACCAAGTAACTATTATCTTATCTGTGACCCAGCGTAATGCTACCTCGGGTAACTAGCGCTGGTATTTACTGTTAATGTAACTATTTACATTGATATCATTAAAGTGGCCAATAAATATCCGGTCTGATACCGTTGCTTCGCGAGTTCCGTATCGATTAGAAATTTAGAAGTAATAGCTGCACTTTCTCGTAAAGAAATAAAAATCCTCCTGAGAATACTTCAAGACGACAGAAGTGAGCAGTGGGGCAGTTTCTATTTTCTTGGAGATTTTACTTTCTACCTACTCTGGATGATTCAAGGAAAAGCTTTACAACAAATCCCACTAATATTATAAATGTGAAAGTTTGGGTGGATGGAATTTTGTTACTCTTTCACGCATAAACCACTGAACTGATTGCGATGAAACTTGGTATATACATAGCTGGAGACCTGGATTAACGCATGGGCTACTTTTATCCCGATATTCCCACGGGGCTTACGCGGGTGAAACGGCGCGCTGCTGGTATGAAATAAAAGGCATCTCTGCATGAGTCAAAAATGGTCGTTTGCTCAACATTGTGCTACTTCATAAGAAGCAGCACTACATTATCTGGATGATAAGGACGCAAAGTCATATTTCATTCATTCCCTAGAGGCAAAAAATGACAAAGTTTTGATGTAAACGAGAGACCACGTACGAATTATGTAATTCAGTATGATTCACCTCATACCAGAATTCGACACGTTCGATATGTTTTATGAGCTACAAAACATCCCTCCAGTCCCTTCACAGCCGCCACTCAAACGTATTGGCTTTAAATAATGCAAGAAAGCCTTAACCTTGATAGATAGATGGACGAGGCTTTAAAAACCCGAAAGAAATGTTTCTGGGTTACTCGTAATGTAGGAATGGAATGGAGAAATTCATGACCCAATGAACCAATGTAAGGTAACACGTATATTCCTATAATATTGATCAGTGATGTTATTCTTGGAAACATGAATGATGAAAGAAATATCTGGTAAACTTTAAAACGAGTCGCGTATAACTGTTTAAAAAAAAACTGGTCTACTTAATGGTAAACGGTTCAAGTGCTGATAAATACTCGCTAAAATTAGAGGGCTCTAATTTATACAATACGTCTCGGACTAGCATTACGATTAGAAAAGGACAGGGCAGTACAGGACAGGACAGGACAGAGCAGGGCAGGATAGGACAAGACAGGACAGAACAGAGAGAACAAAGATAGTAGGTATATGAAATGATGGTGTTAAAAAGAAAGTTTTCTTTGGTCTCTTTACACTCTACCATAAGTTAGCTACCTCCGAATTACAGGTATGCGAGCCTGACCTTCTCGAGCTATTGCTGATACTCTCAAATCCATTTGTATAAGCAATATTCCTTTCCTTCCATTGCCTTCCTTTCTTATCCCCCTTCCCCTTTAGTACACTCCCAATTTTTTCATCCAATGTGCTCGGTGGACGGGAATACCTTTAATCCCCTCGTTTTTAGCCTTTAATATGCCTATTGCTACCACTTCGGGGATACAGGTGTGAGTGTATGTATGTACACAGGAAATCAGAGGTATCGCCTGTGCGTAGCAAACTGAGATCTCTGTGGCGATAGCGGCAAAACTAGAAGTGCTGGTCAACCTTTGGTCTACCATCAAAGTAAAGAATAGTAACAAATGTCAAATATGTTTGATGGAATTCATTGGGGTAATTCGATTGGTACCCGTTTTCTCTAGCAAGGCAGGTAATTGCTGGTCACCTAAGGGTATAAAGGTTGTTTTGATGTGTGACTTTTAGACATTTTGTAGCCACTCCCAACGAGCTCCTGAAGAAAAAGAATAATAATTATTGGTTCATCCGTAGTTGAGATATAGAAAATGAATAAAAATTAAATACGTATTTTAAACATCCCCGATTTGCGTTTTTGCATTCGCAGTTTCAACGTTAAGCGATTTAATGTAATTTTTTAATTTTTTTATTTATTATTGTTAATAATTAACATTCTCAAACAACTCGGGTCTACAAAGTAGACGTTATTTAAGTACGTCATATTTTAAAATAAGCTGTGAGATACGTTTATAGGGTACGATTTTAACACGACAAGTGTTGTTCGGTTCGAAATGCGATCTTTTTTTTCCACTCTTATACATCCTTGTTTTATACATCTGAGACTATACACTTTTATAACACTAAAACCCCGTCGAAAGTAGACACGAGTTCAAAACTTAAGCTCATTTAGAGTCTTTTTTCTTCTTTTGTTTAGTAAAGAAAAAGAAAAATAAGAAAATCGTTTCAGAAACAGAGGAAATAAAAGTACTGAAGTGTTTTTCATTACCTATGTATAAGAAAAACGGACAAGTACACGTCTGACTCACGCACTGAGGATCCCGTACAAACTTGTATGTAGATACTTCGTCCATCTCGGGAATCAATACTCGAAAATTTTTGCTCGAATTGCCAAGTATGACTTTCCACAAAATTGGCCCCTAAAACGTATAACTACAACATTGGTAACATTCAAGTCGGACTGAAAAACCAACTTAACTTTATACACGACACAGTAAATTTTCCAAGCGCAAAATAAAATATATAATAGTATATAATAGTGTTAACAAATTAACGACTTTCGGATTTTTTCTTTACTTGTGGGGTACTTCGTCGATTCACACCACAAGCTGTTCGGACCACGGTGTGAATCGCACAAGGCCCCTTTTTGAAGTCGTCGTTTCGGACCAGTGGTGTGAATCGACGAATGTACATTTTGTACTTCGTCGTTTCGCACCACTGCACATTCCTATCTCTTTTGACTTTTATGACCTGACGACTCAGATGATAACGCGCATACTATAGTTCTCAGGTAAAAGCAACCCTTTTAATACCTTTACTAACATGTTGTCAATTAAAAAGTGTCATATTGTCTTAGGGTGTCTTACTGTATACCCGGGTCCTTTGCAATAGACCCGTTTGTGATGGAACACCGTGTGGTTTTAGTCGGTTCGATTCATACATAGACACACGGTGGGGGTTCCAAACGAAAAAAAAAGCAACTGAGAACTACCGTATAGGTCTTGATATGCCTGCGAAATGTTAAAATTGGTTAAAATATAAGACTTAAATTTCCGTATTTTTTTTCACGCAATAAAAAAATTTAAGTGAAATCTTCACGTCCTCGTCTCTTCTAAATGGCTTCAAAGCTCGGTTACCATAAAACTAAACTTACACCTCAAGGTACTCTACATAAATATGTCTTCATAATCTTGTCATTATTTGTACTTATAGGTATATTATGTACAAGAATTTGTTTTGAAATATAGTATTTACACAGAGATTATACGACCAAACTTACGAATGTTTGAATAGCCTGTTGGTCTAGTGGTTAGTGACCCTGACCGCTATGTTATATAGGTCGTGGGTTCGATTCCCACCTTAGTCTGGGTATTCTTTGTGTTGTTTCTATGTTTGTAAAGTCCCCCGCGACACAGGAGTAATTCCTAATGCGGGAGTTGTCATACTTAACGAAAAAAAAAATGTACCTATGTATAAAGCAATACCAAATCGAGGAGGGTGTGAGGTTTGGCTGACCAACGGTTTGGCAATAAACAGCTGATACAAATGGTAAGCGTTTGCCTATAAATAAACTCCGCTACACACAGCGGTGTCGCTTGCGAGCACTTATTTTGCAGAAAAAACAGCACTTTGTTTATTTGATTGTCGATTCCTGTAGCAAGAGTGCGTTTTATCTGATCAGAATATAATTTACCATATGATTACTGTCATCATCATTTCAGCGATAGGATGTCCACTTCTGGACATAGGCCTCCCTCAACAACTTCTAAGAAGACCGGCGGCCTGCGATCTCTACTAGGTCATAATAATATGTCCATCTTGTAGATGGATGAGACATCCTATGCTTCACTTTTCAGTCTATTTATCACAACTGCGTCTGAACAAATACCGCACTATAAAGGGGATATGACAAACACAGCGTTTGAGAAAGTTCAATTGTTTTTTCATATCGTTAATTTGTCGGTCCACGTCTTGCTATAAGGCAGATTGTAAACCACCTTAACCACCAGGGTTCATGTATATGTAATGTATGTGAGTTTCATTATTCCATCACAACTTGTAAATGCCTGGACAGATTTGGATATATGGGGTATCGTTAGAGTAATTATATCATCCCGAGTGATACTGGCTATTCATTTTTTTTTAATAATTCATTGTGGCGGCTGTATGGCGACATTATCAAATGTAAAAAAATTCTTCAAGTAGTTTTTTGGTATTTCGTGTGACCATATTATAGTAATGATGGTTACTGGTGTTTTCTGTAAGGTTGACGTGTTACTTCAATAGGCCTTCAACCTTTTGTACCTTATTTATGTTCATGTTTTTGAATCGTTTTCTCCAATGGCGTCAATGACAAATTTAGTGGTATAAAAGTGGTATAACATTTGTAATCGTCCTTTTATCCTCAGCGATAGGCAGACGTCTATGAAACCAGCACTTTGCCAACTTGTATGAAGTTCCATATAATACGTAATAGGTCTCTTGAAATGTAAACTTCGGAACTTTCAAATTTCGTGCTGCAAATGTTTGCGTGGAAAATTTCAATGGAATCCGTGACGTGTTTTTGAAACGAAGCTTGGCTTGGCATCAATATGTATGTAATAACAATAAAAAATAGACATTAAAAACTATATTTTCGGTACCTCTTTCATTTACATTTTTTCTATTTATTAAGATGTGTATAACTGATGTGTTGTGATGTGTTTTTATAAAGTGCGTCACATACATAATGCATCCTCAAAATATTATAAATTATACCTATTACTTATTAATTATTACTATTACAATTACTATTAACATTAATGACAAAAATATTGATATACGCAATATTGACATATACTGGCATCATTTATAGACTTTATGTGAAACTACAATGGCTTACCGTATTTTAAATAAAAAAATATTGTAATTATTATTAGGACTTTACATAATTATGAGATTGGCATTAAGTTGAACTGGCCACTTCGATTTCAAATATCTGACGTTTGATTAGGAATTCCAAATCCAAATTAATTTCAAATTTAGGCTTGTGTATTAATGTTCAAAACATTTAGTGATTCATTTGTTTTCGCGCCATTTGATTTTTTTTTGACATCCTTTCGTTCACAATATGGAAAACTTTAAGTATTGCGTTATTTACGAATACGAGTTCCGCTGTGGCACTAGCGTCTGAAATAGCTCGAAGGATTAATGATGTGTATGTGAAAGCTACTGTAAAGGAAAAAGCGGTACGTTCTTGGTTCCAACGTTTTCGTTCTTGAAATTTTAACCAAGATACAGAACAAACTTTGTGAACGGCCGGAGATCCTAGTTGACAATGAAGAATTAAAAACTATCGTTCTCACAAATGAACTTCCGATAAATTACAAAAGTGCATAGATAACAATGCCACCTATATACTTCGATTAATTAAATATAAAAAAAACGTTACTTTTTCATATAAGTAAAACGCCTATTTCATATATAAATACCTATTATTAATAATAAATTAGAGGTATTTCAAAATAAAAAAAAAACAGTAATAAGTGTTTCATTTCTTTCTAAACAGCAATTCTTTCGTTGAAGGAGTATTTTGTTAAACACCAATAAATCGTGAGCGAGAGCTACTCTACCATGCAAAACAATTTTACGGTACGTAAACTATATCTTTGTTCCTCAGGAAAATGTAGGGATTTTTATATATTTTACCGGTATCAAGTTGTCACAGCACTTGTGTTATCAATACAAGTTACATCGATTAACTGGCTATTTCCCGCAATTTGTCCAGTGTTTATGGATGCTGCCACGGTCCTATGGAGCGTAGTGTAATGGAAAATAGCTTGTAACCTTCCTTGAGAATCGGTCTATCAAATGCTATAAGATTTTTTTTAATCCGAACGTGAGTTCCAGAGATTAGCGCATTCAAACGAAAAAATACGAACTCCTTCGGTTTATTGTGTTAGAGGATAGATAAATAGAATAATTACTTTATTGCACACCAAAAAATAGGATACATACGAGAAATATAATATTAAGTAGCAATAGTAATTTTTGAAGTGTAAACTTCTTTACACTTTTGCTATGGGGAAAAAGCACTGAACTCGCGACCGTCATGCTAATAATACATACATAGATCCACTAGAGGGCGCTAACCTAAACACTGAGTTCTGTCAGCTCCTTACTAATTAATCTTCAAAAATGTAATTAGTTTAAAAAAGTACTTATTGTGTACGCAATTTATATGGTTAAATAAACAAAAATATAATAATTAAACAAAAAATATAAAAGTGAAAATTTATAACGCCTATAGTGCTCAAGAGCGAAAACCTTCATTCAAAATTTCGTTGACGCGACACGTCATTTTAAGTTTTCACTTCTGTCGGTAGTCCCATGACTGCCTACTTTTTTGTCTACGTTATTAGTATATAGATATTATTATTTTCTTGTTTTTTTGCTGTTTTTATTCTTTTCTTGTAAAAAATTAAGTGTTTGTGTGTGTACCTAATTGTGTGCCAACATAAATCTTTTCTTTCTTTCTTTCTTCCAGCACTAGATACAATGGGCGGTGTTATCGCAGTCTGCGATCTCTGACAGACAACCTTTGCAGACTATACTGTATAGTAATAGGTAACTTATGCTGCACATTAGTCTTACTTACTACTTACTTCTTAAAAAAAAGAAATTGTTACAACTACATTAGCTATTTTTTTGCATTAAAATTGGAAACAGTTTCGGAATGAATGGAAAATAATCAGTAGTGCGTTTTAGAAAAACATAAAAATATTTCGGGATTTAGCTTAATAGAAGTGTAACTCGGGACTCAATGGCGATAATATTTTAAGGTACAATACCTTTGTTGGTTTCCCGGCGTTTTGATCGAATGGCACCAATCGTGGTCACGGGTGAACGTGGTCAGATGGAATTAAGCTTATTCAAATACGGTTTAAATATTTCAGTCGCTGTCAAGAAATCGTTAAAAATATAGGGGACATCAACTTTTAAAGATATTTTCACTATTTAATATTAAACGCAGGTGTAAAATGCTTCATAATACATTATATACTAAATACTCATGTTTTGGAAAAATGTCAAGTAGTTATAGCCAAAACTCTCAATATGCTTTTTAATAATAAATGATAATTATTAAAGTCCCTTCACCATTCACGAAAGCAACTGGTGTATACTCATCCCACTAATATTATAAATGTGAAAGTTTCGATGGATGTTTGTTACTCTTTCTTCTCTTCGTTCTTTCACCCAAAAACCACCGAGCCGATTGAAAGAAAGAAAAGAAAGAAAGAAAATATTTATTTTTTGGTAACACATAAAAAATATAAGCAATTTTGCAACTATGATTGCGATGAAACTTGGTATGTAGATAGCTGGAGACCTGGATTAACGCTTATACTACTTTTTATCCCGATATTCTCACAGGATCGGGACTTACGCGGGTGAAACTGCGGTACGCTGCTAGTCTTTATATATTTCTTGTATGTATGCAGCTATGTCTTAAGTGTATTTATTTAGTATGCATGAATAAATAATTGATTTTACTTTTGATACTTATCTACTTTTACATCTAAAGGCTGTCTGATCGAGATCGCTTTTAAAGATGAGACCGTCGTTTGTGCATTGGCTTTGCCTTGGCGATACTTAATGATCTAACGTTATACCCATCTCATGTATATCTACTACGCTATCGATCGGTGGTTTTGGACAGTCACCACTACATTGTAGTCTGTTCTTTTGTATGCAGTTTCTATAGCAGTATAGCAGTTCTCAAATCGAAGGAGTTCTAAAGCTCTAGTATTATGTCAATACACCTACAATATAATTTTAGAATAGCCGTCTAAGTACGATGGTTAAATAAGAATAGATATCCTAACGAATGTTATGAATATGAATGCGAGTTTATTTATTTGTTGTACTAGACCGATTGTCATGAAATTTCGCATGTGTCATGGGTACAGAAAAGGTTCATCCAGAAGGACTGATCCCGATCCCGAGTTATACCTGAATTTGTTGCTAAATTCTACATTTTCACAACTGTATTGATTGATGCGAATGACATGCAAACTACGTGTGGCAGTTGATTAACAATTCCTTTTATTTTTATATTTATAAATTTATTTATTTATAAATTTAACTTTGACAAAGACATTTCCATACCAGCGCACAAGACCTCTTCACTGTACTATCTATATAGACTGAATAAAATGATTAGACCAAGCGAATTATCATGCTGCATGATAGACTCTCAATGGGTCCTTCATGCAGCATGATGATTCAGCATGTCTTGTCGCATGATCGTCTAGGGACCGCTTACTATTAGTTGGGTCTAACTGTAGTCTTCCCTAGGTCGGTAGGACCTTTGTTGTCGGACGGCTACTATCCAAACGGAAACCTTTACCTAATCCACGCTTTTAGAGTAACATATATACGCATAATCTACCAAAAAATATTTCTATAATGTACCTAAAAAGAGAAAACACGCGTAATTGAGTATCAAGAACCATATGAAGCCTCCCTCACCGGGACGAAGTCTTGATAAGGCTCCCAATAAATCGCGGGACTAAGCTGTCAAACGTAGGATTTATCTTTTCGGATAAGAGAGGTGGGTTTAGGTGTTAATGTTCGATTTTCTTACCGAAGGCTTGTTTTGCGGGATTTAGGAATAAGGTCATATTTTCAGGGGCATTGTAACAAGGTTGAGATGGCAATAAGATTGTTCCCATTACAGAGAATGTGAACATTACTTTGAGGGCGTGTTTGTGCAATCCATCTTAATAGGTACATTAATCCTTTGACAAGATACCGGCTAGGATGTTGTGGAATGAGGCTAGGTAATAGGAGTACTCCAATCTACTTCGGGTACCTAACAGTATCAAGTATTCGGTCTAATTGAAGTAACGTAGTTATACGATAGTCTTGAGAAACCGCACAAATGTTTTAGAAGCCGTATCATTTTGTATCTAGGTGAACATTTAGTGTAAAAAGGGCTCATGCTTCATACTAAGTACAAAATGTTCAAGTGTGGCATATTGGCTTAATTCATTATTTATAACTGCATTTTATATCAGTAGCATTTACGAATAATGATGACGCACGGAATTGGTTCAATATAAAAGATATTGTATGCTAGTTATTAACTCTCTTTTAATTATACTATAACTATGGAAATAACATAAATATACATATATCTACAGCATCACTGGGTTTCTCTAACAAACAACCCTTTTTACAATACACAAGTGAAAACTTTTATTGTATATATATATATATATATATACTATATATATATATATATATATATATATATATATATATATATATATATATATATATATTGTTAGAAGGAAGAATGTAAATATTCCGGATAGGTATACAATGAGAGCGCGCGCTGTTATAACTTTTGATTATTTAACTTATTATAGTTGTGCAATTATTATTGGTGAGCCGTAAGCAATCTATTGGTATTGGTTTTGTCCCTTGTACTTATTAAATTATCGGTACGAGTTGAAAGGGTTTTGTTAAAATAAATAAGCCCATGAGGCACCTCGTGTGGCGTGTTATATTTTTTAACACTTACTTAAAACCACTGAAAGGGCATGACTCTAGCATGCAGAACACAAAGAGAATTTCTAAAAACTATCTGTTTACAAGTTATGACCGTTGAATTTCCAGGTATTTTTACCTCCGTTTCTCATAAAAGCAGGTGGAATGAGTAGGTAAAGTTAAATATTTTAAATCGTACATATTTTTGAAGTGAAACTGCTTTAGAATCATTGTGATTTGAAATTCGATGAAACGAAAAAGCGACAGTAAAAAGAGACAAACATATATTCATAAATAGGATTTAGCCTGCGAGAGAATGAGATAGATTACAAGTTTACAGTGTCTCCTATAATCTTTGAAAAGAAACAAACATATTCATAAATCGGATTTAGCCTACGAGAGAATGAGATAGAATTCAAGTATCAGTGTTTCCTATAATCTTTGCGCCTGCGTACTACCAAGCCTTCAGATGCGTCAATGTCAACGTGGTGTTATTTTTGTGCATTTGCGTATTAAAATTCGTGGTTAATTAATTTATGTTAATTATTTAGCACATCTGTGTTAATTTCACGCATAACTTTTATATATATTATTTAAAATTAAATTTATTAACAATAGTAAATTATTTGTGTTGTATTTATATTTTATTTTTCATTCTCTCGTAGGTTACTTTTCTGAAGTTTCACTTCTGCCGTGTGTGAATTGCACACACACGCACACACTTTTTTTTATTCTTAGGTTGTCTTCTCAGATACCTACCGTTTAAACCTCGAGGGTTAGTTAGTTGTAGTTCAGATCAGTCCGTTGCGTTACGGGATTAAATATATGTCTGTTACCTTATTTATATTTCTGTGGTTCCGACTATGGCCGTAATTCAGACCGGTTAAAAAACCGTTTGTCAGAGATTTGGTTTTTATACATGGTCGGTCTGATAATATGCGTGTACATTAAAAGCGACAATCACACGTTGCCTACCCTACTACCCTAATGATGGAATGTTAGTCGTTTTGCATGACGGTAAAAGAACTCTGTGAGAAGAGCCAAATTTGAATATTGCGTGGCACCCTTTAGTGAATTTATATTCCACATTTGAGATCATTAATATGTAATTCTGTTTTTAACTAAAAGTAAAAAATATTGTAACAGTAGCTAAAGTATCTACGCAATATTTATACATGTATATCCCACAGTACAGGCTCTACCTAATGTGGGATCAAATGGGCGGGTGTGAGATGTGTCAAGTTATTTTAATTATAATTTTGTCTAATAATAAATCTTCATAACTGTTTCTATTTTAGGTAAGTAGCAGCTATCCCACACTAGCACACGTTGAGCATGGCCTCCTCAGGGAAATATGCCGGAGAGTTATACCGACTGACGCAATGCAGAAATTTGTTTGCAAAATGTTACAGGTTAAAAGTGTCATATTAGGAGATTGATATTTTAGCGGATGAATAGTTGAGTCAGCCTGAAAAAAAAATGGATTCTTTTTTATTTGTTTTATTCGGCCAAAATTTCGATTGAACTTTAAGATTTTTTAAATATATGTATGTCTAAACATCATATTAGTTCAAAAGTTTTTGTTAAATATTTTTTTTTTTATGAAAAGAAAACTCCCGCATTAGGAATATTCTTGTTTCGCGGGGGGCTTCACAAACATTCAAACAAGGGACACAAAGATCACCCAGACTCAGGACAACTATTTGCGGAACACACAAAAGATACATACTGGTAAAACACATAAATAAGTATTGGTCATTTGTACAATGAGTTGGTTGAACACTGGTACCCAGAGTAAGATTAATCTTGTGTTGTGGGCTCTAGCATTTTGTTTCGACGACAATTTCTTTAACCAATTTTTGTTTTACTGTCACAACTGTCACTGTATGCAACATAAAAAAAAATGTTGTTGTTGTTGTGTGTGTGTGTGTGTGTATATGTGTGTCTGTTATAAGATACTTATTTTAATCAAACTCTCAGTGTCATCATAGGAAGGATTTGGACATGAGTCAAGCAGTAACTTGAAAGCGGATAGATATTACATTTTTTCAAAGTTCCTATACATAACTAAATAAATAAAAAATCACAAATAAAATAAGAAACGAGAAGTCTTAGAAATATTAGAAACGATTTCCTGATATTTCAAGAAGAATCACATTGCAAATTAACTAACCTTTATCCAAGGAAATTAACGAATAATAATTAAAATAAATAAAATGAAAAGTAAATTACGTTGATAGTTAAAGTATCTAGATTATCCCTACTTTGTAAGTATCATTAATTTGGCGACACCTGACAAATAAAACGACCGCTAATCCGTGAGTCGATTTTTGGTGATTTTAAATGAATTCAATCCTCGAGTATAACTCTTCCCTATGGTAAATCAATTCTTAAGGGACAAAGAAAAGAAAGTGAAGTGAAAGAAGTGAAGAAACTATGAGAAGTTATATTCTGATATGCCAAAGTTTTTCTTTCACTGAGGTTACTACTACTTCCTTATACTCTTCACTTCACGCGCACTGCACGTCTGTTTGCGACGTTACTACTACTTCCTTATACTCTTCACTTCACGCGCACTGCACGTCTGTTTGCGACGTTACTACTACTTCCTTATACTCTTCACTTCACGCGCACTGCACGTCTGTTTGCGACTGAATGTTTTGAGAGTCGCGCTGCTCTTAGTTTAAACATCAAAATTCTTCGAGACTTCAAATAATACAAATTTAATACTAAGTTATAATTCAAAAGTGTAACATTTAAATTTCTTATTCCAAACAAATATACATTTTAAAGGTTAAATTTTGTAAGTTTATATGTTTGTCCACGTTTTTTATTGGAACTAATAATTGAATTGTGACAATTATTATTTTAATGACTTACATTTAGACTTACGGAACAGTAAAGATTTCATGAACAGTAATGATTTCATCAAAACTGATTCAGTGAAGGGACATAGACTAATACGTGCAAGGTGGTGTGATCTCAAAGACAAAACATCTCAAAACCTTGATCAATTTCTAGAGCGCATGTTGGAAAATTAGGATGACCATACCCAAACCGACCTTACGATACTAATCCGCCCCGAGAACTAAATAAATATTGAAAAGGATGAAGGTGAAATTAGTTAACTAAAATTAAATAACGGGCTTCCAAAAGGAATTCATCAATTCGACACAAATTAATGTAATATTATTAGAACTGAACATTATTCGCATATGGTAATCTTTTGATTGACATCTGGCTTAGTCTCTAAACAATTTCTGACTTGACTTTCGCGATGTTCATCAAGCTTCTCTTTGGGAACAATGATAGGTTCGTTTCGGTCCCTGACACGTGTGCTTACCGAACGGTGCTGACGGCGGGGAAGTTTTATATTCTAAGGCTATGCTAGCACCGACCTTAAAAAGAAAAAAGTTTGTCACCTACTTTTGATTTTGTTATTGTTGTTTAATATTGTGAATAAACAAAAAAATATTCTTTCATAATTTTAAGTGAATTTTTTTGAAGTCGATAATTTATTTTAATTACTTTATATTTATTAATGGTATTCATATTCTGTTACTAAACCGCAAAGACCCTATTCCCCAAAATATTATCGTAAATTAATGAAATATCTGGCATTTAGCATCTTTGTGATTTCATTTTAGGTGACCGCTTGCATGTAAACATTTCTAACATCTAAGGGGTTCAAGGACGGTAACAGAAGGCCGGACACACCTGACTGGGAACGATAGGGTCCTAATATCAAAACCTTTTATAAGCAAAACGGTTCACTGATTTAGGATTTTGCCTCAGGGATAACTGCGACGAATGACTGCCATGTTAATTTAGCTTTCATATATGGGGAAAGGAATTTAGACATGTGAAATTTGGGTTTTGTTTTGATTCTTTATTATATTTTTAAGATATGAAATATTTCTACATAATATTTTATTATTATGTAGGTGGTTAAATTTACGGAGAGAGGCCAAAATTCAAGGAGCGCCAATCTGGGAACAGAGGCCTCCGTCTTTCAGGCTGAGCTCTCTGCATTAAATGGATGCGTGGAAATCAATCTTGAAAGAAAAGTAAGACATCAACATATCTACATCAACTCAGACAGTCAAGCAGCGCTATTGGCACTATACAATTTTGAGACTAGCTCAAAGCTAATACAAAATTGCAAGGAAAACCTGAACACACTAGGGCAATCAAATAAAATTACATTAAGATGAGGACCAGGCCACTCGGGTATCGATAGCAATGAAAAAGCCGATCAACTCGCCAGAGCTGGTGCAGACAGCCGACAGCATGGACCGGAACCATTCTGCGGCATCACCACACAGCGAGCTTATTCAATCATAAACGCCCAATATACATCAATGGCAATTAAGAGATAGAAGACCACGACTGGACTTCCATCTATCAAACACATGGACAAAGTAGTGGATAGTGGACAAAGTATCAAAATATCTTCTGGAGGTTTATAGGTTTTGTATCTCTATAGATAACAGTAGTGTAGTGTGCAGTAACAAGAATCCTCTCCTGACCCTGCAAAATGAACAAACACGTTCAACCTAAAGTTGGGCGAGAACACAATATGCAGATTCTGTCGATAGGCAGAAGAAACTGCAATGCATATTCTATGCTTTTGTGGCCCACTAATGCGGCACCGAAGCTTTAACCTAGGGTTGCACATCGTGCAACCACAGGAAATACAAACAATCACTGCTGATAGCCCAGCCTGCCTGATGGTAAGCGATGGTAGCCTATGAACGCTTGCAATTCCAGAGGACTCGCATGCGCGTTGCCGACTCTTTAAAAACTTATACACTCCTTTCTTGAAGAACCCACACTGTAGTCCCTCGGAAAAATCTCGGCAGGGAGATCATTCCACAGCCGAAGCGTTCACGGGAGGAAATTCCTCTGGAACCGTACCATGTACGACCATTTAGGTTCCAATGTGTGAGGATGAATGCCCTGCCGGTGGCGAGCGGTGCGGTGGTAGAATGCGGTTATGTCAAATAGTTCCTCAGAGCACAACCCATTATACAAATGGTAGAATACGCACAAGGAGGCAAAGTCTCTCCTTAGGCTTAAGGGTTCAATAGTGCTCGTAAGTTTAGGATCGGATTCTCACAGCACGTCTTTGGGCCGAGGTAAAAAGCCCAAGCTGGTATCCAGGTGCCCCTGCCCAGAGATGACAGCAGTACTCCATATGAGGACGGACTTGTGACTTGTATAATAAAAGTCTTTGCTCCGGGTTGAAGTACCGCTTTCCTCTATTAAGCACTCCAAGCTTTTTGGATGCCAGCTTGGCCTAGCCTTCCAAGTGATTACGAAACTGGATGTCACTGGAAATGTATGTATATAATATATTATTTACGATAATCCATATACACATTTTTTTCACCTTTAAGGACTAACTAAGATCGGCACTTGTGAAATGGCACGGCACGGTGAAATTCCATCACCTTAACTTGTTATTATTATATTATACATCTTATTTTTATTTATACATCTAATATGCATACATATTAGATGTATTGTTTATACATTAATTTGTCGAATAAATTCGTTAGGTATTATGATGTATTAGAGCGAATCCGCAGGCAAAAGTTATTCTTTCAGAAATATGAAAACCACACACGAAAATTTATACATTAATAACTAATTTACTATTGTATTAGGTGATTAAATATTCATATTATGTAATGGTTGGTTAATCCTCCAATACCGCGACTTTTCGGCTCTTTAGGGAGCTTTAGGAATATTGTGAGTTCATAAACAAATTCAAATTTAAATGAAATAATTAATAGCCTCCAAGAGAAGAGTCGGATTTATGTACCTATTATTTTTATTATGTAACATCAGGTAAACAAAACAAGGTCTTAAACAGAAAGTAAGAACATTTCCATCTGTGACTTTCCGATTTGTTTCCAAGATTAAATAGAAAAGTTCGTCGTTTGCTTTTATGAGGAAGAAAACAAGGAATGTTTATCATTAAACAGAAAAGTTTGGTATTATGTTGCCAATAATTTGCAAAACCTTTCCCCAACACGCGCCATAGTTAGCTACAAAATCATGTTTTTAATGCAAAAGTTGTTTTTTAGACCACGATGAGACCGGTAATACATTGGATGTTAAAAAAGTTTATTTCGTTTGCGATTACAAGAACTATATTTAGGTAGGCTTCTTGGTGGAAGTCTTTTAGACAAATGTATGCTCAATTATAAGAAATTACCTACCCACATCTTATTCAATGTAATTATTCTATAAGCCTTACGTAGAAAGCTATTATTTTGCTCGTCATCCCCGCAGTTTAACCTGCGTTTGTGGTCACTGCTCCTCTCCTATTAGTCGTAGCGTGATGTTCCATAGCAGATAGCCTTCCCCGCTAAATGGGCTATCCAACATTAAGAGATTTCTTTCAATTTGAACCAGTAGTTCCTAAGATTAGCGCGTTCAACCAAACAAACTTTTCAGCTTTATAATATTGGTATAGATTAAACATACTCATCACATTCAGGAGTGTAAAACTGCTACAATATTTTTTTGTATTTCCCCCTTCAACCCCAAAATGTTTGTATTGCATGTTGTTCTTTAACATGTATGTCTGTGGGTTTGCAAACAGATAGACCGATTTCAATTCGATTTTTTAAATTTAAGTAATATAGGTTGATCGTCATGGTCCTTACATATTTATATCTGTTTCATTTGTTTAAAGGTTATGAACTCTTCTAAATAAATTGGTGTAAGAATTTTGTACACGCAGAAAAAAATGTTTTTTATAAGAATATAAAATAAATCTTGAAAAAAATATTACCTGAATAATATAATATATTTACTTAATCCTCTGGATACTTTTAAAACTTAAATTGATTTGATTAAATAATAATAATAACTTGAGACATCTCACACACGGCCGTCTGATCCCAAATTAGGAAGAGCCTGTACTATGGTGACCAGACTGCTGATAAACACACTTAAGTGTATATTTCTAAATACATACATATTGTAAATAAATTACACAAAGACACAGAACAAATTATGATCATGCTCATCACACAATTATTTGTCCTGTTTGGGAATCGAACCCACGACCCCTGGTTTAGCAGTCAGGATCACTGACCACTAGGAAAAAAACGGCAAAATTATATTTTAAGCATTTAATTTTCCCTCTCTCTCTTTGTCCCTCCCACTTCTTTTCTACCTCTCTCCTTCTCCCTCCCCCCTCTCTCTTTCTCTACACAATAAGAAGGTATTTCCTTTTTTTAGTTACAGCTTCTATTTAAAAACCCTTTATGTTGAAAGCAAAATTATGTATTAAAACTTCTCATAGTAAATCAAAAGTTTCAGTATGTCCTCTCTCTACCGGTAAGGTCTAAAATAATTATGTAAATAATGCTGAAGGGCAGTAGACACCTGTAAGGTCGCCCTTCCGACCTTTATCATAAAAAGGATCCCGAGGGACCCTTACACAAGTATTCACGTTAAATAGATGAAAGCATGATGCATAGTAAAGCAACAGAGGTTTACAGTGTTGTCTATCGCTTAACATAGTAACGTAAGTTTTAGAACAGCAACGCACAAGTGACATACTTGTGCGTTACTGTTCTTTGTGTTTTCTTCTTCTGTGCACGTAGAATAAACATGTCGTGCGACTCGCCGCAGATCGAAGATGATAGCCTAGAGTGGTTTGAGTGAAGCACAAGAATTTAGCATACTTAATGGCCCCTGAGTTTTTACTTGTGGTCGGAAATAAAAAGACTTGTTTATTCCCGTGAATACAAAAGTTGTGATGTGAATTGAGTGAGCGAAAGCAAACGTTTTTGATAAAGGGAAAATATTGAGAAAGCTAAAAGGCATTATAAAACTTGCGGGTTTGTATATCGAACTCAGCAGGATTATTTTCGAACATTTTTTTTTTCGGTATAAGGAAGTGATAATAATTTGGAAAATAATAAATAAAGTTATTAAACTTAAAATAATATTGAAACCAAGGACGGTCCTAAACCTTTTATAGGGCTACGCAACTCGCCGTGCACTCGACAGCTGACAGATGGCGCCTACCAAAGCGTGGATGGCTTTGCGAGTGAATTGTCTGAGCCTTACTACTGTTAGACTCGACCCAGTCAAAAATAATATACGAATTCCGACTAAATTATAATCAGTATAATTAATTTAGTTTTTTTTTGGTAGCGAGGTTATAAGAGTTAGGATGATTACCTGATTTCGTTTCCAAAAACCGACTGTAAAGTCACCGTGTACACAGTAAAGTAATAAGTAGAGTTTATTTATTACTGGCTTGTGCTCGCAACTTCCTCTGCGTAAAATAAGTACTTCGGGTAGCATTTTTTTTCAAAGCTTTTATCAATCTCTATATTAAATACTAGCAACCCGCCCCGGCTAGCAGAGACATCTTCAACAATAATCATCATATTTCAACCAATTTATACAAAACCTTTACAAATTATAAACCTAAACCTTCCTCATAAATCACTCTATCTATTGGTGAAAACTGTTTGAAAATCCGTTTCGTAGTTTTTGAGTAGACAGTTGACAGACAGACAGATGCGGCGGGGTACTTTATTTTATAATATGTAGCGAAGTAATCATAAAAATAAAAAAAACCGGCAAGTACGAGCCTGACTCGCGAACCGAGGGTTTGGTACACACTTGTTTGTTCGATTCTCAAAGATTTTCGCCCATTTTTTCCAAAAGACAAACTTAATTTTGCCGACCTATAAATACTCTCCCAAACATCGATGTATATACGTCACAGTCAATATTTAAAACGCAAATTAAATATTAGAAAAACATACTTGGTTAATAGAGATGTTGTGTAAATAAATTAACCACCACTATTAATCACTTCTATTTTTTATTACATAATTTCAACGCAGTAATGTTCATAATTTTAACTAAACCAAGATTAAACCGCAGGGGGCACTCTGATCTGCAAAGTTGATATTGGGTTAAATAATAAAGTGCTGGTCTTGGCAAATTTTCATGAAACAAATTAGGGGGACCGTGTTTGTGGTCTTGTTATACGAAACATCGTAAATTTTATCTCTCGAGTGGCTTAATAAGCTTGTGAATAAACTAAAGAGGCAGCTTCATTTTATTTAAAGGATGTATGGTGTTACAAACTTTCCTGTGTTAAAAAATTGCATAGGGCAACTCTTTGCGACAATTATGACAATTTAATTCAGAACCCCCTCATTTGTGTGTTTATTCAACAATTTAAGACAATTTTCTGTATCGTTGTTTAGTGAGTTCATAAGGCACTAACCAACCGTTTTTTGAAGTGAAAACTTCTTTAGCGGCGTTGTACACTTTTTGGGATGGGTAAAAAATGTTAAAATCGCGTTAGGACCTTATCGAAAATACGTAAGACGGAGCCGAGTTTCTTATATTTAAAAAATATAACATTCGATATTCAAACATTTATGAGCGGCCAGGAGCGCAGAACTTAAAGTGTACCCTATGTATACATTTAGATTTGTTATTACCTATTTTTTATTTTTAACCTAAGTATATATATATACAGACGTGTGTGTGTGTATGTGCCAATACATTGTGAAGTTATGTTTTCACTTCTGACATGCAGTCCTACGACTGACTGTTTATTTTTATTTTCATTTGGACTTAAATGAATGTTACTAATTCCGACTTGGTCTAAAATTAATCTGCTTCTATAGTAGAAGGAACGTCTTTCCGTTCATCGTTACCGACTTTGGATACCCCGTCCATTCATAAAGGGTACCTTGTTCACATTGACATTAAGTTAAATCTGTACTGCGTTACTGCCACGGCGGAACCCATGTATGAAAATAACCCTCGTGGGAGAGCCATGCTTCAGCACATATGGACCGGCTCGATCGGAGTGATACCACGGCCTCACAGAAAACCGGCAGTGAAGCAATGCTTGTATTGCTTTTCGCCGAGTGAGTGAGGTTACCGGAGGTCCTAACCATTTCCTCTCCTCCTCTTTGCCCTTCTTCCCCTACTCCCACCTTAAAAGCCGACAACGCGCTTGTGACTCTTGAGTTGCAGGTGCCTACGGGCGGTGGTAGTCATTTACCATCAGGTGACCCGTCTGCTCGTTTGCCCCCTATACCATAAAAAACATAAAAAAGATTGTGACCCTTCAGTCTGGTTAAAAAAAAAACCCCATAATTTCGATTTGCATGGTCCCAGAAATAGCGATTATTGAATACTATAACAGATGGTTTAACTTAACAAGACATTTACATAAATGTCGATTTTTGGCTGAGCAATGGGTCAGAAATTACCTCTGGTATGTTATTGTATGTCGTTGAATGGCTTAAAAGTTGCAAACATGTTTCATAAATTTCATAAGTTAGTGTACACACCAGGCATAAAGGTTCAAAACATCGTGGGTACACCGAAGGATGTCTTGCGGTTACAAACTTCAGGTGTCTACAAGATAAACTGCAGTTACGGTAGTTCCTACATAGGCCAAACAAAGCGGAATATTGCTGAAAAGGTCAAAGAACACATCGCTGCTGGGAAGAATCGACAAATTAGCAAATCAGCGATTGCAGAACGTGCACTCGAAGCGAGCACCAATCACTGGATTGAGTTTCACCGTATGCAAGTCCTCTCCATGGAACGTCATTTTAAATAAGATTTGTACATGAAGCGATTGAAATTAAAAAACACAAAGCTTTCAATCGGGAAAATGGTTTCAAATTATCTACAGTGCAACCCAGTGATAAAAAACATGCCACACCAACACCAGGATAGGGACACATCGGTTTGCTTACAGAACAGGGACACTGTTAGTTATAGTATGTGACGGTACATGGTGAAACGAAAATATCAAAAATATCGAAAAAGTGGGGGTGGATGAAGAACCTTCTACCTCATGATCTCGACGATGGAGGGCGTGCACCGCTGAGCCAGTCAGCCTGTGAGGCTGTGACCACGGCCCTTACAACCTGGTCGAAACGTCAGGCGATGCAGAGCTATGTAATTCCTTTTCGTGATCGCGTTAATTCCCGTAAATACATAATTATGTCATGGAAAGCGAGTTTCAAAGTTATTAAAAAAAATATATTTTATTCGAATATGGTTTACATTTGCATAGAAGTTGTAGGGTATCATTTGGTTGCAAATGACCTCGTCTGTATCCCCTTAATGGATTGCCGAAATATTACCTCTAACCCTGTATATATAAATAATTTATCGTGTATGTGTATTATAGTTTTCATGTTCAAATTTAATTAAAACCGGATACCGAGTTTATATGCAAATCTACGAGTGAGGTGTAGTGAGTCTTTGTGACGTGACAGTAACACCTTTGCTGTTGCGTGTTATTTATAGTATTTTATAGTATTGTGATGTGGGAGAGCCATGCTTCGGCACGTATGGGCCCGCTCGACTCCGCTCGTTACCACGGCCTCACAGAAAACCGGCCGTGAAGCAATGCATGCATTGCATTTCGCCGCGTGAGTGAGGTTACCGGAGGCCCTAACCCTTCCCTCTCCCTTATTCCCGTCCTTCCCCTCTCTCCCCTCTTCCCTCTCTTCCCCCCTCCCCCTCTTCTCCTACTCCCACCTTAAAGGGCGGCAACGCACTTGTGACTTTCGAGTTGCAGGTGCCCATGGGCGGTGGTAGTCATTTACCATCAGGTGACCCGTCTGCTTTTTTATGGTGTAGGGGGCAAACCCCATATACCATAAAAAAAAAAAATGTCGGCTTAGGTAACTTGTTTGCAGCCTCGGAGGTATGTATGTACATAAATAATGTCAGCGTCCTCAAGCTCAGATGCTTACTAGCAGGAGAGCCTTATGCTTCTCCGATGTCATATACTCGTATCTAGAATAGAATATTGGCTCTTTAAAGACTCTTAACAGGTACCTACCAGCTAAAAGTGCTTTGGAATAATACCTGAGAAGTTGTTTATTGCCTTTGTTAGACTACGACCTGTGGAGGTTTATAGATCACACGCCATACAAATCTCAGTAATATGCTGGTACTTGTCGAGGATTGCTATAATAATATTTTATTTTTATTACGTCTTTTATGTTCGGAATAACAAATATATCCATCACTCTCTCGCATGCTTGAAAAAATTATGAATCTGTCTCGTTCTTCAGCACTATTTGGACGCAAAGGTGATGTGGTTGTAGAGACACCAAATATGTTTCAGAAAATTACGGGACATATTTTAAGGGATAATTTTGTGGCTTTTATACGTTAAGGTAAATAATATATATATATAAGGTCTGTACCTTTTTTCACTTTGTCCGTCGGCACTTGTTTTTTATTTATTTGTGAAAGGTACGCTTACAGATTACTTATTATACAGATATTAGGATATAGGTACATATTAAGTCAAGACAGTGATCCAAATGTAGCATACACAACATGAAAAAAGGTAAAATACAAGCCACGTGGCAAAATACAAATACTTGCCCCGCTTAATTAACCACTACTCAAATACATGTATCTACAGCATATACAATATTTAAACTATTTTAAAATTATGTGTGAAAGTGCCGGTAGGAAATAAAGTGGACACGAAAATTAAGTCAAGTAATAAAGTAGGTATCTAGGTCAGGAAAACTCAGAAAATTAAAGCTTATTATAAAGAAAGACTTATAAAATACCATATGCACATACCAATATAATCAGCATAAGTAATTTTCTATTAAAATTTTTACAATCTTTTGGTTCCATTACAGTATAAACTTACGTAGGTATTTTTGGAACAGAGTTGAGCGTACACAACCCTTTTGATAGGGTTAGTCAATCTGAGTTAAGCAAATGAGTAGAATTTATACTTTTTTAATTCACTCTTGAGGTGTGATTTATGGTATGAAATGAGAATCATAATAAATAATATACTGACTGTGCAATATACATTACTAGCTGCTGCCTTACTGCTACTGACTTAGTTCGCGTGGAAATTTTGATGTAATCTATTCCATTTCAACCGTACATTTTTACGGGATAAAAAGTAATCTATCTCTATGCCAAATTTCATCCAGATCCGTTAAGCCGTTTTTGCGTGAAATAGTATCAAACATCCACTCATTCAAGCGTCCATCCATCCATCCTCACAAACTTTCACCTTTATGATATTAGTAAAATGTTTGATATTAGTATATAATAATATATAAGATAATATAAATATAATATAAGATATAATAAGAGAAGAATAGTAGAGAAGAGAGTAGAAAAAATAAGTAAAAATACTAGAAAATTAGTGTTAAAGTTATTGAAAAGTATTAACTAAAGCGACAATAAATAATACAAATAGTCAAACCCATTGCGCATAGCGTGGGCAGATAGCGAGGTGTCCAATTTAACCATTCGCGCTGCTTCATCCATGTCGTCAACAAATCACTATGGAAATACAAAAAACAATCCTTTAATATGCACCTATTTCATTTTCCCAAATGCCCGTTGTACTCCCTCAAAAAATATCTTTTGACTTTGTTTGTGTAACCTGTTCAGTTTGTCTTTCTTATTATAAAACAATTTCCTTAATATTCATTCAGATTGTCTGTTCTTCTCATTACAAAGCTTATTAAGTAGAATAATTTGAATTTTCATCTTGGAATAAGATCAGCTGTCACTGAAATACAAATATTGTAGAAACTTTTTAGAATATTCGAGAATCTTCAGACAGTATTATTTGTACATGAGATCATTAAAGTTTATCTTGCTTTGATGTTCCAATGCTTGGATCCTGTTAGTGCAATACCGTCCTACGGTAAGTATCTTTCACAATTGGCATGTTTGCAATGACATTACCAGCTTATTAATGCCTTATTTTCTAATAAGTTAATTCTGAATGAGTTAGTTACTATCGCTATTTTGTTTTTATGACTTTTTTTATGGGAATGGGGCCAAACGAGCAGACGGGTTACTACCGCCCCCCATGGGCACCTGCAACCTGAGAGTCACAAGTGCGTTGCCAGCCTTTAAGGTGGGAGTAGGCGAAGGGAGGGAAGAAGAGGCGAGGAGGGAGGGAGTGGGGGAGAGGGTGGAAGAGGGGGACAGGGAAGGGTTAGGGCCTCTGGCAACCTCACTCACTTGGCGATTGTAACGAGTATTGCTTTACTGCCAGTTTTCTGTGAGGCCGTGGTTATTACTTCGGTCGAGCCGGCCTCTCCCACAGTTAAGTGGTTAGTGATCCTGACTGCTGAGCCAGAGGTCGTGGGTTCGAATCCTTCCCATGACAAATAATTGTGTGATAAGCACGATTTCACGATCATTTGTTGTATCTGGGAGTTATTTATCTATAATATGTATGTATTTAGAAATATATAAGTATGTTTATCATTAGTCTGGTCACCATAATACAGGCTCTGCCTAGTTTGGATCAGACGGCCGTGTGTGAGATGTGTCAAGTTATTATTACAACTATCTAACATATAGGGTTTTGTGAAATCTTGTGATTTTTAATACAGAAATCTTATTTTGAAACTGAAAAATAAACTTGAAAAATCATAAAACATCAAAAACCAAAATCATTGAAATTGATATGAAAATTCATAATGCGTTGTTTAGAAATGTGCACATACACTAGGTAAAGCATAAACCAAACGAAAAAAAATAAAATAAAAACAATTTCCATTTTTTTTTCAATCTAAATCAATTATTTGTCAGCTACACATAACGTTTCTAAAATATTACCACTCCTTTCTGTAACACCCGGCATATAAACAAGTAGCTCTAGTGTTAAGAAGTTTGTTTCACTTACTTATCGGTTTATTCAAGAGTGATATGAGAGTGCGGGCCCCAAAATGCTTTTAGAATTAGAAGGATTATGTCATAGTCCGCTTATACTAAGTGTAATTGGAAAACTTTAGACACCTTGAGAACATTCATGATCATCCTAGACGTCTCTATGTAACTATTCAAGATTCAACTTGTACATATCGTAGTACTATAGAAGCTTGTATTTATTTCGGAATATAGATAGATATATAGATAGGTACTCTTTATTGCCCAACATACGCCATCTAGAGAAATATTTAATTTTAAGTAACAGTAATTGTACTGTTACTTATCGGGCGGGCTTATCGCAATCTGCGTTCTCTTACATGTGCATATATACATGGACTTATATACAGCGTGTAAGTATCACCGTCGCGAAAAACTTACAAAAACGTCTTTCTTTGGATACTTAACACAATGCAAAAGTCAGTTCATCATAAAAATGCGAGATTAAAGATTTACAGTCAATAGTTTGATTTTGAACTACGCAGTGTAACGCAACACGCGTACTGTTCGGTACGGTGAATGACCTTCAGCGCATGGTGCCGTCGAAGCAGCTGATTGCGTAAATGTTTTACATTGCAGTTTTTGGCCGAATGGGGTATTTACTGATTTTTTTCGGTAAAATGTTCTGTTTACTCATTGCGATATCACTTTTAAGCAAAAAAATTATGAATTTTCCGGCAGAAATTTCCAATGATTTTCCACTCAGACAGATGGTTTGAATACATTATTTAAGGATTCGGTATGGTGTCACTTACACCCTGTATATATGTACAATAATGTACATAAATATACTAGACACTACAGACAAAGCGCTTTAGCTCCTTTTATTATGAGAAAGAGCGGAATTTCTCCTACAAATAAAAAAAAATAATGATAAGAAATATAGAAGTTGTAGCTAAATATGTATTTATTAAGTGTTAAAAATACAAGAGTCTACTACTACTAGGATAACAAACAGATATTCGGTTTATCTGACGGTGACGGTGATTGGCAATGCACAAGTAACACAGCTTGTGTTGCGTAATTACTTACCATCAGGAGATCTTTGAGCCAACTTAGCTATATTTTTATACTTTTTAGATTACACTACTCAAAAAATTAACTATAGTAAAGACAAATATAAAAACATGGAAAACAGTTTCCGTGAGGGTTTATTACATTCTTCTTATCCAGCTGGCAATAGTGTAGCTCTGACCTTAATAAATTCTACTTTTGACATTTCGCTTGTTGCACGACTGCCGCTGTCATGCTTGTCCATTAATACATTTGTACGTATATTAATATATAGAGTATAAACTGATGACGCATAAGCTAAATTTTGTACCATACGTTGTTGGAAAACAATCCCCTTAATAACGATGAACTTTGATGTTGCTTTGCAAAATATAAAACCTGTATTGGAAACTTCAGTCATCTGAATTTGAAAATGAATCACTAGAAACTATGTCACTGCTGTTTAGGCAAATTGAACTACAGCGGAAAATACTCATTTGGTCTTTAAATTTTTAGTGGAAAAAAAGCATTGTTTCTTTACTAAACTCTTGACTCAGTAGCAAGCACTGTTTAATTGCAAATTAAGATTTTGGTGTGGAATTGAGCTTAGAGTTAAAACACATTATCTCACGTTACCAATACAGCTTCAGAAAACATATGTCTGCAGAGGACGCCGCACTGAGTCTAGTGAACAATATAGTCGACAGTTTAGACAGTAGGTGCCTTGCCATATTTGTAGACATTTCTAAAGTCTTTGACATTGTTTCCATCCCCACTATTGTGAAAAAGTTGGAGGTGCGTGACACTTAAGCTGTTCTCGAATTATCTGTTGGGTAGAACCCAAGCCGTCAAAAATAGAGATCACATAAGCTCAGAGCAAATTTTGGACTATGGCGTTCCAAAAGGGAGTATTTTAGGTCCCACTTTGTTCTCCATCTATGTGAATGACCTCTGTAAACTCCTTTCAACAAACTGTAAAGTTTATGTATATGCTGATGACACAGTGCTTTTTATCAATGATGCAACTTGGTATGAAGCAAAGTGCCATGCTCTCTGAATCACCTCTTACCCACTAGATTAAGGCTGGGTTTCAAACAGAGGCTTGCCTACCTTAAGGGCCCAGTAGTGATATGTGCTTCTGTAAAAATATCTGGTACGACCGCGAGTGAGCGTCCATGACGGCGCCTCATTACTAGTAACACAGGTTTATTCGTAGCACAGGAGGCGTTCCCCAGCGTGGTTGCAACTACGACTGACAATAAGTAGTAAGCTATGTACACTTTTTGTCACTTCTTAATTAAATAAATATAATTATTATTATGCATCAAACACTTCCTCGCTTTCGAAGAAGCGGCAAGAAAAGCCACACTTATTTTTATTATTATTATATTCCAAGGCATAGTAGTATCAGCTATGGGTGACAGGGTCTCTATTTTATCAGTGATAGTAAACCACAACTATTGTCAGGTCACCTCGTTGTTGAACTTACTCACGCTTTTAGACGGTCATACTTGCCTATCTACTTCTACCAAGCCTTTTTCCAGTTGGTTGTGTCTGCCTCTGTATCGTACCCTTTCTTTTTTTTTTTTTTTTAACTTGTGGACACCCCCTCGGGTGCCACCGCACCGAGCTAATACTCGGCTAAGTGGGTATGTCGGAATCGAACCGACTAAAACCACACGTTGTTCCGTCAAGGGTGTCTATGGCCGAGGGCTCAGGTATAACCTAGGAAGGAACTCCCTGGACCCCCGACAGACTTGACTACCTTTTCATAAAGCGAGGTAGTCTCGCAGACGTAAGTGGGAGCCGTGTCCCCTTAAGATGTCAAAAAAGCGCGCGTGGATCACATCGCGGCCACCGTCTTGGCATAATTTTTTCACTTTCGGTGCCGGGTTCTGGCACTGACGGCCAGCGCTCATGGAGGCCGTAGATCATTAAGTGCTCTACGGCGCCTGGTGCGTCCTCTGCGGGACGGGAGACTGCTAGTTCTCTCCCGTTCCCTTTCCGCCACCTCTTTGGCGTGCATCACCTCCTCGCAAAATGAGGTGGCGGAGTCCCACGCACACTCGCTGAGTACCATAGCTTGCACCATGGTCTCTAGCGAGAGGCTCCCCACACCTATAGCTGTCTCGAGGTCGAGTATCCTCGGGACAGCCCCCGCAGTGAGGGCACGCAGGCAATGGCTCCCGGCCTATGCGACACAGGTACTTCCCGAAGCATCCGTGCCCAGTAAGTACCTGCGTCAGCCGGTAAGAGAGACTGCCATGACGCCTCTCTAGCCATTCCTCCATGACGGGCCTTGCCGCTAGAATTGTGGCGTGCCCTCTGCCTCTGTACCCCTGCGCTTTTCACTTGGTAGTAGTCATTCAAGAACCAGCCTTCAAAGTTATGAATAAAATACCTAAGAAAATAAAAACCTTAAATTGCTCTCTGTCCTGCCTGGTATACATCCCTGAAAACAGAGATGAATATATTTTCTCATCTAGAATTTATCTTCAGTCTCTCTGGTGCTCACACCAAAATTCTAATTCAATAACTCATGGCAGCATCTGCAAACAAAATACCACATAGGCACATATTTAAAGCAAAAACTTTCTGGAAAATCCAACAAAAAATCTGAACAGCTGCTCTCACTACCGAAGGGAAGACAATTTACGATTTCTGTTTGCTACAGTGTGGGGATTAACCTCCGTATAAACCAAAGTTACGGCTTCCCACCTGTTACTTTACGTCACAAAAAATAATAACTCTCGACATGTACTTATGGATGTTATAAAAACCTGAATAATAAAGACGTTAGGAGTCAGATTTTGAGATCGTAAATCCAGATATAGACTAAACCGGTGCTGTGTTATGAATTGAATTTAAATTTGAAAATGCCAATTTTCTATAATAAATTACATCATGGGATAAACTATTATTTATTTATACTTTTATTTTCTTTACGACAGTTCGATTAGTAGTAAATTAGTGATGGCCTAACATGTCTCCGATTCGATTAAAAATAATAATTGATTTTATTTAGGAAAAAGTTTTAATCGATTTAAAAAAGTAAATTTTAGCTAAAGAAACTGAAGTCGTTTAATAAATAATTTTACCCACGTTTAATAATATTATGCGCAAGGTCTGATTATTTAACGTAACTGAGGACTGAAGTGAGGAATCTAGTGCGTAAACCTTTATTTATTAATTAAACTAGGTTTTAACTTAATTTTGACATTTTGATGTTAGGTATTTATTGCAAGTAAAACCATTTATAACTATGGATGAAAGGCTTTTTATATCGATTTAGAAATAATTAATGTGCAGTAGAAACATTTTTTATTATCACACACACACTCACACTTGTTCTTTTGAGTTGTAATTTATTGGTTTTTTATATGTCATGTTTTTGCTGCAACTTATATATGTTTTATTCACATTTCTGCTGTAACAAGATCTGGACCTGTTTATGGGGAGTCCGTTGCTGTAGAGTAAGCCGGTCTTGACAGTGGGCCGGTCTAATTCACTGTCAACTACGATTAATGAGATCAGGAAAAAGTCATATTAGTGCGAACTAAGACTTACAACAGAACAGATTATTAAGCATATAATGTTATCTAAATTGTATTTATGGGGTTAACATTAATTGGTTTCTCCTTATTTGTAGAAATTTGATTTGTAATATTAATTGTTATGGACTGTTGGTAACCCTAATAATTTAAAAATAAAAATAAATATCACAAAATACAAACGTAAAACAATTAGCATCTATTTTGAGAAAAATACAACCTGTACATTTTACAGTGTGATAATGTGTGCAAATGTTAATTAATAGTACAATTAAATGAAAATCAGTAATCTATATATTTTTCAATCTGCCGTTTTAAAGTTACAAACTCTGGTATAATTACGTTCTTAAGCAACTGTCAAAGAGAAAATAAACGAATGGACAGTGTAGGTATACATCAGTTTTTTGCGTTGATATTATTTTATTAAATGTAGAAGTACAGGCAATGAGTCTGTGAGACCTAATTGACTAAACATTATTTTCGTTTTAGTTCAACAATATTTTCACAAAGATATCATATCCCATTTTCATTCATTTAATCCTCATGGATAATAAATATGAAAGAACTGTGAAATGTTGAAATATCGAAACGTGTTTTGAAGTTCCAAAAAATTACTGAGAAAGACGACGTTTTATTCCATCAATAATATTACGACAAATTATAATAACATCATCCTCCGCACTTTTTCCCAACTAAGTTTGAGGTCGGTTTTCAGTCTAACTACGATACAGCCGAACTTCGAAATTTTACGTGGAGCGACTGCCATCAGACCTCCACAACCCAAGTACTAGGCGATATCGAAGTTCTGTAGTTAAACCAGGTTGTTGGACTTTTTAGGGCTCCAACTGCCCTTAACGAATGCCACAGATGTTCGTATGACAACCGGGACCGACGGCTTAACATGCTCTCCGAGGCACGGAGGGGTCTTAATGTGTTAAGAACGGCCAACCATCCTAAGACTGATGTGGCCAGTATTACTTAACCTTGCAATTTGCTAACCTACACGGTTACCACTTAGCCACGAGTCCCTCGACAAATCATAATAACATAAAAAAAAAAAAATGTGCTATGTTCAAAAATGACGAGGAATATTAACTGCGTATCTCGCTTCTTGACAGTGTAAAAGAGTGAGGGAATAATACGTTCGAAAGAGAGAGCATTTTAAGTACCTAATGGTCAAGAATGATCCTATTCAAAAAATTATAATTTATTTTACCCACATTTGCCCACTGCTGGGCATATGCCTCCCCCAAAATCGCCACGACCTTCGGTTCGGTCGGCGTTGCCCCTATTTTAGACTTATCTTTGATTAATGACCAGTCGCTTTTTGCAGACAATTGGAACGAAAGCCTCTGAATAATACAAAAAATTGTCCCTTTCGAAATTGTATCTAGCTCTTTATACCCAAGTAATTTCTAGAAACTCTCTCTAATTAATAGTTTGTTGAAAAGGCTAAGTACTTAGCCTATCATAAATACCTATCATTGCTTTTTAAACTTAATTAAGAGAGTCCAAAGAAAAACAGATCAATCACAATCTTGAGTAGATAGCCTACAACAGATTCTTGCAATAGTCGAAGCTTCTGGAGCGGGAAAATACCTCTAATGAAGAGAAGAATGCGGTGAAATAGAATGAGTAGTATACTGTTAGGCTTCTGCTAGTAATTAGGGTAATTAGATTTCTGTAGTCAGACATAAAGTTGTCATCGCGTCACACAATTATAGTATTAGTATTCCTAGTATTATTATTATAGTATTAATTATGGTATTATTAGTATTACAAGCATTGCCTAGCCGGTCTAGTGGTTAGTGACTGCTGAGAAAAAGGTTGTGGGTGCCATTCTCACCCTGGATAAATAATTGGGTGATGAGCATGATCAGTTCTGTGTCCGGGTGTAATTTATCTATAATATGTATGTATTTAGAAATATATAAGTATATTTATTAGACGGCCGTGTGTTAGGTGTAACGAGTTATTATTATTATTCATTGGCCCGGCAAACATTTACTATCGGATGAGCCGTCTGCTGAAAAAAGCTGAAGATAAAAACGATAGAATATAGACAGCTTCCAATTATCTTTTATATTTATTCGTATTTCTCCTTTTTTTATTTCCAACCTTTTGACAGAAAGAAGAAAGTGCAGTAAAATAGTAGGTATGTAGGTAATCTATTTGTAAGAAAATCCGAGATCACGGAAGGTTCGCTCTTTACGATAAAATCAAAGGCTTTCTCAATAAAATACTGACCGCAGAACAATCGAATACGTCTTAGCGGTCCGAAGCAGGCGAGCGACATGCAAAATATCCGTAAAGGGACGATCGCGAAGATTACCATATTACGTGACTTGACTACAACAGGGCTGGCTTCAGTCGCTGCTTATTTTTGTATATTATTGACTCTTTTATAAGAAAACTGGATTTTTTTTTATCATGATTTTCTTTCCGAAATATTCATGTTCATCCATTCACCCGCATAATACTGGCAGTTTAATAAAAAGTATACCAAGAGTGAACTCCGAAAAGTTTGAAGTGCGTTACAACTGTATTTTAGAAGGCATTGTTGCAATGTTTATTTATTGCAGATAACTTTGCTCATCACAAAGTTATTTTCAGTATCTATTTGTGTAGAGGTCTTCAATGGCCAGCCCTAGTTTAGCATTGGATAGGCACCGCAGTGAATCGTTCGAGGAGTGTTGTCCCACAATGAATAATAGTTCAGAATTTTCTTGTCTTTTTGTAGCTCATTCTGATATAAAAACGATTTAAGTAATCATTTCTAACTTTTTACGAGACTTTATGAATCTCGGTTTATTTTATCTTTCAAAGATATTGCGATAAGAATCTAGATATTTTTAAAATGTCGCCTATTTTTATAATACTATTGGAATTGGAATTTTTTTTAGCTCGAGTAACATTTTAGAACTTTTGAACTTTTGAAATTTTATGGAAAAATGTACTACCAGGCTTCTTGTCAGGTCTGATTTTCTCCAATGTATAAAAATTCCGTTTACTTAAATATCTTATTTTGACTATTGCGAACGATTTAATATAATAATAATATAATAATAAATTTATTTATTCAGACAGAGTCCATAGTGTTAGTATACAATTTATCTTAACCTATGTTAGTATACAGTTTTTCTTAACCTATAATAGCTTTTACAAGACTTTTCATTATGGCGGAGTCATATTTATCGGCTATGACCCTTAGGATGCTATTATTGCTGTCCCGCACTCTTCTTAGCAAAGAGGCAGTACGCTTGCGTATGATGGCATGGAACCGTCAACTCTCGCTTCCATAAACATTGTCGAAGCACTACAGTAACGGGGCAACCTTAACAGCATTCTAAAGGCATTATTATATTGGAACCTTAATGTGTCAAGAGACCGCTGGGTATAGCTGACCCACTGACAGTAGGCTTTAAATAGTGTTATTTTAACTTCATCACTACAACGAGCAAACCTACGGGCCAGCATATTTCACCTAATCGCCATTGCCCTGCGCTCCCGTTCAATGTCCTTTTGATCATCAAGACCCTCAGTAAGATAATGCCCAAGATATTTAAATTCGTGAACCCTCTTCAGTTCAACTTCATTTAGTATTATAGGTGACACTCTTGATGGACAATTACCGCGTGACTTGAAAACCATGTAAGCACTTTTTAGGCTGTTATAAATTAGGCCATGTTTACTCCCGTATTTTTCACAAATGGCTAATGGCCGGCTAATGCACTGACAGTTGGACTCAGCAGCACCATGTCGTCCGCATAACTAAAATTGTTCATGCAGACATTATCAACTGACCAACCTATTTGGGTGCTGCTGAGTTCATCTATCAGCTCATTCATGTACAGATTAAATAACTTAGGAGAACTTAACCCTCCCTGTCTCACTCCGCACTCCAAGCGGGACGTATCAGAGTAGCCAACAGCCCACTTTACACAATTTGTCTGGTTGGCATACCAGAACTGAAATAAATTTTGAACCTGTGTATGCACGCCTGTTTTTTTTGAGCTTTTGCCAAAGAACATCATATGACACCAAGTCAAAAGCTTTTGACAGGTCGAGAAAGCAGGCATACACAGGTGTACTTCTCTCTGTATAGTATTGCACAGTGTGCTTGAGACTGAGTATCGCACTTTCAGTAGAGAGACCTGCACAAAAACCAAACTGTGCATCATGTATCTTCAGATGTTTGCCGAGTTCCGAATCAAGCACACTGTCCAGCATTTTAGCCACCACTGTAGCCAGAGATATTGGTTGGTAGTTGCTTTTTTGAGATAAATCACCTGTTTTGTTCTTAACAATAGGTACAATAATAGTCATAAGTTCAGATGGTAGGTATGTATGATTCAGGCACAGGGAGAAGAACATTGCGAGTACTGATGCTAGATGTGCACCAGCAAACTTTAGGTGTTCAATGCTCAGCCCGTCATGCCCAGGCGACTTACCTCTCGGCATGCAACGTATAATACGGCGTACTTGGTTAGCGGACACAGTAAACAAATCACCGGACATGACAGGCCCCGCATTCACACTCCTACCTATAGTAGAAAGACCGAGTGGCGATTTTACTGTGAAATATTCTCTGAATAATTCAGCTATACCCCTGTTATCATTTACACCTTCAACGCTCACAGGGAGCCCTGGCCTAGGGTTCAATTTGTTTGTCGCCTTCCAAAAATCACAAAAATTATTTGATGCTCGATACTCAGCAATAATGTCCATCTTTACCTGTTCTTTGTTATCTTGACACCACTTCAATTTTCTTTTAAATATCTTTCTACTTTCACACATGTCATTGTATACTACCCCCGAGCGCGGCCTATCTTGAGAGACCCAATTTAAAAATTTAAGCCTGGCCTACCTGTGAGCTTCACGCACATACCTGTTCCAGCCTGTTACATGACGGTTATTTTTACAAGTATTACTACTTTTATGACTTAATATTGCCGAGTCGGTTAGTGCACTTATTATATCACTGTAAAGTTTGTCTAATCTATGTTTATGTTCTGTACAATTACAAACATTAGAACAACAGTTTCTGAATTCCTGAGGGAAGTCTATCAATTTTAGTTTATTGTGACACAGTTCCTTGTATTTATGTATTTGATCATTCGTTCTTTTACCCCAAATGACTTTCTTTATAGTATTACTAAACAAATTCAATCTAGTTTTACAAACAATTTCATTAAACTGGCACTCAATAACAAGCGGCAGATGATCCGACCAAAATGTATCATATTTAACAAATATATTTGTTATTGTTTGCCTAGCAGAATGACTAACAACGCAGTGATCAAGCCACCGCGTACACCCGTGCACGTCACTAATAAACGTGTAATTGTTCGAATTGCTGCCTAAAATGTCTGTATCCGCACATATCAATTGATTATCCGCACATAAGCTAAATAATTCATCGCCGAACAATTCACCCGGGTGCGCATTAAAATCCCCTAACACAAATATAGCTTCTACTGAGTAATTGTCAACAATAGCACATACCTCACTAAAGTAGTTCGTGAAAAACGGCAAGTCCTCAGCTGAGTTTGTTGGCATGTATACACTAAACACAAGAAAAATGCGACCATCAATTGTCACTTTTATTGCATTAATACGTGGATTATTGCACTCAATCACTGACACTTCCGTAAACATACCTATGCTTGCGCCATATTAACGCCACTCCTCCGTAAGGTCGACCTCTAAGTATACCTTCCGACGTATCAACAGCTGATGTGCCTGTGTACGCAAACTCTGGATCAATGGTGCCAAGGAGCGGTATGTCATATGGAAGAAGCCAGGTTTCCTGCAGGGCTATAATATCCGCGAACTTACATAACTTTCGCACACAATCGAGCGATCTCTTCACTGATTTAAAGTTAAAACTTATAAGAGTAGTTTTCTCATTAAACTTTACATCCATTAATTACCGTTTATTTTTATTTCACTGTTCACCCTTTTCATACCATCGCCGTATTTGTTATTTTTGTTAAAATACATAAAGCGTCGAAATAATACACCTTCCGGCCAAAGACAGTCGTCTAAAAACTTTATAAGCATTCATCTAAAATTTTATAAGCATTGTAATTTCTCTCTTTCTTCATTTCAATTTTCTTTAAAATTATTTCTGTCTGTGTTTTAGACCTAATATATTCAGCAATATCGCTTTCTGTTACCTCTTTGTTTACATTAGTAATGAACAATGGAATTTTTGTATCGGCCGCTCGAAACTTATTATTTGGTTCCCTCGTCGCTTTTCCTCTACTGCTGTCAAAACGATATTTTGGCCTCTTTCTCTGTACAACCTTCCATTCATTTTCAATTTGATTACTTTGTAACGGTTTCCCTTGGTTCTTATCTAAATATAACACAAATTAAACATTTAAAATACCCCCGACTCAAAAATCCCATCAACGAATAGATTTTTTTTTTTAATTATAGCTAGAACTCTCGATCAAGTCACTTTTCAAACAAGAAAACTAAATCACAAACACACACAAATACACCGATACACATTATCTTATTATATCATATAACACCCCTCATTTCTACGTCGAGGGTTAAAAAAGTAAAGTCAAATCGGTTTAACCGTTCTCAAGTGATGCGCTTACCAACGAACAATGTCTCATTTCAATATTTTTTTATGTTACTCGTATGATGCTGCAATGACGTTGAACGTGTATGCGTGTTTCGCTGCATTGCTGTTTCTTAGTGTTTGTTTTACTTCGCTCACGGCTATGTAAATAGTTTCAAAGGGGAAGTAGTAACTGTTTGGGTTGGGATTTACGTTTCTTCACATACTTAGTTACATTCCAATTAATAGCACGAAGGGGTGAATTTCAATTGAATTACTACAACTTTAACTTAATAGTATTGTTCACGTCTACGATAAACTGGACATAATACAAAAGTACCTGGGAGACCGAGCTTTGCTCGGTAGCTTTGGTATGCAGTTGAACTTACAATGCAAAACTGTATGTGTATACAAAATTTCATCAAAATCGTTAGAGCCGTTTCCTAGATTCAGATTATATTTATACATATAGAATTGTTCGTTTAAAGTTATTAGATAGATAAATGTGTGTCGACAACATTATATTAGGCGCTTCATTGTTCATTGTTTTGTCAGTGCAACCTATCTACATTTAACACATTCGAACCAATCTTCGCACGATAAGCATCAAAATTGTTAAAATTATTTTTTCTTTTCATTAAACACAGTTTTAAAGTATGTTTGGGTTTCAATTGAGGCTCCATTATATCCGCTAAAACAAGTATCATAGACTCATAATACTACTTATAAAATATAAACCATTTCGATAAATACCTGAAAGGAATTCCTAACATCTTAAACAAAAATATGTAAGCACGTGTTAAGTAAATTTCACGATACCCGATCTCCTTCAAACTGCACTTACATTAAAGTTTGTTATAGAAAGAGGTGCTCGAGTGCTTTTAGATAGTATTAAAAACAAGCATAGATATTTTATTACCTACTTTGAACCTAAGGTACAAGGAGATTTTTTTAAAAGAATACTAGTAACGTGCTTCACACATTAAGAAAGAAGAAAGAAGAAATTTGAAATTCTTGTTAACTAATATTCTTGTCAACCTCTCCAGCTAAGCGAAATGCTTGTGTTAGGAGTGGGTGGAGTTCGAACCTGCAGCCACTTGATCGTAAGTCCGACGCTTTAGTGAAAAAGGGTTGAGTGTTGTATTTGGAGTATACTCAGTTTGAGGGCTTAATAGTGGGGATCTTTTGGCAATCCGCAAAATTTGTGCGAATTGGAGTGTGAATTGCTCAAATAATTTATTTCGCTGTCACACACATTTAATTGTTACAACTGCTAATTACTGTGCACATATTTCTTAATACATCATCAATACAAATAAATAAAATGCGAGTGTCTGTTTTTAATATCAATATAATAGTTTTTTTAAGCTCATACGGTTATTTGTACGATACGATGCCAAAAAACAGTTTTTTTTAATTTTTGTTTGTCTGTCTGTCTGTTTGTTCCGGTTAATCTCCGGAACGGGTGGACCCATTGCCACGGGACTCTCACTGGCAGGTAGCTTTTATTTTGGAAAAAGAATTAGGGTACCCTGCAAAATACATAAATATACGCGAGCGAAGCCGCTCGTTAACTGCTAGTTCAAAATAAGTACACTGATTATGTAACTTCAGTCGTTTCTTGTACTAATGTATATGTTGCAAGTTTGTTTCAAACTTGTAAACCACAAGCCCAACAATCTAAACCAACGTCAGTAGGATTGATACTATCGATTTAGCTAACCAACACGCTGACTGTTTGTTCACGCCGCACCGGCTGTAGCTGAAATAAACCTAACTTGGTAAATGATTGGATCACTTACAATTCGAAGAAGTATATCGGTTCGGAGCTGCGATTGAAGATGGAGATTTTATAGTAGAGTACAACGGAATATCCTCTTCAAATTTGGAAAGAAAACAGAAAAATCAAAATTTGCTAAATGTAACAAAAATTTCAATGTGGGAGAGCCATGCTTCGGCACGTATGGGCCGGCTTGACTCCGCTCGTTACCACGGCCTCACAGAAAACCGGCCGTGAAGCAATGCTTGCATTACATTTCGCCGCGTGAGTGAGGTTACCGGAGGCCCTAACCCTTTCCTCTCCCTTATTCCCGTCCTTCACCTCTCCCCCCTCTTCTCCCCCTCCCCCTCTTCTCCTACTCCCACCTTAAAGGGCGGCAACACACTTGTGACCCTCGAGTTGCAAGTGCCCATGGGCGGCGGTAGTCATTTACCATCAGGTGACCCGTCTGATCGTTTGCCCCCTATACCATAAAAAAACAAAACCTAATTGTTACAAAAGAGTATGATAACAAAATAGTAAGTGGGGTGTAAGGCCTCTTGTTCACGGTACGGTTTCGTAACCGTACGACATGTCAGCCGTACGATTAAGATACCGTGCGAGCTTGTATATGACACGGCAAAACCACCGGTCGAGACAACGGTCAGTACGGCTTAGATGCGTTTTTTTCCAGCCAAGCGTCATAAATCCTCATAAGAAAAAGATTATCGTTGCTTAACCGGTAGGAATCTATTTTTATCGATAGTCTTATCCCATATTATAGGCCTTTCTTGAATCAATGTAATTAGTAATTCTTGCTTTGTGTTCAGTTTACCCTTTACTCGTAAAACAAAATCAGCGTATGTAAACTGTCCCGAACATTTGCCGTCATGAAAATATCCGGCGCCGTCAACACACTTGCATAGACTAACACTGATGAAAATCAGGCCGTGCGTAGACGCGGCGCACCGAGGCGAGGGTCAGACAATCCATATAACACTGACGCTAGATTTTTACGGTGAAAAACCGTGTGTGTACAAGAGGCCTAATGCTTTTGTAGACTTTAACGTTGTAAATGGTGTTTATGGGGCGTGCAACTTTACAAAGAAAATAGGACCTTGCGTAACTAGCAACACGAGGCGAGATGGCAAATTCTGCAACCCTGACATGCTCACGTGAGTATAACGGTATTTCTGTATCTATATATTAGTACGTGAAGCGAAAACTTTGGATCCCTTTTTACTAAAAATTGGGCGGACGGAGGAGTATGAAATTTCGCACACTTATAGTTTATACCGAGAAGAAGTGACGAATGCTAAAATTTTTGAACACTATTTGCTACAAAGCTAAAAAAAAATGCAAAAACGGGCACATACAGCTATGAGTGTCCAGTATGTATTTTGACCTGTCATGGTACAAAAGTCTATACAATGACAGGTCAAGTAATATTGGCCAATGAAATAAACCATGGTCGAAATTCGACCACCACGCGATCTCTAGTAATAATAATAGGTTTTTACCTATGAAATTGCCGTTATGCAGTACTGGCTATTTCAAATCAAAATATTTTTTTTTAGCTAAGAATTCTAATTTCAAATTAATTTTATTTTAAAATCTTGGATTTCTTTTTTATTGTTTAGTGTTATGTTTTCATCGCATTTGAATCTTTTCGTCATTGAGGATACGTCACCCGCGTAAGTCCCGATCCCGTGGAAATATCGGGATAAAAAGTAGCCTATGCCTTAATCCAGGTCTCCAGGTATCTATATACCAAGTTTCATCGCAATCGGTTCAGTGGTTTTTGTGTGAAAGAGTAACAAACATCCCTCCATCCATCCATCTATCCATCCATCCAAACTTTCACATTTATAATATTAGTAGGATGAGTACCGTCGTGGCAGCAACATGGCACAAGCGGTACGCAACATCAACGGCGTTTACGGAGCTAACACTACAAACCAACGCACCGCCTGTTATTGGTTTGCTCGCTTCCGTTCTGGAAATTTCCCCCTGAAAAATGAGCCTCGTGGTCGTCCGAAAACTTTGGTCGATAATGACGAATTAAAGGTGATTGTGGAAGCTGATGATACTCAATCTACGGCTAAATTAGCAGCAACTTTCGACGATAGAGTCAAAATGACATTGGTCCATTTGTGTCAAACTGACGAGGTAAAAAATCTTGACAAATGGGTGCCCCAAGAAACTCAATGATCGCCAGCGCGAAGTACGCATCGAGATGTGCCTTGCACTGCTCAACAGGCACACAAACGAAGGAATTTTGAACCGCATTGTTACCTGTGATAAAAAATTGATTCTGTTTGACAATCGTAAGCGCTCAGCAAGTTAGTTGAATCCTGGTTCAGCACCTAAACAATTCCCTAAAAGAAAACTTATTCCTAGAAAAGTGATGGTCACGGTTTGGTGTTCGAGCGCCATTGTGATTGATCATAGCTTCTTACCAAACGGGATGAGCATTACTGCAGACAACGCGTGACCTCATACTGCACAATAGACGGTCTCCAAGTTGCAAGAGCTGGGGTTGGGAGCTCTCGGTCATCCGCCGTACTCACCAGACCTTGCGCCTCTACTTTTTCCAGAATTTGGATAAATTAATAATTAAAAATAAATTTGTTGCCTCCCGCCCAGTTGATTGCTTTAAGAAGGGCATCAATAAACTGCCACTGCGTTAGCAATATATAATATCCTATACTAATGAGCCGATTTTAATTTGCCTGTTTGGTCTAAATTGAAGCTGAATTGAGCCGGTTTGGTCCAACTTGAGAGATAGGAATATTTTTTTTTGCAAATTACTAAGCCACACCTATGCGTATCTGGGTAGCTAGTATGGTATAACATTTTTAGACAGCAACGTTTCAGCAGAAATAGAGCGCTATGTGCGCCGTCCTTATATATCGTGATGTATTAGGAAATATCTCGTAAATCTTTTCTGGTAAAGATGTATGGTATGGTTCAATATTCCCCACCGGAAGATGATCTGCCTCATTATTCAGCGAGCTGCTCTAGAAAAGTAAGGCAGTTTATTAGGGTTTCACAGTCGAACTAGAAAGATACAATATCGGTATGGCCGGTTTATCACTAACCGTCCTAATATGGGATGGAATTTGAAAACCTTGAGTGATTGGTGGACTTAGTAAAAAATTGAGATTGGGATACTCAAACTGATGAATATGTAATCGTAGTTATTTGTTTTTAATTGTAGCGTTTTGTAAGTGTTTTATATCTACACGTTTTGGTGTATTTGGTCAGTTTTTGGTCACCGATTGCTTTTAGCTTATGGTTCGTCTCATGGGCTTCGGTCAAGGTAGCTGTGGACTTTGCAATATTATTGTAAACGTCTAAAGTAAACGTTCCCGAGCCTATCCTAATTATATAACTTTAAGTTGAAATAAACAATACAAAAAGTTAAAAGTAAGGTATTTGTGCCTCGAGCGCTACAAGGAGCTAATAATGTATATTTTATACTAGCTATAAATATAATAAAATCGTAACAAAGTAAAAACTGTACATTGAATATTTTTTTTAAAAGAATACTTACTGCGTGTTCTACAAACACTACCGAAGCCAAAAATGTAGTTTTATATTTTTTGTCAAAACGCAAAAACTACTGAATAGATTTAATTAAAATTTTGCATGAATATTAACAAATCGGCTATATATCATCACGCTGTTAGCTATGGGGAATGATTAATAAAGCCTTACTTCTGATAACCATTCTGTAACAGCATGTAATATTTTATTCGTATATATAAACGTTCACTATAGGGGTATTTTAATGTAATTTTCTTACTTATTATGATGTAATAAGAATATCTATACGAACGGTGATGCAGGCATGGTATTTTAGCTGCTGCTGCTTGAGCAGCAGCTGGCTATTAATAAAAGAAACGTCAATCGAGAAGAACGGCTATCAGGTATTCGACATCGGCTGATTAAGCTCTAAGGGATCACATGAATTCAAATTCAACCAGAATTTTCAGTAGTGACACGAATTGTCATTGCCAAGAACTTTAACTATGGACGCTTATACAAATTTGTCACGTCTTTGTAGACGTGATAAATTTGTTATGAATTATCTTGAAAAACTTGTATGGTACTCTCCACACGTACACACATATTCAGAAATAAGTTATACGCGTATCTTATTATCTATGTAGAAGTACGTGCTTACATCTGATACCATTTGTCGAAAATATTACAATAGTACCTAAACATATCTATAGCGAAGTCTTTAAGTTAGTAATTACCATACAGCGATGGCTTATGAATCGCCAAATGTCCTCGAATCTCCTCATAGGTGATACACCGGTTTTCTTCAATTATTAGCCTGACAGTAATAATTGAAAATTTTCCTCAGTGATTGCAGTTGACGGCTGACCTTCACGAATTTCATCATGGAGAGAAACACGGCTACGATTAAATTCTGCGTACCAAAGCCTTACACCTTAGCTCAAATAAGGTGCTTCCCTCCCAAAAGCATTTTGAAGACGAGCACTGCAGTCTTGTGGAGTCAGTGAACTTTTAAAATCATAAAAATTAATTGCCCTAAAATCTTTTCGCGTTAATTCCATTTTTGTTACGGGCGAACTACGAACTTCAACTTGTGATAAAAAATGATTGAGTATCTTATGTTTAAACAATATAACATTCGAAATTCAAACATTTATGAGCGGCCAGGAGTGCAAAACTTTCAGTGTGCCCTATATATAATAGCTTTTAGAGCGGCCTGCTATAATGATGCGTGAGCAATAATTATCATATCATGCCAACGCCGTGCGTTTTATAAAGAAATTGTACATTTTAGTAGGCTGTATTATCAGTTATTAAATAAATCATTCCATGTTAATTAACCAATAAAGTACTTATTATTCTTTGTACTAATACATTTTTATTTTGTTTCAGAATTCAACAAACTAACATTTAACACAATTTAACGTTACGTATGTTATAAGAGGATTTTTAGCAAAAAGAAGAAAAACTTTTAATATTTCAAGAGGTTTCGAGTGAAGGCGTAAAGCATTAGGTTGAACAAAAAAAAACTATATTGAGATAGAGCTAACATACGAAATGAGCATCCGTTGACAATTTGGCACTCTGCCAAATGCTTGTACGAAAAACACCGACGCTGAATTTATTAATGTCGTTAAGCTACCTTCTTTGTTTATTCTAACTTAAAAAGCCCACAGGATTCCGTTTTGAAGTAAAAATAAACAAAGAATTTGACTTCAAAACTATTTCAGAAACAGAAAGATCTCCCATCTCCATAACAGAGGCGAGGTGCATCACCTTACCTGTTCTGTCATCAACACCAACATCAACTCTATAATCACCTCGAGGCCTTGGCCGTAGGATTGATGTTGGGAAGTTGTACATAATTCAATCAGTGTGGCAGCAGGTTGCTTTAGGGCTATTGAGTTTATCTTTCTCAGATAGCGCTGGTATCTTCGAATATTTTTGTATTATATTTGCAAACAGTGTTTTATTGTACTTATACGTAATTTTTACATTTTTATAAAGTAAAAATACTTGAAAATAAAATAAAATGTTACTATTTAAACGGAGGTCACACTGTATATATACAGTTTTAACTAACCAATTTGGATAAAAGTTTCAGCAGTATTTAAGTGTGACAATACTTTTAAAACTGCATTGTAAAGTTTAAAGGCTGGGTCACAGCGGGTGGAGCGAGTTCGCGTCGACGCGGCGAGAGCGAAAATTGAAAGCAACGTGAATAAAAAAAAAGATTCAGATTCGGTAACCTACAATTAGTGGATCTAAGTTATAATGACCTACAGACTTAACTTCGTTTTAATTTTATAATATTAATAGCATATTTTTTTTTAATGTAAGTTTCTATATACATGATGAGTGCAAGAAATTAAAATTACATATTAATAAAGGTGCAAATATATTAAATAAATAAACGTGTATACTGCCTATGTCAAACATATAATAAGTAACCATTATCTTATCTGTGATATAATTAACTTTAAGGCAATCAGTAAGATAAATACAACACACACATTGCACATCTTGCAACCGCTGCTACAATCACTGCTGATAAGATCTGGAGGTTTTTCAAAGCCATACAAAGTACCAGAAATGGTAGGCAGCACTAGGCACTCAAAACGATAATTATAATAAATGTATTTTTTTTTTATAAAAACCTTTCCTATACTTAAATACTTTGATGATGAAACAGAACTGACGACAACTCACTCTCCCTCTCCTCTAAATATTTATCTGTATCGTCCATCACTCTTTTACGCACTCACGCTGCACTGTTTAGATAATAATTATTATTGTGCATCTTTTACGGACGTATTCGTATCTCGCGTTTGTCAGCACATGCACTGTGTGCTGTCTAGATTGCAGTACGTTACAAATACATGATCCTATATATTTTTCTGTAATAATTAATAATCTCTTCTTTCCTAATCTTAATGTTCCAGATTAGTGTTTATCACTGCACTTAACAGAGAGATAGTCGAGCACAACATTTTATGGGAAGGTATCTCTTTTATCGTATTCTTGAACGGGACTAGTAGAGTAGTCACTCTTTTCCTGGGTATTCTGTCTTTAAGAGCTAACCCGTCACTTGTACGGGGCGGTGTTGCTACTGCTTGAGTCAAGAACTGTTAAAAATATATTATGGAGATCGACCTTGTTCTCTGTTTAAACTTAATGCTTGTGCACCTTTTGAGCACTGATTGATTTTTTGACTGATTTCATATATAACTGTTAGAAATTAACATTAGCGAGTTCATACAAACTCATCTAGATTTGCAGGCTTCTATTAGGGTTAGCTGGGCTCCTCGTTGGCAGCTTTTAAACACGAGATTTGCTCACATATTTAATGCTTTTTATGTTAAGAAAAATAATGTAACTTGAAATAATACTTTTATTATTTAATATCGAATGTTAATATTACTTCTTTATAAATATTCAGACCAATATATTGCATATTGAACCAACTACAAATATTAAACAGGTTTGAACTGGCAAAAATCTAAAAGTCAGCAAAAACCGGTTAATTTCGAATCATGCTGAGTGTACGTCTGAAAAACCAAAACGTTGTAAAGCAAAGGTGTGGCAAGTATTTCTATGTCATGTACACCGATCAGTTTCTCAGTTTATAATGACCTACTAAGTAAGCGGTCTGAGCTCTGGTGTATCAAATATTAATAAAATAGAAAGATGTTTTCTTTTAAAATATAATTATCTTTTGGAAGACAGTAAAAGCGACTTTAATGCACCTTAATTATAGTTTAACCAGCTTTTGCCGGGGATTTTATTTTCCTATCCCTTGGGAATAAAAGTTTTTCCTGGATAAAAGTACATTATCTCCATTTTGTAGAAAATTAATTACAAAGGGTCTTTTTTACGTAGCAAGATTTACACCCCTGGCGCATGCACGTGATACTCTGTTTAGTAGTTAAGGCATTAAAGCGTAACAAACCAACAAATTCACATTCGCTTTTATAATATTAGTTAGGATATCGGGATAGGATTTTTTTAACTATTTAACAAAACTATTAGGTCTCAAAGTGTTCTGGCGAGGAGCTTGGGTACTTATAACCAAAAAAGGAAGTCTCAGAGAAGTTAAATTTCTTATACATCTAAGGCCACACGCTTCTTTGCATCTTCATTTAAATAAAATTTCTCCTGCGGTTTATTTACCGCATAAACAAAAGAATCGAGTACACTTTTGATTGAACCAAAGAAGCAATTAAAGTGACAACTATGTCCAACAATGGCAGCCGCGGACAGCAATAAATGGCTATAAATTATGAATAAAATATAATAACTTCACACATCTCACACACGGCAGAGATTCTATAATCTGAGCGGCAGAGCCTGTACTGTGGTAACCAGACTGCTGATAAACATACTTATATATTACTAAATACATACATATTATAGATAAATTACACCCAGACACAGAACGAACGATCATGCTCATCACACAATTATTTGTCCTAGGTGGGAATCAAACCCATGACCTCTGGCTCAGCAGTCAGGGTCACTAACCACTAGACCAACAGGCCAGTCAAATATAAGCGTATACTAAGTTCAAGGGACCGATATTCTTAGATTTAGCTGATATTTGTACAGCTGCTTTTGTTAAATAAATCTGTACTTTAGAGAAATGAATAGAATTTAATAGAAGGCAATTAAATAATCCAACATATGCGAGAATTTTATTTTAAAACTGTTTCCCTCCCTCGTCGCAATGCGCCGTGTTGATGTATATTTGAAAAAGAAATAACCTGAAAGTTCTCGCTCAGGGTGTGAATTTATATGTACCTACTACCTATTTATGTAAGTTTATCTTAATACATATATTTCTTCTGTGCGTGTGTATGTTACTGAACTCCTTCTAAACGGATGGAAAGATTTTAATGATTTTTTTTTGTATGTCTTCGGGTGGATTCGAGAATGGTTTAGATTTACAGTTGGACCCGGTAGATGGCGCTGCGATAAGGTTACAGGAAAAGTATTTTTTACGTTCCGGCAGGACAACGTTTACCATAGCGCTTTTGACATACATAACTTGTCAGTCGTTTGACAGTGGGCGCGATCGACAGAATGCGCGCTGCAAATATCGTTTAAAACAGATGCATCGGTCGGAACTATGTTTTTAGATTTTTTTTTTAAATTAATTATACCAATTCGAATTCAATATTCATAGTTAAAAAAAGACAACGTTTGTCGGGTCAGCTAGTATATACATATATGTCGAATCCTCAGCACAGGACTAGGCACAATGTGGGCACGAAGTGGGTACACGCGATGAGAAAACTCCCTTTTGATGTTAAATCACTGATGCAAACACTGTACAGTTTCTAGGTTAGTGTTAACTCGGCGGTTACCAAACTCAAAGTGAACTCGTCCGTCCGCAGGCCAACACCCTCCGCCTAGACTCTGCGTAACGCCAATAGATTGTGCTTGTGTTCCTTTCCGGTGAATTTACTATAGAAGGCGCTCTAAGCATCCGTACTAATGACCGAAGATGCGACATCTATATATTAATACGTGAAGCGAAAACTTTGGATCCCTTTTTACGAAAATTGGGCGGACGGAGGAGTATGAAATTTCGCAAACTTATAGTTTATACAGACAAGAAGTGACGAATGCTAAAATTTTTGAACAATATTTGCTACAAAGTTAAAAAAAAATGCAAAAACGGGTACATACAGCTATGAGTGTCCAGTATATATTTGACCTGTCATGGTACAAAAGTCTATACAATGACAGGTCAAGTAATATTTGCCAATGAAATAAACCATGGTCGAAAGTCGACCACCACGGGATCTCTAGTATATATTATTTGATCCTGAACCTTTCTGAAGAAAATTTTTACAAGTGTTGGTAGTGTGCTTCACAAGGATACTTAGTATTTTTTTAAAGAAGTAGACAGGAGTATTATTTAGACAAGTACCTTCCTGTATAGATAAAAGTGTAGCTAATGTAAAACAAGTAATGAAGCTAAAGCTACATATATATGACACTGTTATCAAAAACGTACTTTTTTTTAAAGATTCTTTTGAAGAAATACGCTGCGTACTATCATTAGGATAATATAAACAATCAAGTGTCACTCGAAGCCATCTCAACTGCAGTTTATTTTCGAAAATTTTGCTAACGTAGTCACGTAAACGGAATTCACGTTACTAGAAGTGCAAAAAGCTAACATTTTTAAACAATTTGCTTACAACTTTAAAAATTACGTGAACATGGAGTAATGACATTACACGCGTCCAGTATATGGTGATTATCTTTCATGGTAAGTAAGTCTATACAATGATAGCTCAAGTTATACTGGCCAATGAAAAAATCGTGGTCGAAATTCGACCGAAAGGGGATCTCTAGTAGACAGAAAGAAAAGGTCAACTTAAAAACTTTAAGTACGTACATAATAAGACCGTACGTTCGTTTTGTTTGTTTATTGTATTGTACAATAATCAAAATAAAAACACATTTCGAATAATATTCTTAATTTTTTATGGAAAAACAATATTGTACCTACATATTGTAGGGTAATTACTTAAAGGTAAAATATTGCTATAAATTGCTGTGATAATAAATACCAAACCTTTAAATAGATAATCAAGTCCAATTTTGTCGGCGCACCAATGGCACTACAAGTTATATTAAATTCAATCAAATCTTGCGTTGATAAGTATTTGCTGAAAACCACATTTTATGACGTCAAAGATTTTAAAGCCACTTACAATTGTCATTATTTGTTTAACAAACTAAATCAGGTATGAAGGATTCCGAGATGATATAGTGCAAATCACACGGAAGATAAATGAGCCATTCAAGGCTTTGCAACAGTTTTCTTACAATTTTAAAACGTTTGTGAGCTTTTGGCAGCTGTGGACTAAATCGCATAGGTAAGGTAGTGAATTTTTCATTCTTAACTTTATATAACTAGCTGGATGCCAAACTGGCATCAGGCCAGTGTTCGCCCCGGATAATATTGCACGTCCACTACCTACTGGCAATGTTTTATTTCTACTCATGAGATATGTATTGCAAAAGGATAAGTATTTCTTACAAATATCTGCTCTAAAAATAGCAAAGGTATTTTATTAATTTATAATTTCAAATTATAAATTAATAAAGAAAAGAAAGAGGGGCTCGTGACTAAGTGGTAAGGTTAACACATTACTAAGTTAAGGAATACCAGCCATGTCAGTCTAGGATGGGTGACCATATTTAACACATTGTGAGACCCTCCGTGCCTCGGAAAGCAAGTTAAAACGTCGATCCAAACATCTGTGGCAATCGTTAGAGGAAGTTGGAACCCTAAAACCAACCTCCGACAACCTGGTCTAACTACAGAACTCCCATATCGCCTAGTGCTTGGGATGTGGAGGTCTGATGGCAGTCGCTTCACGTAAAATATCAAAGTTCGGTCGTATCGTGGTTAGACTGAAAGACGACCCTAACTTAGTTGGGAATGGCGAGGAGGATGATGAGGTTGATGAATTTGAAAAAGAAGAAAATTATTCTATAAAACACAGCATACAACAAATAAAAAAAACTGTCAGTCGTAGGACTACACGTCAGAAGTGAAAACATAACCTACACATACAGACACGTCTGTATATATATGTATATGAGCGTAACGGTCACGCGAGTTCAGTGATTTTTTCCCATATCAAAAAAGTACCCAACGTGCCTTTCAGCTTTCAGCTCAAAAAATACCAACATACAAAGGAAAATAAAAAAAAAACAATTAAAATTTTAATAACAGGTAACATTTTCTCGATGTGTCATTATTACATGAGACTGTCATGACACGTCAATGCCACGTTTCTGTGAATGTTAATTAAATAATCAATGAAAAAAAAAACACTTTTTATGTTACTGAGGGTTGCGCGCCGTGTCCTAGAAAATAGGTAGACTCTCAGTATACACTGCGATGGACAAAAATGCCACCTCATTACTGATTTTCAGTACCCACCTTAGTTGCCGACTTGACGCTGACACGTAAAACATGCACTTTATTTTGTACTGCTAATAGCGATTGAAATTCTTTTGCGTGTAATATGTATGGAAATTATTGGCATAAGACAAATAGTAGTATTAAAGTATTATAAATATCATACAGGCTACAGGAACAGGCTTGAATAAGTTCAAGGTAAAAATGTAAGATCCGGCATGATATTGCGATTCATTTATGAAACTAATTTGAATCAAAATTAGAGCAATGATTATGTCCCAAAACTTATTGTTCTAAGAGGAACGTTGAGTTAAAATATATGGGCTTGCTCAATAATATGTCCAACGGATAGAATAGAATTGTTTAAGGTTTGTGTTCCGACGAGTCCTGATTTTATTACACACTAGCAGCGCCCCGCGGTTTCACCCGCGTAAGGCCCGATCCCGTGGGAATATCGAGATAAAAAGTTACCTATGAGTTAATCCAGGTCTCTAGCTATCTACATACCAAGTTTCATCGCAATCGGTTCAGTGGTTTTTGCGTGAAAGAGTAACAAACATCCATCAATCCATCCATCCATCCATCTTAACTTTCACATTTATAATATTAGTGGGATTAGTGGGATGGATGTACACATTGCATAGAATTGGAAAAGGATATAGTTTCCATGATTAAAACTACTTCAGTGCGCCAAAATGTATCCAATAATATTGCTAAGAGCGGAATTTACAAAATTTACTAATTTTGAAACGAAGGAAATTAAGGCCGGTAATAAATTAGCACCCATTTTTTTTTGTCATGTAACTTAAAAATAAGGTTTTGCCATTAAGGCGTAATATTTTGTGAGATATATTACAAGAGAAAATCGTCACCATATTCATATTTTTTTGTTTAATGGAAATAACAGACAAAAAACTAAGTTACTAACAGTAAAAGAAGCAAAAAAATTGTTCAAGAGGAAGGGATGAAAAGAGTTGGAAATTGTACTCACGTTAAATTTTGCACGTCTTGCTGAAGGGAACTATTTTGTATCTTTGCTGAGTCACGCACAATTAATTATACAATAAAGCAAGATCGAAGGGAGTTACGTAAAACTAAACCAAAGAGGGTTATGCCAGTGGATCCAACACCAATTTGTTACTTTTGTGTTTTTCATGGCTTTTCTTGCTTCATACAAACAAAAAGGTACGAATTTGTATTGTATTTCACTGTAATTAATCTGATCCGATCTGATAAAAGTTTCGGACCAAGGGTTTCTAAGAATTTTATAATGAAAATAATGATTGCCATGTTCATTAGATACTAGAAAACTTCCTCCCATGTCTACTAATATAATTTTAGAAATTGACTATACAATGATCAAAATTCTGTTTAGCATGAGATCAATTTCCCATTTTTGTAAATTTTTGAGATTTTTGTCATTTGTAAAACTCGTAAAACTTGTGCTTACTTGAGGGATGTGTAAGACATTGATTTTTATAAAGCCTTTGATTGTTCTTTATATGACGATTGTTCTGAAAATTGAACACAATGTAAAAGAATCACTTCACTACAAGTAATAAATAATATAAAGCCTAGGTAATAAGTTGTTAAAACCGACCCTTACTTCCAACTATTCTGATCCCATATAAATAACATCAGTCTTTATATTGTAGCAACAAACCTTGCAATGTCGTAAAACACACAAAAACAGTTTTAAAACCTCTCGTCCATAAAAGTCTCGAACATTTTATTTACACCCGGTGCTCGGAAATAAACAGCGTGAATTTTTCCCTGCACTGGTTTTAACGTGTTAATGGTAGGAGGTGACGTGGCGGGTAATAATTTATGAATATTCACAGGGATTATTATTCGAATAATTCACATTTTACCGGTGTCTGGTTTGTGGTGTAGTCGACACTACAGGTTTTAGCGATTTAGTAATAACTTTGTACAAAGTATAAAATCGACTAATAATTTAAACGGAATTAGTTCAAAAAACGTTTACAACAGCATGCCCTTTTACCAATTTATAGAGTTTCAGTACAATATCTGTCAAATATTATAATTTTTGAAATTACTTTTAATAAAACAACATAAAACATACGACAATTTAACGTATTTTAAGCCGTAACCAAATCACATAGGAAATTTGTAGCTAATTTGTAGTAAATTTGTAGTGAACTTAATAATTTTGCAAAAATAAATTTTCTTTTAATACATTTTAATAAATTTTCCCATACACCGGTGGCTACGCTGATGTGCTACCTTAATATTAAGCTAGAACATCTTTCTGCAATACCGCCCACACAGAAAGATGAAATTGACGGGATATTTTGTAGCTAATTTGTAGCTTTCAGATGCATACGGCCAAGATACCAAAAACACACCCCTGTCGAAATAGAGGGTGTGTCTAGATAGGTGAGTCGGCATAATTTAACCGGAGTACTTCCCAATTAATCTATAGTTTGTAGCTTATTTTTGTGATTATAATGTGATTTTCTACGATCTTTAATTTACTTACCGGTTAAACTATTATATATATATATTTACACACAAATATTTTATACAAAAAACGCACCTGATAACATCAATTAAGTTTGTATTATTATTGCTCACAATCTTTTCTAAGCAAAATTATACGGATAACAAAAGCACTGCCCTATAGGCAATGAGTACGTGCTGTTATGTTAACAACAGTAGTTCAACTTCAATAACTGTAAGGCTGCACACATGGCGCAATGATTAAAGCGGTTGCTTTGCCACAATTTGTGTGATCCACAAACTGTTGTCCCGAGTCTGGGTGTACTTTGTGTCCGTTGTTTCAATGTTTATACAGTCTCCCAAGATACAGGAATTATTCGGTAGTTGTTTAAAAATCAGATGTATTATTAAAAAGGAAAAAAATATGGTGAAAATCTTAAACAGTAAATGTTAGATATTCAAATCGATGATGATCATCAAATCATCATCAATTTGAATATCAAACATTTAAATATAAATGTGAACAATTTTTGTTTTACGTAAATAAATAAATTGTATTTTTTATTAAATATTAAAAATATTTTTTTAGAGCAGTCTTTCTCTTCTCAATGTAAGCATGGATAAAATTCAAAGGAAAAGTGAAAATTAAGTTCATTAAGCATGTAAGGCACATAGAGGGAACACGTATCCTTGAAATCCGCTATATTCTCCTAAATTGTAAACACAAAGAAGATTTCATCTGATTTCCATTTTCCTGATTGACAGTCAACCTACTCGACGAGAACACCAAAATATTTATAGAGACTCTTGGTTTTTGTTTCAACTAATCAATTAATTTAACTTTTACATTTGGATCATTTTGGAACTACAATATAAACATTGATATGAAACATTAATATAGTCTAGAAAGTAAAATAAAGTGTTTATAGAAAACGTTTTGCTATCGGTGGAGCCGCATGTCTGTTTGCTAAAAAAGTTGTGTAAAAATGCTTTTTAAATAAAAAAAACCTTCGGTCGTAAGACTGCACGTCAGAAGTGAAAACACATGTTTTAAAGATTAATTAATAGGGAACCTAATTAGGGATTAATTAATAGGGTATCTACATACAGAACGGCTCAACGGATCTGTCGGCTCAACGGATCTGTCGGTTCCCTATTAATTAATCTTTAAAACATGTGTTTTCACTTCTGACGTGCAGTCTTACGACTTTGAACGGCTCAACGGATCTGGATGAAATTTGGCACAGAGACAAATTTATAGTCTAGAATAGCGCTTAACTTTTACTGTACTATTACTTATACTATAATACTGTTTATACCGGAATAATGTACGGTTCTCCTGGGATAGATTTCCATATATACTATCCACGCGAATGATGTCGCGTGACACTTTTTGAAAACAACGTCCGGACGCTCGCCGGACGCCCTAGGACTAGGACAAATCCGGGGAAACCCGAACGGATGGCAGCCCTAATTATAGGTAATGTTTAGCACGAACGTATGTTAGTACATTTTGTGGATAAAAAGTACAAGTAGTTAAGTATATAAATATAAAAGTGTATATGGGAGCTACATCTGCCAACAAACTGCTTTACAGTTTGGCAGAAGTAATATTTTTTGTAAAATGATTTCACCTATAAAAAAAATGCACAAGTGAAAGTGAAACCACCATCAGGAATGACACATTTTCATAGGCACCGGTGAGTACTTACCATCAGGAGGCCGTGTACTAATTTGCTAACTTAGTTATATAAAGATCTGGTAATCCTGTAACTTTTTTAGGGTTCCTCACACAATCAAAAGATACGGCCATTTAAGCCTCAGATTCGACGTAGTTTGAACATTTCGCAGGTAAATCAAAACCAGGGTACTTCCCATTAACTAGAATTATGAAATTTTGTAAGAAGCCTGGACTGGTCTGATAGCACAAGTAAAAGAAACTATCCGAAAGTCGTTAATTTGTTATTTTACACATAAAAAAATGTTTTTGTGATTACAAACTTATATTTTGCGGTTGGAAAGTTGACTTTCTAGTAAATCGATGTATGAAACTTAACTTTGCAGTTCTAAACATACTCTCCGTATTTTGAAAAACTGCAAAGTTAAGTTTGTCTTTCGGACTGGCAAGAATCCTGAACAATTGATTCCCGAGATGGACTTACTTTCTGTATGCAAGTTTGTTTGCTTAAGGAACCCTCGATGCGCGAGTCAGACTCGCACTTGTTCTTGTTGTTGTGTTCACAACGCTTCGACACGCATAATATTAATACTTGTTTTATCTTAATTGTGTAGAATATCTATAATTCCATACATATATTACTCTGTCTGTCAGTTACGCTTTCATGCCTTAACTACTCGACCGATCATCATGAAATTAGCTAAGCGACTGATCGACACTTCTCGGGACCAGAAGGCGGGCCTTTTTCTTGCACAGAGAATTAGAATTGCCATTCGAAGTGGCAATGCTGCCAGCCTTCTGAGAGCACTGCCAGTAGGCGATGATGTGGAGGAATTTTATAATATATATAAAATACTTAAGATGGAAAAAATATTTACTTTAACGCAAGCGAAGCCGCAGGCTCAGCTAGTTTCTCATATATTCTAGTTACTGCAGTCTCCTCGATGTGGGTGTTTGTCTAAAGAACGTTGAAATCCACTTAAGAGTGCCCAATGGAGTGTAGATTGCGCCGTGCTCCGTGCACTGAGGTGGCCAGGTGTTTGGGAAATATTGGTTTTAAACGTTTTTTTTTTATATATATTAGCGGGCAAACGAGTAGGCGGGAAATTACCATTTTGCTGTTTATTAATAATAAAAATCGTGAGGTGTCTTTGCGACACCATGTTAGAACGAAGTAAGTTTTGCTACCGTGGTAGATGCCGTGGGAATATCGGGATAAAAAAGCCTATGTGTTAATCCAGGTGTCCAGCTATCTACATACTCACCGCACATGTCACCGCAATCGGTTCAGTAGTTTTTGCGTGAAAGACTAACAAACATACATCAATACATCATCACAAACTTTCACGTTTATAATTTAAGTAGGATTGGTAGAATAAATCTGGAAATTAGTTGCCTGAACTAATATATGGATAATTAGAATGCAGTCAACATCACATTACATAGTATCACGCAGAATCCACAGGTGGTGAAATAAAAAAAATTTACTTGCGGTCAGCATTTTTCGTTGCGTTAACACTTTTTCTCGTCTAGCCCGCATCCGCCAAGCGTTTAAAGTGTAACGTGCGATAAAAAACTTCATTTAAATAATAATAATATTATTCTGGAACATTTACACATCGCTATCTAGACCCTATGGGCAATATGGGTTCTAGGACACAGATATACATACTCAGGCAAAAACTGTACTACATTTCGTATATTGGATTCATTCGATGAGGAAAAAAAAGTGTGTGTGTGCAATTCACACACGGCAGAAGTGAAATTTCAGAAAAGTCCTTCAGCCTACGAGAGAATGAGAAATAAAAAGTAAAATCAACACAAATACTGTTAATAAATTTAATTTTAGATAATTTATATAAAAGTTATTGGTCAAATTAACACATATGTGTTTAATAATTAACATAAAATAATTAACCAACGAATTTTAATACGCAAATGCACAAAAACGACATCACGTTGACATTGACGCATTTTCTGAAGGCTTCATAGTACGCAGGCACAAAGACAAAGATTGTAGGAAACACTTTGTACTTGTATTCTATTTTCTATTTTTTTTAGTGTGAGTTTTTCGTTTCATCGAATTTCAAATCAGAACGATTCTAAAGAAGTTTAACTTAAAAAAAATGCATGAAACTATGCTACTATACTGACAAGTAAGTAATAATAAACGCGGTAACTCTTGAACTATTCTCTTCACTCTTTCTAAACTGAATTATATAGTACTCCACTCTGTTTTGAAAGATTTCTTTAGTTATAATATTCTTTTTTATTTTTTATGAAACCGACAAACGTAATAAAAAAAAATACATTTGAATTTGAAACGCATTCTAAACCGCGCGTCACGCGTCGTATTGGTACAGTGCCGTCACGTGACGTCATCCCTCAAACAAACTTTGTTTTAGTTCAAAGTGAGGTTAATACAGGCTAACAAACAGAGAAGAAAAAAGCACTGTTATATAGGCACTGACTACTGAGTATAGTAACAATACTTACGAAGTAACTATTATCTTATCTGTGACAATACCTATCATAGCCCGGCAAGAAAGAGTAGAAAATATGGATTATGATGCTGTTACGTGTGTGTTCTAAAGTACGTTATGATTTTTATAGTAATATCTGAAGGTTTAATTTATTCTATTTTGAAATATATTTATCGGCGAGATCGACAATTTAGCGATAGTAAGAAAGTCAATTAATTTTATTGTACGGAGGCGGGAGTACACCGTGACGTTACGAGTCACGTGAGGGAAATCGTTTTGCGCTAACTTATCGCATTCGCGCTTATCGCATTTTTTACATAAAAATCAAAACCTATAATTTCTGTACAGCATAAGGCAAATTAAACGCTTCTTCCCCAAAAACCAGTAACATAGTTTTAGACATTCGCGTTTTAGACGTCATTCATTTAAAATCGACGTAAGCATAGATACCCTACAAATGCTTGACACCGGGTAGCAACGCGGCGCTAACCGTGTGTGCACACTGTTGGCTTCCAACTTGAAATTTAGACCCATCGAAGCTCACAAAAGTACCCAGTAATTCAATATCATATACTACCTTTAACTTAAATTAATGTTTCGTTGAGATGTGGTTTAATACTGCGACTGAATTTATCCCTTCTATATATTTACACCATTGGTCTTCAAAGTGCATATGTGTCCAATACAGATACATTTTTACACTTTTTAGTATATAGTCGTTAAACCAAAAAAGAAAAGTAAGGGTAGCTTTTAATAAAAATAATAAAAATTGTTTTAACAACAATGCTCATAGCCTAGTGTTAGTAAAATCAGTAAGGGGCTTGGTCTCACGTGAAGACCTATCCAGTGCGCCATCAGCACTGCATCCATTCGACCACCGCATGCTGCCAGGATGGCGCTGGGACCGTCGCGCGCCCACGCCTTCATTGATGCGCAGCGCTTACACATGATCGCGTGGATGCCGTCCACGTGTATCTCCGCAAACAAACATATCACTCGCGTTACAGTAACGTAAGGTTTAATTGGATAATTCGCTCGCTTTTTGCTCGCTTAGATTTGCCCCAAGTGAAAGTATGGATTTTTGAGATTTTGAGTTGCATAACGTTGCTAATGTCTATAGTTTCACCTTTGTCACTACAATTTTAATCTTTTATTTATAAACACCAAAGTAAAACAGAATATCAGATTTATTTAATTTTTTTAACGGATAACAGACTTATTCTGTGTGTGACCTATCATTGTAAGATATGTAAATCACTTGACTTAAATCCTATGGGAGCTCTTCGTGATTTTATTCACGATGGGATCCGTATAGCATATTTTGATGAGTATATTTTGCCACTCTGCGATCCATTAGCTTTCCATTTCCAAACAACAAACACAGTTTCAGATATATTATACTAGCTTTTAACCGCTTTTCTCTCTCGTGAGTGTTTGGGAACTTTGGGAAAAGTATATATTTTTTTTTATGGGATCGGCAGTAAACGGGTAGACGGGTCACCTGTTGGTAAGAGACTATCGCCGCCCATGGGCACCTGCACTTGAGAGTCACAAATGCATTGCGGGCCTTTAAGGTGGGAGTAGGGGGGAGGGGGAAGTGGGGGAGAGGGAAGGGTTAGGGCCTCCGGTAACTTCTCTCACTCGGAGACACAAAACGCCGGTTTTCTGTGAGGCTTGACAACATTGTAATCGTGGGAGAGCCATGCTTCGGCACGGATGGGCCGGCTCAACCGGAGCGATAACACGGCCTCACAGAAAACCGGTAGAGAAGTAATTATTGCATTGCTTTTCGGAGGCCCTAACCCTTCCCTCCTCCCCTCTCCTCCTCCCTCTCCCCCTCTACCACCTTTCCCCTACTCCTACCGTAAAGGCCGGCAACGCACTTGTGACTCTTGAGTCGCAGGTGCCCATGGGCGGTGGTGGCGGTAGTAATTTACCATTAGATGACCCGTCTGCTCGTTTGCCACCAATCCCATAAAAAAATAATGTGTGCAAATTTCATGATGATCAGTCGAGTAGTTAGGGCGTGAAAGCGTTACCAATAAACAAACATACTTTGGTTAGTTTACTTAGTATTAGGAGGATTAAATTGAATTAAAAGTTTGCTTAAAATATGTCAAAAAAGATTATTATTATGTAGCTGTTAAAAAAAAAAAACTTCTATCCGGGTACAATGCCTTCTCACTAAATCCCTATGAAAGCTTTAAGCGACGTACGACGTCACATATGGTGACAAAATCATGGAGTGTTTGCTGCATTTATTCCTAGTGAATATCTCGTAGCTGGCGACAGACGGCGCGATGTGCACACGATCTAGTTGCGTCCGGCGCATCGTCTCCTGTAGAATAACTGTATTGTTACAGCAGGAAATTAAGATTCCTGTTCAGTTCTCAAAGTAATATGACGCCTGCCAAATATGTTTCTTTAAATCAAGTTTTTAAAATTATACATTCATTTGACAATAAGCTGAATTTAAAGCCTGAATCTCACAAGAAATGGATACAACCTGTGTCATTATAATATTATTTCGTTAAAAGTTTCCATTTTACAAATAATTATAAGACGCTTATGAATTTAAAAAGGAATAGTTTTATTGTCTCGAACTAGCTAGATAAGCTTTATTTTATACATGTTAGGGAAAGCTCACTTTAACAATACTATAACTTTTATCATAAAGTTATTTTCTTCCTTTTTAGGGTTCCGTACCCAAAGGGTAAAAACGGGACCCTATTACTAAGACTTCACTTTCCGTCTGTCTGTCTGTCACCAGGCTTTATACCATAAACCGTGATAGCTAGACAGTTACCGCTATAACAACAAATACTAAAAACAGAATAAAATAAATATTTAAGTGGGGGTCCCATACAACAAACGTGATTTTTTTGCTTTTTATTGCTCGATATTAATAACGGCAACAGGTAGACGCTTGAAAATTCACAGAATATTTAGTTGTATATTCACTTTAAAACTAAATAATCAAATTAAAATAAATATTTAAGGGGAGCTCCCATACAACAAACATTAGATAATGGTACGGAACCCTTCGTGCGCGTAGTCCGACTCGCACTTTGCCGGTTTTATTTAAGTTTAAGAAGTACAAAATATTCTGTTCTACTAATAGAAACGTTTAAAAAGTTTATGCGTATGTTTTTTTCTATTTTTTTCTATTTTTTTCACTTCCTCTGCTTATGTAAATTTTCCCCGTTTTTGCAATATTTTCATTGATGCTCGGCTCCTATTGGTAGCGTGATATTATATGTATAGCCTATAGCCTTCTTCGAAAAATTGGCTATGGAACACTAAAAGAATTTTTCAATTCGAACCAGTAGTTCCTGAGATTAGCAACGAAACACACAAACTCTTCAGCTTTATAATATTATATGTTACATACCATTGCAGAATAAAAGTGATAAAAATACACGAGCTCAATTTTTAAATACGATTTTAAAAATAAAACATATTTTTAGAAACTAACATTTAATCATAAAAAACACGCGTGTATAATGGTATGTCCATTGGTGCTACCACATAATATTCGTCTAAGAAGCTGTCAGTGTAAAAGTCGTAAGCTGAAATAAAAGTGGATAAAGAAAATTATATTTGGTAAACAAAGGAAACAGCAGCCATGCTTCGGCACGTATGGGCCGGCTCGACTCCGCTCGATACCACGGCCTCACAGAAAACCGGTCGTGAAACAATGCTTGCATTGCTTTTCACAGCGTGAGTGAGGTTACCGGAGGCCCTAACCCTTCCCTCTCCCCTATTCCCGTCCTTCCCCTCTAAACCCCCTCTCCCGTCTTCCCGCTCTTCCCCCCTCTCCCCCTCTTCCCCTATTCCCATCTTAAAGGGCGGCAACGCACTTGTGACTCTTGAGTTACAGGTGCCCATGGGCGGCGGTAGTCATTTACCATCAGGTGACCCGTTTGCTCGTTTGCCCCCTATACCATAAAAAAAAAAACTTTCACCTTACATTTCGGAGTTTTTAGGTTAAAGGACAGGAAGTTATGGTGAAGGAAACGTAAGAGGAAACAAGGAACGGACAAGGGGTAAAGATTAAGTCTAAGTATCATGTCCAGTTTTGTTGTAATTCGTTGCTTGGAGAAGTGAAACATGAAAGTTGGTAGATTTCATTATGTTACGGTGTTTACGGGTTCGAAGGCTGTTGGAATCAAGGAGATCAGTCTCAAAATATATACCCCGTGATTATGTGACGTGCATACTCAGACCCTAAAGATTCTAAAACTCATTCTAAATCCGTGAAGTAATCGACAGTAAACCACGGGAGTAGTAAACTACGACTGTAATGATTTTCGCTTCTCTAAGGCAAACCTCAAGAATAGAGAGAAGAACAGAGACGTTCGATCTAGACGAAGAAGATGACGTAAAGACTGTCAAGGGCAGTTAAAACTATTCAAATAGGGTATACCCCATCCAAGCTCCAGTTTTAAGAGTGTTGTTATTGAAGTCTCACACACGATCGAGTTGTAGTGGAATCAAACGTGTCGGTAATGGGGGGGCCCCATTACTGACGTGACCTCGGTAACATTTAGCTTAATTGAATAGGTTAATATGAATACTACTTGTAAATACTGGTACCCAAATTCCCAAATTACTAGTGCCCTTTTTATTGTTGTTTCGACAGTCACATTTCATTTTATCGTGAATAACTTATGTAAGTTTTATTTAAAGAAAAGTGTACATACTTTCATTTTCTTCAGTTGGTTTATATTTGTAGCATTCACCCATATGCACTATCTGCCATACTGAAATAGAATATAATAAATATATTAATATACCTATTATTTTACAGCTTTGACGGTCAGTTTCCTACTTTGCTAAAATTTTGTTATTAATTCTGATCCGCTTCTCATTTGTTACGACATATGAATATTTACTTTTAGTACAATCAGATTATACATTGAGCAATGCATCAAATCAGGTATGTTTGCTTTTTTGATATGTTGTTTATGATGAAAAGACAATATTAAATCCAAGTTTTCGACCTCGGCAGACGACCGGGTCTTTGACAAAAATCAAGAAATTCTCGAAACTTTTGAATTTTTTTCATTTTTTGTCGATTTTGACCAGGAAAAACTGTGATATTCATTTAAAATTAAATTAAATTAAATTTGCTACAATTTGAGACCTGACCTGTAGGTCCAACAGTTTCGGAAATACAGCTTTTAAAAAATTGGCAAATTTTTCAAGATACACGATTTTTAGGTCAATTTCATACAATAGTATGATAATAAAGGCCTATTATATTGTTTTAAAACCCTCTTCCACCCTCTCAGTGGACTCTCTTGGGTTCTCAGGAGACTCCAATGTGAACCTCCCTCCTAAACCACTTGAGTAACAACTAAGATATTTTTATTTACATAGGTATGTGAAAAAATCTGATAATTATTCACTATGTCTTTTAATTTTCTTGGGATGATCAAAATCATTGTATTAAGAGAAAAATACATGTACATCGATGAAAAATATTTGAAAATCTCAGACCAATTTTTAACTGTGTTAATTTTAATAATTTTGCCTTCTATGAAGGACCTGGTCGGTCCAAGACGTCTTCTGAGATGTCAGGAGGGTTTTCAAGAAAATTCGAGACGGGCACCCACAATTCTTCGTTTAGTTCATCTTCGTCTGGCAGTTCATCTGTAGGTGAGTAATCCAGGCTTAATGTGAGCTGAGGGACGCGAGACTCCCTCGCAGTGGATGCAAACTACAGGGTAGCTAAATGGTATTCAATCAAAGGCTATTTTACCTGATAGTAAGTCCGTAGCGAGTGATATCTGATTTAATTCTGGGTGGGAGGCAGTCTCGCTAGGTTGTAGTTTGTTTTTGACGCAGCCTTTGCAAATAAATTGTATCACAGATCGCCCTGGTTCTATAAAGACCAATTGTGAAAAAATATATTCCGATGGTTTGAAGGTGTGATGCCTGTAAGCAAGACTAGCAAGTCTACATCCTCACCAACAATTACGACATCGTGAGTAGTGGATAAAGAGATCAGTGTTGTTATTATCAGTCTGTGCGCATCTTCTGTAGCCTGCAATGTTGGAATATTGTGTTTCCCTATTTGTGTCTTCAAGAAGTCGATGAACGGAATTTTACTGTTTTCATTGAATGAGACCTTTTCTTGAGACATTTGAGCAATTGTATTGGCATCAAATAAAACTTGAGAGAATATAGCGACCTTGGATCTTCGAATACGCTCAGAGCTCTTAATGCTCTTCTCTGCAGCCTGATTTGGCTAACTGTTTGCCCTATAAACACTGTTCTAGCCTCAAATTGCTACAAATTTAATCCACTTTAAAAATGAAAACAACGGCCTTTGATGAAAAACCAGTTCTTCCGGGACAGAATCGATAAAAACCGTAAAAAGGTAAAAAAATAGAGATGTTCTTAATTTTTGACAATAATCCGGTTGTCTGCCGAGGTCGAAAACTTGGATTTAACATTCTTCTCTCATCGTAAATAACATACCAAAAAAGAAAAAACGCCTGATTTGATGCAATGTTCACCCCCTTTTTATGTTTTATTTGATTGAATTATTTAGTGTACAGACACTTACACCTGTATCCCCGAAGCGGTATACAGAGGCGTATTAAACAGCTACACTTCTCACGTAATTAAGGTAGGTAAGAAGCGAAGGCAATGGAAGGACAGGGATATTGCTTATACGGATTTGAGAACGTAAGCAATACTACACCCGGTCCTCCACCTTCCGCATCCAGTGGCCCCCAGCTATCTTCCTCAGGTCATCGGCCCATCTGGATCGGGGGCGTCCTACCTTCCGTTTACCGTTTCGCGGTCTCCACTCTAAGACCCGTTTGCTCCAACGGCCATCGGTCCTTCGGCATACGTGGCCAGCCCATTGCCACTTAAGCATGCTTATTCTGCAAGCTATGTCGGTTAAGGATTTTACACTTAGGAGGAATTTTAGTTCTTTGTCAGATGACCTCATGTCGAATTTTATCCTGCAAAGACACTCCAAGCATAGCTCGCTCCATGGCTTGTTGTACAACTTTTAGTTTGTGGACTAGCCCCACCGTTAGTGTCCACGTCTCGGCACCGTAGCTCAAGCAGGCCAGCAACTTGAATTGGCTATTGGCGGAAAGTGCGAGCTCTCTAATGAAATTACTATAGGTTTTAATAGGTCAGTGAGTTTTTAAATTTTTTAAATAATGTAATGGGCATTAAATTTAATACTGCTCCTGTCAACTTGCCTTTATTATTAGACTACTATACATTTTTTAGCAACCTGCATCATTTAGTTTAGTGTTGAAAGCAGACCACTCAGTGAATATTAACAACATGATTTGCATGTGCTGGTTAAGCATTATTTTCTTTCGTAAAAATAAAACAATTACCGAAACCAAGGAATCTCTAGATAAAAACTACGGGGACTTTGCACCACCAAATTCTGATAGCCCTAAACGGGTCGTCATTGCAGAAATCATTGATAAAATCCATATTGGACGATCGCAGAATGAAAGTGCGTAATGGTCTGAGCTGTATGTTTCTAAACTGAGCGAGTACATCACATTTTACATGGAAATTTGGTTAGGAAAAAATTATCAGCGCGATGGGTGTCCGAGTGGCTCACACTCGACCATAAGCGCTAGTGATGACCACTTCAAAGCGATTCTAACCAGTTATTACACCGTGGATGGAACATGAAAACACCAGAACACCAGAGACAATCAACAAGGTGGGTTTTCCAGATAAACGTGCACCACGTGTCTCCGTGGAAATAATCCATATATTGGGCTACGAACTGCTGTTCGTAGCCCCATCATTATGCACCATTTCCTCATTTTTTTCTTTCCAAACTTAAGAAAGGGCTGGGTGGTAAAAGTTATGGCTCGAATGAAGAGGTAATCACTCAAATAAACGCTTATTTTGAGGGCCTTGAAAAAACCTATAATTGGGGAGGGAAAAAGTTGAAACACCCTTCACTAATAAAGCGCTTTTTTGCTGAAAAACAAAAAATCTAAAGTCACTGACTTATCAAACTGCCCTCGTACTTATTTACTTCAGTGTCAATACTAAAGACAAAAGTTACAGTAAACCTACTATTTAAAAGTAGTGTTTTTTCTTGTTGAAAATCTAATCTAAAGTGAGTTATTTACCAAAATTAAATGCCCATGGATTTACCCTTTATCCTTTAATGCGTTGTTCGAATGAATGTTTGTGAAGTCCCCTGCGACATAGGAATCTTTCTATATAAAAAAAATATGAAATAGTAAATTTTAATAGGCGATGAATATAGGTTTAAAACTTTAGTACTTAAATATAAAAAAAAGACATAAATATAAGCTATCCCAAAATAAATATGTTAAAATTAAGTTGAAGTAATAATATTTGGGGACTGACTTGTGTGCTGTGTAGCACACAACACTACACCCGAACTAAGCATAGCTTACGCTTTGGGCTCTAGAGCACGGATTAACATACTTAGACAAAAAAAACTCCATACATAAACACCAAACCCAATGCAAGTATATATTCATGTATACAAATATTTTATTTGAGCAAGATGTTAAAAAGGCCAAGGTGTCTCACCTTCAAACTGTTCATTACAGTTAACAAAATCCATCATACAGTAGTTTTTGAATGTTTCATAATTGTAATATATAGTTCTTGCACAAACTCTTCCCGTTCTAAAAGACATTCAAAACATTTAGACTTAAAAAAATAAGTGAAATAAAGAAAATCTTTTTCTATTCTTTTTATTCTATTGAAAAAGTCAAGAAAGCTCAAATTGCCTTAGGCGTCTAAAAAGTAAAATAGCTTTGTGTAGCAAAATGTCTAATGTAACCGACTTCAAAAAAGGAGGAGGTTCTCAATTCGACTGTGTTTTTTTTATGTTTGTTACCTCAGAACTTTCGACTGGGTGAACCGATTTTGATGATTCTTTTTTTTTGAAAGCTGGTGCTTCCCGTGTGGTCCCATTTCAATTTGGTCCAGTTCTGACAATGGCATCCATGAGAAAACCATATAAGTCTTTTATGGAATAGTTTTAGTTTTAAAGTCGGTTTTTTTTTTGAAAGAATTATTTCCCGAGGTTGCCAGCTGTTCTACCATAAAGGCAAAGCTCAAGTATTAGAAGCTTGTCTTCCATCTTTCAAAACAAAATCTAGTTCAACCTGTCTACCTTCGTACGGTTTGAATTTGCATTTGTGTATTTAATTTCAATGGTATTTGTGAAGCGCCCTAGTATATAGCAAAACTAAAATTCTTATTTACTTTGCAAAATACAATGCTTATATACTTTGAAAAAAAATGCGTAGTACATTTCTTGCACTTCTCATATACTTTTTTATTTTAAATGTGAAACCTTTTAAGCATTTCATTGGTCAACTATTAACGAACCAAAAATACATTACTGATAGGCTCTCATGCAAAACAGGGCGAGGCCGTCGCACCGCCACCGAATTTCGACAATGTATGGTAATGTTCGGGTCTGCAATGTTGTTGATCTGTTGAAATAAACAATTTTGTGTCGGTTAAACATTCGAATGAAGAAAAATCCTGATTCCCTTGCTTCACCCCTTGAGAAAAGTCGAGTCCGAAACAAGTTGAGCATCACGAAAATAAAAACGTTTGATTAAGAGTTTAATATTGTTCGTACCAAGTACATTTGTATGTTTTGACCTTGTCCTAACTTAATATTAACAACCTCCTTCTTCTATTTGCTTAATTTTTAGTCTAGTTTACTTTGTTAGTTCATGTCAATGAATACATTATATAATTGTCAAAATTATAAAAAATTATAAGTATTGTATTATTTGAAAAATGTCTCGTAAGTTTTTTTTTTGGTATAGGGGGCAAACGAGCAGACGGGTCACCTGATGGTAAATGATTACCGCCGCCCATGGCCACCTGCAACTCTCGAGTCACAAGTGCGTTGCCGGCCTTTAAGGTAGGAGTAGGGGAAAGGTGGAAGAGTGGGAGAGGGGGAGGAGGGTTAGGGCCACCGGTAACCTCACTCGCCAGTTTTCTGTAAAGCCTCCTCTGGTTTTCTGTGAAGTTTATCAGGTCGAGCCGAAGTATGGCTCTCCCACGGTCAATTTTTTAGCATATTTTTTTTTACAACTTTTCAATTATTACTCTTGAATGGTTTTATGAAATTTGATTTGATTTTTCTATCCCTCAGCAATAGTATTTTTTTCTGAATGAAAGGTACCTATGTCCTTATTTGTACCCCTGAAAATATGTATGCAAAACGTCATGACGACCGGCTGAGTAGTGAAGGCGTCAGAGCGTCGAGCGAAACAAACAAAATCACTTTGGCATTTATAATCACTGAGTTATTATTACTAGCGTATAAAGTAGACACCGCGAAGAAAAGTTTGTAACGCGAACTGCGGCCCTGAACCGCAGTGAAAATAAATCTTTGTAGCTGTTCGTTGTAAAATCACGGCGCTTAGGACCTAACGCTCGCGAGAAAACTACAACTCAAAAACGATCGAGCGCTGCTTGTTAATACTGTAGGATTTGACTATAAATTATTGTTTTAGCGCTGCAGCACTTTTTTGTTTTAATTCAAATAAAAATGGAACATGTATTTTGTTCTGCGTGGCTTCTCTAGTACATAATTTCTCGATCTTTATGGGTTCGGAACTTAGGATGTAACGTTTGACTTTCACTGATATTTTAACAAACCGTTGTAGCTGTTGTTGTGACTGGTGATCATGTATTATTACTATATTTAATATATTACTATAATTCACGTCAATGAATACATAAGATAGGCAATCTTCAGAAGTCCTCAGAGATACCTCCGATTTTGATGATTAAAAAAAAAAGGTTTTTTTATATTATTCAAAATCAGAAACATTTTGGAGCGGGGACGAAATTATTTATATTGTTTAAACAATATGTATGTTAAAAATGGAGGAAAAAAATCAGTTTCATTTCTATTTTTTTTAATTCTCACATCTTTACTTTAATAATTATTTTTCTTAGTTTAGTATGAAAAATAATTGTTAATTATTTTTTATTAATAAAATTAAATATTTAAAAAAACTACAATTATTTATTCATTGTTGCTCTTGCTCTTCAAATTTTTTCTTCACTTTATCTCATTGTTCTACTATAATCACTGATATCTACTTGATTGTTTATAACTATTGTTCGCATATTCATATATAATACAATATATATAATTCGGATTTTTTGTTTGTGACCAGACACACAGACAGACACTAAACTGTACAGAAATTCAATTAATTGGCACTAACATAAAAGTTTTAGGAAAAACGTATCTTCGCCTTCTTGGGCCCCCGGGCTTGGAAGATGGTTTTCATTCTTTTATAGAAGACAAAACTGAAAATTTTGATCAGATCAGATCAGAAAATTTGATTTTGATCAAATCAGAAAACCGATGCCATAAATGCTTGGCAGATAGCTTGTCCCAATACTCTTTTTATAAATTCTTCGCATTTTTGTCACTGTGGATTAGCTATCAGTCACAGGACACAATATGCTTTGACACCCTCGCGCCATCACATCTTCCAATTACAGCAGCAGGTTGTACTGGCGCTGCTATTGCATCAGCAGAAAGCCTCAAACGGCGTAAATACGATAATTTAATCGGTAACTATGTTTTTGAGACGTTTGAGGTCCCAACGGTCATGGGGTGTGGTTGTTCTATTTATAAGGAACTAGCTAATCGACTGATCAACACTTCTAGTGACCAGAAGGTGGGCCTTTTTCTTGCACAGAGAATTAGCATTGCCATTCAACGTGGCAATGCTACCAGTCTTCTGGGGACACTGCCAGTAGGCGACGATGCGGAGGAATTTTATGAGGCGTGCATTTAAATAGTCCGTATACATATTTAATTAGTTTTAATATACTTAATTATAAGGTTTGTATGTACAGTATTCGTTAACTAAGTGAAAACCTAAAAAAATGTTTTTTTGATTTTAACATTTACCATTATTTTCAATAATAGTAGAAATAAACTAAAAAAATAGTAATATGAAAACATATTATCATAAATATATATATGTTTTCTAGTTTTACAATGGATATGGCAGAAAAAAAAATTTTTTTCTCCATTAATAACATAGATATTCTTTAAACAATATAAATAATTTCGTCCCCGCTCCAAAATGTTTCTCATTTTGAATAATATAAAAGAAAACAAAAATATATAAAAAAAAAACATTAAATTCGGAGCTGTTTCTGAGGAATTCCGAGAAAAAAGTTTTATTGACGTGACTATATATAACCTTATCCAAATCTCTATCACGTAACCCTTTTAGAACATGCTTCACTGTAAGGTAATAATTTATAAAAATACTAACGGGGTCGTTTCTTGTATTTCTTGTTCTATGATTTCTGTGGTGGTTTCGTTGTCCGTTTGATTTTGACCTTTAATTATATAAAGTGCTACTGGAACATAAAATTAAAAAGTCATTATATATTCGAGAGCAATGAATCCGGGTCACATGAAGATACGAATCCGCGTCGCGTAAAAAATACCTGAAAATCTCGGAAACTAAAAAAACTAGCTTAATGAAATAAATTGTCTTTAATAGAAAATTAAATAATACTCTTCTTATAAAGCATAAATTTTGATCCATCTGAGAACATAACTGTTAACCAATCTTTAACACTCCAATTTAAGTGGTTCCAGGCAAATTTTAGTCTCGAAATATACGATACCCACGCTCCAATTAAGGGTCTTTTGCAGGTTTAAATTAGCTTCAGCAAGTCGTCGTCTTGCAGTCGATGCACTTGGGTTACTTCCTCCGAGGCGTCGAAACTGATTTGTAAAATCAGTTCCTGCGATAAAGTAATTTCGGAACATTGTGTTGACCAAGCATCAATCTTCTCATGCTTTGGTACACCTGGCCCTGCCTGTTCTTGGTCTACGTAGGGTAGAGCCGATTTCCTCGTAACGTTGGCGAACTCTTTGTGCTATTGATAGCGACACACCGACCGTCCTTGCTGTAACACACTGACTCTAGCCATTTTCCAGCATTATGAGACTTCTGGTGTTCGTCCATTGTCAGCACATTTTTTTTTAAATGTTCGTGTTTGCAATAGTCTCTTTCAGAAGACTTCTTTTGGGAATAAAATAAGTTAAGAAATTAAGGAAGGAAACTTCATGCCTACTTTTAAGGTCGGAAGGGCAGGTTTACCGCCTCATAGGCAGTCTTTTCCTGCAATCAAACTTATAGTCAGAAACTGATTTCCACGCGGGCAAAGCCGCGGGCACAGCTAGTAGTTAATAAATGTATCAACTATTGAATTTGCTTTTAAACTTAAATTAAAAAAGAAAAACCCTTATAACTAGCTTATTTTACAATTTATCAAAGTTTGTTTTAGAGAGAGTAATATGTGGAGGAATGGTTGTTATGTCCCTCCGTCACAATGGGATGCTCCTCCGACCAGGCTAAGTGATAATGTCTAGCAGACCGAGGCCCAACATTTGATGTCGTGAAGTTTTATAATAATTATAATCAGACCAAATATCATTAAATAATTTATCGCTTGTTTCGCGTGATAGAACGCTAAAAAACACATATGCTATCCTGTCAAGAAAGTACCGGGAAAAGGTCAATAAAACACAAAATGTTAACTATTCTTCCAAATTTATTGTATCGCCTTCAATGTAGGCCCCTTCAGAAATAATACACTTACGCCTACGAATAATCTAGTTATCAAAACATTTTTAAAATGCATTTTCCGGAATCGACTTCAGTTATCGCCCTGAATTCTCTTTGATATCTTCTATCGACTGAAAACGGATACCTTGAAGTGGTAATTTGAGTTTTGGAAAGAGAAAAAAGTTGACCCGAGCCAAATCCGGTGAATACGGTGGTTGTTCGTTGGTATTTGTTGAGTTTTTGGTCAAAAATTCGTTCACAATTATGACTTTTTCGACGAATTTGGTCTCTCAAACAGCGCATAATCCTCAAATACTTTTTTTTACAGTCTGACCTTCTGGCAAGAATTTCGAGTACACAACACTTCGATAGTCAAAGAAAACAGTCAATATGACCCCTTGACTTTTGGTTGGGTTGGTTTCGGTACAGTTGGAAGTCGCCATTCCGAAGCTGTTGACTAGTTTGCATATCAAACTCATAAACCCAAGTCTCATTACTAGTAACAATGCGTTTTACGAATTTAGGGTGGGAATTGACTCGTTCTAGCACATTTTCAGTGACTCTTACGCGATTGAATTTTTGAAGAAAAGTCAGATCTTTCGGGACTAGTAGCGTGGCAATGTGTTTCATGCCCAAGCGATCGATTAAAATGGTACAAATCGATTCGCGAAACAGAAAAGTCAGCGGCTATCTCTCTCAAACTTGAATGAGGATTTTCAGTAACAATTTCCTTCACTTTATCGATGTTAACTTCAGTCGAAGACGTTGATGGCCGACCAGAGCGAGGCAAATCTTCCAACAAATCTCGACCGCCTGTGAATGCACTGTACCACTCATATGCACGAGTTTTTGATAAAGTCGATTCACTGTATAATTTATGTAACAATTGCAGTGTAAAATTTGAGACAAACTCTTTGTTCGATGTTTTTATCCATTATAAAAATCGCTAAATACCCTTGAGATGAGCTTACAAAATCGAGTACTGAAAACAAACTAAATGACAGATATTGTTCAAACTTCGCACCAACATAGAAAACAGTTGTGCCAACTTAACCACAAAAAAAAATTATTGTTTGTAAAAATATTTAAAAAAAAATTTGGAATTAGAATTCAATTATCAATTCCCGTTACTTTTTTGACAGAATGTATATAAATATGAATGTAAGGGCAAGTTCTTCGCTACTAAAAAAATAAAAAAAATAAGAATTTAGGTACAAGTTCAACCATGTTACAATGTAAGTCCTGTGAACGGTTTAATAAGAACTTGACATACCTTAACCTAAACAACAATACAAAAACTCGTTTTATAGGTATATCGGATCCAGAGTCTCAGGGGTCTGAAAATGTCTTAAAATGGTTCGTGTAAATATATTACTGGAGAGCTTTGGGCTTGAGAATTTGCCCGCGCAGTCTAGATACCTAATCGGCGGATGCAAGTTGCATTGCGCGATACAGGATCGGTAGTTACCGTGTAGTTCGGTTTGGTGTTCTGTGTTCTTTGCTGTATGGCGCTGCTGAACTGGTATTATTCCATTTGATATTGGATATCAGCTCTTCACTATCACTACACATTATAAAACAAGGTACCCCGCCGCGTCTGTCTGTCTGTCTGTCTGTTCGCGATAAACTGAAAAAGTACTAAACGGATTTTCATGCGGTTTTCACTAACAGACAGAGTGATTCATGAGGAAGATTTTGGTGTATAATTTGTACCCGTGCAAAGCCGGGGCGGATTGCTAGTATTATTATAAAACAAAGTCCCCCGCCGCGTCTGTGTGTCTGTTCACGATGAACTGAAAAACTACTGAACGGATTTTCGTTCAGTTTTCAATAATAGACAGAGTGATTTATAAGGAACGTTTAGGTGTATAATTTGTTAAGATTTTGTGTAAATTGATTGAAATATGTTGATGTTTGTTGAAGATGTCTCTGCTCCCGGGTTGCTAGTTTATATTAAATTGTGGTTTTGGAACTCTCGCACTGTGTGAGATGTTAAAGAACATATACTACAGAATTCCGCAGTTAGACAGGATTCTAGGAATCCTGTCTAACTGCATTGTGTTGTAATGTTTCTCTCCACTATTGAGAGGAGGCATTAGAACTTTTTTTCAATTTGTTTGTTTGTTTGTTGTAAGGACAATAAACTTTATATTTCAATTAATATCTATATATACTAGGTACATGTAATATCAATCATATTAGATTATATAAAAGCCATATCGCTTACCGACTGGTGTTCAATTAAAAGAAAATGCTCTTATATTAAAAATACAGTAAGAATTCCATTATTTAATATTTCAAGTTGTGTGACATGCATTGTCTAATTGTTTTGGAGCTGCAGGCAATTGGTGTAACATTCTACAACTATATATGTCATATTTTGTAATATTATTTACATAATTATAAAGGCGACTGAATTTACTATTTTTTTGTTTTGGTTAAAGCTCTTTTATTAGTAAATTTAACTTCAAAATACTTACGTAGGAATAAAAAAACATTACTGATTTTAAGAAACATGATACTTTTGATGGCACAGTTAGTAAATATTTTGTGTACAATAAACAATGATCAAACAATTTTAAAAATGAAATTCAAAAAACACAAAAATGAACATAAAACACTGCATAAAACCCATTTAGTAAACTTCACCATTTAAGCGGGCAGCAATCGCCTTGAAGAAATAATTGATTCGAGGTTTTATTGATTGATAAAATATAACAATACTAATGGAAATTTGGAAACATTGCTGCCAACGCAAAATGTAATCATAATTATTATAGAAATAATTAATCTATGTATGTATATTTCCAGTACCTACAGAAAATTTTTCATCAAGAAATAATTACAAATATTCTGATACAGTTAATTTAACTGCTGTACTTAAATTTTCTTGTAAAACACCACTGATTCGAACCAGTCACCGTAACCTATCTTCTTTTGATACACCAGCAGTATCAATTGCGTGAGGTGGTTGAGTTAATAATTTCATCCTTCATACTTACATTCTTTTTTTTTTAACATTACTAGTAACCTCATTAACCCCTCCAGCTGAGCTTAACGCTTGTGTTAGGAGTGGGTTCACGACGGTAGTGCACTGAGTGGAGTTTGAATCCGCAACCACTTGATCGCAAGTCCGACGCCTTAGCCATTACGCTACCGCCGCTTAACATTTACGACTGTAACCCTTACATTTTAACAACTATTATTTAGTATCACTCACGCAATCATGTTGCTGTCAACAGGGTACTTTGGCAGTTAAAGGTGTTAAAATTGGACGTATATTGAAAGGGAAATAAAGGTTAGAAGGGGAGGAAATAGAAGGAAAGGGATATTTCTTATTCAGATAGATTGGGCAATCTAAGCAGCAGATTAGATTTGCATGCCTGCACCTCGAACTGCCTGTTGCCGTCCGAGCCTTCTAACAATGGCATTGCTTCTTCAGGTAAAAATCTGGCAAAACGAAATTGCCCTCTTGGGCTTTTCTGTTTCTCTGAGCGTGCCTCTGATAAGCTGAGGGTGCAGTGAAGAAGCTAAGGGATCGGACGGGTTCGCAATTAACAGTTCTCATTCGTCCTATTCAATTCAATTCAATTCATTTATTTATTACTAGTAAATGTGGACTCATAGTAAGTGTTTGTAATACATAAAAACTTAGCCTATGTTAGTATTAATGTATATGATTACAATGAGACGCATGTAGCTGACAGCATCGAGTCGTATATGGACAGTCCATTCTGTCGGCTATCATGGCTGTTAGAGCCTGTTAGAGCTGCCAAGGGGCAGCTCTAACAGGCTCTATATCTCATACAAGGATACTATTACCCGCGACACGAACGATGCGCGTTTGCGGATAGTGGAGTAAAAGCAGTCAACTCCTGCCTCAGCAAGCATTCCTATAAATGAATGTCGATGTGTACCTCAGAGTAGTAGTACATTCATTTATAGGAATGCTTGATTGCTTACGGTACTGTACAGTACTGTAGTTCGGTGATAAGGTTAAGGTAATTTCTATAAACCTCAATGTACTAACTATTATATTCAGACAATATATCGAAGAAGCAGTCGTCACTTTGGCCCATTGACCATCGCAACAACAATTTATAGCCAACATGTGTTTTGCTTCAGGCAACTATAAAATGGTATGAGAGTTGAGCATGTACTCTTATACTATGACTGCGTTGTCCAGTGTCAGGATCTTTGAACAGCTAAACATTTAGTACAAGCTATAAAATATTCTTCTCGGTCAAAAGCGCATGAGTTTAGGTAGATTGGGTGTTACATAATAATAAAAGGAAATGAATATTCCAGCAAAGGTCACTCGATATCTAAATAAAATAAAAACTTTCACATCAAAAGTAATAGTTAGCGTTGTAAAGTTCTGAACTGATCATCTTTCTGCTCTTTTCCGAATTTTCTTTGGGGCCGCCTGCCTGACGCCAACGCTCCTTGGGATTGTAGTTGTTTTAAGACGGGAAAGAAGGTAAATTTGTATAAGAAAAAGGATAGCAGAGGTTCCTAGGGTAAGGAATACCGCAAGTCTCGGATGGGGAACGGGACTGAGGCTGCAGTAACTCGCAGAGGCCGGGGTCGTGTACCTGAATGTCCTGTATTTCCTGTGAATGGAGAGGCCACTGGAACAAAGGACACCAAAAGTAAAGTTTCGAACTGATCCGATGTTAATTCTAAAAATATTTTTTATTCTTTGTTCCTGATAAGTAAGACTCAATGTAGGTAATTTGTAATGATGTTACAGTTTTTTTAATATTCATAATTTCACCTTAAAATTGTCAGATGACAGTTTCTGCACCAATTCTGAAAGAGAAGCTTTAACATTCAAATCTTACATGTCCGTTTTTATGTAGGAGAAACATTAGATTTATGCATAAGTGTAAAAAACAGCAACAATGTAGACCTAGTTTTTTATACATGGCCACTAAGGACAGACATACATTAGAACCATAAGATTCTAATATCATGGAACAAAAAAAGACATCTCTTGAAATAAGCACGGATAGGGCTGTAATTTTATTAATAAAAAGTTATGTGCAGACATCCTAACTGATGTTATAAATACAAATGTAGGTTGTATACATCATTGGGTATACTGGTATCAAGGGATGGAACATACAAAGGAGAAATTGAAAATGAGTGCAAATGAGGGTAATCATGTAAATGGCTGCTTATGAGCGGTCAGTCGATGTAAAGAAAGTGAGCCTGGCAGTTCATAGTTACGTGCTGGTGCCCACCGTATTGCAAAGCAAGAAAATTCATGAAAGTTGAATAAATGCTGAGGAAATGAGATCTCTGCAAAATACGTGCAGAGTAAGATTGGTTGACAAAAAAAAGGAATGTAGATGTTTGTGATCAGTGTGGCTTGAAAGAGGACCGAGTGACAAAAATTGAAAAGGGTAAACTGAGATGGTTTGGGCACGTAGAAATAAAGAGTTTGGAACAAATGAAAAATGTCAAACGTAAATGAGAATGCCGGAAGGGACTGACCACACAGAACATACCCTGATAAAATTGGTAATGTTCTCAATAAGTGGCAGGTCAGAAGTAATGACAATAGTGGGGAATCGAAAGGTATATAAGGACAGAAGCAAGCGGTGGGCGGACTGTTGTCTCTGCCTAACGAAGGGGAAAAGGGAAAGGCATGAGTTTGTGTAGGTATATAAGCACAACGTCTTTCCTAATTATAATGGGATCTATATATTATAACTTTCTAAGATCTTACTTTCTCTTGAATTTTTTTCTGTTTAACAGCTACAATTTTAAGTTTTCGAAAAGTTTCATCAAATAAGTTGTATTTAAACTTTGCACAGACCGGTTGATTTGGTTAAATGTTTACCACTCTTACTCATATAAGAAAATTTACTCTCCATGAGGAAGACAGTTTTATTTTGCATTAGAAATGAAAGTTTACCTACTCTTTCCTGTTCGTTCTATTAACCCCTGAATTCTATCCCCCTCATTCTGGCTTCGTTTTTGGGTTTATTTGTGGGAAGCTATGGCCCATGTCTGTTTTTCCTACATACCTACCTATTCATAAAGACCAATGTTTCTTTGTTATTTTTTCTCATATTGAAAACAATAATGTGAGATATTGTTATCTAGATAACGAACTACAGTCAATAGTATCTAATAAGCCAGTCTTATCAGAGTCTTATTAGTATCAAGTGGGTTCATCTGGAACAATCCATCCATAACCATTAATCGTGAAATGAAATATATAAACGGACATGGAAGAATTGGCTTTTACTTGTTTCATTTCAAAATTAAAATATTTACCTTATAACATTCACTATATTACACGTAAAGTATGTTCTTGCATGAAAACATTAATCAATATGCTCACATATAGTACTCCATATAAGCAAATGACGTTATGTATGACAAGTCTATATTCGCCCTAAATTTAAAATACGGTAGGTATTTAACATTACGTATCATCTATACGTAACGTCTGCATCTGCATCAGCAAAATATCAAAAGTTATTCACTTTCTATTCTTTTTTGTGTCTTTGGAAAAACTACTTATTTCAAAAAACTAAAGATACGTAAACAAAATTAAACTTTTAAAAATCGCAGTTTTGGACATAACTTTATATACGAGCACGAGTTTATTATACAGTAGTAGCCTACTAATAGTTAGCTTCAAGATAAGCAGCATTACTTAAGTACAGTTCTTGCATCACGCAATGAAATTTGTTGAGTAGTTTTTTTTTTCATGGTATAGGGGGCAAACGAGCAGGTGGGTCACCTCATGGTAAGTGACTACCGCCACCCATGGACAACTGTAACTCAAGAGTCACAAGTGCGTTGCCGGCCTTTGAGCTTGGAGTACGTTTTTTTCTTGAAGTTTTGAAGGTCGTATCAGTCCGGGTATACTGCAGGCGACAATTTGTTCCAAAGATTGGTTGTGCGAGGCAAAAAGTTTCTGGAGAACCGCACAGTGGTGGATTGCCAATCCAAGTGATGGGGATGATAGTTTTGTCGCGTTTATAAGTAAAGGAAAGTGAGTATATAAAGCTTGTAGATGTTGACCTATCGTTTTAGTTCCTTACTGCGAATAGTATAGTTTACAGATGTTTCATTACATTATGGTTTCTAACTTCTGACTTATACTAAAATTAATTTGAAATTAATGGCTGAAATATTTGTAGTTGATAAGAAAATATTAATTTTGAAATTAACTTCGAATGGATATGTGCAGCGTAGTAGCTAATACACATGTATATAGAGATATCAACTATGACTTTTTATACAAAATTGCGTTATTTACTAACAGAAACGGTGTTTTTGCTTTTATTATTGTTGTACTTACGTGAGTGTTTAAAATACTTCCATTTTACGTGTGATATTGAATTAGGATGACGGAATACTGAGTATTAAGATAGGATTACACCTTTTTATTTTTTTTTACGCGGGGAATGCTTTTCGCACCATACCCTCCGTCGGGGATACGAAGGGCGTGTGTGGGATTCCCGGTGAACCGGTCTACGCACTAAACCACCGCGGCGGCCTACCTCGGCAGTTGGGAGGAGCTCCAAAAACGCATCGGCGGCTTCTGGAGTCTCCCCTGCCGTACCTCATGATTGAGGTACATCTCGGGGTGACCAGAGTCACCCCCGTGGCAGGTCGATATCACGCCTCTCACCGCTTTAGACAGTAAGACGCGAAAAACCGACCCACCTTGGACAACACCCCCTGGCCGCACCGGGGTGTCTCCGGTCTCGGGTCGCTTACAGCGGTCACATCTTCCCCAGATGTGGCCACAAACGACTCTTAGGTGACGATTGGTGAGCTAGCGGCCTCTACCGCGTCCCCTTCGTCGCCTTCGTCGAGCGGGAAGATAGGATTACACCTAGCTCATTCTAATCATTACTATATTCTGTGTGCTATCCAACTAGACTGAGTAAAGTCCAATAAAAAATGTGGTATAAAAAGGTCTTATAAATTTACAAGAAAGATACAGATTTTTTTTTGTTTAACTTCATAGTTACCGAATCCATTTGTTTTATAAGATATTCTTACACCCGTATTCACAAACAATACTTTGGGTAGCGTGGAAGCAACGCTAAGCTAAATAAGGAATTTCTCATAGCGTTTGTTGTGGCCAGCCTAGCCATTCACAAACGATACTCAAGTTACCCTTTACTAAGCGAACGCTCTACATCGAATACTGATCTGTGATTGGTCCATTTAAGTTGCTAAGGTCTATCCGGTATTTGATTGACAGATGTGTGAATGACATAAATACAAAACATTATAGTAAGGGAGGCCAAAATTTTTGCCCTATCGATTTACGGTCAAAACAGTATAAAATCGATAGATTTAGTTATTCTGATTCCATAAGTACCTAATTTCAGAATTTTTTCACGAAACGTCTGACCTGACCGTATTTTCAAATATGTTTAAAAAATTTGCCAAACTGTTTTATTGCATCTGTCCTATGGACATGGATCTTGGTCGTGGGCTCTCGTACTATAATCGTGTGATGATTTTTGCTTGCTAAAGAAAAATCGGTCTAGTTTGAACATTCTATAAGGATGTAAAGGGAGAAAATATTTATAGAAATAGGGAAGAATATGTTGGAATATTGGAAAGGACTGCATCATTTACAAAAATAAAAAATAAAATCTTAAGGGCACAAAAAGCAGGCAAGCCCCTTTTAGTTAATTTGATTAGTTTTAAATTAATAAACGGTACGCGTACAAATAGAACAGTATTCTGCCTCACTGTAGTAATTGTAAGAGATTTGAAAATCTCGAACTACTTTTCTCGTAATTATTGTCACCTGTTCAATCAAAAGTATCAAATAAAACAGCAATTTTCATTAACTGTCACTCCCACCGACGCTATGCTTTGCGTAAAAGATTCCGACGAATTGAGAACCTCCTCTTTTTTTGAAGTCGGTTAAAAATAGCTGTCAAGCTGCTTTGCATGAGGGTTCCTTTTAATGAACGCATAGCGTTGTAAATCGCTCAAGTATTGTTTAAGAATTGAAATTGCTGACTCTATGTATCCGGGCTCACTGTGAGTCCTCATTTCAGTATTTGTGGATACGTGTCTTAGTTGCGTGGCTTCATAGAGGTAGTATATAGTGAATTATAGAGTAATATCAGTGAGACGTGTATTGATGATAACGTGATGACGCAAAAATATAGTGGATTGCAACAGAAAATTGGGTTGTGCGTCTCTGTGATTAATAGTGTGTCTGTGGGTTACTGTATGAGTATATGAGTGTAATTTTGTGTGTCCTAAATCCTTAAAAGTTTCCTCGGGATCAAATCCATTATTACAAAGCTTTTTTATAACAACAGCTTCACCGGAATGACGAGACTAATGTTTTTAGTGGCAGTTAATCAAAAAGATGTTGGGGCGGCTACTACTACTACTGCTACTACTAGTACTACTACTAGTTATACTACCAATTCATCAGAATCTACGAAGTAAGTTTAGTTCTGTTCTTAAAATATTTTTAAATAAATTTTAAGAAAGAACCTATTCAAGTTCATTTATGTAATATTTTTTTTCTTTTCATAATTGAATTTTCTCTGTTAAACAATTAGGATATACTTCAGTCTTTTTGTTTTTCTGCATTCTTGGGTATTTTATAACATCACTTATTAAAAGATTTTACGTATCTAAAACCAAAAAGACGTGTAAAAAAGTTGTTTCCATTGGACATTGTCCTGCAGCGAGCTTGAGACTTATGGCTGGATAAAGGTGCCAGGTGGAGCCTTTAGCTAGAGATCAATGTTCCGTGGCAATTCTCTAGAATGCTTGTGATTCTACCGCCTTGTTAGAATTTTGTTTAGAGATAACTAATCCGGGTGAGACTCCCATTCCGCAAATGTTCGGAATCGGAATCCTTGGTGTAGATATATCAAGCGAAGTCCAGTTGCGCGGTCACTTGGAGGGTAAGGCCAAATTAGCCTCGAAGAAGCTTGGTGTGCTGAATAGATCGAGACAGTATTTCACCCCGGCCCACCGCCTACAACTTTATAAGGCGCAGGTTCGGCCGCATATGGAATACTGTTCTCATATCTATGCAGGAGCACCCCGGTACCAGCTTCTCAGACTTGACCGCATTCAACGGAGAGCGACTTGAATCATTGATTGCCAGGATATTTCAGATCGGCTTGACCCTTTGGCGTTGCCTAGAGATGTAGCTTCACTCTGTATTCTCTATCGCATGTATCATGGGCAGTGCTCCGAGGAATTGTTCGGACTTATACCGACCGCAACGTTTCACCATCGTTCAACGCGACAAAACTTTCATCCCCATCACCTGGATAATTGGTAATCCACCACTGTGCGGTTCTCCAGAAGTTTTTTGTCTCGCACAACCAATCTCTGGATAAAATTGTCGCCTGCGGTATTTCTGGACCGATACGACCTTCAAACCTTCCAGAAAAGAGCGTACTCGTATCTCAAAGGCCGGCAACGCACTTGTGACTCTTGAGTTGTAGGTGTCCATGGGCGACGGTAGTCACTTACCGTCGGGCGATCCGTCTGCTCGTTTGCCCCCTTATAATATAAAAAAAAGTAACATCAGGCAGGATACCCTTTGCATCTTAAAAGCGGACATGAGAAAGAGGCCTATATGTTTCTGAATCTGATGTAAGCAAGAAAGTTGAAGAATTTTGGCACACAATATGGCTACTATTCTCCAAAGACCTTCTTAATACTGGAATACCGGATAGACTCCTCTAAAGAAGTATTTTAGAGGAATCTATCCAGTAAACTAATGATAGAACTTTTATAGTATTGTTGCGTCGCCAAATTATGACGGTGGCACCATCTATTAACGAATAGCGGAACTAAATTGAGACGCACGGCGCCATCTTTTAATGAATAATTTAACTAATGGTCTGTCTATAGAATAACCCACAATGATCTAGAAGATTCCAGAGAGGTTTCGAGTTTTTCGGAAAGTTCACGAACTTTCTATAAGATAAGGTCGGTGTGCCGGTATAAAAAGGCAACGGCATCCGGTTTGAGTTAAGTTCTAGTTTTGCGAACAGCGAGTAAACAAGTGCGGTAATAGCGAAGCGTTGAAGCGGATATTAGTGACAATTGTTAACTGTGACTAATCAGTTTATTATGAACTATTTAAATAAATTCTATTTTGTAACAAATTGGTATACTAATCGAGCCTCGGCTAGTAACAGTATTTAGGAGAATATTAGAATTCCCGCTTACCGTGTAGTAGTAATAAGGGACAGATATCTTGATATATTCATAAATATAAAATTTATTACAATTTTGCGCTCAACTGTCCATTACATAAAAATAATATAGTATATTTTTTCCATAAAGTTAAAACATTTTGTAAGTGATGTTTTTCTTTTCAGTGCTACAACTATTGTATTCTACTCTCCAGCGATAGTTAATCGTACGACACCACCGCGAGATCGGTTTAAGGATATATGCACACACAAGATTCGTTATTGCTTAAAGGCTTATATGTACGTTAAACTATTTACTGCGTATTCAACACATTGCCGCCTGAACATTTGGTATTGTATAGAATGTCCAGTTAAAGTGAGGAATAAATTATATTTCATACTTTGCCTGACCGTAATCGACATTCTTTAAAATATCTAGATATTCTGCAGGATTACAGAATGCCGAATACAGAATACGACAGTATGTAATTTATTTCTTATTCCACCTCGTAAGCATTATATTTAAAAGATTTATTACGAAATATTACACGATAATTATGTATTTACACGGGAATTAACGGGATCACGAAAAGGAATTACATACCTCTCAATTGCCTGACGTTTCGACTAGGTTGCACTGGCCGTGGTCACAGGCTGACTCTGACACAGGTCACAGGGGTCAGCCTGTGATCAAGGTCAACCTTTTTCGTGATCGCGTTAATTCCCGTGTAAATACATAATTATATCATGGAACGCGAAAGTTTAAAAGTTAGTATATTACACTATAATTTGACCAACCTGCCTGTATGGATTGTTTTTTAAATACCTATTTGTAAAGGTATACATATAATATTATAATTTCAGGACAGGTAAAATTTGTGCAAGAATGGGTTGGGGTTATTATAGAACATTCAAAAGCTACTGTTGGATGGATTTTACAAATTGTAAGGAAGGATTTGAAAGTAAGTTGTTATAGTTATTTTCTTTATTGTTAGTAAAACAGATGACAAAATAAACCTAGTCTAATAGTCTAAGATGCCACTTGGATTGACCGTCCATCATCGAGTTTTCTAACAAAATAAATATTTTATACCAAATAATGTTTAATCAAACAAAACGTGCTAGGGTTAATGTTTAATTTCTGGAGGACTACCCTAATGGAGTTCCCAAATATTTTTTAACCGACTTCAAAGAAGGAGGAGGTTCTCAATTCAACTTTTTCTTTTTTTTATGTTTGTTACCTCAGAATTTTTGACTGGGTGAACCGATTTTGATGATTCTTTTTTTATTTGAAAGCTGGTACTTCCCGTGTGGTCCCATTTCAATTTGGTCCAGTTCTGACAATGTCATCCATGAGAAAACCATATATAAGTCTTTTATGGCATAGTTTTTTTTGTTGAAGTCGGTTTTTTTTTATCCAAACAAGTTGTAGATCCGATGGAATCTAATCATCACGTTATGATCGATGAAATTCAGTTGCCTACTACAACCACTTCACGTACCACTACGGTGCAACTAAATGAAAATTTTGAAAATTCTAAAATTACCGAAATTGGCACTTCTGCTATATCCAACAGCGGAACTCAAAATACTCAAGCAAATAATTTTACCATCACTATTTACGAAATATCTAGTCAGAACGATAACAAGTCTTCTATTATAAAATCTTCTAATGAAACCGAAATGAATCCCTTTTTACCTGAAGTTGAAAATAATAAAATCTTAGTAAAGAAACTTCAAGAAGGCATCTAGAACCAACTAACGTGAACGAAACTCAAAACGAAAACATAGAAGAACACATTCTCACTTCGACTGAAGGACAAGCAACGAATAAAGATACTTCAAATATACCTTTCACTACTTCAGCAGTTAAGGAGCAACAAAATGTAATAGAAACCACAGAACATATTTCTTTATATAAACCTGCAAATATGAGTTCTCTTCAAAATATTACTGAAGAAAAACGTGCTACAAACGTAACAATGGATTCGAGTGTAACTTCAAACTCAAAAGAGTATCAAACGGTACCTATTTCAACATTTTTACAAGATACTGACGATCTTGTTACCAAGGAACTTTCAACAACTTTGAGTAGTATACATTTGGACAACCAGCCAGTTGCTACAAGATCGATGCCAGTACCCCTCAATGAAAACGAATTCCTCAGTGTTGTACCTATTAGCGAAGAAGTGAAAGAATTGAATGGTGATGAAGGTGAAAAAATTAATAGTAAAAGATGTAAATATACCGTTTAAGTAAGGTTGTCAATCTTTTTCCAAGCAAAGATTAGGGTTAGGGTTACGAGGTGTATGACGGGACCCGTCTTGGGTGAGACGGGTCAATGCCTGTCGGGGGTTGCTGAACAATGCAATGGCGATGATTTTCGCTCCCCCGATCGTGGGCAAAAAGCCGAATACGGGAGTAGTTTTAAGTCGGTAAGAGTCCGACAGATCCCTTCAGCCCCCCTACGCCGAAGGACATCCCTGAGGTTCTTACACCCTGTAAAGGAAAGGGTTACGAAGTGCAAAAAGCTAAGCTTGCATTAGTAACTTACTCTCATCAAGTTTTCTTACACAAATTATATAAAAATGTAATAATATTACGAACACGATGGTATAGGGTCACTGGAACTGGCAGTACCTAATCATTCTACCAGGTTTTATGACAAATCTTTTAGTGTACAGTCTGTCCGGTTATGAAATGCATTACCTTTACCTATTAGACGTGCCCAATCACTAGTCAAATAAAAAAAAAAAATGTCATTTGCTGCATTTATCGGATATAATTTTATTAATCTAGAAATATATTTGTATTATTTATTTTATATGTTTATATATATGGTGTATATGAATGTATGAAATGTTTCAGAGTGATTTCACTTGTTTCCCTGTATCTAATTGTATTGTGTTTGTTTAAAGGTATCATTTAATAGTTTTAAGCCTAACGTGTTTTGATTCCCACACCAAAACAACCCATTAGATTATTATATTTCTGATCATTATTTTTCCACTCCAAGGTTGCCTGGAAGAAATTGCGATAAGGCCGCCCTTTGTACATATCAATTTCGTAAACTTACTTTAAGCAATATTTACTGGTGTACAATAAAGTTTATTCTATTCTAGGGTTGTCATGGCAAAAGTAAGCATGTCATAGGGTTTTCGCGATTTTAAGTTTCAATAACTAAGTAAGAGACTGCGATGTGATAAAAAAATACTGACTTGTATAAGCCTATGTGATAAAAAATATGCACAATTTAGCAGTCATCGAGTAAAACAACAATGCGCATGCTTATTTCTCCGTGTAATAGAGAACGACGTAAAAAAAAAGACATTTACGCATGCACATCCATATTGGAGTTATTAATATTAATGTTGACAATACAATAAAAACTTTGGTGAGTGGTATTCATATTTATTAAAGATATACGGTTTTACTCTCGTGTGTATTTCGGAGATCTCGACTCGTTTCGAATTCGACGCGACGCAGGATAATTCACTCCTTGAAAAAGGGTGACCGACTGACGGTTGCAAAATGTGTGTGTTTGAAAAGCCTCTGCCTACAGGTGTAACTGTATGTTTACCTGGGGATGACGGACAGGGTTATCCAGCGCCCTAGCAGAAGCACGCCCGAGACGGTGGCACCGTGTTCCGTGCGTGCCTCTCTTACTGACAGGGGATAAAATCGCCCACAACATAGTTGTTTAACAAGTGGCCAAGTCTGCCAGGGTTCACAGGGATTTTCTTGTAAAGGTACACCTGAGGCCCTGGTAATATGCACTGTGACGGAACACCGTGTGGTTTTAGGTTTTAGTCGGTTCGAGTCCGACGTACCACCCTACCGCTTAGCCTCGGTAGCATGACGACCCGTGGGGGTTTCCAACGTTAAAAAAAATCAGTGTGAGTGTATGTTTAATAATAATCAGGTCCCGATGAATATATATACAATCTTGTGAATACAGATATTGGGATCGATCTATCACCACTGACAGAACTATTATTGAAATAATATGCCTGATAGAATCATCGGGATCTGATTATTATTAAATGTACAAACATATATACATCCAAACACTCTCACCTGTATCCACTAACGGGTAGGCAGAGTTATTAAACATATTATAACACATTTTCCCAACTATAATTTGGTCGAACTGATTGAATAGGCGGCAAGCTAATTTCTTTTTATATGATAGGGGCAAACGAGCAGACGTGTCACCTGATAGCAAATGATTATCGCCGCCCATAGGCGCCTTCAACTCAAGAGTCACAAGCGCCGGCCTTTAAGGTGGAAATAGAGAAAAGGGGGAAAGAAGAGGCGAAACACAATGCAAGCATTGCTTTACTGCCGGTTTTCTGTGAGGCCACGGTATCACTGCGGTCAAGCCAGCCCATACGTACCGAAACGTGACTCTCCCACTTGATTGTCGTCAACCATCACTTTGGGAAATAAAGATAGGCAAATTGGGAATTTATCGAAAGGGAAAGGTAGACAAGAAGGGAAGGCTAGACAAGAAGGGAAGGCAATAGAAGGAAAGGGTTTTGCATAAACCAATGAATTACTGAGTGTAAACAACAGCTCCAGCAGGTCAGGGTCGCGTACCTATATTTCGAACTGGCAGTCACAGTCGCCATTAAGTCCGAGCCCTATCACATATCAAACACAACAAAAGTGTTAAAACGTTATCAACTATAGCCTGGAAAATACGTTCGTTACAATCCCATGGTCCGCGCAGTTGGCGGGAAATGTTAGTACCCGATGACGTGTTGTATACCACTACATACGATACGAATTACGTTACGAATTGGTCTGCAGATATCCCTAAGTAAAATCGCTTATAACTTACTTTATTGCATTATATTGGATGTGATGTAGATTAAAAATAATACTAACAATACAGTGTTTTTTTATTAACCCTAGAAGCCCAATCATAGGTCAAATTAACCTACACAAATATATATTCTTGTGACTCGGTTTATTTTTCTATATCTATTAATTTAATCACTATCATCACATTTCATATTTTTCGTTATGCTTGGCTTGACGTCCAATAACTTTTTCTATCGGCGGTCATCGAGGGTCACGTACGAATTTGCCACGTTATAATAACAATATTATATTTATTATAGTTATAAGATTTTATTCACGTGTCGGGGCTGCCCCACTAGTTTCGGACACTTTTTTGAGGAGTGAATCGTAATCGTATCCCCGAAATACACACGTAAGTAATCCATATATCTTTAACAAATGTGAACACTAGTCACGAAAGATTTTATTCAATTGTCAAGTCTTTCTTTTCTACGTCTTTCTCTATTAAACAGAGAAATAAGTATGAGCAGTGTGTTTTACTCGATTACTGTCTTAAACACAACTGCTACTGTGCATCTTTTTGTTGCATAGGCTTATATAGTCATTATATAATATATAGTCAGTTTTTATACGTTATAAATTCGATGAGGGAATGCCAATCCAAATCGGATCTTGTACTATAAACTCAGATGTTCGATTTTGTCTGACTAACGGTTGCATAGTACTTCTTCCTGCTTCTCATTCTTAATTTTCTGCATTATTGTTCTCCAGCAGGAATATAATTCGTCGTTAAATAATTATAATTTCTTAAATCCTATAATATTTAAATCAAGTTCGTCACATTATGACGGATTTCAATATTTCCAGTTTATTTTAAGAGATAATAGCGTGCGCGTTAGGACGGGGGAGGTAGACAAACGTCAAGCTAATTTAGTCTGCCGTCGACCGCCGCGACGGTTACACGATTCAGTTGTTCGCGCCAGTTTGTTCCAAACACACATGAGATAAATATTCTAAGATGGGTCCCGCCAATACCACGACAAATGAAAAAGAAGAAAGAATTTTATCTCAGACGAAAGGCCGACAGAGAAAGTATGGAACACAAATATGAAATGAACATTAATAAATTAGTAGCAGAGGCTACAGGAGTGGGAGCCCGTATCGTAATGCGAATTGTAGCTGAAGGAAATTCGAGTGTGCAAACAACAGAAATTGCAAAATTTTCATCTCAACGGAAACCTAAAGAAATAAAAAAGAGAATCCACATTGATGATTTTGACATGGGAGTAATACGCAGAAAAAATCATTAGTTTTATAAAACTATCGTGTGTAGTGGTGTACAGTATACTGTTGATAAAAAAATCCCAACTATTCGTAAGCTGCTTGCAGTTTTAAAAGAAGATGGCATCGTGAACTACGGTTGTAGTTATTTCCCACAGCTTTTACTCAAGATGGGATTAAAAAAAATTAAATTTAAGAGACTAATTTTAATTGAGAGGCCCAGTATTGCTGAATGGCGAGTAAGGTATTTAAGAGCTATACGGAAATATAGAAATGAAAACCGAAACATATATTTTTTGGATAAAACCTTCGTTAACAGTAGCCACACCTACAATGTGTGTTTACAATCCGAATCTTAGCCCGAAATTTATGCTGATATTGGCATTTGGATTAGTTAACGGTACCTTAACAATTTTCAAGTAAGATTCGAAATGCGGGGATTACCATGGCGATATGGATGCCAAAAATTTTTATAACTGGGTTAGTCACAAATTGAAAAATAAACTAGCTCCTAATTCAGTGCTCATGGACAACGCCTCCTACCATTGTGTACAGGTTGGGAAAAAAACCTATTACAACGTCAAGTTTAAAAAGGGACATGCAAGATTGGTTGGGGAACGCAATGTTAAATTGACACGTGACAATACTTAAACCGAACTCTTTTATCTGATAAATAGAACTCAGTCCAAAAAAAATTACACCATTGACGGAATGTTAAAGGCTGGTCATATCGTTCTTCGCCTTCCCTCATATCATCCACATCTCAATCCCATTGAGCCTGTGTGGGCCGATATAAAGAACAATTTAGCCTCCAATTATATAAATTCTTCATTGGACGACAAAGTCCAGTGTGCGTCTTGTCAATCGCGTCCTCCCCCGTCTCACCGCCCGCATACCTCAGGCGGTGACTAGCACTTCCACCCATACTACTATAACAAGCTGCACCCCACGGTTTCACTCGCGTAAGTCCCAATGCCGTGGGAATATTGGGATAAAAAGTAGCTTATTTATTAATCCAGCTGTCCAGCTATCTACATACCAAGTTTCATCGCAATCGGTTCAGTGGTTTTTACGCGAAAGAGCAACAAAAATCCATACATCCTCACAAACTTTCACGTTTAAAATATTAGTAGGATAGGATTAATTAATTCTGGAGACTTGTGTGTTGCGCTTTAGTTCAGATACTGTCTATTTTCTTCTTCTCTCTATCTTTAAGATCTATATAAATAGGCAAAGACAAAACATTTCCCTGTGAAAACCACTTTCTTCTGTTTGTAAAGCAATTTTCTTTTTTTATTTTGCTTTGTAGCTATTAACGAACTTTAGTGAAATTAATAAAAAGAATATTGGATCGGGTTTGTCAGATAGACAGGTAAAGTTTAAGAAAAGAAAGTATTTTCTGGGAATTGGTTACTAACCGATTTTCTGCTTTTTAAGAAAAGACAGTATTTTCTGGGAATTGGTTACCAACCGATTTTCTTTTTTTTAAGAAAAGACAGTGTTTTCTGGGAATTTGTTACCAACCGATTTTCTTTTTTTATTAGATGTTAACAAGTTTTAATGTTTTCAATAAAAAATGGTAACATTCTGTTTTATAAAACGACGGGTCTCTTTATGGAAAGTGACTAACTGTCGCCCATAGACACCTGCAACTCAAGAGTTCCAAGTGCGTTGCCGGCCTTTGAGATGGGAGTACGCTCTTTTCTTCAAGGTTTGAAGGTTGCATCGGTCCGGAAATACCGCAGGCGACAATTTGTTCCAGAGGTTGGTTGTGCGAGACAAAAAGTTTCTGAAGAACCGCACAGTAGTGGATTGGCAATTATCCAGGTGATAGGGATGTTGGTTTTGTTGCGTTGAACGAAGACGAAACGCTGCGGCCGGTATAAGTCCGAACAATTCCTCGGAGCACTCCCTATGATACAGGCAATAGAGATGCAAAGTGAAACTACATCTCTACGCAACTCCAAGGGTTCAAGCCGATCTGAAATATCCTGGCAATCGACGATTCGAGTCGCTCTCCGTTGAATTCGGTCCAAAGGGAGAAGCTGGTACTGCATAGAGATGAGAACAGGATTCCATATGCGTCCGACAATTTTTTTTTTTAGTATTGGCGATCGTTGGCAGTAGTACTAGTAATAAGACAGTAAAACACAAACAGTTTTTTGCTACCTTTAACTGTTAAAACAGTGGGAGAACCATGCTTCGGAAAACAGAAAAACGGCAGTGAAGCAATGGTTTGTAGTATTTCGTCGAGTGAATGAGGTTGCCGGAGGCCTTAACCCTTCCCTCTCCCCCTCTTCCCCCCTCACTCCCCCTGTAGGGGAAGCCCTACTTCCACCTTAAAGGCCGGCAACGCACTTGTGACTCTTGAGTTGCAGGTACCCATGGGTTACGGTAGTCATTAACCATCAGGTGAACCATCTGCTCGCTTGCACCCTATCTCATAAAAAAAAATTATTCATCAATACTACTTTTTAAAGAAGCACTTTCAGTTTTTCTCTTTTCTGGTCTTTCTACGGACGGACTATTAACAATGTTTAGAAAAATAACTACCCAAATCGGTAGAAGTATTGGACTTACCAACGAACAGGATGTGACTGTGACTGTGTTTACTGTGATTTCTATCTCTCTACTCCTTTTTCATATCCCGTGCTTTTGACTCTTAAACTAGTGCTGAAAACTTATGCTTATACTTGCCTAATAAACTATCGCCTTCTCAGTGTAAGTGTACAATTTTTTATTTATCTCCGCACATGCACCCCGAGTGACAGTTCTACATAGTTATTATTCTATTCCGTCTAACGGTCAAATATGTATGTGTAGATAATTGTAACACTTATAAAATATATTATAATATATTACAATTTTAATATATTTTAAATACAACTTAAACATTTACACTAATAAAAAAAGAAAAAAATATATTTATACGGGCCATTTACATGCATGCGTCATAAAATTCCTGCACATCGTCGCCTACTGGCAGTGTTCCCAGAAGGCTGGCAGCATTGCCACGTTGAATGGCAATTCTGGTCACGAGAAGCGTCGATCAGTCGCTTAGCTAATTCCTTATGAACGGAATGAGCACTCGGACCCCATGACCCTAGCGTTTCGACCCCAAACGGCTCAAAAACATAGTTACCAATTAAATTATTGTATTTACGCCGTTTGAGGCTTTCTGCTGATGCAGCAGCTGCGCCAGCACAACCAGCTGTATTTGGAAGATGTGATGGCGCGAGGGTGTCAACGCAGGTTGCATCCTACACCAAAGGCCTACCCATCTTCCATGGCAGTAACGACATACCATCTGGTCTCTTCCCATCGTCTCGTACCAGACCATTAGGTTCACGTACAACTGGCACGCCGGCGGTAAAAAGAGCACGTCGGACTATGTCGTTAAGATTGGCATGTCGAGATACACGGCCTGCGCTTCTGCTACAAGAAAGCCATGATGTCCGAGACTGGCGACAGCTTCTCCACAGTGACAAAGATGCGGAGAAACACAAGGAGCTCAAACGAGTAATAAAATTATAATATATTTATAATCTACCAAAACATTTAATATTGCAGTCTGGAGACATTTTCACATGGGAGAGTGTTTTGAGATACCAAAACTGGAATCCTTTAAGGAGCTTAAAGGTAAATATACCTATTTATAATACGAATTACAAGTTTTATACTTTTAAGTTAGTCAAGAGAAGCCCAAGTTCGAGTGATGGTTCTTAAGTTATTATTGTAGTATATTTTTGAGTTCAATATCAATGTCATAAACAGCCCACAGCTGAGTTTGCGCTTCCTCTGGGTTACGATGTTATTCCTGCTGCTGAACCGAATTTTACACTGGTTTATTGAATCCATGAGTAAAATTTAACCTCTTTTAACGCAATTTCATGACGTTTTTTGTAAAGTGTTCATACTACATACATACATAGATGCTGAGTAGTGAAGAGTAGAGACAAATGAATAGTTATAGATTTTTCTACAGTCAAAGTTTCTATGGAGGGACGGTTGTTATGCCCCTTCAATACTCCTCCTCACCTCCTCCGAACGATGTTGGGAAGTGGTATTTGCGAATCGTTGCCAGAACTTTCATTGCCCAAGACAGGATCAATAACCAAATAGAAAGGAAAGCACTAAATTGAATTTAAACCCCTTTGATATATCAATTGCACAACACAATACTTTTCATCGGAGTCGGGGCAATGTGTAACATTGCAAAGGATATCTGCTGGTTTCTTTTATGGCCGGCCACCTGCCTGATGCCTACCCTTCCTAGAAATGTAGTCGTTTTAAGACGGGAAAGAAGGAAAAACGTAAGTATGTATAAAGAAAAATAGGTAGGGAGAGGAACCTAGGTTATGGGATCCTCCAAGTCTCAATGTCCTGTATTTATTGTGTCATTAGAAGGCACTAGGAGAGGAACACCAGCTGGCTCTACCAATATCTAAGGTGTTAAAACACCCATGAGTTACTGAGTAGTTCGGAGTGTCTTTACTAGATAGCGCTGAAGTATGCACTTCTGTATGTGGATGCCGCTGCATAACTGAAACACTTATACCTAAATATGAATATAAATTAAGTCACCCTATTTCTTAGTGGGGCAGCCTACTTTCACTACTCGACAAGTATGGCTACAAATGTTAATGTCTGTATAACATTATTTCAGAGGATATAATAAAAGATGACTCCTTCTTGGATCAAACTTATGTGTACCCATTCGACATTTAAGAGGTATAGTATTAATGAGAAAATATATATTAAAGAAACATACAGAGTTGTTTTAATTTTTACACGCTTTATATTAGCTTCACTTGTATGTATGTTTGTTTGTATGTTTGTAACCGACTCCTTTGGGCACGATTTTGATCCACTTTAAACGGCCAGATTTCATTCAAATTTTGCACACCTGCCAAAGACCGATGACAATGCAATAATTCGATTAAATTTTATTTTTTTTTATTGAATTTTCTATAAAAGCGTGTTTTTTAGTTTTTTAAACTATAATTATTTATTTCCTTTTACTTGTAATTGTTATAAAATGTTAATGGTACTGATTAACTTATAAACTTTTTGGTAGTGTTATGATAGTTCTATGAATGACAGTTTGAATTTGGACTGATGTGTGAAAATAAATATGTAATAAATCAGTGTGTGTTGTTTTTTATTGATTCATATTCAACTTGCGAAAGTACGATCATATATCTACTTACGTACCCAACCATGATATAGTTACCCACACTGCAGTTTGTGGGCGTTGACTATGTTGATCTCCCTTCACCACTCACCTAACTCACCTACTTATCTTTCATCAAACTTCCAATATATCTGCTCTAACCATGCCAGGAATCTCCGTTCTTCTGATAATCTTCTCCTTGTCCTAATCACAATTCTAGTAGGTTTATTCTTCCTTCCCTGTCCAAGCTGTAAACCTCTGGAACGCGAAACCACAAAAATCAAGATTTCCACTAACCGGTTCACTTTTAAGGTTAAAGTACGTAAGTTCTACAGACATTTATTGTCAGAATCATTAGATAATACTTTACAAATACTTAAATACTTATATTATTTAAATTTATGTATATTATATGTTTATGTACATCTATTATATACACATATAAAGGCTTATTTGTGTAACATATTCTTTTACTATTTTATCTTATGACTTTCAAATATACACCTGCCACACACATTTCTGCCAACGGTAGGTACTAAGTCCGCCTTATGCAATGTATTTGCAGGAATTATAAATGAATATATAATAAAAAAAATCCTTGTTAAAAATTACTTATAATTATAAAAATGTATATTATAATATTATAAGTAATTTTGAGACTATGAGATAGTCTAAAAATTACTTATAATATATTTTTTTACTCACACTGTTAAAGAGGCTGAATTATGCGGAAAAAATTGCGTCCTTAATGTAATATACTTAGATTATATATAGGTCCAGATGCCTAATCCGTGCCTCAAAACTGAAGCCAAAAAATATAAGCGTCTAATATAAATATAAGCGTCTCACTCGTCACACGCGAGTGAACGTTCGCCGCTGAAGTACGTCTCGAGTCGCTACTTATAATATTTAAAAATGCCTGCTTGTGCTGTCAAATTCTGTAAAAATTATACAAAAAAAAATCTTAAGTGTCCGAACATCACATTTCATATGTGAGTATTCTATTTCCTAATGTATTTATAAACAATAGAACAAAATTTCAAATTAATAAAATTACGACGCCATTACTAGAGATGTTGCCAGGACGTGAATTTCATTTACCCATAACGCATTCTAGCAGTATATATATTTTTCTTTGCCAAACTTGTTATTTATAGAAAGACGAGAAATATGCTTAATGTTAATGTTCGCGAAAATGGAATCCTTCAAATATTCTTAATTTCTAAACTCTAGACCCGGAGTTCAATGTGTCCGTCAAACGATACTTTAGCTGTGGGATTGTACTCGTATTATAACTTATTATTACTACTCCTAACGAACACAGCTATAGAGCACTTAGGACTTGTAAAACTTTGCTAGTTTCTTGATACTTTATAAAAATATATATATATATAGTATACATAGTATTGTTGTAAATACTTAAAAGAAAAGCAAATAATTACAGCAACTGATTATAAATGTCTAATAATAAAAATAATGACAAGATTTATGGGCAAAACTCCATTCAAATTTCATCAATCTGAACATGCGTTTGGGCACCTCTATGAAAATAATATCGTGAAACTAATAGTGGAGGGATACATAAAAATTAGACTTTTTTATGTAGCGAAAATTGAAAATATGTTACAAAGTTTACCATCTAAAAGACAAGTATTTAGAAAAATTTTACAATTTCAGGGATTGTAAATAATAAAATATATTCTCACCTAAACTCTCATGGTTCTATGAATCTATTCAAGATTTAAATTTTAGTAAGTACATTGACATTTTGCTATATTCTAAAAAAAATTACATTATTGACATAATTTTTCATGGTATTTATCTTGATTTTTCTATTGCATCTTAATTGTATCGTGTTCAAAAATAATATTATTTAAGGAGTGTTATGTTATGTAGTAAGTATCTACAAAATGTTAGCAAAAATAATATATGTTATTTTTTGAGTACAAGTACCTACAAACCAACTGGTTTTTTAGTTAATCCCAAAACAAACTAATACGACGATTTAAAAATTAATATTTTTTTATTTATCGTCTCGTCCTACAAACCAAGGCAAAACATTTACTTTATTTTATCAAAATACCTTTTGTTACTCTGTTCCTGTGAATAAAGTTGCATTTCATTTTATTACTCAAAAGTGCTTTTATGTTACATTTACCATAAAAAAAATTTAGTATAGTTTATGGTTTTGACAGTGTAGAAGACGTTGACACTGTACTATCGTGAAATTCCTTTAATAACTTTACAAACATGACTAATTGTGGCTCGTTCGTAGTCTTTTCAAACTTTTATCAATTTTGAATTGTTTATATTAATAAAAAAAACGCATCAACTATTAATGATAAAGTTTAAAAATCCAAAAAAATATAGTTATTTTTTTCAACAACCCAATTGGCCGAGCGGCTTGTGTCAAACTGTCACGTCAATCACTTGGCCGCATAACCCGCACTCGCCGGTACTCACCGCTATCTGGTCAGTAGGTACCATGTTCATGCGTTTAGCGGTGACATCGATTGCATTCTGTACAATATTTTTACAAGTAGCTTTGGATAAACAATTTTCACGTTGTACACTAATTCAATTCTACGCTCTATAGAGCCTGGTCACGTGTATTTGTAGTGCCTATAAAACTGAAAATCAATTATTTTTCGAAGAAACCACTGCATAACTGATTTCATCAATAATTACTAAGTGAACTTTTAACAAGTTTAAAAGACGAATAAACCATCAAAAAGAGTTCTTGGTGTTTAAAAACTACACTTGAAACGTTTATAATAAATAATAATATAAGAGACATTATAAAAATCTATTAGATTCTACACATCATGGCTTTTATACATATATGTTTCATTATATTATTACGTAAGTAACCTTTCATTTATTATTATTGGTTATATTTTACTCTTGGCTATTTAAGTTAAACGCTAAGAGTCACACAATCGGCTTTTTTTATTTTACCCTTTAGCGGTTACCTTTAGAAATGATTATTTGTAGGATTTATATAGTTAGTTTTAAATATATAGTTAGTAAAACAGATAGTTTTAAAGAACTTTATTAATACTCAAAGAACATTACAGTCCACTTATTAAGCATAATTTAAACAAAAACAAAGTAATAACAAGAAACAGCGACCGTAAATCTCTAATCAATGACTCAAAAAGTTAAGAAAACAGTTTGTATTATCCTATGGACTTACATGAAAAGGCACCTTGTAGGGAGTTAGTTATGGTTAATCACAGCAGTGAACAACCATACTCTTTCTAAAAAAAAATAGTTAGAATGAAAAGTTGTACCATTATAGATTTAATTTTAAAAAAAATTGTCAATTCAACCAGTTCCATCATTCAATCATTTCAATCAACCAACACCAATTAAAAGTCAAATTTCTACAACTTGAATTACATTTCAATTGTGTCTAAACATTTCCTACAGAAATACAATGCTTAGTTGTCAATACCGAAATGCTGATTGCACAGGAATGTCATTGTTTATGATACAATAAAACTCTTTACTTAACTGTTATACTCTAATACTTGTGTTACAAGTTTAGTATCAACTTTATAACAACAAATAATGCAATCGTCGTATTTCATAAGTTTTTTGCCTTTCCATAGTAGGTACACTTATATGTGTCACCACTTTTATCCAAAACCTTTATCACTGACATATTATGACATCGATAAAAAATAACGTCTTTCAGCTACACGGATGGTATGGAGTGGTTCGTGTTTTATTGACCCCTAAAATTTTCATTTTTAGACATCCGTACCTACTAATATCCAATTTTCATAAAAGGCTTTGGCTACCGTGTCATCTGTTATATCCTCGTTATATCCTATAGTAGTGGCCTCTGTCCATTTAAAAAACCGGTCGATCACTGTTAGATAATATCGAAATCCTTCCTGACTTGGTAGTTATAGACCAACGCTATCTGCGAGTATATTCACATGCGTGTAAGTTTATGTGCCTCTGGTAAATTATGTAATTTGGGACGGTATGTTCCACTTTAACTTTTTGACATTGTAAACGTGTTAAACATAAAGGGTCCTTATGTCAGCATAGTGCTGCTTCGTGTAATACCGAATGTAGCGAGCGAAGCAAAATGTCAGCGCCACGCTGTCCTGTCAGTGATAATTGATTGATACCTGTAGTACGGTAATTCCACAATCACGAGGTTATATTTAAGAGCAAGTTGCTGATGGACTATCCTGGCCACTTGTTTATTTCTATGCAAGTACTCGCCGTTGGTGTTTTGAGGCTTTCTCAGGGACGATGACATACCCGACAAATGTCAATTGTGTCGTCCTTCAGGATATATCTTCGATAGTTGTTCATCATAACAACTTAACAAGTAATTGCAAAGATAAAATCTTCAGTTTCTCCAAAGAGGTCACCGAAACGTAGCCAGGAAAAAGATGATAATAGATCTACTTCGGGCCCATTTAAGGCCCAATAAAAACGTCCATACAGCTTTTTGCTCTTCCATATCCCCGCGATCTGTAACATTGAGTACTGCAGGTTTGCGTCAGTTCTCTCTACCTAGAACAAGCGGACTGAGGTCGTTGTCAACTGCCATAACATCCCGATGCACCTCCACGTTAACAGAGAGGAAGTAATCTTTAAGATTGTAGTGTCCTGGCATTTAAAAAACCGTGACCCCCACATTTCCGCAGGAAATACAACCTCATTACCGATGAACGTGGATGATGCATTCGGTACGCGGTTAGCAATGTATAGACTCTTCTATCCAGGGCATCAAATTCCGCCTGAGTCCATCTAAGTATGCAAAAAGAGTACCTTCTCCTGCCGACCAGATGTTAGTACTGGTATGACCCAATCATTATAGGCCCGCACCTTATTACAACCTGACAAAAGACCTTTTAATACTTTCTTCAGGCGGTCAAAGAAGCTTTCCTGTAACGATTGCTTCATAGTCAATTCATTTAAACCTAACGCCTGTGACATTCCTAGATACTTGTAACTTTCGTTCGCGGAAAGACATCTAGGGTGTGTAGAATCTGAGAGTTCCATCCCTTCAGATTCCACAATCCTGCCTCTTTTTACATGCATGACTGCACATTTATCCACACCAAATTCCATCTTGATACATTTAATAAAGTTTTCAGTTGCCTCTAGTAACTTTATCAATTGGAAATTACTGTGGAAAAAAAGTTTCAAATCATCCATGAAAAGGAGGTGGGACTGGGGTAGTCCTGAATCCTCCAACGTAGTGCTGTGAGGATTCAAAGCTAGGCAGAACCACAAGGGACTCAAACTGTCACCCTGAAATATACCCCATCTGATCTTTATATACTTGCCGTCACTCTGCACTCCATTTCTGCATACATGCCTTCAAGAAAGTGCATAGAGTTGTATCAATCTTATACAACTCCATCACCCTCAGGAGCCACATATGCGGCACAGAGTAGGCTTTCTTATAATCTATCTAACATGTCGCCAGATCTTTTCGGTGACGGCGAACTTGTTGGTTAATGGTTGTGTCAATAATAAGGAGCTCTTTAGTGCCACGTACCCCACTTCTACAACCATTCTGAGAGTAAGACATAACAGATTTGTTGGTTACATGAGATGCTATCGTCACTCTCAGAATGGACGTGAGTAATTTATACAAGGTTGGTAAACATGTTATGGGTCTGTAGTTTTTGGAATCCGTGGCTCCACCAGATTTATAGAGCAGATGAGTCACGCCTGTGGTCATAAAAGTTGGGAACGAACCCGATTCAAAGCGTGATTGAAATTGAGATGTTAAACGTACATGTGAGCTACGGATACGCCAAAATTATTATTATTAATTCGAGGTCAATACAATAGAAATGTTTTATTTATGACATCATTATTTGTAGTTATTATGTTAAATATGTAATAGAATAATAAAATAGCAACAGTTAAGAAGCAAAATAGATAAATTTTTTCAATGTCATCCACATTGCACCCTGTTATGTTGTCTGTAAACTCGTAACTTTATATTTATCTGTCAACTGAAATGAACTGGACACATTTTTGACATAAGTTTGACGTCTTTTGAGCGTCTTTGAATTTTATTGTAATTTATACTTATTGTTTCTGTGCGTTTACATCTTCATTCATCGATAACTACTTTCTTAATTTTTGTTGCAAATAATGTCTGGCATTATTCGGTATTATGCATTAACATTCTTCTAAACTGTAATTTACTACCTTATCGATACTTACCGTCTCCCAATAACGCAAACTCAGAGTGAATTCTGTAATGTAGGTACCTACTTTATATTATTCTAGTACGCCTCTACTTTTATCCTACCTATTTATTGTGTACCTATTCTAAAAATGTATTTGTTCATTCACGGTATAAAACGTCCCGTAAGAAACAGGCCTTACTATGCCCCATCCTTAGCAACTTTCTCTCTCTCTCTCTCTCTCTTTTTATTCTGTACGAGAGTCTGTGGGCGGGAAAAAGAACATCGTTTCTGACGGAGATCCATAGATTATATATACTACGTAGATCTCCCTGTCCCAAATTTTTTTATCTTATTTAGACAGGTTTTTCTCGAAGACCAATATTTAATCTGAGACTATTCTATTAAGAATTGCTTAATATAGTTCAGTATCTCACCTTTTTTTAAATTTCTAGTTGCAACAATCGTCATAAGTGACGAAACGATTATGCGTACCACAGAAGATCCCAACCAATATATTTGGACTACAACAGCAAAGCAAACAACTACAAGAGATCCCGGTATTTTAAATAGTGAAGAAATGAAAAACATGTTTAAGCCAAAAGGAAAGGAAAAACAGTAAATGTCTAATTAATTGATTTTTGTATAATATAAATATTGTTTTCGGTAAAACTCAAATAAGTAAAATGCTTGATTGTAACAGTTGAATGGTCTCCAATGAGTTTGAACTTAGCCACAAGACATGTCGTATGATTCTTAGACCTATGGATCATCTGATCCATAGGTCTAAGAATCATACGACATGCCTTGTCCAGAATCATGACTAGAGCATGCCAGTACCAGGTTGGTGCTCGCAGGACAATTCTTAAATATATATCTTATTTTTATTGCATTGGTTTGGGTTTTGCTATGTATAATTATGTACTCGTATGTATATATATAATTGCATTTGTATGCCAGTGTAACTTGATCAAAACATGAGACAGTTCAAAGGTGTGTACTAATTCACACCACCGCTTTAATTCCCGTAAGTATACATAATACAATAAAAACAGTAAATAAATGTAAGCAATTAAAAGTAGCACAAAGAATTTAGGTGATGAGCATGATCATTTTTTCTGTGGCTTGGTGTAACTTATCTCTAATGTTTTATGAGTCTAATATGTTTGTATTTATAAACACATATAATATGTTTATCAGCAGTCTGGTTACCATAGTACAGGTTCTGCCTAGTTTGGGATCAGATAGCCGCGTGTGAGATGTCTCTAGTTAGAATATACTATTATGTTTTTCAAAGCATTTAAGCCCTGGTATTAAAGGTAGAGGATCACAAAATAATTTTGCAATATCCTTATGAAACGATTTACTACGATTGAAACGCCATTTACCCTATAATTATATCATACTTTTAATTCACACATTTATAGGATAAAGTTATACTACATAAGCATTAAACATTCATTTACACATTTCCGAACGCATAACACGCCCCTTCCTATCCTACACCTTCCGCTTCCTATCCTACACTACACCTTCCACTTCCTCTCTCGAAAAAAGGATCGCGACGCGCACGCATTGGAGTTCCCGCTAGACGCTCATAAATACTAATTAAATCGCTATATATCAATATAAAATCACACGCGAGTGTTCCCTGTCAACAATAAAAACGTCTTAGTGGTGATACAATTCAAGAAATTCAAATTCAAATTCAAAAAAATGGATAACATAATATCACATCTGCCTGTTTCGATCTATAACCGCCCGTTTCCAAATGGTTGAGCCTTGAGAACCGGCGAAGAAAGGGATTTGAGAAGATATTCAAGCGCACGTGTGGCCATTCCGACCTGCCTGATTCTTCCCCCCCTTTTTGAGCGAAGAGTAAGTCACCTCCAAGCTCTGGTCCTTCGATCCGCATCCTCATATTCCCACAGAATTACACTCAACGCATATCTATTTATCTTACAACGTACAAATTGTAAGACACGCCCGCCATATTTGTTTCTACACATCGCCATATTTTCGCAACCACGCATACCGCATACCGCATTATCGCAACCACACACCTCATTTATGTATTTTATTATTATCAGCAACATTCTCGCATATAAAATAATTATAATATTATTAAATATCCTCAAATTAGTTGATAGTTTAACCGCGATTATCACACGCACGCATCAGTCAAACATCGCTCGCATCCAATATGGCCGCTCAATTACAGCGTAAAATTACGTTATTGCAATCCAAAAAGGAAGCCTTATTTCAAAGAATACAAGAACTATACGATCTCAGCTTAGAGGTTTCCAATCTTATTTTGCAAAAAAAAATCTTATCGCGTGTATTATCACTAGAAAATACTAGAACCGAATTTTTAGAAACGGTAGATAGTTTAAATTTATTATGTATGGAACAAGACAAGGAGGTCAAACCTACCTACTCGAATATAAACTCATTTGATGATTTATATTGTAATATTAAAGCAGTTGAAAAATCTCTTCTACGCCCCGACAAGCGGGAACATAAACCGAACATTAATCATGTAATGAGTTGTTCCCGCATTTAATTGGTAACAATAAAATTAGTTTTACGCCGTCTTCAGTCGTTGCCATGGAGACAACGCTCGGTTATATAATGATAAGTAGGGCTCAGTGTGATAACACCGAGTTAAGCACGCATAAAAATAATTATAAAGTTTTTTTCTGTCATTCTCAAACTCAAAAGTTAGACGAATTAACCCAACGCTTCTGGGAACTTGATAAGGTACCTAATAAAGTTCACATAAGTCCTGATGATGAAATCTGCGAACGTATTTTTCAGGCAACGCATTCACGCGGCGAAGCGGGTAGATATACTGTATCACTCCCTTTTAAACATGACCCCTTATTACTCGGAAACTCATACAATATCGCTAGAAAACGCCTCTTAAACTTGGAAAGGGAATTTGATAACACGCTTGAATTATGCTCTGATTATAACGCGACTGTATATTGACCAAGGTTATTTAACCAAAGCAAAGTCAGATTCTCAAACTCGTAATTGTTATTATATTCCGCATAGGGCCGTTTATCGTCCAGAGAAAACTACATCGAAAATTCGCATTGTTTTAGACGCCAGTGCTAAAACAACGTCTGGAAAATCGCTTAACGATTTATTGTTTACGGGACCTAACCTTCAACAAAATATTTTCGATTTATTAATTAATTTACGCATGTTTCCTATAGCCATGTCAGCGGATATAGAGAAAATGTATTTTCAAGTACAAGTCACGCCAGGTCATCGACCTTTTCAACGCATTTTTTTAGATTTGATTCTAATTTAGATATTAACGAATACGAATTTGATAGAGTAACATTTGGTTTGTCTAGTTCTCCGTACCTCGCGATGCGCGTCGTGCGTCAGCTCGCCGATAATGAGCGCTCGAAGTGGCTGCTTGCCGCTTACGAAGCCGCGAATCACATGTATATGGACGACTATATCTCGTCTGTAGATTCCCTAGATTCCGCGAAGAAAATATATAAAGAAATGGTAGATTTATTTTCGGCTGGAGGTTTTAAATTAGTAAAGTGGATTTCTAATAATTTAGATTTATTAAATAAAATTCCTAACTCAATTAAAAGCTCACATATGGTCAATTTTGATATTTCTCAAGCCACAACGAAAATTGTAGGCATGCTTTGGCAACCTAATGCAGATATATTTTCATTTCAAGTTACCGCAGATACCGTGGTACAGTCGTGTACAAAACGTATTCTTCTCGCCACTACCGCTCGTCACTATGATACAATTGGATTAATTTTTGTCCTGTTGTTACTTTTATGAAACTTTTAGTTCAGTTATGTTGGAAATTATCGCTAGATTGGGATCAAGAAGTACCCGATTTCATCCGTAAAAAATATATTCAGTTTCATAAAGAGCTTAAACACCTCTCAAAGTTATTTTTTCCCAGACACATAGGTATTACCTCAAACGCTCACATTTTAATAGTAGGTTTCGCTGATGCCAGTGAACAATGTTATGGTGCCGTGGTTTTATTCGCGTTAGTCCCGATGAGACCTCGAAAGGCTCTGTTTTTTTACTCGCATCTAAGTCTAGATTAGCTCCTTTAAAAAAGATTTCACTCGCTCGCCTCGAACTTTGTGCCGCACTACTTTTAGCAAATTTAATTGACTCAGTAAATGAAATATTAACAAAACGCTGTAAAATAAACTCAATATTCGCATTCTCTGATTCCACAGTCGCGCTGACTTGGATCCACTCTCCCGCTTTTAAGTTGAGTGAAAGGTGTGAACCTTTGTCGCAAATAGAATTACCGAAATTAACGCTAAACTTTGCGCTGAACACTGGTATCATGTTAGTGGTTCAGATAATCCCGCAGATATTATATCGCGCCCTGAAACGCCTTACAGTTTATCATGCAATAAGCTTTGGTTTCACCCTTCGGACTGGGTCGCACAGCTTATCAAAACATGGCCTGTCGCTCCCTTTCAACCTTATCCAATTCAAAATGAAAATTTTGAATGTAAAACAATAACGCTTGCTACGCTTATAAACTCGAGTCCATGTGACGAATATCCGCTTCAACGATTAATTGACCACATCTCTAGTTTTAAGAAATTATTACGCGCCACTGTTTATGTGCTACGATTTTCAAAAGTTTTACGCACCAAAGGTTTAATAACTCCCGCAGATTATGATTACGCTGAATGCTATCTTGTACGCTATATTCAAAATAAACATTTCGCTAATGATATAACCGCATTAAAAAATAATAAACGCATGAGTAAATCGCTTCTGAAACTTAACTCTAATGATAATATTAAACGCGTCGGTGGACGACTCACGCACGCCCAGCTAACTTTTAATCAGAAACACCCTATGATACTTCCCGCTAAAGACCGCTTCACAAAACGCTAATTGATTATTACCATTACTCTAACCTGCATACAGGTCCTCTTTTGATTTCACTGCTTCGTCAAAAGTTTTGAATTCTTGGTGCTAGGAACCTAGTGCGTCAAAGAGTTCATCGTTGCAACATTTGCTTCAGACTCAACCCCAAATCGCAAACTCCTTTCATGGGAGATTTGCCTGAGTTTCGGGTAACCGTGGCCAAAGCTTTCGCTTTTACCGCTGTAGATTACGCTGGTCCCTATTTTGTCACGCACATTCGACGCCATGAAATCAAAAGTCAAAAGGCCTATATCTGTATCTTTGTGTGTCTAACTACAAAGGCACTGCATATTGAATTAGTTTCTGACCTTAGTTCTGATTTGTTTCTCACCGCGTTTAAGCGTTTTATTAGTAGAAGAGGCCCCGTCTCTATGATATATAGTGATGGAGGAACCATATTGGGGCTCAACGCAAATTAAATGAAATATACGCATTATTAGATTCTGACGCACATAAAAATTAAATAGGTAACCAATTAGCCGAGCAACGCATTGAATTTAAACATAGTCCTCCGTACGGGCCACATTTTAATGGTCTCGCAGAAGTTAATGTTCGCTGCGTTAAAACGCATCTCTATAAAATTATAGGAGCTCAAGTACTCACATACGAAGAACTCAACACAATCCTTATTCAGATTGAAGGAATGCTCAATAGCCGCCCTCTATGTGTTCTTAGCTCAGACCCCTCTAGTATCAGCGCATTAACTCCTAATCATTTTTTAAACGTAACTCCGCTTAAATTCCTACCTGCAGAAAATTCTTCTGAGGTACTTGATAACCGCTTAACTCGTTTCCAACTCGTAACAAAACTCATTCAAAGTTTTTGGCGTCGCTGGAGCCAAGAATATTTAACTTCTCTACAGCAGAGAGAGAAATGGCTTACTCTATTCAACCCCATCAAATTAGGCACGGTAGTGGTAATTAAAGATAACAACGCTCATCCTCTTTGCTGGCCGTTGGGTGTCGTAGAAGAGGTTTATCCGGGAAAGGATGGAATAATTCGCACCATTAAAGTTCGCACTGCTGCTGGTAGCTTCATTCGCCCAGTAGTTAGAGTTTGCCCTCTTCTGCGTCAGTAAATAATTATAAAATATTGCATATACATAATTTTCTTAATTCTTACTCTTAAATAATTAGTTTTTTTTACACTTTGTTTAGAGTAAAAACCTCTAGGCCGGGGGAATAGTAAACGCCATTTACCCTATAATTATATCATACTTTTAATTCACACATTTATAGGATAAAGTTATACTACATAAGCATTAAACATTCATTTACACATTTCCGAACGCATAACACGCCCCTTCCTATCCTACACCTTCCACTTTCTCTCTCGAATAAAGGATCGCGACGCGCACGCATTGGAGTTCCCGCTAGACGCTCCTAAATACTAATTAAATCGCTATATATCAATATAAAATCACACGCGAGTGTTCCCTGTCAACAATAAAAACGTCTTGGTGGTGATACAACTCAAGAACCGGCGAAGAAAGGGATTTGAGAAGATATTCAATTCAATTCAAAATATGTGGCCATTCCGACCTGCCTGATTCTTCCCCCCCTTTTTGAGCGAAGGGTAAGTCACCTCCAACGACAAAAAAATTAAATACACTGTAGCGAGTAGGCGAGTAACTGTAGACGTTACAACGATGCAGCAGTTCATACGATGCTACGTCACATATGGCGTGATCGCGCGTAAGATGGACGCTGTACATCTATTGTCTCTTTATCACCGCTACTTTCGAAAAGGGTCAGGACCGAACTTTTATTTTATTGTGTCATGTTTACTATTGTTAATTATTTTTAAATCGAAATAGCGCAACGCCGTATTGCAAAATAATTGGTGCAACAGGTGCAAAATAAATAATTACATTGTTTTGTTGCTGGAGCTTTCTAATTGCTACCTACTTGACCTGCAAGCATTCTCTACTCCGGTTCAGAAGTACTAATTAGTAAGTGGTTGGGGATAGTAACCTAATCACTTCAACAGAATTAGTGGAAGGCACTATTTCACACGGTCACAGAAGGGAGACCTTTCCTTCAAAACGTTTTGGGGTCTAAAAATTTAAGCATGGGATTGATAGGTGTTGGTGAGGCAATCACATCACGGATTACCGTCTCTCCTAACAATAAGATCACTGTATGTTATTTGTCAGTTCGACTCTGGCTTCTTTGGGATTTTTTAGTTTCATTTCTAAGAGTTCAATCATCTAAACCATTAGACTAGTGTAACCGATTGCTCACACTTTGGCTATATACTTCACTTACACTTTACTTGAAATTGGAGTGGGTGAAATAACTTAAGATAATATAACTTTATTTGTATAAACATGTATACAGATGATGTTACAGGTATAAAATTAGTTTGAAGATGATTCTTCCATTAATTTTATTTTATTATTTTTGGAAAACTTACAGCTAGTAAGGACAAAGGCAAATTAATAATAGCAAGTGATGGCCAATTACTTCGGTAACAACTAATTTTAGACACACAAATGGACAATGAACAACTTCCATTGATTCGGTGTTGGAATTGCGATCATGTGGTTATACCTAGTAGTTGTGCAATAGTGCACTGGATGTGGTGGAGTGCACACACAACCAATGTGAACCCACTTCCTTTTTTTTTGTGTGTGTGCACACACGGTGTGCTAAACTGCTCCTAAAATAGCATGGAGCCACTCCTAACTCAAGCATTTCGTTTAGCTGGTGGGTATAACAAGAATAGGTACAAGTAATGTGTGACCCATGTCATTAGTATTCTTTAAAGAAAAAAATATTAACGCAAACGTCCTATATCCTTTTCGTTCAATTTTATAGGGTTGCCGTGGCGGCCAGTACCGACTCAACAACAACAATTACAACGTTGCTGCCTCCAACAGTTTCTTTAGAGAACTACTGCGACTACTACATTGTGTTTTGCTTGAGAGCTCACAAGTAAATATGTATTTATTAACCTAAGATATACCAACAACTGGATGTTTACAGGGTCCTGTCCGATAAACACCCAGTTGATTTTTGTAATGGACCTGACTCTTAATTGAGGTATTCGTTTCGGAGTGCAATAAAAACGAGTAGAAGGCACACGTCATGTTTTTTTTTAAATATATAAGTAAATTATGCGTTTAGAAAAGGTTGACTAGTTGAGCCCTTTAGTTAGCTACTCTTTCCAATACAAAAAGATACTTTCAATTCTGACTTATAGTTCCAGAGAAAAGCGCCTTCAAACAAACAAACAACAAAAAAAATCTCAGCTTTATATATTAGTGTAGATATTTTTACTACAATTTTATTTTAAGACAATAAAATATACAGTGTTACAGAAAGTTGTGCTCATTATATTGCATTATATTTACATATTTACCTACCTTTATATATAAACATTCGTGTCACATTGTTTGTCCGCGATGAACTACTAAACTAATGAACCAATTTAATTGAAATTTTGCACACGGTGTGCAGTTTCGTCCAACTTGAGAGATAGGATAGCTTTTATCTCAATTTATTGTCACAATATTTTTTATTGCAAAATAACTAAACCACGGCAACGCATGGATGGCTATCTTATTTAGGTATATATATTTTTAAGACATTGAAAACATTGGTAGAAACTGCAGATAATAATTCTTTAAATAAAATATCTTAGCTTTCAGTTTCGTGACGATTATGAAATAGAAGTCCTTAATTGATTATAATGGCTAAGTCATCGGACTTGCGTTCAAATAGCAGGGGGTCGATTCCCATCCAGCCGTTAATCCATTGACAAAAACATTTAGATTAGTTGAACGGGTTACCAGAAAAGTTGTAATGAGTCTATGTGACCAACGTCATTAGAAATATTTATATCAATCTTCGGGTTGTATATATTATAATTATATAGCATAGTACAAAAAGTAAAGTAAAATAAATAACAATTTTTATAATGTTTTATAGCACAGGAAGAATATGTGCAAGATCATTATATTTCTCATACCACGAATTTAAAAACTACTGTAGTTTGGAGTATGTCAATTGTATGGAAGGCAATAATGGTAAGTACCTTATTTTTTATGGGGTAGTTTTCTAAAGTTTGAATAAATTGGTTAACAGTTCTTACAGAATTAAGTGTAGGTGATAAGTGTATCTGATATTGGAACATTTACATCACTGAATAGGAAAAAAACCATCGGTTTGAAATTCGAAGTATTATCACCTCCGTTTCTCATAAAAGAGGGTGGAATATGTTTTTATTTTGGAATTATTCGATCTGTTGTTGAGATAACTCTTTCAAAAAAAACCGACTTCAACAAAGAAAACTATTCCATGAAAGACTTATATATGGTTTTCTCATGGATGCCATTGTCAGAACTGGACCAAATTGAAATGGCACCACACGGGAAGCACCAGCTTTCAAATAAAAAAAGAATCACCAAAATCGTTTCACCCAGTCGAAAGTTCTGAGGTAACAAACATAAAAAAAACATACAGTCGAATTGAGAGCCTCCTCCTTTTTTGAAGTCGGTTAAAAAATCCATTAAAACTAAGTTCAAAAATTATGCATGTTAGCTTTTAGAACAAATATATCATAGATACACGATCTCGTACAAAAATGCGTCAAATAGTAGCTACAACAAACACAAAAACACAAATAGTTCTACAAATTTACGTGCATGCATTAAATACGTCGTCCATTGAATATTCCTGTGAATATATGTTGTAATAGTTTGATACAAAAACTGGAATGTATAGCGTCTGTAGTTTATTACATACCACAATGGAGCATATTAGACTCGGGTACATAACACATTCCACTAGCACGCTTTCAAGAGTAAAAAGGACATGTGCGCAAGCTACGTACCTATTTAATAATAAACTTTTTAAATAATCGTTTGTTACCACTGTAACATTACCATTTTTATACTTTTAAAAATTAGTATGCTAATAATATAATATAATATATAAAAAATAATTAGTAGGCTAATATGTAAGTATGTTTATCAGCAGTCTGGTAACTAATAGTACAGGCTCTGCGTAGTTTGGAACCAGACGGCCGTGTGTGAGGTGTCTCAAGTTATTATTATTATTATGTTATTCTTATTTTTTGGCTATGAGCGCTCAACTGTCGTTACGACTGCACTCAAGCACAGATTAGTTGATGCCAGTTTTGAGGCCTATCAAACATCTATGGTATACATATATTATATGATCGAAGGATGAACAGCAGACACTAACACGGACTACTAGATTCAGAGAAAAGTTACATGCTTTAATACCACACCAAAAAGTCGAACTAATCCCTTCGACAGATCCTTTTCAGTTCGAGTCGGCAAAGTCTGTAATTAACTGCCCACGTCTGTTTTCCAGGCAATTATAATTCTGGAACCATCAAGAGTAGTATGAATAGGGTTCTCTTGGATAGGCGTACACTTGCCATCAGGTGAGATGGAAGGCAAACGCCCATATCATTTATTAGTAAAAAAGGACGGCGTACCTGTTCTTTTTTCTGATAAATGATACATGATGAATGATGACAAGAGACACTAGTCTTGTTGTGAGTTTTTAAAAGTAACCGGTTACAACCAGGCGAGTCGTATCCTTGTTTCCATCATAATAGTAAAAGTCAGTGTTAAGGTGGGTGTGGTAATCAGTATTAAGCCATTATTCTTGATGTTAAATGGGCCTTCCTCAAGAATTGTGCTATTAAATGCTCCAATAGGTGATAGTCACCACCAGGTGAACCGTCTACGTGTCTGCCCACTATACTATAAAAAAATGCAAAGCTAAGCTTAAGCTTTGACATATTAGTACTACTCTGTCAAGAAAGTACCGGGAAAAGGTCAATAAAACACAAAATGTTAACTATTCTTCCAAATTTATTGTATCGCCTTCAATGTAGGCCCCTTCAGAAATAATACACTTTCACCAACGAATAATCCAGTTATTAAAATAGAAGTTTGTTGATTAGTTTACATATCAAACTCATAAACCCCTGTCTCATCACCAGTAACGATGCGTTTTACGAATGTAGGGTTGGAATTGACTGGTTCTAGCATGTCTTCAGCGCCTTTTACGCGATTGAATTTTTGAAGAAATTCAGATCTTTCAGGACTAGTCGAGCGGCAACGTGTTTCATGCCCAAGCGATTATTTAAAATGGTAGGAATCGATTCATGAGATACAAAGTTCAGCGGCTATCTCTCTCAAACTTGAATAAGGATTTTCAGTAACAATTTATTTCACTTTAGAGATGTTAACTTCAGTTGAAGACGTTGATGGCCGACCAGAGCGAGGGGAATCTTCCAACAAATCTCGACCGCTTTTGAATACACTGTACCACCCATATGCACGAGTTTTTGATAAAGTCGATTCACCGTATGCTTTCTGTAACATTTTTGGCGACTCTGAACATTAAATGTAATTTGCAATGCAAAATTTGAGACAAACTATTTGTTCCATGTTTTTACCCATTATAAAAATCGCAAAACACAATCTTGAGATGAGGTTACAAAATCGAGTACTGAAAACAAACTAAATTACAGATATTGCTCAAACTTCGCGGTAATATAGAAAACAGTTGTGCCAACTTAACCACAAAAAAGAATTATTTGAATTGAATTTGAAACTAGAAGTAAATTATCATTTCCCGATACTTTTATAACAGAATGTACGACGACTTTTCCAGAGTACGCTTCCTAAGGTCGCCGGAGATCATTAAACGCCCTGCGGCGCTCGGTGCGTCTGCTGCGAGCAGAGAGAATCGTACTCTCTCTCCCGTTCCGCCACTCCTTTGCGGACATCATCTCCTCGCAGAAGGAGGCGACGGCGTTCCATGCGCACTCACACAACAACCACGGTTAAGCGATTACCCGCAGCACCGACTGCCATGACATACGTAATACGTTCATGTAACTTGGACTGGCTCCGTCCCGTCCACGCTTCCAACGCCCACGGCTTTTGGCCAATGATACTTTACATTTTCATAATTAAATCTAATCACTAATTACAGTATGGGAATTAGCACATATGGGTGGCTGTCTCCAGGTGCCTCTAATAGATCTCGAATTCAATGCGTGTAAGTATAAATCTTTTTCTATTTTTCGTTAAGGTGCTAAACTTGCGGTCAGGAACTTGATTGGTCAAAGTCATATATATACATACATAACGGGTGTAAGAAACGGCCTGCCGAAACTTGAAATAGTAAATTCAGACCATCATTCTGAATGGAAAATTATTAGAATTTTCAGCCAGAATTTTTTTTATTTTACATTTTTTTGCTTAAAAGTAATTTCACAATGAGTAAACAGAACATTTTACCAAACAAAAAACTATGTAGTTATGTAATCAAAACAACATTTATGCAATCAGCTGCTTCGACGGCGCCGATCTTTTAAGGTCTTCACCGTACCGCACAAAAATTATACCTACGTATGTTGCGTATACATTGCGTAGCGCAAAATCAAACTAAAGACTGTAAATCCTTAATCTCGCATTTTTGCATTGTGATTAGTATCCAAATATGTATATATATACATTTTCGTGTTGTGCGTGTGAAAACCTCTCTGACCGTCACCACTATCTGATTTTTCGGTGTTGTGGAATTTTGGAACCGAACTGACTAAACCCTCTTAGTTTGTTATCCTGCGCCTATAAAGATATGAGACCCAACAACGACTGTCAGCATATAAACGGGGCCCCAGCTAGCACTCGCCCACAAAAGTGAGGGCGCCTTTCGGTAATTCATTGTCACTCCTTTGCGATTGACCATTACAGTGGGTGGTGAAGAAAAGCCGTCCCTTTTAAGCGCGGCTACACCCAACAGGGCATGATACGCAGAAAAGCTTGCCTGCAGCGAATCCTATCAGCATGGTCGTTTTCCTACCGGATCCGCTCAGTTGCCATCTTCTGTGAGTCGCGTTCCATGCAGAATACATCACCTTTTTGGATATTTTTTGCAAGCAAATTTGAATTGGTATATATTATTCAAGTTTATTTCAAGCATATACGAGTAATTACTGTCGATTACTGGTGCCATCAATTTCCTTTATTCATTTACTTCAAGCAAAATTAATTTAATTTCAATGACGACGATAATGATGAATTTTTTCATTGTTATAATATCAGTAACATAATAATACCAGTTTGGAAACAGAGAAATAGATTTTTTTTTGCAAACGTTCACTTCATGGTTACATGAAGATATAATAAAAGGATGTACAATGTTTGTTAATTGATTTATTCTGTTTTCAGACTACACTTATACTAATGATAATCATTTGGATCAATATTATGTGCTGAACGACTGGTGAAGTAAATGGACAGCTCGACTGAACGATGGATACCTCATCCTGATTCAGAAGCATTTGATTAGTATTTAGAACAATTTACTGTCCTGTGGTAAAATCATAAAGATTCACACGAGTCCGGTAGCAGGTACGGGCCACGGATTGAAAATGCTGCAAACTTTTTATGAAGTAATTTATGTTACAACGTGCAGCGCTTCTTTATATTCTAGATTTTTTTTTTTAATATGCTAAATATAGGTCAACATTTTTGGTACCAATAGATAAATCGTTTTTTTTTTAAATACAAATAATAATCTATTCTAAATAATTGAGTTAAAATAATTAGAAGTTAAAATAATTACAAGATATTTTTGTAATCTTGTTTTTAGAAACGCACCCGTAAATAGACGGGCAAACAGGTTTTTCTTTGATGTGTTTGCCTTGTTAGAACCTTGTTAGAGATCGCAGTCAAGTTATTTTAAGAGTTTTAAAATTGAAAAGTTAAAAACAGTATTCTTAAAGGACGCATTGTTGTCCATGCGTTTCCGTCATAATCCTTTTCTTTGATATTACAAATAACATTACGTTGGTTTGTGAATTTGAGCACAAACACGAGGAAGATAATCCATACACTGTGGAATCTATTTAAAAAAAAACAGCTAGTTTGTAGTTTAAGCCAGCAAGCCTTAAAAAAATGCGAAATGAAACTCAAAATATATAAAAATAGATCTCTTTTAGAGTGTTAGTAATAATTTGCTTATCTTTCTCGTTAATAACATATTAATACTGAAAGGAAATTCTCTGTATCTTTTTTCAATCAAAATTTAACTCATGGAGGATTTGAAATGTAGTATACTTAAAGTTTATACATATATTTTTTTTATATATATATGCATAGTATGTGTACTTTATACAGTATGTGTTGAAATGTGCTGTTATAAATTTAAAAATACTGTAAAATCTGCCACAAAAAACCACTTAGGTCCAGCATATATGTTGAACTGCCATGATACAAAAAGACAATACAATGCTATCATTGTATAGACTTTTAGTATCATGTTGAACTATTTCAACTTATAATTAAAATTAATAGTTTGATTTATGTTACAACCTTTTTGTATTGAATTAAATAAAACGAAACATTTAAACTTGAATGAATTATGGTCGAACGTCGACCACCAGGCGTTCTCGAGTTATATAGTATAGTTGGTAGTAGTGGTTATATAATAGTTGTAGCTAACGATGTTTTTTTAAACCATTTTGTACATATTAATAATTAAAATTGTTACGTTTATCACTTACGTTTACTTACTCCTTTTTGATCCTGTGGCATTAGTTGCTTTTATGTTGCAACATAGCAATTTAAGTCCTGATAAATCTAAGATTAATTAATGAAGTCGTTGAAAAAACCCAAGTTTCAAAACGGATGTTGAGACCTGAAAGTCGAATCTGTAAGATTTTAAGCTCTTGTTGAATTTATTTCTGGACTGGTAAGTCTTACAATTTCGGAGTAGAGGTCCCAGAGTCTTCTGCTGGTGTGGGCCATAGTGATGCAAATGTAAGGAAGGAGTGAGGCATGTTAAGTTCCACTTTCGTAGCTGATATTTTTTTAGAACACATTGTACATTAAATTTAGCAAAATAATTAACAAAATATTCAGAAATTTCATTAGAATTATATTCCGTTCTTAATGAAGCTGTTTATATGCCCAGGTATTACTTATTACATTTCGAGCTTAGCACCGACTTCAAACAGACCAGTAGGGACCTAGTGCCTTTATAAAGTTACCTATTATTTTAAAAGTGTCACATGTATTGTAGTTTAAAAGTATGTTAATAAGTTTGAAATCGATTATTTTTCATGTTTCAGTGCTTTTTGAAGTCGGTTTAACTTTTTTTTAAGTGTTTATTTATTCATTTGTAGTGTAAGGTACGTATGTACTGAGTAAATACGGTAAATACCGTATTTACTCAGTACATATACAGTACAGTAACATTACTTACTGTAATGTAAATTACCGAACGGAAATACCTATCGGTGAACATACATAAAAAAAATACATACAACCGAACATAGAATCTCCTCCTTTTTTGAAGTCGGATTAATATCACTTAGGTGTATATAATTTTTTTAAGTTTTCAATGTTTCTTGTTTGTTTTGAAAACAGTGCTGAGTTATACCTACTTACTTACCATGTTTTTTTTCACTTGCTATAATATATACTTTTTAAGAAGCTATAAGAAGAGGCGCCAATTAGCCATCTACATACAAATAAAGAATATATTCTGCCAAAAGCTTTTCTTCTCTCGTTTTCTTCTCTGGTTGAAATTAACACCCGCCGACTAAAGAATCAGGTCGTTTTGTGAACTCACGCGCAAGTGACGACAAAGCGTACTGATTCTAATGCCGGCGGATTGCTTGTCTTTTTCTTTCTTGTGTCCGTAATTTTCTGAAAACTGAAATATCATATTAACACCGGGCAAGTGCGAGTCGGACTCGCGCACGAAAGGCTCCATACCATCGTACAAGAATTACAAAAAAAAACCCTGAAAAAATTACAGTTTCTGGTACGAAGATATCCTTTATTTTTTAATTATTTTTTTTTACTATACTGGCAGTAGAAATAGGTACACACTCTGTAAAAAAATCAATTGTCTTCCTATTATAGTACACTAGCAACCCGTCCCGGCTTCGCACGGGTACAAATTATATACATAAACCTTCCTCATGAATCATTCTGTCTGTCTGTGTATTAGTGAAAACCGCATGAAAATCCATTCAGTAGTTTTTGAAGTAATAGAAAGATGTTGATCTGATGTTTATATCTTATGTTCTCGCCTAAAGCACTGGAATGGCTTTCTTTCTTTCTTTCTTTCACGATGTGCCGCGCTCTGCTTCGGACGTGTGTACTGTGACATTTAATAATTAATATTATTAATGTAAAGGTGGTGTAAGCCGACACTCGGTATATTGACAGCCATAAGTGAAACGCTTGTGGCAAATGAGTTGCTGGCGTTCTTGCAGCAGAAGCTGGACGTGGTGGACGAGGTGTCCGCCATCCAGATCTGTGTGTCTAACTTCGGCGAGGAGGATATTGCTGCTGCCAAGCACCAGTTGTTCTGGTTGCTTAACAAAAGTACAAAAGTGACCAGATGGTGTCTCGCTGGCGTGACGGGATAAAGAAAAGTGTAGAAGACATCATCACGTTACTGAAGAAAACTGATCCTGATGACGTGCCCACGTTTGTGGCGAAGGACTTACATAAGTTTTTTTTCCGTCACATTCGACCACGTCGATGTTACTGGTCTGCTGAAGGACATTGTCTTTTTAAAGGCAGGTTTAGCAGATGTACAGAAGAAGTAAGAGACATCCCAGATCACTGTCACAGACTTGCGGACCGGACTAGAAGAGGTACGCGAGTCTGTGCCGGGGTCACCGGCACGTGTAAGTAATATAAACATGCGCCGCGGTGCATGCCACGATACATCGGCTGCAAGCTACACGTCAGCAGTTTTGTCACCGACACCGATTGCAAAGTCTGCATTGTGCCCCGCGAGCGCGTCACGCAGCTCTGCGCCCGCCCCTGCACCTCTTCAGCCCTGCGAGACCAACGCGACCTATGACCCAACGGTCACTCGAGCATCCCTGCTGCACCATCTGTTAAGCCCTTGCCTATGAAAAAGGTTTCGTGACTGTGCAAAGGAAGAAGCACCGATCGCGAAACACTAAGAACTGCTGTGGCAAGGGCTCTGTAGACCCTAATGTAAAGGTGCGTGCCACTGCACCAAACACCCCAGTGTACATCTCTCGCCTACACTACACCACTGAAGCAGAAGAGATCGCCAAGTACGTGTGCCAGAAGCTGAATTATGCACCGAGAGTGCAGCTGCTTGAGTCACGCCGCAACGTTAACTTCAAGGCGTTCGTGCGAGTACCCAACTGTTATCTGTAGCAGGTGTTAGATGAAAGCTTTTGGCCGCAAGGTGTCGTATTTAGTCTCTTCAATGGACAAGTACCAATGGACCGCACAAAGACATAGTGCAAGTAGTGAAATATTACTAACTTAGTTTTAAATTATATTTACTAACACACATGTTTTAGTATGTATATTTAGATTAAGGTATTTATCTATTGACCTATGCAGCCTGAAATAAATGATTATTATTATTATTATTAATCTCATAACCCTCGATTTCAATGTACGTATCATCAGTTTACCGATGACCTGCAAACGTTCTTCGAAGCTAAGGTTGAAGACATAAGAGCAACAACTGACACGGTTAATAGAGAACTAGAAGCTATTGAAAACTGGTCTAATAGGTTTGGGTTAACAGTTAACCCGACAAAGTGCCAGACCATCATAATCGGTAGTCACCGATCGTTGAGTAGAGTCGACTTCGAGACGCTTTCAGCTGTGACTTTTAACGCTACTACCATACCTACAGATTACAAATTGTTACACTTTATATGTAAAAGTAAACAGAATCAACTCGTCAATAGTTTATCATTTAGGATACGTATTATGTCGCTATGTATGTGTGTGTATATGTATCTGTGTATGTGTGTATATTATATATATTCGTATCAAATTTTAGTATGTATCCTATTTATTTTACAATTTTTAACATATTTTTAAGTGCTCCTACTTCTTTTCTCTGACTGTCTAGAGAGGTTGACTGGTAGAGAATGCCTTAGACATTAAGTCCGCCTTTGTACTAATTTGCAAAAAGTTTTAAATGTATCCTTGTATCCACATCAAGCCGGTAAACGAAAGCTCTTTATAGAAAGATTAAGAGTCATCTTCATTCTGCTGTACATGTCCCATTTCTGAGACAATGATGATATATTATGTATGAAAGTTTCTTAGGAGAAACTAATGAAACAAAATGTGATAACATGTTATTTTGCACGACACGGTAAAATTAGTTGGTTGATGGCGCAGGATCTACAAAGTGACTATGAATATTGATTCTCTGTTTTCTATTGTCTTTAACACTCAAGGGAATTCGGTTCCAGGAAATCACAGCGTCGTCGACCAGATTAAATGTTGGACACCGTAAAAGTTTACGATTTAATCTCGATAAACGGTAAAACAGAATACGTTTTTATTGTTAATGAATATACTGTAGCACTCTCTGTGCTTATAGTCGCTAGACTTTATTAAGAGGAAAGTTCCCTCAGGGAAGTGGTGTGTCTTACGGGAGATTATAAATTAAATATTGGTATCTGGAACTAAATTCTACCAACAACTGGGTTGACCTCTATCTTTCCCGTCTCCGACTGTCTTCTTTTTCTTCTCTATCAATTTTTTTATATAATAACGTATATCGTAACGTTTTTTGCGCCCGAGTCAAAGGATTTGAAGTGTCCCGAAGTTCTAACGCCGGGTGACGACTGAGTTCCCCACGAGGTTGCACGAGTGTGTAGTGACGTACTTCGAGACTTCGGTCAATTTCTACAAGTACTTCATCAAAGCAACTTCGCGAATAGTGTAGAAGAGCTATTAAAAAAAAATACAAAAGAAATACAATATTTTCTCACAAACGAGTGCTTATTCATACCAAAGAGTTTGATATGCTACAATTCTTACATGATACAAGCTTTCTACAACAGTTTAACCCATGTAGTACTTGAAGCAAAACCTCCATGAACAAACACGTCAAGGTGTAAACACTTTATTGGTCCAATGTTGTCGAAATATATAAGCATCATATATACCTATAGATGTAATAACGTCTTTCCAAAATAGGTTTTCAAATATTTCAGGTTATTGAGAACGTCTAACTGTAATAGGCATAAAAGAAAAGTAGTCGTTTTCTATCAGTTGAAAGACTTCAGAATCGGATTAGTAATTTCGCAGATTACCCTCTACATCCAAACTTATAAACTTTAACGCTTTGGTAATTTATCATCATCATCATAGGACATTAGGTACGTTGCATAGTAAAGCTCACAAACCTGGGAGGTTTCTTTAAAGTCCAGAACTTTAAAGAAACCTCCCAGTTGTGAAGATTTACTCACTGAATTCTAATGGTTAATCCTCTTACTGTAAAAGAACAAAAACTCACTTCAATGAATGATAAATTGGTCTTTATTTAGCTAGGAACAAAACATAAAATAGCTTATTATCTTTTACACAATAAAACATTACATAATAATCACAAGTTGCGTGTATAAAATATTTAATAACTTTAAAGTAAAATTGACAGGCTGTTGGTCTAGTGGTTAGTGATCCAGTCAGGATCTGCGCCAGAGATTTTGGTTTCTATTCCCATCTAATTTGTTCTGTGTCTGTGCTGTGTAATTTATCTAAAATATGCATGTATTAATAATATACAAAAGTATGTTTATCAGCAGCCTGGTTACCATGGTACAGGCTCTGCCTAGTTTGCGATCAGACGACCGTGTGTAAAGTTTAAAGAAAAAAGGTAATACGATCAGGCTACACTTACACTCGGAATAACTGCAGCAAGTCCTTAACTTTGTTACGAAACTAATCTAATAAATTAAATAGCATTGCAGTCACTCTTTGAAATGACTAGTATTCGAATTTTAAAGCGATTGAGATAAATGTTTAATAAATCTCGAGAAAACCTAATTACCTTGATTGTAAACTATATTTGTGTACAAATATTTTAGTTGAAGTTAGATTTGATTAATTCCGTATTATTTGACATACACGTTAAAAGGGTGCAATAGATAATATTTAATATAATGCGTATTAAAAAGTGTGTATAAATAAGGTTTTATGGAAGTTGAAAGACGCCACATATTATGCCTATAAAATCTAATAATGAATATATTATCGTATATTTTTATAAGTTAGTAAATAACGTGAAAACGTGTAAACCTTTATAGTATAATCCATTGAAGGTTATCTGTGTTTATCCCAGTGCGTTTGTAACATTTGGTTTGCATATCTGTCTATATAAATACATATTTATTATTCAGAAAATTGCTGCTTGTATACTTTTATCCCCTCTGACATGAGAGACTCTAATATTGAGCATGTTACATAAATTAGTATAGGAATTGAACAGAAATCAAACTATAATATAATAATAAAATAAAGTTTCACGAAAAAATCATCTCTGTTTCCCAATATTATATCCTGATAGTGGTAAGTGTAGCCAAACCGCTGTTTCCGACAGAAATCCCGTTACAATTGCACGAACAACTAATCCCTCAAGGATATTACTGAAATACTTTATAGTCGGAATAATTATGCTAGTTGCGAAATTTCACCATGAAAAATTCTCTTTTAAACCAAGCACAAAGACATTTTTTACAAATTATCTCAACAAAGAAAGATAAGATATTAGCCTTTAAAAAAAGTTAAACGCATTACGTGACTGCCTATCTTTGTGTGAGTGACTTAAATGTAATTTATACTTATACTAATTATTAATTATAAATTTAATTTATTATAATTTAGAATATTTCAGCTTTTTGATGTTACGTCATAAATTACTATAAAGCGTTTATTTAAACAATTATGTTCTTTTAGAATGATTTTATTTTTTTCTTAAACGATTTTAACGACATTGTAATATACTGGAGAGCAAGGACTCCGGGTCACATAAAGATAGCAGAATAGAAAACCTCGTAAACTAACGATCTTAGCTGAGTGAAATGAATAGTGTTTAATAGACAATTAAATACTTTGCTTATATAGCATACATTTTGATTCGTATCTTCATATAACCCAGATTCATTGTTCTCGAGTGTGACAGGCTTGCATTTTTGCTTTACTTGTGTAATTCTTTCTCCCCAAAGAACAAGATTGTTTTACAATTATTTTAATTTCAAATTATATTTAATAGGTAATATAGTTTATTATTTTGTAAGACATAATATAAATTAGGGTAGGATATTCGTATTATTTTTAATTAGGAACTGTATAACCCAGAAAGGTTCTACTGTCACCCTAAATTCATATCATGTCTAGGCACTGTTAATAAAGTTATGGAACTATGTCTAAGAAAATTAATTGTAAATATTTGTATACAATTTGTAATCAGAAAAGTTTTTTCTGAAAAAGACTTGAGTTTGACAATGACACTTTTATTTCAAATAAAAGAGCAAAATAGATCATGTGTACACTTTAACAATTAACAGAAAGCGAATGTACACAAAGCGTAGGAGATGATGTCTTAGGCGAGAATAAAATAAGAGAGATTTTTATTTAAAGAATGATAAAGCTATTATAGAAGAAATGTTTACATTGTTAGATGTTAACTTTGTCATTCACCATATCCATCAATATTACATTTATAAAGATTTAAAAGTATATTCTGTGTTTTAAAAACCCTTACACGTCGATACGACCTTTGAAACCTCGTTACGTTTTTCACATGCTCATGTCCCTCACGTACGTTTGCGTTTACGTACGAACCCTGAAGTATTTTACAAAAAAAGCGACAGCAAACAGGAGAAAATTAAGATAGTTTATTCGTTAATTTTCATTTATAACAGTCGCACTACAGCAGGTGTATTAAATTATTTTTAATGTCTACCATAAATAATCTTTTTGTAATCTTATTTATTCCATTCAAATATAATACAAAAGCAAACATGTATTGTATCGGCCCTGGAGAAATTATCGAAATAGGTATTCTATTAAATGAAGGGCCTGAAGACACAACAAATTCAGCATTAATAGTCAATAGTAGTACCATCAATAATAGTAGTAACGGAATCTGTTATTTTAAGCATCCCAATGTTGGCTTAGAACTTGGTTTCTTTAAATATACCTTCAACAAGATTAAATAAGTGTTTATTGGGTACAATTCCTCCTTTATCCCTTAAACGAGGCCTATTGTTTCAGACGTTGCTTTGGTTAAAAAAATTATTTTATTTTGCAATAGTATTGATATCCAGATATCAGGCTAGATAAAAATGAAATTCCAGAGATTGAAGAGATAATCAGCTTAGCACTGGGCAGAAAAAGACTACGAATTATAATAACGATAATATGTCATGTGCCTTGTAGAAACACTAAAATATTGATGGTTATTAAAACTATGTAAAAGTTAACATTAATACAAAAATAACTTTAACTACCTAGTATAAACACATGTTTGAATTGAAGTAATAATAATTAACTAAATGTTACAAAAAATAATCCTCTAGTATCACATTTTGTAAATATTTTTTAAGATGAATCTTTATTCCTAAAAAGTAGGAAAATTTTTCTTCTTTTCACCTGCTATTTAAAACTGGTCTTCAGTCAAGATTCAAAAATCTATCAGACAAGATTTGTAAGACTGAACAAAAGACAGTGATTAGCAATCACCCAAAGCTTCATTTAGGGCTGTAAATATTACTTTATTATTTCGTGCTTTGCTTATTTTATGTAACTCTGTAATATAATTATGTCATTATAAAATCTAAATTGCTCTTTTATTTTTCCTGGACTTCGCAGAAGGTTAATTTAAAAAATAAATTACTATATCAATGTAACATTCTATACCTAACAAACCGGTATTACAGTGAATATATTCGTATATCTATAAGTTACATCTAGACATAGAAAAGAATTTAATCGTGATTTAATTAATAAAGCGTCAATTGTGAGTGATATTATTCTATATACATTACATCTAAGTAATGAAACTAGATTACTTTTCATATTTCAATTTATCATTTTACTGCTGCGATTTTTAGTAAAATATAATCTCAAAGGCTAACGTCATTTAAACCTGACGCAAATCTAGTCTACAAATAATCAAAAATAATACGTTCTGGGTTCGTATTATTACACATTTTTATTACACCGTTTTATACACAGCAGTAAAATTCTAATTGGAAAATATTCTAGTAAAATTTCGTCTATCATTATTCTTTTAATTATCTGTTAACATCAAATCATATGTCAATTATCTGATATACCTTTAGATTGGATGAGGAACTTAAACAAAGATTCTGATTTTTTCTTTTGAATTCAATATTCACCTATTATTTGTTGATTTGTAAATATAATGTAAGTTTATTTTATATGAGTTACGTCTTAAATGGATCTTCAGTTGATGAACATTAGTCATAATACATATATGTATTATGTAAATATATATTGTAGCTAATGTTCGAGATACGAGCCATTTATTGTTTGAATAGGGATGTAAAGAAACAAAAGAATACATATTTATACAAAATTGGATTTTTGAAAGACCTTTGACACCAACAATTAATAAAACCATTATCGTAGACGTAACTCAATTCCAGCAAAATTGTCAGTAAAAAGTAACCTCTGTATAAAATAAATTTAATTGAATTAAATTTAGCGTCTACTGGGCTATAAAAATATGTTAATAACTAGGATATAATAATACATGCAAATGAAGTACGTTATAAATAAATGTAAGTCTAGTGCTGTTACTGTAAAGTATTTTTAAATATTATAATGTCTTCTGAGTTCTTTTTATTGTTCATTTATTTCATTTTGTATGAATACATACGATTTACGTACGTTTTTTTTTTTCAAATTATAACGAGTTGTGGTTTTCTCTTTTTGGTAAGCTGTAATGGAATAAATAGTTCCTTGGGGCATACCCTTCTAGACATCAAATCAAATGTTCCTTAGTTTTTTATTGCTTTTGAGATGACTTTTAGAAACTATCATGTGAAAAAAATGTAATATGTTGTTCTTTTGTTATTGTTTGCACTTTTCAAAATAAATTAGAGTTTCGGAAGTTCTATATCCACTGATACATAATAAAAGTAAAATAAAATTTGTAGAAAATGAAAAAAAAAGTGGCACTATTGCACTACTTCATAAAGATACATTTACATAAATGTGTAAATAGAATGTGTATGGTATAAACCTGTTTTAATATTTGTGTTGTTCTAATTAAAAATATAAAACAACTTAGTCAAACGTTTTTATTATCTAATAATATTTTATAAACAAATCAATAGTCATTGCATATAAATATATCATTACAGTTAACTTAATAGACAAATGAAACAAAAAGTAAGATATCGAACACAGGTGTACTCTTACTGTTGAATACGGAACGGTCAGCGCGCGACCGCAACGGTCAGCAGTACAGCTATAAATGCAAGTACTTTCATCGGTTGCGATGCGTACGCGCCGTTGCACTCGTCTCCCTCGCAGCAAAATGTGCGTGCACCCCACCATTCTGTAAAAAAAAAAAAATTCAAATTTTATTTTAATTGCAATTACACAACCAAACTGGTTGCCTGAAAATATTATCAGAGTCTGATATAGTTTAGGTTTTCACAAATCGCGAAAAACAGGGAGAAAAATATAATGATGTTTAACGAAATAAAAATAAATCAAAAATATCATATACATAAATATAGTGTATCAATTTTAAGTTCTAAGCTATAAATCGTTAAACTCAACTAGAACCACGTAGATCCACTCAGTCAGTGGCTAAAGGTGTACACACATCTAAGTCAGACCAATCTAATTGGCTGGAACCAACTACTGGCAACACTGGTTCGGACACAAGCTCCATTTACTTAGATGGCGTAGTAATAGGCTATTCCGAATGCTCAAAGCGCTGGAGGTTTTAATCTAAATTCCGATAGCTTTTGGTGAATCTTGCGTTCACATAGTATGGGTGTTGAGTGAGTGTTATAATTAGCAACCGATACTCAAACGATCCGGTCTTTTAACCAATGTTTGTTAAAACGAACATTGGCTAAGAGACCGAAAATAAAGAAACAAAAATAATTTAAAAATAAACTTAGAACTATATAATAAAATGAAATTTGCTTACTTCGCAACAATGATAAGGCAATAAAAAGAAATGGTGCAATTGATTAATTTTCAAATTCATTATTATTTTCAGCTTTTATGGCTGTGTACTGTAAAAGATTTGTGATCTATGCTAATACAATAAAGCTGAAGAATTTTTTTTGGTTCTTTCTCTGTTTGTTTAAACGTACTAAACTCTGGAACTATCAGTCAGATGGGAATAATTATTTTTGTATTGAAAAGAATATTCATTGAGGAAGGTTACATGTTATATAACATCACGCCACGATACTGAGGAGCGGAGCAGTGACCATAAACGAAGGTGAAACTGCAGTTTCTTTCAAAAGTAATATTACGTTAGCAACAATATTCCTTCAAGGATATTTTTATGTTAAGTTCTTTATATTAAAAAGTTAGCTTATTTAATTCAACTTCTAGTGTAGATTGACTGTCTAAATGTATGTTTAAAGTTTTTGACATTGAGACTAGTTCACCAACAATAAGTAGAAATACTAGTGGCAAGAAATTTACAGTAGTTTTCTTAACTTTTAAATTTGATAATGTAATTATATAGGCAGGAATTAATACGATCACGTATTTAAAAGGTATTATATTATATACCTTTGATTTGCCTAACGTTTCGACCAGGTTGCACTGGCTGTGGACATAGGCTGACTGCTGTTACCCTGTGCAACCAACTACCACGGCAGTGCAACCTGGCAGTATTACTGATAAAAACCAATAAGACTATTGAACTATATTTTATTTCATACTGTCAGGACAAAACCTGGATTAAATAGATCCTGATTAATTAGATCGGAACTCATATATTTTTTATTCAAAATACAAGATATAACAGGATTGGATGTCCCCATACCTTTTAAAATATTTTAATTATGTAGATAAGCTTGTTATGTGATCAATATGTGATAGATATACGTGACTATAATAATATATTGTCATGCTATGATAGTCACGAAAGACAGAGTTATCATATACAAACATTATTAGTATTCAGAGTACAGCAATCATTATTATAATTGGTGGTATGGCGTGTTAGTTATCGCTTACCTACAATTTTGCAAATACATAAAATAAAACGATAAAGAAATAAGTAATTTTTCATCATTTTAGTCCTACAAGTTATGTGGGAGAGCCATGCTTCGGCACGTATGGGCCGGCTCGTTACCACGGCTTCACAGAAAACAGGCAGTGAAGGAATGTTTGCATTGCATCTCGCCGGGTGAGTGAGGTTACCGGAGGCCCTAACCCTTCCCTCTCCCCTATTCCCGTCCTTCCCTTCTCCCTTCTCTTCCCACTCTACCCCCCTCCCCCTCTTCTCCTACCTTAAAGGGCGGCAACGCACTTGTGACTCTCGAGTTGCAGGTGCCCATGGGCGGCGGTAGTCATTTACCATCAGATGACCCGTCTGCTCGTTTGCCCCTATACCAAAAAAAAAAAAACAAAAATCGACTGTTTCCGCCCGGGATCGAACCGGGGGCCTTGTGCGTGTGAAGCACACGTGATAACCGCTACACTACGGAAACATGAGTAACATTGACCAAATTTCGATATAGTTCCTATTGCATATTTTAGACAAACTGCCGCTAGGGACGGATTTGGGATTCTACATACATCGTTTGGTTCGTAGCTGAATCAGAATTTACGATAAGGAACACAATACTCTATTGATTTATGTGTACTTTTCTGACCGTAATGAACCGTATCTAATCTTATCAACTTGATTGGTAATAGGTCTTAAGGACCTTTGGTAGACCTCTGTAACTCTGAGAGTTACAATATATAAAAGTAGATTCTGACATGTTTCCTAAATATAAAAAAATAATAATATAAATACATACATATTTTAAAGTATTTAGACTGACATGTTTTTCTTATAAAGAAATTAAACATAATACAGTAATTTCTGCTTAATACGATCTTACTTAATCCGATTGCTCGCATTTCATGTCAGTCCTTGCAACTTGAAGCATGTTGTCATACAGTTTATCACGGTTATTATGATTCGTCATCCCGTTTAATATGCCATCTGTATACGCGTTTTTTTTCATGCGGTGTTGGAAGAAGGAGAACACGCGATACTGTAGGGTTTTCTTGGACATTCTTCAATTGATGACAATGTTGCAGCCTACGAAATCCATTCAATCGAAGATGTTATTAAAGACTCAAATAAGATTGATTGATTCATATAATTATTAGATTACTACAGGCCAGTACTAGGCGACATCGAAGTTCGACCAGGTTGTCGAACTTTTTAGGGCTCCAACTAATTATAACGAATGCCACAGATATTCGTATGGCAACCGGGACCGACGGCTTAACGTGCTCTTCGAGGCACAGAGGGGTCTCAGTGTATTATGAATGGCTACCAATCCTAAGACTGACATGGCTAGTATTACTTAACCATGTAATGTGCTAAGCTACTCGGTTACCACTTAGCCACCAGCCTCTCTAGTATGAAACAGTTTGAAGATCTAAAAGCCTGACTATAATTCTGGTTGTAATTGTTAATCGGACAAATGTTTTGAACAAAATAATTATAGTTTAGTAAAACTTAAAAACCGGCCAAGTGCGAGTCGGACTCGCACATGAAGGGTTCCGTACCATTATCTATACAACATTAGACACTATAATATTCTGTGAATATTTCAAGCGTCTACCTGTTGGCGTTATTAATATCGAGCAAAAAACGGCAAAAAAATCACGTTTGTTGTATGGGAGCCCCCACTTAAATATTTATTTTATTCTGTTGTTAGTATTTGTTGTTATAGAGGCAACAGAAATACATCTTCTGTGAAAATTTCAACTGTCTAGCTATCACGGTTCATGAGGTACAGCCTGGTGACAGACAGACAGACAGTGGAGTCTTAGTAATAGGGTCCCATTTTTACCCTTTGGGTACGGAACCCTAAAAACACGGTTTAAGTGAGAACTTAATTAAAAAGTAAGAAAGAGTTTCACTATTCACCTCTTGGCTTTATCATCCGACCATCGTTACTAAGTCCATCTGTTGCACTCGTCAAAACGAATTATATGAACCCAAACTCGAGGGGTTTACAAATCCACTAGCCACTATCTACCACCTGGCTTCAAGATCAGATCAGCTCCAAGATACCAAATTATAGTATTGTCATCCAAACTTTCATTCATTCATTCACAAAGTTTCATTTCGATACGACAATTAGAAGTAGGTTAAAATGGATTTCCAAGATTTTGATTTGTTAACATATCATCAGCAGAGAATCGAAATAAGAACTTCCTACACCCAAACTTAACATAGTTTATACTATGGTTTCCAGAAGACAGAGAGATATATATATATATATATATATATATATATATATATATATATATATATATATATATGTGTCGGGAATGGAATTCGCGATCATTAATATTGCAGCCGATTGCAGTACCGTCGCGCCACGTCTCGACATCTCGTATCTTTTGCCAGCAGCTTCGCTCGCCTTAAAATTATTTGTTATATCCCTCAGAACCGGTACTTTTTTACCTTTTCTAAACCCCTGAAAACACAGTTTTTATTCTAAAAGTGAGTTCGTTTGTTTCTTTGTTACGCTCTAACGCCTTAACTACTCAACAAAATTGTACAAAAAACGGAAATAATGGTGAGCTTAACTTCCCTTTACACAAATGTGGCAGTGGAAGAAACAATAAACATAAATGCGAAATTATTGTAAGAGGTACAGATCTACCCACTGCAAAAGAATATGTCTCGAAAGCTGCTACTCCGTGTGGAGACGAGACTCTTATATGGGTCCCTGTGGTGGCCAACATTTTCTTGGAGTGGTTTGAGAAACAAGCATTGACTGCGACAACGAAACACAGATACTGGTGGCGATACGTGGATTACATATTTGCCGTTGTCAACCGAAACACACAGAAGGTCTGAACAGGCATCTGAACCAGTACAAGAGAAGATTTAGTGCAGAGTTGAGGAAGGAAAGAATGGAGAACTGCCTTTCCTGGACGTACTAGTTATGCGAGGCTCGAACGTTCGACTAATTAACACACACAATTTACAAAAGAACCAACACGTACAGACCGATACCTTCGAGCTGACTCTCAGCATCATTTTATGCCTAAATCACTGACCAACCGAGCCCTGAACCTCTGCGCTCCACTATTTCTTGAAAAGAAGAAGAGAGGGAGACTGATACTGGTGACAAGAATATACCTGGGTTGCGAATGTGGTGGCTAATCTGCGACTATCTGAAGCGGAACGAAATCCCATATTCCTCTCATATATACGTAGAGAACTGACAAGATACTGCATCAGAACGATCTTCAGACCAACCGGACAGGTGAGAGGGCAGACGTCTCCGAAATACATAATATGTCCACGTAACACGTATGTCCAAAATGATTGCTAGCACTTATACCAAGTTCGAATCAAAACAGTCAATTATTATTCTGCACTTCTAATGGTTTTAAGTTAGATTTTTAACAAGTCGTAATTGACGTTGATTGAATATTGATTGATGCTAGAAGTTGGTGACGGTTTTGTTGTTTAGTAATAAAAGTGTCTAAAGCTCACAGGAAGCCATGATGAATTACGTTTGATTACAACTCCTTTCTTATCCTATTTCCGATTTATGTTGCTTTAATCCCACTAATATTATAAATGTGAAAGTTTGGATGGATGGATGGATGTTTATTACTCTTTCACGCAAAAACCACCCACTGAACCGATTGTGATGAAACTTGGTATGTAGATAGCTGGAGACCTGGATTAACGCATAGGCCATTAGGCTTTTTATCCCGATATTCACACGGGATCAGGACTTACGGGGGGTGCTGCTAGTTTTATATAATACAAAGAGTTTTACGTTTCTGAATGCCTTCTAGTTAACTTAGTTTAATAGATTTCTATTGTAAGAGCGGCTTATTTTAGTAAGAAACGTCATCAGAAACTTTCACGTTGATATTATTAAATTATGTGTCCATTTGTTATAAAAATTCATCAAAGATTTCAGCATATCATTTAGGGACCCAATGTCTGAATACCTATTGTGGTAAAATAGTTTACTCCTTTTTAAAAATTCAAACTATTCAGAATATCTTATCGCTACCTTCCCTGAAAAGTACGTCAAGGAAATGCTCATTTACAAAAAGAAGGTACACTTGAAGGTACCTTTAAGCATATATATGTAATATGCTTAAACGTACCTTCAAAAGGGAACTTAAACTTAGCTCCTCACTCTCTTTACAAGCTTACACAATGTGTTAAACTATTAGGCCACAAAATTAATGCAAAAGCACAACTTTAAACTATGACAGAGAATCTAGACTAGAGGCATACGTGTGATGGATTAAAACTTTTATAGCTGAATTACGGCTAGACCGATGCGTCGATTTGTTTATCCTAAAATAGATGTTTAACTAATGACTCCATTAGATTGATAAGTTAAAAATGAGCTGTTCGTCGAGTTCATCACTGAGAGTAATACGTATGCTTTAATGTCATTTACATAGCAACGAAATACATAATAATCTGTGGCAAACAATACTTGCAATATTATATTAAAACACAATTTACCGCTGAATAGTTTTTGATAAAAATTGATACATCGATCATTTAAGCTCTGTACTGACAAACAGTCAAAGGGATCCACAATATTATTCATATAAACGTCATAAATTAAGAAAGAGAAGAACTGGTATTTATTATATTTAGACTGTGAAGTTTAAACCTTTTTATTACTAAGTTCAACAGAAACTTCCTAATACATCACTTTTAAATAACTGCAGACCTCAGGAGTGATACCACGGCCTCATAGAAAACCGGCAGTGAAGCAATGCTTGCATTGCTTTTCACCGAGTGAGTGCGGTTACCGGAGGCCCTAACCCTTTCCTTCTCCTCCCTCTCCCCCTCTTCCACCCTTCTCCTACTCATACCTTAGAGGCCGGCAACGCACTTATGACTCTTGAGTTGCAGGTGCCCATGGGCGGCGGTAGTCATTTACCATCAGGTGACCCGTCTGCTCGTTTGCGCCTATACCATAAAAAAACATCAATATAAAGAAATCGATTTATTTCACCCGTTCGCGAAATAGGCTTTACAATAATGAATTATGTACAAGTTTTTGTGAGATCTAAGCAGGCTGAATAAGAGATTGGGCCTGCTTTATCTATGTATACGTGTGTAATAATTAATCAATATGTGTTTACGTAGAGGGCTGGTGGCTAAGTGGTAGCCGAGTACGTTAGCATATTACAAGGTTAAGTATTCCTAGCCAGGTCAGTCTTAGGATGAGTGACCATTCTTAACACATTGAGACCCTTCCGTGCTTCGGAGAGCATGTTAAGTCCCGGTTGCCATACGAACGTTGGAGCCTTAAACAAAAGTCCGACAACCTGGTCTAACTACAGAACTTCGATGGCAGTCGCTTGACTTAAAATATAGAAGTTCGGACATTTCGTAGTTAGACTGAAAGCCCACCCCAACTTAGTTGAAAAAAAGGTCGGAGGATGATGTGTTTACAAATTTAAAAATTACATGAAAACGACTAAATCAAGCTACATTCGTTTAGTATATGTTCACCTGTCATGGTACATGAGTCTTTGCAATGACAGTTCAAGTTATACTGGCCAATAAAATAAATTTAATACATTAAATTCGAAATCTCGAAAAATAAAAAATTCCAAGCCGCTGTAATACAACTTACTATACAAGTAAGTTGAATACAACAAGTTTTTTATTGTAAAATGCATATTTATAATAACAAATATGCATTTTAAAATAAAAAAGTTCATCTTTTTAACCGACTTCAAAAAAGGAGGAGGTTCTCAACTCGTCGTAATGTTTTTTTATGTATGTTCATCGATTACTCGTATACACCTGAACCAATTTGGAAAATTCCTTCTTTGTTTCAAAGGGTGTCCTTCCAAGGTGGTCCCATTTAAATTTTATCGAAATCCAATTCAAAAACGTTTACTCCGAAACTTCGCTGTATCGTTGGAGCAGTGCGTATAGTTGGCCTACCCATATTATATTTAAACAAAATACATCTACTTTCCACTAAAAAGCACATTGAAGTCGGTGAAACTTTTTTAAAAGGTTTAGAAGAAAAATTATATTAAATATTTTCAACAAGATCAACTAATTTCTAATTGCTATTTGGCCTATTTGGACCCATTTGGAATTTTAGTTTTTTTCCCAATATTATGGGACTACTTTAGAGACACAGACTATCAAATAGAAAATAATCAGTTAAATCTATTCACAATCGACGAGGATATCGCGTAAATACAAAAAAAAAACAGTTGAATTGAAAACTTGTTCCTTTTTCGAAGTCGCCTGAAAAAAACCCTCAAAGGATTTAAATATTTTATCGCATAAAAAGGAAACGAAATCAAATGACTTGTTTAGAATCCACTAAAATCTTATACCATTTTACAACTGATAGATTTTTCTTAATATAAATAAGAAAAATCTTCGCACCTTTAGTGGATGATAGTAACCTATTCACTAGATATGTACCTATTATATATTTGTGGGAAGGTAAACATCTGGCGGCGACATTGTGTTGTTTTAGTTTTATAGACAGACTAGATCGGATACTGATCTGGGGTGTGTGTACTTACATAAAATGTGTACAAAATCGGCGGTGGACATGTTTGTGGATTGTTTTTATACACAAAAGAGTTGGCAGACGGCCCGCTTAATGGTCAAAACTTACCCACTCTCTGACGGCAATACTCAATAGTAGAAAAAATATCAAGAAAAGTATTGCGACAATATGACAAGGACTTTAAAATTTGAATTATTGCAATTTTGAATTTTGGGTGTTATTGTGTAAAAATATCAATAACCGCGAGGTGTATGTTGTACGTTTCTAAGATATGGCGAAGAGAAGCCCATACACCGACATTCGTTACTTTGTCACCAGAGAGTGAGTAGCCTTTGACCATTAAGCGGACCGTCTGCCAACTTCGTTGTGTATAAAAATATACATAGATATATAGATAGATAGAACATTCTTTACTGTACACCACAGTAAGACAGAAATTAAACATACATAACATACATATTATATAGCCTTAAAAGCTATAGATAAATGTAGGTAAGCTAATTTGATGAAGGCCATTGTACTTAGTACGTTTAATATGTAACCTTCAAACGCCTACCGAGCACTCAAAATGCCACACAAGGTTTGGATAGACATAGACGTGACAGACACTCCTCGTCAAGAATTAACGGGCTGGTAAACATTGACAAAGACAGTAAGTGCGCTACATTGAATGAAACGTGACATGTCAAGTGAGTCCTTCGAAAGTTGAACAAGACTTAAATTGGCCTTTCTCCCTGACTTTTATTCCCTTCGTTCAGCTTAATAAGGTCGACATTCAAAATGCTGAAACAAATTTCTTACGGTTTTTAATTTTAGTGTATTGTAGCAACATTTTCGATTTTACAATAGAAAATAAAAGCTTACTTAATAATAGTAAACGGAAATTATATTTTTTTCTGTATTCTCAAATTTTGAGTAGAGGTCCGGATAGAATTGCTAATTCCGACAAGTTTGTTGTTTTACGTGTGTTTTGTTGATCCGATTATTTTTAGTGCCATATGCTTTTTAACTAACTTGATAAAAAGTACAACTAGTGCATTGCATCCTATCCTCTCCTAGGAGTGTCAGCTGTATCGTACGATAGTAGTACGGTTTAACCATCGTAATTTATGTTATATAAAACTAGCTGACCCGACAGACGTTGAATTAAATTCGAATTGGTACAATTTGCAGCACGCATTCTGTCAATCGCGCCAACTGTCAAACTACGGACAGTTATGTCAAACTTTCTTAAATTTTTGAATTTTCCGTGCAACTTTCTTATTTTTTTCTTTCATACGAACCTTCTCCTGACAATAACAAACACAAAAAAAAAGAATAAGCGAAACCGGTCCAGCCGTTCACGCGTGATGCCGTGACCAAGGGAAATATGGATTCATTTATATACATAAGGTTAAAGGGCTCAGACTTTTTGGTAATAACCAGTTCGAGTTAACCAAGAAACTTTGCTTGAGCTACTGCTTTCACACTTATCACACACATAAGCGATATCCCTTCCCTTCCATTGCCTTACCCACCATTCAAAATAATCCCAAAGTGGCTCTATTACAGGAGTGGGACCTAATTATATTTTTTGTTTTATGGTATAAGGTGCAAACGAGCAGACGGGTCACCTCATGGTAAATGACTACCGCCAGCCATGGGCACCTGCAACTCAAGAGTCACAAGTACGTTGCCGGCCTTTAAGGTGGGAGTAGAGAAAGGGTGGAAGAGGGGAAGAGGGGGATGGGGGGGGGGGAAGGGTTAGGGCCTCCTGTAACATGAGAACACCATATAAGTCTTTTATGTAATAGTTTTTTTTTTGAAGTCGGTTTTTGTTTTGAAAGAATTATTTAACCTATATAATAAAAGTGATCCATTACCACGTCAACACGCCACGTCATGCGACAGATATGTCACCTCAAGGCCATTGATAATTGGTCAAGTTTGAGTACCGTATGACAACTAGTCTTTTAGGCATAATATAAATTGCTTTTTCTTTTTTCGTATTTTATAAAAAAGTTAGTTATATGCCTTGTCTTATTAAGGGCCGATTATTCAATGCTCAGATAAACGGGCTAATAACTATACTACGAAAAAATTTATTTAACTGTTTAACGGTCTGATATTTATTTATTCCATGGATAGCTATCTGGCCGAATAATACAAATCACGCGTTACTAACTTCAGACACGTGAAACAAATTTATTGAAAACATGAGTGTTAGAGCAGGACATTATTTTTTCTTTCAAGCAGATGTCATTTTTTACTTAAGAGTTTATGTTCGGTTGTTCTGGTTTGGTGATATTTTTCGAGTTTTGCATGTTGTGTTAGTGATTTATCTACGATTAGTTCTAAATGCAATAGCATTGAAGAAAAAAAAGATCGTTCATCGAATTTTAATACTACAGAGGGTCATTTTATAGTGGGTTTGGTCGAAAAGTTCAAATAATATAGAAGGTAAAAAGTCTGATGCAGTTATACAATAAAGACAAGAAATGTGAATGGAGAAACATTGAAAGTGTATTTAAATGTACTTGTGGAGTAATCGTTACTGGAAATTATAAAGGTCTAAAAAAAAACTAAATATACTGTTGTCGCCACATCAAAAACTCTTATTTATTTTATTAAAAATAGGGTCAAACTATAATGGATGATAAGACAGTTCACTATTTAATAACAATAAGTAAATAGACATTATTTTGACTGGTTATACCGTTAACGCAATGTTATTGGTCGATTGATAAATATTAATTAATAGTGGGGTTATAAAAGGGTAGAAATAAGTTCTGAATGATCACTTGAGAGCGTTTACAAAAATAAGTTTCATACTATTCTTCGAATAAACGCTATCTAAGTGCTTAACTGAGCATTAAAAAATCGGCCCTAAATAAACTAATTTTATTTCTTCCTTCTTTTCCTTTCTACTAACTTTTTCTTATCTTACTAATTTAAGTGATTCCTCAGTTGGGCAACTCAAATTCAAACATAAATTTTAAAGTGCCTACCTCCTTGTGAAAAAACTTAAATTATGTTTGAGGTTAAGATTAATATTCATTGCAAAAAGCCTAAATAACGGAGTTTGTTAAACATTTGAGTCAGGAACATTTAAATATTAGTATATGATCAACCATTTTACTGCCGACTGAATTGCCGAAATTGCTTACTTTATACAAAATGTAAATTCAGTGGCTGGTGTTATTGAAAGGGAGGTTACAGTCGATGATCCACATTTGCATAATTATTGACCCTCGATACTGTAAAATATAATAAACGGATATTGTTAGTTTGTGATATGAGGTGTGACTGGAATCATTTTATGGACCATCCGTAGCTATGAACAATGTAATATTTATTTTATTTATTTTTTATTTATTTAATTTATTTATTTTCTCCTCATTACATTACATATTACAATTACATCATGGCCTTAAATTAGGTATACAAGTTATAGAGACTGGTGTCTGTTGTAGGTAAAACCTGTATTACAGATCATCAGGACATCGCGCCGCCAGACAAGTGTAAGTATATGACCATAATAACAACATTTTAATGAATAAGAATATTCAAAATAATAATTATGTCACAAGAAGGAATTAGTATGATAGGCTGTTGTCGTAATGTATGTGTGTGAGTGCATGGGAAGTACGTGTGTGTATGTGTTTAGTAATACATCCTGAAATGACTAGAGCCAACCTAAAGTGTAACCCTGATTCATCAGAAATGTTTTAGCATTTTTCTTATATTCGTATTACTTTGATGAATATAAGCATCATTGATTCATTTTAATTTTACATTGAAAATGATTTGAGGATTCGGATGTAACATTTTCATGTTCTGTCACATGGCAACGTAAGATGTCGTTTAGGCTAATGTATGACTATGGAATCAATTTTAATACTGTTTTTGCCTAATTAAATAATAGAATAAGGACCTCAAGATGTAACTTCCATTTAAGATTTAAGGAGCATCAACTGAAATATTAAACTAATACTATATACTCACTATAGCTATTTACTCACTAATGAGATTTAATCTCAGTTAAATTATAATAATGTCTACTTCTAATTTAGAATCAAAAGAGAGACATTACTTGGTCTCAGTTCAGTGCTGTGGGACATTGATTTATTGTCGTGTTTGGTTTCAACTATCACTGGAGATTTATTATGTGGTTAACCCCCAAAACAGTAACTAGTTCCTCTAAAATGTCTTCATGTTTAATACTATAAATCTTATATTTAGAAGCAAATTTTTAATTCTCATGAGTTAGATACAAAACTGAAAAGGGTCTTGAATTATGTGAAGCATAACTGCATTCGTAAGTTGTAATTTATTATATATATAAAAATCAACTGTAAAGTTATTTTGACAACATCATATTTTTGTTTTTGTCGGTCGTAAAAAAAAACCACCAGCAATACCTGGTCAGCAACTAAATCAAGTATTATAAGAAATTAAGTAGATATTTGGTCAGCTTGATAATGTATGCCTGCAAAATAAATAGTCCTAATACAAAATTATTATTTAGTCAGCAGGATTATACAATCGGTTAGTATAAAAATAGAATTTATAAGCTAGGTTTAGGTTAGGTTAGAAATGCGACCACAACGCACGAGCTGAACGAGCGAAGCGAGCCTGCTGCGGCAGCCGCCGGCGAGTGCCAGAACACTCGATGTATTGAGTTAGCTTTGTTTTAACAAAAATTAAATCAACATAAACTTTAGAGATTGCCAAAATTTTATAAAATCTGAATCACGATTTGTTGCTATATTACTAACTAGCTGACCCTCGTAACTTCGTCTGCGTTTGTAAATTTTCCCCGTTTTTGCATCATTTTTCATTGATACTCCTATTGGTCGTAGCGTGATATTATATAGCCTATAGCCTTCCTCGATAAATGGGCTATCCAACCCTAAAATATTTTTTCAATTCAAACCAGGAGTTGCTGAGATTAGCGCGTTCAACCAAACAAACTCTTTAGCTTAAAATATTAGTATAGATGTTGCTGCAGATATATTTAATTTCCTATGACATCAATTTGAAAGCTGCCCAATAGTACATTACTTGCTAATCAATTTAGTTATTTTTCCCAACCATTAGAAGCAGATAAATTCATTTTCTTTGTTGACAAAATACCTTTTAGAGCGGACCAAAACCTCTTTAATTAGGTAGGTAACCGTTTGAATGATAGCCTTTATATATTTAAGTAAGATTTTAAATTGATTAGTCCTATGTTAATGAAAATAAGCACTGTGTATTTTTACCATACCATGGTCTAAAATATATCTAACACAACTACATATTGCACAATTTAATTAAACTTATTATAGTGCATGTATGTATGATGGTATGTATAAAGCTGAAGAGATAGTTAGTATTTTTGTTTGAATACCCCAATCTCAGGTATTACTGGTTCCATTTATAAATAGTTATTCCTAGGATAGCCTGTTTATTGAGGTAGGCTACAGAAAGGTGGGGTCCTATATTAGGGTCGTTATGAAAACAATTGTAAAATATTTCTGATAACAAAAATAGTAAAAAATGAGGGACATCGGTACCTTGATTGTAAAACCTACTAATATTCCGTCATATTTCACCAAACAGAATACTATCATTATAGACATGATACGCATTTACCAACATATATCATCGCAAGTAGAAACTTATTAGCACCGCCCCCACCATTAGTTAAAAAACAAAACTATATGTTCATTTCCAATTACATAAAGGCTTATCAAATATATTGTGCCGTAAAGTTTGAATAAGTAATACATACTATTACGTATTATCATCGTTCGCGCCTTTTTCCAACTAAGTTGGGGTCGGCTTTCAGTCTAACTACGATATGACCGAGCTTCGATATTTTTACGTAAAGCGACAGCTATCAGACCACCACAACCCAAGTACTATGCGATATCGAAGTTCTGTAGTTGGACCAAGTTGTCGGACTTTTCAGGGCTCCAACTACCCGTAGCGAATGCCACAGATGTTCATACTGCAACCCTGACCGACGGCTTAACGTGCTCTCCGAGGCATGTAGGGGTCTCAATGTATTAAGAATGGTCACTCCTAAGACTGACCTGGCTAGTATTAGCAAGGTTAAGCTTGAAATGTGCGAACCTACTCGGTTACCACTTAGCCACGAGCCCTTCTCTACTATTACGTATTAGTACTATAAAAATATGTGAGACTAAACCCAGATTAAACCGCGATCCGTAAACGGAAGAGGCCTATGTCCAGCAGTGAACTACGATAGACTGATTGATTGATTGAAACCCAGATCATTACAACTACGTCTGTGTGTGTTTCTGTAGCCAAAATCTCTTCCATGCAAAGTGCATGACGCCTTTCGAATATTAAGAACTATGCGTAGCAGCGTCAATCCACAACTACCTTGTGGTAGTAGTCAATTGACGCCGCTACGCACTGCTACGAATGAGAATGAAACATTATACGGTACAGCGGTCTGAACCGTATATGTTTCATACTCATTCAAATTTGTTACCCAGGTCTACGACATGCAAAGAAATTTGACATTGAAGTACCTTTGACATTCTAGTCAAAAGACACTGGCGTAACTTTAACGATAATAATATACATCATAGTACTCATGGTACCACGTGACAGGGGTGCTACATTTCAAGCTTGAGTAATGAGAAATGGTTTCATTGTTAGAATTGCTGGCATTTCAAAAATCTTCATCGATTTATCATTAATACAAAAGTATTGTGACACAATAACAAAGGAATGCCAAATGGCTCCTAATTTATCTTTCCTTGTCCGGTATATACTAGTGTACTTTATAGCCTTAAGATGCGCACAGATATATTGCACACAAACTATAAATATATGTTGGAATCGGCAATAATTAGTAGTCAATACAACCACTTTGCTGTCAACAGGGGATGCAAGCGCCATCTGTTGGCACTCGACAGAGTCTACGAGTTGGTGGGCGAGGTGCGACATTATCGGGACACAATCTTATTGTAACGGTCGAGTAGAACACTCATTGTAGAAACTGTCTTGCGTTCCGTAGTTACTTAAATACCTACTAGTGGACGAGCCAGGACAAATTTCGTCAATCATTTCCTCTCGGGCGATAATTCGTAAAATGCTTCAGAAAGTTGTATCATAAAGCCTCGTGAACATCAGCTGCGGTTCCGTCGGGGGGTAGAGGAACAGCAACCAGCAAACGAGCAGACGGGCCACCCGATGGTAAGTGACTACAGCCGCCCATAGCCACCTGCAACTCGAGTGCGTTGCCGGCCTTTAAGGTGGGGTAGGGGGAAGGGAGGGAAGGAGGGAGAGGGGAGGGGAAATGTTGAGAGGGGGGAAGAGGCCAAAAGGAAAGGGTTAGGGCCTTCGGTAACCTCACTCACTCGGCGAAACTTTGTGTTTCGCCGCAAGCATTGCTTTACTGTGGTTTTTCTGTGAGGCAGTGGTATCACTCCGGTCCAGCCGTCCCATACGTGCCGAAGCATGGCTCTCCCACTAGTAACAAATTATTTAAAATTGATCATATTCAAACAAATATGGATCAAAGGGATCGAACTTTGGGAAAGTGCTTGTCACCGGAGCTTACCTAGAGTAAGAAATGGGTACGATGTTTTATAGATTTAGCTACTCACTATGCTGACTCATTTCAAGCAATAATCACTTGCTGATACACTTATTGAAATGTGTGAGAGCTTAATGCTGATGTTAATAATAGTAAAACGATTGAAACTCAATTATAATAAATGCTAGTGCTGGGAGAAAGCTCATAATTTTCAAGAGCTAAGAGGCAGATAGTTGCTTTAACTTTGTGCCGTGTAAAACTATTAAGACATAGATCTTTTTGTGGCTCATTATAAATAAAGCGAAAATATGCAGACTGAATTTTCATCAATGTAATAATTTCAAACGACTTGATCAAAGGTTTGCTAGCATTCAACATAATATAGTAGATTTGAGATGAAAAAGAAAGGTTATCGATGAAACCAATATCAAAAAATGGATTTAACATTCCTTTCAATTCTTCTTTCAGTACTAGCAGCTTTTATCAGTTTTCCTCGTTCTTAATGATGTTAATTGCACGCCTATTAGGAGCCGCTATTACAAAAAATATGTTTGTAGTAAAAGAATAGCTTCACTCCTTCTATATCAGCAAACGGTTTACATGGTTTGAAGGAATGAGACGAATATAAATTTACTCTATTATGTATTAGGCTGCAATTCAACACCTCCACCTCCCCGGCATCAGGACCCCGTGACGGAACACCGTGTGGTTTTAGTCGGTTCGAGTCCGACATACCATCTTACCGTTAGCCCCGGTGAGATGATGACCCGTGGGGGTTTCCACATTTAAAAAAAAAAAAAAAAAAAAAAGGCTGCAATTCAACAAAGTATTTGAATTTTAACAATACAATATACTTTTGTGAATTTCAATTTAAAGCTTTAAATTTTTTCACGAGCTTTACTTTAACCAACCAAAAATTTATTTGATCGTCATTTTTCAACCGTTAGCCTCTCTTTCATAAATCCAATATACACAAAATAAACATTCTACTATATTAATTAAAAAAGCAATATTGTTTCAAATGTCAGCCATAATTCCGTATAATTAATGGGCGAGTTATTATTAAAAACGAAGCGAATCATAACAATTAATTGTTATTTAATGTAACAAAAAAATCATGCGACCCAAATGGGAAATTAGGTATGCTAATGAAAACGGATTGATCGCCTTGTTGTCTCTGTTCGCGTAGTTTCATGTACCAATATAACCGCCATGTTTGAATGGTGCTATCTAACATAGGGCGTAGCTTAATTAAATCGTTTACGTTGTTTACCTGGGCTGAAACAAGGGTTAATAATAAGCCTTGAATATATTTTTCTTATCATTAAGATTCTAAACAGAGATACAAGCCGCAATAAAGGTAAAACCTCGAACCTAAAAACTTTCACGGACGCATTAATTGTTAAATGATATCTTTTGAAATAGTTTATTAAGTGAATACAATTAGAAGTTATTTAAAAACAAACGAAACGGTTATTACGGCAACGGCAACGCGAATTAAATAACTCATAGTGAAAACAAGTAAAAAAAATAGTTATTATTAATAATGTTTTAATATACAGAGCGTATTTTAGGATCAGATTGTGTCCACCATCCGATCCTAAAATACACTACTGTGAATAACGTAAAGCGCTAACAAATTTTTTTTTTATTACAGAAATCTTATTTTGAAACCGACAAATCAACTTGAAAATTGACGGAAAAAGCTTATATTTCGTATAAGAGAGGGCTGAAATGAATGAAATTATAGGTATTAAAACAAAATCATTGAAATTGACATGAAAATTCTAAATATGTTACGAAGAACATTTTTCAAAATCCATTCATTTTTTTCAAGTTGAAGTAACTATTATTGTCGGCTACACAACGCTCCTAAAATTTGACTACACGTTTCTGAACCAATCCGTTTTATAGTAATTACTTAATTATCTTATATTATGCTTATATCTTAGTGCTAACTCAGCAGTTCATAGAAACTAAAGCATGTTCTCGATTTTTCTGCTGATCGGAATCGATCATTCTAGAATCTTAATGGCTGACGAAGGTAATATCGGTGAATTGGGGTTTCTTAACTCAAGCATGGCAACCTTGGTGTTGCAACGTCGATTGGCTGACGATATTAGCATACGAACTTTGGTGATTTATAAGAATGGCCGTAAATATGTTGGCCCGATTTCTTCTCACTCTCCTCCATTTGGAAACGGGCGGTTATAGTTCGATACAGGCAGATACGGTAATATCTGTTATCCCATCAAAAACATAAAAATGTGAAAATGGGTGCCAAGTTGAATATTAATAATATACGTGGTTATCGACTACGCCGACAAAAGAATTGAGATCTAAATGATTGCCAAGTTTTGTAGATAATCCTGAAGATTTGTACATTTACAAAGAGTCTGTTAAAAGTTAAAATAAGTAAAAATTCACTGTTTTCTGATTTTTACTTTGCAAACACACAATTACCCAGCTGGATGCCAATTTTCAACTTTCTAGGTCATCGAGAAGTGGGTTAGGTTTTGGATCTATATGTCAGTCAGTGATAAAAATGACGATTTATAAACGATAATATCTTGATCACTGTTTAATCACTGCATTTATGAAATTTGGGGTTCTAGTTAATTTAGGGGGTTTTAATAAATTATTATTCATATTAAATAGATTATGAGTTATTAAGCGGTCAAAAGTGACTCCAAATGGTTCGTGTAATATAACAAACGGCTGCTGTGGCGCCAGTTCATTTTTCTTGGTCTTGGCTTGACATGCTGCCGCGTGTCTAGATTATTATTTTTTAATTTTATAGTTTTACATTTGACAAAGTAACCTATTGTTGCGATGACTCTGTGTGTGTTGATCTACCATTTTTATGTTAAATTATTTTTAAAATAGACGATTTCGAATAATTGATGACCAATTTTATGAAGTTAAGATATTGAATTTTAAACACTGATTTTGAATGTAACAGTATTAAGCTTTTCTATTTGGTCTTTAACATTGTGTAATTTACAGTACAGTTACTGTATCGAATGTCACCTACAATCGAGCTAGTGTTGCAATGCTATGAAAAAAAACACAGTGATGTCGAATTTTATCAGGACCCTTGGAATTTGATTAGGACGTTTATAGCCGCAGGTATTTAGTGCCAGAATAAGCTGATAAGCTAAGCGAGGCTGACCTTGTCTGGTACACTTTCAGCTTAGATCTCAATTAAAAAAAAAAAGAACGCCTGTATCAAATAGCCGTATTGTCATCTTGGACCCCTTGTAGAGATGCTTGTGGCAATTTGAAGAGAGAACCTATATTCATCAGTTTCTGCAACATCTGTGACTTACATAACTTTCCCATAGAAAGGGAATAAAAGCATGCCCAAGACATACACATGCTCTACACCTCTCGAGCGAGAGGCTGGCTCCAAAAAAACCAGCAATTATAAATTAGTGTATTTGAGAAGGTCCCCTAGATAGGATGGTTACGATTCACAATTGGGCCCTAGTAGGTGAAAATAATGAAATGAAAAAGAAATTTGATTTTTTATTTTGTTCAATAAAATTAGCATTTTATTTGCAATCTGGTGAGAAAGTCCAATGATCCAAATACAAAAAACAAAAAGTTACTCAACTATGTGACATTGCGATTTAAAAACTAAATTCAATTAATTTTTTTGTCTTTGGAGAAAATATCGGATCCACAATCAAGAGCTTGCAACTTCAACCTAATTGTGATGGAGGAGTCCATCACAATTAGGTGGATCACTAAATTATTATCTTTTAATTTTATATAAAGTCAAATTGGATAAAAAATGATAATACAAGGTATTTCTTACTTTTAGAATCTAGCTCAGGATATATATACAGGAACAACATTATCTAACCCGTACAAACCTAATTCATTTTTCTTTTTTTCACAAACTGAACAAAGGTAGGTATATTACCTTTTTCACTGCACGTCGGCACACAGTCGCGTACGGTCGTCAACTCGCTCACATATTTCTGAAACAAAACAAAACAACATATACAAAACACGCGCTATAAGATATAATTATGCGGCATACCACGTATAAAGGCAAACAAACTTTATACGCAAAATATTAGACTTCTTTTTTCAGCGGTACGTTTCCATTCGGAACACGAATATGCAAATTTTGGAAATAGAATAAAACACGTAATGTGTACTTTCGGCCAATTTTCAAAAGGGGTCAACTGGTTTCGACAAGAACCATGTAAATAAAATAATATTGATGGAAACGTTTTTTTTATATAAAACAGTACAAAACATTTCACACGAAGTAAGTAATCGTTATTAAATTATTAGGTTAGAAGATAAAAGCGCATTAAACCTTATGTAGGTTTAATGCGCTTTTATCTTCCAACCGAAGACTGTTGGAGACCGCTCAAGATGTCAACCACGTTTTGGTTCAGTTAGTTTCTCCTAAAGGCCCTCTGATTAACATACGCCAAAGGGGCACTTTGGATTCTTAGGGAGCCTTCTGACCCAACCCCTGCCTAAACTGAGCATGATGTGTAATTGCAAAATTTTAAGATGGCGGATTCGCTCTGATGCAGATTATTTTGTCGCCAACCAGTAAACCGATACAACGGGTTTACAGATCGGGAGAAAAAAAAGCTCTACCAAAATAATAAAGATAGATTAGCTAAGGTGGGCAGAGCATTCCGTCTACTGACTATTAAGTGACGTAACGTGCTTGTATCTAGCGCGGTCCCGAGACGGTAGACGTTTTGACAGTTAAGTACGATTCACACCGATAGGGCCACGCCGGACCGCGTCGAGACACGCCTCGGTGGAGCCAACCGCCAACAAGAAGTGCCATCCAAAAATAAATTTTAAGTAATAAATATAAACTTCAATTTCCATCACCGTACTAAAAACGCGCTCCGGCGGGGCCCGTTAGGTGTGAATCGTACTTAAATCTAAAACTTAATCGTTAAGTTTTTATTAGCTGGATTTTTGGAAAAAATTGTGAGACTGAGAGATCACCATCCCACCGTGTAATTTATATTAAGTAAAACATTTTGGCATAAAGACACTTTTATATTCCGCTATTAAGATGTTGACGTGCGTTGCAAGCGCACTCGAGTTTCATTGTACGTAGTACTTACACTAAGTAGTCACTACGTCACTACTAAAATTAATTTCCACTTGAACCGTTAGGCGCCCATTACACGGTAGGTTTTGCTGTCAGTTTTGCCACAATCAAAACGGTGATTGACGAATAACCTATCGTCTAATGCAGTCATTGAAGGTTGCATGATGAGATTTTAATGTCGATATTATTTCATCAATCATGACTTTTGGTAAGGATTGACGTTTGCATGAGCGTCTAATGGACGCCTTAGACTATTTATGAATACCGTACGTTTACAATATAATAAGTTTGTGAATGCAACTGTTATTTTTAAGTTATCATGTTGTTTAGTATTTAAGAAAGGAAAACATCACTAGAACCAACGGCCCTGAAGTTTGTGAAAAAAAATTGTGTGTATATACGTGTTGAAAAAGTAAATTACAAGTAAACATTAAGCTGTAACGTATTTCGCTACTCAAATAAAAGAAAAAATAATGTCACTATTATTGTGGTGGCTATGGCTACCGACAGGGATCCGGCTAACTTTCTTTTCTCTGACGTTACGTAATATCAATTTAACTGAATAGTATATTCACATTTGTTGATGTTCTTCTATAAGACATGAAAATAGTATTATCAGATGTTAGTAATGATCAGCAGCCATTATCAAAGCAACGTTCTTTATACACTTATAATTAAAGAAAAGATGTGATTATTTTGTTTTCTGTGCCATGCAAAGTAGCCTGAAACAGTGTTTAATGCATCAGTGGTCTAGTTGTACATAGCCTTGAATACGTGGCACAAATGTTATTTTGGGAGAAAATAATTAAGTTGGGCTGGTCCACAAGTTTAAAGTCGCTCAGCGTGCTGTTACACCCCACTAATGTAAGCAGTCAGCCTGACTAGCAATCTCTCGTCGAAACGCGGAACAGTCAGTCTATTTTCAAACTCGGTTCGGGTCGGATCCCCAGTTTATTTTCTAATTCATTTCTAAATCTTTTTTGTACTTCTATTTCATTCATATATCTTCGGATAATCAAATAGTTTTTTTTAAAAAAGCTTTCTGCGAAGTCCCGTGTAACAGTGCGATGGAACGTGCGATGCTTGGTATATCTCTAATCGATAAAATTCAAAATTAAGTTATTCGGCAGAGAACTAGAGTAGCCGACATCGCACAGAGAATCAGTATGCTGAAGTGGAAGTGGGCCGGTTATGTCTGGAGGTGGACTGATGGTCGCTGGAGCCCACATGTGCTAGAGTGGAAACCACGATTAGGAAAACGTAGTGTAGGACGCCCTGCGGCACGATGGAGCAACGACTTGAAGAAGGTGGCTGGCTAGCAGCGGATGGATGCGGACTGCCCAAGACCGGAATAGTTGGCGATCCTTGGGGAAGCTCTTTATCCAGCATTGGACGGCGAAAGGCTAATGATGATGATGACACTATACCCACTTCTAAGTTATTGTTTACAAAGTATGGATACATTAGTGGAACATATTAAATAATATATATTTTCTTTAGTTTAAACAGTACGAACACGAGAAACCTTCACTCAAAAGTATGGATACAAAAATTTCTAAACCCAATATTTCCTTTAATTTATGTTCTCTCTTACATTGTGTTCTTCAACATTGATTACATTCTAACGATAGTGGCTTAGTTTGAACGGATTAGAACAGGTGGAACTAACGATCTACGAAAACGTTAGCATAATACCAAAATCTTTGGTAAACTTGCATGATACTTTGGTTAAATTAATTATGCACTTCTTGTAATTATTTAGACTCTTAGTTTGTAGATAAATTGTAGCTATATGGTAGAAATCTAGGTAATCAAGAAGTTGACGGTTCAAACTTTGAATACCTATATATAAAAGTACTCTTTGTTCGTATCGATTACACATTACTCATACACTTTTCACACATTGTATTGTTTTCATGCTAGCTTTTGCATGCAGCTTTGCTCTGGTCAACACAAAAAACTGTACTAACAGCGTATTATGGCCATGTTGCAACTATTTTGAGATATGGTCTTATTCTTTGGGGCAACTCAACAGACATTCAAAGAGTTTTTATTGCACAGAAGAAATGTATTCGCGCTATTGCTGGGTTACGTCCGTGGGAATCCTGTAGACCTGTCTTTAAAAAGCTCAAGATTTTACCTTTGCCGTGTATGTACATTTTTGAGTGTGGTAAATTTGTTAAAGAGAATTCTGAGTTATTCAAAAAAGCTCATGACATGTTTCCTAGAAATACCAGGAGGCCTGGGAGAATTGTTTTACCTGTTATTCCTAAGACAAGTTTATATAACAAGAGTTCCTATGTAATGTGTGGACGGATATATAATGGTATACCAGATAAAATTAAAGATCTAACAACTAATAAGTTTGTAAGAGAGCTTCAATCTTGGCTTCTGCAAAATAACTTCTACTCTCTATGAGAATTTTTTAATATAAGTGGCCGGTTTTGATCACTTTTTAAAATTATATGTTTTTAAATTGACATCCAATAACATAATTTGCAATTATTTTTTATTTTCTCGGTTTGACTATGCTACTATTATTATTGTATGATGTACCAAGCAATATGTCGAATTTAAATTTTATATTGTATTACATTTAATATTTGCATGTCACTACAATGGCAAGTGTTTTGGATCTGTCACCAATTTTAAGACCTTTACTGTACCAACACTTTTTGGCAAATAAATCATTTCATTTCATTTCTGGTAAAAGTTATTTCTCTTTCCCTCCAGGATCTGCACGTTATTTTGGATGAAAGGTGCCCTATGTTCTATGTAAAAAACAAACGTAAATGTATATATCTAACATTTGTTTATATTTGATCTATATCTGAGAGTTCCATTAATCGTACACTACAACTCCTCATTTCATCTTCATGCTCTTTCCATCCACTGGTTCCTTGGAAGAGATCGTAAATAGCGATAAGACCGCCAATTGTACCAGGTTCTTTGTTATTTTTTCGTTTTGGGCTTAAACTTTAGCTTGTAAGAATATTGTATGAATTTTTATGAACTTCCTTCTTTAATGTGCACTAAAAAAGTTTATCTTATCTATGTCTTTTTCTGTAGTGGTTACGTGTGCGCATAATATCATTATGATCATCGGTTAACAAACAATATTTATAATATTAAGATTTGTTTTAGGAATATGTGAGTAGTGAGGGTGAGGTTTGCTAGTGAAATATTTTAGAGATTAACCGCTGCGTTCCTTTATTCTTAAGAGTAATTAATTTACAAGAGCGAAGTGTATGAAGCGGACACGTGCGCATAGATAACTCAGTTTATTTAACTGGTATAAAAGACGAGTTTTGTTTCTTTATTAATATTTATGTCAGCGAAGTTTTGGAGATAAATTAGAACTTAAAACATTATACATATATAACAATAGAACGTCTCCCTTTTCGACCATTAAATTTGCAAAACTCAATTTAGTGTTTTAATAAGCTTTCAATAAACAAAAACCCCAAGAGGCCCCTTTCGCTAAAATTGTTGATATAGTTGCACTTGATAAGTTTTGCATTTTAATCGAGTTAGATTTTCCCTGGATGGTGATTTAAAAACAAAAAACCGTGAACAAAATAATGAGTTCAACTTAATTACAACCATAAGATGATAAAACAAAACAAAGTATCTGGGAATATGAGTAACGTATGAAACTATTATTCTTAAAAACAATATAATATATGTCGAAACCTAAGGCACAGGACTAGGCACAATGTGGGCACGAAGTGGGTACGGGCGATGAGAAAACTCCCTTTTGATACTAAATCACTGATGTATGTGAACACGCAAACAAACACTGTACAGTGTCTAGGTTAGTGTTGACTCCGCCTAGACTCTGCGTAGCGCCGATAGATGGCGCTTGTGTTCCTTTCCAGTGAATTTATTATAGAGAGCGCTCTAAGCACCCGTACTAATGACCGAAGATGCGATATATATAACAATATTGTAAACATACGTGAGTAAAACCGTGTATCTTTAATAAATATTAGGTCATTTTTAATAGATACCAAAAATTTCGCTGCACTCAAGGCTACAGAAGAAAAAAACAAACAGGAACTGGGTAGACTAGTTCAGCACATCTAGATTTCTCCTAACCGATGGATTGCGGCTGGAACACACCTCCTTTTTGTCCAATACCTTGTTCTAACCGGCAACGCTGCAAAGAAGAAGCGATCTGCAAATACTTGTATGGTTTCACTGTCACCGAATCTATAATACCACCAACTGCTGGTGGCATCATGGATAAAGTTGAAGGCTTCTATAGGATCAAAGAGCTGATAATATGCCTTAATAAATATTCGCCTAAACGCAACATTTTATAATAAATTAGGTTACCCCAATTTACCCCATTATGACTGTTTAGTTAAGTGATATCAACGCACTTAATTTTATTAAACGGCGTACATAAATACCGTAAGGCACTAGAGTTTAGCCTTAGTGCGTAATATTATTAAGTTAATTTTTTGTCATAAAACTTATCAGCGTCTCGCTTGGTGGCCTTTAGTATATAATAAAAAGTTGTAGGGCTGAGTGCTTAATATTTTTTAACATTTTGTGATTTATTTGTAAATTATAGGGATATTTTATGGTACTTTATTAGTATTACAATCTCACTTATTCCTTAATGAGTGATAAATTGTACCAAATAGTTCTAAGTAAACAAATTTAAAAATACGTCCAATAATCCTACTAATATTATAAACGTGAAAGTTTGTGAGGATGTATGGATGTTTGTTACTCTTTCACGCCAAAACTATTGAACTGATTGCGATGAAACTTGGTATGTAGATAGCTGGAGACCTGGATTAACATATAGGCTACTTTTTTATCCCAATATTCCACCGGGATCGTGACTTAAGCGGGTGAAATCGCGGGGCGCTGCTAGTACTTACATAGTTTCCATTAATGTGAAGGCTCTTTGTTCATTGTTTTTTAAAGGCGACACTTAACACTTATTTTATTTGTAAACCTGAAATAAATTTCTTCTCTTCTTTCTTAATAACTTAAGGGACGTTAAGGGCAAAATTAAGAAAATATTTAGTTTATAAAGAAGCATTCAAAATGCTTAGGTGTACAATGTATTTGGACCAGAAGTCAAAACATTTTTTTTTTCGAAATGGCAAATTTATAGCAAGCAAATTAATAAAATTTAAATGTTTCGGTATCGGTTGTAGCAATTCTATAGATAATAATAGTATAATTCTAAAGTAGATTACAAAAAATATTACGTTTAGTTTGAAAAATACGTTAAATTATTATAAAAAAAATCGACACTTTAAACCTGATCGGAAGCATATACCGCACACCTAGTTCTAAAGGGAGCTAACTCAAAAAAAGCATTTTTTTTCAGAAAAGGCGAAAAACTAACTTTGCACTGCAGGAGTTTTGGCGTTTTATATGCAGCTAGAAGAAAGATATTGTAGGAATCTTGTGTTTTAATCATGTTATGGAGCTGAATTTTTTTTTTATATTATAGGGGGCAAACGAGCAGGCGGGTCACCTGATGTTAAGTGACTACCGTCGCCTATGGACACCTGCAACTCAAGAGTCACAAGTGCGTTGCCGGCCTTTGAGATAGGAGTACGCTCTTTTCTTGAAGGTTTGAAGGTCGTATCGGTCCGGAAATACCGCAGGCGACAATTTGTTCCAGAGATTGGTTGTGCGAGGCAAAACATTTCTGGAGAACCGCACAGTGGTGGATTGCCAATTATCCAGGTGATGGGGATGAAAGTTTTGTCGCGTTGAACGATGGCGAAACGTTGCAGCCGGTATAAGTCCGAACAATTCCTCGGAGCACTTCCCATGATACATGCGATAGAGAATGCAGAGTGAAGCTACATCTCTACGCAACGCCAAAGGGTCAAGCCGATCTGAAATATCCTGGCAATCGATGATTCGAGTTGCTCTCCGTTGAATGCGGTCAAATAGGGTTTTTGTAGTTATTTTTCTATTGCTTAACAATATATTCTGTATTTGTTTTATTTTTTGAGTTGAGCCCGTGTTGGTGAATTGAGCGCCTAGTAGTGGTGATATTTTTAAATCTGGTTTACTGGTCGGTAGGTATTGAGACAAGGAATTCGATGGTGTGCATAACTCAAAAATTGAATTTTTTTGAGTTAACTCTTTTTAGATTTAGGAGAGTTATATTATATATATATATATAATATACCTATTAAGATAATATCTGATACACGTTAATATCGGTTCCGATCGATACCACATTATAGCTATTCACCTACATTATTTAATCGGTGGCGTAGAACCAGTGATTTACAATACCTTTTTATAAAAATATTAGTCTCTTTATAGTAAGTAAATTTTTAATAAGACGCTAATGGCATGTTATAAAGACGAACAAATTATATAAAACCAGTCAATGTATGTATATTCTTTTGAGATAAAAGAAACACTTTTAAAGATTTCCTGGAACAAATCTAATTGGAGACCAGAGATAACAACATGAAAGAAAAAATACGGTACGATTTCAAAGAAAATTGTACAAATCATAATGCAGTGTAAATTTGAACTTACTGATCATTATAGAAGGACAAGACAAATGTTTTGTATTATTGGTTACTGTTTTGGTAAAAAAATATATTTTACGTAGTAGCGGCTCGCACAGCATAGTCCTTAACACATTCCTTTTAATGTTAGATTGAGATTAAGATTCCTATATTTACTAAACAAGACCAAAAGTAACCGAAAATGATAAAAAAATTGTTACTGATTGAATACCGATCTATTAACCAGTTACTACAAAAATCATCAGTCACCTTTCTAAATCAGCAGCATAACCTATTCAGTTCAACCCTTCAAGGGTTGACATAAATAAAAATTCACACCAAAATCCACCAGTGGATTAGAGTGGAATAATTTGTGGAAAAGAATCCCCCTGTGGATTTGCTTGGAGGATTAGAGTGGAATAGACTGAATTAACGAAGTACTTGAATCGACATTATTATATACAAGTTTATTCAGTAAGTTAGAGTTACAGGTATGCGAGTCTGACCGCTTGAGCTATAGCTTACACTACCCAATCCATCCGTATTAGCAATATCCTTTTCTTTTTCTTCTCGTCTACCGTCCCTTTTCAATATACTTCCAATTTTCGCATTTATAATTCCCAAAGTGCCCAGTTGGCGGCAATACGGCGGCCCCCCAATACGTGAGAGAGTTATATATACGAAACTGTAGGCAGTGGGGTAACAGGCATAATTATTGGTATATATATATATGAATTTAGTAATTAAAACAGCTGTTATTTCGAATTTCCTATATCTACATTTCTGTTATGAGATGGTTTTACACCAGATAGAATTGGGGAACTTTTTCATGTGTGTTTGAGACATATAAACTCCTCTTTAACTCTTTTACTGTAGTATCGTAGAGAAGTATTATCCCCTGGAGATAGAATGCACGCCAAGTGCTGCCTGCAGAAGTCTAAACTACATCATAAATTGGAGTAATGCGCCGTCTTGGGCTCATAAACATTTTACTAAGAGCTCCAGATAAAGTTAAAGTTTACATTAGTTAATATTATTATTATAATATATATATTCACGCCTCTATATATTTATTATGGGATAGGCAGAGGTATACACAGAAACATATTTTGTTAAATAAATTTGTGCTTTCATGGGGTGCATGTCTATAGTCATTCAGAAGGCACTTAAGTAATTCAAAAATCTAATAATAATCCCTGAATCAAGAATCGAGCCCAGGTTTTCATGATCGCATAAAAATATAAAATAAAATTTATGAAACGGGATCAAAGAGGCATTTATTTATTCACATTATTTTCACACATATATTTATTATTTTATGTATGTGAAATTAATTATGTATTTCCACGGGAATTAAAGCGATCACGAAAAGGTATGACATACCTCTGAATTGCCCGACGTTGTGCGTGGCCGTGGTCATAGGCCTTTTCATGATCGCGTTAATTCCCGTGGAAATACATAACCATACAGAGCTTCACCTCTACTTGATCACATCTTTATGACCGTATCGACCGACCTCCTCAATTAGGACGTAGACCTTCTCCAAAGAAGGGGTAATGTGTTTAAAGCCTAAGGCATCATCAAAACTCTGAGGGAACCCTTATAGGATAACTCGTGGGTCTGTGTGTCTGTCTGTCTCCTACTAATTTTATAAACGTGAAAGTTTGTGAGGATGTATTGATGTTTGTTGCTCTTTCACGTAAAAACTACTGAACCGATTGCGATGAAACTTTTTTAAACTATTTTATTCCCACGGCATCGGGACTTACGCGGGTAAAACCGCAGCTAGTGTTTTTAGATAGAAGAAGATAGAAGAACATAATAAGAAAATTGGTTAGGTTAGGTTAAATCTCTCAATATTATCCGTACTTACATTTGCAATTCATCGTATCTACCGAACCCTCTATACGCGAGTACAACCCGCACTTGGTCGGTTTTTTAAATTTTGGGGTCTTGCGTCTTTTAGATCTAAAAAGCAGAACTTAATCGCAGTAATATTTTCGGGTAGACCCATGACCACAGTTGATGAACTTCGATCGAAACTTAACCAAAATATATCTTAAACGGTATCCACACGATACGATTTTACTACCTGATCAGATTTGTGGTTGAATTGGCTTATGAACAGATTTCGCGTCCACGCGTAACAACTAAATCGCCAATTTACATTTGATTTTATTTTCTGTGCTAGACAGACGTTTGTAAAAACTATTACCGCATACATGATATTTTTTGTTTTTGAAGAAATGCTACCGGTATTGATCAAATATTATAAATCATCTCATAAGTATAACCACCGAACTGAAAAAACACTTTAATAATTCGTAAATACACAAATACATACTACTGCAGGCTGACTAAATGATAAAATTGGCTGAATAGCCTTCACACGAATCGATTTGATGTGACGCGATCATGTTAGGCGGTCCTGACCACCCAATGACCTTGAATTCGACGATTTGCGTCCACACGAAACGATACGATTGACAATCTAGTCAAATTGTGCGTGAAATCGTTCCGTGTGTATTATGTACCTTAAAGATTATACGTGATTTAATTTACACATCTAACTCTTTCAACTTTAATAGAAGTAGAGTTTTTATATGTAATTTTTTTACTTATGTTTGTGAACTGACTCAACTTAAAAACTTTTGATTCTATTAACATATCTTGCACTCAGTCTGCCGTTTTCGTTAATATTGTTCTACAAAATAGTAATATCATGAAACATAAGAAAAAGTTACACAAGACAAAGACGTAACACAAAAACACCGGTTATCGTTGTTGTCCGAACAAACTGTGGGCAGTAACTTCTCTTTGTTAATACGAACGGACCATTGGGTCAACGTAATGACGCAAGATGATTGGATGTGATACGTTATTGTGATTGCCGCTCTGAAGTTAGTTACAGTGTGATAAACATGTATTCTATATTTATATGTTTTGTGTCATAGTATTGGAATAGAGGGCAGAATTTTTGGTAATGGATCTGGAAGACGCTTGTAATATAATAATTACTTGAGACACCTCACACGTATAGTTCTTAAAAAAAAAAATATTGTTATTTTTAATGTTTACTTATAAATTGTACACCTGCCACGCACGTCTCTGCATCACCCAAAGGTTGACTGGTAGAAAATGCCTACAGCATTAAGTCCGCCTCATGCAATGTACCTCCAGGAAGTGTAAATAAATAAATAATACTTATCATACGTTATCATATGTTTTATAATATAGCAACTTAAATCACGACATAGAAGTAATTACTAGCAAACATAAGCAAATATTAGAAATTTTGATTGCAAGTATTTGATAACGTAGAATTATGAATACATTTTAGACCTATTTTGAACGAATTCTGCCATTTTGTTGTTAAAAACCAACGCCCGGTTTCTGAAAGGCTGATTCTGACAAATTTTATAATGGCTTGTCAAGTATAAAGGGTTACATGTTCCACCTGCTCTTATGAGAACCAAATTAAAGTTGGAAAAATGTTGGTTTGGTTTAATACTACTTTGCCTACCCCTTCGGGGATCCAGGCTTGAGTGTATTTATGTATGTATGAGTGTATTTTATTTTATTAAAAGCACATTAGTACATAGGCGGACTTAATGCCTAAGGCATTCTCTACCAGTCAACCTTTGGATGATGCAGAGAAAATAAGAAGTAGGTGCAATTAAAAGACTTGTAAAAAATTTACAAAAACAAGGAATGGGATACATACAAAATTTGAAGCGAATATATACACACATTATACTCAAATACTTGTAACTTAATGTAACAGATATTTACATATATACATATGCACAGTGTACGTTTGCTAATTTATAAGTTTAGTAGGTTGACTACATTTTTCTTTAGATTGCCTCTTTCGTGCTGTCTTAACACCATTACAAAGTAATAAATTATATGCTAAACTAGAAATATAAGTGCTACCTAACAAACGCAATATAAAACTTGTTGTACTAATTAAAGTCTAAGTAAAAAGTTGTCTTTTCTTAACTTGGAGAGTCATAGTGTTTTCGGATATATCGGCAATACACAATTGGGTTTCGATGTTCAGGGTCCATCAAAATGAAAACACGCACTAAAAATTGCTAAGTTTATTTTCACACAACTGCTAGCACAGTACTCAACTCCTTTTCATAATTGGAACGTTTTTATGGTTACCTTATATTTTTAAACGGTTGTAACAACTGAAACCTCTTTTATCCCACTAATATTATAAATGTGAAAGTTTGGATGGATGGATGGATGGATGGATATTTGTTACTCTTTCACGCAAAAACCACTGAACCGATTGCGATGAAACTTGGTATGTAGATAGCTGGAGACCTGCATGAACGCATAGGCTACTTTTTATCCCGATATTCCCATAGGATAGGGACTTACGCGGGTGAAACCGCAGGGCGCTACCAGTAACCAATAAATGAAATGACCACAAAATAATTCTCGAAATGTAACTTAATATTCAAAATAAATATGTTAATGAACTTTCCACGACTTACTGTTTACAGTAAGGCTAATGAATTTTCCACAACTTCCAATGATTTACTCGAGTAAATCATTGGAAGTTGTGTATCATACTACTCATTAACATGAAATAAATGTAATATATGTAGATATATAACATTTATTTTTAAACAAGCATTGTTCTTATAAACATCGTCAGGAGGTGGCGCTGCAATCAGAATTCAATTGAAATTCAGTTTTATTTAATGCATGAAATAGTAAAATTGATATAGAATAATATTATTAGTTCTAATAGACTTTATTTCGCACATTTACACCACTATTTGAATATATAATTACTATTTTAAATCAGTATTTGAATAGTAAGTTCGACTTTAAACAGTCAAAACAGTGTCTATTATAGGTAAATATTAGAGCTTGATAAATAATTGTTTTAATGTCTACTAATAAATTATTTGAATATCAGTCTAATAATGTATTTAGAATATTTCTATTAAAATACAATCACTTAAAAAAACAGTATTTGAAGATTTGCGCCCATATATTATCTATCACCATTGAACAGTGCAAACTCCTTCTAAAATATTGTCAAATCCCAATATTGTTAATTTTTGTTTGTATCTCACACGTCACGTCACTACAATAAAAAATATACTATCTATACTAATATTACAAAGCTGAAGAGTTTCTTTGTTGTGTGTGTTTACTTGCTTGAACGCGCTAATCTCAGGAACTACTGATTGGAATTGAAAAATTATTTTAGTGTTGGATAGTCCATTTATCGAGGAAGGCTATAGGCTATAAAACATCATGCCACGACCAGTAGGAGCGGAGCAGTGACTATAAATGCAGGTGAAACTGCGGGGACAGCTAGTATATAATATAAATTAAAAAAAAACATGGATGCAATAAACCCCACCTGACCCTTCAAATAGATAGCCACATGTTACATAGGTGTAAATTGTACGTCAGAACAAATGGCACATTACAACGAAGGATCCTCAAAGAAGGTACTAAGGGTCGTTATTTAAGGTTTCAACATGGGACAATATTTCAAAAGGGTCACACTTGCTACGTGAATAATACCTCCTCTCGTCTGTCAAAGACAGTAATATCTACTACAGGCTTCTTGAAGTACCTTCCTATATATGTATGTTATATTAATTACAACTTGCGCGTTATTCACTTTATATTAGCAGTGTAAGAAGAAGCTACTTCTAGAACCAGTAGCAGTATTTAGGGTCATTGGTTTCATGGGTATTCGGTTGCACATTTCAATGATTAATCGGTCTAGAATTTTTTTTTAAACGTCACAAGAGAAGAGCGTACTCCCATCTCAAAGGCCGGCAACGCACTTGTGACTCTTGATTTGCAGGTGTCCATCGGCGCCGGTTGTCACTTACCATCAGGTGACCCGTCTGATCGTTTGCCCCCTATAATATATAAAAAAAAAACAACTAATACTAGTATTAAATAATTTTATTTCTCTTTAAAATTTAAGATGAAAGGGACTTTTCTTATTCTAATTCATAACCTCCTCCAGGTAGCCTCTTAAGTGTCTGAATGAAGTTGCTTGTCCGTACCTAGGATTTTTTTATGGAATAAGGGTTAAACGAGCATACGGGTCACCTGGTGGTAAGTGACTACCGCCGCCCATGCGCACCTGCAACCCAAGAGGTATAATTGCGTTGCTAGCCTTTAAGGTAGGAGTAGGGGAAGAGGAGGAGAGAGAAGGGTGAGGGCCTCCGGTAACCTCCCTCACTCGGCGAAATACAACGGAGCATTGCTTAACTGCCGGTTTTATGTGAGGCCGTGGTATCATTCCGGTCGAGCCGGCCCATTCGTGCCCAAGCATGACTCTCCCACTTGTAAAGCAGGAATAATTACAGATGGGTCTTCTATAATATCAAAGGAGCAAACGTCAGGGATGTTAGTGCCCCGACATAAGACTGTCACAAAAGCGACATCGGAATTTAAGTGTATGTTCGTAATTACGAAGCCATGAAGGTGTCACAATGACAGCAGGGTATAAAACAATCATATCCATCCATAATCATCTTAAATAAATATTTAATGTTTGCAGCCGTCTAGTACAGGAAGCACTTCACTAGATGGATATACAACAGTTTATATGTAAGATATAAAATACATTCATGCCCGGTTCTATAATCCAGAAACGATTCGTTTTGGTTACGGACGGTAAAATTTTCGTTGAAAATTCAACGAAATTTTACCGTCCGTAACCAAAACGAATCGTTTCTTGATTATAGGAACCGGGCATAAAAGTAGGCGACCCTCATCTGCTTGAGCTATTGTTTACACTCCTCAATCCAGCCGTATAAGTAATATGCCTTTCCTTCCATGGGGTGCTGTCCCTTCTTACCTATCCCAATTTGCCCATATTTAATTACCTACCTACTTACTTTTTTAATATTTGTTTGCTAACTAGCTGATTTCTGTCTGACTTTCTCATTTTGAAATAATAGCAACATTCTATAATTAAACTAGTTTTTGACGATAATTTGTATTATGTGTAAATGAATTATCAAGTTAACACTACACTTCAATGTAGATAAAAGTATTGTACTTTAAGGAGTCAACCATGCAAGCAGGTTCCTATCAGACGTCTTGGTTGTCCAAAACGTCGGTTTATTAGCTACACTTGTAACGAACCAACAAACTACGTAAACAAATGTTGGAACTCAATTTTAAGGTACTTCCGATCGTCGTATCGAAATGAAACTTTGTATGTATATGTAGGTAAGATGACAATTGTATAATTTGGCATCTTAAAGTTGATCTGATGATGTAGCCAGGAAGTGGATAGTGAAACTCTCTAGATAAATTGTAATCGAAATAATAAAAATCTTGTTTTTCAAGCTATGTTCAAGCTATGTTCTAAACTTCCCGATAAAACATTTTAAGCTGTGACTTTTGGCGCATCCTTCACAATATATGTATTATATATACTAGGTCCAAAACTTTATAAACCTGTTCCATCGATTTTAACAGGTAAAAAAAATCAAGGGCCGGTATCTAAATATGTATGAAATATACAAAGCCACAGTCTATTGTAATTTATTAGGAAGCTTATAAAGTGCCAAAAATGTTTTCATTTGTTTCCCCCGTGGGACTATGGGTCTCGCATATATCCCTTTTAACAAAAATTTACAATAAACCTCTACGGTAATTGTTTGAATTATGGTTCCTACATAGTCGATATTTATTTTGTACATTGTTTGTCAATCTCAAATATATTATTATAAAACATCGCTGGGATTTTAATTTACTTTTACAAATATGTACATATATAGATAAAAACATAATTACAAATAACAAGAATTACAGAAACCAATTCTTGATAAATTTTGTTAATAGAAAAATAAAACCAAATTAATTATAAGTTGTTAGTAATTTTGTCATCAAGTCCATCTTGAATGGTTTGAAAGAACCATGAAAGAACCTGTTTAAAGTACACTATTAAATGTGGGCCAGTCCACTCGTGACCACGATCGGTGCAATTCGATCGAAACGTCGGGTAACCAAAAAGGTATTGTACCTTTTAAATATTATCGCGATTAAGTCCCGACTTACACATCTAATAATATGTATGAAAGTGGCGAAAGTTTAATAACAATTATGCAATACTAATTTTAACTAACACTAAAAAGAAGTTTGTTTAAATATTACAGCTAGAAAGAAATGAACTTGATGTAAACACAATTTACAGCAATCCATGGCGGTTTCTCTTCGCCAGTAGTGTATTCATACCAATAAATAAATAATTAAATATTCAGATAAAATTTATTCCACTTCGAAACGGAATACATTATAGTATACTGATAATGGATTAAATGAATGCTGCGATAAATGTTGGTTGAATAAACAATTATTTCCATTCTCGCGGCCAGATAAGCATTGCCGGTATGCTCGGAGTTAATGGTAGATAGTGCATTCTCCTGTTCCGCTCTGCAGCAGTGCGATGGCATACTACGGCTGGTTAAACTTTATATAAAAGTTTGAATCTGTTTATTGGTTGGCTAAATGGCTTTGTAGTTTTGCATCGCAGCCTGTTAGAAATGGCTCCATAGTTTCAGTAGTAGTATGCATCGCCGCCAGTTAGCTTAGTGGGACCTGTTAACAACAATTCTGGTGATGTGTGATCCACGTCACTAGCATTAGACAGATAGATAGATGTAATATTTTTTCATATACACTTTTGGGTACAATGGATGGACAGGCAACTTTTGGATGAACATACGAGTATGTACCTACTAACAGAAATATTTAATAAAAAACAGTTAATGGCGATTCATCGAAAGTAGAGACAAATACTTATATAAGTAGATAAGTAGATATATATATATATATATATATATATATATATATATATATATATATAATATAGTACTTTAGAAGTAATATTCTTTTATTGAAAAACTATTTAACAAAACCGTTTATTAAATATGATATACAGGATGTTACAGAAAGGTGTGATTGATGGAATGTCCAGAATTTTCTGCATAAAGAAGAAACAAAAACTAAAATTAGATTTCAGGAGCGCTATATTTTGCCGACAAATAAATTTACCTTGAAAAAAATTAGTTTTTAACAATAAAAAAATCTTTGAGAAATTATTTTCCTGGTGTAGGTGCACACCGTGCACATTTCTAAACAACGTATAATCATGTTTTTTATGGTATAGAGGGCAAACCAGCGGACGGGTCACTTAGTGGTAAGTGACTACCTACTGCGACGAAGACGCCCATTAACACCTGCAACTCAAGAGTCACAAGTGCGTTGCCGTCCTTTGAGGTGGGAGTACGCTCTTTTTTTGAAGATTTGAAGGTCGGATCGGTCCGGAAATACGGCAGGTGACAATTTTTTCTACAGATTGGTTGTGTGAATTTTTTAATTTCAATTGAATGTCAATTTCAATGATCTTGATTTTTTATTTTTATATGTAGACATTTTTATAAAAATCTGGTCATTCCATCAACGTCCTCCGTATTAAATACCTATAGTTTTATTCATATCAGCCCAGAGGGTTTCCGAAATATTGGTTATATATTATTTATAATATTGGTATATTATTAATATCCGAAATAAATTTTCAAGTTCAATTTGTCAGTTTCAAAATAAGATTTCTTTATAAAAATTTAAAGAAAGGACGATTTTTTTTAACCTAATAGGTATAAGTAATCAATCTTTGATAAACAATAAAAAAATAATTATATACACTACTTAACCTAATAAAAAATATGCATTGTGCCAGACAGAAAATGCCCCTGCCTCAACATAATGCTTCTACAACACAAGTATTGTAAAAGCGCTGATTTTCAGGCAAGAGCCAAGACTAGGTGTTACGGGAGCGTACACGTTACAGCCATAATTAAATAAATCTGTGGCTATACTGCTGCTGCTTGAGTGACTGCTCAACTAAATGGCATTTAAAAGAAACATAAAATAATCATAATATTACTACTAAAGTTCATATTTATGTACAGTATTAAAGTGTGCGTTATTAAACAAAAAATTTAAATGCCTATAATAAACATAATTTAAATAACTTTAGTTTATTTAAAAAAATATTTACTTAAAATATAATAAAATAAATTATAATATAAATCCTGATTTATGCAATTTGAAATCCATGCACCGATTAAAATAAATATGTACATATTTAGTACATATTTTTTGGAGTTTACTCCTTAAGAATTGATTTTCAAATAAGGCGCCCGGTATGAAAAAAATATGAAGAATAAAATTTTGTGGTCGGAGGGCAGCGTAAAGCTTTAACGCTTTGTTGTGCTTTATTGGAGTTTACTCCTTATCCTCGACGCATGTAAGTAGATATGTGTATATACCTTTATGTAGAAAATATGTATGTATATATGTATATATATAGAATATATACTGTGAACCTACAGTAAATTGTAAACTCCAGTCGTGGGTCGGAGCTGACACACACCTTTTTATCTGTGCAGCGATTATTTCCTCGACCTGTCTCATCACTATTCCTTTGTCTATGACAGCAAAGGAAAAGACGCTAATGGCGAGCCGGGTGATTTAAATTACGTACTAATAACAACTATATAATGCAAGAGAAAGAAATGTTACTTGCATCGTTCGAAATCTTAAAACATTACTAAGATATATAATATATTTGGTGTAAAGTGTTTAAATGTTTTTTGTGGAGCATGAAGGCTTTATGTGTTACCTGTTACTTTGCGATGTTACGATGTTATCAATCTATGCTACGGTTTAGTGTTCCAAGGTTGATACATATTACATAATTGCAATTTGTTTGATATTTTTTCTAAAATTGTTAGCACTTTACGTTATTCACGGGGTTTACTGATATGACCATAAAATATGACCACACCTTTCTGTAACATGCTGTATATAGGTAACACACATTTGGTTACTTTTAGATAAAAAGTGCTCTTTTACATTAAACATCGCGATAAATTAACAAAAGTCTTTAAATTTCAATTGTGTCTTTAATTTTCTACTTTTTTCTAATTTTGTTCATATTTGGGGTATTTGTAACGTGTGAAGCCTTCAACGCTACTGTTAAACACACAGAAAATTCAGGATGGAATTTCACGTTCAGAGCGTCGTTTAAAGCGAGAATTATTTGCAAGGGAAATCTGTTGAAGCTTAAAATCCCGAATTTCTTGTAAACAGTGTTACAGATTAACGTCGTGGGATTGCAGTACGTTTGCTTGTTACAACTGTTGTGATCTGAATTTTCACTTCAGATTTGTCATGATTATACATTACATTTTCTTTAAGACGCATATAATTAATAACAAGTGCTCACGACACGTTACACACGGCCGTCTGATCCCAAACTAGGTAGAGTGTACTATGCTAACCAGACTGCTGATAACAGCCTATACAAGGTGTCCCAGAAATAATGTATAATCCTGGAACACGTAGTACACCCATCAGGTACTTAAAAAAATACGCAAAAAAAACAAGTGATACCCAAAATATAAAGTTTAAAAAAAAAAAAAAATTTTGACATTACTGTACATTCATATACACTACGGCCACAAATAAATGAGTGGCTAACTTAAAAAAATCCGCAGTTAATACAGTTTATATATAATATGTATAAATGTAATTTTTTTTAATTTTTCTTTCTTTTATGCAATAGGGGACAAACGAGCAGACGGGTCATCTGATGGTAAATGACTACCGCCGCCCATAGGCACCTGTAACTCAAGAGTCACAAGTGCGTTACCGACCTTTAAGGGGGAAAGAGGGGGAAAATGTGGAGAGGAGGGAAGAGCAGGAGATGGGGGAAGAGGGGGAGAGGGAAAGGCTAGGGCCTCTGGTGACCTCACTCACACGGTGAAAAGCAATGCAAGCATTGCATCACTGCTGGTTTTCTGTGAGGTCGGCGGCCCATACGTGCCGAAGCATGGCTCTCCCACAAATAAATATACAGGATGTTACTAAATACATGTATATTATAGATTAATTACTACTATTCTTTATTACCTGCACCAGTTTTTTTTTAGATTTTGCATAATTCGCTCATACTTTCCACGAACATTCATTAAAACCATATTGCTGATATAATTGTTGTAACACTTACAAGTCACAGAAAACGATTTGCAACATGATCTATAACGGGAATCGTTTCTAGAGTTTTAGTTTTTTTCATTGGTGTAAAAATTAGTTAATTTAAGTACTAATAGTTTGTGATACTGCTATGAGGTTTTTTTTTCAACGACAAATATTTGTCGTTTTTATTAAAAATATATTACGTGTCGAACGGTATTGTAAACTAATACATTAAGTTGTCAACTTATTGTATTCATTTCTCATCATGATTAGGTTAACTGTATTTCTATAAGCGTTACAGACAAATATTTTCCTTTCATTCTTTCAGTTAATGTACTTATTTATTTAATAAAAAATATTGTCGAAAGTGCCTCAAGAAAGAGTCACGTTAAATAACTTTTACGCGTATTTAAACAACATAATTATTTACCATAAAGCTGCTAACAATCCCAACATGTCACAAATAATAACATGTGAGCGAAATTAATTTCCTTTACTTTCATCTCACTAAATATATTAATAACATCGTACAATCGTACAAGCATTCTATTCTCTCGCCATGTATTATGTAAACAGAAGTTAATTATGGAATTTCAGAGCATAAACACAATACAAATGTTCACAAGCCAAAGTTTAATAAGCTTCAGAACATTTCACATCATAATTTTAGATTTTAAATAACAGCTACCTTTTGCCGCAGGCTTCACTCGCGTGAGAGTTATTTTTCTATCTCAGTACTCAATACGTTTATTGCAAACCATAATGTGACATAGTTGTTATAGCACAGATACATAATAGTATAGGTACAAAATCAAAATCAAAATTATTTATTTGAAGTAAGAAAAATAAGTAGGTATTTTTGAATTCTCAGGAGGAGTCAGTCAGTATAAGTAGGTCGTGACGCTAGTTGCCTGTTCCAAAACGTAGATCCTATGGAGAAGAACAGGCAAGAAACTCCAAGGACACTCTTTTCCAACATGATTTTTTTTACAAAGTTATTTGTTGCGCCTATAAGCAATGGCTTATATTGCGCAATTTAATGTGAGGACAATCTAACATAAATTAATATTGTTCTAAAGTCGAAAAGAAAATCACAAAGCTGCTAGGCAACATAGAAAATTAACGTAATACTACACAGTTCTTACATGTACAATTAATTTTTTTTTTTTAATTAACAGAAGTCTCACTCTGTAATTTCATTTAAATAAAAAGAGACTCTTTCTCTGAAATAATAAAGTCGCAAGTGAGGTCGCACAGCGTTAATATCCTACAATTATTTTCATCTAGAAGTTGCCTCTCTTTCTATCGTGCAACACTTATCTGTTCTGACGACGCCGCGACGTTAGGGTTATCTTTTTTTAAATAATTCATTAATTTGAATATTTAATTACCAGTAAGCTATGTGCCTATTCCTCTATTTTTGTGAACAAATAAACTTAGGCTAGGTACTAATTAACTCGATAGTTTAGATACGAACGGATGACGCGACGCAGTGTGTAAGTGAACCTCGAACTAACGTGCAGCCCGGACGGCGCGACCGCGCGCGGTTGTCCACTGAATTTATGGCATGTTTAGTTGAGCCCGCCGTGTACTTGTATCTTTATATTTAAAGTGTGGAGTGGCCCTGGCCTGGTTATAGTAGATATAACAGTTCATTACGGACTCTGTCGGGCACAGCGGCGTAGGGGAGAGGATGAAGTTATTATACATACATAGTATTAATTAACATTTAACTTTAGTTAGGTGAAGTTATTATCATTTAGTTATTAATGTAATATGTTTCGTAGAAATTTGGTGTCGCTTTCTTCTTTTTTAATGAATGAATGAATGAAGTCTTTATTTTCACTATATTCAACATTTCAGTTGTGCAAACATGCAATTTAGACACACTTATTTAAAAAAAAAAGATAAACAATATCAATGAGAATGAAATAAAATAATAGCATAATAATTAAGTCCACTATTATTATTACAATATTAAAATAGAGATGTCATATTTTATGAAATTACAATAGTTTTAGAATAATTTAAAAAAATCATGATTCGATTGTAGAGAAAAATTAAATTATATTATAATAAGTATGTCGTAAAATGACATTAAATCATTTACTATCCCTTAAAATTGAAATAATCATTAATTGAATAAAAACATCTGTCATATGGTTAATGGGATCTGGAATCTTGATAAATATTTTTAGTGACGTTACTTAACGGACCAGTAGAATCCCTCGAGAATTGGTTTTTTTTCTGGATGGTCCTTTTGTGTTTCCCCTTATAAACGTGTATTTAAAATTTTATGAGTGTCGGTTGAGTACAAACGCGTGAAATAAAAAAAGTAAAGAAAGCGTAACAATTGGCATTAGGATTAAATAACTATAATATTAATTAACTCAATATTAGGTTACGAATGTACAAAGAGAAGTTCCTGTAACCTTATTGAAGGATACCATTAAAAGTCGGTTAAAAGCCATAAAAACCCTAAATATTTATCAATATTTCTTTGGATGTACCATTAATAACTAATATGAGTCCAAAAATATCGGACTATTATTATATTTATTGTTACGACCTTCCTTCATAACCACATGTAGGCAAAATAAGTTCTCACGGGATTATACAAATGAGTTGGGTTCTATTGAATTTCTGAAACAAACTTTTGCTTAACATTCTGGTTCGCCAAATATTCAATAAGATTTTATTACCAAAATTTACTTAGTGGCAAGTATTAGCAGGCTTGTATTTCACTTTGCAAGGATAACTTGCTAATAAAATTAACAATCCGTAACATTTTCAATCTTACAAATATGGCAGTTAACAACGATACATATTTTTGAAGTGAAAACTTTTTTAGCGGCGCTGTGCACTTTTTGGGATGGGTAAAAAATGTTAAACTCGGGCCAGGACACGTGATCCTGATCGAAAATTCGTAAGTCGGAGCCGAGTTTCTTATATTTAAAAAATTTTTTTTACGCCATCTGTGGATTCTGCGCGATACTACTGTAGTTTGATATATACTAATTATCTATATATTAGTTAAGGCAAATTTCACAGATGGCGCAATTTTAATTTCGACTTTTTACAATATTTACTATAAGTATTTAGTTTGGTACAATTTATTCAATCCATTAAATGTATGTATATGAACTTCGTTCCAACCGGGTGTCCGAAGGATACCTCACGCTTTTTGAAGTGAAAACTTCTTTAGGCACGTTTGTGCACTTTTGCTATGGGGAAAAAGCATTGAACACGTAACCGTCACGCTAGTAATACATATATGTGTATTATATAGTATAGACCTACCGCCAAAAGGGGTTCGGGATTGTTTCTCCTTAATACAGGTTATTCCATAATCTAGCTAGGAGGACCGCGCTTCAACCACTGATTGTACGCACCATTATATTATATACTTGATTGATTTGATTGAAATAAAGTTAAAACATATTAATTAAACTGTATTATAACCTCTGCTATAGGAAGGACACTGGCCCCTGTAACACAGTTATACTATTACAGGTGTCAGGGCATTCTTAACCATGTATGCACCCACTTATTATGTCAATAAAGAATTATTATTAAAAGATCCACTAAAGGGCGCTAATCTAAACATTGAGCTTTGTCAGCTCCTTATTAATTAATCTTTAAAAAATATATTTTCACTTCTGACGTGCAGTCCTACGACTGACAGTTTTTTTTAAACCCCCCACGCATGTCGGTTTTGTAAGTGGGTTTTTTGTCTGAAAGGTGACTTGATAGAGTATTCTTAGCTATCATTCAAGAAAATCGGTTCAGCCGTTTGAAGATCATCAGCTCTCTAATCGTTGAAGGGAAATTTGAATTTTTAAGTTATTATTTTTATTCACGTAAGTTGATGGTTTCACTATATATCAATCAGCCTATCGTTATCCACTGTTGGACATAGGCCTCTCTCAAGGCGCGCCATAGCACCCTGTCCTCCGCCTTCCTCAGCAGTCCATCCCTACTTAAATACATTATGATTGATATAATGTATTTATATAATGTAGTATATATTATATATTGATATAATGTAGTAGTATAATGTAGTAAGTACATTGTTTTTCACATTTTTTTAATTAAGGATTGTAGCATGATGTCTTTCGTCAAGAATGAAGAAATTAAATTTAAAAAGTTTTTTTAAATAATCAACCAACTCTTCGGTTTGATGTTATTAATACGGATGTATAAATCTGAAAAACATAACCAAAGTCATCTTCATAACCAGAATATTAGAATCCTAATGTACCTAAATCAGAAAACACAAAAACTCCAACATACCAGATTCTCAAAATATCAAAAGTACGGTCACGTTTACGTGCCCTATAACTTGAACAAATAATGAAGATAGACTTCCGTAGGTCGTGAGTCGGCAGCTTTTGACATTACTGCGCGATAGAAGTGCTTTTTACAGTATGCGAAGCAATGTACACTAAAGAAATCATAATTATGAATTAGAAATATAATCATATTAATCAATAATTAATTATTGCCATCGTTGCAACCTCAGTACCAGTACAGTACTCGCAGAACAGATGGTCGATGGGGCTGAAAGGTTCTGGAGGGAAGACCACGGATCGAAAAGTGGAGCGTAGGACGACCACCAACAAGTTGGATAGATGTTCTTATTACGATCGCAGATTGACGGTGGATGCAGGCCTGTGTTTAACCTATGGCTGAATATACTGAATAATACCGTTGGCATCGTTGCAATACACACACGGTAATACGTATGTTTTTCAACTCAAGTACACCAAAATATACACATATGACAAATGTGCAGCATGTGAGCAGCTTTGGATATATTTGCGTATCCGTTAACTACTACCTAAAGGATTTTTTTTTTAAATAAACTAATCTGATTCACTAATCATCAAACATTACAATCATAATACATACATAATAAACTCAAAAACCACAGTTTCAAAGAGAGCGGGAAAAAGAGATAAACTGATTTTTACAAAGCTTAGTGTTAAATGTGGTGAAAATTGTTTTTTCAAGCTTTTGTTTTGTGTTTGTATCTTAGAGCTTTTGTTGTTGCATTGATGTCGTATTTTGTTCACTCTACCTTTCTTCCCGGGTCATGAAACGGTAAAATTATTTAGTATCTCTTTGACATATGACAATTTGAAAGATGATATCCTTGCATATCAGAAAAACTCTCGATGTTTAGAGGAATTAAATGGATACATAGTCACCTTGTGTGGCTAATTTATTTAAAAAATTAAGATGTTTTACTATAGTTACGAGTATATTTACAAATATGGCAAAATCAACAACTGCAGCTTACATTCGTACCCAAGAATTAGAACATTATTGCAATGACTTGGGTACGATTTGTGCAGCCGAGGTTGTATATTAAAAACTCTTTTCAAGAAAGTTTGATTTTTCTTACACTTAGATTACTTGTAAAAGTAAGTAGAATCATCATACTTTGAGGCGTTTCTATTAATCAAACGTTGGCTCCATTATACTCCATGTGCACTAAATATAAATAACTTCTAGGTTGTGTGAATTGCGCCTTATTTGAGGAATAGGTTATTATAACAACGGTGATATGAGTCAGAGAAAGCAAAGATTATGGAGCTAAAGTGAACATGAGAAAGGTCCGTGAGATACCTACGGCTAGTTATAAGCACTAAATCCCCTATTACAATTGTTTGTTTTTAAAAGAAATGTTTAGATGCTCTTGTGATTGTCACTACGTTATTTGATATACTCTAAAGATGTATTTCAGACTAATTTTAAATCTATTATTTCATACATATATACATACAAACACTCACGACTAGAATGGGTAGCCAGATGCCATTTTTTACATAACTAGAGGGCATGCCAATTGCCGTCACCCGGGCGCTTTGGAAATTAAAAAAGGGAAAATTGAGAGTATTTTGAAAAAGAAGGACCTAAGAAGAGAAGGGTTCGATTCCCACTCAGGACAAATAATTGCATGATGAGCATGATCATTTGTTCTATGTCTCGGTGTAATTTATCTATAATATATGTATTCAGAAATATATAAGTATGTTTATCAACAGTTTGGTTACCATAGTATAGGCTATGCCTAGTCTGGGATCAGACGGCCGTGTGTGAGATGTGTAGACTTATTATGTGGAGTTATTAATATTCAATTTTATTATACTGTAGTATTACTTACTGTATTACTCAGGAAAGCGGCGGTAGCGTAATGGCTAAGGCGTCGGACTTGCGATCAAGTGCGGTTCGAACCCCACCCAGTGCATTACTGACGTGAACCCACTCCTAACACAAGCATTTTCGCTTAGCTGAAGGGGTTAACAAGAATACTAGTAATGTGTGACCCACGTTGCTAATATTCCTTGAAAAAAAAAAAATCTAACTTATCACTTCCCCGTTTTGCTTAAAATTAAAAAAAAATATGGTGAACCGTTTTAGAAGAAATGTATTTAGGTTCAAAGTCAAAGTAAGTTACACCAACAGACAACAGTTATTGATCCGAAAGAGTTCTAGCTACACGTAACTAAATGAGACTACACTTTATTAAATTAGGAAAAAATTTAATGTTGTAGAGCCTTTTATACATATTTGGTATTAAACAGGCGATTATACTTTTTTAGTAGGTTAGCACATTACAAAGTTAAGTAACTCTATCCAGGTCAGTCTACGATGGGTGACCAATCTCAATACATTGAGACCCCTCCGTGCCTCGGACAGCACGTTAAACCGTTGCTGTCGGTCCCGGGTGCCATACAAACATCTGTGGCATTTATTACGGGTAGTTGGAGCAGTAAAAAGTCCGACAACCTGGTCTAATTATAGAACTTCGATATCGCCTAGTACTTGGGTTGATGAGGTCTGATGGCAGTCGCTTCACGTAAAATATCGAAGTTCGGCCATATCGTAGTTAGACTGAAAGCCGACCCCAACTTAGTTGGGAAAAGGCGCCGAGGATGATGATGACTTTTTTGGATAAAAATGTCACATTGAAATAAAATATTTGTAACCTTGGTAGAACAAAAAGTAGTCAATTATTAGTTCATATTTGTGAATTGCGAGCTTCCACTTTTACTTCAAAGTCGGATAAAAAATACGTGTGCTAGTAAAGGAACACCACACTCCTTATCATTCAAGTCAATTTGAATAACAATTCACCCATCCACATCTTTCTTATATTAACACTAGCTGACCCCACAGACGTTGTCTTGTCTTAACTATGAATATTGAATTCGAATTGGTATAATTAATAAAAAAAAATCCAAAAACATAGTTCAGACCGATGCATCTGTTTTAAACGATATTTGCAGCGCGCATTCTGTCAATCGCGCCAACTGTCAAACGACGTTGTCCTGCCGGAACGTAAAAAATATTTTTCCTGTAACTTTATCGCAGCGCGATCTACTAGGTCCAATTATAAATCTAAACCATTCTCGAATCCTCCTGAAGACACACAAAAAAGTTCAGTAACACAAACACGCACAGAAGAAATATATGTATAAAGATTGTACCTATTCGTAAATAGTGCCAAACACTTAGAAACAAGTCTTCCTAAATTATGTAATCATCATTATTTAAGCTACATGGCTCTCCTAATTACTACCTCAAAGAGCAGTATTGCAGCGCTTTCATAAAACGCCATTTATTCTAATATAATGCGTCTCAGTAATGCACAAAAACAAACAACAAATTAAATGGGGACAATCGGTTGAAAATGACGTCTCTTTATAAAGAACATCTCACTTAACAGACTGCAAGCTTCTTAATAAAAAGTTTATCGAACAAAACAAGAAAATCTCTTTTCTTTTATGTTTTAAACGCGCTTTCTGTATTGAAAGACTAGTAATCCTCTAGACGAATTTGTTTGGATTGGAAAAATGTGAACAAAAGCTTTCGAACAAACTAAATAAATATCAATATAGGTTTAGTTTCAAAAGGATACGTTAAAGTGGTTGGTGGTGTTATTATGTTATGTATATGTTACTGTAAAGCCCCGAAATAATAAGTTAAAATATTATGCTTGTTAGTTTTTATGAATTTTCTCATTAGCGGAGTGAATAATCCCAAAAATTTTAAAAATATGATCGATTTAAAATATTTAATCTATTACATTCCACTACTTTTATGAGAAACGGAGGTGACAATACCGGAAAATTCAAACAATCGTAACTTTTAAACGGATAGTTTTTTTTTTCAAACTCTTTTTGTAACTGCATGCTAGAATCATGCCCTTTTAGTGATTTAAGTCATTGCCAAATCCAGAGTATAGATAAAGAAAGCTATCCTTGTCCATTGTTTTCCTTGGGACTCACAAGCCGAGGTTGAGTTATGGTTTCACTTCTCAACCGCGAAGAGGGGGAAGAGGACCAGCTTTATGAGGAGTACCGAGAGGCGCGGAATACTCTGAAGCTGGCCATTACCCGCGCCAAAGAGGAGAAACGAAAGGAGATGCTGGAGGGTCTCGATCGTGACCCCTGGGGTCGCCCATATCGCGCGGCGCAACAAAAGCTCCGCGCGTCGGGCCCCCCCCTTACGGAGACTCTCCAGCCCAGCTTCCTGCAGGAAGTGGTTGAGGGCCTTTTCCCGCAACGAGTGGAGCACATACCCCCGTCGATGGCCTCTTTGGCCGGAGACGACGGGGAGGACGAGGAGGATGGTGTTCCACCCGTCACGGAGGCGGAGGTAGGGGCGGCTGTTCTACGGATCCGTTCCAAGAACACCGCCCCCGGGCCAGACGGGATCCCTGCCCGAGTGTTGGCCCTTGCCCTTGACCACATGTCCGACCGCCTCAGGGAGGTGTTCGACGCTAGCTTGGCGTCCGGACGCTTCCCTGACTGCTGGAAGAGCGGGAAGCTGGTACTTTTAAGGAAGCCGGGACGGCCTACCGACTCGGTCGCGGCCTACAGACCCATCGTGTTGCTGGATGAGGCGGGTAAACTGTTTGAGAGGGTCCTCTCTGCCCGCATCGTCCGGCACCTTTGCGAGGTCGGCCCCGATTTGTCGGACGCCCAATTCGGTTTCCGAGCGGGACGTTCGACAGTCGGTGCTATTTTGCGCCTGAGGGCTGTGACCGAAGAGGTAGTGAGCTGTGGCGGCGTGCTGTTGGCGGTGTCATTGGACATCGCCAACGCATTCAATAGTCTGCCATTCAGCTGCATCAGGGAAGCACTCCATTATCACGGGGTGCCAGGGTACCTGAGGCGGCTGGTGGCAGACTATTTAGAGGAGCGTACCGTCATGTATGAGGACCGAGAAGGAAATCTGAGTCGTCGGCCCATGTCGTGCGGTGTTCCGCAGGGGTCTGTCCTCGGACCACTCCTGTGGAACATGGGGTACGACTGGGCCCTCCGAGGTGACTTCCCCCCTGGGCTCGGCGTAATCTGTTACGCCGATGACACGTTAGTCACAGCCCGGGGGGTGAACTTTCAGGAGGCGGCGCGCCTAGCCACCAGGGGAGTCTCTCTGGTGGTCGGGCGCATCGAGGCGCTGGGCTTGCGGGTGGCCCTGGATAAGACGGAGGCCCTTTTATTTCATGAGCCCCGTCGTGGTCCACCCCCTGGCGCCTCTATCGAGGTCAACTCGGTCCTCGTACCGGTTCAGGCCCACATCAAGTATCTGGGCCTGATCCTTGACGGAAGGTGGCGCTTCGACGAGCACTTCCTGCAGCTTGCTCCAAAGCTGGTCGGCGCTGCGTCCGCCCTTGGGCGACTCTTACCCAATTTGGGTGGACCCAGCGTCGCTACGAGACGGCTGTACACGGGGGTTGTCCGGTCAATGGCACTTTACGGTGCACCGGTGTGGGCGGAGGCTCTGACCGCCCAGAATAGGGCGCGCCTCTGGCGCCCTCAGAGGGTTATGGCGGTTAGAGCCATACGCGGATACCGCACCGTATCGACGGAGGCGGCGTGCGCGTTGGCCGGGACACCCCCGTGGGATTTGGAGGCGGAAGTGCTCGCCGAAGTATATCGGCGAACGGCTGAGTTCTGGGCGGGAAGCGGCAGTCGGCCCCCGCCCGAAGAGGTACGCGAATGGCGTGAGGCCGCTCGCCGAGCCACCATGGCTCGTTGGTCGTCCCGGCTGGAGGCTCCACGTGCTGGCTTTGCCGCCGTGGAGGCGCTCCAGCCGGTCATCGTCGAGTGGGCAGGGCGACAGCACGGGACCCTTTCCTTCCGACTGACGCAGGTTCTTTCCGGGCACGGCTGCTTCGGGAAGTACCTGCACTCGGTCGCTAGGAGGGAATTGAGTCCCGCCTGTCACCACTGCGACTGCAGTGAGGACTCGGCTCAGCACACGCTGGCGGATTGCCCCAGTTGGGCAGCGCAGCGTCGGGCCCTCACTGCAGTCATCGGAGAGGATCTGTCGCTACCGGCTGTCATACGCTCCATGGCCGGTAGCGACAGGAATTTTACCGCGGTCGCAACCTTCTGTGAGGAAGTCATCTCGCAGAAGGAGGCGGCGGAAAGGGTCCGGGAGGACGACCTCCATTCGGACTTAATTCGCCGCCGGCGAACCGGGCGGCGGAGGCGCGCTTACCAGCGCCTCATGCCGCCCTGAGTGTGGCCGCGGGTGGAAGGGACGGGTTTTCCCCTCCACCCGCTATAGTGGCCTCCCGCGAGGAGGCGGCGTCCGCGTGTGCCTAGACGTCGCCTAATTGAGAGGTTTTTTACCCGAAGGTGGTGCCCGCGCTTTGCGGGCAGGCGCTAGGAGGGTTCCGGATGTCTTAATAAAAGCTGTTCCCGGATCCCTCCTACTTAAGGCGCAGTACGGCACACCGTGTGGTTTTAGTCGGTTCGATTCCGACACACCGCCCCGCCGAAAACCCCGGTGGGGTGACGGCCCGAGGGGGTTTCCACACGCACAAAAAAAAAAAAAAAAATGGTTTCACTTCTCAAAAACGATTACAAAAAAATATGAAGTGCCGCCATGTGATACCTTTATAATTCAAATAATTATACGCACAAGTATTTAAGTCAAATCAGTAAAATCGTACTTAAAGCTTTTTAGGCATTGACTGTACCTAATGGCAGCACAGGAGTTAGGTATTGTAGTGTTCAAACCTCCTTTGAACTGGCTAGAAGGCTGGCTGCTAATATAAAGTCTAAGTCGAATAGCTTTGGCTTATTAAATTTATATAAAGAATATGGAGAAAACAGGAAGCGGTAGCAGAATCTTGACGTCAGACCGAGGAGACGTGCCTCGATTCTCCAAGAAGTGATCGTTATATTTTAATGTGAATGTATTAGTTAGAACGTACAATACAATAGTACTTATTTACAGCCCCCAGTGTTTGATTCCAAGCTTGCCCGTTAGCACACCACACTCGCGTCTACACATCTCTCTATGCCAAGCGAGTCTCTACAGTAAACTCTTTCTCCCAACGTCAAAGGGCTGGGTACAAGATTGACCACACCAGTAGCCGTGAATATAGAATGTGAATGAAACCAGAGGGTCTACTACTGTTGTTTGTCAAATTTGTTGTATAACATAAAAACTTACGAGAAATATTGTTTCGAAACAAATGATACTCATCCGAAACTTTGTAAGTTTTTGAACGAGTGAAGTTTTTCTGTATACTTTTAAAACTGTTTTCTACTTTTCATAGCCGTATGCCATCTTGTTTGTGGAATAAAGTGTTCTTCAAACCATTTTCGCTACACTTAAAAACTTGCAAATCGTTGCCGACAGATACAGCTGTCTTCGTCGTGTTGTTGTAGTTCGATACGGAAGGTTCGTAAAAAAACTATATTCTTTAAGTACAAAATTAAGTGGTTTTGTTTAATTGTAAAACTTTATTTATGTCTGTTAAAAGTCTGTAAAAATGCATAAGAGCATTGTGTCATTAGTAGTAATTTATACAGTGTGGAGAATAATGTATATTCATTGCCCCTAAAGAGATGCAAAGATGCAGCCGTAAATGGCTTTTAAAATTAACCTGCAACGAATCAGAATAATTTATTCAAGACTATCTTCTAAACATTTTCTTAGTAACACATTTATTTGGTAATGTTTTTTTTATCTTATAGATGGCAAACGAGCAGACGGGTCACCTGAAGGTAAGCGATTACCGTCGCCCATGGACACCTGCAGCTCGAGAGTCACAGGTGCGTAGCTGGCCTTTGAGGTGGGAGTATGCTCTTTTCTTGTTGTTTTTACTTTGTTATTAAATAAAGAAATAATGATAGAATAGAATAGAAAAATCTTTATTATACATCAACGATATATTGCTTAAAGTAAATACACAAAGTGGATATGTACAATAGGCCTTTTGCTAAAAGCGATCTCTTACAGGCAACCTTTAGATGGACAAAATCGATAAAAGATAAAAGAATAGTGGGTAATTTTGGTGTAAGATAGAAGTAAAGAGAAAAGGGCATTCATGTTATAAATTTGTCATGTTTTAAAACTAGATACTTTATACCTATAAACAAATACAGTAAAAAAAATATATAAAATAAATTTTGTTCTATGAAATTTTTCATTAGAGTTGTCAAGCGGCGGTAGCGTTAGGCGTCGGACTTGCGATCAAAAACAGTTGAAAATAGTTATACAACTCTAGATACCTTGAGCATAAACTATTAAAACTCCTTTAATAAATTATAGTGTTGAAAATCTGAAAAAACGCGCTTTAATAGTAAACCAAATTAAAACGTAAACAATAGGTAACAATAGGTAATATAACAACCCAACGGTGGCTTCAGACCACCGTTGAGTGGTTTCAGATCACCGTTACTAAGCCCAATCTGTTGGACTCGTAAAAACGAATCATACGCGCCCAAACGTTTTACTAGTTTATCAGTAGCCACTGAAGAGTTTTACCTCCTGGCCTCAACATCAGATCAGCTCCAAGATACCAAATTATAGTATTGTCATCCGAACTTCATACATATATGTACATACACAATTTCATTTTAATGCGACGATTAAAGGTTAAATTTGACTTTTAAGATATGTTTACATACCTACTTACTTACAAGTGAAGTTAACATAAGGTTGTAAAATAAAGTTGTCTAATTCATGCGACAAGCGCCAAATCCGTCACTCAACGACCCTGGCGATAATAGGATTATGTTCTTTTTACTCACTCTTAAAAAAATAACTTAAAAATGTTTTTGTAGCGAAGTGTTCCAGCACTCAAAACATGATTAAAAACATAAATCATAATATCATTAAAATAGTTTTAGTCTAGGTATCCATTTCTACATTGGTTTTTTCTTTGAATAATTGTCTAGAGGTCATGTTTGAATAATTATCAGTTCAATTTAAGAATGCGGTACCTAGTTGTGTTAAATCACACCAGTGCCCCTTTCTTAAACGTCAAAATAGTATATTTTGTAGAAACTTGTTTCGAATCACAACCTTTAAAATCCTACTTTGCTATTGTCAAATCATTTACTTAGGTACTTTTAATTTTTAGTTTTATTATGAAAAATGATATCAAACTGGGAATAGTAACGAATCTATTGTCAAGTTTTATATGTCATAGTTTCAGGAGCACTGTCAATTGATTTATTTAAATCATAGGGACCCAATTATTTAGAAAACATTGAGAAAGCAACTTAAATTCACAAAAATATAATTGGTTTATACACCAGCGGTTTGACCTGAATCTCCAGTGGCGCATATCAGACTTTTGAAAGAAGAAACAAATCTTCATAATGGTCTCAAACCGCTTGTAAGGCCCTACGCTGGTCGCGTAGGGCCTTACCCCTCTCAAGTGAGGAGGATGTCCTTTTTCACGTGTAAACACTCTTTATACGAAAAAAATATTACCAATAGTCATATCAAAGCGATAAAATGTATTTCTTAAATATTTAATAGGTAATAAATATGTCATTTTTATTTTTTTATTTTTATTTTATTTTTCTTCGTCTATCTAACTGACATCATTGCGATTAGTAACGTAACCGTTATCGTAGGTATTCTGTATTACATGTACCAAATTAAATTGCTTCCGATGATATACATTCCTCTATACATCGTATACTATGTTGTTCAAATAAACATAGATACTCCGCCCTCCTAATAACTGCCTTAACCACAAATACGGGCGCTGTTTGCTTACTCTTGTGTACATTTTTCCCAAATGTCAGCGCTCTGGGACATGTGCTGTTCTATTTAGTTACATAGAGTGAATGTTGAAATGTGACAAAGGAAAGCTAGGGACCGTGAATTAAGGAGACACAATGGAAGGTTTTTATTCGTTTGCTAAAAAGCATACGGCCATTATTTACAAGATTACTGATTTTGTCTGAACATTAAACGTTAATTGGTTAAAAGCATACATACTCGTATGTATGTTCAACAAACCAAGGAGTTAGACAGGTAGGTTAGAGAATTCTTAACACTATGTGAAAATAAAATGTGTCTGGTATATCACTATAAAACTCTGAATGGGTTTTTGGTATATTTATCAATCAACCATTTCTCAATGATTTTAAATATTAATAATAAAAAATGTAGGTAAGTTTTGGCGTCATCGTAATTATGATTACTTTGTAGTATATTTTTTAAAACAGACATTGTTATAATACTGAACAGATCAGACAATGAACATTGCCAATTTCATGAATTAATTACTGTTACTTTAAATATGGATTATGACTACAAATACATAACTACCTACCTTTTTATTCGAAGAAGGCACTTTCAAGAAATCCCGCATTAAGTAATTGTCTCGGTAGCTTTTGTAAAAATTTCTTTACCTAAAAATGGTACGTATATTTCGGATTATAACGAATATTAAAAAATAAAGACAGCCTAATGCGGTCCAGGTCCGTTAGCGCGTAATGGACTTTCAAGGTGTTTTTTCTTCATGCTTTAAGAATGTATAATAGTAGCTTTACCTCTCATATGATTCGAGTCCATCAGATTGGGCTAGGTAACAATGATCTGATGATGAACCCAGGATGTGGATAGTGAAACTCTTTTTAATTGGATTCGCCATTAAAGCGTGTTTTATTAGTTTTACGATACTATAATTATTAAAACATAAATTAGTTCCTAGAATGAAGGTTATGTACAGCACAGTTGAGCTATCAGATGCTTCGTGCCCGCGCGACCGCGCTAGCGGTGTGACAATGTGACACTAAAACTGCTTTAGAAATACAAAAAAAGCATTAATGAAATATCGAACTTTCGAAAATAATAATATTTTAATCATAGCTTTAATATTTTAAAGTATAATAATGGCACTGTAATAAAGGATAATTTAAAAAGTTAGTAATTTTTTAAATACGTATCATTCAATCTCGCGAGCGTGCGTGTGGAATACGTACCACGACTCTAATACGCCCCGTTATGGTAAGTAATAAACTCCAGACGCTTTACATTGCAGTTTTTGTATCAAACTCTTACAAAATATATTTACAGAAACATTCATTGTATTTTCTAGTTTATTATTATGATGGCATATTAAATGCTCGTAATATGGAACTATTGAATGTCACTATTTGACGCGATTTTTGTCGGAGATTGTGTATCTATGGTATATAATTTGATCTAAGTATATGCTCTAATGCAATATAATCCTTAGAGTAGCGTAAAAAATATCAATCAAACTGACAACGATATTACCGTATTAATAGGAAAAAGGCTCCCGTTTCCATTGTTAATTCTCTTTTGTCTGGCCAAGGGACCATCGTGACGCCATTTTGTTATTCATTAAACTCTATGAATTTATACTCCTGAGTCTCGTCCCATTTCTTTTTCATTATTTACTGATCATTCGATGACTCCGTTATCCTTTGTGTCAATTTAAATATGAATAAAGCCTTGGGTAAAGGGAGAATTTATTTTCAAATCACTGATCGTTTTAACAAGAATCACTTATCACCTAACTTTTTTTACAAGCTTTAATTTAACTTGCAATGTTTTTATGTATGTTTGTTCGGGCCAAATCTTGTAACTGAATTTTAAAGCAGTTATCCTCAACCGATTAAGTTAAAATTTTGCATATACGTATAGTTTTGATTACAATAAATACATGAAATCATTTTTTAAAGACTTGTCTTTAATTTTTGAAGTTATACTTCTTTTGGCGCGTTATGGAAAAATGATGAGAGCATTTTTTTACGATGCGCGTGCACACCATCACGAAAAACAGACACCCTGAAGTTAGCTAGTCAACATTTTAGTTTTTCAAAAAAAGTTACCAACTTCACGATAGTGATAAAAATATTTTTACAGATTACTTTGAGTACGTATGCAGAATTTGAGGTTAGTTGACGGTATGTATTATTTATTATGATATTTAAATAAACTTTATTTAACTAGATAAAAGTATAACTTCTTACGTGCGTACATAAGTACACACAAACTTTTTTATTTCTTTTTTTATATTAATTTATTGTTTTCTAGCACACAGCCAACTAGTTATGCAGTTGCTGGTATTTTTAACGCTGGCAACATCAAAGGTGACAAAAGCATACTCATTTTCATGCTTCCTTTTTGTTTATTTATTTCGAAATCAAGACAGATTCTGACTACACAATCCAGGCTTATCTGACAAAGCGAAGCCTTAAGTTTGCATATTCGATGATATTTTCTGGAGATTATCAGATACCTTACAAATGAGGAGACAGATTCGAATGTAGACATTGTGGACGCTACAGACGCGCAATGCTACGGAAACATCATGCTTTCAACGATGCAAGTATTTTTTTAATTTCTTAAAATAACTAGGGAATAACCTTTGTACCGTAGGAAAGTCTACAATAAAATTATGCTTCTCACATCAATATTCTCATGTTTTCTCTATTGCTGGTAATCTTGGGTACAGTGGCGTAACTATACTATCTGAGGCCCGTGGCTAATTCATTAATACATTTTGTAATGTATTAGTACCTCCTGTGTTCAGGGCCAATGGTGCCCGGGCCCCCTCGAGCCAGGGGCAGTGGCGTAACAATAGAGTGGCAGACTCTATTGTTACGCCACTGCTTGGATATATTTGTACAACCCTAGAATGTCCGCCAGTTTGGCTACACACAGAGACGTAGGTCGTGCAGTGGGCAAGGCGTTCTCAACTTCCGAAAAGCGTAAATAAGATATATTTCTGGTTGCAGCTAACGCCAGGTATTATTATTTAAATTTTATATTTTCATTCTTGTATGGAAGTGATGTATCTGTTACGAAGTAACTATTATCTTATGTATGCCCATGGATGCCGGCAGAATAATTTTCAAGGAGGTGCATTCGCTTCCACACATTGAACTATTAACTAATAAAGTATTATTTATAATAGCTCTATAAGCACACAATATTTCTGCATATTCAGGAAATAGTTTTGAAAATATTTTTTTACAATTTTTTTTTATTTAAAATATTTTCGAAAAAAATTAGAAATATTGTGGGTTGATAGAGAAATGCATTAATTTATTTCCAAATGAATCAACGTTGCATTTACACGTGTGTAGTTTGGCACATTTACTGGCAACTTAGACTTCGAACCGGAAAGGCCTAAGATCGAACCTAATAGACGAAAAAAGTTGGAGGAGGACACTGAGTTCATTGATGACGTGGTGGACAAATTTGGAAAAACAACCTAGTTGCCTTACGTTTTTGTTGTAATTATGGAAATTGACTTTAATAATTTAAAAAAATCTTAATTGTTTCTGGTGTATTTTCTTTCATGGCAAGTGGGTTCAAGTGCATGCACCCCTTGCCCGGCACCCATTGTGGTATGTGGTGAAGCGATGCTTAAATTGCTTTTCGCCGAGTGACTGAGGTTACCGAAGGCCCTAACCCTTCCCTTTCCCCTCCTCTCCCCCCTTCCTCTACTCCTACCTTAAAGGCTGGCAACGCATTTGTGACTCTTGAGCTGCAGGTGCCCATCGGCGGCGGTAGTCACTTACCATCAGGTGACCTGTCTGCTCGTTTGCCCTCTATAACATAAAAAAGACAACTAAAACTATACGGTGTTCATTCACAAGTTGTAATTGTGTTTAAAATTTCATTTTTAATACGTTAGTGAGAAATACAAATGTCATCAATATTATAAATATATGTGTGTATTACATTACATTAATACTAGGGTTGGCGAGATGACCAATTAAATCATCGACTCATCTTTGCAGTATTCATCAACTTAATCTAAACTCAACACTGAAATGAATGTTATGGTTAGCTACAAAATTTTAAGTAACAATACAGAAAGTTTCTGGTATTGAACGACGAGAAGATAGTGAAAGTTTATAATCCGTTCATTGAGACACTCACAGCTTTATCTTAATAACCTTATCTTTGCGGAGCTTAAGTAGGGTAGCGCCGCAGTGTCACCGGAGCGATTCTTTTTCAGGGTGTATCAACATGAGTTGTTGATTTAAAGACAGAAATATTTGGTGTGGTTTTCAGTACAGTAAGAATTATATATATATTAACTATAAACAAACCGCACAAGTGCGAGGCGGACTCGCACACGAAAGGTCTTGTATGGGGTCCCTTCACTAACATTTTTTTGTTTTACTTTTAAAAACAGAACTAAAAATTTGGCGGCAATAAAAATGCACACTGTGAAAATTTATACATGAGATACAGTCCGCTGACAGACAAACGGACAGCGGAGGCTTAGTTACGGGCTCTGTTGCGTTTCGTTCCACATAAAATGACGTGTCGACACTCTCTACGTAAAGTCTCGAAACTGAAAATGTTTAGTGTACAGAAAAGCGATTGTCAGTTTCTTTTTTGCATATTTTGATGTATAATTATTTTATCTTTTTAAAAACTTGGACTCATAACAAGGTTGGGCTTACAAACCTTTGCAACCTAGTCATTAGACTACACTAGACTAAATTAGTCAATAAATTATCTATTATTGACTAATTTATTGTTAGTTTTTGAGGAAATTGAGTTACCAATGCTCCAAAACCAATGGAAACTATTATGAGGAACATAATCCCACTAATATTATAAATGTGAAAGTTTAGATGGATGGATGGATGTTTGTTACTCTTTCACGCCAAAATCACAAAACCGATTGCGATGAAACTTGATATGTAGATAGCTGGAGACCTGGATTAACGCATAGGCTTTTTATCCCGATATTCCCACGGGATCGGGACTTATGCGGGTGAATCCGTAGGGTGCTGCTAGTGTTAAAATATATAAAGCCTATGAAATGGATGTAATTTTTTAGTGTTATAAAGTAAAGATAGTCTGGTGGTGGAATTAAGACCATAATTAATTCTTTTTGTTCATTTCGTAGGCCACTATTACTTGAACTGCCCTTGTATAGACTTAGGTACCTATGACTGGTCAACATATTTACTGTACGTGTGTCGCTCGATGTACTGAACTTTAAGTAGTTAACATTTCACGTTCGTTCGTCTGCGAATTCTCTTCACGTATATATCCTACTACTATTATAAACGTGAAAGTTTGTGAGGATGTATGGATGGATAAAAGTATGGATGTTTATTACTCTTTCACACAAAAACTACTAAACCGATTGCAATGAAACTTGGTATGTGGGTAGCAGGAGATCTGGATCCCGATATTCCCACGGCACCGGGACTTACGCGGTTAAAACCACGGAGCGCAGCTAGTGTGTTATATAGATAAGAAGATAATGCACGACATACACTCACGATAGTTGCGCCTTTGTCGCGCACTTGGTGCTGCGGTACTCGCGTGGAAATGTAACTTTCTATAATATAGAGCAGTTTAACTACGATGTTTGGATATTGTACATTTCTCAAAACCTATAAGTGATATTTTTTTTAAATACCAAGGTTAAAACTGTAATTAAAATAATCAGCACGTAGAATCGATGTCTTCAAATAAATTTATAAAGAAATATACCAGAATACGAAAAAGGTTTTAGAACATTATTTTGTTTATTTATATTTCAGCAAGTGTCAATTCTTCTTCCCTTATATTTTGTTCCTATCACTACCTACTTCTTGACATTTAATATTGTTGAAATATATGGAAACCAATAAAACCAAATTACCATTATCATTGTACCATATAATTTTCATCCTATTAAGTTTAGTTAAGATTCAGAAGGTGTGTGCATATTTAATAAACAAATTTTCATTACTCATTACTCATTACTTTATTGCATTCCATAATTACATTGGTAAGGTGTGAAATATAAGGGTAGAATCAATTATGGACCCTGTTGGGCACAGCAAAGTTATCATTAGGAGAGAGGAGGAACAGAGCTATTTATAAGAATAATGCTAAGAGTGGAGTTGACTGGCCTGTTGGTCTAGTGGTTAGTGACCCTAACCGCTATACTTATAGGTCGTGGATTCGATTCATACCTAAGTCTGGGTGTTCTTTGTGTCCATTGTTTGTATGTTTGTAAAGTCCCCCGTGACACAGGAGTAATTCCTAATGCGGGAGATGTCTTTTTCAAAAAAAAAACAACTAACTAACTATATTGTATGCTTCAATAAATAACTAAATCATGTACTTTTGTTTTATTTGTGTTTAAATTTATGTAATGTATTGCTATAGGTGGCATATTAAAAACCATAATAAAATGTATGTATTATGTATTTCTTAAAAAATAAAAATTTAAAATTATAGTAAAATGTGTAATGTCTTGTGTACTTTATCATAATTCATCAAGTATGCTGCGTATTAAGTATTAGCGCCTATAATAATAATTAATGAATTTATTTTGGGTTTATTATGGGACACTTGTCTTGATTGAAACTAAATTTAAACAGTCAAACTACTAAAATTAAGTCCAGCAAACATACACAAATAGTATAAGATAGTTACTGACATAATCTCCTTTATCACATTACCTTAATAGTACATAAGTGTAGCACTAATTCGCTAGTAGTGGCACCTTAATCAAAACGCTTAACTCCAGCTAAGACTGACGTCATCTCAAACCAGTTGGCAAATGATGGCCTTGCAAATGTCCGGAAAATCGTCTTGTCCGGATATTGGACGTCGACCCCTATTGAAGCGATGTAGCAAACGAAAATGGATCTCCTTGATGGGTTACTAACATAATGTTTATTTTAACACGTTTATATTCTCTGAAAGGGGCAAAACGTGTTTGTGAAGCACCTTTTTATTAAGAATAAACATCCAAGTACGATTCATGCCGCGATATGACTAAACAAGAAACGGTTCGTTTTGCTTACGAACGGTAAAATTTTCGTTGAAAATTCAACGAAATTTTACCGTCCGTAAGCAAAACGAATCGTTTCTTGTTTATTGGAACGCGGCATAAGGTAGATAGATGTATCAAAGTAACGGATTGTGGAGAGGAATACATCAATGTATTTCAATCCAGTGGCTTGGTCCTGATTCCAGCAAATCCTCCTCGCGCAAACAAGAGGAATAACTTTACTGATTCTACCGCAAAAAGTCCCAATTTACATATATTATCTAATACGATTATCTTTGATATCAGACCTATAGCTGAGTGAGGCGGTCAGTCGAGGCGGTGACAGTTTATGCCGGGTTGTATCCACTGAATCGATTTTTTTCAGAGTTTTTAACTTCCCTTTAACTTTTCTTGGGTGGACATCATCTGATTCAAACAATTATAAATTAATTAAATATTTTTTAAATATTTCATATTTCTTTATTTCTAGTGGTAGTGGAAGAGCTATGGTTAGGCACGTATGTGCCGGCTCGACTGGAATGATACCACGGTCTCATAGAAAACCGGCAGTGAAGCCATGCATTGCTTTTCGCCGAGTGCGTGAGGTTACCGGAAGCCTTAACCCTTACCTCCCCCCCCTCACCCGTCTTCCACCATTCCCCTACTACCACATTATAGGCCAGCAACGCACTTGTGACTCTTGATTTGCTGGTGCCCATGGGCGGCGGTAGTCATTTAGGTACCATTAGGTGACCCACCTGCTCGTTTGCCCACTATAATATAAAAAAAAACTAACAAAATAAAGCCAAATAGTTTTTTGCTTGTATGTTTGTTTCAAGGCTCAAACCTCGTTGAAGGCGTGTTAAGGTGGTTTAGGCACGTGGAACTAATGAGCATTGAACGAACGTTAAATCGAGTTATATACTTGATTTGCCGTTCATTCGAATGTGGTGGGTAAGTGTTCAAATGGCAAGATTGAATGCAAAGTGGGGGTCGGTCTCGACAAACATATGAATATAACTAAATTTGTCTCAAGAACATCGTCGTAAAGAAGGAGTATTGATTGTGTAATGTTTTCAGGGTTCATGTATGTTTGTTATTCCACCATTCTATATTCTTTCTCTATTCTCTATTCCATTCTAAATGCCTGAACAGATTTGAATGTATAGGGTATCGTTAGAATCCTTACATAATCTCGAGGTGACACAATATGGCGGCTGTATGACGCGTAATTCGGTTCTTGGCAAGGCAGTTATGTTTTTCTTAATTAGTACTTATGATAGATCAACTGGCACATGTCAATTGTACACTAATAAACCGATTTCTTTTCACTTGATTAGTTTTAGCACATGATTTGGATGACTTAATTATGTATTTATACGGGAATTAACGCGATCATAAAATAGGTATTACACACCTCTGAACTGCCTGACTTTTCGACCGGCCTCAGCGGAGTCGGCCCGGAGTCAGCCTGTGACCACGGCCAGTGCAGGCCGTGTTCACAGGCTGACTGCACGCCCTCCGTCGTCAACACCGTGAAGTAGAATATTCTTCATCCACCAGCACATTTTCGATATTTTTAATATATTGTTACGCCATGTACCGTCACATACTATACTAACAGTATCCCTATTTGGTAAGTAATAGCAAGCAATACCTATTTCATGATCGCGTTAATTCCTGTATAAATACATAAATTAAGTATATCATGGCACGCGAAAGTTTAAAAGTTAACATAATTTAGTGTTTTACAAGTGTAACGGATGTTTTTAATTGAAATACAGGATCGACTTTTCATTAGAAGAGAATATGTGATTCAGAATCTTTGCACTTATTTTCCGGATCAACAAGTTAAAATAACGTTTGACCACAGATAAGATAATAGTTACTTCGGTTTGAATGTTCCTGTGGTGGTTTGACATGAAACTGCTTCTACGAGTACTATAGCTTTCAGTTCATCGTTATGGTGTTTCGCGCCCGGGGCTGATCGTTGAGATCAACCTCGTCAACCTCTGTGGTGCGGCGGTAGTGCATAAGACTGCCACACCAGGGATCGCGGATTCTTTCGTTTTTATTCATAATATGAACGTATTTACAATAAAAAAAGAAAAAAATATATATATATATATATATTGTAAGGCTTCACTTGGCTGGAGAGGATTTGGGATCGTGGTGTAAATGTGACGGGAGAGTGATTGATAGTTAACAACAAAACTTAAAGATAATATATTGAAACTGATCTAGCTACAACAATAATATCACTTTATAATGGCTTCATAGAAGTGGCTCTGCAACTTGACAGGCGTCTACTCTGTCTGCTCGCTACGGTGGTTCTTATCAATATATTTTAGTTTATGGTTCTTATCTTCTGTGTTCTGTTCCTTTTCTTTTGAATCTATATAATTCAAAATTCAAAAACGAAAAGATTCAATACCAGCCAGATATTATATTACCAGCCAGTCTTGCTCTACGCCCGAAAGAGGTTCAGGCGCCACAATATGTATCTAACTTATTTGAAATAACTAAGGACTCAGTAGATTACTGCTTGAATAGGATCGAGCAGTAAGATTACTGCTTACTGCTTGATCTAGGGATTCAGTAGATACTGAGTCCTACCCCTAATAGTAATTTGCTGTATACTATCTCTTCTTAAATTCATGTATTTGTTTGATTTGCAATATTGACTGACCTGTTGGTCTAGTGGTTAGTGATCCTGACTGCTGAGCCAGAGGTCATGGGTTCGATTCCCACCCAGGACAAACAATTGTGTGATGAACACGTGTATGTAATTCGAAATATATAAGTAAAGTATGTTTATCAGCAGTCTGGTTACCATAGTACAAGCTCTGTCTCGTGTGCGATCAGACGGCCGTGTGTGAGATGAGTCAAGTTATTAAAAAAAAACACCTGACCACAGATGTAGAACGCTTTGTGAATTAAATGGCTGTATTCAGCAGTTCCTGGCTTAATTAGGAGATAAATGTTTGTGAATATATTTAATTAAAGGTTTGTCTAAATGTATTTGGATTATTCGACTTATTTTTTCTAAAGACTGTCTCATTGAAGCAAACCTAAATACTATACAGTATATACTGATATAAGTACGGTGTCTATGCCAAGGATGCGAACACAATCTTAGAAAAATAGTTACTTGAAAAACTGTTTTTGATGTTGGAAATTCCAGAATCCGGGCTTAGTTAGAAAGTTTTTGTAACGAAAAGTCTCCCGTCTCAATCATATTCCTTTCATAATTCAGTAATATAAACTATCCTGACTGAGAAGGCTAGAAAGTTTAGTTTAGTTTGTTAGTTTGTAAAAGTTAATTTTTAGGGTTCTGTACCCGAAGGGTAACCAACAGGACACTATTACTAAGCCTCCGCTCTCCGTCCGTCCGTCTGTCTTTCAGCGGGCTGTATCTCATGAACCGTAATAGGTCGACAGTTGAAATTTTCACAGAATGTATATTTCTGTTGCCGTTGTAACAATAAATAATAAAAATAAATTAAAAATGAAAGGGTGCTCTTCTACTAGAAACGTGTTTTTTTTGCTCGATCTTTCTTGTGTGATGGTAAAGAACCCTTCATGCGCTAGTCCGACTCGCACTTGACCGTTTTTATTTATATGTTATATTATCCTGAATTTATAAAACATAAAAAATATGACAACGGTTAGCTTTCTGTTTTTTTTTTCATTTTATAATTTACATAAATGTTGTAATTAATTTTTTTATAGAAATAAATTGGACGCAATCCTGGTGGGTCGTGTTGTTTATGTAGTGCTCACTCTTGCATCTGAAATACTATCTTTAATTGGCGCGAACCTATCCACCCGACCTGTGGGGGACCACGGAACTTTGGCCACCACCACCACAGTTCTAGTGCCGTGATAGTTTACCACGACGTTCTGTAACTTGAATGCATTTCAACAGTCGAACTCGAATTAAATAAGAAAAATCTGTCCTACTTCCTTTCTTATAATTTAAGCTATATTCACATCAGATACATAGGCAGACTTAATGCCTTAAAGCTTAAGCTAAAGCTAAGCTTATTTTCCCTTTGGGTGATGTAGAGAAAAGAAGAAATAGGTGCATTTTAAATTATCGCGCAGGTCGATTAAAACGTCGGCTAAACAAAAATATATCGTATGTACTTAATAAATACGACTAAATCCTGATACACGAATATCCATTTGGCAAAGAATAAAAGCATACTACAGCATCCACTTACAAAAAAGGAAAGCTAATATGTATAATATGCTAATATGCTAATAGAAATTTTAATAACTTATATTTCTTAAATTATGTACATATACGGGAATTAACGCGATCACGAAATAGGTATTTTATACCTCTAAATTGTTTGCTGTTTCGACCAGGTTCCACTGGCTGGTGGTCAGAGGCGTGGCAAGTTTAAAAGTTAATATTTCTATATCAGTAAGCGACAATAAAAGAAGAGGTCACAGTTGTTTTTATCACAGATGTTTAAGTAAATTAATATCTACTTACAATACAATACTTCGCGTTACTGGGACATTCTTCAAGCCTGGTCGCACTCCTGTTATTGCATGGAGTAATAGATCCCACACCGTCGCTGTACTGGCCACACTTCCAACACTTAATGGCCGTTGCTGCTGCAGCCAGGGTCAATAGGAAGTAAACTGTCACCATTCGAGATGTACTCATCGTGATCTGGAAAAAAATATATATTTCAGAATGTATTCTATGTGGCTTGGCGTTAGAGCATTCGACTGCATGATTAGGTATAGGGCTTGATTACTGCTCAGTGTAAATAATTAGATATTAGTATGTATGAATAAGTAGATCAAATCAAATTATTTATTTGCAAATAATGTAGGTAGTATGTAGAATATAGGTAAGTACGTAGAATAAATATTTACATTAAGTATGAAGCCGGGTACGTTCTGCTTTTAAAAAAAAACATGCAATATAAAAAAATAAAATAAAAAATTACAATTTACATATAAGAATAGCAATAAGAACGAAAATGAAAATAAAAAAGTTAAATTAAAATGGAGAATACAAACAAAATATCAAGTTAACAAAAACAAAATGTCATGTTAACAAAATAATAAGTAATCAGCAAAATACGAACAGGAAATAATGGAATATAGCAAAATTTCAAATTAATTAAAAAAAAAAGAAAATTTGTTAATCATAATAAAAATCATCACATGTACATTATTCTTTATTATCATTATTTAATAGCATATAATTATATTATATTATCCGTAAGAAATGCCGAAATACTGTAATATGACTTAACAACTAAAATAGCTTTAGGCTTAAATTAAATACCTTGAATTGTAGCGTTATTTGATTGAATATAATTGGCGCCATACACAATAGATATACATGAGTGCGGTATTGGACACTAGACTAACAAGCTATTCATTTGTTTAACTAGGTGTGTACACGATTCAAGTATCTTTAATTACAGTTATAGCAGGTCTTCGAAGATGTAGATGTTTGCGGTTAAGATCAAAGAGGTTTGAACCAAAAGGCTTGCGGCGATAATTCTCAAGTCACTGCTCTTGTAAATTTTCATCTGCCTTATCAAAGGAATGGCTTGCCCCTAATCAATCAAAAAAATCTTTGTTTTCATTTTAAATTGGATAGTATAGATCCTATCTGAATATTATAAACCATTTTACGGTGAATATTTGGAATAACGTTAACAGTAGAAATACTACACTCACGCCCTTATACCTGAAGGGGTAAGCAGAGGTGTAATAAATACCACACAGTTTACAGTATGCCATTAAATTATCGCTAGAACCTTCCTATCGGCAATATTATACATTTAATTTTCTGCTTCAAAAAAAATTAACTATGATTTACATTAAATCTTAACTTTTTTTACATCCTCGGTGTTGTTTTTAGGGTTTCGTCACGTGTCCGTCAAGACTCTTTTTCGTAACATCAAATAGTCATATGTCTGCGATCCCTCGAGGCTGTACAAAAAATCAAACTTATAAGTCAATGCAATCAAAAGGTCAGAACCTATAGGGTACTTCTTACTTAATCATGAAAATTAGAAAGAAACAAAGAAAAATAATTATTTTGGCAACACAACAAATGTAGGTAACATAAACAATTTTGCAGCTTGGATTACCGTCATAGTCCAGTCAAGTTAAAAAAAGGTGTTAATTCTTGTTCTCGGTCCTAAAAATTCATTCGATTCTTGTATCTCGAACATATATTAGCACATAAAAAAATTGTAATTGTTATTAACAAAATAAAATGAAAAAAAAAGATATTCAGTTTTTCGTAAATAATTCAAAAGATATTAACATTTAAGAATTTTTAAAAAAAGATCCAGAAAACGAGGAAATTTCCAATAAAAAATACATACTCCCGGAATTCTATTTCCATTATTTATAATTTTTATTCAACGCCGAAAATAGGTCTCCGCGCGGCCGTTACGGTATGAGCGCAACGCCGCATGAGACAGTATATCACACAAAATATTTTTTTTAGTATTAAATATTACATAAAGAATTGAAAACATAAAGCCCCGTTGCAATTGTATTGTAACAATTGTTACTTAACTAATATTTTTCCAATCTTTGTTCTTACAAATATCGACATACAAGTTTAAATATTTGACCTAAAATTGTTTTACTTCTTGGAGCCCTTCTTATATAGATACTTAATAAGATGTGATAAAAGTTTGTTTAAGTTTAATATTATATAATATTTTTGCTTTCGGAAAAAACAGGCAATCATTTTAAAGGATCGATTCCGGAGATGGACGAACTATCTACATGTAAGTTTATAAAGAACTCTCGTTTTGCGAGTCAGACTCCTACTTGTCGGAACGGGATACAAGGTCCATCATTTTAAAACAATATTAAAGCTTTTGTAGTCTAGTCTATCACTTTAATTTGTTTTGCGTAGAGATTGCTTTTTTATTGCCTATTTTATTATGATTGGGGTGAGTTTGCTAACGCGATTTTATTGGCCCTTAGTGGCGAGGGTATTTGAGTAATCCAAGAATATTAAAATAAATATTACAACCTATTCTATAAACGGATTATACCTTCAAATTTAGTATATAAGTAACCAAACATAGATTATACCGACCTTGAGAAGGCAAAAATGACTGAGATATGAAAAGACCATTAAAAAATTAGTTAAGGTTTAGATAAATTAATGTTTTTATTTCTATAAATCTTAAACTTTCGTCAGCTCTTCTGTAAAATAGCGTCCATTTCGCGTGCGCCGCGCGATATGGGCATCTCCTTTCTCTTCTCCTCTTTGGCGCGGCTAATGGCCAGCTTCAGAGTTTTCCGTGCTTCTCGGAGGAGGAGTACCTCCTCCCCCTCCTCACCTCTGGGACCGAGTACAGGCCATGCGGAGGTCCGCCAACTCCTGGGACCACCTGTAGACAGGAGGTCTACAGGTGGCAGGAGCCTTCTAGTAGGCCGACCACCTCGGATGCGGGGCATGGCCGCATCGCAAATCTGCGTAATCGCATCGGAAAGCGGCCTGCCCCCATGTATAGCTCTATAAGCCCCTACCTCCTCAGTCGGAGGCCGCGAAGACAGCCAAGAGTAAATGATTGCTGCCTCCTCCAGTAGGTCCCTGTCCAACTGCGAAACAGCCCACCGCGGGAAGCGGGAAGGAAGAACGCCGCACCGTGTGACCCCTTCTGGGGTCCTGGGTCCGGGAGAGCTCGCATATATAGAGGTGATCCGATCCGAAAAAGTTGAGACGCCCGTCTCAACCTCTTCCAGGACACACCAGTTCCTTACTCGTGCGGCGGGAAGAGGGGAAAATATGTACGATTTAAAATCTTTAAATTTACACATTCCACCTACTTTTATGAAAAACAGAGGCAAAAATACCTGGAAATTCAAACGGTCATAAATTGTAAACGGATTGTCTTTTTTCATAAATTCTATTTGTAACTGCATGCTAGAGTCATGCCCTTTCAGTGATTTAAGTAATGATTCCTTTTTCAAATACACCCTGTATAAATACTACTAGACTCATCTCCAATACCTATGATCTATGTTCACTATATACTAGGAGTATAAATAAACTCGGGAAAATAAAAAGAGAAACCCAAGATAATTTTCCATTGCAGTTTTTTTTATCTCTTATGGATTTTCATTTCCAAGGGGATAAGAACGAAAAACGTAATAACAACAATCCAATAATGTTACCTAAGCAATTAGTAGCATCGGAGGACTCGCCCTGAGAATGTAATATCACCCCTAGGGGTTCGATAATGATCGGTTAATGAAAGCTAAGAACGACGGAGGATAAAAAATAGTTTCTTCTCATATTCACCACAGATTGTTCTGGAATTAGGGTTGGCATACATGGTATTTTTTTATTTCAGAAAGTAATTATTCTCAATAGTAGGTAGGTATCATAATTATTTTTGGAACAAAATTCCTTATCGCACGTTACACTTCAGACGCTCGGCGGATGAGAGCTAGCGAGAAAAATGTTAGCGCAACGAAAAATGCTGACCACAGGTTGATTTATTTTATTTTTGCCATCTGTGGATTCTGTGCGCTACTGTAACTTTGATGTTGGTTTTATACTAATTATCCATATATTAGTTCGGGCAACCTTTACAGTTGACGCAATTTTAATTTCGAGTTTTTCCAATATTTACTATATTTTGATACATAAATTGTATTCAATCAATTCAATCCATAATATATTTATATAATATTGTTTTTTATTTAAATATAGATATAGCAGTGTGTTATTATTTACGGTTTATTTGTTACAACGTATATTTTACTAACGAGTATTATATTATTACTCGGAATGCTGTAGATAATGCGAACATACACATATATGATATATTCATATATATGTCTCTTTACATTAAAAAATATATGTGAGTATGTTTTTCTTTGTTCTAGAACCCATCGTAAAGCTATGCCTGACTTGGGTCTAAACAGAGATTTGTAAGTGTCCACAGTCATATTTTTATTACCATTCGCAAAAACTATAAAGGGGCTCGTTGCTAACTAGTAACCGAGTAGGTTAACACTACAAAGTTAAGTAATACTAGCCAGGTCAGTCTAGGATGGGTGACCATTCTTAACACATTGAGACCCCTCCGTGCCTCGGAGAGCTCGTTAAATCGTAGGTGCCGGATGCCATACAAAAAACTGTGGCATTCGTTGGTACGGGTAGTTGGAGCCCTAAAAGTCCGACAACCTGGTCTAACTTCAATGTCAGAACTTCGATATCGATATATAAGTTGAAATAAATGGCAAATGTTCATGTTCACGGTCCCTTGAAGCTGTAAAAAAACAAACTTCTAAGTCAACGCAATCAAAAGATACGGCCCTTTAAGCTTTGTATTTGACCAAACTTAAACATTTCGCAGGTAAATCAAAATCTATAGGGTACTTCCCATTGACCTAGAATCATGAAATTTGGTAAGAAGGTCTCACAGCACAAGTAAAGGGAAAAATTCAAAATTTGTTAATTTGTTGTTATATCACATTAAAAAAAAAATTGTTGTGATTACAAACTTTTATTTTGCAGTTGCAAAGTTGACTTCGGCGTATGTATGGGAGAGTATTTTTAGAAGCGCAAAGTTAAGTATGTCTTTCGGAAAAGACGGGCAAAAATCTTCGAGAATTGATTCCCGAGCTGGACGTACTTTTTACATACAAGTTTTTTTGCTTACGGAAACCTCGGTGCGCGAGTAAGACTCGCACTTGTCTGGTATTTTTTATTAACACTATCTATCTAGGACTGAAAAACTGAAGCCTTGTCACTTTAACTTGCCTATAAAATGGTGTAAAGTACATATTATTATATATTATAAATGTAAGATATTTGAATTTAAAATAGGATTTGCTTAATTATAATGTAAGTGTGACCTAGTGCAAAAACAAAATGAACTGAAGGTAGAGATAAGGTGGAAGTTTTCTTTGAACTGTTGGGAGTCGGTATTGGGCCATGCTTCATACGTCAAATTTCTGGAGATATAGAAGTACAAAATAATCTTTCGATTCAGAAATTATTAACTACTAGGTGACCCGCGGAACTTCGTCTGCATTTGTAAATTTTTGTTGTTTTTGCAACATTTTTCATAGATGCTCCGGTCCTATTGGTCGTAGCGTGATGTTATATAGCCTATAGCCTTGTTCGATAAATGAGCTATCCAACACTAAAATAATTGTTTAATTCGAACCAGGAGTTCCTGAGATTAGCGCGTTCAACCGAACAAACTCTTAAGCTTTAAAATCTTAGTATAGATTAAACTTTCGCGTTCCGTGATATATAATTATGGTGATGGGCATTAACAAACAACAATTCAAAGGTGTGTAATACCTACGATTACGTGATCGTGTTAATTCCCATCAAGATAATTTATTAATCACAAATTATTCTCTGAGAATACTATATTAACTAGTAATACCAAATGATTTGTAACAAAGAATAATAAACCCAAAACATAATAACGGCAGTAACTTAGCAACGCTGTCAGAAGGAGGAAACACTGAGAATTATTACATATCAGCATCATAATAAATATTGTTGGAACCGTAGTGCTGTAACTCATGAAAAACAAGCGGAACACTATTATCGATATATTATGACAAATTTAGCGAGAAAATTTTGCAAATGGGCTTTACGTATTTTCGACTTTGGCTCAAATTGGACTCTCCTAACTGAGGTCGTACCCTACCCCACATAAGACCGAAGTTAACTCGCGGCGAAGGGGATAAGGTTAGCAAAGGGCAAATAAGAAACGAGTCTTTTACACGGTTTATATTAGCTTGACCTGTATCTATCTACCTATCTATGTAACGGATCTTTCCACGTAGTTTTCACTTCAAGACGTCCGATTAACTTGAAAATTTGCACACATATCAAGGGCCGATGACAATACAAGTTTAAAAAAGAAGTTTTAATAGCAAAAAGATGAAGAGAACACAGAACAGAAATATGATGATGATTGTTTAAGATGTCTGTGCTACCCGTGCGAAGCCGGGGCGGGTTGCTAGTTATTATATAAATATAGTAAAAAGCACCTCACGCTTTTTTACTATCAATTACCTTTTACTTCGGTTTACTATTAAATCGTGTTTTTTTTAGTTTTCTTTTAACTATAATTTATTGTGTGATTAAGCTGACAGCTAAGCATACAGCCCACTTAAGGGCAAAACAGTTACCAAAGCATGTAAACATTCGCTACGTCAGTTGTGTAGCTTAAACTTAAGAGCTACCTTGTCAACTTACTTGCATAAATTAAAGCTATTCAATGTTATTATATTTTTTTTCACATAAGCCGAATAATTTAACAAAATTAATCTACGGCAATAACAATTGATTAGTTAATAAATATAATACACCCTTCTAGTAAAAGCACAACAAATAAAGAAGATATACGTATTACGTATGTAAATTAAAACTAAATCTATGAGGCTATGGGGTGTCTTTTAAATCACCATCAAGAGGTAATATATGGACAGAAAGGTATCTCGTAAAGCTCTCATAAAGAAAGGTATTGCACTCTTCATCCATCTAAACACGTTTATAGGAGTCCTGGTCAAAATGACAGATATAAATATATTTTTTGTAAATAGCCAACTCATAATTTTCTTGCCCTCTCCCAAATTTATTTGGGGTCTATTCCCCTCGATCATTCGTCAGTTCACTGCTTACTCCCAGTTCGACTGGCCTGTTGGTCTAGTGGTTAGTGACCCTGACTGCTAAGCCAGAGGTCGTGGGTTCGATTCCCACCCAGGACAAATAATTGTGTGATGAGCACGATAATTTGTTCTGTGTCTGGGTGTAATTTATCTATAGTACGTATGTATTTAGAAATATATAAGTAGGTTTATCAGCAGTCTGGTTACCATAGTACAGGCTCTGCCTAGTTTGGGATCAGACGGCCGTGTGTGAGATGTGTGAAGTTATTATTATTATTGTTATTATTATTATTCCAGCCATAACCTCTTTCAGGCAGTCCATACATCCTTTCTTTGATCGCCCTCTGGTCTTGTAGTTAATCAACTATGAAGAACGAATTCGTGGACAACCTAATTTGTATTAGATACTCAACAGATTTTGACTTATAAGGTACCGATACTAGATGTGTTGTCAAAAAAAAAAAATGTCACATAAAATGACAAACATTACCTGAGTAGAAACCTCAACGTTTTACAGGTATTTTTAATTATAGCGGCAGGTCGAGCTACGTTGAGTGTCATAGAGCACTCGCTAACAATGCCAGCCCCCACAATGATCCCGACAAAACAAATGTTCGCAGAAACCTGCAGTGTTGTTTGTTTCACCTTTGGGATTTCTTAGCACCTTGTATTAGCCGTCGTCTTGCATACGCGGCTCTTTACAGTAATTATTATTTATTGAAGAGGAATGTAGCCATCTTTAATTTGACAGGCTTGTTGGCCTAATGGATATCCTGATTGTTGAGCCAGAGTTTATGGGTTCGATTCCCACCCAAGATAAATAATTATGTGATGAGCACGATTATTTGTTCTGTGTCTGGGTGTAATTTATCTCTAACTAGCAACACGCCCCGGCTTCGCACGGGTACAAATTATACACCTAAACCTTCCTCATGAATCACTCTGTCTGTTAGTGAAAACCGCATGAAAATCCGTTCAGTAGTTTTTCAGTTTATCGCGAACAGACAGACGCGGCGGGGGACTTTTTTTATAATATGTTGTGATATGTATGTATTAAATGATATAAAAGTGTGCTTTTCAGCAGTGTGGATACCATATTACAGGTTTTGGCTAGCTTTAGATCAGACGGCCGAGTGTGAAGTATCAGAAGGTATGCTTAAATTAGTATGTAGTTGTATTTTGCTGTTTGCTTTGTACTCAGATATATTTGTTGGACATTATACGATAACCTTAGTTTCTAAAACTACCTATACTATTATTTTAACATCTAATGCAAGTAGATACTAGATATCGTTTGTATATAATACATACTTTCTTAATATGTTAAACATTTATTTTACAGGCATACATTTAAGAGATCCAAACATTCATTTGACTAAATAAACTAAAATGAATAAAGAAAGCAATGTAAACAAAGTAAATTGAATTTCTTGAGAAATATTTTTATTCAGTACACTTATTATAATATAATGTTAGGCCAATAACAACTTAGTTCAATAATGAATTATTTATTTCAGTCTACCGCAATGAGGAGTCTTTCGGCAAATATTTTTGTAACCAATGGGTATGGAAATGTAACGTTCAGTGTTGTAATGGTTAAGCACTCGTAAGTTTTTTTTTGTTGCATATTTCTGTAATCGGACATTCTTATCCGTGTCTTGTTTTTCTCTTCTAATCGAATCAAATCCACACGACTGCAACGTTTCCCTGAAGACCGCGGAGAACAGTCGTTCTATTGATAAGTAGCGTCGGCAAACGAGCAGACGCCGGGTCACCTGATAGTAAGTGACTACCGCCGCCCATGGACACCTGTAAATCAAGAGCTACAAGTACGTGTGCCGGCCTTTAAGATGAGAGTAGGGGAAGCTAGGAGTAGGGGGAGGGGGTTTAGGGCCTCCTGTAACCTCACACACTGCGCGAAACAGTACGCAATCTTTGCTTCATGCCGGTCGAGCCGGGCCGAAAAAGCGAATTGAATTAAGGCATCAATAACTGCTTACCATCATATGGGCTGTATGCTTGTTTGTGTAAAAACCAGTTAGAACGACTGACATAGCCTTGTGTGCCGGCTGGTGATTAATATCGACTAGGAAGTGGGACAGAGCATTGCCTGAGTGTGAGCCCTTTTTTAACCAACTTCAAAAAAGGAGGAGGTTCTCAATTCGGCTGTATTTTTTTTATATATATTACCTCAGAACTTTCGACTGGGTGAACCGATTTTGATGGTTCTTTTTTTATTTGAAAGCTTGTGCTTCCCGTGTGGTCCCAATTTAATTTGGTCGAGTTCTGACAATGGCATCTATGAGAAAACCATATAAGTCTTTTATGGAATAGTTTTTTTAAGTCGGTTTTTTTTTTAAGAATTGTTTTCTGTAGGGTGAATGTAATTCACGTGTCCACCATTCCAAATCTATACATACTATAATATTATACAGCTGAAGAGTTTGTTTGTTTATTTGTTTGGTTGAAAGCGCTAATCTCAGGAACTACTGATTCGGATTGAAAAATTGGTGTTGGATAGCCCATTTATCGAGGAAGGCTATATAACATCACGCTACGACCAATAGCAGCAACGCAGCAATGAAAATGTTGCAAAAAAGGGGAAAATTAACAAACGCGGACGAAGTTGCGCGGGTCAGCTAGTTTAGCTCAAAATACTATTACGTCGTACTCCCTTCATTAGAATTTTAAAATTTAAACCGAATTATTGTGCTCGACACAATAAATCTCAATTTACTCATCCATACTATATTAAACAGTAAACATTGTCTAAGTTAAACATTGTTTAAGTTCTGTAACGCCATAAAGTTTGCTTATGGGATTCGAGTATACTCGTCATATGTATGTATATAATCGATTATAATAATATTCCTTAAGAAAAAGTACTTGTAATTAAGGATGGCCTTTTACAGCTATTTAGGTTAATCGATTAAATACTTGTCTAAATAGGAATCGAACTTGCCACGTGGGCTTACGTGGGAGCTCCATGCTTCGGCACGTATGGGCCGGCTCGACTCCGCACGATACCACGGCCTCACAGTAAACCGGCCGTGAAACAATGCTTGCATTGCTTTTCGCCGCGTGAATGAGGTCACCGGAGGCCCTAACCCTGCCCTCTCCCCTATTCCCGTCCTTCCCCTCTCCTCCCCTCCAATCCCCCTCTCCCGTCTTCCCGCTCTTCCCCTATTCCCACCTTAAAGAGACGCAACGCACTTGTGACTCTTGAGTTACAGGTGCCCATGGGCGGCGGTGGTCATTTACCATCAGGTGACCCATCTGCTCGTTTGCCCCCTGTACCATAAAAAAAAAAAACTTATTGATTCGATACTGAGTGCTTGTTAAGTTTGCATAAATTTATGTAGCACCGACTTTACTGGATACCGTCGTATTGTGAATGCGTCGGGCAATCTGGTTTGCCGTGCGCGATATTGAGCAGACCTGTATTTTCAAATTTTGTAATATTTGTTTATGTGGACGTTCTACAACGATAACTATTTTCACAAAAGTGTTGAGTAATGTAAGTTGTTATTTTGGAGCATGAAACACCTTGTACGGTGTTGAATAGTGGAATTTCTAAACTAATCTCCGGAGCTACTGATCTTCGCATGTGAAGGTAGATGGGTAAAGTTGGTGTTTTTTTGCTTTTCCACTAAAGTAAGCATTTACTGTTTATACTCTAAACGTACATCTGCACACTGCTTATGACTACATGGCTAAAAGAAGAAAACTTTCAAGAAAACTTTCAATTATGTGGGTTTCCTCCGCATAATTGAAAGTTTTCTTGAGCATTGCAAGTGTTTATAAATTTCAAACACGCACACAAAGTTTCTAAAGTCTGAGCTGCCGGGGCGAACCAGTTGATCTAAAACTATTTATATTCACATGCAATTAAGCCTTTTAGTACTATGATGAATATAGGACTACACGGATGGCGCAATGGTTTAAGTGGTCACTACACTGAGTGTTGTGGGTTCAAATTTCACACGGGACAAAAATTTGTGTGATCCACAAATAATTGTCCCGAGTCTGGGTGTTCCTTGTGTCCGTTGTTTAAATGTTTGTGAAGCCCCCCGTGACACAGAACTATTCCGAGTGCGGGAATTGTCTTTTAAAAAAAAACAGATTTTTCAATGCGCTAATACCAGGACATAGGAATTCGGTTTGTTTTATTTTAGCGTTATACAGACTATTAATTAAGAAAGGTATGTCCTAGACGTCCTACAGAAGGGACGAAGAAAAAATAAACGTCAAAGAGTCTTCTCATAAATAAAACAGTTTTCCCAAAGCAATTCATTACCTAATTGTAGCTTACCTTATTTATCTGGCTTAGAGCACTTTACGCGAAGCGAGATAAGTAACAGCTAGATTAATACAGACTATAGAGATGAAAAATGATCGCAGGTGAAACTGCATGGTACACCTAGTTTATTTATAAATAAGTACCCTTAGGGAGTTGACAATAGCATTATACGAAATTGGGTATTAGATTCACTCGAAGTAATTTATAAGTGGGAGAGCCATGCTTCGGCACGTATGGGCCGGCTCGACCGGAGCGATACCACGGCACAACATTCCTCTCCTCCTATTCCCCAATTCCCCCCCTCTCCCCCTCTTCCTCCCTTCGCCTACTCCCACCTTAAAGGTTGGCAACGCAGTTGTGACTCGCGAGTTGCAGGTGCCCATGGGCGGTGATAGTCACTTACTATCAGGTGACCCGTCTACTCGTTTGCCCCCTACACCATAAAAAAAGAAAAAATAATATGACATGAATTTTTGTGTTTTTAAACATCTAATCGTGTGACCCTCTGAATAAGGTCAAAGGTCCATTGGGCTCTTCTAATGGATAATCTAGCCGATGTACACATAAAGACAAAAAAGCAATTTTTAAATTGGCCTTATGGCCGTCAGTATGCTATTAGGATTAATCTGCTAAAGTGTTTGATGTAATCGTGGTACCTGCCTTCGAAGTGAAGGAGCTGATAGTCATGGCCTGGTTTTTTTTAAATATAATATAAACTAGCAGCGCCCCGCGGTTTCACCCGCGTAAGTCCCGATCCCGTGTGAATATCGGGATAAAAAGTAGCCTATATGTTCATCCAGATCTCCAGCTATCTACATACCAAGTTTTATCGCAATCGGTTTAGTAGTTTTGGCGTGAAAGAGTAACAAACATCCATCCATCCTTCCATCCATTCATCCAAACTTTCACATTTATAATATTAGTGGGATAATACTTTAGGCTGCATAACTTATTCAAAGAGCGAAATAGTTCGGCTTTTAGGAAATGTGAAAATAATGCATTTTAAATAGATTAATTTACCAAACATGAAGAAGATAAAGACGAAATTCGAAAAATTATATACCTACCTATATTGAGTGGAGAAGAGCATGCTTAGGCACTTTGACTTGACCATCGGATCAGTGAGCAGAACTTATGCCTAATGTCAAATTTTACTGGTAAAATCTTATGTCAAATACCTACCATTGGAATGTTCAATGAAATTGATCATAGATTAGTTAATTTTTTTTATCAACTTTGTAGAAACTCGAATTGATTTGACATCACTGTTAATTTGACAGCTATGTTAGTTGAACAATGGTGTAAGTCACGTATGCATAAGATACCTAAGTGCAAAATTAGTCTAAAGTATTTCCCTGTGTTTATTATTATCTGTTTCTGTAATTATTTTCAAATATTATGAACTAGAATGCCACCTTGTATTACGAAAGACTGATCCGAGAACTGAACGAGAGAGTTTAATAGAGTATTTTTATTTGATAAAGGTTCCATTTTGGGAATTTGTCAAAGAAAAATTTTCTCAAAACTTTTTAACGGACTTCAAAAACGAAGGAGCTACTTCTATATTCTCGATTCTATGTTCGGCTGTATGTAATTTTTTTATGTATGTTCACCGATATTTCCGTCATCTATCGACCGATTTCAAAAATTATTTTTTTGTTTGAAGGGGTATGCTCCCCAGGTGGTCCCATTGTAACCAAGTCCGGGTCTAATGAGGTTATCTGAGGGAAAAGGAGGAAAGCCCTCAGAAATTTTGTGATGATTTTTCTTGAAATTAAGCAACATTGACGTTTAAAGTCGTGAAAGTTATTGTTATTAACCGACTTAAAAAGGAGGAGGTTCTACGTTCGGCTGTTTGTATCTTTTCTTTACAATTTATTAAATCAAGTGCTGCAAGTTGCTAGACATCGAAATCTTACCAAGGTGGTAAGATTTTTAGTTTGTCTTTGAGAATTTTAAAAAAGTATCGGGCTTATTAAATTAAATTTAATATAATCTAACGAACTGCAATTCGATAATTGATATTACAGTAAGTAAAGTTAAAAATAGCGTATCAACTCAATACGTACGTACCTACTTTACACTAAGAATTCAAAAATAAACACTTAAAAAAGTTAAAACGGCTTGAAAAAGCACTTAGAATGGGCACTGAAAAGTGATAAATAATCGATTTCAAACTTAATTGAAAAGACTACATACTCGTGACACTTATAAAATAATAGGTAACATTATAAAGACGTCAGGTATCTGATGGTCTATTTGAGCCAAAATCTGCATAAGACATACAGATTTTGATTCGAATTGTAGCCCCATGTAGAAGCACCGTTAAATTACTAATAATGCAGTATTGTATACTGCCGGGGACTGGGGTCGCCAGCGCGTTACTGGGTGCATAGGATTGGCAACATGCGAGTGACACGTGTTGTACTTACTATCATCCACTTAAGGTTGGGGCAGTTTAGCTTTAAAATCTACAAACGCCGAGTGCAACAGCGCTGTGTGACATTTTCTTAATTAATATATTACAACCTCAACCAGACCGCCTGCAGTCTGCCACCGCCTTAACTATCATGCAGGCTCTTAGCTTGTTTATTACCCTACCTGAGATAAAAACACTTTATTCACGAGCACGGGGTACTACTAAGGCCTACCCACTCTTATAATATATATAAATATAAATAAATACAATAATAAATATACCTCATATAAAACCTTTGATCCATAGATAAACACCCATATAATAACTGTCCATTGATAAATTTGGGCGACAAAGCCTACTGGCAGCTGCTCAATACTGAAAGCAATCACTTTACGAGCCGCTGTCTGGGATAAAAAACAGATCACGATCACAAAGTAAATTCATCTTCACCTCTGGGGCATAAAGTCCAAATTTGGATACTGTCCAAACTGGCATCCAGCCAAAAACGAGTAATGAAAGCGATAGGCGGTGTGCAAAATTTTAATGCGTTGTCGAAACTTCATGAGGACCCTTTTATTGAGTGTATAATATATGGCTGTAAATGTAGAAAAAAAAAACTTTTTACGATAATATCAAATCCTGATTCAATCTCTGCATCGTCTTGACAGACGCTGCTGTTCCCTGCTGTATGAGTTTTTTGGCTAGTATTAGTTATGAGTATCTGCTATGCGTGTCGTCGTCTTCCTCACAGGATTTCTGACAGTAGTGGCTAACTAAGGAAACTCCTACTCTGACTCATAGTAAACGTAAACTGTAAAATCTCATACTATGAGTACTGATAAATTAATAAAAATGTGATATCAGCATAAAATCAACTACAGTAGATGAACTTTTGATTCGGTGTACCATATTGCCCGCAGGCTTTATTTTGTAAAACACATTAATTTACCCTAATAAAAATAATAATATACTATTATAATAATAATATACTATTATATTACTACCTTTTATATTTTTAAATAAATATTTTGTTTTATACATATTTAAATATGTAATTTATAAGTTTTAAGTTGAATAAAGATAATAGTACGAGATCCGGCTGCAGAATTAGTGCGCTCATCGAGTATTTGCTAAAAACCAAATGTTTATGCATTTTTATGATTAGGAGAATATATATCTACCAGGCTACCTATCAAAATGTGGCCGCTAGTATTTTTAATTAAATTATTGTTAATTGATTTTTCGGAAAAAAAATCATTCACTTGTTTTTTAAATAAAATATCGTCCACTTCAAGGCAATATGTATAAAGACCCTTTTTTTATTGTGTAGAAACTCCCACGGGTCATCACCTCACCGGGGCCAAACGGCGAGGTGTTATGTCGGACTCGAACCGACTAAAACCACACAGTGTTCCGTCACCGGGTCTTATAGCCGGGTCCTCAGGTGTACCCTAAAAAGGAAATCCCTGTGAACCCTGAAAAATCACAGTTGCCGTTGCGCACTTGGCTACACTTCTTCGCACCCAGGTGCAAACAGGTATGATTTTGACACACTTATCTGTTCATAACGTACATTTATTATTTATATATCAAATCAAAGCTAATTTTTTTCTGTTTATTATGATATACGGCTGCTTAATTAAATTTGGCCGCAAATAAGGGCTGCGGGCTATTAAAGATGGTAAATATTTAAGGTAGAGTGAAAGAGTGTTAGCGCGTAACATCACTAGTCAGACGAGGATAGCGATTGCTAGCTGTTCGACACTTTATAGCCATTGCGCATGCGTCGAATGCTAGTGTTCTCGAATGTTTGAACCGGGTGGTTACCCGGTGCAAACATTAGTAGGGACAACTTAATAAATACTCCAAAAGAAATGTCTTCCTATTCAAAATGACTAATTAAAAAATTACAACAAAAAAACAATACTGATGAAAAATAAAACCAAGGTTACTTATGTAAAAGAAAATTTTATTGTGCAAGTACTGTTTGAGAAAATATTAGATTTTATTCAAGTATCCAATCGTCTGTTACACAAAAATTAAACATTTAGGCAAATTAATTTTTTTTTAAATGTATCTTATGTTTTTATATTTCCGTGACACTTATTTAAAAATCTGAATCATCGGAGCTTTCACTTAGGCTATCATCGCAGCTATCACTTTCATCGCTACAAATACCACAATCGTCATTATCGGAAGATCTGATTATAGAATCACATAGCACACTCTGAACTTGTGTTGGAGTTGAGTTTCCCAGGAATCATGTATGTTTTAGAAAACCATCTATATATAAACCAAAAAAAATCATTCACTTGTTTTTTAAATAAAATATCGTCCACTTCAAGGCAATATGTATAAAGACCCTGAAAAATCACAGTTGCCGTTGCGTACTTTGCCGCACCTCTTCGCAGCCCGGTGTAAACAGGTATGATTTTGACACATTTATACGTTCATAACGTACATTTATTCATATATATACAAATTAAAGCTAATTTTTTTCTGTTTATATTATATATATTTTGAAAATAAATTATATAGTCAACAAGATGAAAGCAAATGGAAGCAACCTGCACAATATGCTTGGTATAAAATTTTGAAAACAATCGCTTCCGTAGTAAAATTAATGTATAAACAGAAACTACGATATTTTTCGCATGTACACACTTGGATTCTTTGATTACCACTCATTGAAGTGAATAATACAATGGTGGAGATGATGATGCTTCGAATCATGTCCGCCTAGAAAAGTTTCTCTTTGGACCAGCTCTCTAGGCGACGGAAGCGACTACGGATCTTATTTTCCTATTTGGGGGAGACGTTGTTCTTCATTATTAATAATTACTATATTCTTTTCTTCCAAAAGCATTATAATGAGGTATAATATAAATAGGTCTTACTAAGATTAAAAGGAAATATTACTTGATAGCCACCTTTACAAAATTATTTCTTGCAAATTAAGTTTGAGATTACCGCAACAGTACCCACTGTTGCGGTAATCTCAAACCCGCGTTAATGTTTCAGAAATACCTTACATATTCGACCGTTTCGTAGCGCCGTTACCAGTTATTCATTTAGCCAGTGTGTGAGTTAGCTATAATTTAATTAAAAGTTTACCTATTACAAATAGCAATGCTCATGTTTATGCAAAGTCGTATTCGCGGCCCTGTGGGGCCAACTTTGAAATTTTAATAGTGTTGGAGACCAGTGGTCAGTTGCGACCAGATAGAATGAGCTTACAATTGCACGAAGTTGCTTGTGTTGTTATGTAAGTTGTAAGTACCTTTAAACCATTCTGCTTCCCTACAATTTTCGAACTAACTTGGATTCAAATGTCAAAACTATTCAATATCTATGTCTATGTAATGACATAGACATAGATATTGAATACTTTGACATTTAGTTACACGTTTGACAGCTCTTTGGTCTGTCAGTGTTTGAATTGTAATAGGATTTCCTAGTGGACCTTGATATAGGGCATAACTTGAGGACTTCAGGACGGTAGTCTTCCACCGTTAAACATTAGTATGATTTTGAAGTAGTTTATTTTGTGTTTTTTTTTACTGCAGTACGGAATGGTCGGAGTCGGACGACATACATGGCGTGGTGTCAGTCGCGGGTTCAATTTCCGCTTCTTACAAATACATATTTGTTAGCGTGTCTATTTGCATTTTATATGTATAAACAGCTAGGGTTCCTGTCCTAGTGGCCTCTCCACTCACAGGAATTACAGGACATTCGGGTACTCGACCCTGGCCTCTGCGATCTACTGCAGTCTCAGTCCCGTTCCCCATTCGAGACTTGCGGTATCCCTTACCCTAGGTTCCTCTCCCTACCTATTGAAATTCTTCCTTCTTTCCCGTCTTAAAACGACTACATAACCAAGGAGGGTTGGCGTCAGGCAAGCGGCCGGCCATAAAAGAAATCAGCCAAAACTCTGCAATGACACACATTGTGTCGACTCCAATGGAGGTTGAGAAAAGGTGATGATGTGTAAAAAAGTAAAGTACATTTATCAGTGTTTTAGAAGCCATAGTAAAAGCAATGACTTTGTTTTTTTAATGGACCCGTCTGCTCGTTTGCCCCCTGCAAACGAGATGACGGTTCACCTGATGGTAAGTAACTGTCATGGGCCCCTGCAACTCGAGAGCCACAAGTGCGTTGCCGGCCTTTAAGGTGGGAGAGTGGAGGGGATGTTACAGGGGGGGAAGATGGGGAGAGGGAAGGGTTAGGGTAACCTCACTCGCTCGGCAAAATACAACGAACCATTGCTTCACTGCCGGTTTTCTGTGAGGCCGTGGTATCACTCCGGTCAAGCCGATTTATACGTGCCGAAGCATGGCTCTCCCACGAAGATCTTTGAAAATGATCTTACTAGCGATGTGTATTTGAGTACAATGTCCCAGAATATATTTTATTAAATAGTAAAAGTGAGTTTCCAGAAATAGACTATGTTATAATATTCTTTTCTTAAGATTCCATTGAAGTCATTAAATTTATATGTTAATTTGTCACTATTTATTATCTTCGCCAACAGTTGGCGAAGATAACTATGATAACAACGATTATTATTATACGAGTGGAAAAGGGAAAATTAACTAAATACAGCAGGATTCTGCAAACGCATAAATAATATTTTTATAATAGGTATCATAAATTTCTTTATTAAAAAGAAAACTTGAAAAATTAAATAGAATATCATAAGATCCGGATCTTATGATCTACGAGTCTCAAAGACGGCAAAATATTACCTTAACTGCTTTAAAATATCCCAAAAGCAAAGAAAAATAATAATTTTATATTTTTTTAGAGACGTTTTACGGTTTTACGGTGTTTACCTGCCGAGAAACTTAAGTGGTTGAGCGCTACTAAAACGCGACTCAGTGCCGTGCTTATCCGCAGGCAAAATAAATATTTAAATAGCACTAATGATGTAACGAATAATATTTCTAAAAGAATATTTAATGAGGATGATGATAATGTCTAGTGACTGGCCTGTTGGTTTAGTGGTTAGTGATCCTGGTTGCTGAGCGCGGGGTCGTGGGTTTGATTTCCAACCAGGACAAATAATCGTGTGATGAGCATGATCATTTGTTTGGATGTAAGTATTATCTATAACATGTATGTATTAAAGGTTATTATTATTTTTCTTGTTTCCATAGTATAGGCTCTGGCTAGTTTGCGATCAGATGCGGGAGATGTGTCAAGTAATAAAAAAAAACAGTCAGTCGTAGGACTGCACGTCAGAAGTGAAAACATAACTTCACAATGTATTTGCATATACACACACACACATTTTTATATATAATTAGTTTAAAAATAAAAAGTAGGTAATAACATATATAAATGTATACATAGGGTACACTGGAAGTTCTGCGCTCCTGGCCGCTCATAAATGTTTGAATTTCGAATGTTTATATGTATTTTTTTTTAATATAAGAAACTTTGCTCCGTCTTACGAATTTTCGATCAGGTCACGTGTCCTGACGCGATTTTAACATTTTTTACCCATCCCAAAAAGGGCACAACGCCGCTAAAAAAGATTTTACTTCAAAAAATATAGACCAAGGTAATATTGTACAGGTAGTAAGGAACAAAAAACGATCTGACACTGTCATATAAGATACATTACTTATACCCAAAGATATTGAAAATATCCTAAAATATGCCGAATATTTATTAATACGTCTTTTATTAATAAGTCAGATCTTACGGTCGGTACTACAGTTCAACAAAACACAATAAACATTATATCGTGTTGGGCTCATTTTATCTATAAATGTTATATGGTATAGCATTTTTTTAAATATATTGAATAAAAAAACACATCATCTTATTATCTTTTTAGGGTTCCGTAATTCAAAACGAAAAAAAGGAACACGTCTGTCTGTCAAAACATTTTTCTCACGAACCCCTGGAGGCATCCAGTTAAAATGCCTGCGTTCCCTTGAAGCCGTAAAAATTAAGCTTCTAAGTCAACGCAATCAAAAGATACGGCCATTTAAGCCTTACATTTAACGAAATTTGAACATTTCATTTCAGGTAAATCAAAACCTATAGGGTACTTCCCGTTGACCTAGAATCGTGAAATTTGGTAAGAAGTAAGGTCTTACAGTACAGTAAAGGAAAAAAAATTGCAAAAGTCGTTAATTTGATTTTAATCATCTAAAAAAAATTGTAATCACAAACTTATATTTTGCGGTTGGAAAGTTAACTTTGTCGTATATCGATGTATGGGAGAGTATTTTTCCCCCGTGTTCCACGCGCACCTCTCTGATCTGGAGGGGGGTAAAGCACCCCGTACTCCATAGTGTGGTCGCCTGCTGAAGGCGGCCAAGGTCTGCAGGGGTTCCCGGAGGACTCCTTCCTAGGGTATACCCGGGTCCCCCTGCAATAGACCCCCTTGTGACGGAACACCGTGTGGTTTTAGTCGGTTCGATTCCGACATACCACTTTACCGTTAGCTCCAGTGAGGTGATGACCCGTGGGGGTTTCCACTCGATAAATAAAAAGTTTTTTTTTTTAACTGCAAATTTAAGTTTGTCATTTAGAAAAAAAAAGAGCAAAATTCTTCGAGAACTGAAACATACAAGTTTGCTTACGGAATCCTAGGCGCATGAGTCAGACTCGCACTTCCGGTCTACTTACACCGGACTACTTACACCAGTTCCTTTAAATCCAAATCTAAGGTCTCTAAATGATTTATGCCCGGTTCCTATTATCAAGAAACGATTCGTTTTGCTTACGGTTGGTAAAATTTTTGTTAAAAATTCAACGGAATTTTACCGTCCGTAAGCAAAACGAAGCGTTTCTTGATTATACATAGGTACCGGGCATAACGCTTCGTTTTGCTTACGGTCAGTAAAATTTTCGTTGAAAATTCAACGAAATTTTACCGTCCGTACCGTCGAATCGTTTCTTGAATACAGGAACTGGGCAAAAATCATTTGGAGATCTTACATTTTGATTTAAAGGAACTGGTGTAAATAGTCAATAGACATCATACATACAGTCATGATTGTTTTGAAAACCTGACTGAGATACAGTCCAAAATACTGAGTTTGATAAGTAACATTTAGGCTGGTATAAAAAATTCTATATCCTAAATCTAATTTAAGTGTCTCAGAGTAGATAGTTGGACATCCATCGTGATAAGATGGTGACGAAGTTAGGGAAAAACTTGGGACCGAAGCGGGATCAGCGGACCTATGGCATTGAATAGCTCAAGAATCCTACTAATATTATAAACGTTAAAGTTTTTGAAGATGTATGGATGTTTGTTACTCTTTCACGCAAAAATTACAGAACCAATTGCGATTAAACTTGGTATGTAGATAGCTGGAGACCTGGATTAACATATAGGCTACTTTTTATCATGATATTCCTACGGGATCGGGACTTACGCGTGTGAAACCGCGGGGCGCTGCTGGTAGATAATAAGGTTAAAATGGAGGGTTCATTACACAACACCAGGGAAAATCAGCAGAGATAAAAGTTTGTGGTACTGGTAACTATGATTATATCAACTATTCATATTAATCAGATTAGTTCCAAAGATAATGGAGGCCCTTTTTAAGGTACACGTACAAGAACTTTTTTCATTTAATATAAATAATGTAATACATGCTATCTGTGTAACCTCTTTTATGTAACCTGCTATTAATTGATAATCATATTCCCTCGAGTATGAAGATAACCCTCAGAGTTTTACAATCAAAACCATCGGCCCCTGTCCCGGATAAACATAATTACTTTTATCTGACCCCACAAACAACGACATCTTTATACAACACACAACAACAATAACAACAATATTGTGATAGTTTATCTAACAAGGAAGTCTGTCCAACAAAAACAATTTCGTAGAATATAACTATGATTGTCATATAAATGTCGGAGCGTTGAGCTTGGACAGGGCTGGCAACATCAGCTTGATGTTTGTTTGACATTTATTAAGTGACCTAACTCGTTAGGGAACGTACCCATACTACGTGACCCATTTTTTACTATTTTTTGTACTCCTACCCCCCTCCGTGACCACCCGTAGTATATGCCAAGACCCCTCCCCTCCACCTTTAATTTTCACGTAGTAATTTATAAATATGGTTTTAAATCATTTAAAAAAAAAAAGAAAGAATGTTAAAAAGTGCTAAACGCTTGCTTATAGCCTGCCATCTGTGAGTTTAAAAAGCTAAAGCGAATATAGCTAGAAAAAGCACGAGATTTCCCTAGAGGATATTGACTACATGACGAAAACCTAAGCCCTGACTAACCTAACTCCACCCCTGTAACCAAGCGTGTTATCTTGAAGACCCCCCTCCCCCCCCAGAACGGGTCACGGGGTACGTTCCCTTAGCTTAAGCTTACCCTTAAGGGTAAAAAGCTAAAAGTGAGAAATGAGTTGAAAAGTTTCGTTTGGACAGAGTTGTAAACGAGTGAACTTAAAAACTGATCATGAAATGAATCCACAACGTGTCTTTCTTTTATCTTCACACATACCGAATTCCTTAAAGAAGAGAAAAAAGTAAAGCACTGAGTAAATTTTTTGCTAAACAAGCATTTGAACCAGAAAGAATTAGAATCAGATTATTATTTTACATTTGTTATTACACGAATTATTGTGACTAAAAGGTATCGCTGAAGGTGGTTAGCTTATGAAAGTCATTACGAGACACCAGAGGTCGTCTCAGTCCCTATCAGACGCTGAATGGAATATGTGTTTTACGTTCGTAGCAGACATCATACGAGGGAAAGAAAAAGAGAGGACGGTCGGTAAAATTTATTTTGCAACCATGCCTATTGTCTTATAAACCTATGTATTACGATCGTCTCCATAACGCTTCTGTCTAGTACGAGACCACTCTAAATCAAATCCGCCCTAAATCCGCCTTTACGTCGTTTTAATGTCAGCTTGAAAATTTTCAATTTCTTTATTTTACTGAACATAGGTAAGTAGATATCATTATAGTGGTTTTAGGCGTATAAATAATTGTTCTATTTTTGAAAGTTTTTATTTATCTTCACGTGTATGTATGTATGTCCTGGAATTTTGCAATCAATATTTCACCCACTTCCACTGAAGGTATCGTGCTGAAATTTGGCACACACGTTTGGTTCAGACAATTCACAATAAAAGTTTTTTTTTAATTTAATTATTAACTTTTCTTTTATTTATATTGGCGTACAAATCTAAAAATATAATACAAAATAGCAAATATTACATGATTATGTTCATTAGATAATTGAATGAAATAAATATTTAAAAATAATAATAACATAAGTCACAACAATAATAAAAGTCAATGTATACAATAAAATAGTCTCTTGATTTAAATAATAAGAAAGTATCAAATATGTGACTTATCCGTGAACACTTATAAAATATTGATATACATATATAAATAGTCAGACGCACCAGACCTCACTTAAAATTACAATTTGAAATAATTGTTTTGAGAAGTCCCTTATATCTTCTACATCTCGTTTTATGTCTACGTTTGACTTTAGATTTCAGTCCGCTTAATAATCTTTAAATCCTATTTTCAGATTAGATATAGATTACCGGATGCATTAGAACCGGGCACTTTGCGAAGTAGAGATAGCAAAATTGGGAGTACAATGAAAGGAAATGGTAGATAGAAAAGGAAGGGATGGAAAGAAAGAGATAAAGCTTATACGGATGGCTTGGATAGTGTGAGCAATGGCTGGTGAGTAGATCAAGTCGCATACCGAACAATAACTCGAACTGGCTGTTACCGAAAAATCCGAGCCCTAAAACTCTTTACGTATGTTAGAATGAATATCAAAATAATGCATTTACATTACTACTAGCGCCATCTCTTATGTACTATGTGAAAGTCTATAGATAATAAATCTGCGTATATCTATCTACCTGCCAATGTATTCATAAAATAAAAATGTTACTCCGTGAATAACCACTACGCGTAGTTCATAAAGATGTAGGTTGTAATTTGAAATTAATTAGAATAAGCAATAAATAATGGCAAGGACCAAAATAATAATATAATAACTTGACACACCTCACACACGACCGTCTGATCCCAAACTTGGTAGAGTCTATACTATGGTTACCAGACTGCTGATAGCTGCTTAACATACATATATATTACTAAATACTTTACATATATATAACTAAATAATATAGATGATACTGAATGATTTGAACCTTGTCTCATATTATTGAGTTACAAGGGGGAAAATATACAATGCATTTTCTTTTCCAGTAATCAAATCACCACATTGTCCTTAAATCGTTCTGCTCCGTATTTCCCACCACTAATTAATATAGCAATCGGTACATAAATTCAATAAACGTTATTCCTGAATGCGGCCTTGGGTAAGATTAACACAATTTGCAGATATTAAGATTGGACTCTGTTTTGGGTCACCGAAGTAATTTTGAGAATAGGTTCTATTTTTGTTTGTTTTCTTTCATGTTAATAACAGTCACTGAGATTTTTTGGCCCTATTGCAGTCACCTATGTTTTTTGGCCTATTTATGTAAAATACAAAAAACTGCCACCGTTTTCCATCAGGACGTTTATTTTTTACCTGCGTAGTATGAAACAAACACATAGAACTTTGTTAATATATTACCCAGTCAAGATAAACTTGTAAATCATCACACTAATATGAAGAAAGGAACGGATATTTATGAACACTTTTTATATCTAACGTCAAATGTGGACAAAACTTTATCGAATCTTATTTCATACTATTGAATAAATTGCATAAGGAAAAGAGGGTAGCGAACAAAAATACGAAAGTATTTACTAAAACGGTAAAATTATATCACACATATCTTGGATTTTATTTTTATTTTAATAGCTGAGGTTCTGTTAAAATACAAATAGTAATATTTGCAATAGTCGAATGTTGACACACCATCGTGTGGACTTGAGTTATTCAAATATTATTTTTCATTCGATCCGAATGTCATGCCAGAGGGTTTATTTACCAAATCATAAGAAACCTTAGTTTTTTTATTTGAATATTTAGAAAACCCATTTTCCGTTGAATGTCAACCTTTTGCACACCTAGTCGTATTTTACTATAGCCTGTTGAAGACGTTATTCCTTATATAAAGTTCTATCTTATTTGTCCAACTTTTATAGCCGTAAGTTTTTGGACTTCGAGGTGTATTTATATGCTAATACGAAGAGACTAGACTACTATACCCTAAATAACTTTACATCTATTACACTTGCATCCTAGTTAAAAATATTATTACTAATTCCATAACAAAGAAATAAAAATAAACTTTTGTTAACGAATATACGAACTAATTATGGCCGAAGAACGACATTGTTTGAGTGAGTGCAGCTGTACAACAGATTGTCGGGCGATGTAAACCTTTACATCGATAGAATGTCTATATTCAAGAGTAAACTTAAAGTATATGTTGATGAATTTAGATGTATACCTAATTAAATAAATAAAAAGAAAAGTATATCTAATACTATGCATAATTATAATGTATGTATTTGGGTGTACGTATATATATATATATATATATATATATATATATATATATATATATATATACCACCCACACTAAATCATTACAGTCCTGTCCATCCAAAGGTTGCCTGGAAGATATTGCTTGTTGTGATAACGCCGCCCATTGTGCGTTTTATGTTAAAGTTGTTTTTTTTTATATTTATCTATATTATGTATTTGGTGGACAATAAAGAGTACTTACTTACTTACTAAGTATAAAAATATACAAGCAAACACAAAAGACTATCTAACACGCCAGAGATATATTCACTATTTAGATTTAAGTATTATGTACCTCATTGTAAGTAAACTGTAAGTTCTTATGATAAAATAAATTCTTTAAACCTAATACACGGTGTATATGATAAAGGAACACTTACATCACTGAAAGGGCACAAAATATTTTTTGAAAAAAGTCTATCCGTTTGAATTTCCAGGTGTTATTATTTTCGTTTCTCAGAAAAGCAGGTGGAATGTGTAAAGTTAAAGATTTTATATGGTACATATTTTTTATTTTGGAACTATTCACTCGGTTATTGTGAAAATCCACAAAAACTAACTTACAAAGTTTTCGAAGTATAAACGGCAATTTAAAAAAAAAACCCTTTTACTGATTTAATTAAGTGTTCGTTTTTCTTATATACATCTTAAACATATTATATTTAGACTGTTCTTTCTGTCATGGACACTGACACTAGATGTGTGTAATGTGTAACTGAGCGTATACAACCGTGCTAAAACCATGGGTTTTAGCTAGGGCATTGCGCTAGGTATAAATTGCGATGTAAAGGGCATAATGCCAAACTCCAGGTCTGCGATTATTTCTGTACTAACTTCTTCTGTAGCGAAGGACGTGAATTAAAGGTGATTTCTGAATCTCCTGTGCAGTCCAGTACCTCCACAATAAAGAAAACTGTAATTACACACCGTAGATAGTTAGCACTATTGACGTAGAGTTATTTTTTTCAGCTATTGAATAGTGGTGCTTCTATAAACTCCATTAAAGGGGAGAGATTTGGCAATTTACTAATGACACCATTGACGTTGCAAGTGTTTATCCACAAGTAACCCCTTACTATCAGACGGATCGTGCGAGAACTTAGTTGTAAACAATAAATTTTAGTTTAGAAAAATTGAAAGGACACGCATTAATAGCGAACAAAATTAAAAAGTAGCGTATCATTAGACTTTTACCAAACCTAATATGTAAGTTGCATTCGTCAAAACGAATCATATAAGTCCAAACTCGAGGGGTTTATTAGTTTCATTTCTAAAATACATTAATTTGGGTCATCCTACAGAATCGATTTGCCCCAACTTGACTCCACAAATAGTCAAACGTTAAACTTAGAACGATATAGCGGGTATTGGACAGGCAAATCAAGAAATGCTAGCTTATCATAATGTATCAGACAGACCTGGATCTGCCCAATTCAACAATCGGCCTACGACATTTACAATTGTAATAAGAGATACTCTGACAAAGTTGGATTGCGACCTTAAATACATACACATCTGAGCCTTATTCGATATTACCACTATTTTCTGTTTAAAGGTATAGGTAGCGTGAAGATATGTAAGCCTAATGTGAGGTTCTTGTAATGAACATATTCAAATAAGCACACGCAAATATATTTAAACACCTACTTACACAGTCATGAACAGTGACAATCCAATTCAAGGATAGAAGTGAAGAAGTGCTCTTGTTCTAAGCTTAATAGCATAACTCTTACACAGCTAGGCTAATGATGAAATGGTACGGAATTGAACATACTAATACTAATAGAATTGCCGCGGTGCCTTACGTTTAGCAACATTTTATATTGTCCTTTTTCCATCCTTGAATATTCTACTAAACAAATAACAGATATTATTATTATAAACAATACTATATCTAAGTAAACTGGCCTGTTGGCCTAGTGGTTAGTGACCTTGATTGCTATGCCATAGGCCGTGGGTTCGATTCCCACCCGAGTCTAGGTGTTCTTTGTGTCCGTTCTTTGTATGTTTGTAAAGTCCCCCGCGACACAGGAGTAATTCCTAATGCGGAAGTTGTCTTTTTTTTAATAAAAAGAAAAATATTATGAATCCTAACTAATATTATAAATGTTAATAGTTTGTTTCTTTGTTTTTATGTATGTTAGTCTTTCACGACTTATTTACTCTACCGATCATCATGAAATTTTGCATTTGAATCGTTATAAGTGGGAGAACCAGAGCCATGCTCGACCGGAGTGATACCACGGGTTCACAGAAAACCGGCCGTTAAGCAATGTGTTGTGTTTCGAGGAGTGAGTGAGGTTACTGGGAGCCCAAACCCCTCCCCTCCTTCCCCTACTTTAACACTTCCCCTTCTCCCACCATAAAGGCCGGCAACGCACTTGTGATTCTTAAGTTACAAGTGTCCATAGGCGGCGGTAGTCACTTACCATTAGGTGACCCGACTACTCGTCTGCCCCCTATTCCATTAAAAAAAATACATGTTGTATGTATGGGGTACAAAAAAGGTCATAGGGTACTTTTCATGCAGAAAAAAATTGGTTGCCTGTAAAGTCGGTATACGGGCGAAAGTTTTACGTGACAACGACTTTGAGTGGTAAAATAATTTTAATGTGAATATTCATTCGTATATAAATTATATATATATTATTATTATTCGTATATTAATTCGAATATTCACGCGTGCCTCCCACTCGCTCTCATTGTGAGCGCATAACGTGAGCGGAGCGTAACGCAGTTTCTTGAAGTGTCACCCGGCAAACCAATTTATAAGACGTTGTCACGTCAAAAAGTACTGCTTCCGAGGGAATATATAAATTAAAATGTAAATGAACTCAAGCAAAGCCGCGAACAAAATCGAGTAGAATATATTCACAAACACATAAGCGCAAAATCGGTAAAAAAAAAAACAATATTACGTAATTTATCGTGTTTCGATGATCTAATAAAACAGGATTACTGGACTTTAATTTGAGTCTTATTTATTCAGTACTACCAATAAAAACGTTACCGATTTCCGTAATTAAGTAATAAATAATCATTACCGTACAAAAGACAGCGGAGTCCAATATTACAGAACAATAACCCTGATTCCGGCCTCGGAAATAACCTATTTTATATATAAATTAAGTATCAGGTCTGTGTCGATGTCTCTGTGCCAAATATATAATGGCTTGACATAAATCGAAATGTGTTTCACCACGATGTCATCAACATCTACCGTCATTACACTGACCAAAAAAATATGAAAATGTGAAACAAGTGACATAGTTAATATCAAAGTACCATCAACGTTACTTACGTTTATTTTATTCAGGTAGCAAACAAACATAATACCTATACATCTGATGACACTACTTGAAACTCCCACATATATCTCTCATACTTGTAGTGACCCTATTCATCAGCATAAAGACATAATATATGCTAGTAGGACGATTCAGCCGCATTTTTGTAGGTGCGAACAATGTTTGCACAATGTATTAATTTCGACTTAATTTTTTGTCATAATTTTGTAATCTGAAACGAATTTGTATCAAAACAAAACTACAATAGTAAAGGCATCTTAGCGCAAACAATACTATATCTAAGTTAACCGGCAATTAAAAGCACTCGTCAGCAAGAAGGAAAATAAAAATCTTACTTTATTGGCATTTCCGGACGTTTCGCCGGATAAAGTTTGGCTTTCCCTACCCTACAATTCAAATGGTCAGCCGGTCGAGAAATGCGGACTGGTACTGACGAGAAGTAGCTGGCCAGTGATCGAGTGTAATGGATTCCAGATTTGAAATTAATTGAATTATTTTTAGTTGGTTGGTTAGCATAAAGACTTTAAAAGTATATTTTCATTTGTATTGCGAATTAATTGAATTATAAAAACATAATTTGTAAGAGCGTAAGTCTTTAGTAACATGTTTTTTTTAAGTGAAAACTTCTTTAGGCACGTTGAACACTTTCGGTATGTGGAAAAAGCACAGAACTCGCGTGACTGTCACGCTCAGATACATATTGTTGGGACTTCGCGCGTCAGCTTGCAACCTTCATTGATTGACGAATAAATACTATTTGGTCGCGCGAAAGTCTGCTGGCGACTTCATGCTCTTAATTCGTATTTGAATTAATCTAGTGAATGGAACAATGAAAAAACAAGAGGTCTCCTGTTTGAGAAGCCTGCGAGCATGGTGGTCTGCGCTGTCACGCAGAGCTTCAAGATATATTAATTATTTAATGTGTTGTTACAAGTTATCTGATTATTTGTCTTAATTGTATTTTAAAGTTTGCAGTAAAAACCTAAGTTGCTTCGCATAATCCTTTTATTCCTACTTCCCTCTGTCTAGAACCTCACTAGAAAGAGATCTTTCTTTCTCGGCACCTGCTCTATCAAAGAGTTATGACAATATATACCGATGTGTGCGTGTTTTCACTTCTGACGTGCAGTCCTACGACTAACAGTTTTCATTTTGTTTTGTGATGCGGAGACATGGGCAAAACATGATGAAGAGATTTTTATGTATGAAAGTTGACGAATACAAGAGAGAAAAACAAAATTATAGTTTTTAAAATGTGGAATGTGGTGTGCAAAAAGAAAAGGGAAAGCAAACGAATTGCGTTGACACCAGTTACATTGGGAAAGGGCCAGTAAATGGTGATGACGACTGTCGGCAAAGTGCTATGGGATAAGATTGGCAATGTACAGCTTACAAGACTAGTGTCGCGAGTTTTTATATGCACCGTTAAAAGCTGGTTTTCAGTCCGGATGTGGGCTTGTTTACCAAAATATTTAGGTAAAAAAATTAGACTGAACTATTGGTTTGTATCTCAGTTACAAGCATTACGCCCTTTTTTGAAATGTGATATAATTTGATCCTATGGCAACAATAAACAACTAAAAATTTACTAAAATTTTATTCAATCCATAAGTGGCATTAAAATGCATTTTAATTTCACAATTTTAATTTCTGCCATAAATTGATGAACACTCTAGACCGCCATGTTGCTCATTCGTCATGACGTCATGTAGGTAAAAAAAGCGAAAATTATCGCAATTTTGATAAATTTAAAACGAGTTACTGGCCGTATGTTTGGTGATGGAGATAGAACAAAACATCCTATATGTTTACACATTCCGTAATTTGGCAGAACAAAAATCGGAATTTATGGCAAAATAAAATCCTATGACGAAAGAACTTATTCTGGGTAAAGAACTTATTCTGGATACATTTGCACTTTGTGCCTTTACAAAAACCATTGTCCATGGTAATATTTAAGGTATATAAACAAAATTCACAATTAACTTGTTTATTTACTGACGCGATTAACTAATGTCATAGCGTTCCGTATATTAGCGGACCAATAAAAAACTAAAAACATTAAAAAATTAGTTATAAAATTTAAGTTCTTAATTTATGGACTGAAACTTACATTTTTAACCTCCGACGCAAAAAGCGGGGTGTTATAAGTTTGACGTCGATGTCTGTGTGTGTGTGTGACATCTCAAACGGATGGACCGATTTCGATGCGGTTTTTTTCATTTGAAACCCAGTTTCCTTGCGACGGTTCTTATCTTTGTTTCGTTAATATCGGTCCGGCAGTGTAAGAGGATCAGCTCTTTTCCAAAATGATGTAAGGCATTTTGTAATCGTTGAATGGATTTTCGAGTCGGGGATGTTTTAAATTTTAAAATATGATTATACCATTACTTGTTGCCTAAACTATCTTAATATTATGTTTTTTGATCATTATATTCATAGAATAAAATGCTCTATTTATTATAATGCTAGATTACTCGTCCTCATCAACATCTTGCTGTAATTCTTTTAACTCAAGATTTTTCAAGTGGCGCGGTGGCGGTAGCGTAATGGCTAAGGTGTCAGACTTGCGATCAAGTGGTTACGGATTCGAACCCCACCCAGTACCATTTCGCTTAGCCGGAGGGGTTAACAAGAACACTAGTAGCGACCAACGTTATTAGTACCATAAAAAAGTGCGACGTTGCTATCTCTGACGTAGGTGCTCATAACAAAATCATAACCCGAAAACCACAAACCACTCGTCCAGTCCTTATACTAAGATAATTAAATTAAGCCAGGCAGCGTTTTAAATAAAGGTACAAAAATCGCGTTTGTAAGGGTAAAGTTAGTACCTGCTGATTGTATTTGTTATGTTTACAAAACCGAATATGAACTGGCTGGAATATTATCAATTGAGTCTGTTTTCATCCAGATTTTTTTCAAATTACCAACCTAAATTTAAAAGTGAACTAGGCTAGACAGAATTTCTAAACGGTTTTAATCAATTAGCAGACGTCTGCTTTGTCTTTGTGCGTACAATCTAGTTTAGAAATGGAATACCCAAAATTTTAAAACAGCTGAAGCCTCTACAAGTAGCCTGTAGCCTCTTGAAGTAAATGGCAAAATATTTGTCGTTTGTGTTATTATTTTATCGAAAGTTCGACAAACAGAAGTAATAAACGAGAACTCATTTACAGAATCAACTAATTTACAGAAAAACAAACGTTTAATAATAAAATTTCAATACGGTTTTTTGGAGAAAGAGGAAAGATGGTTCTGTACTTAAACTGAGTTCATTAATAAGTAAATACATTGGTCAAGAACAAAGAGTACCACTAAGTATGTAGCTCGTAGTTCGAACCACTTACATTTTTCGCATTCCACAAAGGAGTAGAATAGGTCTTTCTTTAATCTTGATCTTTTGTCAACATTTTTAGATTTCCTCCCCTAAACAAAGCCTCACTTAAGATTAAAATACATTTTTTCTCATGTAACAGACATCATCATTTTTGACTTTTTGGTAATCAGTGAAGCTGTGAAAATAGCAATATTAAGTGGACCAAAGCAAGTAATTACTCTTGAGCAAAACTTGCCATCCGGTTAGCCTGCTGTGAGTCCGAAACCTTCCCAGTAAGTGTACTATCAACGTCACTAGATTCTCAATATTAGTGCGTAGTTCATTTTGAAAGGGTTCACAAGAACACATTAGTAAGTCTTTAAGCAATAAAGATCAAAAGGAAGCCTCTATCTTCTACTTACGACATACATCTGTGCCCAAAAGTGTTTAATACCAGAGCCTATCGATATAGAGTAATCTTGTTGCATAAAGCATTATGCTTGAATGTAAATGCTGCGAATGGAATTGTTATCGATGTAAATAGCGTAGCGATTTTCTGTGCTTTTTACAAGGCCTCTAAAGTTTTAACTGTACAGTATTGCAGTCGAAACCTTGGCTGCAAAACACTGTAGTTAGCTAGAATAGACCAACGCGATAAAACTTTCATCCCAGTCACTTAGATTATTGGCATAACCAATCTGTGTAACAAATTATCGCCTGCGGTATTTTCGGACCGATACAAATAGCACGTACTCCCACCTCAAAGGCTGGCAACGCACTTATGATTCTTGAGTGGCAGGTGTCCATGGGCAACGGTACTCACTTACTATCAGGTAACCCGTCTGCTTGTTTGCCTCCTTTTCCATAAAAAAAAAACAATAAATCCTATATTGTTATAACAAAAAGTGTACGATGTAAATAGTAGATAAGTAAATTTTCATTTCTTCCTTTATTATTATTTACAGATATCTTAGTGGTATAAAAAAGAGCTTCTACACTCTTAAAAAAAATTCTCTCTTAAAAAAAAAAATCTCTCTTTTTTCTTTTAAAAAAAATTCTAATGAAATTAAAATCTAACAAACTTACACTATTAAAGAGACATCACAAGTTAGCACTTTTATAGTTCAATACAACAGACAAAGAAGAAAACATCTATTATTTTATCGTATACAAAAGTGGTCCTATTTTTAACATTTGCCGATGTCATGCCCATTCTGGCGTCGTTTCTCAAAGGACCACTTAAGGTCTCTCGCCGCCTTTACGATATATCTAGAGACATCAGTTGGAACTGACCGTTTTCGAGACTTGCTGAAACGCCCATCCGCTTAGGGTGATAGATATATCCTCATTCCGAGAGTGACATTAAAGACGCATTGTGCAAGATTAGATTATTCTTAGGATACATTTCGATTTCATATAATTATATTAGAACTCCTTAGTAGGTGAAGAATTAGGTAATATTAAAGCATGCCAGCCTAGTGCCGCTTGTTAGTTGTTAGTCATGACAAATTTTCTAGACCACTATGGAGAACTCTTGCATGTTAATTGTAAAATCTAAAACACTTTTCTTGTGAATATATCATGACGTGACGAAAATACAAAAATGAAACCAATTCGATTTTGAAAAACAGAAAAAGAAAGCAACTGATTTAATAAAAATCTTTTTAACAAAAAATTAAACCAACGAAAAGAACTAAAAAGCAAAAATAAATAAACCTTTAAAGTCTTAAGTATTGAGCTTATACTACTACGGAACACTTAAGACTTAAAAGGTTTATTTATTTTTTGCTTTTCAGTTCTTTTCGTCGGTTTAATTTTTTGTTAAAAAGATTTTTAGAGAGAGGAGAGAGGGCTGAACAAATATAAAAAAAATAGATACGGTCGAAATGAGAACCTCCTTTTTTTTCTTCGGTTAAAAACTGTAAAGGTATATTAATGTTATGGGACTCTTCAATTAAAGTTTTTCAGTGAACGGTGCTGCTTGAGGTGACAAATCTTCTATCTAATTTGCTGCCTCAGACCTTAATAGAGTCTTCTGTAAAAGCGGGACGAGTTTTGTTTAATATTTATCTAATTTTAGAAAAACCAATAGCTACAAAAACAACAGTGGGCAGTTTCATGTACAACATTAAGCCAATTACAGGTTTTCACGCATTGCTGCATTGTAATTTAACAGAGGTTTTGGAACACTAATAACTAACACGAAATTATACCTATACAAACGCGATAAGTAATACAGTATTACAATCCCACCAATATTATAAATGTGAAAGTTTGGATGGATATAGATGGATGGATGGATGGATGTTTGTTACTCTTTCACGCCAAAACTACTGAACCGATTGCGATGAAACTTGGTATGTAGATAGCTAGAGACTTGGATTAACATATAGGCTACTTTTTATCCCGATATTCCCACGGGAACATATAAACGTTCTTAAAAGTTGTGATAACGCGTCTGGGTGTTTTTTTAATCATGTTACTTGTATTATTGCGAAGTCGCTCGTGTCAGGTAAATAATTTCCTACTCTGTCACCATCAGCTGCTTGTCATATACTTGTTGAACTCTAATGGAGATCAAAAACTCAATTATCGGTTGCAGGAATTTATAATCATAATTTATCATATGTCAGTAACAGACTGTTAAGCCGCGTCCTTGACTGTAGCGGCGACAGAGCGGAAGCAATGGCGGGCCTGTGGCTATTAAAAAACTGGACAAGTGCGAGTCTGACTCGCGCACCAAGGGTTCCATAAACAAACAAACTTGTATGCAGATAATACCTACGTCCATGTCGGGAATCAATTCTCAAAGTTATTTGCCCGTCTTTCCCGAAAGACAAACTAAACTTTGCAGTTCTGAAAATTTTCTCCCAAGTATGTTTATCAGCAGTCTGGTTACATAGTAAAGGCTCTGCCTAGTTTGGAATCAGACAACCATGTGTGAGATGCATGAAGTTACTTTTTACTAAATTTCATGATTCTAGGTTAACAGGAAATAGCCTATAGGTGTTGTTTTACCTGCGAAATGTTCAAATTTCTTAAAATCCAAGGCTTAATGGCCGTATCTCTTGATTGCGTTGACTTAGAAGCTTGATTTTTTATAGCTTCAAGGGACCGCAAACATAAGTAGTTAGTATGAATTTCAACTTGATGAGTCTACGCATTCTGGAAAAAGGGGTTTTGACAAACAGACAGACAGACGAACAACAAAGTTATCCTATAAGGGTTTCTTATTTTCTTTTTCAGGAACGGAACCCTAAAAATGTGTCATTTATATGGAGAGTCGCTAGATCCATAGACGTTACCGCTCCGCTACGGTTGTAGTCGAGGACACGGCTTTTATTGTATAATGAATTTAATTCCGGCAGCAAATTAGTATTTTATACAGTTTCAAATTGAGTTTTATAAAGTTTGAAACATAGGTTTTTTTGTTTTTCAAATTAAATGTATCACATTACGAACTACGCTTGCAATAAAATAATACTGTTTTCTTTGAAAGTCGTAACTTTTTTTGCCTAAACAAACCATCATCATCATCATTAGCTTATCGCCGTCCACTGCTGGACGAAGGCCTCCCCCAAGAAGCGCCAATTATCTCGGTCTCGGGCAATCCAAACTACACTTACATAGAGTTACATTTCTACTAATTGAAAAGCTTTATTATCATTTATGTTGCACCTATTTCTTCCGATTATTTAACCTACCGTTAGATTTATAACTACCCCCTATTCCTTGCATATAAACAAAGATAAAAAGCGTAAACTCTTCTTAACTTGAGACCTTAACTTAACATTTAATTACTTTAAAATTTTAACAATTTTGACTTCTTACAGTTTTAATCTCTACTCTTCTCCCACAAAAAGGTCGACTTTGATCTAAGAATTAGTATTCATTTTCAGATAACAACCTAAATAATTAGACGAGAAATGAAAATTAATGAAACCTGTTATATTTTTAAGATCCTAAAGACAATAGCTTTATAATAACTGTAAAGTAATGAAATATTTCTAGTAAAAGTTTGTCCCTTAAAAACTTGGACATCTACGTGCGAGTTTTTATGAAAACCTTGTTTTAGGGGATGGGGACGACATTACTTAAAGTTTCCTTGCGGTCCCTTGTCCCAATCTAATATAAGACCGGATTTAATTAAACGATGAAACGCTTGAATGCATGTTGGGTTACTGCAAAATAGGAGGAAAATTCTTCTAAAGATTGTGAAATCGAGATTGGAGGCCGGGATATGGGCAAATTACGGAATTATAGTGACGAGAAAATGGGGAAAGTGCGTGCCGACCAATCATTGTTAATTCGGCCGTATTTACTTTTTTCTTTACATTAGTACTCATACTTAATTATTTGTAATTTTCTTCTTTTAATCTGATCCTCGATTTTAAAAGGGAATTTGAATTCAGAATGAGAATTGGCTTTTATCTGATCTAAGGGGATTTTGAACGGGCCAATTTAATTAAATGAGATTTTCTTTAATAAGTTTTTTTTGTTGGAATCGGGACAATGTTATTCTTTGCAAGTGGAAACTTTCATTAAAAAGTTCGGTAATGTTTTTAATGTATTGCGGCTGTAACTATGATTTTTTTAGAAGTGTTTTAGGTAAAAAATCATAGTTACATAATCATAGTTAGGTTTGTTTGAAATTCAACACAACTGAGTTTATAATCTATCACACACAAACTGACATGCATCAGAACGTGCAGGTTGCACGTTAGCAGTTTTCAATTTCTGTATTTTGGTTTTTATTTTGTTACTATACGCCGCCGTGCCGTAACTAGCATCTTATGCGCCCGGTGCAAGCTTCTGAAAGTGCCAATAAATATTCTCATATTAATGGGTATTATAGGTACACTTGGTAGAATTAATTTAAAAAAACCTGTTGTTTGAAAACATTTTCTAAAATAAACAATAATACACTGGCAATACACAATAATAATACTGTTCTCTATAAGACGGAATGTAGATAGTCCATGCAGACATGCAACAAATGCACAAATTCCAGAAATAGACAGAAATGAAAACTAGCAATCCACTCTTTCTCCTGCTTATAGGGGGTAGCAAGCTCAAAAGAAGCACGAAAAGAGGACAGTAGACAGATATAATACTTACAATACATGTGTGTGTCATACTCATAACACAAATATGAAAGCTACGTTTCGCAGCTTCTCGATTTGAATTCTGATGCGGTATCTAGTTTTTTATTTATTTAATATAGCATTCGTCTTAGTACTTTATAATAATCTTATTAAGATCTTGTCAGAATTTATGTCGCCGTTTTGTTTAATTTAAAAAAAAAATTGTAATAATAACCTACTACAGAGACAGTTTTGACGGGCGCTTCTGTAAGGCTATTGAGTATAAATGTAAATTAAATTCCAGTCTGATACGGTACCTATCGATCTGCCACACGTGGTCCCGTGACTGAGTGCGTGGCCGTCCTACACACAGTAGCAACACTGAGTATGACGCCTGACGCCGTTGCAGCAAGACTCTGTATTCCTTGATATATGGCCCCCGTTTGCGTCCGAAACTGGACGTCCCCAAAATACACACACGAGTAAAACCGTATGTCAATAAATAACACTTACACTTACATTTGATCGGCTATATTTTTGTCCCGCGTAATAGAGAGAAATATCCAGGGTTATACCTCACCGGGGCCGACTAAAACCACACAGTCTTGTCTTGGAGGTCTTTCGCCGTCTTTAGCTGATTCCTTTCGCGAGATGACATCCCCGCCGATGGTTATAGCCGCGTCAGGGGCAACGACTATCGCAACCGGCCATGAAGGGATAAATCGACTTAGGCTACTGCACAGAGAAAGCAAAATACCCGCACAAGACGGACAAAGCTCTAGCGTACCTACTGTACTACCTTTTTTCAGAGTAGGGGAAGGAGGAGAGGGGGGTTTGGGCCTCCAGTAACTGGTTTAAGTCACTGGGCGTAACACATTGCTACACGGCTGGTTTTCGGTGAGGCCGTGGTATCACTCTGGTCGAGCCGGCCCATACGTGCCGAAGAATATCTTCCCACTTGTGCTACTGACCAAGTGCAGGTACTTTCCCATGCAGCCGTACACGAAAAGCATCTACGTCAGTTGGAAGCACCTGCTTAGATACTACTAGAGAGAAAGTTTGGGCAATAATGTACCACTAACAATTTGTTAGGATAGACACAATAGCACATTGAAAGGAGTGATTATCAATTTGGGTGTGCGGAGTGCGAGATCGGGGCTATAACTCAAACTGACTGTATAAGACGTGGTGTCTTATACAGTAAGTTTGAGTTTGATTTGATTACGCGAGTCATCTATCAATGCCCTGCTTCCTTCTCATTTTCTCAGTTCTGTGTCGTCACTGCGTTAAGCACTCTCTCTAATACAATTATACGATTTCCTTTATAGATCAAGCTAACACTCAGCTGAACGTGTGTCCCCCATTCTTAAATATAATCTTCACAAAAACTTCAAATGCCGCTTATATGGTAATTGTGAATATAAATAACGATAAGTGTTGTATAAATTATTCTAAGTGAGGCGGGGAAGACCCAATTAGATGTCTTTCAGTTTATGCGAACACTTTATGTAATGTTTAGGCTATTTGATACAGTTAAGATGTTCAACGGAGAAATGAAAAGAGGAACAATGGAATGTGTTAATGTGTTTATTTATCTATTATCACACATTTTTTATTTAAAGAGGCTGCGATAACAGAGACGAATTATCGCTGCTTTATAAAGAGAATAATCACGGTATAAGTTTAAAAAAAACGTATTTACTTAGGCAAGACAAACTTTGTCTCATCTGCTGGTAACATTAATATTTGCAAAAGAGAAAAAAAATGAGAATGATGAAGAATCTGATTAAGAAATTAAGTATCATAATTACAGTAAAAGTGAACATGTGACACGTAAATAATTTTAAAGTGTAATTTTGAATGATATTGTCACAAAATATAAAATAATATGATAGCTCTATGATGCTTATGGAGCTTAACACCTACACACACACACACGCACACGCACACGCACACGCACACGCACACGCACACGCACACGCACACGCACACGCACACGCACACGCACACGCACGCGCACGCGCACGCGCACGCGCACACGCACGCACGCACGCACACACACACACACACACACACACATACACCTAAACTTACAGACGTACACAAGGCATTCATAATTTGTTAGCCATATTATTAATAGGTACCCATATTATTAATTGTAATAAAGAAAAAAATAAAATAAAATGTAATATAATTATAGAAGAGCGAGGCCTCCTGACACAAGTTTTTCCATACTTAAAAGGAGGTCTCAGCAATTTTGATAAATGTGTAATAAGTTACTGAAATAAAATATTTTCATTTTCATTTTCATGATCAAAATATACATGCATATACGTTGAAAATCTTTCTTAATTTTGACAGTTTATTATAATAAAAACATTTTAAAATGCCAAACGTCGCAGAGCTCCAGTGCGGTGGTAAAAATAAGCTAATTACTATACGATGTGAGTCAATCAACGAAACTCCATTCAGCTTTTAAGCTTTAAGCCTGAGTGCTTCACGTGCAAAACGGTTTAAAGAGTTTCCAATTGGCTCTGACCTGGAACGTAAAAAATATACATTTTATTTGCAAAGTGAATTTTAAAGTCGTGTTTTTGTTAATGTTCAACTGTGTGTGACTGAGAGAATGATACATTTGTGCCGAGTGGAGCTCAAATATCAGCGGAGTCTAAAATCATTTTCGAAAACAGAAGTATGAGTGACCAAAAGGAGTGATACCACGGCCTCACAGAAAACCGGCAATGAAGCAATGATTGCATTACTTTTCCCCGAGTGAGTGATGTTACCGGAGGCCCTAACCCTTCCCTCTTCCTCTCTCCCTTCCTCGTCCCTTATTCCCCCCTTCCCCTACTCCCACCTTAAAGGCCGGCAACGCACTTGTGACTTTAGAGTAGCAGGTGCTCATGAGTGGCAGTAGTCATTTACCATCAAGTGACCCGTCTGCTCGTTTGCCCCCTATAACATAAGAAAAAGGATAAGCTCATCGTGACTTTGGAAGGAAAGCTGTTGGCTATCATTATATTTTAGTTTATATATTAGTTAGAGAACTGAACAGATTCTAATGCAAATTTCTCAGGTAAAAGCATAAGTATAATAAAGAAGGATCCCAGGCGCCTAGCCCATGTAACAATGGGCGATATTTCAACTTCTTATATGGCGGCAAATCGTTAATCGCTGTGACCTAATGTTATGGCTGAATAAAAGGAAACTTCATCATTTGAAAAATATTGTTTAATTGCATTTTATGTCAAACATTAAGGGAAGTACCTAAACACTAATGACATCAGCTTGTACTGAAAATAAAACTAAATCAAATGTCAGAGACGTAAATTGACCAGTAGTTTTGAGATAGGCTGTTATGCGGTCTGTGGACCAGGATTGTGAAGAAATAAAATAGAACAATGTTGGGATAGGTCTAAAAAAGCTGTACAACAGCCGCAACAGGCCTGCTATACACGTATAACGCGCAAGTAGCTTCATTTGACTTGTTTGTGTTTGGGAAGTGGTTTGGCTTTGTGTCCAATCAGTGCGATGAACATTTTCGAGTGTCAAAGAAAATGATCCATTTTTAATACAATTTGATTCAGAATCCCTTAATTATAGTTCCCATTTAACAAATTAACGAAAGCTTTAATGCGACTTAGTTCTTGTTCAGCGAGTGCAGGCAGTACGCAAAATCTTAACTTCAAACCCTTGCAAATCGGTAGCTACTTATAAATATACTGGTATATAAATCAGAAAAGACTCAGCAGCTTCTCATCTGAAATCATCCTACCGGCAAAACGTCCACCCTCAAAAGGGGTGTATTTGAGTATATATATATTTCTATTTTCTTTATTTAAAGCACGTTAGAATGGCCTCAATCCGCTTGATGGAAAGCTAGACTGCGGTAAAAAGATATATTATTATTTAATATATCCACTGGCAATGTGTTCATAGGCATAACATTAGGAGATTTAGCCTATTTACCAATTTACCTGTTACCTATACACACACATTTGTATATATATAATTAGGTTAAAAACAAAAAGTAGGTAATAACATATCTAAATGTATAGGGTACACTGGAAGTTCTGCGCTCCTGGCCGCTCATAAATATTTGATTTTCGAATGTTATATTTTTTTAAATATAAGAAACTAGGCTCCGTCTTACGAATTTTCGATCAGGTCACGTGTCCTGACGCGAGTTTAATTTTTTTTTTACCCATCCCAAAAAGTGCACAACGCTGCTAAAGAAGTTTTCAATTAAAAAAAAAACCTTAATTAGTTAATTATACCCAAACTTGTTACACCACAATAACTTCTAGACAAAAATTAAAGAATACTTTAGCCGGGTAAAACTTACATTCTAGTGACTTGGTTAAACTTAGTTATAAAGTTTCATCTAACCATTAATCATCATTGTTCAAAAAGGAATGTTAGAAAGACTCGAAAAAAGAATCTATTTGTATATCGGTCAAGAGTTCTGTAATCACTGGGGGATTCCCCAAAAATTATGTGACTGAAAGATTTTTCAGTCACATAATTTTTATGTGACTGACTTTATACAACTTTATTCAACTTTATACATTACGCATATATGTTTATATTCGAAATTCGAATGAGAATGTAATTTTATAGTGAACACATGAATCTCACGTATCTAAAAATATAAATAAACTTATAAAATGCACTTATGTTTATTGGAGATTACTCTTTAAGAATCGATTTTCATAAAAGGCCCGGGGAAATTTTATGGAAATTTTATGAAGGATGAAATTATTAAAAGCGTTATCACAAAAAGTGTTACGTTTTCTGTCACTTTGCAATGATGTATGTGTGTGTGGTTCAATAAATACTAAAACAAAGTTTTTTTATATATTTTTTTTATTCATTCACGTACTTTCCTTCAACTGTGATACAATCCCTCCAACGTTTTTCTAACTTTTGTATTGTGTGTAGAACGATTTATCTGTGGCTTCAAAATAAGCTTCCGTTGCTGCGATTATCCACTCTGCTGATGTTTTGTTGAGTCACTGCTTCATTTGGACGACCGGAGCGTTCAGCATCATTTGTGTCTATGCGACCGTGTATGAAATCCGCATACCACCGACTAATGCTTGGTTTAGACGGAGCAGATTCCGGATAACATTTTATAAGCCACTGTTGTGCTTGAACGTTGTTTTATCTTATTAAAAAAACGTGTTTCATCAACACTCGTTTATTTGCTATATTTTCGAAATTACAACAGTAGCGTCACATAAATATCTGTAACTCAATATTTAATGGTTTGATTTAAAAAAAAATTGATACAGTTATTTTATGGCCAGTACTTTCCAAAAAATTAAAAAGAAATGCGCCATCTCCAAGTTAGTCTCGGGACTTATGACTTCGATTGTTCAATCTACTATAAAAGTGTGTATGTAATTGTATTGTGTAAACTCCAGTCATGCGTGGAATAAAAGATAGAGAGAGATGGAGAGGGAGAGGGGAGATAAGAAGAGAGATGGAGAGTCAGGGTAAGATTGTAAACTCTAGTCGTGAGTCGGCGCTTACACACACACATTCACACACACTTTTTTATGTTTTTTTTTCTTTTTGTATAACATATCTGTTAGTCTTTATGGAAATGTATATGACATTTGAAGTTTGAATTCATTAAGTCAACCTCGTTTTTTTTCTACTAGCACTACTATATTTTTTCTCTTTAGAAAGAGAAGTACATTGGCGTTAAATATTTATTTATGTTACCACTTTGCTAAGCCCGTGGTAAGGTGAAACCAGTGAGAGGTTCCACCTAAAACTTATTGCTTGGGTTGGATCTCTAAAAATTAAAATAAAAAATTGAAGAAATCTTTAAACTTTATACATTCAAGTTGCTCTCTACAAACTAGTACAATCTCATTGGCAAACAGATTGATAGTACCAGTCAGCCAACAAAGTCGTAAGATTAATCTGCATTGTCAAAATCTCAAAGTTGTTCCATCAACTGCCGAAGACGGAACTTGGAATCGATTCGATAAATTCCAATTTCGAATTTGAGACAGCCCCCTGGCGGCGATTTATCGAGAGGCAATCCACGAAACAATCTCACAGAGAAACTCCAAAAGGTGAATAGTTATATCTGGGAATCCAACAAATTTCGTGAATGATTTTGAAAGCAATATATTTTCGAGATTGTTTCAGTGGCAGTTATGAGATGACCGCTGTATAGTCAAAAGTAAGTACTTGCTTTTAAATACCATTGAGTTGAAAAATAATCTTACTGCCTGCCTGGTTATGAGCAGTTACTGTTGCCTATAGACGTTTTAGAACTTTACATAGAACAACATCAGCGCTGCGAACGCTAGCAATTGAACCGCTCGATAGATAGATACCTCAGTGGTTTTTAGAAGATTTTTTTTTCAATATTCATCGTTACTAAAATTTTATGTCCATTATGAAAATGAACTTAATGAAATGTTAGATGGTTTCTTTTAAAAAAACGACTATGTAAAAGTAAAATTATACTCGTGTTGTTATATCCCTTGTTCGAGTGAACCACTTTCATACTTCCTGCAATTATGTAACTATTTTATTTACCCCGCAGAAAAATGCACTCCACTTACTTTATATGCTTATAGCGCGTCCCGATCCCCTGTGATGGAGTCACGTTCACGAGCGTTAGAATGCTTTGACGATACACTAGTTTATCTTTGTTATGTTCCCACAACCTGTTTGCAACTGAAACGTTCGACTTTTTTTTGCTTATCAGCAGTTTGTAAACGTCACAGAGAAGAATTCAAGCCTTTTTTTATTTCACATTACAGTAATAGGTGAACGAAGATATTTGAACCTTACAGTACAGTTCGTTTAAATATCACTACTTCTTTTATTGATTCATTAATATGCATCATTTTCGATCTTTTTATACTTCAAAAAATTAATAAAACACTTTAAAAAACAAAGTGTTCATTCATTCATAAGATAACTTTGGAATCTAGACGATTTCTAGATGAATGCATTTTTTTCTGTTGATTGAATTTTTTGGGTTTGGGTTCTATAGAACTAGCAAAATGGAATCCTTTTTTACTTTTAAGTTCATTTCCATTTTTGTGTTTTTGTAGATTGCACAAAAAATTAAGGGGCTCCTTAATCTGATATGTAAGCGACGAGAGTAAAAACAAAACAACCTTTTTGTGATCTTATATGAAGTCTATTTTTTTATATATAAATATCAAAAAAGTAATTTTAAAGTGGGTTCGTTTCAATAGATACAGAAGATAAAAAAAACATGTTATGTTTAGGCTTAACAACATAAGATAGGCTGAAAACAGCTAAGTATTGTCACTGCTGTGAAGTAGATAAAAGCTGCCATGGTCTTTTGCTATCGCTGTAGCGCTGTATAGCAGTATTCCAACAAATGCGTCCTACCCTTTTGTTCATAACTTCGCTCTTCCCACTTGATGCGTCCACAACCTTCAATTCTTTTCCTTATCGTGAAAACGAGTGCATATCTAGTCTTCATTGCGTTTGAATGGGTACCCATTCAAACGCAATGAAGACGAGTTATGCACTTCAAACACAACTTGATAACAGAGTGTGGGACTGCGTCGCACCACTTGAATATGGAACATTGTTTCCTGGAAAAGAACACTTTTACGTTTTGTGCAATATTCATTTTACTGCATCAGGTTTTGTCGATAATAATAACATATTAAATTTACAGTGCGTTGGTTCAAACTGTTTGCTTATGTAACTTAAGGCACAATTCTTCTTGTTTGTCTACAATGTTTGTATAATTTGACTTGCAACTCACATTGCAAATATTTAAAAACTATTGAATCCAAACCTAAATAAAATATATATTATTTTAGTTCTCTTAAACCACTAAATATTCTTTATTGTTCCTACGTGTCCAGCCACCTCGAGTACGCTTCTCAAGTTTGGAACCCTCAATATGAACTTTAAAAAACTCGTGAATGTCCACGTCAAATTCTTGTGGTATTTAGACTTTAAGACAAAACCATTTTCATATGACACGGTTGTCAGCAATACCACTTATTGCCATTGGAAGTAAAACGTAATATTAGTAATATGTGCTTCTTAGCAAACATTACAAATGGTAAAATTGACTGCCCGGAATTGCTTAGTAAAATACTTCTTTGCACTAATCAAAACAACCTCCAACGTCCTCTCTTCGATGCACCATTCGCGACTACTAATTGCAAGCGGAACGCCTTTGCATTCGCAGTGTTATAAGTTTTAATAGTCTTCCTTCACATCTGAAAATTGGCTTGTTTTGCACTAGCGCAAGAAACATTAAGGTCATTCTCAGCAAGGAATAATTTTGGCCATGACGATGAATAATTGTTTGATTTTTTTTTTTAGTTTAAGTATAATTAATAGAAAAATGCACGACTTGTGAACAAACAAATTGGGACATTCACACTTATACTTATCATAGCATCAAAACCAATAAAATAAGACAATGCTTGTTAGGTGGACTTAACAGGATTCGGTCATACCTAATAGCTTAGCCGTTAAGAACCTTGGACTATGCAATGTTAGTCAGAAAGTTACATAGGTGCATATTGTTTCTCATTTGTTCAAAAACGACCAATTTACAAAATAGTGTTTTTTAATGCAGAATTATTAACGCTTAAAGCTTTTCTGTGTATGTATTTTATTTTACTTGTTTGTTTTTTGTCCACAATTTGTCCCTATCTACTACATATTAAAGGATTTTGAGTGCTTAAGTGTTCAATCTCCAGTCGGCCAACCAGTCAGGGCTTCTGACGCTACGACCACCATTTTGTTTCATGTGAAATTATTTCTAGAGTGTTGACTTCGTCGGTAAGATTTAAATGAAGAAAAAATTGTTAAATGTTAAGTTTTACTTTATGTAACTGTTTTAAAATATGCTTCAGCTATGTCCTAAACATAAGCGGAAACCTACGGAAATTGTACAGTAAGTAGTTTTTAATTTTATTTACAACTCTGTTATGATTTTGACGATGATTTTGTTGTTATTGTGATAGAGCTGACTGACCATCTGTAAATAGAGGACGAAGTGAACAAAGAGGAACAAAAAAAATTTGAGGCAGAACAGAAAAAGTACATTGAGCCCGAAAACGGAAAAAAAAACGAGAAAAAATTTAAAAGAAATATTTAAATAAAAAAAGTTAATTAAGTTAGAAGAAGACAGACTAAAAAAGTAACTATAAAATAAAAAGAGACATAATAATGACGAAATAGACAAAAAAAGACTAAAACAAAGCCCCATTTCATGGAGTGCCCAATCTAAAGCGGACCCTAAACGATTATGCAGCATGATAGTGCAGTGAAGAGGTCTTCTGCGCTGGTATGGAAATGTCTTTATCAAGATTTATAAATAAATAAATTTATAAATATAAAAATAAACGGAATTGCCAATCAACTGTCAGCACGTAGTTTGCATGTCATGCACGTAGTTTGCATGTCATTCGCATCAACCAATACAATTAAACATGCATGCATGACAGCACGTAACGCATGTCATGCCGCATGATCGTCTAGGGACCGTTTAAAGTTGGGCAGACCGATGACAGCAACCTATATGTCGATTTGCCCAGCTAGTCACTTGGCCACATCGAGATATGGCTGGGCGCATCGTAATGTAAGTTCGTTTTGCGATGCTGGTGGCGCTGTTTACCTCTGTCGAAAAAATCGAAAACTGTGATAGGGAGCCATGCTACTTTTTATCCCTATATTCAAACGGGATCGGGACTTACGCGGGTGAAACTGCGGGGCGCTGCTAGTTAGAAATAAAGTGTAAACGGCCTACCCGTTGCAGTTCCTAATTTTCCGTCAGTTTATAATATCACCAATCAGTTTATAAACTAACGATGTTCACAATCTTACGGTAACATATACATACATACTTATTGAACATATGGTTGTCCTATCAAAGGAGCGGAGCGTCCAGGGACTATGGACTTCGCTCCATGATGAAGGTCCTTGTTACTAAACTCGGACATTCCAGAAATATACGCAACCTTGAAAAATATATTGAGTTACCTTTGTGACATCGTAAAATAAAGTTATTAACACCGACTGTCCGACTTTAGAACAAAATACTTCTCTACAAATTGATTGTTCAATATGTTACACGCTACAGTTTTAAACTGCTTGGCTTATCGTTTCACAGGTTTTAAAGGTTTTGGAACGCAGTGGCCACGACGTGGGTTATGAATTCAGCTTCCACTGAAAAGTTATTTTTCAGCGATTTTTAAAATCGATGATTGATTATAATTGAATTCAAAAATGTTATCCAAGTTCAGTGTCAGAGCTTAACACCCGAAGTTTTAATGAGTCTTATTTCTTGCTCCCATAAGTTTTGTCAGTTACAGGAACCGCAAATGAGGCCATTGTATTTTAATGTAGAGAGGAAATTGTTCTGACAAGTTACATTTTGAGCTATTATGCTATATGATAATAAGTCCATGTGAAGTTTATTGTGAAATGATGGTCTAATAGCGTTTTATACGTCATCTCAATACTAATCCTGCAGACTATCTCACAAAATTTTCATTAATGGGTGCAACAAAAAACTAGAGTATTGTTTTGTAATCTTAGGCGTGGCAGTTAGCTTTTTAAATAAGATATATTTTTGGTTGCAAAAGTTCTACGGGGGAGAAAAAAAGGAAATTGGGTGACAGAGAATAAAAACGAGACATTCGCCAGGATTACTTACTTACATTACTTTATTACTATAACTATAACTTCAAACTTTATTTTTAAATTTATTAATATCTTTTCAGTTTACTTTACTGCATTTGTAAGCCACATGGCATAACATAGTGGACATAATACATATTATCCTCTATATCTATATACTTATGTTAAACAAATGAATAAATGATTATTATTATGATTTTGGGTATACTTTGGTCACTCATTCGTGTATTTAATTTGATTAAAATAAATCGACATCATCGACAAATACTGGCATAAATAAAGTCCAAAACTATAAAGACGGTTCCAAGATGGAGTGAGGGACTGGAGCCGAAGTATTCTCACAAGACCTAAACAAAACCTATTACTGGCAGTAGGTTAACACAGTTCTATATATCAATGTGAATGTGTTGCAAAAACCTGCTGCTGCAGTAATTTCAAGAGGTATAAAGTCCGATAGCATGGCCGTTCTAAAAGCACAGGGCAACACAATGAACTTTGGTCTCATTTATGAATGCCATCAAACGTTGGAGCGCTTAGCTCCAGCCAAGGGGGTGTTCCTCTAATGGATCAAAGGGCATAGCGCTTCACACGGGAATGACCAGCGACAGACAGCCTTCTATGTAGAGGATGTCTCAACACGGAGGAAATAGCCACCCACGCTATCCTACACTGCGAGGGAGTGGCCACACAATGGGCAAGTATCCTTAAAGTAGCAGATGCGAGGTGGCTCCTAGAAGCCAGTGAACGCCCAAAGAGGCGTATGTGCTTGTGGAAGGAGCTAGGCTGGCTCAACTAGCCAGCCTTATATGTACGCGTAATGGACAGTTTGTGAGTCTAAATGCGGAAACAGAGTCCTCTACCAATACCACCAACAAATTATCCAGAACATTTTAACACTAAAAATCAGATACGATTTAAAACTTTTGCATAATCGTAAACAGATGCGTTTGCTGATTGAATCCTGACTTTTATTCCACAAAAGTCGTCAGTCGGTTTCAAATTCGAAAAAGCATTTAGTCTATGGAATTAAATTGGTCTCAGCAATACATCAAAGGGATTGTCGTGATTAGTCTCTTTAAATAATTGCCTACATTGAACAATTTATTGCGAACAGGAAATGTTGGATTATTCTCGTTCTAGTAAGGGAAATTCTGAATTATATTTATATGGACTATACTAACTTATTACGTGTCTTTTTTGTGTGGATACGTACTCACTGAACTTCTTTTCCGGCCGTTAAAAAAGGAGAAAAAAGTTTAATGAAACCTGACATTGATTTCTTAATGTATATAAACAATATGTACATATTCAGTCATAACGCCTAATTCATCACAAAAAACCAGGAACCAATTATTGCAGGAGTAAGTTTTCATAGATATTTTTAACAATTTAAAAAGATTTGGCCCGACTTCTACCCACACGTCACGTTGAGTTCACCTGCTCTTTATTATGTGTCAAAAATCTGCTAGGGTCAAAGTAATTTCAGTGTTAGATTACATGTGTTCATATTACCAGATATGTGTGGTTTAATACGTTATAGCACTTCACGGCTGTCAAAGCAACCCGTAGACTTGTTTTACAAGAATTTGTTTGTTTTACAAGTTAATACATATGATGAAATCCATCCTCATACTTTTCTCCGTAAACCTGGTTGATCCCATTCTTCCCCTGTACCGGTACGTGATCTTCCAACCATTTTAGCCAACCTTGAATCGGTCGAGATAATTCACACGTGGCCATCTGATTCCAAACTAGGCAAAGTCTTTACTATAATAACCAGTCTGATTAGCAGTAACATAGATATTATAGATAGATCTGTCAAACATTAAAATGTAGGCAACATGTCATCTTTACTCTATAGATTTTCGTAAAAGTATTTTTATGAAGTAAGAGAATTAACGCAATAATAATTTAGGTATGTACTGAAATAGCATTGAACTGCTTGGCCAAGTTACACTGACTGTTGGTTAATTATTACAGCTTCGTCAGTGCCTGTTTACTCACCGACGAAGACAAGTAGTCCACTGAGCGTTGTAAGCACTCAAAGACATACAGACAGACTTGAGTGGTAAAGGTAGTTAAAGCTCCTCTACATATGACAGATTGGTTGGTGAAACCGGAATTTCTCCCAATTACTAAATTTGCCAATTTCGTCTGATTGCATGACGATTTTATCACTGATAAATACACAATTACGATCAAACCTGCTGTGATATCCATAATAACAATTTTGTTAGAAACATTAATTTGCGATTCCTAATCATTTCCTAATTTATTTGTTTAGGCATTTAATCGGTTACTAGTGACCCTTAATTGCTTCAGTTCTAAACTCATCTATTACCTGTATTATCATAGTTATCGGACATATTTACGCTTAATTCACTTTAATCGCTTAGAGGTATTGGTTTTTGGCGATAATTGCGAAGTCTAACCTAACTAAACAAACATTGTCCCGATGGTGTTATTCGTTCATAAGATTTCCGAGGTCATATTATTTAGTAGATCTATGCTCAACTTTGTCAGGTAAATTACAATTGCAAAAACTGTACTGTAATCGTAATTATCTAAGTGTGTTTATTCGTTTTCAAACCCGTAGTACAAGCTATGTTTAGTTTGGTTCTAAATAGCAATATATCCTAGACTAGCCGTCCCCACAGTTTCACTTGCGATTATGATCACTGCTCCGCTCCTATTGGTCGTAGTGTGATGTCATATAGCCTATAGCCTTCCTCGAGAAATGGGCTTTCCACTAAATCGATTTTTTCAATTCGAACCAGTAGTTCCTGAGATTAGCGCGTTCATCCAAACAACCTCTTCAGCTTTATAACATTAGTATAGATTCATGAAAAGAAACGTATTAACTATTTAACTAAACCTTTTAAAACTTACAAATCATACACCTATATAAACAATAGCAACTAGATGATGGTTTTGATTTGTATCAAAACCATCATCTAGTCAGAGATCATGGTGGTATTTATATACCACCATGATCTTACGAATAAATGACTGGTCTAGTGGTTAGTGACCCTGACTGCTATGCCATAGGTCGTGGGTTCAATTCCCACTCGAGTCTGGGTGTTCTTTGTGTCCGTTGTTTGTATATTTGTAAAGTCCCCGACACAGAAGTAATTCCTAAAGCGGGAGTTGTCATTTAGAAAAATTGAAATGGTTAGTTATCTCGCAAAAAAAAAAGGTGTGAAAATACCCGCCACCAACTTGACTTACTCTTGTGACCTGTATTCGCAAAATGGGGCCTGCTTTTGCTTAAACTGGAAAACTTAACTAAACTGGAATGTTTGTGGGATAAAATGGCAGAAGAACGCAATAAAGCTGCACTTGAAAATTCAACCCAGCACTATGAAATATTACCTGATAAAGGATTTTGTATACTTAATCTTAGAACAACTACAATCATCTATGAATTAACCAAATAGTTAAACAGAACCTACTTACCTACTACGAAAACTTCAGCACTATTCCTTAAAACAAGATACCTATACTTTTCCAAGTAATCGCCCGATTAATTGGACAAATCGATCTTTGGATCCCTGTATTTCATTTTCGTTACCTTTGGGTATAAGTACAGGCTAAGGCCTGATGGACTTCTATTTAACGATCTGTGACTCGCAGGTAGTGCATTCGACTGCAACATCTGGAGTCGATTTGATTCCCGCTCAGTGTAAATATTTGTATGCATGAACATGTCTATTTTATTGGTTTGGATGTTTCTGTGTATAATATGTATTGGTATCTAAGTTTGTTTATTCATATTCAAGAACTCATAGTACAAGCTCTTCTTAGTTGGGTCTAGACGATGTGTAATATGCTCCAAAATATTGATATTATTTTGACTGACCTGAGTCTTATCAAAAAGCAATTATATTCATAAGCCACTTCAGTTAAGCCCCATGTGCGTAATTTTACTTTGAAAAAAATTTTACCAAATGTGACTAAAATGAAAAATAGGAGTCACAAAAAGTTTGCAAACAAAATCTATTTCGGAAAGTGCGGCATGAATGAGGTGCCGTTCTCGCAGCCTCGGGGCAACGTTGACGCAATCACGGCGAACTAAATCATGCCTGCAGCGTTCTAGTGCGGTGAATTTTTAAAGATCACCTTATGTAGCGCTGTCAAAGGACGTTATTTGTACTTAACGGTTAGCAGACGGGATTTACCTATAGAACATTTTGAAGGTGTGTTATACAGAGTGTGTTTTTGATCATGCAATTGACTGAATTCATGAGTTTAATAAGGTCAAAAGGATGATGAACTTGGCTATGCAAAGGTTTGAATATTTCTGATATAAATGTATCCTGATTTTATCTCTGATTTTGTTAAAGAATAAAGAACGGTTGGTATACATACTTCCAAGACATGAGAAGGTTCATATGATCATGATAATCTTGTTTTGTGGGCCACAGCCCACCATTTACGTTTTATAGCTTGATAGAGGATTAGTAGTAACGAGCTCGAAGGGGGCTAAGCTTTGGATTTCCCTAAGAGATGTGATGAAGAACTTCGTAGAAAAACTAAAAATAACTATCACAGTTCTTATCATTAGCAAGGTAAATCTGGTAAAATAACGGACCAACGACTTTAAAAAAGAGAAGTTCTTGTGTAACGACAACGCATTGTAAACCATAACGTCAGATATCTTTCTATTCTTGATTTGAACAAGAAGACATAATATCTCAACTAGATATTTTTACCAACCGTGGCACCAATTTCAATTCAATCGTCTTAGGTAAAAACACACTTCTCTCACTTAATGATTGTAATTACAAAACATCCAATAATAATACATTAGTCTCTGTTGACATAATTTCGTGCAAATAGTTATGTTAGGCATAATAGTCAATTGTGTGGAAAGGAATCATTCTCACTGTAATTCGGAACCTACGTTGCCAGGTAGAACGTTTGAATTACTCCTTAGAATTAATTGCTTGATTCCAACAGCGTACACTGTCTTTCCATTCGCAGTTTAAAATTATGCTCTAAGGGATTCCGCGTTAGGAATACTCTAACAGAAAATTTAAATTTTGAGCCATGTAAGTAGTGAAGTAGCCATATAAATTGCAGGTAAAATATCCGTTACATTTCTTTTATGCAACTATGGAGGCACAGGCGATGCCTAACGGTAAGCGATTATCAGTAATTCCCACGTTGCCAAGGGGAATACGATTGGTAACGTACTAGTTGCCTATTGCGCTAGGCAATCTACTCGTGGGGTTCTCTTGACCGTCCTGACCAGTGGAAGAAATAAGGCGTGTAACATTACCGGTGGACTTTATTACTGGGTTGCTAACACTAATGCACATTTGATTTTTTAAGAACTGAAGCTTTGGCGCCCGCCCCTACTATTTAGCAAAAACACAGTAGTGAGCTAATAATCCTGGTTTACCACGGACGTCTATAGAGTGGATATGTTGCATCTGTAGAGCAGTTCCAATTAAAAGAATGTTGCACTATGTATGAGGCAGGGTCTCTTAAATGGTAGGTGTCCACTGGTAGGTATGGTCTTTGTTTATTTTCCATCCTAATAGTAGAAGACAATATAAGATGTTGCACTTTCCTTCACATAAAAACAAAGAGAGAAGAGAAAGAAAGAACTCAATTCAGTTTTATTACTGTTAGGTACTCATTTTTCTTAAAATGAAAGTTATACGAGTACTTCGAAAGCTTGCATCATATTTACATGTATACTACCTTCAATCTGTACTGGATTAACTCTGAAACTACTGAAACGATTTTAATAATTGTTTCACCATTAGACAGCCACTTTATCCAGGATCCGAAAACAAAAGAAAGACGAAGTTTTTCACACTTCACTTCCTTTTATTCTACACATTTATCCTACTAATATTATAAACGTGAAAGTTTGTGAGGATATGTGGATGTATGTATGAATGGATGTTTGTTATTCTTTCACGCAAAAACTACTGAACCGACTGCGATGAAACTTAGTATATAAACTAGATTAACACATAGGCTACTTTTTATCCCGATATTCTCACGACACCGGAACTTAAGCAGGTGAAACCGCGGGGCTCAGCCATTTATATATATGTTTGTAATAATAATTATTTATAGGTGGTATATGGTAAATGTTGTGTGTACCTGTAATGGCATGCATACCAGACTTTTTTTATTAATATTTATTTATCTGTCAATGCTGTGTATGTATGCTGTTGGTTTACTAAAATAAATAAATACATACATTTCTTGAGTGTTCAAGAGGTGTCTCAATATGTATATTTATATCATTACATGATATAAGTACCTAATTGTGGTATAAACGTGCGGGTACACATCACATTGTGGTGTGTACCTACACGTTTTACCACAACGTTTGTAACTGAGGAATAAACCAATCTTTTTCGCATCACAATGTGACGTGTACTACCTACACGTTTCACCACAATGTTTGTAAATGTTAGGAGTAAACCAATCTCTTTCACAGTATTTTCTCCCTGTTAACGATTAAGTTTGCATATTTACTCAGAATTTTTTATCTAAACTTGATAAATAACCTTATTTACATTCGCCCTGTTTGTTAGACCGGCATTGTCGTAAAATAGAATAATTAATTTGTTTTATGACAGTCAAAATATTTGTCTTCAAAATATTTTTTTTTTTCATTAATATTGATGAGTCGGGAGAAGAGATAGGTATACTAAGAAGTTCTACAGATAAGAATAATGAGAGTATTTATAAATCGATTTTTAACTAACAATAGTTTGATATTTATTAAAGAATAATTATTTGTTAGTACCACACCATTTTCAACTTATTATTTCACGTGCTTAATTATAATTATCATTGTTGGATGTTTTTTTTGTATTTCTCCATATCTTAGGATTTGGACAGATATACAGAACGGGCTTTTGATAGAAACGCAAAAAAGCCTTCCATAAACCTTAGGTAAGTAGAGTTAAATCATATATGCGGTTGATAATTCACCTAGTGTGGCAAGCCTCCATAGACTATTAGGACAGCTTAAAATTCGGTGGATGTATTGTCACTTAGTGATGAAGTGTTATATTGCAATAATACCATTTTATAAAATAGTTAATTATGACTTACGCAAAGTCGTCTCAGTCGTCTCAGCCTCATATGAAAAGAAAATTATTTTTCATCTATACAGGCTGTTACAAAAAAGTGTGGTCAAATTTTAGGAGTGTTATGTGAACACCTTTGTGTAACATTCTGTACATACAAATAAAAATAAATTGCCAAATGACGGAGCATAACTTGAGGTCGGCTCGACCGTTGTAGCTGTTTTTTTTTATCATCGCTTAGCTTGTTCGGAGGATCTTCCCTTTGTATTGGAGGAACATTACATCCCGTTTGTCCACAGTTTGTAATGCTTTTACGCCCTACCAATTTGAACGATCATCTCGAAAGGGTCTAGCCGGATTAGTATCCCCATACAGTCAGCCCCCTAAATGACAGCCTATATCGAAATTCATGTATTATTATAGGCTTGATGTACGAATGTGATTCATATATGTGTATGGCCGCGCGACTCCGCTTTGATTTAAAGATAGAAAAAAAATGAATATATACTATTATATAGATAAATAGATAACACTTTATTCGTACACCATAGTTACAGTAGAAGTATCAAACATAAATGTGTGAAACAGATAATGTACAAAGAGGGACCTTATTGCTAGATGCAATCTCTTCCAGGCAATCTTAGGATGGATCAAAATGATTCAGAAAGACAGTGATAGTTGGTGGTGTACTAAATTTTAACTATATTTATAATAAATTTTATAAATTTATTGACTGAGATTCGGAGGATACAAAGATCATTACTGCTATCTCTTGATCCTAGTCCAATATAGGTCAGTTAAATACTATCAGTTTTTTTATTTATTATTTATATTAATTTATTCTGTAGGAATATATCCTGCCCAGTTCATCCCTACCTCGGCCACAAACTTATGGTTCATCATTAGCCTGGTCCACTACCGGACAAAAGCCGCTCCCTAGGAGCACCAGTTAACCCGGTCCTGGGCAGTCCGGATCCATCCGCTGCCAGCCACTTTCTTTAAGTCGTCGTTCCATCGTGCCGCAGGGTGCCGTACACTACGTTTTCCTAATCACGGTCTCCACTCTATCCCATGTTGGGTCCAGTGACCATCAGTCCGCCTAGAGACATGACCGGCCCTCTTCCACTTCAGCATACTGATTGTTTGTGCAATGTCGGTTACTTCAGTTCTCTGCCGAATAAAGTTCATTTCGAATTTTATCGACTAGACAAACAACGAGCATAGCACGCTCGATTGCTGAGCGACTTTAAACTTGTGGATCAGTCTGATGGTGAGTATCCACGTTTCGGCTCCGTTTTTAGGGATTGTGGGATCAGCGATTCGAAGATATATCTAAATTATGGTTAAGACTTTATTATTTGATTAATACGAAAATGTCAATAATTATAATTATAGGGTGCCTAATTGTTTTTTATATTGTACAATGAATTCAATTGATATATATGTATCCTATGTCGAAATATTATCATTTTATAGTGAGATGCGTGCGAAATTATTCATTTTAAACTGTTGCACCTGTTTTTAAAAGCATTTTTTATAAGTAATATCGCAGAATTACAATGTATAATATTTCATTAATTGTAACTCATAGAGAACTGTTAAAAGTATGGACGCCTACGCTGAGACTAATAGCAATGTGCCTAATGCACATTGATTATTGTATACATGCGCTCTCTCGTATATATTCAAATTCAAAATTCAAATTCAAATTCTTTATTTATTTCCAAATATCTATATAATTGTGCACTGTCATTTACGTGGTCTAATTACTTTTAATCAAATAAATAATTATATAGATTTATTTGCCTTTCCATTAATTTCATCAAGAACACTAAAACAATAATATTTATATCCTTCTTTTTTAAATAGTTGTAACTATTATAAAAATCTAAAAAATAATATGCTCTTGAAATTCATTTTAAATCTCGCGTTTGTTTTATTCATCTAGCCTGAGATATGTCTCTCTGAAACGTCATAGCTTAGTCATAGCTACGCTCATTTTTTTCTATATCTCAAGGTCAAAACGGGGTGCATCAAGCCGATAAGAATACATGAGTTTCAATATAGGTTGTCATTTGGGGGCCGACACCCCATACAAATCCTAATGATTTTGTAAAAAAAACAGCTTTATAAAGTAAATGACTAGCTTTTGCTCGTGACTTCGTTTTCGTGGAAATTTTAGTGAAATCTAGCCCATGGGAACCGGACATTTCTCCTAGCCTGTATGCTGTTCCAGAATCTCTCTGCCAAATTTCATCTAGATCCGTTCAGCCATTTTTGCGTGAAAGAATAACAAACATCCATCCATCCTCACTAACTTTCGCCTCTATAATATTAGTAAGATCCATATATTGTTGAGCAGCGTACAATGTGAATGTAAGTGAATGTAAGGCGGAGTAACATGCTCGAGACAGACGCTCAAAATTGAATACATTAGAAACAGCTTGTATGTATTACGTCATCTTTAATCTAACACTCGCGTTCGAAATCCACTGTTTAATTAAATATTATTATCCTTTGTCAACAATAACAAGTAATAAAAAATACTTTTCTTGAAATTTGAAGTACTTACGCGTATTTTTCCGTATTATGAAGTAGCAACTGACTTTTTAAATACGGTTTTCTCTACTACTACTAAAGTGAAAACTTTTCGTTAATTTGATTAAAAACACAAAGTACCTTTTAACAATGGTCATATTAAACCTCTACACGCTTAAAAATGATTCTTACTTAAATAAATCACGGGGAGAACCAATCAGGGAAGAAAGAAATCAATCATGTAGTACTCATAAACATATAACGAATGCGTTCCGGAATTAACCAAATTAATCATTTTATTATTTAGCGCCGACTCAAAATAAGTTTATATAAAATTTGATAGTTTATGTAAATAAGCTTAATAATTAAGACTTTAAAGGTTTATTTATTTTTTGCTTTTTAGTCCTTTTCGTCGGTTTAATTTTTTGTTAAAAAGTTGTTTTTTTATTTTTTTTCATCATCAGCTCAGCTACTTGATGTGATGATTTATAAACGCAAATACCTGATAATGTAATGAAAAGTAAACAGAAACACTATTCGTTCCTACAATTTTCGAGGGTTTCTCTCAATTTTATCAGGATGCCATCATCAGATCCTGACTTTCTTGACATGGGACCACCCTTGAGATATACCCTGTCTAATAAAAAAGAATAATCAAAATTGGTTTATAAATAACGGAGAGAGGGCTGAACATACATAAAAAAATATATATTTATATAAACGGTCGCATTGAGAACCTCCTTTTTTTTCGTCGGTAAAAATAATAAACTCCTACAAGTGTTGTACTGCCGAAGTAGGTATTTAAAGTATGTAAATCTGTTTTGTAATTTACTCTCATTAATTATGTATTTACACGGGAATTAACGCGATTACGAAAAGGTATTACGCATACCTCTGGTCAGCCTGTGACCACGGCCAGTGCAGCCTGGTCGAAACGTTAGGTTATTCAGAGGTTTGTAATACCTTTTCGTGATCGCGTTAATTCCCGTGTAAATAAATAAATTATATCATGGAACGCGAAAGTTTAAAAGTTACTCTCATTACTCAATCATCGAGCATACTTAGAGTTTCCTAGAATCCTTTATCTGTGAAGCATAATTATGTTTGTAGTAGATATATATTGTGACACCCGAACCTTTCGGGTGTAGAGCAAGAGTGGCTGGTAATATAATATTTAAGTATTTGCTTTTATAATCTTTGAATTGTATTAATTCTTTAGAAAAGGAACAAAGAGGAGAATCGCCGCCATAATACATTTTAGTTTATGATCGCCGCAGCCAGCAGTCAAAGTGGACGGCTGTCAAGTTGCTGGGCCACTTCGATGAAGCCATTATAAAGTGATCTTGTTGAAGTAGATAGCTCAGTTTTTAATATATGTAGTTATTATCTTTCAGTTTTCCTGTCGTCTGTCAATTACTCTCCTTACACATCAACATCACCACCCCAAATCCTCTCAGCCAAGCGAGCCTTACAATTTATAGCATAAGTAGAACTAAAGTATAAAATTTCCAAGCTTTACGGATCTTCTAACTTACATAAAACAGCGTAAGCTTATATTATTAAGTAACTATAAGAAAACTTCTCCGTGTAACCCGATATCATCCATAAAGTTGTTTTTCAATATTAACCTCAAGTATCTCTAAGATTAATGACTTCATTCCGTTACAATGTCGATTATTTTGTTTCTATCACACCTAGACATTGAAAAGAGATCAATGAATATAGTAAACGCTAAATCAACCAAAGTTTTTTTTGGTTAGGATCTCGCCACTACCTGGTAGCTTAATGGAAATGTATGCATTCCTTCAATAGATTAAACCGCTTTAGGTAAAAGACCATTGCATCTGCATGGCGGGTATGTGAGCGAAACGCCACAATCAAGAATGACGCAGTGTTTTCAGACAGTTCGCTATTTAAGCAGAATGTTGTGGAAAATAGGGAATTACCTTCATCTGCGCTAAAAAAGTTTGAAGTCAAACTGACAGGTTATGATCTTTGGGGTGTTGTTGAGTAGTTTCTATAATAGACCAAGATCCCAAAGCCCGCCAGACCGTACTTATCTTCTACCGAACAAAATGTGTCGTATTGAGTAGTATTATAATGCTATCTTCGGCCGGCGGCCAATTTTAAGGAACGCGGTGCTAAGGTTTCAAAGCCATTGGTCACTTATATTAAATTCCGAGTGCTGATTTTTTTATATATATAGTAGGTTGTGTACATACACAATATAATTAACAAATTGTTATCAATATTGCCATACAGTTTCCGGGGGCGGTTATTTACGCCTGACGCTTTTAAATTAAAAAAAAAAGGTAAGTTTAATCTTGATTTTTATATCCGATATTATCTGATGTTAAATGACTACCGCCGCCCATGGGCACCTGTAACTCAAGTGCGTGAGTCAAAAGTGCATTGTCGGCCTTTAAGGTGGGAGTAGGGGTAGAGGGAGGAGAGGGGGGAAGAGTGGGAAGAGGAGAGAGGAGGGAGAGGAAGGGTTAGGGCCTCCGATAACCTCACACACGCGACGAAAAGCAATGCAAGCATTGCTTCACTGCCAGTTTTCTGTGAGGCCGTGGTATCACGCCAGTCGAGCTGGCTCATAGCATGCCGTATGCCGCAGCATGGCTCCTCCACGAACAAAGAATAATGTTAAATTTGTAAGCAACCAGACAAATCCTAGGGGCCAAAAATCTTCCTGATCCAATTATATACGCCAACAATATTAATAACTACGTTTTAATGATATTGTGTACAATATATAAATATCAAATTTAATTGTAAAAAATTATATTCTATATACAACTTACACATTAAAACTAATAAAAAAGAAAAAGAAATGTAAACGGGCTATTTACATGCATGCGTAATAAAAATTTTCCACATCGTCGCCCACTGGCATTTTTCCAGAAGGCTGGCAGCATTGCCACGTTGAATGGCAATGCTAATTCTCTGTGCAAGAAAAAGACCCGCCTTCTGGTCACGAGAAGTGTCGATCAGTCGCTTAGCTAATTCCTTATAAACGGAACGAGCACTCGGACCCCATGACCCAAGCGTTTCGACCCCAAACGGCTCAAAAACATAGTTACCAACAAAATTATTGTATTTACGCCGTTTGAGGCTTTCTGCTGATGCAGCAGCAGCGCCAGCACAACCAGCTGTACTTGGAAGATATGATGGCGCGAGGGTGTCAACGCAGGTTGCGTGCCACACCAAAGACCTACCCATCTTCCACGGCAGTAACGACATACCATCTGGTCTCTTCCCATCGTCTCGTACCAGACCATTAGGTTCACGTACGGCTGGCACGCAGGCGGTTACAAGAGCACGAAGGATTATGTCATTAAGATTGGCATGTCGAGATATACGGCCTGCGCTTCTGCTACAAGAAAGGCCATGATGTCCGAGACTGTCAACAGCTTCACCACAGTGACAAAGATGCGGAGAAACACAAGGAGCTCCTAAACGAAGGCAAGTGGCAAGGCGGAATGTGTTATCGTCCAACAAGGTGCCTATGTTTGGCGATGGAAGTGCCTGAATCCATAGGCCTGATTCCCATTCTCCCACAGCCAAGAAACGAGCGCGCTCTGCAACATTGGATGCGGTGTCAATTAAATAATTCCTTCTTAAGGTGCATAACGACGCGTCCCATTGCCTTTGAGAGAATGGATTAACAGGTAAAAGAGTATTGGGACAAGCTATCTGCCAAGCATTTATGGCATCGGTCTTGCAGAATTAACCAGTGTGTTTGTTAGAATTTTCCTGGTTAACTCTTCTGTGCCGTGGACCGAAGACAAAAATGCTGGAAGGCTGACATCTGAAATTTTGCGAACGCCAAGACCACCCAAACGAACCGGTAAGGATGCTTGGAGCCAGCCTCGGTCGTTCAAAGCCACATGTATTTTAAAACAAACTTTTATTTAAACTAGAGATCCCGTGGTGGTCGAATTTCGACCATGGTTTATTTCATTAGCCAATATTACTTGACCTGTCATTGTATAGACTTTTGTACCATGACAGGTCAAAATATATAATGGACACTCATAGCTGTATGTACCCGTTTTTGCATTTTTTTTAACTTTGTAGCAAATATTGTTCAAAAATTTTAGCATTCGTTACTTCTTCTCTGTATAAACTATAAGTGTGCGAAATTTCATACTCCTCCGTCCGCCCAATTTTCGTAAAAAGGGATCCAAAGTTTTCGCTTCACGTATTAATATATAGATGCTCAAGAATCAATCGAGCCCAAACTCGATGGGTTTATCTAGTTTAGTTCAGATATTCTTATGGCCACCTTCCAACTGAATCATCAGACCCTGGATATCATGTAGCACCAAAGTACTCAGCAAGACAAAACAAATGAGTCCAAACTCGATGGGTTTATCTTATTTAGTTAAGAAGTTCCTATGGCCGTCTTCTTGCTCCATCATCAGAACAGCCCCATGGTAAAATATTATTGTATTGTCACCGAAGATACACATGTACACCTAATTTGAGCCCAATCGGACATCGGGAAATGGTTCTAATTTAACTTCCAAGATTTGTGCCGAACACCCATTCACATAAACATTGCAAGTTAAAAAAAAGCTTGTAAAATTGAATAAGATTCTCTTGGATAGGCGTGTACCATCTTCGTCTTCGTTGTCACCTTCGATCAGGTGAGTTGGTACACAAACGCCTATTCCATTTCATAAAAAAAAAACAGCACTCAGAATTTAAGAAAAGTGACCGGTGATTTTACGTAACTTTAGCACCTGGTATCTGAAAATTGACCGCCAGCCCAAGCTAGGTATGCAGACCTTTAGAGTACTGATGCTACTCCTTACGACACATTATATTCGCCAGACAACAAGTAACGTCTGGCGGCCCTGGAATCTTACTCTGTAAGATGGGCCTCTACTGTCAGTAGAGAACTATCAGATTAACTTTACAGGTTGTTATAATATTGATATAAGATGATATTTCTGATTGAGCCCCTTAGTCCCTATCAGAAGTCCGAGTGTGCTATTCAACATAAAATATCATTCTAACAAATCTCAACTGTAACAGCTTCCCGATTGTGCATCTTTGTACTCTTTGTGTTCTGAAATTATACATTTTTGTAGTCTGATATATTAATGGTTACGTGAGATATTGTCAATCTTTGTACTCTGATATATTAACGACTAGTTTTACCTATATTAACGACTACGTGAGATATTGTCAATCTTTGTACTCTGATATATTAACGACTAGTTTTACCTATATTAACGACTACGTGAGATATTGTCAATCTTTGTACTCTGATATATTAACGACTAGTTTTACCTAAATTAACGACTACGTGAGATATTGTTAATCTTTGTACTCTGATATATTAACGACTAGTTAAACCAATATTAACTACTACGTGAGATATTGTCAATCTTTGTACTCTGATATGTTTACGACTAGTTTTTGCCCGTGGTTCTGCTGACGTTAAAGTTATTGGTACCTTTTATCTTTTTCTATACCCCCGACACCATTTTAAATTTCTAGATGATCGGTTAGTTAGTTAAGACATGAAAGCGTTATAAACAAACAAACTCACATTGGCATTCATATTGTTACTAATATTAGTAATAAGTTAGGATAATATTTCAAAGAGTTTGATTGATTCGTGTTAGTAAATAAAAAAGTTATATTTAATTAATGCCATCAATTAAATAAAAAATAAATAAAAAAAGTTTACAATTTTCCCTCAATTGAGTTATTAGTCTCAAAACCGAAAAAATATAAGGAAAAAATGTCGTTTTTAAGACAGCTTTAAGTTTACAAATATTTTGATTCAATTATTATTGATTTCGAAGCCAAGCATTGACAAACATTCAAGCAATGACAATATTTATACTTATATATAATACTATCTCAATCCTCAAATAATCAATGTGTATATATAAGTTTTGACAGGATTTGAATTACAAACATGCTGACTGATGTCCATAACACTGCAGCGTGAGGGATTGAAATAGAAAAATTGATCAAATTACACCTTTATGCATAAACCTGAATGCAATGAAAATTGGCTTAAAACTGGTTCTATCTTTTCCTCGCCTGATTTGATCATATCGATCATAAAAAATCTGACAAATTGCGTTTAGTTAACCCTATGGTAGACATATCACCCAAGGGCCTAAAATAAGGTTGCACATAAATAAGTACAGTCGGCATGATAAATGGACGCCATGAGTTTTATTTTTTTTAATTTAATTTCAACACAGTTGTCAGGAATCTATGGAAATTGTGATTTAATTTTGAAGGTATTTTTAATTGGGGGATTTTTTTACAGGAAAATAGAACCCTTACAACACCAAAGGACACAGCCGTACAGATTTTATTACTTTTTTTTAAACTTCACAGACTTTGGACAATTATGACCTACTCCGGTTAATGTAGAATGCAGAATACCGGGCTAAGTTCCTTGGCTCGCCAGGATCACTCTCCGAGATCATCGTTAACGTTAAGGGGTTACAGGGATTCTTCGGGGAGTTAGGGTGGCTCGAATAGCTTTTATTCCACCAACGCGCCAAATCCAAATACGCGATATGTCGTGGAGTTGCGGAAAACTTCCCGAGTAAATCTAACCTAACCTAGCTTTTCTATTTTTCTTTATATTTTTAGTGGAATACAATTTCAGCCGATCCAGTTTCATCTCACTAATCGTAATTTTATGAATACAGTATCATTGAAATTGACAGTAATATTATGCGAAACACAACACAACGCAGCGGAAACTCAAGTGTCTTCATCTCGGCGCTCGTTATCGGCGCATCTGGCGCCAGCAACCGACTCTGTAGAACGCTTCACTCCTTGATAAAGGGCCCTTGTCTGGTACGAATCCGTTTATCCTTAATTAGTAATATTATGTTTAGGACCAATAACGTTGTCTTCTTGTGATCAATTTTTTAAAGTTGTAAACCTTTAAAATAAGTAAAATATATTCATACATAAATAATTCATGTAAGTTTTTCTCAAAAGTTTCAATAATGATTATGATCAAATCAGGGGACGAACAGTTACAGTTAGCATAAAAAATGAAACCGTTTTTATGCTAACTGTACTTAGTGAGAGGGACAGGGTGATGGATGGCGTACTGATATTTACAATGAAAGAGAAATGGTATTGTTCCTAAGCGATTTGACAGATAGAATAATTTAAAAGGTCGAATCCCTAAAAGCCCCGTCCAACTCACGCCCGTTGAAATTTTTGTGGCCGATTTTCTCTTTTTTTACATTCCCAAATAAAATTTTGTCGGCTCAGCAGGACAGCACTTTATGTAAATATGATACTGTTACCATTCTGGTTTTATTGCTCATGTACGCCTATGTTGACATACTTGGCCTGAAGACTTAAAAGTAGTGTACAAATGAAATAAACTCTATTCTATTCTAAATCAAGTTTTGGTTTTCATTTTCTCAGCATTTGTTTGAGAAATAATGTTTCTCAGCATATATATTTCAAAGGGACAAAATAATGTTTATGATTTTTGATATCGTGTCAAAGTAAGTGTGTCGTTTACATTTGTTCGTATTCATTTTTACTATCTAATAAAACGAGATTTCTGTCGAATATGTATCATCTATTTTGTCTGCACATCCAAGTCTCTTCACATCGTAATAATTTCGACTATATTCAACCGAAAAGCTCGCTGTTTGATGTACCTATATGAGGTTTATTTTTTAGGGTTCCAATCGTAAAAAGAACCCTTATAGGATCACTTCTGTCTGTCTGTCTATCTGACAATATCCTTTTTCTAGGAATGCATGAAGATATCAAGTTAAAATTAAGATCATATACTGATATCTGCGATCGATTGAAGCTATAAAAAATCAAGCTTCTAAGTCAACGCAATCAAAAGATACGGTCATTTAAGGCTTATATTTTAACATTTCACAGGTAAATCAAAACGTATTGTAATTCCCATTGAAGCTCTCACAACACAAGTAAAGGAAAAATTCGAAAGTAGTTAATTTGTTTTAATATAACAATTTTTTTTTTTTTTTTGCGTTTTCAAACTTATATTATGTGCTTTTAAAATTTACTTGTATCCGTGTATGGTAAAAGTATTTTTGAACTGCCAAGTTAAGTTTGACGTTTGGATAAAACGGGAAAAATCTTCGAGTACCGATGAACTATCTACAGTACGGAACCCGCGGGGCGCGAGTCGTACTCGCACTTGTCCAATTTTTTTTTTTCCGCTTTGTTAAGAACACAACACATACAACATATTGACCCGATATAATCCACTACTGCACTGGGGCCTATCCTGACCGATATAAACTTCCATTTGCGTCCTGTCCGACGATGAAGTGGCAAAAAGCAAACTAAATACTCTTGAAAACCGACAACAGCTGGAAACAAAGGTTCTGACGTGGCGACTGTCAACCTGTTCAAAGTAATAGGTAGCTATTCCTTTGGCAGTTTGTCCTCCTTAAACCTACTTGACATTGGCAAAATTGTGGTAACTCCACAAAGCCACAAACCAAAAGTTGAAGTTGAAGTAGCTATTGGATTGGCATGATCGAAGACCGTGGCTTTGAAGACAAGATCAGCAGCTCCACATAATTGTTTCCACAAAATAAATACATGCTAAGATAAAGACGATGGCCCTGTAGTATCAAAATGTGTTCATAAATACGATTATCGGCGAACAGATTATATCAGAATATCTACGAGAGTTCCTCTACGCTTTGCCTATAACTTAGAGGATCTGACTATCACAACATAGGCAGGTAATGTGTTCTTCGTAGACTTCTTAGTAAATGTTATAATGATTGACGTGACTATAAAAATGACTTGTAATAATTTTAATGGAAAAGAAATGAGAAAAACAAATCATTTAGACATTTGCCCATGTTTATGTGATATATTAAAAAAACAGCTGTTTGCCGCGACTAAGTTCGCGTGAAAATTCAAATTCATCTCACGGAAACCGTAAATTTTTCCGTCCTTTCCCAGATTTCCTGGCCAAATATTATTACGATCCGTTCAGCCGTTTAGTTGTGAAAAGGTAACAAACAAACAAACAGAGTTACTTTCACATTATAATCACTACATATTATAAAACAAAGTCCCCCGCCGCGTCTGTCTGTCTGTTCGCGATAAACTGAGAAACTACTGAACGGATTTTCATGCGGTTTTTACTAGTAGACAGAGTGATTCATGAGGAAGGTTTAGGTGTATAATTTGTACCAGTGCGAAACCTGGGCGGGTTGATAGTATTAGTATAAATTAACCAAATTATAAAAATATATCTCTTAAGTACAAACTAGTTAAATTATAAACAAATGCAATGTTACTGACTTAAAAATAGATTGATTTAGTAATAATATTTGTAATGTTAATTTAGTTTGTTGAAAATGAATTATTTCATTATTAGCTTCTGCTCGCTACTTCGTTCGCGTAAAAGTTATATTTCTGTCTCTCGCGAATAGTACTTATTTCTGGATGGACACAGCAATGGACATAGAGTATTTACCCTGGCTTAGGATCAGACGAAGTTAAGTTACTATCCTACAATCCGTACCTAAAATATTTTATATCTATTGACTAGCAACCCGCCCCGGCTTCGCACGGGTAGCAGAGACAGCTTCAATATATTTCAATCAATTTACATAAAATCTTAACAAATTACACTCTTAAACTTTCCTAATGAATCACTCTGTCTATTAATGAAAACCGCATGAAAATCCGTTCCGTAGTTTTTCAGTTTATCGCGAAACAGACAGACAGACACGGCGGGGGACTTTATTTTATAATATGTAGTGATATGACCCACAACACGTAGAGACAATGTTATAGAGAAAGTAAACGAAATCAATCCGAACACTTTAAATAAACCAAAGATATGAAAGGATTTACTCGAAAAAGGTTACCCTCGATCACACTATATATATACACATATAATACATATCTTACGCCTAGACAGGTACCTGTATCTGTTGTACATAATATATATTAAGTACATTGCTGTAACAGCATAAGTTCAAACCCGATGTATACCTGATTTATCCATTGAATTCCAAGAAGTCTTATTTTTAAAAGTCGGTTGTAAAATCAGGGTTGTCAAATGTTTGAATGAATGATTTTTATTTTTTATGGAATAGGGGGTAAACGAGCAGACGGGTCACCTGATAGCAAATGACTACCGCCGCCCATGGGCACCTGCAAGTCAAGAGTCACAAAAGCGTTGCCGGCCTTTAAGGTGGGGGTAGGGGAAGGATGGAAGAGGGGGAGAAAGGGGGAAGAAGTGGGGGGAGGGTTATTGCCTCCGGTAATCTCACTCACTCGGCGAAAAGCAAATTGCTTCACTACCGGTTTTCTGTGAGGCCGTGGTATCACACCGGTCGAGCCGGCCCATATGTGCCGAAGCATGGCTCTCCCACGATAATAATGATGATTTTATTATGCAAAAAATTGTCTTCATTGCACTCATTTATAAACAAATACCCTGAAACGTGATGGTACCATACAATAATTGTTTTTAAACTTTCGCGACTTTGAAACATATTAGGTGTGTAATTCGGGACTTAATCGCGATAATATTTAAAAGGTACAATACCTCTTGGTTACCTGACGTTTCGATCGAATTGCACCGATCGTGGTCACGAGTGGACTCCAGTCCAGTCCTGGTATTATACCTTTTCAATATTATCGGGATTAAGTCCCGAATTACACATATAATATGTATCATACAATTTCTAAAGTACCTTTTAATTTTATTTTATTTTCATTGCCACATTTTTTTTTAATTCTCAGTTAATGAAAGGCTTTAATTTTTATCGGTTTCATCTATTTTGAAATGTCCACTAAACAGAGTTAAGTAATTTTTCGGTTCCTTCATGAAAATTCAAAGAGAAACAAGCGCAGTGCGTCATGGCCCTATATAAAGCAAGCCTGAATATTTCAGTGTCGCCTGAAAAGAGGCCTACGAGCCCTTTTCACCTTCTCATGCATTTTTAATAAGTTTTTAACTTTAATAAGATTTAGTTGAGAAACTCAAACAACTTTGTATTTGTGCTTAATTTAAATTCAACGGTATGTGTCGGAGTTTGAATCCGTGAGATTTAATTTGTGATGTACGACAGTCTGTAAACTCTGTAAGTACTTGTTTGTTTTTATTGTGTAATTTAAGAATAAATTAAATAAAATGTGTTTTAATTATAATTAACTTTTAAACTTACGCCTTGCACGATATATAATTTATGATACGTACGTGAATAAACGCTTACGTACAAACTTTTTAGCTGTATAATATTAGTTTAGATATTGATTAACAATTTACATAAAAACTTTAATATTCCAAATTTCACGGTTCTCTGTCCTACAAATTTGCTTAAAAAAATATGTAGGCTGTGACTCTGCCAAACTTATTTCGAGAGTATTTATTCAATTATAATGACCAGTCCGAGCTTTGAACACTAAAAACCCCTTTAGCTTGAATGTTGTTGTAATGGAGTTGAGTTGCCTAATCACTAAAGGTGAGTAATATAGCTTAACACGTACTAAATTACCGGAAATGATAAAGCTAGATTGTAATCTAGCTTAATCATTTAGTCTGATAAGTATAAAGTAAATTTATAATGTATTATAAACTAGCTGTACCCGCGACTTCGTCTGCGTGGAATAGTATATCTATATCGAATCCACAGCCTAAAAAATAAGTTTCAAGCTTCTAGCTCTGAATATGACGATACTTCCATACAACTTTTCATCTCCACCTTTCAACCCCTTACGCCCCTTTTTTTCGCATTAAAAAGTACATGTCCTTTCTCAGGGTTTAGACTATCTGTGTACCAAATTTCATTTAAATCGGTTCAGTAGTTTTGGCGTGAAAGGTCGACAGACAGAGTTACTTTCGCATTTAAAAAATTCTCCTAAGCAAGTGTCAGATAGCTTCTGAAGATGTTATTGATAGTTTCACAACCAGGTTAATTTTAACATTTTATTTCAGACTTATGATTGTATAGTGGGTTTCAAATTGTAATTTTTAAACCCAACACAGGAGTTTAAAACTAAAGAAAAACCACTTGAGTCACGTAAAATAAAAAAAATTGTATGGTTAATTCATAACTCTATTAATACGTGAGGCGAATTCTTTAAACGCATTTTTCAAGCAAACGCGCACAGACAGGAATGTGAAATTTGGAATATTTAAAGTTTATAACAAATAAACTTGTTTTAAAATATTAGCTTTCTGCACTTCTTCTATGTAGAAGAAGTGCAGAAAGCTAAAATTTTAAAACAATATGTGCTATAGAGTTAAAAATTATTTAAAATCGGCTACATAAAGCTATAGGGGTCCAGTGTGTCTTTCAGTTTCAGTTCAAATTATACTTGTCAATGAAATGAAACAAGACATTCAAAACAGTCGAAATTCGACCGCCTGGCGACCTCTTGCATATATAAATACTTCCCAGCAATTTTCTTCATGGCAATAAATTCAGTTCCATTCGGTTCGTAATAGTAAATAATGTGATATCGCATTGGCATAATGTGATAGGATATTATTGATAACATTGTGATATTTCACTGAAATATTTTCATAATAGGAATAACTGTTTTGATTTGCCCGGGCCATCTGGAAATTACATATATTACTTGTAATTGATATTTTAAATTATGAAGGATAGATATTTGGTTTTAATCTTTCGCGAGTTGTATCCATATCAAATGTAGAAATAAATACAGGATGTATTTGAAAATAGAACACTTACTTAAATCACTGAAATGGTATGAACAATTGATGTAACAAAAAAAATATATAAATATATTTATAAAACTTAAAAAAATCAAAGTTTGTTTTTATGGATTTTCTGAAAATTTAAGGGAATGATTCCAAAATAAAAAATAAAATCGTACGATTTAAAATATTTAACTTTACAAGTTCCATCTGTTTTTATGAGAAACCGAGGTAAAAATACCTGGAAATTTAAACGGTCACAAAAACGGATAGTTCTTTTTCAAATTTTTTATTGTAACTGCATGCTAGAGTCACAGCCTTTCAGTGATTAAATAGATATTAAGGAATGTCCTATGAATTGTTAAAACAATTTCAATGTTTGTCGCTCTTTGGTATTCATCGTTAACATTTAACTTATAATATTTAATAATAACTTAAAAAATCATGTAGGCGAAAGAACTTTCGATTTATTATTATTAAGAAAAAATCTTTAACCACCTGATTTTTTTTATTACAAGCTACAATATCTAATATTTTATTAACTTTCAATGCAAAAAATAATAATAATATAGGAATCCATGCCATTCATTAAATACACTGTATTTCATTTACATTACATTCTATATTATTTATATATTTTTTTTAATTATTTTTAATAAGTGTTTATATTAATAATAACCAGTTTCAGTAACTTAACTCCTTTAAGTGTTACATAAACTCTTATTTACCACCAACCACAATAAAAATGTTATTTTAACTCTAAAGAAACTGCAACAAAAAGTTTACATAACTTCTAAACTTACCGAAAAGTTCGCTAACTTTGTCAAACACGAACCACGAATGTTCTAATCACAGCTACAACTGAATATAACACGCTCAACATACAATTTCGTGTACTATAATCGTAATTTTTTTACTGTTTATATTTCGTATATAGTCTCCCAAACGTCCGCACGCTGCCACGAAAGACGCGATACTGGAACAGTGTATGTTCGATCAGTTTCGCTTGAGCCCCGATGCTTTTCTTCGCACGTCTGCAGTACCCTTTGACGTTAGCACGCAGAGGGGCAAGGGAGCTCTACTGAAACTAGACAGACCCTTTGCGGGTTACGGTAATTGAATTTCAATTTATGATAGTGAGTAAACAATAGCCCGTGATTGTCTTGGGTTACTGTGTACATACGTAGTCCCGAAAATACACTATTTTTATCACTTTAATTAGTTTCCAGTCAAAGAGATTATTAATGATTTAGTATCTTAAGAGTTATTTTTAGTAAATCAGTGGGTTGTGGATATTTATGCCACTACTTCAAGAAGTCTCCGGGGAGGAGTTGTGACTTTACAACTCAATGCAAAGTCATGTTAGTTGAATAAAGAAGAAAGATTTTCTGTAGCATAGAAATGCTACTCCTGTCAGTCCTATGTAGAAACTTTAATCGTGGTTTTTTTTTGTATGTTCTGTGTATTATGAATCAATAAGATTTTTTAAATATTATGATTAGGAACGCATTTATGACTTAAAGAAATTTAGGTGAATCTTTCAAAAACTCAAATATGGGTTGTTCTATTGCAGCCAGATCCAAGATGATTCCCACTGGACCACATCCAGGATGATGATCGGCATTTAAGGAGGACTATGAAATCTAACAAACCCATCTGCATTACATAGTTTCGGAAAGAAAGCCTATTTCAAAGAATTTTAACGAAGGTGATAAAGTTGCTTTTATGAAAGTGGATAAAAACTTAGTTTTACCAAACAATACTGCATCTATACAAGAAGCATATACATTCATTTATGTCTATAACAAGATAATAAATATAATGAATACCTATTAACCAGTTGATTCCGCTATTTTCATTTTGATTCACTTCGTCATTGCGTTCAACCAACATTAAAACTAGTGGAATGTAGATGTTGTGCACCTCTTCCTATTCTTTCAGACTTGTATTATCGTGATATAAAAAATACAACTTCATCTTAAGGTGATTAACAAGATAATTTGCATTTTCTTTATCTCAGTAGAAAGAATCTCTATGAAGACAGTAAATCTTCTTTCCGACTGCTACAAAGTTTATTATTATACAATTCTCCCAAATCAACTAGCAGATGACTGCTGATGCTAATGGTAAGCGGTGTCCATTGATTTCATAAAGTATAGATAGATTGACAATCAGATGTCAATGAAGGATTCATAGCTGCAGTGTGAAATTATTAATTCAAAAAAATTAATTAAAAAATATTAAATTAATTAAAAAATATAAAAAAATAAATAAATCTATTTAAAAATAATAGTGTTGGTTAAAATAAATTATTTGGGTATGGTGTTACTGTTTGTAAACGTTGTTATCTTAAAAGGAACAGTGCCTTTGTATTAATGATTCCCAGCGAAATATTACTAGGCAATTTGTAAAAACGTATATAAAAGAAATGCGAAGCTTTTTGTGTACTATTATAACATTAATTTAGTTAGAAAAAGAGGTTCCGTTTTTATTTTTAAAGTAAATAAGTGTGAACTTAGTGTTTCAGCAGAGAGAGTTTTGTAATCTATGTAAGATAACTATTTTTAATAGATATAAATAGTTTCTACATACGTAATAATTTTGAGAATATGTGACAAAAAAAGATATTATTTTTACAGATACACATATTTATTTATACAACTGTATAAATAAATATGTGTATCTTTTCTCTTTGTTACTCTATTACTTAACTAAGTACAGTTGTAGGAAAAGAAATTGAAACATTATTTTGCAAATCTTTATATTAAATTATTTGTATTTAACATTAGTTGAGTTTCGCGTAATTTTGCACACTGTGTGCAGTTAACCCAACTTGAGAGATAGGATAGTTTTTATCTCAATTTATAGTCACAATATTTTTATTGCAAATTACTTAGCCACAGCTACGCGTAGCCGGGTAACTAGTACTCGTATATTATATTTAAAATTACATGATACGATTATACAACATTCTGACGTTGAGTCCGAAAATTGTTTTTGTTATTATTAATTTTACGTTTGTGATATTAGTCATAACAGTAATTAATAAAAGCCGTATCAGAAAGAAGATATCTACGCTACATCAAAAACTTGAATTTATGTCATTAAAAATAGGGTGAGAGTCAAAATGGCGGGTGTACATAAATTGTAAAAAATGTACATAAATTGTACTAAATTGTACCTATATCTACATAACAATTTTTTTACCTCTGTTAAAACGAAAATAAAACAAAATGCAGAATGGCGGGTGTACCTATTATATTAATTCATAGTATAGACATAGGGATTAAATGTTAATACCATAAATTTGTAGATACCTATTTTGTACTCTTCGAAGCAATCAAACACTCAGTATGTTGATTGGTATATTGGTAATATTTTGACAATATTTTTACCCGACTTCATAAAAGGGCGAAGTTCTACGAGTATGTTCGGATGTATGTATTTTTTTATGTAAGTTCACCGAAATTTCCGTCATCTATCGACCGATTTGAAACTTATTTTTTTGTTTAAATGGTATGCTCCCAAGGTGGACCCATCGACAGCAAGTCTGAATCTGATGATGGCATTTGAAGAAAAGCGACGAAATCTCTCAGCAATTTAAGGCACATGAAGTGTTTGTTAATTTTTCTTGAATTTGAGCGACGTTGTGATTGTTATTGTTATTACTGACTTCAAAAAAGAAGGAGGTTTTACGTTCGGCTGTTTGTATCTTTTTTATAACTTAATTTTTAAACCTAAAAATCTTACCTCTTTATATCTAAATAAAGTATCGTGCTTATTAAACTAATGTTAATGTAATCCAACTTACTACAGTTCGATGAAATGAATCCCTATTTCCTTTGGTCACGGCATCACGCGTGAACGGCTGGACCGATTTCGCTAATTCTTTTTTTTGTGTTTGTTATTGTGAAGAGAAGGTACTTATGAATGAAAAAAATAAGAAAGTTGCGCGAAAAAATTAGAAAATTTAAGAAAACTTAACGACCATATTAACTTTTCTTATGTAACCTTAGCGCTTTTGACGTAAGTGACAGTCGTTTGACAGTTCACACGGTTGTTCAATATTCATAGTTAAGACAGGACAACGTCTGTCGGGTCAGCTAATAAAAAACACCACTGACTATCACAACTATTTATTATTTAACTCAACACAACTTTTGGTAGCTTAACACAGACTCTAAACTTATACTACACCACTTCACACGGATTATACGCGCTTATTTGAGCCTAGAAAAGGACAGGATCGATCCGGACGGAGTATATTATTGCTCTAGACTTCTTTGCTGAAAATCAACCAACGTTGGGGAGTGGTTAGAGACTACAACTATATCAGCTCTAGAGAATAATAACTGAACGAATTTAGAAAATTGATTTGTATTTATTGCTGAACTGCAATGTTAAATATACGTCAATCGGCTATTATTGCAAGTCAACAACATTGTATTGCACTTCTGTAGTATAGTATTAAAATTAGGAATGTAATAGTACGTACCTTACACAAAAAATGAAAAATAAACACTTAAAAAAAGTTAAATCGACTTCAAAAAACACTAACAAAGGGCACTGAAAAGTGAAATTAATTGATTACAAATTTAATTGAAAAAGTAGTAATATACCTGTAACATTATTAATATAATAAGGAACATTATAAAGCCACTACGTACCTACTGGTCTAGGGGCCAGTTTCCGAAATTGTGGAAGACGGGGAAACTGGTCCTCATCCAGAAGGCGGGGCGCCCAACAGACTCACCGTCTGCCTATCGGCCCATCGTGTTGCTCGACGAGGTGTGTAAGCTCTTTGAGCGAATCATCGCGGAGCGCCTCGTCGAGCACCTTTCGAGAGTGGGGCCGGATCTGGCGGATAACCAATTTGGTTTCCGCCGGGGGCACTCCTGTGTGGATGCAATCATGCGCGTAAGGGCCCTGGCGGAGGAAGCAGTATATCGGGGTGAGGTGATGTTGGCGGTGTTTCTCGACATCGCCAACGCATTCAACACTTTGCCCTGGAGTTGCATCAGAGAGGCGCTCGTTTTTCACGGAGTGCCTATTTACCTTCGCCGTATTGTCGGGGCATACCTATCGGAGAGAGAGCCGTAATCTACCCGAGTCGGTCAGGATATGGTCAGCGAGAGATGTCGTGCGGTGTTCCACAACCACCTCGGAAAAGGCCTCCAACTGGATCTAGCCTTATCGTGGGAGGTGTTCGCATCGGCATCGAGCCTTCGATGAGATATCTTGAGCTTATACTCGATAGTCGATGGGATTTCGGATACCACTTCCGGAATCTAGCTTCCAAACTTATGAGGAAGGCAGCTGCGCTTTCGCGGCTACTGCCCAACTTAGGGGGCCCGACAATTCCTGTAGGAGGCTCTACAATGGTATCGTGCGGTCTATGGCCCTATATGGGGCCCCTATTTGGGCGGAGAACCTGACGGCCGCAATGCTGCCATATTGCGGCGACCACAGTGAGCGATGGCCGTCAGAGTCATAAGGGGATACCGCACGGTTTCCTTCGAAGCGGCGAGTCCCCTAGCCGGAACCATGGGACCTCAAGGCGAAGACACTTGCGTCGTTGTATCAATGGCGCAAGGATCGAGAGCTGGGGCCCACTCCTCAGGAAATTGAGGTGCAACGGTCTCAGCTCCGTCAGGTCCTAATGGCAGAGTGGAAAGAGCGACTTGAGCGACCGAGCGCAGGGCACGCCACAATTGTGGCGGTAAGACCCATCATAGAGGATTGGCTGGAGAGGCAGCACGGAAGCCTCTCCTACCGGCTGACGCAGGTGCTGACCGGCCACGGCTGTTTCGGAAAGTACCTGTGTCGCATAGGCCGAGAGCCAACGTCTGCGTGCCATCACTGCGGAGGCTGTCGCGAGGACACTGCACTCCACACTCTTGTGGAGTGCTCAGCGTGGATGCAACAGCGCCATGACCTCGCGACGGCTATCGGTGTGGGAAGCCTCTCGCTAGAGACCATGGTTCTGACCATGGTTCTGTCCATGGTCCAAAGTGAGAGTGCGTGGGAATCCGCCGCTTCTTTTTGTGAGGAAGTGATGTTCGCTAAAGAGGCGGCGGAAAGGGAATGGGAGAGGACTAGTACTCTCCCGTCCCGAAGAAGAGGCACCAGGCGCCGGAGAGCGTATAATGATCTCCGGCCTCCATGAGCGCTGGCCTGGGGGAACGGGTGAGGCTGACCGTTACCCTAGCAGAAGCAGGCCTGAGACGATGGCGCGACGTGTTCCGCGTGCGCCTCTCTAAATCGGAAGGAGGGCAAGGCCCTCCGCTACCAATGGTGTGGCTGCCTTCTATTTGAGGGCGGCCAAAGTCTGCTACCCGAGTCCCTTGCGATAGACTCACTTGTTACGGAACACCGTGTGGTTTTAGTCGGTTCGATTTCGACATACCACTTCACCAATAGCCATGGTGAGGTGATGACCCGTGGGGGTTTCCACACGAAAAAAAAAAATGTACCTACTGGTCTGTTTGAAATCGGTGCCAAGCCCGAAACGCAATAAGTACCTAACACTTGGGAATAAAAACAACTTTATTAACAAAAGGAATATAATTATTTGGATCGGATCTACCCTATATATATAGTACCTATCTATTTGGCTTGGACCTTCTTCAAACACAGCAATAGATATCCAGTTTATTGGCTAATATAATAGGCGTTTGATCTTTATCCAAAGGGTCTGGTTGAAATCCAGCGCTAGGCACATATCTAGCAAATGCTGAACCAGATCCTATTCGATAGGCACGTGAAGTACCAATACTAACATATGTATTTCAAGCGCGTTTATTGTTTTAGATGTAAGTTTCTTATTACTATAAGTATTGTATGTCTTTAGTGACTAGAATTTAAAAAAATATATTTTTCTTTCTTTCTATCCAACAGAAAAATATTTGCTTAATTCTCGAACGTTCCAGAATTATAATTGCCTGGAAAAATTGACGTAGGCAGTTCATTCCAGACTTTGGTGACTCGAACCAAATAGGAGCTGGCAAAAATACCAAAAATATTTGAATTTTTGATATTTGACAATTAAATTTTGTCTGTCTGCGTCGAGTAGTCCAATGAAGGAATGTTGAAGTTCCAATTAGTTCGCAAAGAGCTTTCGCACACTCACCAAATTGATTTGTATTAAAAACCGACCTCGATGATCAAGAGTATGTAATTCTCTATTCGTGAGCACAATAATTATTTTTTTCCGGTTTTCAACAATGTTGTCACAGCATATACGATATTAAATCAACAACGCTACATCCGGAATTCAAATTATTCAAGAATAATATCCTAGCTTTCAATAGAAAATTTTGCATATAACATTTATATGAATGACCTTTTCGGTTCGGTTTTAACGTTCGCCAGCGCGACAGGCAATTTCCGGCTACTTACATTTTGTAGCGTGCAAATAAAATGCAGCGATATGTGAAACTAGCTTCCGTTAGCGGCTTTGGCCGGGTATCAAGTCGAGAAAACTTTAGTACATAATTGAGGCAGAATATGGCGCGATTTCGGTAAGGTCATCGCTACTAAGTTTTTTATTATTACCTTTTTTTTATGGTATAGGGGGCAAACGAGCAGACGGGTCACCTGATGGTAAAAGACTACTACCGTCCATGGGCACCTGCAACTCGAGAGTCACAAGTGTGTTGCCGCCCTTTAAGGTTATAGGAGTAGGAGAAGAGGGGGAGAGGGAGAAGAGTGGGAAGAGGGGGGAGAGGGGAAGGACGGGAATAATCGAGAGGGAAGGGTTAGGGCCTCCGGTAACTTCACTCACGCGGCGAAATGCAATGCAAGCATTGCCTCACGGCCGGTTTTCTGTGAGGCCGTGGTAACGAGCGGAGTCGAGCCGGCCCATACAGTATTTTAATCCTAACTCATAAAGAGTGTCAGTTTGTTTGTTTACTTGTTACCCTTTACACCTTAATTATTACCGATCGCCATGAAATTTTGAAAAAGGATATACCTTTTATCAATAAAATAATATACTGGGACATTACACAGCGCTATCTAGAACTCCTTGACGGTCCTTGGGAGGGGGGGAGGTCGTCGTCCATCCGCTATATTGGAGGAGGCGGCGTCTACGTGTGCCTGGACGTCGCCTAACTAAGAGGTTTTTTACCAGAAGCTGGTGCCCGCGCTTTTGCGGGCAGGCGCCAGGGGGGTCCGGATGTCTTAATAAAAGCTGTTCCCGGATCCCCCCTAGGTATTTGAGGCGCAATACGGCACACCGTGTGGTTTTAGTCGGTTCGATTCTGATACACCGCCCCACTGAAAACCCCGTCGCGGTGACGGCCCGAAGGGGAGGGGAGGGTGGTCCACACGCACAAAAAAAAAAGGCCGTCGTCCACGTGCACGGGGAAAGGCTGATGATTATGATGATGATGATCTATACCCAAAGACAGACATAGCTTGTACTATGAGTTCTAGAACACGGCAAATGTGTCCGTATACACATAACTAAATAAGTTTTTTTTTGTAAATCTAATGAAATAAAATAAAAATGTAATATCGAAAAACTCAGACCAATTCAAATGCTCATATTTATTAATATAATTTATTTGCACGGAGCAAGAATTGAACCCGTGACCTCAGAATACACTACCACCTCGCCATCGCCACAGAGGTCGACGCAATTCTAATCAATGTTGTTTGGAGTAACTAGTTCTTTTTAAGAAACACACAACTGGACTTTGTTTTTAAAATTTCTAATTTTATCATTTGAAAGTTAAATTAATACGTTTCACACGTCACGTCATTAACACGTCAAAACTTTCATCCCCATCACCTGGATAATTGGCAATCGATCACTGTGCAGTTCTCCAGAATTTTTTTGCCTCGCAGAACCAATCTCTGGAACAAATTGTCTCCTGCGGTATTTCCGTACCGATACGACCTTCAAACCTTCAAGAAAAGAGCGTACTCCCATCTCAAAGGCCGGCAACGCACTCTCAACGACTCTTGTGTTGCAGGTGTCCATGGGCGAAGGAAGTCACTTACCATCAGGTGACCCGTCTGCTCGTTTGCGATCTATAATATTAAAAAAAAATCCAAGGTTAAAGCAAATAGTCCTTCATCTCTATCACACATACTGGCTATTCTGTACCTACTTTCATTAATCGGATGAAAGAGACAACTCATTTCCAGGCCGTCTTTGTCAGAGACAGATGACCTTCCTATTGTTTTTAATCACAAAGAAAACCACATTATTCGCACATACTCAACTTTTAGCACGATAACAAGATTGACGTAATATATATCTTTCTATTATTTGGTTGCCACGGGTCTTTCTTATACCTTCTATTAATCAGGGTTGAAGTTGTAGTTAGTCTCTTCATTAGATGTAGTCTATGGATACTTAAATTATCGGATAATAATAGGATACGATTGTCGAGTAGGCAATCTTATGAAAACATAAAAACAGATTCCGTATAAGTAACACGAGTTAAAATTATAATTATTTGTACACGAATTAACACGATCAATAGATATTACTTTTTTATGGTATAGGAGGTGAACGAGCAGACGGGTCACATGATGGTAAATGACTACCGCCACCCATGAGCACCTGCAACTCAAGAGTCACAAGTGCGTTGCCGGTCTTGAGTAGGGGAAGGGTGGAAGAGAGGGAGAGGAGTGGGGAGGGAAGGGTTAGGGCCTCCGGTAACTTCACTCACTCGGCGAAAAGCAATGCAAGCATTGCTTCACTGCCGGTTTTTTGTAAGGCCGTGGTATCACTCCGGTCGAGCCGGCCCATACGTGCCGAAGCATGGCTCTCCCACTGGTATATACTACTCAATCAAAATACTGACCGTAAAGCTTTTAATAAGACTCTGGCTGCTCTAGGAACAATACTTCTAGAGACCTGTGTTGCCCACAGGCTATTATTTTCCAACTTCAGAATATGTACTGTAATAATTTTCTTCTTCGCACACACTTTCGTTTGAGTTAGCAACATATTGCTGTAAACTTCTGTCGGCTTTTGGATTAGTTTTACTAGTGCGGCAAAACATAAAACCTTTATCATTGTTTTTTTTCTTCTGGTTTGAATAGCCATCTTCGAATACACTACCTGGTCAAGTAGCTCTATGCCTTATTTTAGGAAAACAGGAAATCACAGTCATAACGCGTAGAAATTTAAATTGGTTTAGGTACCAGAAAACTCGATCTCATTTGTTCGGCAAGTCGGAAATAGTAAATGAGGGGCAATTGTATCTATTTTACTAGTAGGTACTATACTATTTTACTTTCGTGTCGTAGTCCTTACGAAAGAACCCAGGACGCACCTGGTGCTAATAGATAATCAAGAGATCGGCTTCTCTTCGTTAAATCCACGGCTTACCAGAAAACAAGCGGTCACAAACCTGTCCACTAACAATTAGCAGAATATTTTTTTATAATAATAACTATAATAATAACTTGACACATCTCACACACGGCCGTCTGATCCCAAACTAGACAGAGCCTGTACTATGGTAACCAGACTGCTGATAAACATACTTATATATTTCTAAATACATACATATTATAGATAAATTACACCCAGACACAGAACAAATGATCGTGCTCATCACACAATTATTTGTCCTGGGTGGGAATCGAACCCACGACCTCTGGCTTAGCAGTCAGGGTCACTAACCACAGACCAACAGACCAGATTAGACAGAACGTCTTTACTAGGAAGGTAAAGTTACACTGCGAGGTTTTCTTACCTAGCCACGCCATTCTCCTGTACCAGACTGAGACCAGATCTACTCGAAACATTTTATTATTTCAAACTTAACTTCAGTCACATCATCTTTTAATATCCGAATGAAAATTTATTGAATTACTCAAATCTCGAATCCAGTCCGTTCACATTGCCATAAAAATTAAATTAGACTGCTAATCGCGATTCGCAATCCATCAAAAATAGGCCTCGGAAATTGAATGAATTGGTTTAACCATCACATGGTTAAACCGTGGTATGGCAAAATAATTTTTGTTTTTTGTTTTCATTGCTTTATCCTTAACTCGGTCTTTCTTAGAGTTTTCGAGATACATCAGACAAATTCGTATAAGTACTATTATCTAGCTGCTATATTTGATATCGTTATTATCAACCTTTGGTTCCTATGAAACAAAATGGCCAACTCGTTACATTATACTAATTTCTGTAAAATAGCGATAATTTTCGAGAATTATAATATGTTTCCTATTTTAAATAAAAAAATAGTGTGTTATTTTCACATGTTTCTGTTTCACTGAGGAGAGCCATGCTTCGGCACGTATTCGCCGGCTCGACCGGAGTGATACCACGGCTTCACAGAAAACCGGCAGTTAAGAAATGCTTGCACTGTATTTCACCGAGTGAGTGATGTTACCGGAAGCCCTAACCCTTCTATGTCCCCCTCTCCCCCCCTTGCTCCTCCTTCCCCTACTCCCACCTTCAAGGCCGGCAACGCACTTGTGACTCTTGAGTAGTAGTAGTAGTCTGATCGTTTGCCCCTATTCCATTAAAAAACCAAATTCGAAAAATCAAAATCAAATCGAAACTTTTTGAAATTGCTAATAGTGCCCGAAACGCTAGCGAACAACCATTCTAAGGCTTAGAGACATTCAATTCCCTTAACGAAGATTCCGTACCTACAGATTCCATACTCAAATCAAATCAAATCAATCTTCATTTGCCAACCAAGTGTACATAAATGGTCTTATTATAACAATCTGTCTCAACTTAGTAGCCTTTTACGGACATTGCAAATTTGAGAGAAAATATATAAAAAAGATTATTAAATACAAGCATTATAGAAAAATTACATTAATGAATCAATAATACAGTATGATAATTGAACAACATTAAATCATGCAAAATACCATTAACTTTATACCAGCAACACCAGCGTAGTATACTAAGTTTATAAAAAAAATACAAAGACATTTCTGACATTTTACATTGACACGTATTCTTATCAAAACCGTTTTTTCCTGTTTATATATTTTTGTTGGCTTAATGTTTAGGTATATTAATTCTGTTATTTGTTTAAAAGATCTTTTATACAAATAATTACATATTATGTAATTTGTATTTTGTGTTTTGCTTTAATGTATTCTTTAACTGAATAGAAAAAAAAATCAGTTTAGAATGCTTTTAGTTTTTTAGTGAATAGGTAATTTGTTGTATATTTTTACAGCCATGTAGTAGAGACTCTGGTTTAGCAATTTAATTCTTGATGGTGGTAGGTATAGTCTGTCTCTGTGGCGTGTGTTTAAATTGTGATTGTCTTTTACTCAGCAGAATAAAGGTGTAATTTGGAAGAAAGTGCTCAAAGAAATTCACATATATTTTTCTATACTCGCCATACTTTCTTGCCGTGTGTGTGTGCAGACCTCTACGTCATTCCGCTCAAATATCTAATTTCCGTAGCCGACTCGGGCGTCTCGGCCTCTCATTTATTTAATGCTTATAAACCGTCCCAGGAGTGTTGCGCCAATGTTCTTCGCTAATAAACTTCAGTGTGCCTGTTTATGGGCCTTTTACATATAGTGTGAAAAGAGGACAACAATACTATTTAGATAGAAAGTTTTTAGTTTTTTTTTCTCGATTTTTATCATACATTGGCGGTTAAGATTTGAATGTTTCGATTAGTTGCAGCGCCCATGAAAAAACTTCGTTGTCGTCGTCGTGACATCAGTTATAACTTACTTAATTTATACCCAAATTAGTATCATAACTTCTGAAACGTCTTATTGGTATTATACGAAGATTTCCTTAACTAATAGCAAGCGTTAGATTAATAATAATAATAATAGTGTACCTCTTTATTGTACACCAGAAACATTTAAGAGTAAAATTAGTAACAATGGCGGGTTATACAATTGGCGGCCTTATCGCTCTGTGGCAATATCTTACAGGCAACCATGATGATGATGATTATGATTAGGTAGCTACTTTCAAATGGTTTAGTATAAAACTCAGGTCCCGACCCGTTCACCCCCTCGACTTTCCCACTGGTGGGTGCAGTGGTTATTCATGATCACCCATCCACACACTGGTGGGCGGATGGGTAATTTCTATTTACCCCTCCACCCGCTGATGGGTGGACAGGTAATTCGTTTTAACCCCTCTACCTACTGGACTAGGGTTTACGAAAACAAGTAAAACTCTTTTAAAACAGATCTAGTACCTTCATCTGTGGCTCTATCTGTAATCCTGCCTCGGTATTATGAAAAGGACGAAACTTCGGGGTAATGAAAATAATATGAGAGTTCTTTTTATTTTCCTTAAGCTTTATGGTATTAGTAGCAAAATTCCTTAAAATTTACAGATGCATTAAAATGTTATATTACGCTCCGGAGACTTGGTGTGGCCAGGAACGAGGAAAATTGGAGGATAATAAAATGTGAAATTGTTTTTTTTATTATATACTTTTATGGAATTTTTTACTCATAATATTTATAAACTAGGTTTTGACCAGGACTTCGCTTGCTTTAGAGTAGATGAGTAGATGTTGTTAATGAACTCAGGAATCCCTCATGGACACTAATATCTATTCGTTAAAGGTACCCTCTGTCTTTTAATTTATTTATTTAAACTTTATGCACATAAAGTACATAGGTGGCTTAATGCCTAAGGCATTCGCTGCCAGCCAACCTTCGGGTGATGTAGAGAAAACAGGAAGTAGCTGCATTATAAATATTATAGTTTATTAAATAACCAAACTAAATATCAGACAAAAATACATACATAAAGTATATGGAATGAAATGCACAATATGTATACACAACATAAACATACATACAAATGTGTACTTTAACATAATTTAAACACATATACACATACATACGTATAAAAACATAACGATTTAGATGATAAACTATGGGCAAGTTGATTCTGCCAATTGTTCGAAAAAGTACAGCAATACTTTTAATGAGTAGATTTTTGTACCCCTGACAACTGTAAAATCTCATGTTGATCGTTTGGGTTGTTAAAGCGTAAAAGCGTAATAAAAAAAACATACATAAGTATTTATAATATTAGTTGGCATATTATACAACATGAATTTTTACTACAATTTTAACAGTTTGTTATAAACTTTTTTAATGATTCTGTTTCGACTTTTTGGAAAGATATTGAAAATAATAATGATAACAATCTTTATTAAAGGAGTACATTGTGATTGGACTGTGTCTCCCAAACTAGGACGACCTGTGACTCAAGAGACAGTGGAAATCGAACAGCATAGGGGTCCAGTTATTACTATTGTGTATATAAAAAGTGCCAAGCCTCGTGATATCATGACACGTAGTAGACGTGTTAATCTTACCGTACCCTTTAAACAGCTTACCGTAATTGAGTTTCGAATGACCCCAAGTTACGTTTAATACAAAATTCTGTGAATAAATGTGAGTCACGTTTGCTAAATCGAATACAGTATCAGCAGAAACATTACTAATGGCTGGTTATATCAGACATCTCACGTGAACGCGACGTGAATAACTGTCACTCAATTTATATTTCTCTGTTTTTCTAAGAGAAGATGAGTTACCTATTTGTTGTTTTCAAAACAAAGCTTTACATAATAAACCCAAAATGTGCTTGTTTGAATAAATTGTTTTAGTTTGGTATGTCCAACCCTTTTATCAGGGGGTAAAAGACGGTGACGTGCAATCGCGCGGCTTGGCGATAGAGTGAATACCATTCTAGATATATGTTCTAAAATAATTAATCTATTTATTCTTATTCATATATGCTTAGATGCTTAGAAATTTTAGATATCTTTGTTTTACGGCCTTTTATTTATTTCTTTGTTTTAAGGAAACTCTACAGCTATTTTGTTGGTTACAATTTTATACTATTATACAGTCAGCCTCAGCTGTTGCATTTACAATAGACTTAAGCCAATTACAGAGTTCCACGGCAAGTTGTGGTATATGATAAATCATTGTGCCGATAGTCATATCAGCCCATGGGTTGATTGCAAAGAGCCTCGATCAACACCTTCAGAGGCTCACGTTAGGCAGCTGGATTAAGGGCCTAATGCAGAAGGCAGTCATTCTTGACACGGCACGTATTGTGAGGAGGTTTCTATCTCTGGAACCCTAACCACCGATAGCTTGGTCCCTGTACTCGATACCGGTGGGACACTATTTTTTATATTTTTAAATATATTTTTTTTTTATAATAATGTATTCAAAAATGTAATTTATATGTTTTATAGATGTTAATAAAGAGAATAATAAGGCAACACTGAGAAGCAGTCTTGTCTCACCAACAGTATATGTAATATTTATATTTTTAATCATAATTTAACAATAAAACAACACATTTTATAAATTTTTACACAAAAATGATTACTCGATACAAATTTAAAATGAAAACACGGCAGAAATCATATAATTGACCATAAAAAGGTATATATACTAAGACATGACATTTAATGTCATGTCATGTCAAAATAATTTACAAATTAATAAAATAACCGAAGACAAAGACTTAGACACTTAGACACTCTTACCATCCCCGGACTCATCGCTCAGCTCCGCCTCGCAGCCCCCGGAATCCACAGTAAAAGGTCCGGCCATTGCAGAGGCGTCGAGCTCGGGGACTTCGAGCGACGAGTTTTTCTCCCCGCCGACGTCGCCAACACCTGTACGTCGACCGGGGGGAGGCCGGCCACCGTCCTGCTTGGGACCCCGAGGCCCATCGGCTTCGAGTGGGGACCCCGCTACCGGTGGTAATGTGCGTCGCAAGAAATGGACGAGTTCAATGAATGAGAACGTTATGCGAGCATATTTTGTGGCTACAGAGGGAGGAACTAACCTCACTGCGTATCGTGATCGTATGATGCCTCTGTTTCAGGAACTTGAGCCAGCTGTTAACGTTTCGGTGCAAAGACTATCGGATCAAGTGCGGGCCATTCAGTGATGTAATTTGCTGGATAACTCCGTACTTGAAAGGCTACGCTCGGACTTGCAGGTTAGCCTTACTACTTCTCCTCCTTCACAAATTGTGACAAATGCAGATTCTTTGTTGTTGCAACCTAATCCTGCTGAAGGAGGGGAGGAAAATAATGCTTCATCTGTAAGTACTCAGTACTCTGATATAATAAGGAATACTTTGGAAGGCGCTATTCTGGAATATCGGTCCATGAGTTTTGAAAGTAGACCACGTTTACCGCGTTTGCCAATGCATAAACGAAACAAAGCGCTAGTATGTACCCTTGATTCGATGTTACCTGTTTATTTTGAAAAAAGCATAGATATCAGCGATACACACTCAATTTTGTATTGTGCGGCTGTTGCAGCATGCCGAGTAGCTGGTGTTAAATTCCCAGGAAATGACACCGCTACTCGGTCCAAACTTGTTGTTCCGGCGTGGCAATGCAGGATTGAGCGTCGTATCGCTGAGTCGAGGGTACTCATTGGCAAGCTTATCTGTTTCAGATCGGGTAACACACGCCCGAGAGTAATGCGTTTTGTGAATCGGGCTTTTTCGGGAACTGGTATCAGTTCCTGTGATTATACAGCGCGAGTCACAGAGCGCATTGACTTTCTGAAACAGAAGGTTTATGCATGGGCAAATCGTATACGAAGGTACAAAAAAAGGGTGGACCGATATACTCAGAATCGCACATTCCAAAGGGATGAGAAGTGGGTTTATAGAAGGTGGGAGCAGCCTGATTTAGTGAGTGACATTCATTTACCAGATGCTGAAATCACGAATTCATTTTGGCGTAACATCTGGTCGATGCCTGTCGCTCACACTGAGGGTGAATGGATGCGAGATGTCGAACGATCATGTGAGTCAATTAATAGAATGGAGCCAGTATTGATTTCAAACATCGATATAGCTTATGCAGTTCGTTCGTTGCCGAATTGGAAATCAGCGGGACCGGACGGACTGCATAACTTTTGGTTAAAGTGGCTCCGTAGCTCACATGTTTGTTTGGCATCTCAATTTCAATCATGCTTGGAATCGGGTTCGCTTCCAACTTTTATGACCACAGGCGTGACTCACCTGCTCTATAAATCTGGTTTGCCACGGATCCCAAAAACTACAGACCCATCACCTGTCTACCAACAGTATATAAATTACTGACGTCCATTCTGAGAGTGAAGATAGCATCTCATGTTACCAACAACTCTGTTATGTCTTACTCTCAGAATGGATGTAGAAGTGGGGCACGTGGCACTAAAGAGCTCCTTATTATTGACACGACCATTAACCAACAAGTTCGCCGTAACCTAAAAGATCTGGCGACATGTTGGATAGACTATAAGAAAGCCTATGACTCTGTGCCGCATACGTGGCTCCTGAAGGTGATGGAGTTGTATAAGATTGATACAACTCTATGCACTTTCTTGGAGGCATGTATGCAGCAATGGAGAACAATTCTTTGCTATCCAGGATGTCGACAATCTCAGGGTGACGGCGAGTATATAAAGATCAAACGGGGTATATTTCAGGGTGACAGTTTGAGTCCCTTGTGGTTCTGCCTGGCTTTGAATCCTCTCAGCACTATGTTGGAGTGTTCAGGACTAGGCTATCGTTTGCGGAGAGGAGGTCAGGTTATATCCCACCTCCTTTTCATGGATGATTTGAAACTCTTTGCCTGCAGCAATTTCCAACTGATAAAATTACTAGAGGTAACTGAAAACTTTAGTAAATGTATCAGGATGGAATTTGGTGTGGATAAATGTGCAGTCATGCATGTAAAAAGAGGCAAGATTGTGGAATCTGAAGGCATGGAACTCTCAGATTCTACACACTTTAGACGTCTTTCCGCGAACGAAACTTACAAGTATCTAGGAATGTCACAGGCGTTACGTTTAAAGGAATTGACTATGAAGCAATCGTTACAGGAACGCTTCTTTGGCGGCCTGAAAAAAGTATTAAAAAGTCTTTTGTCAGGCGGTAATAAGGTGCGGGCCTATAATGATTGGGTCATACCAGTCCTAACCTACTCCTTTGGCATACTTAGATGGACTCAGACGGAACTTGATGCCCTGGATAGAAGAGTCCGTACATTGCTAACCGCGTACCGAATGCACCATCCACGTTCATCGGTAATGAGATTGTATATCCCGCGGAAATATGGGGGTTGTGGTTTTTTAAATGCCAAGACACTACATAACCGCGAGGTATGCAATCTCAGAGATTATTTCCTCTCTGTTAACGTGGAGGTGCATCGGGATGTTGTGGCAGTTGACAACGGACTCACCCCGCTTGCTTTAGGTAGAGAGAACTGGTGCAAACCTGCAGTACTCAATATTACAGATCGCAAGGAAGTATGGAAGAGCAAGGAGCTGCATGGACGTTTTTATCGAGCCTTAAATGGGCCCGAAGTAGATCTATTATCATCTGTGTCCTGGCTACGTTTCGGTGACCTCTTTGGAGAAACTGAAGGTTTTATCTGTGCAATTACTGATGAAGTTGTTATGACGAACAACTATCGGAAATATATCCTGAAGGATGGCACGATTGACATTTGTCGGGCATGTCATCGTCCCGGAGAAAGCCTCAGGCATATAATTTCCGGTTGTTTTCGTCTTGCCAACGGCGAGTACTTGCACAGACATAACCAAGTGGCCAGGATAGTCCATCAGCAACTTGCTCTTAAATATAACCTTGTGACTATGGAATTACCGTACTACAGATATGTGCCCGACCCAGTTCTTGAAAATGGTCGTGTAACATTGTACTGGGATCGGTCTATTATCACTGACAGGACTATTGTTGCCAATAAACCTGATATAGTGGTAATAGACCGATTAGAGCACCGAGCAATGATTGTAGATATCACCATTCCCCATGACGACAATCTCTTAAGGGCTCAAAAAGAAAAACAAATGAAGTATTTGGATTTGGCCCATGAGGTGGTCGACATGTGGGATGTGGATTCGGCAATCATTGTGCCGATAGTCATATCAGCCCATGGGTTGATTGCAAAGAGCCTCGATCAACACCTTCAGAGGCTCACGTTAGGCAGCTGGATTAAGGACCTAACGCAGAAGGCAGTCATTCTTGACACGGCACGTATTGTGAGGAGGTTTCTATCTCTGGAACCCTAACCACCGGTAGCTTGGTCCCTGTACTCGATACCGGTGGGACACTATTTTTTATATTTTTAAATATATATTTTTTTTTATAATAATGTATTTAAAAATGTAATTTATAAGTTTTATAGATGTTAATAAAGAGAAGAATAATAATAAAAGTGAAAGTCGAAAAAGATAAACAAATCAAATATTTGGATTTGTCTCACGAGATTGTCGATATGTGGAATGTCGAATCGGCGATCATTGTTCCGATTGTCATATCGGCTCATGGATTAATAGCCAAGAGCCGCGATCAACACCTTAAGAGGCTCGCGTTAGACGGTTGGATCAAGGGACTGATGCAGAAGGCAGTTCTTCTCGACACGGCCCGTATAGTGAGGAGGTTCCTGTCTTTGGAGCCCTAACCACCGGTATCTTGGTCCCTGTACCCGATGTCGGTGGTGTACTATTTTTTACATTTTTAAATATATATTTTTATGTACATATTTAAAAATGTAATTTATATGGTAGAAGATGAATAAAGAGAATAATAATAATAACTCCACACATCTCACACACGGCTGTCTGATCCCAAACTAGGCAGAGCCTGTACTATGGTAACCAGACTGCTGATAAACCTACTTATATATTTCTTAATACATACATATTTTAGATAAATTACACCCAGACACAGAACAAATTATCGTGCTCATCACACAATTATTTGTCCTGGGTGGGAATCGAACCCACGACCTCTGGTTTAGCAGTCAGGGTCACTAAAACTGAGAAAACAGTATCTAACATCTAAATATTCTAATTCTAAAATATAAATATCTAACATCAGTTTAGAGTTCTCAAAAGAAAAAAGAACAAGGAAAATTATTTTAATTAAGTAAGTACTTCATATGGCATGTAACACATGGATTGCTTATCAATAGTAGGAAACAGCGATCAGGGCACGTTTGAGTTCGTTTTTGAAATAATTTTTATTTAAGTACGAAGAAAAATATATGCCTTATGTTATTAAAGTTTACAGGAGACATTTCTACCTCACGGCATACGCAACCCTTAGTCGCCGTCGATATCCGTGAATGAAATTATGTTATTATCGATTCTAGTTCTAAAGTACTAAACTACCTTCTAAACTTTCGCGTTCCATTTTTTTTATTGTGGTATAGGGGGCAAACCAGCAGACGGGTCACCTGATGGTAAATGACTGGCGCCGCCCATTGGCACCTGTAACTCGAGAGTCACAAAGTGCGTTGCCGCCCTTTAAGGTGGGAGTAGGAGAAGAGGGGGGAGGGGAGATGAGAGGGGAAGGACGGGAATAGGGGAGAGGGAAGGGTTAGGGCCTCAGGTAACCTCACTCACGTGGCAAAATGCAATGCAAGCATTGCTTCACTGCCGGTTTTCTGTGAGGCCGTGGTATCGAGCGGATTCGAGCCGGCATGTGCCGAAGCATGGCACTCCCACGTGGAACATGATATATAATTATTACTTATCATAGTAATAATTAATTAATAAGTGGAATACCGAAGCAACCGACAATGAGACGTAAGCATCCAGTGATGAACAGGCAACCAGCCGACATGACATTGTCGTATCGAAAATGTGTGGATGTCTAAAAATCCTTCTGCGTCCCAGATTCGACGACGAAGGGCGTGCACCGCACAGCCAGTCAGCCAGTGACCATGGTCAGTGCAACCTAGTCCAAACGTCAGGCAATTCTAATGCATGCAATACCTATGTAATCCAGTTGATTCCCGAATATATAACAATAATAGATTATTAGGTACATCCACTAAAATTGGTACATAAACATTGGATATACCTACCTGTTAACATACATACAAAAAATAATATTTAACCAAATGTACCCTTCTTTTTGATGTCGGTTAAGGAGTCATGACTTTGTCTATTACAATTATCCTTTCATTTTGGTTTGTCCTTCTTTAATTTGTCAACGTAAAAACCGCTTGATGTGATTTGAATTCTTTGCAACGAAATTATTTAAGAGCCGGAGAGGAGCACGAACTACTTTTTAACCCCCGACGCAAAAAGAGGGGTGTTATAAGTTTGACGTGTCTGTGTGTCTGTGTATCTTTTGAAAGGTGACTTGATCGAGAGTGTTTTTAAAAATAGTTCAAGAGAATCTGATCAGCCGTCAAACGGTTGAAGGCCCCCCGCCTATATATATATATATAATAATATATATATATATATATATATATATATATATATATATATATATATATTATGTATATATATATATATATGTATATATATATATTTAATTTATATATATATTTATTATTTCAAAAATTCGCGATAACTGAAAGATACCTTAAGAGTTGTAAATTGAGTTTTACGTCCAATGTAGTTTTTATTAAACACCATGACGAAAATTCACATATTAAAATAGTATGAAATGAAAACACTCATCCCTTAAAGATATCAATTTTGCTGCCAATATAGCATTAGTTAAAACAATATTTAAATGTTATTATAATAAAAGCAGAATTATCAAATTCCTGTAAATTAATTTATTTTCACAACTAAAACTTTTGAAATTATTTATCTAAAAGCCTGAACAGAACTTGAAGTAATTTTGTTTTCATAAAATTTCATAAACATCTGTTTTAGCTTGTCTTGCTAACAGAGTTGTAGGCTAGGCGCACACTACAAGTTACCTGTCGCTTGCCACCGCATCGCAAACGAGTTCGAGTTGTAACTTGTTACAGACTTTTCGACACTTCGGCGACTTTGAAGCGCAGTAATAAGGTAAGAAATACACTACTATGCTAAAGCGGGACCCAGACGACACATAAGTGTGCACACTCATCTTCACGATACAATGTGTCACGACACGCTCCAACATATCACAAATACACTAACATACTGTTTTGGTGTATCGTGACGCATTGTGTCAATCGAATATTTGTAGTGTTTGCGCATTCATACTGATTTATTCCAGCCATTTCTTCCCGCGGGTCTTATAGATTGATCCTTGTAGTCACATCGAACAATACAATACTTTGCGTTGAAGCACAAATTAGATTGGTTCTTCAGACATTTTAAACAAACGAAACACTGCGGCGCAACATAAAGCTGATTTCGGATACAATGCTAAAAACACAAGTGTGTGTTGTGTTTTGACGCGTCAGAACCTTCACCACCTTCCTGGCGTGATCGGGGTAGAGCAGTCGGCGCCACAACAGATCGCGCTCCGACACAACGCACTGTAATAACGTATTCATGACCATACTATATTTATAAAAGCGATATACTTCTGACGCAACACGACACGAACAAAACACAGTAGTGTGTTTCTACCTTTAGTACGCGCGTAGCCTTAGGCCCAGAGCAGATATACCGTACTGATTACATCACCAGCGACAAAGATAATTGTTGGAATTAGTGCAATAGTTGAGTACAACACAGAAATTTGTGACCACTTATAGAAAACTAAAGTGTGAAGCACATGGCAGTATAACAAAAACATACATGGACATAGAAAACTGAAAGAAATTAACAAATTAAATTAAAATAAAAACACTTTATTTACTCTGTATTAAAAGAACGACTGAATTTGGAAATTAATATCAATTAATATCGTGAGCGAGCCATGCTTCGGCACGTATGGACCGGCTCGACCGGAGTGATAGATACTACAGCCTCACAGAAAACCGGGAGTGAAGCAATGCTTGCATTGCTTTTCGCCGAGGGAGTGTGGGTGCGGAGGCCCTAACCCTTCCCCCTCCCTCTCTCCCCTCCTCACCCCCTATACCTCCCATCCCGTACTCCCACCTTAAAGGACGGCAACGAACTTGTGACTCTTGAGTTATAGGGGCCCATGAGCGGCGGTAGTCTTTTACCGTCAGGTGACCCGTCTGCTCGTTTGCCCCTTATACCATAAAAAATAAAAAATAAAATTTTAACTCCAAAATGCACAGTTCTAGTAAAAGGAATTACAGATAAAAGAATACCTATTATTTTCTACTCTACTTAAACTACTATTCTATAACTTATGTAATTGCATACATATAATATTATATGGAAACACCTAGATCAATGTAAGTAGACATACTCCTACGTACAAATACATATGTGCACTGAGCGAAAATCAAATCCGCGACCTTGCAGTATACGTCTGCAATGTGGTCCTGAACTCAACTACCGCACCACACTATCTCAAACAAATACAGAGTTTCTATAAAACACCTTTTTTGAGAAACCTTAACGAATTTAAATTAATAAAAATATGGAAGACGTCAAGAAAAACGCAGGATTTTTAGTCCTCGAGAAAGTAACGGTAAGTAATTTATGAGGGGCATTCCCTCATAAATTAAATAAAACCGGCGAAGTGCGAGTTGAACTCGCGTTCAGAGGGTTCACGATATAAAGAGATTTACCGTGTTGTTTTAAGACCATAGGCATTCCTGTAATGTATAAGGAAATCACTATTTTCTGTATTTTTTAAAATCTTAGGCTCAGTAGTTTCGGAGACAAGGGAAAAACATTTTGTCACATAAATGTAAATTTATTCATCTTAAAATAAAAAATATATATCTAGCTTTAGTGGCAAAAATTGCTCGTAACTTATATACACGCATGCACCACTCAAGAAAGTTCCAATAAAACACCCGCCGGTGCCTTGGCGAGAGATACGGATGGCAATGTTCCGCAGAGACAAGAATTCAGAATCGCTGTGAGGAAAATTGAATCATCTATAAATCAGTAAGAAATAGATGCAACCGAATGATACGTAACACTAAACTTCACCACATTTTTATAAATATGTAGACCACCTTTTGCCCGCAATCCTATACATTGTTAATTTCTCCTTTGATTTCGGACATTTCCCAGCTGTGTGGAAGATGGTGGCCTAGGTTTTCGATCTTCTAAAGATCCTAAATCCATCTCTTCCTAACCATTTCCGACCCATGTCAATTCATATCCAATGTACTTGAGGCTTGTGCTCACAAAAAGCTCTCCAAGTTTATCTGTGAAAATAATACCCTCAGCTAGCATACTAATCGGAGTCAGGGCTGAGAATAACACAGCCACTGCTATGCTTAAATTAAATAGTGATACACGTTCAACACGGTTAACCATGACATCCTACTTTCTATCCTCACTCATCACGACATTATACGTATAACATTTTCTCTTAAGACTAATCGAATATTAGCGGAGAGGACTACAGGACAAAGCAGGTATTTTTTTAACATTACAAACAGTAATAAATTACAAATCGGTACAAAATTGTCTTTTAGGTAAGATTAAATCTACTACTACCAACATCGTTTATATGCGTATGCGTTCCATGGCATACATAAAAAAATAAATGTATAAACATCTACACTTCTACCATTCTCACCATTATATTATGAAAGAAAAATATTAACTAATAAAAAATAAAATAATTAATAGATGCAATTGGAAATAAAAGTGATCAAATAACTTGCTAGGTATTTAAGTTTTGTATTATTATTTTTTTTTAAACTTGGACGCGTTGCCATAATATCAATAGCGTTAAAGTTCTCGTTATAAGACTGTATGAGACGATACAAGGGCGAACATTTACCTGAATTAGTGCGACATGTGGTAGTCGCGAACTATTGACATGGATTACGGCAATGCGTCCTAGTAGGCACTCTATAGCATAACTTATTGATAACAGGAGTACAACCGTATCTATCATAACGTAAATCATACAATAACATTGCGTGTATTTGGGTGCGTGTTTTTTGTAGATTTGGAAATTCATACCTAGTCTAGCAACTGTTCATATTTTAAGTTGTAACAAATTCATCTATAACGCATACATTTTAAAAATTTCTGATGGAAGCCCTTGGTTTCCAGAAGAAATTTCTCAGAGAGAAGAGCCTCAGTATACTTATGATAAAATAGCAAAAATTTCGTGAGCTTGAATTCGTTGTAACTCGTAGACTATTTATCTAATCAAAAAATGTTTCCCATAAAAGTTGCAGAAATGACTGAATGAAATGAATGTTGTTTATGACTATATAGATGATGTTAGAGAGATGGGCGCGAGCGGCGGTTGCTCAAGGTCGCAAATTGACCCAAACTGTAGTGCTCGGTCAAATTAGAACTCTCCTTAACCTTTTGTAATTCAGAACGTACCCAGTGACTGGACTGCGTGGGATGCTTCACGACAAACTCGCTGCTCTGAGGATAGCGCTTATGGAGGCCGGATATCGTTTAGCGCTCTCCAGTGCGTCTTCTCCGAGTTGGGAGAGTGCTGATTATCTCCTGTTCCCCTTCCACCACCTGTTTTGTGTGGTCACTTCCTCCTCCTCGCAGAATGAGGCGGTCGAATCCCACGCACTCTCCCTTCAGACCAGAAACAGAACCATGATCTCCACCGATTACCCACATTGCCGTTACGAGGTCACGAGTTTGACATGCTGGGCACTTCAACAAAGTGTGTAATGCGATGTCGTCGTGATAGCCTCCGCAATGGTGGCACGAGGAAGTTAGCTTTCGGTACTTTCCGAAGCAGCCGTAGAAATAAAGAAAGAAATATTCGGGCTCAATAGATGGCATTGTGCTTATTTTTTAACTGGGACAAATTTAACCTTGTAGTTTAAAAGCATACATTCCAACTCCAAATGGATTGGCGTTGTACGCACAATATCGAGAGATTAATCACGTTATTTTAAGACCATAAACTTCTTATAGATTAACCTGTAATCCATAAGTAAAGAAGGATTTTCTGTACAATAAACTATCTGAATCTGTATTTTTTTATTTTTAGGTTCAGTACTTTCAGAGATAAAGGGGGAGGAATTGTAAATTTTCTTGTATTTTCTCAAATAACTTTTAAAATACTGAAAATCTTAAAATTATAAACAAAAAATATATTTAAGATCCTCACAACAAGCCCTTTCAGTTGATACGATGTATGTGTAATTCGGGACTTAATCGCGATAATATTTAAAAGATACAATACCTCTTGGTTACCCGACGTTTTGATCGAATCGCACCGATCGTGGTCACGAGTGGACCGATGAGAGCGCAGCGACGCCTCCGTGAAGTGCGAGTTTCGGCAACTACCCGCACTAGGTCTTCACTATTTTTATTTTTGTTCGTACTTCGACACACTACACTTACGACGTCCCCTGAATGATGTCTAGGATGTACTGGCTGACGATAGCATTTGCTGATGACGGGATTCCAAGATGTTGATAAGCGGTACCCACCCGGTATTTTACCTTATAAATATTATCACGATTAAGTCCCGAGTTACACATATAATTTGATACGATGTAGTTTGCAAATAAGTATTTTGTTATTTTTCTAATTTTGCCCCCAATATACCTCGTATTCATTTTTTTTTTATTTACGTTGCACGTTTGTGTTTGAGTCACAAGTAATTGATATGTGTACCAAATTTCAACTTAATCAGTCCAGTAGATTCGGTTCAAATTAGCATTGACAGACAGACAGACTGACACACGAGAGATCCTATGAGTGTCCCGTATTTTCATTCGGTCATGCGGAACCCTAAAAACATATCTTAATTTTTATTTTCGTGAACAAACAAATCCTTTTACAGCAATAAACTGTATTGCTGTAAAAGGATTTTCTGTGTAAATATAGATTAAACAAAAACCCTGTCCACGCATAATGTTTTCTTAATGAGATTTGTGCAAGATTTGCATCGTAAAAAAATACCCAAAAGATATGATAATACCTAAACATAGTATTTTAGCAATAATTCATCATTTTTGGAGATGTATCAATTTTTGTTTTTAAACTTTTTAATCGACGTATGCATTAGATGAGTAAATAGGGACCTAATCACTTACTAAATAAGCAATATTGTTTGCATCTAAATCAGAAGTAGGTAGCACTGCTAATGGTGTTTACACGACGTAAAACTCTCTAGGGATGCCGTGGTAAACTCTTCTAGGGTATACCCGAACCCCGGCTATAAAACCCTGTGACAGAACACTGGTCTGTGGTTTCAATCACTTCGAGTCCGACATACCACAGTGCCGTTCGGCCCCGGTGAGGTTACGATGAAAAAAATTACGTTGAATTCTGGTTACATATATCCAATTGCAATTTCTATTGCTAATGTTCTTGAAAAGCTGAACGGGTTATTACAACCAAACGATTTGAACTGACGCGGTTCAGTAGAGCGTTAGTATCGATTAGTGGAAAACTGCACAGCTCTGTAAATTTTAATATTGTGAGTTTGGAATACAAGCGCCTATTCTATTTCATAAACAAAATCAAGGTGCTTCTATTATCAAGAAGACATTCATCCTCCGCGCCTTTTTCCATGTAAGTTGGAGTCAGCTGTCAGTTTAACTACGATACGGCCGAACTTCAATATTTTACGTGAAGCGACTGCCATCAGACCTCCACTACTCAAGTACTAGGCGATATCGAAGTTCTGTAGTTAGACCAGGTTGTCGGACTTTTTAGGGCTCGGACTCGGGTAGACGGAGCCCTAAAAAGTCGTATAGCAACCGGGACCTATGGCGATGGCTTAAAGTGCTCTCCGAGGCACGGAGGGGTCTCAATGTGTTAAGAATGGTCACCATCCTAAGACTGACCTGGCTAGTATTACTTAACTTTGTAATGTGCTAACCTACTCGGTTACCACTAAACCATAAACCCTCTCTTATCGAAAAGTATTTTATGAATTTGAAAATAACATAGATGAATAGCGGATCATTTTAATTACTTACTGTAACTAGAGAGCAACTGAATATCGATATATTCTGCCATAATTCATTAAGTTTTGAATATTTTGTTTGATTTCATAGACCAGTATAAGTTAAACCGTCATTTCCAGACTTTTCGTACATGTCAGGTTAACATAAAAAATTTGATGCCTTGTAGTCGTTTTCGCATAAATTATAGACAAAAATATCTGATCCAATTTTTCTTTTATTAATATCACGAAATAGTAGCTATTTTATTTTAAGAACAAAAAAGAAAGTCGGGTAACAAACATAGTAGAAAATGGTTTGTCTTTGTTTTGTCTTACCTATTTTTATATATGGATTTAAAGTGTTTTTATCACTCATACATAGTTCATCTACGTAAGCAAGTACGCATGCGTACGCAAGTTGATGGCATGTTTAAAACCTAGGTACCTTCGTTTTTACACATATTCAGAAATAACCAACCTTTTTCGAATTAAACAAGTAACACTGTTTCATCTGCAAATTAGACTGTGTTCATATGAAGGGTGTTATCGCCGCGTCGAGCGTGATCTAAACGCGCGTCTATATGTGAAAGACTTGAAGAACATGCGTGTTCTTGTTGACGTCAACGGGCGTTGAACGCGCGTTATCTGAATGTGGCCTTAATGACATACTATCTATTTACAGAACTCATACTGCTATAATACTGTTCAAACAGATACGGTCGGTATATCAAAATAGTAGAATCCCTACGAATTAAGAAAATTCTATCAAAATTAATCATTCGCTTCTACGACATAAATACAGTAATTTACAACATCCATTAATCAAAACATTGTCTAATTCACAAAATACAGGGAAATATATATATTTGAGCATTGCTTGCACCTTGAAAGCCCCACTCAATTTAAAGTTTCTTAATTAGTCAGAAAGAGCTTACAGTCTATCAAAATGGATTTTGTCCCAAAGCCGATCTGAAGTCGTTCGACGCTCAATTTGCAGACGGTCGCATTTTGGGAAATTTTCTAAGCTCAAACTTATTACGTTAATATTTTTTTAATACATCATGAACAGTTTAAAGAATATAATCTTATCTCTTGGCACTGGTTTTGAGTTGTCAGACGCACATGAATAGAAACCGGTAAACAAGCAATCGCTGCCAGCCATTACTGACTACACTTGATGAGTGACATGCCCCTAAAAAAAATATTTTTTCTCGTGTAGATAAACATTTCTAAACAATGTGTTCAAGGATTTTATATTTTTATTATCCTTTCAAATAGGCATTGCCGGACAAAGCCGAATATTCTATCAATATAATTAGTGTGCACACATACACATGAACACTTCACTGGCTCAACAACTCATTATAGATATGCAGGCTAAGACGTCAGCTCTTGCCCGTGGCTCAAGCAGTACTGACCGACGTGCGCCCTCTACAGTGAGCACGAGACAATACATATAACTAACATTTAGTTCTACCCTACATACACTACACTTAGTATTTATTGCCTACACTCATTCATAACAGTATTTTCTTATGTTGTATTAGCTTTATCGAAATAATACCAAGTGCATATCATATCATCAGCATCAAAATAAATTGTTCGTGGGAGAGCCATGCTTCGGCACATATGGGCCGGCTCGACCGGAGTGAGACCACGGCCTCACAGAAAACCGGCAGTTAAGCAATGCTTGCATTGCTTTTCGCCGAGTGAGTGAGGTTACCGGGTCCTAACCCTTCCCTCTCCCTCTCTCCCTCCTCGCCCCCATTTCCCCCTTCCCCTATTCCCACCTTAAAGTGTGGGAGATGTAGAGTCTAAACTAAGCCGAGGCCTGTACTATCCATCTCCAGGCCCCCCATTGCATAACATTGTGTAGATTGTCAACATGACAGACGCATACATGAGTATGTGTGAATGAGTAAACGGTAACAAGTTTTATTGTATAACTAGCAGTTCCCGCGCGGCTTCGCTCGTGTGTATATATTTTTATATTTTGCGCGGAACCCTAATTCTTTTTTCCGAAATAAAAGTAGCCTAAGTTACTCCTGATAACACCCGCTATCTGCCAGTGAAAGTCCGGCTAGCCGAAACAAATAGACAGACAGACCGACAGACAGACAGACAAAAATTCAAAAAAAAATTGTTTTGGTATATGTACCGTGTATACATCCAAATGCACTTAGTAAAAAGTGGTTATTTTAATATTACAAACAGATACGTGTAATATATATATGGAAAAAGAACTCTGAATTTCATCCATTAAACTCGTACCAGAGATACAAAGCTAAAAAAAAAAACTCTGTGCTCTCTAATAGATGAAATCGTAACTGGTCTGTACGAGCACCATAACTTTTTTTCATTTTGCTTCAACTTTTCACATAAATAACAATTTGAAAGAACTTTGCTACACGAAAGTCGTTTTACAGAACAATTAGCTAACTGTTTAACTGGCTCCAAGATGTCAGGTATTAATCCGTTAATGAATGGGGAGATAATTAGAGAATAAGGTTTTACTTAAGGGGTAAAACAAAAATACCTAAAAAATAAAAAAGTATTTGTGTAAAAAGAATAAAACTTTTTCGTATTTATCTATCTGGTTTTTTTTATGGGATAGGGGGCAAACGAGCAGACGGGTCACCTAATAGTAAGTGATTACCGCCGCCCATGGGCACCTGCAACTCAAGAGTCACAAGTGCGTTGCTGGCCTTTAAGGGAAGGAAGAAGAAGGGGAGAGACGGGGAGTGGGAAGGGTTAGGGCCTCCGGTAACCTCACTCTCTCGGCGAAATACAATGAAATCATTGCTTCACTGTCGGTTTTCTGTGAGGCCGTTTTATTCCGGTAGAGCCGGCCCATATATGCCGAAGCATGGCTCTCCCACTTGAAACTCTGGTGATGTAAAAGAGTGGCCGTGAGTTTGTTTGCCCGAATTTTTCTTTTCTCACAAGACTCAACGATTTGGAAACGGGCGGTTATAGATAGACACAGGCATATACGGTATTATCTGTTTCAATTTTCTTTATTTTATGTGCTTGTGTTGATCTATAATGTTTAAACTTTAATTAATAAAAAAAAGATTTCAAACAATTTTTAAAGAATTCTATGAAATAAAGATACTTTTACTGTGACTTTGAAGATGTATAAAAATGTTATATTTTTATAAAACTTACCTAAAGCTTCCAGCACAAGTAAAGTAGAACATTCAACTCCACTTGTGTCGGTAGGTTCTACGAAAAAATAATTATTTTGGCATTACCAGTCACCGGCTCGCACGCTAACTATTCCTGGCTTAAACTACGGTCTTTCAAAATATAATTAGTTGTCCAACCTATTGTAGTATAATGTGTGTCTAACAAATTTCTAAAGTCCTTTGTTACTAGAATGGAAAGTAAAGTAAAATAAACATGTTCCAAGAGTTAAATATTTTTGTATTGTGTACCAAAAATGTAATAAGATTTTACATAGGAAAAAATATGCCTTACAGTTCTATGTAGAAGATAAAAACGATTCCATTTTCAAAAATACTCTAAATGGAGCCTGGCAATAACGTGACATGTCACTCCGCTCCTTGATAAAGACCCCTGACTGGTCCTTTTCGTAGCACTTCGTAGCAAAATGTCTACACCGCTCGTAGCGCAATGTCTACATAAAGTTATCATGCGCATGGTTTCACAATTCAAGCACTTGTTCTACCTATACTTACTCTGTCCCAAATGTGTATCATACAGAATGACATCGTGCTCTCATTAATCACTAAGGATTACTGCAAACATGGTACCTCATGTATGAGTGTGTGCAGTGTACTCATAAACGTAATTATGTATGTACGAAGGTGTGAAGCCATTACGTTAATTACTGCCCGAGCTACGTGCATCTCCTTTCATACTATTAAACGGTCTGTGAAATCAATGCAGCTTTTAATCTAGTAAATTCTATTTTCAGTAAGGTTTTAGATTTAAATATCTGAACGTTGTTCGTGATTTGTAAAGAATTTAATGAAGACATTCAAGCTTTGTTAATTTAGTAAAATATAGTAAGAAATAATAGTAGCAGACGTGACAATATATAAGACATAAAAATGCACATACATTTAGAATATTAATTGAATGCGATGTAAATACCACGAAGTACGAGATACTTTATAACAGATTTTGAAGTTATCATCCTCCAACTTTTGTATGCAAATGTTATCTAGTGCAAGCCTATATAAAAGTCCGTTTATCAATATAATAATTATACATTTAAAATTTAAAACACCCCCGACTCGAAAAACCATTCAACGATTATAAAATGCCTTACATCATTTTGAAAAAGATCTGATACTCATACACTGCTGGACCGATATTAACCAATCATAGCTAAGAACCACAGCAAGGAAACTGGCTTTCAAATGAAAAAACCGCATCGAAATCGGTCCTTCCGTTTGAGAGCTACGATGCCACAGACAGACACACACACACAGACATCGGCGTCAAACTTATAACACCCTGTAATTTTTTCGTTGGGGGTTAAAAAACAGTCTCATTAAAAAAACTTATATGAAATCCCAAGCAAGCGCCTTAAATGCTCATCCTTATTTTAACCGTGCACGTATCTGATGAAATAAAAGCTCGTCGTACCATGTAAAGGTTCTTCACTAAGGAAAAAGGATACTTTAGATGTTTACATACACTTAAAGTGTTCTGCCAACGACTGCTGAACATTGACCAAAAAACAACGCAGTTGTGGCTATTGCAAGTAGTTTGTTTACACAAGAAAACGCATTTCTTTCTGAAAATGTGATGCTTCATGAGGCACTTTGGGTTTTATTGCTTTAAATATAAACTGAAGCAAACGCTTAAAGATAAATGTTTTTATACAGTTATCAAATTTATACAATGTACAGACAAATAATATTTATTATTATAAATAATAATATTTAAGTATTTCGTTTTAGACATATTTAATATAAATTAATGTAATTGTTTTAATTTGTAAAATATGTAATAATCATTATAATAAGTAGGTGCCTATTAAAACTGTAGTTTTTAACCCCCGACGCAAAAATGACGGGGTATTATAAGTTTGACGTCGATGGCTGTGTGTGTGTGTGTGTGTGTGTCTGTGGCATCGTAGCTCTCAAACGGATGGACCAATTTCGATGCCGTTATTTCATTTGAAAGCCAGTTTCCTTGCGGTGGTTCTTAGCTATGTTCGGTTAATATCGGTCCAGCAGTGTAAGAGTATCAGCTCTTTTCCAAAATGGTATAAAGCATTTTGTAATCGTTGAAGGGATTTTCGAGTCGGGGGTATTTTAAATATTAAATTTATAGTTAAATGCCGATTGTAATGCATTTGTTTATTTAATTTATTGTTCTCTTTTTAGACTATAAATTAATGTTATAGTTTTAAGCCGATTTAGTTGGTGAAACATACTGTAATTGTACTAACTTGTAAACTTTCGCATTCCATAATATAATTATGTATATATTCGTAAAAGAGGACGACGGACGACGTGCACCACTGAGCCAGTCAACCGCTACGTACTTAATCTTATACGTACAGCAGAACAACACTATTATAACCATGTTTCTCGCAAATAAAGATTATTATATTAGTGTTTTAGAGTTCCATGTTTGAAGACAGAAAACCAACTGTATTTGTTGATTTATTCACCATCATCATCATCTGCCTACCCTGCACGATTTCATTTTGGTCGGCGCAATGAGTTCTCTTCTTCCTTCTACTCTATCATTCGTCACTTCATTACTTACTCCCTTTCTAGCCATATCTTCTTTCACATTGTCCATCCATCTTTTTTTTTTGGTCTCTTCTTCTCTTGTACCCGTCAACTTCTATAAATAAAACTCTCTTCACCTCTTCTCCGCATCACATGTTCATACCACGGTAACCTATTGCTCATCATCGTGCCGTCTGCACGTAACTGTTTTATCCGTTCTATTTGTTATTTGAATATTGTCAATTTATATGTACGTCTAAATGTAGGAAAGTTCGAATATCTTGATACTTGAAATTGTACTACTTGTTTTCGGAAACAAAAAAAAATCATTGACAAATAGAGGAGGACAAACGGTTGGAAAACGAAAAACGAACGAAGAAAATATAAAAATGTACATTTTCTATGAATAGACCCGACAAGTTCATAATTTTACCTATTCGATCGAACTACGAGATCCAACCACGTGGTCAATAAGGTATAATATAAAAAAATACGTAATATAATACCCCAGACACGTCTGACACTTCTGTATTCAAACCGTTTTCAATTTATACCAAAATAACATTATTTCTTTGAACTTATCAAACTTCTAAATCAATCAATCTATAAAGTTAGCCCCTTAACGCCCTTATTGAACACTCTCGTACAAACTGACAGCTGCCGCTTCCAAATCTTCGACAGCCTTCAAGAAAATATGTTTCTTTTTTTATTTTCTTCGTTATTAGTTTATTACCTTTATATATTATAATTTCGATATTTTTAGAGTCAAGTGGATGGTTGAATCCACCATCTACCATACGAATGATATATATGACGATTATATCTCAAACCAATTGGTGAATAAGACGCAATACTTCAAAAGACAAACAAAGGGTCACCTGTAAAACCTGAACCACCAGGTCTGCTTGAGTAGTCGTCCCTTTCAGTTTGATAAATATAATAATAATAACTTGAGACACCTCACACACGATCCGTCCGTCTGATCCCAAATCAGATAGAGCCTGCTAGCTATGGTAAACAGACTGCGGATAAACATGCTTATATACAGGATGTTACAGAAAGGTTTGGTCATATTTTAGGGGTCGTATAGTAGACCCCGTAAATAAAATAAAGCGCTAACAATTTAAGGAAAGCTCGTGATTTTTAATACAGAAATCGTATTTTGAAAATGACAAATTGCCGATAAAGCTAACATTTCGTAAGGCCGACGTAAATGAAATATGGGTTTTAAATACCAAGGATATTAATGGAATATCCAGATTTTTCAGAAAATGTCTGCACAAAAAATATTGATGTTTATAGGAAAAAATCATAATGTGTTGTTTAGAACACAATGAACTACACCTGGAAAAACACTTTTGAAAAGATTGATCACTGGTCATGAAATGTTTATAACCTAGGACAAGAACGTGCGAAAAAAATCATGGGCAAAGGGTAGTCAAGCTCCACAGCCTGTAGCGAAACCGTAATTAACATGCACGCAGACTGGAAGGGCTTCGTTCATTATGAGCTTTTTCCACCGGGCAAAACCATCGATTCGGATCTCTACTGCCAACAACTAATGAGACTCAAGCAAGAAATTAAGAAATCACACCCGGATGGTGGTTTTAATACACTGTTTCAGGATTCGGTACGGTGTCTCTTACACCCTGTATATAATTAAATGTAATTAAACTTTGAAAAAGTTATGAATTTGTATATAAAGTACGGAGAAACTTTTTCCCCAACCTTATATGTACATATTTATAGATAAATTACATGTTGTGATTCTCTATCAGTACACAAAAGATAGCGCTTATCACACAAGTTGCCGCATAGTGATTTTTTTGTCTACGTCTGCCTCCTCTAGTTTCAACAATATATAGGTAGGTACTTTTATAAAAATATATTTGTTAAATACGATTCTTGCTTGACCAGGAAGGTACACATGTATAGGAACACATGTACTACATGTGTCAATCATACAAATTCTTTTACCTCCTCGCCCCTTACTTTTAAATGTTGCTCTCATACACTCCTTCAATTATTTGCCTGCAGCAGAATTAATCTGGTTAGTTTCTCACATTAGTGTTCTTAAACGAGTTCTAGTGCCGACTTACAACCAATGTGGACACAAAATATATCTAGACAGAACATTAATCTTTGAAAGAGAACGTCATTAACGGGAAACAAGGCTATGGTTTAGAATCTATGTGTCAAGTTGAGACCTCAGCCAGTGTAACCCAGTCGTAATGTCTAACATTTCCAAGCCACCCACGCAGGTTGAATACAACTATCTATTCTGACTAACTGTCCTATGAGGAGATGGAACCCACAACACTCCTTATGATGCCAGTTGCCGTGATTACTACGTAAATGCTCCAGTCAAAACCATTTTTACCTTTGCCGTGTTATAAATGTACCACGAGATAAACACTATAATTTATCTGTAATAAAATATACCGTCTCGTCTAAGGTGGCCCGTCTCCCTTGTTACGAAGTTTTAACAATAACAATAATCGTTACACTGCTTATCTTGTTCCGTATCGTTATTACACTAACTTTGTAACACGTTGCAAACAAAAATCCAGTTCGTGCATTAACTAATGTCAACTTACTATTTCTTTAGTCAATTCCTCTGCATAACGGCTACACAAATACTTACCTTATCAATGAGCCATAACAAAGGAAATTTACCTAAACACTTTGTATATGTTGGCAGGGGTTAAGAGGAACTTTTTTAGGTTTGCCTAAAAACATTGATTACACAGATAAGTTTCGTTACTAGCTTTCTTTCGTAACCGTCAATGGGTGAAGCGTACAACAATCGCTGGGCCGATACACCTGGCTGCAGGTAGTCTAAACTGGTTCTGACAGAAGTCTCACCTCCTTTAACTTGCAGACTGCTTAGTCTAAACCGACTCGACATCAAAATAGTTGTAGGAACCATTACAAGCCACTTGGCCCTAAACCGGCACCTATTCACCATCCGTGCGACGGACAGTCCTCTATGCAGAGGATGTCTCAACGCGGAGGAAACGGCCACCCACGTTATCCTGGAGTGTGAGGGATTGGCCACACAACGGGTAAGTATCCTCGCGGGTGCTAGATCGCTTCTAGAAGCCTGCCAACACCTCAGGAGGCTTCTGTGCTTTTGCAGGAGCTAGGCTGGCTCAACTAATCAGCCTATCTGCACCCATAATGGACCGCCTATGAGTCTAAATGCAGAAACAGAGCCCTAAACCAATACCAATACCGTCAATGCCTTATTAAAAAAAAAAGCTTTTCGGCAAGCGTGAATATCTCTACATAAAAGTTCAATATATCAGTCTCTGGGTAGTAAAAGTAAGTAAAATATCCGTTCCAAAAAAAAGATCTATTAGTTGAGGAAGAGAGAATAAGTAAGAATATTATAACTAAGGATTTTAGTTGTTAGTTTGACTTGACGCGCACTAAACATTCTTACCTGCGTCTTTTCTCATTATTTCGAATAATAATTGCCGTTGCAATTTTGCCACAGGACGTCAATAAAAAAGCAATAGTTTACAATTTTCCGTAGTAATAATAACCTAAGATCATACAAAAACAATGCTATTAACTACATAAACTCAAAAAAATATATGTGAAACCTCAATAATTTGTAATCACTACATCACTACATATTATAAAACAAAGTTCTCCGCCACGTCTGTCTGTCTGTTCGCGATAAACTGAAAAACTACTGAACGGATTTTCATGCGATTTTCACTAATAGACAGAGTGATTCATGAGGAAGGTTAAGGTGTACAATTTGTACGCGTTGCTAGTAGTAAATAATTATAATAGCTGTTTAGCATCTGTTAGCAGTAATAATATTATTTACATTTTATTGATTTTGAAACATTTTGTACTACAGAAATTAAAATTTTTTTTGACTTATTAAAGGTATAAGCTAGTACGCACGTGTATTCTTTCGGGGACGCTAACCTAGTTTCGGACCCGACGAAGGCTCTTAGTCAAGGGGCGAAGCGACCTACTGCGTTGGTTGCTAGCGTAGAAGAATTGTAAGAAAAGCGTATATCCTGAATTAATATGAATACCAGTATGGCATTTTTTTACAAATATGAGTTATTACAATTAATATGGTCTTTAACACAATAATAATGTAATGAAACATAGTACACAGCGCTATCTAGGCACAAATTAAACTACTAGTATGGATTCGAGGAGGCGGATAAAAATACTGTACGGAAATCGAACCCATGACTTTTGACGTTACAGTCGAATTTTTAAACCTCCGCGCCACGTAGACCGTCACAATAAAATTAATTTCTAACACACGTTTAATCAAATCATCACAAATTGAGAATTGATCCTTAAATTGTTCATAATTGCAGTATTCACATGCATTAGTATATTATAATCAAGCAAAGAAAAGTTCAAAACAGTGATTAAATATTATCTAAACTGTTCTTAATATATAAGCATACTTAAGTTATTAACATGTTCCATCCTTTGAATTCGAATAGACATTCAGTCGCCCTAACGCAAACGAAAATAACAGACGTCCATTTATCTCCGACCAAATATTAAAAGAATAACCTAAATCAGAATCTATTTCTGAAAGATACTTTTTATGGACGGAAAGTTACGCACGACCTTGAACAGATTGATGACGGACGCGTCACGTGCAGCGTCTCGTTACGAAAAAGAAAATGTATTGTCAACATTAGTTACATAACACTTGAAACACTTCAAACTACGGAAGTAAATGATGAATGGTCGTTCAGAAGTTGTTGAATGATATAAATATGAGATGAAGACCAGTACAAAATTGTACCCTGTTTTTAAATTGCATCCTGTATTTAAATTGTACCCTGTATTTAAATTGTACCCTGTATTTAAATTGCACCCTGTATTTAAACTGTACCCTGTATTTAAATTGCACCTTGTATTTAAATTGTACCCTGTATTTAAATTGCAGCCTGTATTTAACTTATACCCTGTATTTAAATAGCATCCTGTATTTAAATTGAACCCTGTATTTAATTGCACCCTGTATCTAAATTGTACCCTGTATTTAAATTGTACCCTGTATTTAAGTTATACCCTATATCTAAATTGCACCCTGTATTTAACTTGTACCCTGTATTTAAATTGTACCCTGTATTTAAATTGCACCCTGTATTTAAATTGTACCCTGTATTTAAATTGTACCCTGTATTTAAGTTGTACCCTGTATCTAAATTGCACCCTGTATTTAACTTGTACCCTGTATTTCAATTGTACCCTGTATTTAAATTGCACCCTGTATTTAAATTGCAAACCACGCTGATAGTAGTTATTTGTTTGTTTTTTATGATTTGACGCATTAACTACTCTACCGAGTCATTTAATTTTTCATACACGTTGTTAGGGGTACGGAATAGGACAAAGAGTACCTTTCGCACAAAAAAAAAACTGTGTTCGAGGGAAAACAAGTTCCCGATAGAAAAATAACCCTAAATTGATTGTCAAACCCTATAATAACGCGATTGACGACGCGGGCAAAGCTAGTCCCAAATAAATATTCATTATCAGTATTGATACGGCGAATTTGTGAAATAACAAGAGCAAGAAAAATCTATGTTTCAGATGAAGACAAAATAAAATAGTCTCGTACTAAGCATATGGTTGACAGGGTTAGCCGTGCCACCCGATGTTCCAAGTAAATCATTAATTTAAAAAAAAAAACAATGTCAACATTCCAAATACAAAATTATCATCAGTCCATATCATCACACATACTCCGGTATCAATACGGCGTAGGCTAAATATTAATAATAATCTGTTAAACACAATAATTATATCAATAATTGAAAATTGTAGTTGATCATGATAGGATAGAATAGAGTGGAGTGGAGTGAAGAGTTGGCGAGTGGACTGGAGTGGATGGGAGTAGAGAGGAGTAGAGTGCATGGGAGTGAAGAGGAATGGAGTGGAGTGGATTGGAATGGAATAGAATATTCTTTATTGCACACCATAGGGAATTGCAATGGATCTTAAATTTAATATTAATATTGGGTACAATGTTCGCACGTGTATGTTTTAAAAATAAAAAGTAATGGCTTAGGTAACGTTCAGCGATGATAAAATTTCCAACTTATTTTTTAAGTTTATTTCAGCCTGACTCGATCGACTCGACTATCAGATAAAGCAGTATCTATGTCATATAGATGATTTATTGCGATCGTCTTTGGTTTTGTAAATAGAATTTAAGAATATGAACTGCCGCTGACTACAATTCAAATTTGATTCCATTCTAAATTTAAAGCTGTCGGAAGAAAACTGGCAAGTACGCAAAAAGGAAATCTTTTCAATACCTATTAACAAACTCACCCGAATATGAAACTCCGTCAAATCAATTTTGATAAATGATAGGGAAGGCGACGCTTTGCTTAAAATATGCACAAGCAACCTTTTATTTTCGTAGAACTGTTGTTATAGAATTATTTGACGTCAAGCAATTGTTGATAAATGTCAGTTGATAAATAACATGAAAAAGTGCTTTTGCAAGTTCAAATTTGTATTCTATTTGCTAAGAACATATTTTTTAAATTGATAATATAATCAATTCTAAAAGTATCAAAACCACTTTCAACCTGCAAATTATATGCTGTTCTTGATAAGAAACTAATAATTTATAATGAGTACTAATACTGGTATTAGTTCTAGTTGGAATAAATTATTGGAAAGCCTACAATAGTTTTAACCTAACCGACACAACCGTTTTATTGTCTCTAAATGACCAAATTATCTTTATCAATTACTCAGGTTTTTTCTGAAAATGAAAATGATAATGCAATTTCTGAAAACATTTCTGGGAATAGATCCTTTAACTTAGACAATAAAGCCCAATTGATACTTGAAACAGTTTCTGGGTAAAGTTTAAAATGTTTCCTCAATTTATATCAAAGGGATTCTAATTCAACACGTACGGAATTTCCCTAATGCAATAAACAGGATGAATGTCTGTTTTTAGCTACAGCGAAACCGCATAAATGTTTTAGATGAACCCTTTATTACTGGCCTGTGTGACACAGCGGTATTATATCGCCAATTTTGCTTTAATTCACATATGAAATAACTTCTAATGTGATTTATGTTATGCAGAGTATGAGTAAACTATGTGTTTCAAAAGCTTGTGGTGACACAGAAATAAGTCTTCCGGCAACATACTTCGCTTAAGTTGTTCGATCAATCGCACGACGTGAATTTTTAAATACACAATGTTCGATCGATCGTATGATGTGGAATTTTATATCCTCACAGTTCGATCAGTCGCACGATGTGGAAATTTAGACCTCGGGAAAGAATTAATACTTTTTGGTATCGTGTACTTTTTCTCGCTAGTAACACTTTTTTACTCGGTACTTTTTGTTCGATACTTTTACTAATATTACTATTGTTGACAATTATATCACTAAGTTACTGGGGTTACCAAAACTTATTGCGAGGAGGGGGAAGTAAAAATATATTTAGCATCGTAAACCACTCACGATCAGGGCTTAGTGCTTCTTTGCAAACTAATTCTGACAATGAAACTCGTTTCGTAAACCTTTTAATTTCTCTTTACGCAGACAAAAATCGGAGCAGTGAGAAAATATAAACTTGTATCTGTGAATGTCTTATGAGTATCCATAATTTTGTTTCAATAAGTTCGCTCCGATACTTTTTATCAATACCGCACAGTGATTCCCATTGTAATTCCAGAACACGGTAAACTTTTAGATGAGTTTAGTTATTCAGCATATCAGTGACATCGAATACAAAGCTTACTTCTGTAAAACAGAACAAAGGCATGTTACAAAGTCTGTACTTGGAGTTTCGAAGTTCTTACCGCGTGCTGAATTGAATCTCAATTAAAACTGCAGTTGATACTCGTACAGTATCAATCTGCGGAGAGGCACATACTTACACCGAATTGTTACCTAAAGATGCAACATTTCTTTTGGACAATAAGGTTTTGGACTACTATGTCTAATGTCAACGCCAATAATAAAACAACATTTTCTCCAAATTGTGAAAGGTTTCATTGAAAATTTGGTATTTGGGTACAATTGAGTACTACATAGTATTTTTAATACTTACTACCTAAAATCCTATAACTAACCAGTCAGATGGCTCCTATCGGAACAGAAATGTGAAGACTACCATTAAATCAATATAATATTATTTTCAATAATATTGATATAATGGCATGGCGAAGTGTTATGTATAAGTTATAAGTGTTATAACTAACAAGTAAAATCTGATTTTTGTTTTGTAGCAGACAGTTCCTATACATTCGGAATGCAATTGAGAGTGCTTAAGATTCAGGAGGTCGTGTACAGAAATGTTATGTAAGCTCAATAAGAGAATTTATTGATTACTAGTAGCGCCCCGCGGTTTCACCATAGCTTCGCGAGGGAAGGGGATAGGTTTTTAAAAGTTTATAAATGAGATAAAAAAATGAGTTCAGTGCATAGCGGTCCCAATATTAAGTTTTCAAATTCTTTATATATGTAGTATTTTATAGTTAGACATAAAATGAAACGAAAAGCCTGGCAAGTTGCGAGTAAATGGTAAAAAAAATTATTATCACATATGAAAAGCACATTATTTCCCCTATCTCCATCAATGTAGAAATAGTTGAATAGAGCAGAGCATTGCCTTACAAACAGCTCAATAAAGGTAGTGTGCGAGGTTCCCTATACATTGTATTTAATTAGACGGGCTCATACACTTGGAGACTGAAAAAGTGTACACCGAATTTACAACGGGTTACAGAAGTGTAGTCATATTTTACGAGCATTATGTATGGTCGATAAAACAGTAGAGTTATCCAAAAAAAAATGTTGAAAATTTTACTTTTTATGCGGACATTTTTGGACAAATCCGCTCATTCCAGGAAGGCTACGTACCCGTAGGACCTCCAAATTTGGACCTCATCTACAAATATTACCCTTTGGACCTCTCTGTACCGTTTGGACCTTCAAACTTGGATTTTGCTTATACTTTAGTGCCCATTGGACCCTCTATGTAACAACGTGTTCCGTTGGACCTCATTTATACATCTTCGTATGAAAAGCCAAAATACAATCGTGCACAAAACACTTGATTCTACAAATAACAGATTTATGTAATTTTTTTTTTATTTTATTATACATATATAGTGAATCATAATAATGTAGAATGTACAGTACACCTAAACAGTACGGCGGCTAGCGTTGGCTGGAATGGCGGCTTTTCTCAAAAATAAAACTTTGTAGTCTGACCAATCAATGTTTTTTTTTTTTTTTTTAGTATAAAACCTATTACACTATGCGGTATACCTAAGTATTAATGATGTTTGTACATGAAGGACTACGGAGTACTATGTGTTGCTAGTGTGCCTGTATTTGCTTATGGTATTTCACCATATTTTTACTATTTGATTAATAATTTTTAACATAACTGTACTTTTTCTAACTAAATAACATCGAACGAATACCAAATGAACACATATTTTTTTGAAGGTCCAAAAGGTACTAAAAAAGAGGTCCAACGGATCCTTTTTTAGTAGTTTTAATTTTGGAGGTCCAAAGGGTACTAAAAAAGAGGTCCAATGGGCACTTAGACTATTATATCTTGAAGAGGGTCCAAAGGGACCTAAAAATGACGTCGAACGGGTACATTTGTGATAGGGTCTAAACTTGGAGGTCCAACGGGTACGTAGCCCCAGGAATACCTTGATATTAAATAACTATTCACATCTACCCTCTCTCTTATAAAAATGTTTATCAGTCAATTTTCAAGTTTAATTGTCAGTTTGAAAATAAGATGTATTCTGGAGGTCTATCCTAAAATATGACCACGCCTTACTGTCTGTATATGACACTGCTTATCTGACAGTCGCGGGACGGGAATAAAACTTAAAAAACATTAAGTTGGATTTCACAATCTTTCTCACGGCCTTCCGATATTGATTTGATACTACAAATGATGGCCGTTGAATTTTGCCCTAGTGGTTTTTCGTGGTTATGCAGCGAACAGCCGGTATTCAGTATTATGGGTTCGATCCTCATATGAGACTACTATTTGTACGATTCATAGCTAGAAGGCAAATGTGAGATTATCTACGAGCAAACGGGTCACCTGAATGTAAATGACTACCGCCGCCCATGGGCACCTGCAACTCCAGAGGCACAAGACGGGGTAGAGGGGAGAAGAGTTGAAAGAGAGAGAAGAGGGGGAGAGGGAAGGGTTAGGGCCTCTGGTAATCTTACTCACGCGGCGAAAAGCAATGAAATCATTGCTTCACTGCCGGTTTTCTGTGAGGCTGTGGTATCACTCCGGTTAAGCCAGCCCATACGTGCCGAAGCATGGCTCTCCCACGAACAAAGTTGAGTAGTTACGCTTTCACGCCGTAACTACCTACTCGACAGATTATCATGAATTTTGCATTCATAAGGGCTACAGATAACACAGGGTACATTTAATCCAGAACAAGTACTGTTTGCAAGGAATACCTTAATTAATTGGCATTACCAACCCACCCCAGCTTCGCACGGGTAGCAGAGATATCTTCAACAATCATCATCATATTTCAACCAATTTACACAAAATCCTAACAAATTATATACTAAACCTTCCTCATGAATCGCTCTATCTATTGGTGAAAACCGCATGAAAATCCATTCAGTAGCTTTTGAGTTTATTGTGACGTTTTTTTATAACATGTAGTGATAATCTACATTAAAGTGATCGAAGCTGTAATAATCATAAATTTAAAATTTAAAACACCCTCGACTCGAAAATCCCTTTAACGATTAGAAAAGAGCTGATAATCTTCGAACGGCTGAACCGATTTTCTTGAATTATTTCTAAAAACACTCTCGATCAAGTTTCAGTTCAGTTTCGTTCAACCTACATTCAACAAACAAAAACGCACTTAAATCGGTATTTTCGTGTGGGACCTACGTTGCGACAGACAGACACACAGATACACACACGTCAAACTTATAACACTCCTCTTTTTGTGTCGGAGGTTAAAACTATTATGTCATGAAAGTCAAATTCAAAAATTTTCAATGAAGTTTAATAATTATGCACTTAACAGTATTATCAAGCTCTATCTCGTATTAAAATCTTTAGTCGAACCTCATTAATTATAGTTGGGAGCTTTTGTATTATCCTTCAGCAGACAATGGTAAAAGTTTCCTGGGTTGTAAACAAAAGTTCGAAAGCTGCAGCGCTGAGTTAGGAACCACGACCTCAAAAATTAACTTTGCAATTAATGTTTGAACATCTCGCTACCATTAAATTTTAGTTCTTTTTTTTTGTACAGGGGGCAAACGAGCAGATGGGTCACCTGATGGTAAATGACTACCGCCGTCCATGGGCACCTGCAACTCGAGAGTCACAAGTGTGTTGCCGATCTTTATTATTAGTGACGTAAAAGAATACAAATAATTTAATTAAAATGTAACACCAGTTTTTCAATGCGTGTCTTATCACAAAAACATCGTACCATTTATCGAAGGACTAGCTTTCACACGCGGCTTCGCTCGCGTCAAAGTTATTTTGTCTATCCGTCGAGAACTGTACTTTCTTCTAAATGAAAGTTACAATATGGCTTTTCTGTACCTATATCCACGTGAATGCAACATTTCATGATTATCGGTTCAATAGTTGAAACACGAAAGCGTAACAAACGAACAAACAAACTCAGTTTGAAGTATAACTTAGCATAAACGTTGTAAGGACACATTTTTTTTTAAATGATTACTAGTAACGTGGGTCACACATTACTAGTAATCTCGTTAACCCCTCCAGCTAAGCTTAACGCTTGTGTTAGGAGTGGGTTCACGATGGTAGTGCACTGGGTGGGGTTCGAACCCGCAACCACTTGATCGCAAGTCCGACGCCTTAGCCATTACCCGCTTACGCGTACATTCAAATATACCTTTCATTCAGATAAAAAATTAAAGTCCTTGAAGGATACAAGACAAATCTACGAGAGCGAAGCTGCGTGAAAAACTAGGAAGTTATAACAATAAGTAATAATTAATTTAAGTACCTACCTCTTACCACGTGGTTTATATACCAAGTTTATATAGAGAGCCTTAACACGTTTTAAGGCTCTCTATATAAACTTTTGAATGTTATATAGTAATAACTTCCATTAAGCGGCTAGACTGTGTAGTAAAATACATAAAGTCAAATACATATACATTTGCAGAGGCGATGTATGCACACGTTTTATACGGTCTACGAGCCAAGGCATCTTATTCCTATCTAACTAATACATCGCACACATAGAACTAAACAGGTATTAACTCAAAAAAGCACTTTTTTCAGAAAAGGCGAAAAACTAATCACTAATAATAACAAAGATATTGTAGGAATCTTGTATTTTAATCATGTTTTGGGACTGAAAATTGTATTTTTGTGGTTATTTCCTATTGCTGAACAATGTATATAAATATTTGTTTTATTTTTTTTTAGTTGAGCCCGTGTTGGTGAATTTAGCGACTAGCGTCGAGTGTTGGTAATATTTTAAAATATGGTTTACTGGTCGGTAGGTTGATATAAGGATTGAGATAAGGAATTCGATGGTGTGCATAACTCAACAATTAAAATTTTTTAGTTTGCTCCCTTTAGATCTAGGTGTGCGACATATTCGCCATTAGATCGATACAACCCTAATAAAACTTATACATGGTTTATTAGTACCATGCTATTCTTAGCACTAGGCCGCAAAACGTAATTACATTACGCAATTTTAACTCTTGTTACTGTGTACACGAACTGTGATTAAAATTTCTCGTGATTATTTAGAGTTCTTTTCCGTACGTGAGACATGAGTCCTGGAACAGTTCGAAAAAGAAAACTAACTTCTTAATTTTCTCATTCACTACACTGCCAATATTGCTGTTGCACAAGTCCATGTGAATTTTGCAATGCGATGAGCGCTCTATAACTTTGTACTGCACAAAATACAAGCGTGAATGAAATTCTCACCGCAACAAATTGGTATGAAACCACAGCTGTATTTTCCAATTGAATTTTAAATCACATTACCGATTCGAAGCGTTACTTACTGAATTAAGCAAAAAAGCGGTCGGTTTAATTTGGGACTTTGTAAACATAAAAAGGAATATTTAACACATACAAATCAAATTGGAATTCTTATGCCAGAAAATGCGAACGCATGGAATCCAATACAATTTAGATTTCATAATTATTTCTTCCTTTGTGGCGCGCTATACCACACTAATCATAACCCAGCCTGAAATAACCGAAGCCTTTGGCTTGCATTAAGCAAGTAATCAATAACACGTCATGTACCTAATCACATGTTTGATCAATCAAGTTAATGCTCGAAATTACAGTTACATATCCAATCTCCGCTGCATTTCAAGATCTAATTAATCTTGGAACTTGCGTTCCAGACATAATTAGATCTTGAGATTTACAGCTGGACTTAATACTGTCAAGTGAATTATCAAGTGATCAATTTTGCTGTCACTTATTATAGCGGCTGTCCTAAAACGAGACGTTTAGTTTTATCACGATTTGACCACCTAGAATAATTATTTTCTAACTGATTTCCACCCGAACCGCCCGAGTCATGTCATCAGCAGCCAAATTCACATAGTAGAATCTTTGATGAAAATCATGAGAAACCTGTTTTTTGTTTTTATAATATCACCTATTGAGTAATTTGCATCACAAAGTTGTATCAACAACTCACAGTTTATAGACACAATGCATAGTATGTAGTAGTACGTCCATTTCGGGAACAAATTTTCGAAGACTTTTAAGCTAAGCCCGCCTTTTCAAAAGACAAAACTTAACTTTGCGGTTGCGATGTTAATTATGATGTTGATGTTAAATATGACAAAGTCAACAATCCAACCGCAAAATATAAGTTTGTAATCACAAAAACTATTATTTTATGTGATATAACAACAAATTAACGACTTTTGAATTTTTTCCTTTACTTGTGCTGTCAGACCTTTTGAGGAACGGAACCCTAAAAATTGGATAGCGATGACAAATTCACCCTGTATAGACCCCGACCAACTGCCTTCCCCCCCTGATGGTATTGAGGTAATTTTGAGTAAAAATTTTGCCGCCCCCCCCCCCCCCTAGACCAACAAAAACAAATTTTGCCCCCCCCCGGGCTTAGAGCTGGGTACGCCCATGTGTTGCATACTTTACTAAAATTCCATTGCGCACTTCACACTTAGTGGCGATGAGTAAGACCTTCAAATTGTAAGTATGGTCATCAACCTTCTTCGATCGCCAATTCACAACACTTTTTCCTACTTGTAAAGTCTGACTATCGCTCATAAAAGTCATATCGAAAGCTAAATTCAGTTTACGTTCAGGCCTTTGTCAAAGCAAAGGTAAGATGACAAAGTGAGCCTATAGCCTAAAATCAGTCTATGGCTGTACACGCACTTGCGTATTCTGGTAAAAACGGCTGAAGATTATTTTTTCACCAAACAAGCGGGAGAGCCATGCTTCGGCACGTGTGGGCCGGCTCGACCGGAGTGATACCACGGCCTCACAGAAAACCGGCAGTGAAGCAATGCTTACGTTGTTTTTCGCCGAGTGAGTGAGGTTACCGGCGGCCCTAACCCTTCCCTCTTCCCCCCTCACCCCCACTTCTCCTCTTCCCTCCCTTATCCTACTTCCACCTTAAAGGCCGGCAACGCACTTGTGACTCTCGAGTTGCAGGTGCTCATGGGCGGCGGCAGTCAGTGCTCGTTTGCCTATATAACACAAAAAGAAAACAAGTGGCAAGTGCAAGTGCCATTAAAAGGTTTGACACTCACGTAGCAATTTCCAATTTACACATAAGATAATCTAATCTATACTAATATTATAAAGCTGAAGAGTTTGTTTGGTTGAACGCGCTAATCTCAGGAACTACTGGATCGAATTGAAAAAATCTTTTAGTGTTAGATAGCTCATTTATCGAGGAAAGCTATAGGTTATGAAACATTACGCTACGACCAATAGGAGCGGAGCAGTGGTCATAAACGCAGGTGAAACTGCGTGGACGGCTAGTCTATACTAAATAATGACAAATATTTTTATCATTAATTAGTAGGTACACAGTCGTTTACTAGAAGTACATTAAAACCTGCTTGTGATTTTAACCACTCTGCTAGCTTTATACATGATCACCAGTCAATCTGTTCTAGTGGACATATATGTCACTTACCGCTTGGTCTATCCAAAACTTAACTAATGAATTAAATAAATACCCAAGCCGATAATATTTGACCATCAGACGGTTGAAGAAACTTGTTACAATGTTCCGAGGAGTTGTTAGTATTAGAGTAGTGATGAGGTACTGGGTTTTGGTAATGCACATTACACTGCACGAGAGAGTAAGATCAATGTTGGAAATAAATGTGTGTTTTGCGTGCTCGTTTTATATAACAGCAGGGGAACTATTCGAGTTGGAGTCATGTACCTATGTTATTTTCTTTCCTTCTATATTCTTATGTACGGTCTTTATACAAAAGTTTATTAGCAGTAGTATAAATAAAATAGAAATCAGTGTTTTTTTCATTATAGACACCATTAATGTATATCTACGTGCATACCCACATCTCTGTTATGTGAAAATTAGGTATGCGTTATTGTAGTACCTATGAATATACTACATTTCTTCTATATTTACTGTTAATTAAAAAGTTAAATTAATTTATCATATACATATGTCGTCGTTCTTTTCACTTAAGAAAACTACTATTTATATTTATCTATAGTCTACAATTTGAGCGTTGAAAGGCAATTTTTTCCGAGTCTTTAATTTAAATCTTTCAAGACATTTGTAAGATCCCAAAACATTTTGCTATGCCAACATATGTTTTAGAAAATATGATATTAATATACTTAATAAACTTTTTACGGAGCTGTTATTTTTGATGACAAGTACCCACAAGTTAAACATCAGTAGTTAAATTTCAGTAACTATTAAGAGGTCAAAAGGCCTTTAAGCCATTTACACGATCACGTGATTGTCAGCTACGTAGCATCAATTTATTCGAAAGATTTATTAAAGCCTTCAGTAACAGTTACATTAAACAAACTTTCAGTATGAAACCAAATTATAAATTTAAAAGTATGATTCATAGTTCAAAAGTATGATTCATTTTACTAGCGTAGTAGACTTTTTATGTTCATATTATATTTTCTAAATTATAATAAATTGATGACTAATATGAAATACTAGAGCTAGCTATTAATGAAGTTAAGTGAGAGATGACAATCTTTTTTATACTCACAGGCTTAATAAGATGATGTAATCACTTTATTTATCTTTTACATAATATACTTAAAACTAAAAACAGTACTTGGTGAACACAACAACACTATAAAGACAAAATGGTCTTGGACTCAGCATATGGATGACAGTGTAAAGCACGCCATTTAGCATGCCAATTTAAAAAGGAAATTTCGGTGTTCTTGATGTACCAATAACCATCACGCACTCGTAGTTAATATGAATAATACAAAGTCGGACATCCCCGAAATATGCACGTGAGTAAAACCGTATATCCTTAATTAATGTGAATACCAATCACGAAAGTTTTCATTCGAATATTTTCATTGCTTCAAAATAAAACAATCTTTACTGAATCTTTTAGCGTCAGACCATCTATAAATAAGAATTTATTCAACTAAAAGTGTTGTATTATCTCGTGAAAACGTTAAAGCATCATTTGATAGTAAATTTCTTTGTTTTGGGGACCTAACATTTCGTTTAACAAATCGTACGATACATTTGTCATTTATCTTACGTTTCTCCGTTGTTGATTTCGTTATTTATACAGGGTGTAATTTAATTCATACCGAGTAATTTTCTGTCATCGTTATATTAGCTATGCGACGTCCAACAGGACACTCTCTTATATAGTAGCGGTTTTTTCTTGAGCCGCTTCATAATATATTCAGATTTGAATATAATATTATAAAAATATTTAAGATAACTATTTTTACTCACAAACTGTCATGCACGCTCGTAACTCAATTTTTTTTTAGGATCACGATGGAACGCTTTGTTTTTCTAGCTTCTCTTAAAGTGATTAACACAAGTTCTACCAAACTGCTATTATGTGTCTAAAACAGAGGATCTAGCTAGATCTAGATCTAGCTGCAATGTTTGAGCACGATAGCTTAATATGTAAAACAGCGAAACTCAAGGTGTCTCCGTGATCCTTTTGCTTTCAGAAATTTGTTCGAAATTTAAATAGATTTCAGTTTATCTTTTGACACCCTATGTATATTCTTTTCACGTTTTAGTTTAAATATGCATGAGTGGTTGTGAGTGTTTTGTGCACGCTTTTTTATCTATAAACGGCACTTCAGCGTAAAACAATGACAAAATATTATTTATATTTAAGCTGAAGGCGCATATTTGCGCTTACAAGATGACTATGAGCGATTGTCTGTAAGTAAAACGGTTGATGTAATGCAAAACCATTTTAGTTGAAAATCATATTTTTTCGATCTATCTGACATATTATTTCTACATTAACACCAAAACTTGATTTACTGAAGAGTTTCCTCTTATTCAATTATAAGAAGTTTTTGCTCTCCAGATAAATCCTAAACTAAATCTATTTCTATTATCTTGTACGAAACTTCGTTATCTGTTTCAACCTAAGATCTCGTGACACCTTAGGTGAAGTTATCTGCGTTAATCAATTCGATAAAGATGACATTGGTGAAATTCCTGTGCTGATTCTTCGCGCGGGATAGAGTCTATAATAAAATAACATATATATATATATTTAGAATTTTCTTTGGAAAGTATTGAAATGCGCACAGTTAGTTGTCTTTGTGTGTCGCTTATAAAACGCCCGGCTAGTTAAAGTGCCACAGAATAGTATTGTAGATGTCGCGTTGCAGTTCAACCACGAGATATGATCACACTATTTGACCTGGAAAAATCCCACACGATGTTTTAAACAAACTATACGGTAAAAGAAAATATACCGAAAGGACTTTATTTTTAATCACCATCAAAATGGAAAAGTACATTTTATTTAAAAAACAAGTGCGAATCTGACCCGCGCACCGAGGGTTCTGTACAAACTTTTATTACGAAATTTTTAGTACGAAGATTTTTGTCGGTTTTTTTCCTAGTAATAAACTTAACTTTGGGATTAACGATGTATGGGAATACATCGATGTCGTCAATTTTTCGAGCACAAAATATAAGTTTGTAATCGCAAAAAACATTTATTTTATGAGATACAATCACAAATAAATGACTTTCGAATTTTTCAATTACTTGTGCTGTGAGACCCTGCTTCTCGTCAAATTTCATGATTCTAGGTCAATGGAAAATGTTAAATTATAAGGCTGGAATGGCCGTATCTTTTGATAGCGTTGATTTAGATGCTGGGTTTCTACAGTTTAAGGGACCGCAGGCCATAAGTGTTTGATGTTAATTTCGACTTGATACCTCTCACACACGGTAGGTAGCATACGACCCTCCTACTGGTATGCGGTTACTAACACAAACTTAACATTAGTGCTACTACTCAGTTGCCAACCCTACCCTATGCTACCCAGTACCGTCACTGTATCTTCATGGGGAGGACCCATGAAGTTCAAATGACCCTACTAGGCAGCGGAATTACAATGTTCTGGTAGTAGTGCTGGTAAACTCCTGTCTTCCACAAAGTGAAGGTTCTTCCTTCTACCTTTTTTTATGGTATGGGGGCAAACGAGTCACCGGGTCACCGTCACAGGTCACCTGATGGTAAATGACTATCGCCGCCCATTTGCACTTGTAACTCGAGAGTCACAAGTGCGTTGCCGCCCTTTAAGGTGGGAGTAGAAAAAGAGGGGGAGGGGGGAAGAGTAGGAACAGGGGAGAGGGGAAGGACGGGAATAGGGGAGAGGGAAGGGTTAGGGCCTCCGGTAACCTCATTCACGCGGCGAAATACAATGCAAGCATTGCTTCACTGCCGGTTTTCTGTGAGGCGGTGTGTGACGTGCCGAAGCATGGCTCTCCCCCTTTTCTGTTGCTGTGGCCTTCCTCCTAACCAAGCCCTGCTATTTGCACCTACAGTGTAGAGATGAATTACATGACCTCTGGACTAAAGAGTCCTGATGGAAATTTAGAAGATACTTTAGTAGATACAGATGTACCGATGCACATAAGTAAATAAATGTGTGAGAGTGAGAGTTCCCGTGAGTTTGTTTAGCCGATTTCTTTTCACAACGCTCAACTATTTGGAAACGGGCGGTTATTGACCGACACAGGCAGATATGATATTATGTTATCCATTTTTCTTTTTAATAATTTTACACAGCAATTTTAACAATGCATCTTATTGTTGCGGTGAACCTGTGTGTGTTGATCTTTAATTTTTAATTATTATAATTTAAATTGACGATTTCGGATAATTGATGATAAATTTTACGAAATAAAGATTTTGAATTTAAGAATTCTTTAGTGTACACCAAAAATACAGAAACAAAAATTGTATTCCAGCAATGTACAATGTCGGTATTATCACAAAAACAATATCTTCGAGGCAACACTTGAATAGACAGGAGTATAATGATTAACAAACAGTGTCTAAACTTAAAATTTGAGTTAGGGCTGTTGACGGGATGCGGAAGATTATTCTTATAAAATGAAATCAGCAGTTATCTTATCTAATTCAAATGTCTGTGATACAAATATAAATTATATTGAAGTAAGTACTGGTAGATAAGCGTTTTCCGATTTAAATATCTTCAGCTTCAGGACCGATTGTAGATTTGTGTCTTTAAATCATTGGTCTGTAATATTAACTGTTTGGTGTTTTATATCTATGTGACTTTGGAGCAAAATCTTGGATTATAATCATCAACTTTACATTCAACAAATCCTATTAGACAGCCAACAGATATGATATCTGAAAAGGGACCCAAATTACTGTGGAAGATACAAACTATGAAATGAATATTTCCTCTCCAAAATATATTGTGTATATAATAACTATAAATTAAAGATTTAAAAAAACCCCGACACAAAATAATAAAAATAGTATAAACAGCCATCTTGGATTTGAAATTTATCATAGTGTATAGTATTCTACTAGTCAAGCCTTATTGAGGGAGTTGTGAAAAAATATGTAATCCGCCATTTTGTGGCGGCGGCCATCTTGGACCGATTTTCATCAAACATAGCTAAGAACACTACCGACTAATTCACCTTTCAATAAAAAAAAACAAAATCAAAATCGGTTCATCCGTTTGGGAGCTAAGATACCACAGACAGACACACACAGACACGTCAAATTTATAACACCCCGTCGTTTTTGCGTCGGGCGTTAAAAAGGATCATCGCAGGTTATTCAGTTTGTAAAGATGGCAATACGTTGTAACTGCAGAGGAAAATATCGGGCGGCTAGTCTAGATATGTCGTCATGTCGACACATATAAACTATTACAGCCTGATACAGCAGGTGCAATACAATAATATAACCGACTCTAGAAAATACTGATTTTTATGTGAAACTGACCGACTTATACTGACTTTTTATATGAAATGGAGTAGGCACTAGTCTTTCAACTCACCTGATGGAAAGTAATGATGAAGACGAAGATGGTACACGTCTATCTAAGAGAAAACTATTCACTCTAAATATCTAAGTGTTCTATTCTAGGCAAAATACGGTCCGCTTACGATTATCGCTGAATTAAAGCAGTCACAACACAAGCAGTAATACTCGGACGTTGCTAGAGCATGGATCTTAGACAATAAAATTTGTGTTATATTTGAAATGTCCCATATTATATTTTTGGAAAACTTTGCCATTAAAAAACACGATCCTATTTATTCTGCTCACAAGTGTAGCCCTCTTCATTGAATAACAAAGCAATGTCACATGGACGGTCATGTTTCATAATAATAGTCCACACATTACTGCAAACTAATTGTTGTTAGATGTTCATAGAAGCGATGTTACACTACAGTGATGGATACTTGTCATGCCTATGAATAAAACAACTCAACAGAAGTAGTATTGAAGTTTCTTTACCACCTCTATATATGTTCTGTGTATACAATGGTTTGTGTTCTGTAGGATTTGTTCGAGGTGTTATCTACAGTTATTTTTGTCCTACCTACCATACTATTGAGTCGAAATAGTAATGATTTCAAAAGGAATCTCAAGATCAGTTAACTTTGATACAGTTTAACCGATAATTTAGAAAACTTGCAAGTGTGTTAGTTTTTCTTTTTTGAAAAAGTTTTTAATTGCAAAAGCACTTTATAAATGTCTTTATAAAGTGCTTTTGCGATTAAAAACTTTCACAAGATTAACGCTACTATAAAAGCGCTGAATGAAAAAAATTCCAGACCACCTTAGTTCGGCTTCGTTTCATTCAACTATTGGAAATCAGTGTTATTTCCAATATTGTGCTTTTCAACGCTTATAATAAACACTGTCTCGAAGATTGATTTGTAGCTTATGTTGTCTTAGATAATTCAATGTAGTACTTCAAACAGTATAACAATGAAGAGAAAATGAAATGTAAACAATCCTCGTGCGGTGTTATGCTAATGTTTATTGATCCTCACATGAAAGGGCTTACAGGATGCTACCGAGCATAGTGAATTGAACGATTTTAAGACAGCCTATAGAACTTCCTCAAGCTGGTAGTCAATAATACCCTGGGACAAATTACACATGGCTATCTATTCGTAGACCCAACTAACTTATACCTGTGCTATGGCGTCTAGAATACGGATAAACTAAACATACATAAATACATTTTTTTTTTCAAATTACAGGTGCCAATGGATGGCGGTAGTCATTTACCATCAGGTGACCCGTCTGCTCGTTTGCTCCCTATACCATAAAAAAGAAAATCGCAGCACTCGCAGCCCGTGGGGACGTACTGAAGTAGGATTTCCATATAAGCGGCCCGGGTCTAATAATATAATTAGACTCGGTCGGCATAATAATTCTAATTATAACGGAATTATTCTGATATCATTAGAAATATTTCGATACTTTTCCCAATTCAGCTTAGAGCGGCCATGGGGTTATCATTTCAACTAGATCTCCTTCCACAGTCTTTGCAGTCGTTGAATAACAAAGGCTCCCAAAATAAATTATCGAGTGGTCATTAGCTCTTCAAAGGGCCGATTTATTTTAAAAAATCTTTCTTTTGTCGACATTATTTCGCAACGCTCTCCTTTTAAGATTATTACTCCATAATAAGTAAGAATTATGTTAATTTAAAATATAGAAAGCTTCTAATTTGGGTATTGTATTGTATTTGAACCTTCGTATATTTTGGATGTTATTGAAATTCGAAACTTAACAGATAATGAGGGAAACGAAATGGTTTATTAAACATAAGTCTGTGTTCTATTTATATTTAATAAAGTAAAGGTAAGAATAAGTAATTGAGTCTATAGACCGTTTTTCTGAAAAAAAAAAAAGACTACTGAAGTACTTAATATATTCTTTAAAATATCTTCTAATATATAAAAATCTCGTGTCACGGTGTCTATGGTCGAACTCCTCCGAAACGGCTCGACCGATTTTAATAATTTTTTTTTTGTTTATTTGTTATGTAATGAGAATAGGTCGTAAAGTATTTTTCAACCTCCTGGACCCACCCCCCATTTTTTTATCGTTTAAAAAGAAAAAAAGTCGGCATGCCGGGTGCAGATAGTAAAAGTGGACATACTTGCTACTGATACTTCTATTGTTTATACAACGCTACCTTCTTTTCTTCTTACATTCCGTCAACGAACCCCACATCTTGTTTATTCATCACTACATTTAGCCCGCGTCTTCGTTCGCGTTAAATTCTTCTATCCCTCGGGAGCAAAACCTTTTTTCTGAATGTAATATACCTAATGTCCTTTTCTGTAATCCTGACAATATATGTGCAAAATAACATGTCGATCAATTGAGTGGTTAAAGTATGAAATCGTAGCAAACAAAGACATAAACAAACTCACTTTCGCTTTATTGATATTATAGTTAAAAATAGTTAGGATTACAATTTTTTTTTTATAAAGAATACTAGGAACGTGGGTCACACATTACTAGTATTCTTGTTAACCCCTCCAGCTAAGCTAAACGCTTGTGTTAGGAGTGGGTTCACGTCGGTAGTGCACTGGGTGGGGTTCGAACTCGCAACCATTTGATCGCAAGTCCGACGCCTTAAGCGCTTATTACACTTGGTTGAATTCAGTCGTCTGAATTCAGTCGCTACTGAATTCAGTCAAGTGTAATCGCATTTAGCAAGTTAGCATCCTGAATTCAGAAGCCAGGATGGTTTCTGACTAGGGTTGCCAACCTTAGAACTTTTTCCTCGTACCTATACAACTAAAACAACTAAAAATCTCGTACTTTGGCTTTAAAACCTCGTACATTCATCAAGCATTTAAAATATTATAAAACCAAAAATGAGACATATTAAATGAGTGTAAATTTAGCAGACATTTGTTAACTTAAAACTTTTTACTAAACAAATGAAATGTTGATATTTTTTAAGCAAAAAAATGCCGATTTCATAAACAAAAAAAATGTATATGCATTTTGTTTTTCTTTTTTTTTTTAATGAGTTATTAATTTTTTAATTTTAACATGTCTGCTAAATTCACACTCATCATATTTAACTATTGATTGAGGTTTAATGAGAATGTACGGTGGCCGGCACATCAGACTACTGCAATCTGCCAAATTTCCTCATTACATTTAACAGGTTTTGAATTGCTGAGTAACAATCTGTGGTGCATGTATAATTTCCACGTAAATTAGAAGTATATTATATGTTTGCGCTAATATTAAAATGAAAAAATCGATTCTTCGATTAGGTAATCGATCTCAGATCGCCATCCCTAGGAGCCATCGTCGTACACGCACCACAGGTCCAACTTCGTCGCGCTATAGTCGGTAACTGATTCAGTAACTGAATTTAGGACAGTGTGATCAGAAGCTTCTAACTTCTGAATTCAGTAGTTACTGACGACTGAATTCAGCCAAGTGTAATAAGCACTTTAGCCATTACGCTACCGCCGCTTATGTAATATATATTTTACAATTATCTCACTTGATGTTAATGGTGATGTTGTCTACTCTCCAACACTCATACAGCGCCTCTGGTGATAACAGGTTCAAACTAAAACCCTACTAATATCATAAACGTTAAAGTTTGTGAGGATGTATGGATGTTTGTTACTCTTTTACGCAAAAATTACTGAACCGATTGCGATGAAACTTGGTATGTAAATAGCTGGAGACCTGAATTAATACATAGGGTACTTTTAATCCCGATATTCCTACGACAATGGGACTTACGCGGATGAAACCGCGGGGCGCAACTAGTATGTTATGAAGATAACTAACTTTTATTTCCTCTCACTCTCTCTGGACTCTCACGTAAATGGAGATTATTTCAATCAATTTAGGCATTTAGAACAGTACTATTTTATGAAAAGTATCTTATTGCAATGTCCGGACAACGTGATACTTTCATATTGATCCGTTGAGTAGTTTTGGCGTGAAAGCGTAACAATTAACAAACTTACTTTCACATTTATAATATTATGTTAAAGGTAAAGTTAGTATTGGTGACATTAATAATACTAGGGATTCGTACTCGAAAATTATACTAGTTGAAACTATACTTTGTTACAATAAATACTCAGATTCTGCAATTAGAAGTAGACTTTCAAAACGATAACATCAACAGCTTTTTTTAAACACTTCATCCTTTTTTTTTGTTATGGTTATATATACATGGCATGTTGGTCTAGTGGTTTGTGATCCTAACTGCTGAGCCAGAAGTCGTGGGTTCGATTCCCACACGGGATAAATAATTGTGTGATGAGCATGGTCCTTTGTTTTGTGTCTGTAATTTATCTATAATATGTCATTTTTTAGAAATATATGTAAGAAACATTCTCACAACCACTGATATAAAATATGAAAATCACTAACCACAGTAACTGCCAAGTTGTTCGTACCACTCTTCGCACTCAAGACAATGTTCTCAACTTATTCCTACTCTTTTTATAACCCCACTATTCATTAATATTTGTCAATCGACCAATACCACTGCGTTACCGGTATAACCAGTCAAAATAATGTCTATTAACTTATTCTTATTAAATAGTGAACTGTGTTATCATCTATTATAGTTTGTCCCTAATTTTAATAAAATAAATAAGAGTTTTTGATGTGGCGACGACATATATTTTAACATTTTTTTTTAATTATTTAAAAATTTAGTTTAACAGCAGCCTGATTACCAAAGCACAGGCTCTGCCTAGTTTGGGTTCCAACGGCCGTGTGTGAAATGTGTCAAGTTATTATGATTATTATATCCGAAAAGATGTTCAATCGAAATAATTGAACATTGAAACTGACATTGGCAAATAAAAAACTTTTCTTTAAATGCTCAATTAATATCTTAAAAAAGAAAAAAGATGATCACTTAAACATTAAACGTTCAGTCTCAGTACATAGGTACATACATTAGACTTTAGTAGCAATTTATAAAATACCAAATAACAAACACAAATAAAAATAAATAAAAAGTAAAATAAATAGAAAAAAAAAATGCTGTCAGTATCACAGCAAACAACTGTGTGCTGGTAGCAATACGTTCGGAAAAGTTGCAATACAGGCATATTGGCACTTTATTCAGTACTAGCTGTGCTCGCGACTTCGTCCGCTTGGACTAGTATCGAATCAACAGCCTAAAAAATAAATTTCAAGCTTCTAGCTCTAAACATGACGATACTTCCATACAACTTGACTTGGCTGCACAGATGGCGCAATGGTTTAAGTGGTCACCTCGCCACTACGCCGCGCCGAGTGTTGTGTGTTCAAATCCCACACGGGACAAAAATTTGTGTGATCCACAAATAGTTGTCCCGAGTCTGGGTGTTCTTTGTGTCCGTTGTTTGAATGTTTGTGAAGCCCCCGCGACACAGGAATATTCCTAATGCGGGAGTTGTCTTTAAAAAAAATAAAAAAATAAAAGAATAACGTAAGTAAGTAACTAAAGGTATATTTTGTATCTATATATAGTATTTATTTATATATATTATATCTATAAGTATTTATGTATGTATGTATTATGTATAAGCAATTGTATTTGTAAGTATAACTATATTTAAGAAATTCGTTCTCATACACCTGCCATGTCCCTCTCTGAATCATCCAAAGGTTGACTGGTAGATAATGCCATGCGGCATTAAGTCCGCCTCGTGCACTGTAAACTGCAGGAAGTTTTTTAAATAAAAAAAATCAAAAAAATAAAAGAAAAAAAAAACACTTTTTATCCCTGCCTTTAAACCCCTTACAGCCCTTTTTTCGCATTAAAAAGGTTAAGACTATGTCCTTTCTCAGGCTCTAGACTACCTCTGCACCAAATTTCATTTAAATCGGTTTAATAGTTTGGGCGTGAAAGGGCGACAGACAGACAGACAGAGTTACTTTCGCATTTATAATATTAGTAAGAATGTCATGTACTTCCATCCAAACGCATAGTTTGGACTGTCTAGAATAAGTTATTTTGTGACATTGTTTTTTTTTTCAGTTTTTATTTCTGTATGATCAACATCACCGCTATGGGGCAGCAGCAGCAGCAGCAGCTCGACTTAAACTGCTAAAGCTTCTACTAATGATTTCCAGATCGAAGTGTTTTAAGCCGCCTGCTGCCTGTCATCAAGGGCCGCAAGCAGCATCTCTTGGGTCTCGACAGAGTCTACGAGTCGGCGTGTAACACCGTCGGGAGGCGGTCTTAGGGATTGTCCATTAATCGCTTGAGGCTCGAAAGAGGGGAGGGGGTTCGGAAAAAATCACGAAATATCAGGAGGGAGAGGGGTGTGGTGAAATATCACGTATATTTATTTTTTTATAGAACACGCTTTTATATCTGTATTTAAATAAAATATTTAAATATTTTGAACTTTAAAAATTCACGTGATTTGGGCTAGGGGTTAGTCTAAAACCTCACCACGTATCACTCGTAGGGGGGGTTATAAAGTTGCTCAAAAAACGTCACATGATTAATGGACGACCCCTTATTACAACGGTCGAGTAGAAGAGTCATCGTAGAAACTGTCTCGCGTTCCGTACTTGCCTAAATACATACCTACCTAGATAGACAGTGACTTATTTGTAACGTAGACTCGGGACTGTAGCTGATTGCACTTTATTTCCTACCGACACCTACCCACAATGCCCACAAAACTTGTGCCGAAGGACAAAGTGAAAATAAGATAAAGACAGAACAGGTATTTCCCCTTGTGAGTTCTTATATAGTTTAACAAATTTATCAGACAGTTCTGGTTGATAAAATGATATTGGCTCATGATTTAACTTAATTGAAAGAAATGCATACGATGTATTTTGCTTAATGATGTATTTTGTTTCGAGGGCAGAACTAGCCACGATTTACTAAGGCTTCGTATACGCGAGCGTCACGTGCAGTTCGTGACGTAATCACAAATCACGTTGCTAGTTAGCAATTCATCAAGATTTGCCAAACGATTGCACATATGATGCAATGGTTTTAATAGTCACCTCGTCAACAGCCGCGTAGAGCCTCGTGGTTTCGATCCATGCATGTAGAAGTATCGTTATCGAGTAGTTCCTATAGTTATTTTTTCATTTGTTTATATATTGTTGTAAATTAGCCAAGTCCCATTTTCTGAGTACTTCATAAAGTTAAAACCACAAGGTACAATATTAACCTCGTGATTTAAAAGAGTGGCCCTGATTATGACAAAGCAACCATTCTTGAGGTGACATTGTGTGTGTTGGTCTATAATTTATTTTGAGTTGAGCGATTTTATGAAACCAGAGAACCCCTGGCCCAGTAATTGAGAGTATAACTTGAACCGCTATTGTATAATTGTTTTTAAACATTCGCGACTTTGATACATATTAGATGTGTAACTCGGGACTAAAATACCTCGAAATTCAAACAGTCATAATTTTCAAACGGATAGTTTTTTTTTCAAAAATCTTATTGTAACTACATGCTAGAGTCATGCCCTTTCAGTGATTTAAGTAAGTGTTCCTTTTTCAAATATACTCTGTATATGGTGACCTGTCATGGTACTTAAGTCTATACAATGACGTGTACCTCGGGACTTATCGCGATAATATTGTTGGGACATCGCGCGCCCGCTTGCAACCTTCATGGATTGACGAATAAATACTATTTGGTCGCGCGAAAGTCTGCTGGCGACTTCATGCTTTTAATTCGTATTTGAATTAATCTAGTGAACGGAACAATGAAAAAACAAGAGGACTCCAGTTTGAGAAGTCTGCGCTGTCACGCAGAGCTAAGATATATTAATTATTTAATGTGTTGTTCGTATAATCCTTTTATTCCTACTTCTTTCTACTTTTATTTATACCTCAATTTTTCATAAAAGTGGGTGGAAAGTGAATCATGCCCTTTCAGTGGTTTAAGTAACTGTTCCGCTGTGTGGACGCTGTAACTTGATGTAGTAGTTTTCAGGATTTTTTTAATATTTAAGACCTTTTAAAAAAATGTAGGCTTCTGAACTTCTACTATATATAAACTATACGTATTCCAAATTTTACGTTAAAGCGTTCGCGAAATTATCTTAAATAGGGGTATAGGGGTACAAATATTCTCCTCACGTATGAATATATAGATAAAGATGAATTGTATTTGAACTATGGTATTGTACTATAGTAATCAGACTGCTGATAAACATACTTATTTATTTGTAAATACATACATATTATAGATAAACAAATTACACCCAGACACAGAGCAAATGAACATGCACACAATGATTTGTTCTGGGTGGGAAGCGAACCCACTCAATATCAACAAAAATTTTTCCTCACTCAGACAAATACACTCATACTTGCCTCTACTGCTTTATATAAAGATATTTATTACAGGGCAACGGCCTTAAGTGCTTGATCCGTCTCAATTATAATTAATCTCAATCCATTTAGTAGAATTAAAAAAAAAACCCTTTACTTAAGAACTAACCGATAAACTAGAAAAATGTTAAGCACTAAATCTTTTGTAGCGTTAAAGAAAATGCATTGGTCGATTAACCTTGAATAAAATATACTCCTTAGAAACGGAGCTCTCAAGTGACATTGAAGATTAATCTCGGAGTGTTTCGAAATCTAAATCTAAACACACACATTCGCCTATTGTCTTCACACACCTCACACACGGCCGTCTGATCTCAAACTAGGCAGAGCCTGTACTATGGTATTCAGACTGTTGATAAACATACTTATATATTTATAAATACATATATATTATAGATAAATTCATCACACAATTATTTGTCCTGGGTGGGAATCGAACCCACGATCTCAGCAGTCAGGGTAACTAACCACTAGACCAAAAGGCCATTGTGTTTGAAAAATCTCCTAATCAACTTTAGTTAAAGGAAATACAAAAGCCCCCTACTTACTTTTTTAAGGTATTTTCATTCCCTACCAGTTGTACCTCACTAAAAGCACAACACAATGATCATGAATCGTGACGGTGTTTTTTGACCAATGGCTCTGATAATATACTTAATAATGCTTATAGTTTCCCCTATCCCTACCGGTCTCTGGATGCAAGCGCTGACAGCTAGGCCAGCATAATGCTAAACATACGTGGAACATGTCTGCTTCTACTTAAATGGCGGCAAGCTTTTTTGTCCCTTACAGCAACTGCTCACATACTATTAGACGGCAAAGTTCCACGTATTGGCGGCACCTTGGAAACCTAAGTGTGTAGGATGTTCCTGAATTTGGCCACATGTTGTGACTGACTTCTAAGACATTCTGTTCCTGTCGCTCCCGAGTCCTGCTTAATCTTGCTGCTATCATCCTGCTCAATCTTGGTGCTGCAATCTGCTTGCTGTCAATTTGCTAACTGAATCCCCTCCTTTAACTCCCGTATCTAGAAGCGCTGGGCTATCTAGGATAAGTAGGACTCCACAGCCCACCTGGGACCGAATATAAAAGACAGGAGAGTACGGTTCCATAAAATAAAGATTTGTTGGGTTCTTTCTTCAAAGATAGAAATTATGTCTGTAGTCTACTTCGAATTATCTGCTTTAATAACAAGAGCGACCATATTTACTTTATCTACTTAGCCAGTAACTCTATTCATCTTTTTATTCTTGGGTATATCAATCAAGCTACATTTTTCAAAGAGAAAAAAAAAAAAAAAAAAATTAGTTCGCGATATAAGAACCAGGTGAACGTATCTACAAAAAAGTAAAAAATGGTGTTTTTGTATAATACGGGTCACTCATTTAGGATTGGCTTGAGAGGCGACACGGCAGCCTCTCCTACCGGCTGACACAGGTGCTGACCGGACACGGCTGCTTCGGAAAGTACCTGTGTCGAATAGGCCGAGAGCCAACGTCTGTGTGCCATCACTGCGGAGGCGGTTGCGAGGACACTGCACTCCACACTCTAGTAGAGTGCTCAGCGTGGGTGCAGCAGCGGTGCGACCTCGCGACTGCTATTGGTGTGGCAAGCCTCTCGCTAGAGGCCATGGTTCTGTCCATGGTCCAAAGTGAGAGTGCTTGGGATTCTGCCGCCTCGTTTTGCGAGGAAGTGATGTCCGCTAAAGAGGCGGCGGAAAGGGAACGGGAGAGAGCTAGTACTCTCCCGTCCCGCAGAAGAGGCACCAGGCGACGGAGATCGCAAAATGATCTCCGACCTCCATGAGCGCTGGCCTGGGGGTGACGGGTGAGGCTGCTCGTTACCCTAGCAGAAGCAGGCCTGAGATGGTGGCGCGATGTGTTCCGCGCGCGCCTCTGATGGAAGGGGGGCGAGGCCCCCCGTACGTTTTGGTGTGTCTGGCTATTATTTAAAAGGCAGCCAAGGTCTGCCGGGGTTCTCGGGGACTTCCTTCCTAGGGTATACCCGAGTCCCTTGCAATAGACCCACTTATGTTGGAACACCGTGTGGTTTTAGTCGGTTCGATTCCGACATACCACTTCATCGCTAGCCCCGGTGAAGTGATGACCCGTGGGGGTTTCCACACGATAAAAAAAAAAAAAAAAAAAAAAAAATAATAATAATAATACGGGTCACAAAGTGCTCCTTCATGAAATGCCAAAACGACGTAATTGTAAATGCAATATTTCACAAATAACAAAATATAGCTAAGGAACCACAAGGAACTAGGTAAATTCTCGGAGTACTTTTGCTCTTCTGTAAAATTAAGAAAATGTAGATACGTTCATCTGGTTCTTATACCGCGAACTGCTCCAATAATTACTGCATTAAAATGAAACTATATAGCAATTAGTAAGTTATTAAATAAGTTTATAAAACTGCTAAATAAATAAGATTGAAAGTTTGCCACTTTAACAGCTGGAAAATCTTTGAAATGGGGTAGATCACCTTATAACGAATTGGGCGAGCTTGAGAGGGTCAAAGTACGTGTTCAAATACTTTTTCATCTAAACGTAATATACTTCTTGGTGAAAGAATTTGAATTTCTACTGGACCTACTTAGACGAATTTTTTTCTAAAAGGTTTCAGTTGTAAATCTACTTAAATTGCTCATAAATTTTTTTATGCAGCTCCTTAACATAAACGGGAGGCCGTTCGTATAATCCGTATCTGAGATTTTACCTATTTTCTGTGAATAGAAAAATATCACACTACATTTAACATTTTGGGTTTTAAAGGTTAAATTTACTTAGCTTAATACTTGTTTTCTTTACAATTGAGACGTAAATAGCAATAGAGGTTTGCGGGTTTACCGCCTAAGTGTTATGACAACGACTATTTATTATATTATATTATATACAATTACCGGAGCCTGACTACTGACTACATCAGTGTTATTTTTTTTTTTTTAAATGCTATTGTTGTAGAAACTATGGACTAATTATTTTGGCGTTAATAAAATTATTATTATTAATTACTATACTAGGGAATAATAAATGTCTTAATAAACCCAGTTACTAGTTCAGCTTGACTATTACCTCGAACAGACCTTCTTTATTTGTTTTTGTAATAAGTACCTCCCAAAATAAACCGATACCGATGTGGCAATATTGCCTAATTATTATTTTGGGAATCAAGCATTATTATGCCTGGGAGGAGTCACAGGCCTTAACGACAAATGGATGTAGCAGAGCACAAAAACAATTAGGTAAGCAAAAACATAAGACGCATTTAAAATGTTTAAATTCTAATTCAACAAACCATTCTATTACCTCAAACACCATTCCAGTTCCTTGTTTACTTAATTCTTTGAGCGGCTATCACCCGGAATTGCCAGTGCAAACACAGAGAACGAAATTGTCCATGTACTAGCAAGAAGATTGCTTAAACAGTTTCGACGGCTGTTGATTAAAAGTGAAACAGGTTATAAGATTATTTTTTGAACGAGGAACTTTTCCTTGATTATGTTCGAGAATGAAAAGTGTTCGTTATTTCTTCCTCTCTGGCTATTTTGAAGTGTTCAGTTTACAGAGACTATACATGGAAATAAATTATTTAATCACAATCTAAATTAAGCTGAATATTGTCGTATAATACGGGTTTATTTGAACCTAATCGTCGTGGATTTGTAGACGGATTTCTAAATGGAATTAATGGCGGTGTTAAGAGATGTTTCTAATTATTAAATTAGCAACAAAACTATAATTAAAACATTTGTTTCTGAAACATTTAAGAGCTTTTTTTTAACAAAGGAATGGTCTATGTGTATGTCAATTACTTTAGTTCTACCGACAGAAAAATCTAAAAGAATAATATAAAAACTTCGCAACGTTTTCGTGAATCTGAACAACAATATTACAAACATTCCAAAACAAGTATTACAAATAGATTCTAAACCGTTATTGCAGATAAAAGTTTTGAATTTAGTCATCAGAACACAGAAACAGCTTGGTCTGACCGCTTGTGAGGTAAAAGCGATCTTTTCACGTTCTTTAAATAGATTTAGTAACTTCTAATTTCTAAAAAAAAGCTATATTTAAGTCACTGCTGGAGGGGTTAACGAGATTACTAGTAATGTGTGACCCAAGTTACTAGTAATCTTTAAAAAAAAAAACATCTTTTTGGAGAAGTGTTTTCGAATTTCATTTTTTGTTTGCAGGTTTGGTGCCGACTCAAAATAATTTAGGTATGTACATTAATATAGGAGTTTAGTTAGGCTAACCAGTTTATTTTTCACTTTTTAGCTCCTTTCTTCTTTTGTTGGTTTTATTTTTTGTTAAAAAGGTTTTTTTTTTTTTTTGTGGCTAAAATAATCAACTACATGGTCTCCGTCATGTTGTAGTATCATTCGAGCTACATTTGTGTGCTAAGTTTCAACAAAATCGGTTCACAGGTGCAAAATCAATTGGTGAAAAATCATTTAGCCCCAATTTTTTCACCTTTAGGGTTGAAATATTTGTTTGAAATGTAAATGGGACCAACTTCGAAATAAGCCCTGTCCAATAAAATAAGAATTATCAAAATCGGACTACCTTGTAAAAAGTTAGGCGTGGTAAAAAATAAAAAAATAAAATTATACGGGTCGACTTGAGAACCTTCTCAGTATTTTCGTCGGTTAAAAATACAAACCAAGGTAGAATGACAATGTGGTCTTTGCACAAGGTATTTAAGCGGAATTAAAAACCCAAATAATGGAAAGGTCATCACAAATTAAATAAATCATAATCTATTTTAAAAATTATTATTAAAACAAGTGTGTTCTAATCATAAACTTATTATTCTAGCATAATACTAAGTTATAATCATGAAAACTTCGTTCTCAGTTCAATAGTCGTCGCTTGAGAATTTACTGCGTTTTTTATTTTTCTTATCTGTAAAACATAAAACAAAATGATCAGTATTTTTCAATACATTAGCATTAGACGGTAATCGACTGTCAAGTTTAATCATATTTAACGTATTAAATTAAAATGTATATGTAAGTTGTCTACTTATTAGATGATAAATATTGAACAGTTTGTATGACAGACAAGAATATTTTCTAGTTTCTTACTTTTCAGAGCACGATTGTGACGTAGTAGAGTTTTAGTTTTTAAACTTATTTTTTGTTCTATATTAAATTTCAAAACAGTAGATTCTGTAGAAAGTTACATGAAATAACTAACAACTTGTGATGTCATAGTTTGCTATCGTCAAATAATTTACGTTGATATGATTGGTTTTACAATAATAAAATTATTTACAAACTTGAAAACAATAACGAATCAATTTTTTTTCATTTTTATTTAACACTTAATTTCGTGAGGACTTCCAAATAATTTATTATAACTACAAGCTACTAATATTTTAAACATGAAAGTTTGTGAGGATGTTTGTTCCTCTTTAACGCAAAAACTACTGAACCGATTACGATGAAACTTGGTATGTAAATAGCTGGAGACCTGAATTAACACATAAGCTAATTTTTATCTCGATATTCGGGTCAACATCGGGATTTACGCGGGTGAAACCACGGGGCGCAGCTGCGCCTAAAGCTTCCGTTGTGTTTCGCAGAGCGCGTGAGGTTACCGGAGGCCTTAGTCCTCTTACCCCCTTCCCCTACTCCCGGCCTCTACTACTGGTGTCCATGGGTGGCGGTAGTGACCCATCCGCTCGTTTGCCCAATACACCATAAAAAAACAAATATGGGAATTGCACAAGGAATCGAGAGAAGTCTTTCCGTATGTTTTGTGGGCAGTTTTAAACGTTTAACTCCTTAACCTTTACTCTGGATGTTATTAAGTAATACCTTTTTTCTTCCTTTTCTTTTTGTCTACATTTATTTTACCCTTTCCGTTAGACCGTGACATATCTACGTAATCGATCTTAACGTGCCCTGAAAAAAAACAACAAATTGTATTTTGATTGTTAAAAGTTCAATATCAAATGGCGTTAAATATTGCGATTAAACGTACGAGTACAAGAGAGAAACTCACTACTCAATATTGGTTTATACTCCACATAATTATAGCTTTCGGTATTGGTTTACCTAGAGTTAGTTACATGCAAGTGATAAGAAGTATAAATTTAAAATAGCCCCGACTCAAAAATCAATTCAACGATTAGAAAAGAGCTGATGATCTTCGAACAGCTGAACAGATTTTCTTGAATTATATCTAAGAACACTCTAGATCAAGTTACCTTTAAACAAAAGAAAACTAAATCCAAATCCATCCATCCGTTTAGAAACTATGATGATACAGACAGAGACACAGATACACACGTTAAATTTATACATTCTTGCATCGGGGGTTAAAAACAGAAGAATAAGATTACGTTTAAACATTATTACAGTGAGCCTTATTTGTACTATCCTATAATAAAGTAGTCTCCCGTTAGTTGAATACTGGACGGCCGTTATATCTCAATTAATACCTAGGCCCAGAAGTGATCTTTTCTAAACTATCTCTATTTCTAAACTAACTCCTTAGGACAGGCGTAGTTCTTTCAACTAAACAAAATCCTTGTAGCAGAAGAAGTTAAGGCAAAGGAATATAGCTTAGTTGGAAGGCTTAAGAAGAATGTAAGGGGGAAGTCAGATTGGAAATATTCTTCATTCAATTCGTTGCTGTACAAACAGGGAAGTGACACCAGGGTAAAAAGAACCACACAACAATACATGAAGTGACCATAAGCTGGCCACATCTGCCGAAGGACCGAGGGTCGTTGGACCAAACGGGCCCTAGAGTGGAGACCGCAAATCGGTAAACGGAAGACTGGAGGCCAGATAGACTGTTGACCTGAGGAAGGTAGCTGGGATGGATCTGATACGGAAACTGGAGGACCGATTGGAAGAGACCTATGTCCAGCAGTAAATTACGATGGGCTGGTTGATTGATCTTCAGAACTTCGTGTTAGAATAACGAGACAATGTAATCGGTAACCCCTTTCTCACTGGCATGTCCTTTTTGCCACCTTAACAGTGTATTCTCTGAAGGTAGAAGGAGAGGAATAAACTAGCAACGCATGAGTGACAACCCTGATATTGTCATTAATACTGGTAAAAGCTTACCATTAGGCAAACCCTCTGCTTCGTGGTCATCTAAGTGGCACATTTATTCCCTCAATATGCTACCAAAGTTTTATAAAATAAAATACTGTTTATACCAAAATTATTCAACGTATTGGGCAGCATAACGTATGCGAGAATATGCGTCGTTAACCATTAAATGGGCCGTGTTATGATCCCACTTATTTTGAAACGTTATTGAAATATAAAAGCAAATTTTATACTATACCAAATTGATCCACTGAAAGCAGAAAAATGTTGAGTTACTTAATAGTGGATACAGCTTGATGGCTTGTTTATGGACTAGGGTTTTGCTTTTGGCAATGCATTTAAAAAATTGTATAAAAATATAAAGTTGAAAGCATTTCAAATGTATAGTAAAATAATAAAGCATTTCTTAAGCAAACGCGAATAGACAGGGGTTTGAAATACTTAAAGTTTATAATAAGTAGAAGTGCACGCAGATAAAAATTATATACAAAGGGCTACTTAAAGCTATAGGGCTCTAAGTACATATTTTGACCTGTCATGGTACAATAACCTTTAATATGACAGTTCAAATTATGCTGGTCAATAAAATAAAACAAGACATTGCTAAACGATCGAAATTCAACCATCAGGTGATCTCTAGTTTAAATAAAGGGCCTTCTTTTCCAAATCGTGCTTAGTCTATCACTTTACAGGCTGTACACTGCTCTTGGTAAACCCCCAAACTGTTTTAATATATATAAATATATATATATATTCATATATTACAATTATTCTTTCTGTACTCTTCAAGCCGGCCTTGTAAGCCCAATGAAAACCTCAAAAGACGTGCAATAATAAATTGGTCTTAATAATTGACCTTGTATTGCCATTAAAATTTTTCGTTTGCTATTTTTAACATAGATTTTAAATTAATACATGTATTTGAACTTAACTTCTAAATTAAAACAAAATATTCATTACCATCTATGTCAGTAATCTTGACATGGTTTTTTGCTTCTACAGCTGAAATATGAACGTTTTGATAAAAAATATATTAATATGTGATATACGTATACGCAGTTATGAACCCATTCGAATTTAAAATGTGATTCTCAAACTTTTTGTTGTTTACTGTCTTAAAAACATATTCTCAGTCATATTACACAACGCTATCTAAGCCCAAATTAAACAAAGCTAATACTATTATGGATTCTAAACTTGGATAAACATTCTTAACTTCCTTTTTTCTGCTAATAAGTAGGGCGCTACATAAGCTGTGTCGTATGCAAACTAGATATGACAATCTTGTGATTTGAAGTCATATCCATTAATTCTAAGTAATGTTAAAAAAAAACAAATTTGGAGGAGAGGAATCGATTGTTCGGTTTTTTAAACTCATTTTCTAAATGAAAATGGCAGAACTACGGACAATTTTTTCCTCAAGCTGGAATGAAATTGCTATGACATTCTCCTTTTAATCTAAACTAAACTAAACAATTTTTCGAGCGATGAGAAGCTATTGAGGAGATATGCTGCTGTGTTCCAGACGAATACTGGAGCAATGTGGTCAGTCCCGGTTAACACGTATGAAGTTTTACGGCTAGTGGAGACTACTTTGAAAACAAAAATTATATGACAAAGTGCGACAAAACTTATGTAGGATTACATAGATAGAACCACCCAAAGCAAGGCAAGCAGGCGTATTCATAAAAACTTTCGTGAGGGGAATTCACATATTATTAATTAAGGATATACTTGTTTACTCACGTGTTTATTTCGAGAATTCCCGACTGATTAAGATAAGACCGCCCATTAGACTAATTTTTAAGATATCATTTGTTTCAACTGTACGTTATTAGTAGTGTACAATAAAGAATATTCTATATAACTATCTACATTACATAGTGCTTTGTAAAAACTAAAAATATATAGAAAAAAATAATCATACCCCGAATTACTGGTTTGGAGTATCGATCAATACCAGATCTTGGCACGCGACTGATTAATTCTTTCATGAACGCCCTCAAGTCCACCATCCACGGTGGTTTATTGTTTGTCACTGATCTAAGGACTTGACGAGACGTAGCTTATCATTATATAGTCGTCAATATAATTGTATAGAGGGATATTCGATTTTTAAACTAATGTTCTTTTTGGAAAAGGGGTGCTTTCATCTAAAGTCTAAAGTATTTGAAAGACCCCTTTGCGCTAACAAAAGAAGGAAATTTTACGTCCTTCTAAATAGTCCTCTCCTTACGATATATTGTAGATAAGCCACAGGATAGGCATATCTAAGAAATAGATCCGATCTAAAGAAAGATGGATGGCTTCAAAGCCTTCGAATAGGGATCGGACCCATCCGACTGAATGAAACAACACAAATAAATTATATCTTGTAGGTGACTGGGCTTTCCAAAGTTCCTTAGAAGAATGCCATTCTGTCAACTGAGGATTTAAGCTTTTCAAAGTGCAAAAAAAAATACAAAGTTTTCATCCTCGGTGTTACAAATATCATGTTATTCCATGACATTTCTTAATATCAAAGAGGCCATGCCATGATATGGTATTTTACTGAAAAATGGCAGTTCCTTTTCTATTTAAATTTCGGTTTGGAACATAAATATCCAAAACTTGTACCTATTTTTGTGTCTGTTGTAAATGGTCTATGACATACATAGAATTTGTTTTTTCTTTCTAAAGTCCAGCGAAAAATGCTTTGCATAGCAATGAGCTGGGGCCAAGCCGAGTCGTAGCTAACGCAGCATAACCAATTCAAGTCGAATTTATCGCCTTGATGCTCATGTCCAACATTTAGTTATTTGTATTGCCAGTGCATTCTTAAGTTTGAACCATTTTTTTATGTCAAATTGATTTCTGAGAGCCTCGGATGATAGGTACTTTGGCAGCTCATAGAGACTATTCTCTGTTTAAGGGTGTCGGTACAAATTATTATAAAAATAATAAAATTCACTGATCATAATTTATTAACATATCCGATTGATTTTAAAAAGTTTCAAGAGATGGAGTGTCGTTTTACTTGGTGCTCAATTTCTATAACAATTAAGAAATAATTAATAAACTTAATTTAATAGAAGGCAACTTAGCATTCGCATGTCTGTCTTAATTTTTTTAAGTTGTAATATATCTGTTGTACAAAACAATACCATGAATTTTTCATTAAAGTAATTGTCCCGTATTATTTTAGCTTTTCAATATTTTTGGTTTTTGAGGCGTATTTTGACAGTTGTGGACTTGTATTAACGAAACCGTCCGTGTTATTCATTGGAGGCTTTGCTTCTGTTTTCCAAGTCGATCTTTGTTTGGTGGTAGTACGTCGTATTTTCCAACCATGAAGAATAGCTTCGTTGCATCGTAATTCTTCCAGGAATGGGGAAAGAATCGCACGTGGGCCGATACTGTCGAATTTTATTTATTCGCATTGTTGGTAACGAAAAAATAATAGCTCATAGCAGTGTAACACCGTTGCTACAAATAGTATGAACAAAAAAACAGTCAGTCGTAGGACTGCATGTCAGAAGTGAAAACATAAGTTCACAATTTATTTGCATATACATACACACACACATCTGTATATATTAGGTTAAAAATAAAAAGTAGGTAATAACATATCTAAGGGGTACACTGGAAGTTCTGCGCTCCTGGCCGCTCATAAATGTTTGAATTTCGAATGTTATATTTTTTAAATAAAAGAAACTCGGCTCCGTCTTACGGATTTTCGATCAGGTCACGTGTCCTGACGCGAGTTTAACATTTTTTACAAATCCCAAAAAGTGCACAACGCCGCTAAAGAAGTTTTCACTTCAAAAATCTGGCGAAACGGAAATTAAGCTTGGATGTTTTTAGTAAGTAACAAATTCTACAAATAGCTAAATTAATTTATTTATTATAAGCCACAAGATTTTGATAAAATATGGTTGACAACAATAAATTTAAATTAAAGACTTTTACTCTAAAAACTATTAACATAATAAATAATTAGTTATAGCCAGTCAATACTTACACGTTTTATTTGCGTTATTGGCCCTTCGACTTGGAGCCGCTTTATCGGTATCTGAAAATATAATAATAATCTGTATTGTAAGGAGTTAATGACATTAGCATCATTAAAAACAAATTATGCCTCCTCTATAACAATAATAAAGTTAAATAGAAGAATAATGAAGATATACAAATAGCTATGTACATATTTGTAACGACGTGAACTCACTCGTTAAACGCTTGTATTACAAGCGTTTAACTCGTTTTTAAGTGGTTAAAAAGAATATCATTAATGTGCAACCCACGATACTAAAAAATAGTACTACTAAATTAGTTCAACTCAATTCAGTTCAGTTTATCACGCTTAAAGAAATGAGTAACTATATTTTTAAAACTTTAAAATAAGATTCAAATGTTTTTTTTTTTAGAAAGAACTCCCGCATTAGGAATAACTCGTGTGTCGCGGGGGACTTTACAAACATACAAACAACGGACACAAGAACACCCAGACTCGGGTAGGAATCGAACCCACGAACTATGGCATAGCAGTCAGGGTCACTAACCACTAGGCCAACAGGCCAGTCAATAACCTTACCATAAATCAAATCATACACAATGAAACAAATGTAAAATACATAACAAACTTACACATGTCCCGTCGCCGTTTTACACCATGCTCAAGTATTTTCTTGGCTTTTTTTTCCCAATCTACAATCAAGAAACGAAAGTTATAGCAATACATTTTAAATAAGCAGGTCTTTAAATTTCAATAACAATATTTCATTGTATCTTCTACAGCTTATAGAAATTGTATTTTGAAAAATTAATAACTTTTTTTAATGCTTGCACTTTATAAACCATAAGTGAATGTGAATGGTTTAAGAGTAGATGAAACCCCAAGGAAGATGGATAAATGTGAAATAGACAATATCAAATTGTCTGAACAGGAGCGAATACTGACTGCAAGTGCAAAGGCAAGTAAAGTGTGAATAGACAAAGGACATATTGCAACTAACCATAGTAGTTGATGATGGCGATGAGGTTGATGATGATGACAAAGATGATGATGAAGAAAGGGTTTTTAAAGGATTAGCAGTGTTTCAGCATGTAGCTGATGTTCCTGTTATTTTCTTAAATAATCCTAATAATAATTAAGGTAATTTCTGAAATTTTCTTCCACTATTTGGCATTTAAATGATGTCTTTGCCATATTCGAATGTTTAAATTGTTTCTAGTCTATTTTAGATAGAAACTTATCAATGAATATACTTACACCTTCTCTGACGAAGAATTTCACGAACTCTTTGTCCTGGAATAAAAACTTAGTCCAATTATTTCTTGCGTAAGAGGGCTCGGACTCTCCGGCAACAACCAGTTCGAGTTACTGCTTAGACTCCCTTCTTAAATTCCTTCTGTTCCCTTCTCTTCTTACTAACCTTTTATACGATATACTCTCAATTTTTACATCCTTAATTCTATAAGTGCCCCGTTGACGGTAATGGGCCTATTACGTGAGGGATCAACTTATAGTTGGCAAAAATATGAGTGTTTAATACGCCTCTGCTTTAGAGGGTACATGTATGTATGATTTAATTATTTCTTTTATGATTCATCATAGTTCACATGTGCACTAGACAGTTAAGACAGGTACTACAGGGAAATAACTCAGAATCAATATATATACCGTGGGAGAGCCATGCTTCGACACGTATGGGCCGGTTTGACCGAAGTGATACCACGGCCTCACAGAAAACCGGCAATGAAGCAATACCTGCATTGCTTTTCACCGAGTGGGTGAGATTACCGGAGGCCCCAACCCTTCCCCCATCTATTTCTCTTCCACCCTTGCCTTACTTCCACCTTAAAGGCCGGCAACGCACTTGTGACACTTGTGGCAGTAGTCATTTACCATCAGGTGACCTGTCTGCTGCTATGCTAGAGTCATACCCTTTCAGTGATTTAAGTAAGTGTTCTATTTCCAGATATACCCCGTAGATAAATACAAAAAATAGACAACACCGAATTTATTAAACGTCATATTTAATTATATTAGATGTGCGATTCGTGACTTAATCGCGATAATATTTATAACGTACAATACCTTTTTTCGAGTACCCGACGAAAAAAAAACATAAAAATTTTAACCGAGAAGATAGGTACCGCTTATCAACATCTTGGAATCTCTTCATCAACAAAATCCTATCGTCAGCGAGTACACACTCGACAGTATTCAACGTCGGACTCGCACTTCACAGAGGCGTTGCTGAGCTCTCACCAGTCCACCCGTGACTACGATTTTTTGACGTGGTAACGTCTTATAAATCGATGAACGCCGGCTGCACGCACGAAAACGCATGACTCATTGTCACGTTCCGCCTGAGCCCAGCGTGCAAACGAGAGCGCGAAACAAGCGATAGAGAAGCACGAAGTATGCAATATTTTCATCAATGTTTTCTTATGACGTTATTGTACTGTTCTGCTTGGCACAATTAAACAACAGGTTGGCTACACTGTGCTCCTACTAGCTCGGCGGCACGACTCGAAGTGTGCGGCGAGCGTTCGCTCCGCACGGCCCCACCGTCGCACGCCCCACTAATAGGCGCATATATATTTATGATGTATAAACACTACAGTTATCACGTAAAATTATCATCCGTAAACCGACTTTACAGACAACCATTTTTTTTTCGATCGAAACTTCGGTTAACCAGAAAAGGCATTATACCTTATAAATAGTAACGCCATATTAAGTCCCAAGTCACACATCTAATGTATATAAAAGTATAAAAAATAATTATTGATATATTTATCTAAGTTGTTTATGGGAATAAATAAAAGAATACCTGCAACATGCTGTCCTGAAAACAATAAACATTAACTTGGTTATTTACTGTGCAAACGCTACATGCTCATATATTAAAATTAGATTAGAAATTGTTAATAATTATGTATTTATACGGGAATTAATGCGATCACGAAATAAGTATTAGGTACATACCATTGCCTGACAGGCAATTCAGAGGCATATTTCGTGATCGCGTTAATTTCCGTACTCTCAAGAAATATGGGGTACCGAAACCTGATTCATACTTTATTTTTTACTTTTTTACCGTGCGATTCATTTGATGCTTTACGCAGGTGGCTACAGGAAAGCGTTCAGGTTAAAAATTTAATAGAAATGACTAAAAACGTAAAGTAGGTTTTTTTTTCAAAAAGTACGTAAGTGTATAGAATACGTACCAATGGATCGCCGCTGAGGAACCAATTCGGGTTCTGAAAAAAATATTTTTGCAATATGTATTATTAATTTTGTGACTTATTTTCTATTTACCCAATACAGGCCTGTATAGTGCTAACTTTTAGACTTTCGCGTTCCATGATATAATTACGTATCTATATGGTCAGATAATTCAAAGTTATGTAATACCTATTACGTGAATTCCCGTACGCATTGTAGTGTTAACCTAGCCTCAGTATATTTTTGAGACTAGGTGTAAGTGTTTAACTTTTTGGACAGTCAGGCTCACTTATGTCAGGCGAATGCCGTCGTGGGAGCAAATTGCGACAATTATTGCGACAAAATCGTGATAACTACCAAATAAAAGATAGCGTATTTTATCGAAATTACATAAAAAGTTTGATTCAAACAGAAAACAACTTTTTATAGAAGAAAAGCACCGAACAACACCATAAAAACTACCCAAGAGAGTATAAACGTAGAGGACAAACAACACAGATAACGTGTATGTAACGAGTTCGTGTTTTCTATATTCGTGTATACAACACACCACTATATGTATTTCGATTAGAGATACTGAGTAATTTCAATCCGCGTAAAAGTTCGACGTAATCTGTAAGCTCATAACACAACCACATTTAACATTAAACACTTCAATTATCTTTCTTTTAAATATAGCTAATATAAAAGCAGCCCGTTACCGTTGACTATCTTCATTGTTGTATGTATGTAGGTGTTAATGCTTTTTTATTACATAGATACTGTCTCCAGAATAGTCAACTAAGATTTGGAAAAAAAAGTGGTGAAAAATAGTCATTGAAAGTTTTAAGTGCGTGCCATTTCAAATTTTCAGTGACTATTTCACCATTTATCACCATTTACGCGTTGAAGTCTGTGATCGATAATCATTTCATTTTTAACAGACGAAATAACGGAGGAGGTTCTCAATTCAACCTGTATATTTTTATTTTCTATGAATGACCACGCATAACATTTTACAGGGTAGTCCAATTTCGATAATTCTTTTATTACTGGATAGGGAATACTTTGAAGTTGGTCCAATTTATTAAGCATTACTTTGTTTAATTCCTCGAATGAGATTATCAAATATCTTTATATTAATTGATGATGAAACTTTTAATAAATTTAAATTTAACATCAATTTGTAATAAGTTTTAATTACTTGTATTTTGTAAAAGTAGTTAAATTTTTAACACTTTTGTATTAATCCCGAATTGATTTGACGTTATAATGAGATGTATTATACATAAACTTGGATTTCATTGTAAGTATACCTAGGTCAAATTTAACGTTAATATTTGTAGGAATAGATTAAATATAAGGTTTGATAACTTTTCTTCGTAGATGACACTAGGGACTAGGTTATTTGACATACTTATGAAATTTCTATTTCAATAGAATAGAACATTTGTTTTTAATTATTACCAACTTATATACTCAGAACTATACGCAGTTTACAGATATGAACTTGTTACAAACACGTAAGTAAATCCTACTTCGGTTATATGAAAACACCACCCGATTAATTTGATGGATTACCTTCTACATAGGTAGTAAAATCATAAAAGAAATAGCACTTCCATATTCAATAAAAAAGAAGAAGAGTATAGTATATTTATATTATGCAATATTTGGATACAGTGAAACCTTAAACATAATAAAATTAAAACTACTAGAAGTTTATAATATGGACAAAGAAAAAATTTCATAAACAGGATACCGATTTAATTGCCATATCGATTCCAGGGACTCGACGGACTTCAACGACTCGAGGAACTAAATACAGAATAAAGTTAAGACAGCAAAATCATAAAAAAAGTAATCATTTCGTTACTTTTCTGCCCAATCCCAACGCAAAAGAGAAAAACTTGATAAATAAGTTCATTTTTTCTGGGTATCAAAGACTTTTGCTATTATTGCAAGTAATTACACTAAAATACACCATAGTAATATGTATTACCGTAAACTGAGTTTTTAGCTACCTTCAACGGGATGTTACAGAAAGGTGCGATAAATTTTTAGGAGCATATATATGTGTAGCCAACAAACAGTTGAGTTAGATGAACAAAAATTCTGCGGCAAATTATTTTCCTGGTGAAGGTGCACATTTCTAAAGAATGTATTTTTAATTTTCATAACAATTTCAATAATTTTGTTGTTTTTTTATTTTTTTATCCAGACATTTTCCGAAAAATCTCGACATTCCATCAATAGCCTCGGTATTAAATAGTCAAAGTTTCATTAATGTTGGCCCTCTTTCTTACGAAATATCAGCCTAATCGGTCAATTTTCAGTTCAATTTATCAATTGTTAAATAAGATTCCTGTATAAAAAATTACAAATTTTCTAAAAATTGTTAGCGCTTTACGTAATTTCTAATATACGATCCTAAAATATGGATACACCTTTCTATAACAGGCTGTATATTAGTATTTTCTAATAGGTACTGAAACCCCGTTAAATATAAACATATTGTCCTTACTGTCTTTCTCAAGCTTATGATTAAATGCTTACATATTGCATAGCATTTTGAGTCGTTAATCCTTACGCCAGTAAAATTTTCAAATCTTGAAAACCATGTTCCTAATTATAAGTGGTGAAGCGAAAATGTACGTCAATCGTGCTCCTTACCTTCTAATTGGTTGTACTTGAGTTTGCTCTGGAATTTTATCGTGTTCAGGTCCGTACCTCATTTGCTTTTGTTGAAAAATGTGGACCTTATTACGAATAACTCAAAGAAAAAGATCTCTGCGTATAGCTCTGTGTACAGAAGTTGGGAATAGCAATCAGTATGTTATACTCATATTTAACAGATTTAATGGACACTTTGGCCCTATTATTTTACAAACAAGAAAATATTTTTACCTTCAAATGTAATAATTGACTTTCATCATGACCATTATTTAAATAGAAATATTCCTTATAATAGATTTAACGAAGATATACCTATGTTTTATTTTGTATAACACTAGCTGTGCCCTGCGCGGCTTCCTACCCTAATTCTTTTTGAAGTGAAATCTTCTTTTGGCAAGTTAGGCACTTTTGGTATGGGGAAAAAGCACTGAACTCACGTGACCGTCACGCTCAGATGACGGATGTGTCAGTTATGTTTTCACTTCTGACGTGCAGTCCTACGACTGATAGTTTCTTTTTTTTTAATAATAGTAGCCTAAGTTAATCCTTATAACATCGGCTATATATCAATGAAAATCCCGTGGAAATCGATCCACCCATTCCGGAGATTAGCCGGAACAAAAAGACAGACAGACAAAAAATAAAAATATATTTTTGGTATAAGTATCATGTAAACATTCAGATGCATTTAGTAAGCTGTTATTATGACATTACTAACATACACTTCAATCTTATTTATTTGTATAGATCTGATCAGTGATAGATTGTATAAGATCATGTACTTTTTATTTGAATTAAAATACTTCTACTTACTTTGTGTAACAAAGTTAGGGATTAGGGATGTTTAAGGGAGAAACCAGAAATGTTTGCAACATTTCTTCTCTTCTCCCTTTGGTCTGGTACTTTGTGAAAAGGCATTCCTTCAGGCAATTCCGAATAAAAATTAAAGACTATGCAAGCAAAGACTACCAATTTTAAAAAAAGTTACTAAAAACACAAAGGATTACCAATTAACTAAAATATATTTCAATAAATTGATATTTACACAATATTAACAAACGGAACATATGTTGGTATATTTAATTAAATTTGAAGAGAAATTGCAACGGAAAAATTTTTCTTTGCTTGTTTATCATTAATATCTTCAGATGGCATGCGTAGAACTTTTGGTGTTGGCATTTTAAATTTTGGTCCATAACTACTTATTTTGCTACGGATCATACTAATAACATCCATTAAATTAATTGAAGTTACTTTAGTATCACCATCCACGTTATCATTATTAGTATTAGAATTTCCTTCTTGTACGTTTTCATTAAAATTATGATCAAAAAGATCTCTGACGTCATGTTGTCTATGCGATGCCATATCATTAAACACAACATTGTCAGTGTTGAGTTGATTAAGAGTGCCCGAATCAGCATTGTTATAGTCTTCATTACCTGAATTCTCACCACTTATATGAACGTCATTTCCAGTATTGAAACTTTCAGTATTCATTCTAGTATCTTTTTCACGACTTGAATCTTCTTTTTTTTTAAACGAGTTTTTTTTTCCTTTACGTTTTACGTTTTTATTCTTCTTATTCTTACCTAAAAAAATATCACTTAAAGTGTTGATAAAACTGTCTTTTTAAACTTTAACATGTCGTAAGTTTTCAAAGAGAAAAGCGGTATTCATCTAGAAAATCAATGAATGATTTGGTATTATTTGCGTATATTTTATGGTACGAATAGATATTCAAATACCAAATAGGATACTTTAATAATAAAAAATATAGTTATTTGGCAGAATTCTATTATTTTTGCTTCTCAGCCAACCAAATCAGATTTTGATGTAGTTGAGTAAAGTGATTTTCTGAAAAGTGAAACAAAAAACATTCCCTAATGGATATTGTCGTGATAGATTTATGTTTGATTTTTTTTGAGGAAATTATTCCGTTAAATGCGTAATTAAAGTATAATTTAAAATTAAACCGAATTTGTTGAGTCTGTGCGAATTTTATCATATTTAGTATTTGTTTTGTATCTAAGTATAAATAATAAAGTTATTTGTTATTAGAAACGTCAAATAACAGCTCGTAATCGAAAGCTGCTCAACTGTTAGAGGATTGTAATCGCCAGGACGGATTGGAGCTTTTAGAACACTCGAGAACAGTTTTTGCAGGTGTACACGAAAACCGGTTACATAAACAATGACACCAATGACACCATTGTAACACGATTAGCACAGTATGATCGTATTAGACCTCCATTAGTAACTTAAGATAATTAATTTCATGAAAATAACATACGTTTTTTACTGTGAGATCTGAATTCTGCAGCCAATGGACCGGAATCCCCATTAACATCTAAAAATAAAACGTTTAAAATTGAAAATCTTTGTAATTAAATCCCAGACCTTAAAATAGAAATGAATTTCTTACTCCAATTGACTTTTATATTTGTCAGATAGAAGTAAACTTTGTTCATCTTATTTTAAACTAAAACATTTATGAGAATGAATCCTGAAATAGTGTATTAAGACCATCATTCTAAGTCGAAAATCATTGGAATTTTCTGCCGGAAAATTCATCAATTTTTATTTTACCGAAAAAATATAATAAATACCGCATACGGCTAAAAACTGCAATGTAATCAATCAAACAACATTTAAACATTTTATGCAATCAGCTGTTCTTGACGGCACCGAACGTTAAAAGTCATTCACCGTACCGCACAAAAAGTAAAAAAGTTAAAAATACCTCCGCATTTTGCATGTACATTGCGTAGCGCCAAATAAATCTAATGGCTATAAATCCTTAATCTCACATTTTTATGATGAACTGACTTTTCAATTGTGATAAGTATAAATAGAAAGAGGTTATTGTAAGTTTTTCGCGTATCACAAACTTACATGCTGTATAACATCCTCCTAATGTGGTAGGTGGGTTGGTAGGGTTCATTAATTTACAAATTTGATAAAACCTTACACATGATATTAAAATTTAATTAACCCCGCTCGCAGCTCGTTATACTATGACGTTAATAATGGAATAATAGAAGATTTTTAATGGTTTTGAAACCATTACACAAACGAAAATATTAAAACTTTTCACAAATAACATCAAAAAACAAAATATGTGTATTTTGTTTAGTTTTACCGCTTGTTCCATATGTCCCTACCGATATATCCCTACATCATGAAGTCAGCAAATACATTGACCCCTTTTTAAAAATATGAGTTCGTTCATTCTTGCAACAGACTTGAGTCAAGCATAAAATAAATGATCAAGAAAACTAGTTCTGTTTTACGTCAATGAAACATCGAAATTTAACTTCACATTTATAAAGAGATTCACTGTTCACCAGTAGGAATATATCGTTAATTTCAATTAGCCCTACCGGTAGAGATAGACGAAAAAAATCTAGAATCCCGGGAAAAATCTGCTAAAACTTGTCATTATGTCCAGGCAATATGAATTAGCTTTTAATCTAACCACATTTGGCTGAACTCCAGTGTTTAAAAGAAATAATTGACATAGCAAAGGAATAACATTATTCTATTGCCTCGTGGTATTTTCATAAGCCTTCAAATTTTGTGATAGTATTTTCTTTAATCACGCTTCTACGTAATTCGATATGTCGATATAATTCACAATTCTTAAAAAAAATCACCTACCTGTTCGTCTAGTTCGTTTATCGATCGTGTAACCGTAGTTTGCCATCAGATAGTCGATGAAGACAGTTAGATCATCTACCACTGCTCTCGACTCAGAGTTTATTGCAATTGCGTCTTCTCGGCTTACTTCTGTTTTATCTAAATGAGCACAAATAAATAATAGAATACAGTATGTAGTGCATGACGTAGATCGTGACGTAGATTCTGACGTATAATGTTATAAAACGGAAGTTCATTCATTCTTAAAATTCCTTTAAGTGAATAATATTGTGATGTCATACGTAACATACTAATTATTACAACCTAGTTTTAATTCTTGTATAAGCTCATGTATTCCATCAGAAAATATAGTTATTCTACAGTTCTAACACGAAGTGGTTTCATTTTAATTAGAGATAATCTCCACGTACTTCAAGTATTTAAGGAATTTATAACAGGTTAAAATTTATTACTTTTTTTTTTATGGTGGTTAAATGACTACCGCCGCCCATGGGCACCTGCAACTCGAGAGTCACAAGTGCGTTGCCGCCCTTTAAGTAGGAGAAGACGGGCAGGGGGTGAAGAGTGGGGAGATGGGGGAGAAGGGAAGGACGGGAATAAGGGAGAGGGAAGGGTTAGGGGATCGGGTAACCTCCCTTACGCGGCAAAATGCAATGCAAGCACTTTTACAATTCGTGCTAGTCTCTGAAAAAGTTGATGGTAGATTGTTATCATTCTTTTGTTTGAACAAGTACAATACACCGTCCAATTCAAGATGCGTTCAAGAATAGCATCACCTATCAAAACAATACAACTAATTCTAATACAGTTCAGCATCTACTGCTAGGCTATGAGGCAACATTCTATTCCATTTCAATTCTGTTGAATGTAATAACTAAAATAAAATTGCTTTGAAACTCAATATTAATGATAAGAATAATAACTTGACACGACTTACAAACGGTCGTCTGATCCCAAACTAGGCAGAACCTGTACTATGGTAACCAGACTGCTGATAAACATACTTAAATACTTCTTAACACACACATGTTGTCTGATCCCAAACTAGGCAGAACCTGTACTATGGTAACCAGACTGCTGATAAACATACTTATATTCTTCTTAATACATACATGTTGTCTGATCCCAAACTAGGCAGAACCTGTACTATGGTAACCAGACTGCTGATAAACATACTTATATACTTCTTAATACATACGTGTTGTATTATGAACACCCAGACACAGAACGAATGATTATACTCATCACACAATTGATTGTCCTGGATGGGAACGACCCAGGATCAGTTACCACTAGGCCAACAAGATTAGTCCAGGATAATGACTAATGATAGACTAATTTATCAGTTGACCAATGATACTAAACGTTTTATGTAACAACTAATAAAACTTACACAAATGGAAGCTGGCTCAAATCTTATTATCTATCGCCACCAGTGGGTTGCCTATCAGGTAATTTGACATTTATTTAATAGACTGAAGTATTTACCACATTTCTCAGATTTTACTTTGTAGATATATAGTACCTGTGACAGCCTTTTCCTCCTCTTCTTCAGCTTCAGGGCCACCTCCACGTAATATTGGTTTTCCATCTGTTATAACACCTGTTAAAAGAAACCAGTCAGTCGTAGGACTGCACGTCAGAAGTGAAAACATAACTTCACAATGTATTTGCATATACATACACACACACACACATCTGAATATGTATATAATTAAGTTAAAAATAAAAAGTAGGTAATAACATATCTAAATGTATACATAGGGTATACTGGAAGTTCTGCGCTCCTGGCCGCTCATAAATGTTTGAATTTCGAATGTTAATTTTTTTTAAATATAAGAAACTCGGCTCCGTCTTACGAATTTTCGATCAGGTCACGTGTCCTGAGGCGAGTTTAACATTTTTTACCCATCCTAAAAAGTGCACAACGCCGCTAAAGAAGTTTTCACTTCACAAAAATATTTATTTCCAATAGCTATGTCGATTATACCTGGTCTATGATTACTGTGTTTTGTTAATATATGGTCTTTTATATTGACTATATTCTTGTTTTTTGTATGTATGTGTATTTTTGTATTTAATAAGTCTTTCAAAGATAGGTACATTACTTCTTAATTACATTCTACTTCATAATTGTACATATTTTATCTAATAATTCTTAAGACTAAAACCGGGTCTTGACAACAGACCTTTGTGACACAGCACTGTGTAGTTATACTCGATTTAGACAAAAGTCCTTTGTCGTTATGTAATGCTGAAGTTTACTGCTCAGATTAATGGCTTCGAGAAACCCCGCGATCTTATGAGCAGTGATTGTTTGTATTTCCTGCGGTTGCATCAACCTCAGGTTAATACTTCAGTACCAGCATAAGTGTATATGCATTGCAGTTTTGTCGTTGACTATGGCAAAGTGAAACCTTTAGAGACATTCACACCATAATACAAAGTAGATACGAGTAGATAGGACGAAAATAAAAACTTACTTGACCCGAAGCCGGGCAAAGGGTTTTCTTCTGCGTGTAATGTTAAAGGAGTTATAGATATCTAAAAATCAATATATTCCGTTAAATAAGATTAGATCACATATAAGTAGACAATATAGTCCCGATTCTATTGTACACTCGACTAAACTAAAACCTGACTTAATTTCTTCATATGAAATCAACCCTGTCTTCTTCGCAACAAGGTCTATTTGTTACTGGCATCTGTTTCTCAGTGCCACTAAATTTCACTAAAACCTGTCAACATATACTCAACTTTATTTCCACGCGCCGAGAGTCCCCATTTATTCAAATGCCGTATAATTGCCGTGTAAAAACTTGTTCAAAACGAACTAAGATGACGTTATTTTAATCGACACCTATGAAGACGCTTACTAAAAACACAGAGCAAAAGAGATGGCATTCAACGGATAGCGGCTCTCGCGTGTCAGACTTTGGTTAACAAATAAATTGCTTATTTCGATAGCGACATATGTTACCTACTTGTTTAAATTTGAAATAAGACCTTGTTTCAAAGCCTACCAGGTTTACATTTTGTATGAAGAAAATTTTGTCAATTATAGTTAAGAGATTAATACAACAGAATTGACACCATTAGCAAACTGATTAATTTAAGGCGTAGGTTTGTCCTTTTCTGCTGGTAGTTAGGGTCAATAGAACTAAATGGGGTAGGATTAGTAGCGCACAAGTGACGTCATACGTGTTGCAATCATTTACAGACACTGTTAGCCGCTTGTCATGAGACGTGCCTTGTGCTTATATGCTTGGTTACATAAAGAATTATTTTTCCTGAAGAAACCTTGCCTGATAACTATTGGTTAGTTTTAATTAATGTTATAAACGAACGACTATAAAACTTGCCAATATAAAAACTAATAAATATATAACAAAAATATTAAGTTGTTGCCGATAAACAATGTTCTACAAAAGAAAACTTATAAATTATTTTAATTAAAATAATTCTTCAAAAATTACGTACCAAAATAAATATAAAAAATAAAATCATATTTAATTAAAATAACATCAATACACGACTTTACTCAACAACGTTGATTTAAGTCGATTTCAAGAGTAATTGAAATGTCAGTCAATCGTTTCAATCCAATTACTGATTGTGTAGGATTATTGCATAATACAAATAGTTTTTTTACTTTAAGTTATACTAAGTTTTCGCTTACCTCCTATGGTGTAGTGTGCGCTATACCTACCTACATCAAAAGCAGGTGAATAGAATAGGACGCGATACTAAGAAAGACTCTTCTCTTTTTGATTCTCATATTACCATGTTTTTTTTTTATGGAATAGGTGGCAAACGAGCAGACGGATCACCTGATGGTAAGTGATTACCGCCGCCCATGGGCACCTGAAACTCAAGAGTCACAAGTGCGTTACCGGCCTTTGAGGTAGTATGTTCCTTTTAGCCGACTTCAAAAAAAGGAGGAGATTCTATGTTCGGCTGTAGGATGTATTTTTATTTTTTATTTTTATTTACTGATATTTCCGTCATCTATGGACCGATTTCAAAAAATCTTTTTATGTTTGAAAGGGTATGCTCAAGGTGAGCATACCCTTTCAGGGTCAGTCACCAAGTCCAGATCTAAAGATGGTATCTAAGGAAAAACGAGGGAAACCCTCAGAAATTAATGACAGATGTAGTGTCTTTGTTATTTTTTATTGAAATTAAACAATACTGATGTTTAAAGTGATGAATGTTACTGCTATTAACCGACTTCAAAAAAAAGAAAAAGGTTCTACGTTCGGCTGTATGTAATTTTTTATAACTTATTCAATCAAATGCAGCAAATTCCTAGACAAACTAAAAACTTATAACTATACCTCTTTATCTAAATAAAGTATCGGGCTAAATAAACTAAATTTAATATAATCTAACGCACTGCTGTTACTTAAATTACAGTGTGTAATGTTCTAAATACCGTATGTACTCAGTGGGTAGGTACGTACCTACACTAAAAATAGACAAATTTGCACTTAAAAAAAAGTTAAACCGACTTTTAAAACCAATAACAAAAGACACTGAAAAGTGAAAAATAATTGGTTACAAACTTAATTGATAAGACTACAATACAACGACGACGACAACAATATAAAGGCACTACCTATGCTTGAAGTCGGTGCCTAGCCAAATAGATAGGTTAGGACCGCGGTAGCTGTGAGGTGTTGCTTGCTTCATGCTGAGTAAAACAAACCAAACGAGCAGACGTCGTTGATACCCCCGAAACGTCTCATATAATATTAAATTTTGAATGCTTTATTAAGTTCTTCATAAATTTGCATAATTCCTATTAGACCCCAAGTACCTATTAGTAACTTTATCGATTTATCTTCATACCTATTTAATTAGAATTATATTCTATTTTGAATTAAGCTGTTCATATCCCTGACTATTACTTATTGAGTTTCGAGCTTGGCACCGACTTCACACAGACCAGTAGGTAGCTAGTGTCTTTATTATGTTATCAATTATATTAAAAGTATCACATATTTTGTATTATTTTCAATTAAGTTTGTAATCAATTATTTTTCACTTTTCATTGCCTTTTGTTAGTGGTTTATTAAAGTCGATTTAACTTTTTTTAAGTGTTTATTGCAGTTACTTTTATTGAAGATGATGAGACTTTAAGTTTTTCAATTCTGACTATACAACCAATGAGTGGCGGCCTAAGTAGACCCTACTAACGGAAACAAATGTGTAGGTCTGCTTACAGTATAAGTAGGTGTGGCTACCTTTCACAGTTCTCAGAACTCACAGGATCAAAGAACAAAGAAACGGTGATACAAAAGCAACGGTGAATGCCTTTGTTTCAAAGTAACGGTTAGTAACAAACCGCGCAAGATGAACTGCTCTCTGATTGGCCGTGGAAAGCGCGGGATTGAACGCAGCAACAACAGCGACACTCAGCGGACGCTTTGCGCATACTACACCGCTTTCTGATTTGTCGAACGAACTGAAATGCTTTCTGATTGGGCGAAGGATCAGAGCGCCTTTTAGTTGCCGCGAAAACTTGCAGAAACTTCACGCACTTAACTATCTTGTGAAGCAATTAGCGTGTGCGTATTGGTTATATAATTTTAAGCGTCTAAGTGTAATCATCTAATTGGTTATGACAATCCATAGAACATTTTGTGAGTTTAAATAAGAGCAGTGACGCTGTAATAAAGACCTCTTTTACATACATTCATTCGACATTCTACAATACATTCAAAATTTGGAGTCAGTGTATTATTTAACCATACACTACAGCGTTAAATAGGTATACTACGAGTAGGCCTACTTACAGTATAAGTGTACTATGAACGGACAAAATAAACGTATCTATGTTCCGTTTATTTTGGGACCTTTCGTCCTACCTACTTTGTATAATGGTGTGGATACCTATATAGGTTTGTAATAGTTAACGACAAAACTGCAATGCATATACACTTATGCTGGTACTGAAGTATTAACCTGAGGTTGATGCAACCGCAGGAAATACAAACAATCACTGCTCATAAGATCGAGAGGTTTCTCGAAGCCATTAATCTGAGCAGTAAACTTCAGCATTACATAACGACAAAGGACTTTTGTCTAAATCGACTATAACTACACAGTGCTGTGTCACAAAGGTCTGTTGTCAAGACCCGGTTGTAGTCTAAAGAATTATTAGATGAAATATGTACGATTATGTAATTAAATTCAGCATAAAGAAGTATTGTACCTATCTTTGAAAGACTTATTACATGCAAAAATACACATACATACAAAAAACAAGAATATAGTCAATATAAATGACCATATTTTAACAAAACACAGTAATCATAGACCAGGTACAATCGACATAGCTAAGGGTTCATGCAACCGCAGGAAATACAAACAATCACTGCTCATAATATCGAGGTTTCTCGAAGATATAGATCTGAGTAGTAAACTAAAAAGCATGAAATAACGACAAAGGAGTATTGTCTAAATCGACTAACTACATCGTGCTATGTCGCGATTGTCTGTTGTTAAGCGCTCTTAAATAAGAATATTCTTACTATTGTTAAATCAGAGCCTAAGTAGGCATGTACCTATGGGCATTCTTTGTTATTTTTCACTAAAGTTATAGAGGGCTAGAATATTACACTGGGTGGCTGGTTTTATAGGTTTTCCAGATTATAGAAATGTTCCTCATGTATCTATGTTATTTATGATAATTTATTATATGCCGTATTTTTCTCTCTCGTTTAATATTAAGAAAGAAAGAAAGAAAGAAAGAAAGAAAAGTTTATTTGTCAGAATGTAGTAGGTTACAATAGGTGTTTTATGGTTTTTCAGGGTATCATACATTCTACCGAATCGGTGTACAAATATTAAGCTTATTATCTACTTATAATTATATTGAATTATCTAATACTATTACAATGTTATTGTCATCGAGAAATTCTTTCGTAGAATAATAACATTTATTTAACAGAAAATCAGATAATTTTCTTCTGAATGACGTTATGTTTAGGTTCTTAAGGTCATTTGGAAGTTTATTGTAAATTCTGATAGCCATACAGAATGAGTTTTTACTGTATAACGTTGTGCGTTGGGTTGGTACAGATAATTTATTGGGGAATCTACTATTTCTATTTGTTATATTGATATTTCTAATAAACAGATCAGGGTTTTTGTATACAAAGATGGAAATCTCATAAATATAGAGACAGGGTAGTGGTAGGATACGGTATTTTTTAAATAATGGCACACAGCTGTCCAGGTAGTCAGCACCACACATTGCGCGTATGCACTTTTTCTGTGCTCTGAATGCTCTGATTAAATCCACTGAATTCCCCCATATGACTATTCCGTAGCGTAAAACTGAGGAAACATAACCGTGGTACGCACATAGTGTAGCATTGGGAGTAGTTACTTGTCTTAGTCTGTTTAGAACATAGACATAACTATCCAGTTTAGAGCAGATTTTATCGATATGTAGTTTCCAGCTGCAATGTTTATCAATAAATAGACCAAGGAATTTAGTTGCTTCTACTTTTTCTATAGCTTTGCCTTTTTGAGTAATATTAAGAGAAAATTGGGTGCTGTTATGAGTTTGAAAGTGTATTATATTTGTTTTATTTACATTTATATTTAAGTTGTTATTATTTAGCCAAGTAGTTACGTTATCTATAGTGTTGTTAATATCTGTTTCGAAAGTATTTTTATTATGGGAGTGAATAAGTAATGTAGTGTCATCAGCATATAAGATGCATTTGTAATTAATTGAGTCTGGTAAGTCGTTAATATAAACTAGGAACAACAACGGTCCGAGTATACTACCTTGTGGTACGCCGTATTCGTTTAATATGTATTCAGAACGATAAGATGTTTTGTGGTGACCAGTTATACTTGGTATTTCAACACATTGGTAGCGATCAGAGAGGTAACTCTCTATCCAATTGAGAGCATTGCCTCTTATGCCGTACTTGTCTAGCTTATTTAAGAGTATCTTGTGTGACACAAAGTCAAACGCTTTGGACATATCAAGAAAGATAGCGACAATTGGAATTTTTTTATCTAGATACTCCGTTATTATTTTAACAAGATTGAAGCAGGCCAAAGTTGTAGAGTAGTTTTTTCTGAAACCGAATTGTTCGGATTTTAATATATTATGTTTTAAAAGGAAGCTATATAAAGTACTGTGTAATGATTTTTCAAATATTTTTGATATTATTGGAATTAAAGTTAAGTGCTGTATAGCATATTCATCCACTCTATGCATCTACCGAGGATAACTATCATATATAGTTAAGAGTTGGCTGTTGTTGTTATCCCTAAAACATAATTTAAAAAAAAATCACTCCGGTCGAGCCGACCCGGCCCATTCATGCCGAAGCATGGCTCTTCCGCTAGTAAACTTGTTTCAGTTTCATATATTTTTTTAAAGAATAATTAATTGCCGATGAGCCATACGCGTAGAATTTTCGTTGAATATGCTGGATCAGTCGGAGTTATTTCAGAGTACTTCAGTGTTTCCAGTCCACAACAGAATAAAAAAGTCGAGGGTAGTAAATAAAATCATATTTCAAAAATGTTTTTTTTATTATAGAAATTCTTACGAACACTATGTATAAAAAACAACACAAAACTATTTACATACAAAATTAAATTCCTTTAAAAACTAATTTCACTATGTGAAACGAAGTATAGGTATCTATGGTTCAATCAACAATGAATCAGTATGTTTCAATCAACATTAATAAATAAATACTAAATTACAAACATACACATTTTGAAAATTACTTAACTAGTTACAATCGCTTGAAATTATTACTTTCTTAAAAGGCAGAAAGACAAATCTATTTAAAAACCACGCAGAGGGTCAGCGGGAGGGGCGGTGAACAACCGAGAGAGAAGAAAGACTTCCTTTTAAAATGATAACCACAAATGGCAACATAACCCTGGTATAATTTGGAAGGTTATACACGACGCAGATTACTCGTCACTATCGTAACCAGCAACGGAACGTGTGTAAGTGTATCATCTAATGCCGGGTATAAACCGAAACGTACAAAACAAACTAACGAAGCGTTAATTTAACCTTCGCTCGCTCTTGTTCGCTTTGTATGTACCAGACATTAGTAGTCGGTATAATAAGAAATCAAAGTGCGCAACTCATCTCCACTGAACGTTACGCGATTGAAATTTAAAAACATTAAACTTTCAATCGGAAAGATGGTTTCAAAAACATACCACCTCGCTTTTATGCTCATTCGAATAAACAACAGAATAGGGACACATCGGTTTGCTTACAGAATAGGGACACTCTTAGTACCTATAGTATGTGACGGTATATGGCGAAACGAATTTATCAAAAATATCGAAAATTTGCGGGTGGATGAAGAACCTTCTACGGAGGAGAGCGTGCACCACTGAGTCAGTCAGCCAGTGACCACGGCCAGTGCAACCTGGTCGAAACGTCAGGCAAATCAAAGGTATTGGGGGTTGTCTTTTAAACAACGGACACAAAGAACACCCATACTCGGGACAAGTATTTGTGGATCACACACATTTTTGTCCCGTGTTGGATTTGAACCTATAACACGCGGCGCAGTGTAGTGCCGAGGCGACCACTGCGCCAGTAAACCATTGCACCATCCGTTCAGGATTGTAGTGACTTCCAGTGACTTTTGACTTTGAAAATACCAGTTGTAGACATATAGTTCTCTTATTGTGATACGCCCAGTTGTAATTGAATTGACAATTCGTTTCCAGGTTATCTTTTAATACAATTATGTTGACGGGAATTAAAGCGATCACGAATTTGAAAAGTATTAAATGTTTGTGAAGTCTCCTGCGACACAGAAATATTCCTAATGCGAGAGTTGCCTTCTTAAAAAAAAAAATAATACAATTTTGTCTTTTTATAGAACTCTACTTGTCATAACTTAAAAAGATTTATACAACATGTATTAGCACTTAGTTATATTTCAGTTATTTTATGTATTAGTTAAGGTACTATGCCATAGTATCTAACTAACTATAGCTAAAAGACACCCAAACTGCACCTATTTGGCAGTTTGATATTTTATAACCTAAAATCAGTTTCTACATAATTTATTATAACTACGTCACAAGAATATGGCGTAAAGTATACATTTGTGTATACATTATAAAAGCTGAAGTTAAAATAGATCTAAAGTATATATATAGTTTATATAGTTATATAATAATAGAGTAAGCGGCAAAAAAAAAAAAAAAAAATATATATATATAGCAAATGAAGAATGAACAAGGGAAGTGTGTGTGATATTGTTGGAATCCTTACATCATTCAAAATAAAAAAACAATATGGCGGCTGTATGACGCGTAATTTATTTTTTGGCAGGGTAGTTGTTTTTTAATATTTTTAAACTAGTAGGTAACTTATTTTCCTCAAGTTTACAAGTTTAGTTAATATATTAGAGGAATCGTAGCTTTTAAATAAATTACATTGTTCGCGCGGCAGTCTATTGTGTCGAATTACCGAGCTCTGATCCACGGCTTACACTCGCGATTTCTGATCCACGGCTTACACTCGCGAGTTCTGATCCACGGCTTACACTCACGAGTTAAGGTTCTAACATGATAATTGTACTATAAAAAGAAAGAAGTCTTGTTCACATCACGGCTGTCAACGCCTTAACAGAGGACGGCAACACAGTTCTGTTAAAAGAACAAACTATTTTTAATGGTAAATTTCGAGAAACCATGTTTAAAACAGCGTCAACAGCGTGGAGTTTCGTGTATGTTCCCGTACGGTATAGTGAGCGCGGAACAGTCATGACAAATAACAAAAAAAAACTGTCAGCAATCTTAACCTATGCACTAAACTAAAGTCGAATTCCTATTAAAGTGTTACCATATTTTTTTACGATATGATCCATGAAAATATAACAGAATAACGTTTTCGTGTTCACGGACTGTGTTTGTACAAAGAATAATCCGAGTTACCTAAATTAAGCTTTTGTACTCCAGATACTGTTGTTTTAATTTCCAGGCTATTTCATATCGTAATCGAGATGCCTGTTAATTATAAGCGTGATCAAATAACATCCCAGTCAATTCTTATGTACTTGGGTTAAATCATCTCAAAATATTGTTGCATTGTATCGAAAATAACACAATGCGTAGTTATGCAAGGGGTTTAAGCGATCAAGGGCCTAGCACCTGTAATGTATCTGTGAATTCGGTAACTTAATAATAAATAAACGTATTTAGCGTCTTTAAGACGCCTTTATAAATGATTATGACTAAATTGCATAAATACAACATAAAATAGGTCAATTTTATCTTAAAAATGCGAATTTCATATTCATATAATACACACAAAATACTTATTCCGTATTTTTATTCTACAGAACGTGTTATTTTCTTATCTCTGTCTCTCTTATCAATGCATTTCAGGAGTAACTTTGAGGCTGATTCGCTCCCGCCCTCTGACGACTTCGATGAGCAAGCGGCCGCTCGTGTTCTCCAACAGTTGATAAATGTCGGTAGCGGTGTGCACGTCGGTACCGTTTATACTGATCACTATGTCGCCTGGCTGGAGACCGCCGCTGTCGAAAAAAAATATAATTAGTATACTATCAGACTCTATGGTACCCAAGGGATAGCACTAGGAGCCGAGGTCGTAAAGCAAGAAGATGGGAAGATGACCTAAAAATGACCTTAGGACCACTTTGGATAAGAGTAGCGGCAAAACAATGGAGAGAGTTGGAGGACGCCTATGCCGTAAGGCAATCCGAATTAAGAGATATTTTATAATCTATGTATTATGTAGTTTTAGTCTTTAAAATATAACTCCATTTTTTTAAATTATGTCTATTTAGTTTTTTACCTAAAAATCTCATTTAAGACAACATACGAAAATGTAAACATTTCGGAAATAAAGGCTTTATTTATTTATTTATTTATCAGACTCTACAACTACCACTCTACTTACCACTAATTGAAATTTAACAACTTCTTGTTAGAACTGTAGAATAACTATATTTTCTGATGAAATACAAGAGCTTATATTGGAATTAATCTAGGTTATCATACGTAGCATGTTACGTAGGTCCTAAGGAATATTAGGAATTTATGAACTTCCGATCTATAACATTATGTTATTATACGTCACAACCTACGTCACGACCTACGCATTACAGATAGAACTTGGTAGATAGCTGGAGACCTGCATTAACACAGGCTACTTTTTATCCCGATATCCCCACGGCATCGGGACTTCGCGGGTGAAACCGGGCGCAGCTAGTAATATATATAATTATATATATATCCCCATAACCATATTTACTTATGTATTTAAATGTTTATTGTTCTCTTGTATGTGAAATTTTATTTTATACTGCCCTTAAATCAATTTCCTATGTTCTTTCCATGCCCTGGTTGCCACAGTGGGTAAGGCTTCCAATTGTGTAAGTCACTTTGCTGTACTGCAGTATTGTACTCGTAATGTTTGAATTTTTAAAATTATTATTAATATATTGCACCATTGAAAAATACTGATTGTTTTATTGCTATTGTTTACATCATAATCGTTAACGAGACTCAAAAATGAAGAGTCATATTTTTCTTATTTATCAAACTATTTTTTTCTGCAGCACTAAGATATCTTTATAAAACGATGACGTGTTTGTTTCGTCTAAAGTTTTTAATCGGCAAAATCAAAGATTTGCCGGACAAAAAGAGAAGATCTAACTATGTGTTATACATTTGGGTCACGGAAGGCTGTTAGTATTAATGTTCATACTCACTTGAAGGCTGGTGATCCGATAATAACTTTCCAAACGAGGATGCCATGTTCGATATCTGAGGGCATCTGAAATGAAAAAAATATTATTATAGCATGAGGTAAATTGATGTATTAAGGAAATGTATCATTGCAAATATTCAACATTGTGGTCCTTCGAGCCAACATGAGTTGTTAGTTTTATTTGTATTAAAAATTTAAACCTCGCATTCGAGAAGTTGCAAAGTTTGACATTTACTCAATTTGATAACGCGGTGAGTGACCCGAATTTTTTCCATAATCAAAATATTAGAGTGATTACATCACACTACATTACTTTAAGACACAAGGGACGCTTAGCTAATCGAATAAAGACTTGGTTTAAGGTCATTATTTAGTTTTAATAAAAAAAATGCTTATTGCTTCATACCTCAGGATTTCTCATCCGGAGTTCCATTAATATATTGGGAGTCAGTGATAGCATTGTGATGCCGAGATAACGCCGCGACACTTGCGGTGACTTCGTTTTCCCTGTGGATAAATCTAATTACCATGAAATATTAAAATTCAGTATAAAAATAATCTCATTTAAGAAAAATCCACACGACAATATAAAGCCAGAAACATCAAGAAGACAGGAAACTAGGATCTTATAAACAAAACGTGGACTTTTAATCAATCAGTGCAATTCGATCGAATTACACTGATTGATTGTCACGGGTGGACTCTGTCTCACGATTGTGTGCAATTCGTTCGAAATGTAGGGTAACCAAAAAAGGTATTGTATCTTATAAATATTAATAGCTACAAATAGTGAAAAGTCTATTAAGATTTTTTTTTTAAATGAAAATATATGTATAAAAAAAATATGAAATGAAAAATGTGCTACTTGTCACTTGCACTTAATAAAATGTTTATAAGCCATACCAGAAGACTCTCACAGTAAATCCTTACTAATATTATAAATGAGAAAGTAACTGTCTGTCTGTCGCCCTTTCACGCTAATACTACTAAATCTATTTAAATGAAATTTGGTACACAGACAGTCTAGAGTCTGAGAAAGGACATAAGTTACTTTTTAATGCGAAAAAAGGGGTATAAGGGGTTGAAAGGTGGGGATGAAAAGTTGTATGAAAGTATCGTCCTATTTCACACGCACGCACACACACACACACGCAAGCACGCACGCACGCACGCACGCACGCACGCACGCACGCACGCACGCAGGCACGAACGCACGCACGCACGCACGCACGCACGCCCACACGACCGCACGCACGCACACGCACACGCACCCGCACACGCACACGCACACGCACGCACGCACACACACAGACATGTCAAACTTTTAATACCCTGTCGTTTTTACGTCGGGGGTTAAAAAGAAAAATAAGATATCCATCCAAATCAATTCCAAATGATTTTAACATAATTTAGATACCCGGTACTAAGTTTAAAGCACATAAATCGACATGCATTATATTAACAATGAATTTACTTACTCTTAGCGAGAAACTCCTTAACATAATCGATGGGGATAGCGAACGATATACCAGAAGTGACTTTCATGCTGTTGATGCCTATAGCTTCACCGTCGAGGTTGACGAGCGGTCCGCCACTGTTTCCGAACGTGATAGGAGCGTCCGTCTGAATGTAGACCATGTCTTTGCCTGAAATTACAGAAAAACACATATTTTACCAAATCTATTTTTTAAGCAAATTTTGCGCACTCAGAAATGTGAAATTTTAATGTTTAAAGTTTGTATCTATAAGAAGTGCAGTAAGCTTAAAAAAGAAAATCAATTTATAAGTTTTTTTTATGGTATAGGAGGCAAACGAGCAGACGGTTCACCTGATGGTAAATGACGCCCATGGGCACCTTCACCTTAAGAGTCTCAAGTGCGTTGCAGGCCTTTAAGGTGGGAGTAGGGAAGGGTGGAAGAGGGGAAGAGGGGGGAGGGAAGAGTTAGGGCCTCTGAGGCCGTGGTATCACTCCGGTCGAGCCCATACTTCGCCACGTATGGGCCATACGTGGCGAAGCATGGGCTCTCCCACGACAAAGGATGGCTCGCTCACGATAAATATTATGCGAAAAAGGCTACACGAAGTTACAGGCGTCCGGGTATATATTTAGCCTATCATGTACGGAAAATCTTTGCACTAACAGTACAGTAAGGTGCAAAAAACCTGTGACGTCATACTTTACTTTGCATCATTGACTTTTAGGATACGTATCCACTAGGCAACAAAAAGCTGAATGTGTTCGGCAACGTTGCATAACAGCGGGCAACGTTGCCAGATGGCGCGCATGACATGACGCTCGGCTTGTTGTTTATGTTGTCTTGTTGTTTATGTATCCATACGTGCAACATGCAGTTGAGCATCAAAGTTTGTCAAGTGGAGACGTACGCGCAACAATGTCGATTATGTGGTCTAACGAATGCGTACTTAAACTTATTTAATTGTATGACAGCTTTGAGTATTTGTTCCCACAAACACCGCTCACAATAAATATATAAATAAATTTAAAAACACAATGCATGAGAGTCTATTTGCAAAATATTAGATATGCAAATGATTACAAACCGGTCCACTGAAAAGAGAAATAAAAATTTAAAATGAAAAAACGTCATGTAGCGCGTCAATTTGTGGCCTAGTGGATACGAGGCTTTAATTTTTGATTCCACAATTAAAAATAATAACAACATAAAAAAAAACGAATCAGATTTTTCAGTCTTATATGTATAATACGCGGGAAACCACTGGATACGGGCAGCGCAGGTGTGAACGTTGTGGCGATGTTTGGGGGAGGCCTATGTCCAGCAGTGGCCGCTGACTGAGCTGACTGGCCTGGTGGCCTAGTGGTTAGTGACCCTGACTGCTATGCCTTAGGCCGTGGGTTCGATTCCCACCTGAGTCTGGGTGTTCTTTATGTCCGTTCTTTGTATGTTTGTAAAGTCCCCCGCGACACAGGAGTAATTCCTAATGCGGGAGTTGTCTTTTTTAAAAAGAAAAAAAAGAAAGAAATGTCGGCGTCAACCGGTTGAAACGATGATGATGGTGATGATTATGATGATGATGGTGATGATGATGATGATGAAGCACTATTTACTATTTAAAGGTGTACAATAAAGAGAAAGCCTATAGAGTTTTCACTTCAGAAATTACAAAAGTCAAAAAAGCAATCTCTTTTTTCCCGGGTTAAACGTGCGCCCAAAAGTTGGCAACATCCTACATCGGTTGTTGCGGGATTCCCCCATTTACCCTTCATTTGGGCCCCCCAACTAATTTTGATACAGGACCCCTCCAAAGCACGCTACGCCACTGGTTAGTACTTATAACATTGTTAAAAGGCACATACCTCTCAAGCCAAGTTCTTCACTGGCCCTTTGTGTGGAACTCACAACACCCGCCGTTACTGTGTTACTCAAAGCTAGAGGACTGCCCATGGCTACTACCTGGAAATGACCAATTATGTATATAGTAAATGTTTGGTTTGCATTCTCAACTAAACCAGGTACCACTTTACTAGGGATTGGGAATTCCCGACAATTTCAAAGTCCCGGGACACAAGACAGCCTACAATCAAAGTCCCGAGAATTCCCGGGATTCGAGACTTTTAAGACAATTTTGTTGCTTCGAACAACTGAAACTCCTTTATTAATTTTGCTCGTGTTTTTTTTCCCGAATCTCTGATACATTTTCTTGGATATTTTTTATTGCTTGTTCCATTTGATTTACAAAAGACTCGTCAAGTAATTATTCATTAAACTAACAGATGGCGCGAAAATAAAAATGATTACATAACAATTTTGACAACCTTGTCTCGTCTCGAGTCTCGACAGGAAAGTCCCGGGACTCGAGACAACTAAAATTACGAAAAGTCCCGGGACTTCGAGACACGAGGCGTCCCGGGACCCAAACCCTACACTTTAAATTCTACAGCGCTAGAAGTAGGACGTGTAGGCAGAGTTTCAATCAGTTGGTCGTCGCGCACCTCCCCGTCTAACCGTCTAATATCTACGTTATAAAGCAATGCACTTATTATTATTTACTAGCTGTGCCCCGCGTATATACATTTATATTTTTTGCGCGGAAACCTAATTCTTTTTCCGAAATAAAAAGTAGCCTAAGTTACTTCCTTTTAACACCAGCTATCTGCCAGTGAAAGTCTTGTGGAAATCGGTCAACCCATTACGGAGATAAGACGGAACAAACAGACAAAAAATTTACTGTACTGTGTAGACATTGGGACGCATTTAGTAAAAAGCTGTTATTACATTACAAACAGACACTTCAATTTTATTTATTTGTGTAGATTTATTAAACGAGGTAATTGGTTAAAATTTACAATCATCTATTAACAACCTCAGGGTACGTCGTAAGTGAACCAATCTATTAAAACAAGAAAAAAACTGCTTTAGTGTGTGACCAGTGTATAATCCCACTAATATTATAAATGTGAAAGTTTAGATGGATGGATGGAAGGATGGATGGATGGATGGATGGATGGATGGATGGATGGATGGATGGATGGATGGATGGATGGATGGGTGTTTGTTACTCTTTCACGCAAAAATCACTGAACCGATGGCTATGAAACTTGGTATGTAGATAGCTGGAGACCTGGATTAACACATAGGCTACTTTTTACCCCGATATTCCCCCGGGATCGGGACTTACGCGGGTGAAACCGCGGGGCGCTGCTAGTTTATTATATGTAGCATAGCAACACTGGAAGCGTGGATATTATTTTTTCGCGTTATGACGTGCATTCGCGTTATATTCAGTCACATATGACATATATACACAAATAAATAAATATGAATTGTCTGTACTCTGTTTGTGATGTCAAAACAACAGCTTTTTACGAAATGCATTTCAAGGCCTTAAACAAAAAAAAAATTGTTTTTGTGTCTGTCTGTTCCGGCTAATATTCAGAACGGCTGTAATGATTTGCACGGGACCTTAACCGCCAGATAGAGCTGATGTTATAAGGAGTAACACAGGCTACTTTTATCTTAGGGAAACAATTAGGGTTCCGCACAAGAAGTATAAATACACCCGAGCGAAGCCGCGGCAGGCACAGCTACTGAATATTAAACTACATTGTACTAAAATAAATAATGGGGTAAAATGTTGTTCTATCTGTATGTTGCAATTTTTGTTTAATTACCATCGGAATGAAATAATTCATGTAGTAATTTCTAGTTACAACCAGGTGCATCAGAAGCCATAGCTTCTGATGAACGAAAGTGTGATACATTAAAAATAATAGTTAAATATTTAATTTAGACAAACAGTTCAAAATAATCTTTTTAAAACCTTGAGTACAATGTGCGGTCTAATCGCTAAAAGCGTTTACTATCACGCAACCTTTGGATAGCGATAATAACAGAAGTATTTAATAAAACATAGTTGATGGCGTTCTATAGAAAGTACTTATAAACGGAAATAGCTACGGACTCATATATTATATACATTTTATGTATGATAAAGTTCGTAGATATGACGATATGATATGAATCATATGATAAAAAAAACATGATATACAACAATGCTTTCAAGATGTTATTGAATCTGCCGAGGTTTTGTAGCGCCTCAAATATGTTCGCGTTATGCAATATGCCTATATTGACGATGACTTCTACGCCATCATAAGAAAGCGGAGTGCGTCAATGTCCACTCGACTGCTAGGCAGCACCAATGGCATCCTGAGAGTATTGTCCGAGAGATTGGACCTTCCAGTCCTACAAAGATGGATGCGGCTGCATGCTAGCGCATCCCCACGATTCTTTTTGTGATTTGTTATTGTTTGTAATGTAGAACTAATGTACAAAGCCGCAAAAATATCTCCCGAGGGAATAAAACAATATGTCCAGAGCAAGACAATTTATTAGACTACTTAGCTCAGAAGGTCATTCGTAAGAGAATCTTAACATCGCCACCTAGAAACGACCGTAATTATACAACGCCATCTATCCAGCATTATAGGTCCAAATAAATGATATTTTGTCTTTAAAATAAATCATTAGACTAAACAACTAATATAGTTGTAAGATCATTGTTACTAACACATTTATGGATCAATATCCGAAATAAATTATTAGTATTATAATTATTGATATTTAAATGATTTCAAAAAGGAGGTCTTCAATTCGACTGAATATTGTGTGTATGATTCGCGATATATTCGCTATTTGTGAATAGTCTTCAATAATTATTTTTATAACTTCATTTAATTGATTGAAGTCAATGTTTATTTGATTAAATTTGAAGGTATTCCATCTCTAAGGGTCGAAAATTAAGGGATTAAAATTACAGATTATTATGATTTAAGCACATTACCAACTTTTTTAAACATTAATTATATGTATTCCATTTAGGTCCCACTGAATATTCTCAAAGAAGTAATCGTCACTATAATCAAAATACACCTCAGTAGTCACCTCCAAAACTATTACCAAGTCTAGTACCAGACATATTGTTTGTATGAAACACAAATAGTTGTTCTCAAACCTGTGTACTTTATGTACAACTGATACTTGATAATCAGGTATAAAAATTCCTAGTCCAAAAGATATGAATAAATATTAATGTAATACAAACCCACTCGCCAGGCTGTATATCAGCTGAAGATCCAAGTTTCATTATTGGTAAACCCTTGACAGGAATGCGGAGGGTGGCTAGGTCAGATTTCATATCAACATCTTCTACAAAGCCTGTATGCATGGAACCGTCCTGAAAATATACACAAAGAATACTATTCACCATTTAACAATAAATAGAGATTATCCAAATCATTACTATGTTGTAACTACATGAAAAAATAAAGGTCAATCCATATGCAACTCCAATGAAAATATTAATAGCTTCAAACGGCAATAAAACAAATAAAGTTTATAAAGAATTGTAATGCTACACTTTTATGCATACCAGTGACATGTGTTGCAAGTGGATAATGTCACTGTAGTCAGTAGAAGACCAACGAGAAGGAAGAGAAAAATTATCTGGCACTAGTAATTAAAGTAATATTTATTAATGTATGTGTATCTATTTCAAGAAAACTTAACTAAGCTCAGACCTAATCCTTACTATTATTATAAATTTGAAAGTAAGGTTTGTTTTTTACACTTTCACACCTAAACTACTGAACCGATCTTCATGAATTTTGGCATACACATAGTCAGGAATACAAAAAATTATATAGGGTACATTTTATCCCATAAAAATATACTGTACTCGAGAGATAGTGAAGTGATTGACAAAATTGACATAAATGCAAGTGAAGTCATTAGTGAAATCTAGCGACATATATGCTTGGCGTGGCATAGCAGCATTGCACCATATATGATCATATTTGTATACTTGGATATAGCAGGCTAGACTATGGATAGTGCAGTATTTTAGGCAGTAAAGTATGGTGGATATATTCCACCATACTTTACTGCTTAATACTTAGTCTCGAAACAATCGGAAAACATCCCGATTGTTCAATGGCTAATTATGTTAGTCATATGTAGGCCTGCCATAACTTAAATTGTCGACACCGGACAAAAACTCAAAAAACCCCGCACACATGGGTGAAATCGAGATTCTTTCCCGGATACCTTAAAAAAATGCCCAATCTATTTTTTTTATTGATTTAAACAGCTTGTTAACAAGTCATCTACCAATATTATAATTTTCCCCTGGCAGTGTCCAGGTTTTGGTTTTATGAAAACTCCGTCCGGACACTCCCTGGACGCCCTCTAAAATAGGACAAATCTGGGAAAACCTGGATGGATGGGCAACCCTACCTTTAAATAATAAATTAACTTAGGATAACTAACCACTAAAGCAATTATAATCATATATGCAGCACATTTAACAAACCTTACAAACCTACTAACTTTCATCATTACCATTTTGTTTTTAACTATTTGTTAGTTGTCCTAGTCATAGCTGGTTAATCCTTACTAATATTTTAAATGCGAAAGTTACTCTGTCTGTCTGTGTCGTCCTTTCACGTCAAAACTACTGAACCGATTTAAATGAAATTTGGTACACAGATAGTTTAGAGCCTGAGAAAGGACATAGGCTACTTTTTGATGCGAAAAAATTTATGTAAGGGGTTTAAGGTGGGGATGAAAAGTTGTATGGAAGTATCATCATATTTAAAGCTAGAAGCTTGAAACTTATTTTTTAGGCTGTTGATTCGAAATAAATACACTATTCCACGCGGACGAAGTCGCGGGCACAGCTAGTATGTCATATTTCTCAGAAAAATATTCTAATGATGAACAGATCATTGGTCTGAGCCCCTAAAGTATCAACATGCAGTATTCCATACTTTATAAAAACATGTTTATCAAAAAAAAAATCTTACAAGTGACCTGAACACTTCATTGCTAAATAAAATATTTACTAAAGCTAAAAAATTAGGTTTGTTTTACAGTATTGCACAAGAATACCTTTACTTAAGTAAGATCACTCACCATTAACCGAACATTTACTAAGGCGTTGGGCTTATTCACAACGACGTGAGCGTTCGTCAATATCAACCCATCTTCTTTTACTATGAATCCAGAACCGTTCGACAAAGTTACAGGCTGGCCAGTGAACAAATCAAGTCTACGAGTGTCTTTTATCTCAATATACACTACAGATGGGGCAGACACAGCCACCACATCAGCAATAAAATTATACTTCTGTCTTCTACCTTTTAAATCAGTAAAACCAGTCGCTGCAATCAATTTTTCTTTAACACTAACATAACCTATAACTGCTGCGGTTACCGCAAAAATTCCAAAATAACTGTTTCTATTATCACGACTGTTATTATATTTATTAGAGCCTTGGATTACACGACAGGAACATCTGTAATTTATATTTAAAACAGGCTTAATTTGAATTAACCGAGAAAATCTCGAAATATTCATTGTTGATAGTGAATTGTCAATAAGATTGCGAAACTGTGACATTAGCAATATGTCATTGTAAGGATTAGAGTAATCCTCTACGTATTGATGATACAGTTGTAACGTTTTAACTATGTTATAATGTTAATTACTACAGATAAAAAATATCGTGAACGAATGCTAAATATTCATTCAAATATTTAAAAACAATGATTAATTATATTCTTGGCGATAAATCTTATTTTGTGTTGTGTCAAATTAACATATTAATGCAAATAACGTAAACAAAAGTCCACTTTCAGGGTACACCAAACAAATCGATTGCAAATATCGCACGATGGACCTGCCAAGTTCATCACATACCTATGATCCCCAACACAGCTTTCATTTCCGCTACAAACTCACAACCTGCTTAGTAGGGCCAGGTCCACTCTGCAGTGTAGGTATAAAGCTACAAGTACACGGCGTGGTCGACTAATCGTGCCAAAACTCAGTGGGTTGCCGCGCGCCAGCCGGGCCGCATGTTAATTCGATGCTATCGATTTATTAGCCTAGCCTAGGTTTATTTGTTCACAACAATAGAGTAATAGGCACATAAAATACTGGTAATTAAATATTCAGATTAATTCATTACTTAAAAAACACAACCCTAACGTCGCGGCGTCGTCAGAACATATAAGAGTTACGCGATAGAAAGAAAGGCAACTTCGAGGTGAATATTAATTAGCGCTGTGCGACAATGCGACCTGAATTGCAATTTTATTGTGTCGGAACAAGAGTCGCTATTTATTTAAATGATTTGGCGAAGTGGAACTTCTGTACTTGTACTATTATGTATTCTGTGGTTCTATATAAAAATTTGATACTACCACAAACTGTTTTGTGATGTGGATGAAATGTCAAAAGGAAAAAAGGAACCCTTCAATGAATACCTAGGTACTTTTCCGTCTGTGTTTATCTATCTGTCTGTAAAGATCTTTTTCTCAGGAACCCGTGGAGGCATAAATTTGAAGTTAACATCAAATACTTATGCATGCGGTCTGCGGTCCCTTGAAACTGTAAATAATCATACTTTTAGGTCAACGCAATCAAAAGATACGGCCATTTACGTCAAGGGACCGCTGACATAATAATTTGATGTTAATTTTAACTTGATCCCTCCACGAGTTCCTAAGGAAAGGGTCTTGACAGACACACAGACAGACAGATAGATATAACAACAAATTAACGACTTTCGGATGTTTTTTTAGTTGTGGTGCTTCTTGCCAATTTTCATGATTCTAGGTCAATAGGAAATAATACCCTATAGGTTTTGATTTACCTGCGAATTGAAATTTGATGAAATCTAAGGCTTTAAATGCCGTATCTTTGGATTGCGTAGACTTAGAAGCTTGATTTTTTTACAGCTGCAAGGGACCGCAGATATACGTATTTGGTATTAATATCAACTTGATGCGACAACGGGTTCCTGAGAAAAATGGTCTTGACAGACAGACGGACAACAAAGTTATCTTATAAGGGTTCCTTTTTTCCTTTCGAAGAACGGAACCCTAAAAAATGCAAGAATATGTTACTCTTGTTTACCTACTTGTTGACCTTCGCAATTCTCAACTTGACCTAAGGCGGGAACGAAAACAGCGGAGTTTGAACTAGTTCATGGAATATGTAGTACTTTACTAGTGATTTATGATCAATAAAAGAAAGGTGGTTACACAATGTAACTTGTTATTGTCCTCTCCGAGCAATTATGCGTACCTAGTTTTTCTATAGGTTGTTAATTTTTTTGTTATACCTAGCTGGAAATATTGATGTGTAGGTACCTATATGAATCTATCCTACGTAAGTTTTTTTGGGATAAAAAGTAGCATACCAGACTACGTCTGTGCCAAATTTCATCCAGATCCGTTCAATCGTTCTGACGTTATTCAGTAACAAACAAACATCCATCCATACAAACTATCGCATTTATAACAGTAGTAAGATAAAGCTTTGATTTTCGTGTTACTCACATTTTCGACAGAATAAAAAAACAATAAAACTAAAGCGGCAAAGACAAATAAATACACCCATAATAGACTTGTATTGGAAAAGGTATTTAGTAGCATCACTTGCGTAGTGATGATAGAGTAGGGTCGCATGAACTGGACAGGTTAGGGGTCGTCCAATAATCACGTGATGTTTTTTTTAACAACTTTTTAACCCCCCGTCTCCCCTGGCGATACTTGGTGAGGTTTTAGACTAACCCCACCGCCCCCCGTAGTTAAAATCACGTGTATATTTTAAGTTCAAAATATATTTAAAATTTTCAAAATATTGTATGATAAATAGTGATATTTCGTGATTTTTTCGAACCCCCCCAATTTTCGATTTTTTAAAGCTCTAAAGGGGGGTCCGCTTTCGAGCCTCACGTGATTAATGGACAATCCCTTATCAACGAGAGAGTGACACGACTGCTTTTTTTAATTTTTATTTTAGCTTCACTTGTAACTAGGTACCTACCTTTGTAAACAAATCTTGGGAGTCAATCGTAACCCACTTCTTATTGTCGTATTAAACTTTGTATGTATATGTAGTTTGAATGACAATACTATAGGTAATTTGTCATTTTGGTGCTGATCGGAGCCAGTAGGTGAATAGTAGAAGTCTTCATTGGCTACTAGTAAACCCCTCAAGTTTGGGCTCATATGATTCGTGTTGACGTGTCCAATAGATTGGGTTGGTGACGTCACGATGGTCTGATGATGAAGCCAGGAGGTGTACCTTTAGAGGAACTCTTTTTTACTTTTTAATTTGATTCAATAATAAAGCGTGTTTTTCTAGTTCTACTAAACTATAACAGTCTTACTACAAAACCGTGTTTAACACATGTTTAGTTAGACGCTGCCTAACTCGATGCGTGTTCCATATAATATGCAGTGGCGGCCTTAGGGGGTGGCAAGCAGGGCAACCGCCCGGGGCCTCGCTCTTGCAGGGGCCTCGCGCCCTCGCACAACCACCCACGGAGAAAAATCTCTTTGCTGGCTCAAGTTAAAACTGCTATATGAAACTACGTGGGAGTCGATAGGCCGTTAAATATCAACTAAGCGATATATGTAATGATTTGAAAGATTTACCGGAAAATAAAACAGATCGTCAATTAGTTAGTGAATACCGTTCAATAGAAAAGTAGGAAATTGACATAAAAGTTTTGTCAATTCCTATGTACAATTTTTTAAATTGCATTTTTCATTAAGCATTAGCATTAAATATAGGTTCAATTCACATAAATTCCTCAAAGGACAATAGGGCCTCGCAAAGATCTATCGCCCGGGGCTTCGCAAAGATCTATCCGCCCGTGGCCTCGCAAAGATCTATCGCCCGGGGCCTCGCAAAGATCTATCGCCGGGCCGGCCTTAGGCATTGCGAGGCCCCGGCCTCGCAAGCCTAAGGCCGCCCCTGATAATATGGTAACCCTAGGAAACGTTTCGTTACGTGAAGAACTGATTTTGAGAAACAAATATATTTATAATGAAAGTTTTAATTCAATAAAAATCTACATTAAATAACCATATTTAATATAGAACACGCATCGAGTAAGGCAGCGTGTAACTAAACATGTGTTAAACACGGTTTTGTAGTAAGATAGTAATTATTTATATCTGTAATTGTCTAGAAGCAGGACTGTTTTTCACGTTAATTGTATGAAAAAGATGGATTAAGTGCATTAAGTTCTGCAAGGATCGACCTTGCAGAATTAAGTAGCCTGATTGCAAGGTTGTTCAAACCAATTCTTTTGTTTTTTGTATCTGTAAGAGTGCATACTTAATACGAATATGCATGTCCACGAGAACAGGAAAGGTTTCAACCTATCTATTGCTTATTTATCTGTGAAGATCCTGCCTGGTAGGTACTTGGTTAGAAAATCTCTTCGAAGATCTGAAAGATGTTTATTCAGAATTTTCTGCGCTTTTCTCAGCAAGAGTTGATATGAGTGACATCTTGTAGCTTGAGCTACGCGAAAAACTACTTATCTGGACGAATGGCGCAATTGTTTAAGTGGTCACCTCGCCACTGCGCCGCGCCGAGTGTTGTGGGTTTAAATCCCACACGGGACGATAATTTGTGTGATGCACAAATAGTTGTCCCGAGTCTCTTTGTGTCCGTTGTTTGCATGTTTGTGAAGCCCCCCGCACACAGGAATATTCCTACTACAGGAGTTGTATTTTGTATAAAAAATAAAAAAATTACAATAAAGAAGTCAGTTCTCACAGATAGGTAATCTTTTTGTGCAGTATGGTGAACTTTAAACGTTTGGCACCGTCAAGACCAGCCGATTGCATAAAATGTTTAAATGTTGTTGATTGATTACACTGAAGTTTTTGGTCGTATGCGGTATTTATTAAAAAAAATCGGTTAAATGTTCTGTTTACTCATGGTGATGTCATTTTTAACCAAGAAAATGTAAAATTTTAAAAAGAAATTGATGAATGATTCGGTACGGTGTGTCTCTTACATCCTGTATTTTTAGTTGGTAAAAAAGGGTATGAAAGGAAAACACAAAAAGATGTGTAAAGGATAAATAAAAACAACTTCCTGGTTTATAAATAGTAAATATATTTCTATCGTTTCCAATACAATTATATAACACAAATAACTACGTAGGTATATTAAACATTAATTCTAATACTATATAACAAATGTAGCTTATTTCTAAATACAAATAGGAACTATAACTATTTACAAAAATGACTTACAGATTACAGATAAAAAATGTTTAATAAAAATATGTTACAACATTTTTACAGTCAAATCAGATCGATATTCTAGAGCATTCAATTAACTATTCTTGGCAATTTGGGGAGCGACTGATGTAATTATAACATAAACTGATAAAAAATTCCCAGATGTTAATTTGAATTTTTAAACCTTCAAATGAAAACATAAGTACCTACCTACAGGAATATTATTATTTTACTTATATACGTATCTCTGTTCCGCTTTTACATGTTACTAGTTTCATAACATGGTAGACGTCTGTCAAGTCAAAATAGTCAAATTTTAAAGACTCTTTAAACGTCAAAACTGTAACTTCGGGACACTTTTGTATGAAATACCTAGGTGTCATACCTAGGTATTTCATACCTTTATGTCACACCTTATTGTTGACAAATCATATGAATATTCATTTCAAGATTATAAAATAAATTAAAAACGTTAAACAATTTCACTTTTTTTTATTCTAATAAATTTTTTTGCACGACTAATTTATTACGTATCTACCCAATACTGAGAACTTTGTATTGCATAAAATACCTTCTCCTTGATTAGACCGAAGAATGTTATATTACATGCAAATGACTTAAGCAGAAAAATCTATCAATGTAAAGAGTCATTTGATGAGAAATAAGGGCAGTGTAGACTTTATTATATTTTAACTTTTATATTAATTAGCCCAAGTATTGTTTTATATTGTGCCATCTTTGTTGCACTCGATGACGCTAATGTATGCGCGAGTAGGACACTCTTAACAACAAAAATATAGCTAGCCCCATCTAGTAAGAAGACCCTATATTAATGATAATGATATGGCCAAACGATCGGTCAGTTTTAAATAGCTATATCATGAAGTACGACCATTTGATGATATCGTCGGACACTTCAAGTGGTCGATTCTAAGATCTGGCCATGACATAGCATAACACGACTCATGTTGTTTATGTTTAAAGAACAGACCATTAATTTCCAAAAACGAACGGAGGCTAGATGGAATCTAGTGTAGTACTATTTGGTTTCCTAATAACTTTATTAGGAAACAGAAATATTAATGTTAAATTTCAAATACAAATAATGTTATAATTTAGATCAGAATGACTTAATTCTGATCTAAACTACAACATTATTTGTATTTAGAATTTATGTATTACGTTTATCGACTTATTTATTGGTAGCCTTGGATTCGAGGCTGAGGGTGTTCAGGCGTTAAATTTGTGTTTCTAACAGGATCACGGAAGTTATTAACCAGAGATATTTCGCTGACAACATTTCTTATATATTATCATAAAACTGTATAAGAAAAGTGTTTTACATATTTATACGTTTATTAAGTCTACAACTATACTATACCCCTGAAGGTCGATATTCTTCATTTCTTCTGGTTGCAGCAGACTTTTTTTTGACTAGTTTAAATTTTTTTAAAGATTTTTTAATTTGGCAATTGGAAAAGGCTGTGCGTTTTTAATGCCTGGCTTGTTTCGCAGAGACGTATCAATTGATTTGCGAGCCAGCCAATTACTTACACAAATCAATGATTTGAAAATTTGACATTATTAAATATGTTTTTATTTAAATTTTACAGAGAATGTTATTTCAAAATCTTTACTCTAAAAATTTTTGAGAGTATTACTATAGAAGTATTAGTATTAGATAATCTCTAGGTTCAGCAAGTTGCCTTTCAAACAAAAAAAACCTAAATCAACATCAGGCCATCCGTATAGGATCTATGAGGCCACAGACAGACACTTAAATATAAACGTTAAACTTATAACAACCTCCGACGCAAAAAAGGTCTTTTTACGTCGGAGGTTAAGAAAAACCAAACGGTGTATCTATATTTGAAGAGGAAATACTGGAAATTTACTTTTACCACAATTTTATACTTGTATTAATCGAAATGTAAGCAAGGTCTCAATCAATAATCATATCGGTGACAAAGGGCGAGGGCTTCTTTAAATTTGTCCATAGCACTTGTGGGTTTAAGTTTTAAAACGTAGTACAGAGATGTATTCCTGGATCGCGAACATACAATTTACGGAAAAACAAACACACAGTAGGCTTATAGTAAGCGAGTTTCGGTGCCTACAATCACTTACCAGTAAAGTGGGTATTATTCGTGCTTTGAAAACCAAATAACGTGGATATCAAATACTCAGTATACACTATAAGTATTTGTGGGGTACAAATACTTATAGTGTATACGGAAAATTTTTATTGTCTATTTGTAACCACTGATTAATTGTTATTCATACGAAGCTCTTTTTTGGTGCTAGAGTAGATTTTGATCGTCTTCGTTAAAATAAAGCGAGATCGCGATCCCTGATGGCTGAAGTAGCGTCGTCGGGGCGACGAAAAATTTTAAGAGTCCGATAAATACATTCTTAAATTCTCTCATTTCTATACAAAAATACAAATACATTTTAATGTCTACTATCTATTTGGTATATTAAAATCGATTAGGTACAAAACAAATAAGCCTAATTTACGCCGTAATTTTCACAAAAAGAAAACAACATGAATTTACTAAATTGGCAATTTTTTTTTAATATTACATAAGGTAAGGTTCCTATTCAGGATTTGAATTTAGCTATCCAAAAATATAATTTATTTTAAAAGTAAATATTTTCATAATTAGATATGTATTTAAGTCAACTTAGGAATCTCATTCAAATCCATGAATAAAAATTAAAAAGGTAAAAATTTTGGCACTCGCAAATATTTTTGCAAAAATTAGGCAATTACCCACATTTTAGAGAAATCATTAGCTCCACTCGAAATGAATACCATCACCATTCATTACTCCATTACCGTTTAGTTTACCATTCACTGATTTACCGTTAGCCACCCCGTTTCCATTAGCCACCCCGTTTCCATTAGCCACTCCGTTTCCATTAGCAAACCCTTCTGGGTGGTAAGTGTAAAACACTGAACAGAAGACTGAATCGTCTCGTGGTAATTCGTAGTTGACATGCTTCGCCGCAAGCCAAGCTGCTCCCAATGCAGATGAAACTCGAAGTCTTACTAACTCGAATTCAGTTTTTACCTGGAATTAAATGAATCAGATTACGTCAAATGACAAAATCTTTCTCTATCTCAATATAAACTATCGCGACGTTAGAGAAGCGGAAAATGTAAATAATATGGTCCTACTACCATGCAGGATAAATAGAGTTCAGAAAAAGATAGAAATTGAAGTAGGTAAGAGACTGATAACAGTATTATAGGAGCGCAAAGTATCCAATCGGCCAGTTTCCAATTTGTCTAGAGAACTGGACGCATGCGAAAAACTTCCATCAGCGGGAGTAATATGCTAGACTTCCTACTGGACTCGATTGGTTGGACTATTTGTTTTATTTGAGCCGCTCCTTTGAAAGCCGTCGTTGTTTCGCGAGAAGGAGGGGGGGGGGGGGGTGAGAGAGAGACAGAGGGATGGGGAGCAAATCTCGGAACGTGTCTGCCGAAGCAACAATTGACTGAATTTGGAATCTCAATTGTCTGAAGTTACGAACCTGCTTCCGTGCTAGCTCCTTCAGCACTCCAGGCTTGAGTATATCCCAGCTGTTCCACACTGAGCCAACGCAGACTACACGCAGACGCTTAGCGGAACCGCGTTTTGCGAGAGCAGCCATGTGACCCGCGAGTTTGGCGCCCGCGCACTTGAACAAGTTTAGCGATAGAGGGTCGCCTTGGTACGCTAACGAAGCTAATTTTGATGTCACACCTGTGGAATTAAGAAAATGGAAATAGATTTTTCACTTTTTCAAATAGCAAACACTTGTCGGTTTTGACTGCTCGAACATTCTCTCTGGTCCTGCAGCTGCCATTTGACGAATAAAAAATTTTTGTTTCTTTCATACTTACCAAAGTGCTAAGCTATAAAGTGACCTGCTCTGTGCCTGTGCTAGTGAAAGAAGAGCCTACTCTATGCTTTGAGCACAGAGTAGGCTCTTCTTTAAAATATGAATACTTCAAATATTAACCTCATTCAGTACCAGAGGGTCAGCCCTGGGGCCCAGATAGCATGTGGTTTCCTGCCACCCTAAGTGTGACCTTTCATGGAAGGGAAGGGTTTTCCCAGCACACGCAATGTTGGCAACACCGCCAATTATTTTACAAATCCGTAAATTCAAGTCAAAGGTTTTTTTTTATGGTATAGGGGGCAAACGAGCAGACGGGTCACCTGATGGTAAATGACTACCGCCGCCCATGGGCACCTGTAACTCAAGAGTCACAAGTGCGTTGCCGCTCTTTAAGGTGGGAATAGGGGAAGAGTGGGAAGACGGGAGCGGGGGATTAGAGGGGAGGAGAGGGGGGAGAGGGGAAGGACAGGAATAGGGGAGAGGGCAGGATTAGGGTCTCCGGTAACCTCACTCACGCGGCGAAAAGCAATGCAAGCATTGTTTCACGGCCGGTTTTCTGTGAGGTCGTGGTATCGAGCGGAGTCGAGCCGGCCCATACGTGCCGAAGCATGGCTCTCCCACGTTAATTGGGTGTGGTGGTGGTAAAGGTGATTTGCATTACACTTACTAGCAAACATACTCTTGTCGAAGTGTTTATAAGTGTGTGGAAGCAAATCTGCTCTGGTATCAGCATCAAAGTGTTCTCTGATGACTTCCCACACGCGATCTGTTCCATAGGGCGAAGGTTCCAGGCCGTCGACGTCATCAAAAACTGTTTTCACTGCTTTGTGAGCTATCCAGTATGCTGCAAAAAGTTAAAAGATTTTGAACCAGTTTTGTAGTGTTGGGCTCTGTAGTAAGGAATAGCAGAACTTTTAGGGAATCTTTGAATCATAAATTTATTTTATTATTTAGTATTTTGACATTACAAACAGACACTTGAATTATTTTTATAGAGAATAAGTAATCATGATGTGGTATGTGGTACATACCGCCGCCTTCATCTCCCAGGATATATCCCCATCCACCACAACCATACTGCTGACCATCTGGAGTCCTTATGAGAGCGTTAGATCCCGTACCTGGAAGGGATGTAGAAAAGTTACTACAGTGGTCTAACATAATTATTATGTCACCCCGTGAAGGAACAGATTTTTTATGTGAATAAAAATATAGAATAATTTATTGTATCCTGATTATACATTCACGTCTGTATAGCGGTCCCTAGACGATCATACGGCATGACATGCATTACGTGCTGTCATGCATGCATGACCGTTTAATTGTATTGATTGATGCGAATGACATGCAAACTACGCGCTGGCAGTTGATTGACAATTCCTTTTATTTTTATATTTTTAAACTTATTTATTTATAAATCTGTCTTTGACAAAGACTCTCAAAGCGGTCCCTAGACGATCATGGGGTATGACATGCTGAATCATCATGCTGCATGAAGGACCTATTGAGAGTCTATCATGCAGCATGATAATTCGCATGGTATAATCATTTTATTCAGTCGATATCGTAGTCATAGTCGTACAGTGAAGAGGTCTTCTGCGCTGGTATGGAAATGTCTTTGTCAAAGGCAGAACAATAAGTATATATTATTTATACTTATTTAAAGAAAAAAACTGTTTAAAAATTATGAAAAATTGACAATATCTTTTTTTATTCCTAATAAAGAATACAGAATCAGACAATAATAGTTACGGTGGTCTGTTTTAGTATAATACTGCATAAGCGACAAGTTTTTCTAAGAATGCCAAGAACAAGTACCGCTATTATCAGCAACAGTCCACAAGCTTGACGTAGTGGCTGCATCTAACCTTCATGACCTAGGCCATTGTAGGAGCTCTGATAACCTATGTATGCGACATTTACATCAGTAGGAAAATGAACATTTAGAATTTGGAATACTTGACTATAATTGGTTAATGGATTAAATACTGAAATAAATTTTGACTGAGATTGTTTGTAGAAATATGTTAACACAAGTACGTATAATAATTAATTGTTCTTCAAGGTGTCAATATATTAGTATAGGTGTGGCGAAGTCTAGCGAAGATTGTGCAAACTACATACCTAGTAGTGACTGATCCTGCATTACGCAAAGAATGTTCGCGCGCCGATTATACACAACAACAGGCCTGTGGTAGTCTAGTGGTGACGGCTGAGCCCGAGGTCGTGAGTTCGATTTAATTATTTAGGGTGGCAACCCAAGATAATAATTGTGTGATGATATAATTGTGTCTGAGTGTAATTTATCTATGTATAATATGTAGGTACTTAGTAATACATGTATAAGCATATTTGTCAGTAGTCTGGTTACCATAGTACAGGCTCTGCCTAGTTTGGGATCAGACGGCCGTGTGAGAAGTTCAAGCAGGGTCATTATGGAACTCTGTTACCGAAACTATCGGATATCCGAAATAAAAAATATCTGAAAGCGTAACCGAAACCGAAATAAAGTTTCGCATAATTTTGGATAGAGGTGGAGTCTAAATAATTTATTTTACTATATACAGGTTGTAAGAAAAACCGTAACGAATATTGAAATAGTGTATTCAGATCATCATTCTGAAAATTCATAATTTTTTTTTTGGTTAAAAATAAATGAGTAAACAGAACATTTTAACGGAAAAATTATATATATAATTATATATACCCCATACGGCCAAAACTACAATGTAATCAACTAAACAACATTCATGCAATCAGCTGTTTCGACGGCGCCGAACGCTGAAGGTCATTCACCGTACCGCACAAAAAGAATACCGTACATTGCGTAGCGGTAAAGAAACTAATGACTATAAATCCTTAATTTCGAACTTTTATGATGAACTGACTTTTGTATTGTGATAAGTATAAACAGAAACAGGTTTTTGTAAGTTATTCGCGTAGCTCAAACTTACACGTTGTATAAATCAAGATGCAAGTACATATTTTGTGTACAAGTGACTTTACAACCAAATGATAACCTAGAAATAATGGTAAACATTACCTATCTGTATTTTCCTATTTCAGTTCCGTACAAATCTAATATCCGTAACTGAAACTTCCCGAAACTATCGGATTATCCGAAATAATTTCATATCCGTATCCAGATCCGAAAATCCTATATCCGTATCCATCCCCCCTTTTGTGTTGGAGAGACATAACATCGGTTAACCCACATATGTATGAATATTTTCAATTAAGTATTAAAAAGTAAGGCCGAGTTGTACCTACTGTCGCCATAAGTATATTTTGTACGTAATAGTTGTTTGACGCCAAAAGTACCTACAAGGATTATTTTCACATCAGTGAATCTTTGAGTGATCGGCAAATCCCAATATATAATTAATTATTTAATTAAACAGATTCTAGAGGCGTTACAATCAACAATATAGAAATAAGGCAAGTTTTCAGTGATTGATTTTTATGTAGTGTCCGCTAAGGGATGCAGACCGGCAAGGAGCAGGAAGGGAATGATTTTAAGCATGCACATGTACCTAATCATTGTAATGATTAAATAATATGTATAATTATAAGTATTATAATAAATACGACAAATAATACTGTTAGTAATTTATTAAATTTAAAGGTAGGGCTGCCATCCGTCCGGGTTTCCCCGGATTTGTCCTAGTTTAGAGGGCGTCCGGGTAGCATCCGGGCGGGGTTTTCAAAAAGTGTCCGGTTAAAACCCGGACACTCTGTGGCAGGGGCAACTCATAATTATTAGATGAGCAAGCTGTTTGATTTAATAAAAAATGGAATCGGCGTTTTTTTTAAGGTCCGGGAAACAATCTCGATTTCACACATGTGTCCGGGATTTTTGAAGAGCTTGTCCGACGTCGGCAATTTAAGTGATGGCAGGCCTATTTAAAAGCATACTAGATTATAGAAATCTTGTAGCATTTCCAAGAAATAATCGCACATTTCATGAAGTGATCAATTCTAACATCTGGCCACGACATACATTGGCCACTCTCGGTTATTTACTCAGCTATGTGAGGAAAACGACGAAGTCCTTACTTGGTTACTTCTGCACACTGAAGTTCGCTGGCTATCAAGAGGCTCTTGCTTAGCAAGATTTTCAGTTATTTTTGAATCTGTTGGAGTTTTTATAAGAAAATCTGAACAATTGTAAAACAGATATTTATTACTTGACTGATATCTTTGGTATGTTGAACAAAGTTAACTTGCAGCTGCAGGGTGTCAAGATTGTAAACATCGTAAGTTTATAAACATTATTTTAAACTAACGACAAATTGTTTACTGCAACCAACCATTTACAATTAAACATATTATTTCTCGATAGTTTATAATCGGAAGGCAAATGTGAGTTTGTTTGTTACGCTTTCACTCTGTAACTACTCAACCGATCTTTATGAAATTTCGCATACACGTTGTCAAACCACCTTTTATCCAGAAAAAAAAAATAGGCAGTCATGGGACTGCCGACAGAAGTGAAAACTTTGCATGTTGATGGCATTAATTAATAAGGAACTGACAGAACTCAATGTTTAGATTAGCGCCCTCTAGTGGATCTATATAATTAACGTTTTTTCCCCATAGCAAAAGTGCACAAACGTGCATAAAGAAGTTTTCACTTCAAAAACCAATGGATACCTGTGAATTGATTAACAGAATCTACAAGAACGTGAGCGAAGGGCAAACGCGAGTATTTTATAGCTTAATTGAGATATTTTGTAATACTTTGTTAAGTATATAAGTACACAAGGTAATATCACTGGTACTTGTAACGAAACAACTGTTGACAAGCCTCTCTCTGTACAACAAAAACAATAAAGTGGGTGTGTACAATAAACCTGTTCCGTGATACAATTTATATTCAGTTACAACAGATAAGGCCGTTGGTGTCTGTTCCTATAAAGAATCGCAATTACTGCTGTTTTTAATACTGACATTTAGATCAGTAAATTGGCTATATAGTCTATACATATTATTGCAGGCCGTCTGTAGATGCAGGCCGCTTTCAACCGGTCTTCTTGGAGTTCATTCAGGGAGGCCTATGTCCAACAGTGGACGTCCTATGGCTGAAATGATGATAATCAATAATAATAACTTTACACATCTCACACACGGCCGTCTGATCCCAAACGAGGCAGAGCCTGTACTATGGTAACCAGACTGCTGATAAACATACTTGTATATTTTTAAATACATTCATATTATCTATATTACACCCAGACACAAAACAAATAATCGTGCTCATCACACAATTATTTGTCCTGGGTGGGAGTTGAAACCACGACTTTTGGCCCAGCAGTCAGGGTCACTAACCACTAGACCAATAATAATGATGCCAAGGGACACAAATATGATTTAGCGCCATAAGGAAAGGGACAAAAAAAAAGTTGCAATATTAAACACTAGCTGCGCCCCGCGTTTTCACCCGCGTAAGTCCCGATGCGGCGGGAATATCGGTATAATAATATAATACTTTAAAAAAACTAAAAAAACACGCTTTTATAGAAAATCCAACTAAAAAATAGAAAATTTTTAATCGAATTATTGTATTGTCATTGGTCTTTGACATGTGTGCAAAATTTGAATGAAATCTGACCGTTTAAAGTGGGTCAAAATCGCGCCCTAAGGAGTCGGTTACAAACAAACATACATACAAACAAACATACAAGTGAAGCTAATATAAAGCGTGTAAAAAGTAGCCTATGTGTTAATCCAGGTCTTCAGCTATCTACATACCAAGTTTAATTGCAATCTGTAGCTTTGCGTTTCACGTTTATAATATTAGTGAGATTAAAAAAATATGCACTTTGTCAGTCAAATCACGACAGATGTCTGTTATTTAAATGAAATGTAGGTCGTGTCATATAGGACGGCGGCTCCGGCTGGCGCTTTGGGAGATAACCCTTTGTCCTTGTCATCTGATGTCAACAGAATTTATTGCAATTGAAGATTTTCCCGCGAATTTGATTGTCTGACTGACTGATGATGATTGACTACTTTGTCCACAGATAATACAAAATTATCTTGAACGGATTAACTATATTGCGCTATTTTAAGATTGTAATTTTAAATTCAGATTAAATTATTCTATTTTCAAACCTTCACGATTGATGCAAGGTGCCATCAGGTGAGATGGAAGACAAAATCAATAAAAAGTAAATTTAAAAAGTTACTTTGTATTTTGAAAATGATTCCTTTTTATAATAATTTATAGATAATAACATGTATACATATTGTTGTGATATTATTATCGCCCATTTTTCATAAGATGACGCTGAATTAAAATATTGCCTATGACCTCACATTTTTGTTGTTATTCAGGGAACCCTTTGAAGTTATATTAACTTTTCTAAAAAAATGGAAACCTTAAAATAGGTCAATTAAGTCAAAAATAGTTAAAATTGGATAGCCGTGTACCATCTTCGTCTTCATCGTCACTTTCCATTAGGTGAGTTGGAAGACAAACGCCTATTCTATTACTTACCATTGCCTATTACATTATTAATTTGGGATCGGCTTACAGTCTAAGTAAGATACGGCCAAACTTCGATATTTGAAGTGAAGCGACTACCATCAGACCTCCACAACCCAAGTACTAGGCGATATCGAAGTTCTATACCAGGGTGTCAGACTTTTCTCAGGGCTCCAACTACCCGTAACGAATGCCACAGATGTTCGTATGGCAACAGGGACCGACGGCTTAACGTGCTCGCCGAGACACGGAGGGGTCTCAATGTGTTAAGAATTGTCACCCATTCTAAGACTGACCTGTCTTACTTAATCTTGTAGGTAATGTGCCAAGCTGTATAGATTACCACTTAGCCACGAGCTAAAAAAATAAATATAAATAACCTAACCTAGATCTTTGATTGATCATTTTGTTTTTATAGTTTTCTTATTACTTAAGTACATGTAGATCTCAAGGTATCTAATAAAATTTTATGTATCCGATACCTTGAAATTGCTCCATTTCCTTTTTGTTTAGTAAAGGTGATTGAGCATTGACTATTCAAAATAGGTAGGCATTTATATTTCAATGTTAATTATAAGTTAATAGGTGATACTTACACGCTGTATAAGCGCATGTATTTTTAATATATATATTTATTTGTTTTTTAAATATAAAGAAATAAAATTTTAAAGATACAGAGAGGGACAGGAGTACCTTTCATCCCGAAAAAAAAAGAATTGCTTCTACATCTACAGCGAAGCCGCGGGCAATAGCTATTTTTTTATAAATATAATCAATATAATATAAAAACACTCCCCACACTAAAGAAATGTTGCACTGAGTGAAAAAAGTACCCGCGATGCCTTACGTACAGTCGAATGCTGCTCTTTAAACATTATTTTAACGCCTTGAAATATTCTCTTCTTTATCTGTGTTTATAACAGGACCGACTTATTGAGCACGTTGTCGAACACGAAAACATGAACCAATTCATAACCTACTGCACAGGTTCGAGTATATATTGTAATAAGTGGACTCCCCGCGTCTTCTTGCAACCTTCGTGGATTGATGAATAAAACCTCTCTAGAAAACCAGGTCCTTCTTTCTTGGTACAGCTCAATCACTGAGTTGCAGCAATATAGTCGTATCTTTATAAAGTGTTATTTAATTTTTTTATGATTTTTACTATTTTAATAGTAGTATGTAAGATAAACGGCCCTTACCACGTGATTGTACGTAAATTATTATAACTATGTAACAACCTTTGTCCCGAAATAGGGGTCACGAACCAAGGAACAGAGTGAAATTATATCACGAAATAGGGTTCAAATAAAAGGTTTACAAAGTAATTAATAACAAATAGAATTCGGATTAAAATGACATAGGTTTTGCATTTGATTACTAATTAAATACACAACTTCATTTACCAAAAACGTTTGAACTAATATGATGTTTAGAAATATTAAAATAATCTTAAAGTCGTAAGAGCCTTAAGATGCCAAAAAGAAAGACGGAGATAAGAAGACATTTCCTTAAATAACAGCGTACGTTGACAACTAGAATCTCCACTTAGACCTCTGCCACATAATAAGTTTGTATACTTCTTAGTACACATAAAAGACAGAATTGATTTATACATATATATACTAGCAACCCGCCCCGGCTTCGCACGGGTAGCAGAGACATCTTCAACAATCATCGTCATATTTCAACAAATTTACACAAAAATTTAACAAATTATATACCTAAACCTTTCTCATGAATCGCTCTATCTATTGGTGAAAACCATATGAAAATCCGTTCAGTAGTTTTTCAGTTTATCGCAAACAGACAGACAGACGCAGTGGAGGACTTTGTTTTATAATATGTAGTGATTATGTAATTCGCAACTGTTGTAAAGAGAAAATCCTATCCTAATACTAATGAAATTATTTACAAACTTGAATATAATAACGTATCAATTTTTTCATGCTTATTTAACACTTAATTTCGTGAGGACTTCCAAATAATTTATTATAACTACAAGCTATCCTACTAATATTATAAACGTGAAAGTTTGTGAGTATGGATGTTTGGATGTTTGTTACTCTTTCACGCAAAAACTACTGAACCGATTGCGATGAAACTTGGTATGTAGATAGCTGGAGAAAAAAAAAACAACAAACAACTTAGTATGTAGACTACAAGTATGTAGACTAGTACAAACTTAGTATGTAGACTTTTTATCCCGATATTCCCACGGGATCGGGACTTACGCGGGGGAAACCGCGGGGCGCAGTTAGTATATAATAAAACTCTATCTGCCAATATAATGCCAAGCAATTGTTGCGTTTTTGATATCGAGTTTAAAGTGAATGTACTCTTAAACAATTCGTGCTAGTAACCTCGATCATATCTCGCATTAGGAATTTAGCATTCTTGAGCCGTGATGTTGCGGTTCAATTGAAGACAATTTATGGTCATAATTCTGACCGCCTGATAAATAAAAGTAACAACGGTTCGAACTGAGATATTAATTTATGATATTAATCTAAATAATTTATTACGATTTATGATTTCGAATGCAATGTCTTATGTGCAAGCCATGCATTAGCATGGTACAACCATTAGCATGGTTCGTGATTTATTCAAAGTACTGAATTAATTAATTAAAAATATCAAGACTGACTGACTCTTGTCAAGGACACCAATAAATAGCATCATGAGAACACGCCGTTAGATATAATGAATTGTAGATAAGTAATACAGTTGACAGTTTAAAATTTTTGTGTCAGGGATTTTTATTTACTTCCTGCTATATCTAGTATCTACCCAATGACATTCTTACTAATTTATTCTACTCTATCATTAATTTAATTATTTACTAAACGATCCATTAGTTGATGGATTAACAAGACGCCATACTAATTATAACTAGTTGTTCTCCGCTCGGCTTCGCTCGCGTGTATATGTTTATATATTTTGCGCGGATACCTAATTCCTTTTCCAAAATAAAAGTAGCATAAGTTACTCCTTATAACATCAACTATCTGCCAATGACAGTCGCGTGGAAATCGGTCCACCCATTCCAGAGATTAGCCGGAACAAACAACAGACAAAAATTAAAAAAAGACCGGCCAAGTGCGAGTCAGACTTGCACACGAGGGGTTGGGTACCATCGTCGAACAAAAAATAAAGATCGAGCAAAAAAACAACACGTTTCTAGTAAGGGAGACCCCTTTAATTTTTTCTTATTTCTTCTTAATTTATTGTTTAGCGGCAACAGAAATACACATTCTGTGAAAATTTCAACTGTCTACCTATTACGGATCATGAGATACAGCCTGCTGACAGACAGACGGTCGGAACAACTAATTAACGACTTTTGGATTTTTCCTTTACTTATGCTGTAAGACCTTGCTTCATACCAAATTTCATGATACTAGGTCAATGAGAAGTACCCAGTCAATGGCAAAAGGTTTTGATTTACCTGCGAAATGTTCAAATTTGTTAAAATCTAAGGCTTAATGGCCGTATCTTTTGTTTGGGTCGACTTAGAAGTTTAATTTTTTTTACAGCTTCAAGGGACCGCACACAAGTATTTGGTAATAATTTCAACTTAATGCGTCCACGGGTTCCTGAGAAAAACGGACAACAAAGTGATAGGGGAGTGATAAGGGTTCCTTTTTTTCCCTTTTGAAGAACGGAACCCTAAAAATATTTTTTTTGGTACGTGTACCGTGTAAACATTCGGATTCATTTAGTAAAATGCTGTTATTATGACAATTTTATTTATTTGTATAGATTATATATATCCTTAGATTCGCAGTCGATAGTTCCACATACTTTACGTGCATGCATTTATTATAACATCGTAGTAATAAACCAGGCCGTATAATGAATGTTGCTATAAAATATATATGTATGTTGCGATAGTTTGATACAAAAACTGTTTTTTTTTTTAAAGAATACTAGCAACGTGGGTCACACATTACTAGTATACTTGTTAACCCCTCCAGCTAAGCTAAAATGCTTGTGTTAGGAGTGGGTTCACGTCGGTAGAGTACTGGGTGGGGGTCGAACCCGCAACCACTCAACCGCAACCGCAATCACAAAAACTATAAATAAAAGGTTCGATACCGACTTTCAGAACACTTCGTTACACACAACAACACGTGTAATAAGAACAATACGTACTTATGTGGTTTTACATAATGCAGAAGTATAAAATCGATATCTAGTTATCGTGTTACTTCTATTATATGTCACGCAGCTGTTTCAAAATGTACGTCGCCTAAAAATTTCAGAATTTAAAAAATATAAGTGTAATATTTAGCCAACAATGTTACTTGATTCCTCGACTCGCAGAACATAGATGAGAACTTGTATTAACTTCTCATACAAGTTCAGCGAAACTTAATCTATTAATGATATCAATCCACAATTATAAAACTCATCGAACTTTTAAAGTAAGTAACAAGAATTACAAATATATGTTCACAAGGCAAAATAAGAGCAGATCACCTGATGAGGACGTGAATATCAAGCCCCTCCCATTTTCTTTTTGGTATTTTGGTGGAGGAATGGATGTTATGTCCTTCCGACACAAACGCGGTTGGGTAGTTGACTAATCTGCGTAGGAACTTGTATTGTGCGATACAGGACCAATAGCTACATATATTAGGTAGTTCAGCGTCGCTAGATAGCGCTGAAGTATATTTTTGGTGTCGCCACAGTTGCAACTTTTTAAACTCGACACCTATACCTGAGGTGTGTAGCGATACATAGCGATATACCTAGGTAATTAAAACTAGAATCGATATCAGATCTAATCTACCTACAAAACACTTCAGGCGGTGAATCAATTATACGTTGTTAAACAATGTACCTACTCTAACTAATATTACTTTGTACTATAGGAACACCCGAAGTTATTTTTTTGCGATAAGCAAAATATTATTTACTTCATTACTCATGTTATTGCCTGCCAAATCTAACGATCGCTACAACATATGGTAACAGGAAACCAATCTTATTTCGCGTTTACACAAACACAAAAAAGACATCTACAAATTGGAGTTAATTTTTGAAGTGAAAACTTCTTTAGCGGCGTTGTGCACTTTTTGGGATGGGTAAAAAAATGTTAAACTCGCGTCAGGATCTGATCGAAAATTCGTAAAACGGAGCCGAATTTCTTATATTTAAAAAATATAACATTCTAAATTCAAACATTTATGAGCGGCTAGGAGCGCAGAACTTCCACTGTACCCTATGTATATCACATTTAGATATGTTATTAGTTATTACCTACTTTTTATTTTTAACCTAATTATATATATACTATTACATTGTGAAGTTATGTTCTCACTTCTGACGTGCAGTCCTACGACTGACTGTTTTTTTTTTAACATAAACACATTACATACATAAACAACAAAATATACGTTTTGACTTGGATCTTAAAATAACTAAAACGTACAAACATTAAAATTATTAAGTATTTCGTGAGAAAAGAAAGCCAAATAAACAGTTTTAGTTACGTAATAACTATTCAATAGTAATCTGTGGTTTTAACCAGATTATATTTCTCAGAGGTGTTCCCTACCGGGGTCCGAAGCATTCAAGCCCAAGTTGCTGTCCACTATTTTGTTTTATTTCATCGGACAGTACTTAATGGGAGAGCCACGCTTCGGCAAGTATGGGCCGGCTCGACCGGAGTGATACCACGGCCTCACAGAAAAACCGGCAGTGAAGTAAGCCCTAATTGCTTTTCGCCACCACCAGGTAACCCGTCTGTTCGTTTGCCCCCTATACCATAAAAAAAACAATTCCTATCAAAATCGATACATGACCTTTACAGTAATGTACACTAAGGAAAACCATCGACTCATAAAGTATTAAAGTAATTAAAAAAATTGCAATATAATCGAAATACTATAATTTTTTATACAACCGACAACTTTCGATTATTATTTTTGTTTATTATTTCTTGTCCCTAAATTCTTAAGAATTTCGGTAGATCGGTTCTCAGTCGTTCAGTTAAACCAGGGTTAATCCTGTCACAGTTTAAAGTCCCGTCCTGAGAGCTGATTTTTTTGTAACCATTTAAAATGTCATAAGTGGTGTGATTGAGAGCTTAAAACCATGACGGTGATGGTCATCCGATGCTGCCCGACGTGTGTTGTAAGACTATAGCATGGGGTCCCATCTCTAACAAAAGAAAAATGGTTCAAACAAATATCAATAGATGGCGTTACGGGTATCGATTTGTTATTGAAGTTTATGGAAAATCAATATTAGGTCCTGATAAAAGTATTTTCTAATTTCATAAAATACCCTAAACACGGCAAAATTGAATAAAAGCTTCTTAAATGCAGTTTTCTTATTTCGACAAAATTCAATATTGTCCTCTCGGTCCTCTGGCGGCAATTTCTGGTACTTCGTTGAAGTAACACTATAACAAAACCGTACCTATCGGTTTTGTTATTGAGTTTGTAGGTATTGACTATTGATAGTTGGCCAAATTTTAATGAAACTGTATTGTTGCGTTATGTTTTTGCATTTTCTATTGTAGGTAAATTATTAATTCGAATTTCAAAGATACTATAAAAAATTCGGGCGGGGTTTCCAAAAAGTGTTCGGGTAAAACCCGGACACTATGTGCCAAGGAACAATTACAATTGTTAGATGAATCTTTAACAAGATAAAAATTTAAATGGAATCGGCGGTTTTTTTAAGGTGTCCGGAAAAGAATCTCGATTTCACCCATGTGTCCGGATTTTTTTAAGTTTTTGTCCGGCGTCGGTAATTTAAGTAATGGCAGGCCTAAGTATGCTGTTTGTTTAGTAGATGCATTGTATAATCGGATACAATGTCATTACTGATGTTATTGTGTAATAAGTACGAACATACACATAGAGATACCTAAAACAAATCATGTCTGTGATAACCTGTAAAGTAATTATATGTTAAGAGCTATAACACATAATTGCATTTTACAAAATTAGGTATTTACGCACGACATCGACTAGGTTGCACTCGCGAGTTCCTGACACTGTGTTACCGCAGTGACTAAGCAATCATGATCCTTTTTCTACTATTAAATTATTTGTTTTACTTCTTGTCTTAAAATATTATTAATAATGCGTAATGTTCCAGCCACTAGCTATGCGCCTGCCGCTTTGCTCGTATAGATTATGATAGTATGAAGTTTCTTATTTTTAAAAACATTAAGTAGGTATTTTAAATAAAATTATTTCCACAATAAAAATGTGATTTAAATTAATAAAAAACTATATAAATATTTCAATTTAAAAATACCTATTGGTAATTAATCCAATAAGTATTTTTGAATTGTCAACGTTTTGAGTCAGTCAGAATAAGTCAGTCGTGAAGATAGTCTGTTCCAGTACGCAGATCCTATGGAGGAGAACAGGCAAGAAACTCCAAAGACACTCTCTTTCAACATGTTTTTTTACAATTTCCTGTTCATCATCGTCAATCTTTTCGCTAATCCTCACTGTGCGAAGGTTGTGTGTTACCAGGACCAGTTGTCGTTTAAAGGGTTGTTAGCCGAACGTTTGATCAGATACAGTAACCGCTACCGTAGCCAGGAATAGCAGGGCTGCCTGAGACTCGGGGCCTGATCTTTCTATTTGCTTTCATTGCGGGTTTTTTACCAATACTCGCCATGCTTGGTAGGCGGGCGCAGTGTTCGGGTATGGGGTTTTGTGGTTTCGCGATAGACGCTGCACACCTTAGGGTTTTTTGTCCCTAGCCAAATCTTACGGCACCCACAGTAAGAGAAAGAGCGGAGGGGGGGGGGGGGGGGGTAACATTCTTCGTCAGCACCCCACAGCATTTTAACAGGTATTGAGCTATCAAATCTCATTCACATAGACTATGAATCTTCATTTCTTAGCCGCGCCTTGCAACTCTTCGGCAGTTATTGCTTGTCAAAAAAATTATTTAAAAAGAAATCAAGAGAGAAAGAGAAAAAAGAGATTCTTTCTTACGAGACTGTTTTCGGGTTCCCTATGTCGTCGTATCGTGAAACATTCCTATAAACTTCTAAGTACGAAAATTAATATGTTGTTTTTTGAAGTGAAAACTTCTTTAGCGGCGTTGTGCACTTTTGGATGGTTAAAAATTTTAAACTCACGTCAGGACACGTGACCTGATCGAAAATTCATAAGTCCGTCTTATATTTCTTAGTTTCTTATATTTAAAAAAAATAACATTCGAAATTCAAATATTTATGAGCGGCCAGGAGCACAGAACTTCCAGTGTACCCTGTGTATACATTTAGATATGTTATTACCTATTTTTTATTTTTAACCTAATTATATATATACAGATGTGTATGTATAAGCACATACATTGTGAAGTTGTTTTCACTTCTGACATACAGTCCTACTACTGACTGTTTTTTTTTATAATCATATTTCGTTTCCTTTATTATACTCGTATATCGATTGCTACAAAATAACATAAGATAATGATATTATAATTTTATTTAAGGCAATTGCTTGCTTCATTTGCTTTTATTAACGTAGATGTTTGTAATGTCTTTCTAAAATACAAATCAGAGTCATCATTATTAAAAAACTAGCAACCCGCCCCGGCTTCGCACGGGTACAAACTATACACCTAAACCTTCCTCATGAATCACTCTGTCTATTAGTGAAAGCCGCATGAAAATCCGTTCAGCACTTTTTCAGTTTATCGCGAACAGACAGACAGACGCGGCGGTTGACTTTTTTTTATAATATGTAGTGATATGTAGTGAAGATTCTTATAATATGATTTTTTTTTTCATCATTAGCTCAGCTACATGATATGATGATTATTCTAAACGCAAAAACCTCATAAAGTAATGAAAAGTAAACAGAAACACTATTCGTTCCTACAATTTTCGAGGGTTTCTCTCAATTTTATCAGGATCCTATCAACAGATCCTGACTTCCTTGACATGGGACCACCCTTGAGGTACCCTATCTAACGAAAAAGAATAATCAAAAACAGTTCAGCCCGCCAGTCGCTCTGCCCCCGCTTTTTAAATCTCTGATATCTTCTAAGATATTAATTTTTATTGTATGCTGGAAAGGGCAATTTTGATGTACATGAAATGCAGAACGTACCTTATGTATTTAATTGGATAAGGAATAATACGGTATTGTTTAAAATGGTTGATAAATAACCCATATTTTTTTTGTAATATGTAAAAGATAAAAATGGTTACTGTGGGCTATCCTTAGGAGATACACATATACCATCGCGGACTTTTTTATTGATCTTTTTAAGATATACAATTCCGTAGTACATTAATTTGTTCTATCTCGTAAGGTTTAGCCAGCGTTTGCAATGTAAGCGCACAAAAATATGTTTGTTACGACATGACATTACAAATCTTTGAATTTCTCGACTTTTCTCTAAAATAATATGCATGTATACTACATATAAACCTTCCTCTTGAATCACTCTATCCATTGGTTAAAACCGCATGAAAATCCGTTCAGTAGTTTTTCCGTTTATCGCGAACAGACAGACAGACAGACAGACAGTCGTGGCGGGGGACTTTGTTTTATAATATGTAGTGATAGAGAAATCTATATATCACACCTCAAGTTAACTAAACACACTTGGACGCACAGCGTGCCAAACAAATATGTTTGCATACTATACATACTGCATACAATTGAAACTCTTTCGTACTTACCTATTAGATACATACATCGTTACAAACATACAGACATAATTATTTATACATAACTTAAATTTGCATTTGTTTTCAAATGTATGGCGAGATTGATGTGATGCTTAATATATTTTTTTTTATATATTTATTTATTTCAAAAACTTAACTATGTTTCAGATAATAGTTTGGCAGCTTTGCTATTATCTGTAACATAGTACTAAGTTTTTAAAATAAATAAATAAATTAAAAAAAAATATACTGCTACTATTTAACTGTAGTAAGATGTTGTAATTCGAACTGTCATTATAATAATAGTCTATACTATTCATACACTCGAAATACATAACCTAAATTGAGTCAAGATAAGCTCTACATCCTACAAAATAATTGTTCAATATATAGAAAATAACCAAAACATACTTCCGTGACCAAAAATAGGCAGACGTAGTATACGGTTCACGTTCTGTTGTTTGGCGTTAAAAAAATCGGCACAGGTCTTACCTCTACAAGCGCTGAGTTCTGGGCAGTTAAAGGTTTTTAATTAGTTATTTAAAAAAAATACAAATACCTAATTACTTATGAACTAACGTTTATTCTGGTATAAATTGTTTGTAAAAATAATATAGTAGTAAAGAGAAATTTACAGCTATTACGGATGCTATTACGGTTTTAAGTACCTAGGTTTAGGCTTTTGATTGTGTTTTTTTTTCTACGTAATCCATACTACACGTATCAAATTTTGAGGCCGCTATGAACTATATTACTATTTCAGATCAGATACATTATTATACTTTTTTCATTTTATTTGCTTAGTCGCACAAAAAAGTGTCGTCGTGCAAATTATGTAAAACTTGCTTCGGCATTTTGACTTTGTCTATAAAATTAAGACAAAATTAAGATAAGTGAGGCCGCTATGATCTAAGCTAATAACTGTTGGTGTGGTGGTGTCGGTGTTTTCAATAAGTTTAAGTGCACGGTACGTGTTCGGTACACGTGACGTGATTGAGTGACGTAACATCGTACATTGTACAATACTGATTTTGTGTATAATAGTACGAGATGTTGAATTGATTAATTTGATATTTGAAAATAAGTCGTCCTTACTGGCAGCCCGGCTTGCTCGTGATCGTCGCGTGTCGCAGCGTCAATGCTGCAATGGTAGGTAGGTAGATTATCTACTTACTGCTAAGAGTGTTCGCAACGATGTCAAACGAGTTATCCGCATTGATTTTCTTCAAACAATATTCTAATCTAAGGTTTAAGACAAACAAATATATTAGTTTGACGAAAATATTATCATATCTGTGGTTTGACTATTATTTTTACTAATATTTTTGTACATTGATGGGAATATAGTTGTTATGAGGTTGTACTAGAGCATAATTTGGCATGGGATACAAATATTACACAACGATGATCGAAGTGAAATTGACCTTGAATGGTGAGATGTTGCACGTACTTAGATCTGGTCGTATGTAATAATAAATATATTCGCGCAATATAAATAATGCTTACCGGATGTAATAAATAATAGGCCGTTTGATTATTTATAAGTAATAAGTTATTTTATCGGTTATCTAATATAACGAACAGTCCTACCTGCTGATTACATACTAATTATCGCCATCTATTGGTTGCGTGTTTATTGGTAAGTAAATATTTTCTTCCATTCACCGCTAGGTAGCTCTAGCTATATATCGCGCTGCTAGCGGCATCCAGCGCCTTTGTAGGCTAAAAAATAGTAGCCCGCGGAATTGCCCGAGTTACGAGGGTCGCATTTTGTTGTATGGGATGAGGTATCTGTACTAGTATAGTATTATGTTATCTGTGACTATAGTGACAGAATACTAACCCGAGGCGTCTAATCCTACTAACATTATAAACGTGAAAGTTTGTGAGGATGTTTGGATGTTTGTTACTCTTTCACGCAAAAACTACTGAACCGATTACGATGAAACTTGGTATTTAAATAGCTGGAGACCTGGATTAACACATATGATACTTTTCATCCCGATATTCTCACGGCACCGGGAATTACGCGGGTGAAACGGGGACAGTACTTTTTTCTGAATGAACCTTTCATTCATCATCATCATCCTGTTCTTTTCTGTAGCCTTGATAACATGTATGCAAAATTTTATGGTGATCGGTTGATTAGTTTAGGCGTGAAAACGTAACAAACAACCTCAAGTTAGCATTTATAATATTAATTATATTAGGATTAAGCTTTTAAAACTGACTAAAAGTTAGAAAGGCGGACCTTTGAGCCATTGCATTGGTTTATGTTTAACATTTCACCAGTACCCAAAATCGTTAGCCACAGTATTCTAGTATCATGCGATAAAAATCGCAAAACTAACCAATCTTAGAGTATTTAATTTATTTTTATATTATTACTTAGGATTAAGTTTTTAACACTGATTAAAAGTCTGAAAGGTGGACCTTTGAGTCATTGGCATTGGTTTTTGCTTAACATTTCAACAGTACTCAAAATCGTTAGCCGTATTTTAGCATTAAGCGATAAAAATCGCTAAACTAACCAATCAATAATTAATTTATTAAAGATTTGGCGACGCTCTACTCACGTGTTTTTTTTTTAATTAAATTTTTATAGCCATCTGTAAGTGAAATAAGTATTTTTTGCAGACATCTTTTTGTAAAAATTACCCGGTTATACATAATTAATATTCTACTTATATGAAATTGCTAACATAACTGCCTATTTTCTGTGCGTTATATAATTAATGATTTGAATCTTACCAGCAATAAGCACCATTCCCCCATTAGGCGCTCCAGTAAACAAGGACCCAGCTGTATCTGATGCAACGTAAATTGCCCTTGCACTATTTTCATCTTTTTCCTTTACACGGATCGCCAGCTCTGCGTTACTGCTCTCTTGCTCGCACCCGGACAACGTCAGCCCCTGGGAATTGAAGGTCGAGTTGATAGAAGCAAACGTTACACGACTGATTGTTTAAATTATAATATTATGATTTAATGTGGAGTTGATTGGAGTAATTTGCCAATTTACGCGATGAGTCCCGCTACTTTTGTACAGTGGTAAAACTAGACGTTTCAAAATGTTCTAGAACGTCCGAACATTCTAGGAGAAACTCTTTTTGAATTTAAAAACAATAGATGGAGTAGAAAGAAAAGAATTCAATTGTGACAAGGTAATCCTAAAGTTATTGTGAAAGAGCAAAGGTGTATATTTGCCAATCGCATTAGGACGTTAATTTTTATTGCACAAGGTATCTAGGTACTATGCACTCTTTGCCGTTACAGTACATCCATATTCGTACTATTCATACGTTGATTTATTTCATATATTTAACAAGCGGTAGTGAGTTTAATATATTTTTGAAGTGAAAACTTGTTTAGCGGCGTTGGGCACATTTTGAGATGGGTCAAAAATGTTAAACTCGCATCAGGAGACGACCCTGATCGAAAATGTATTGAAAATGTGTCCGAGTGTCATATATTTAAAAAAAGAAATTTATGACGAGATCGAAAATTCGTAAGACGGAGGCGAGTTTCTTATATTTACATGTACAGCGTCAGAGAAACATGGAGAGGGAGTGAGTGAGTGAGTGAGAGAAAAAGAGAGAGAGAGAGAGAAAGAAAGAGAGAAAGAGAGAGAGAGAGAAAGAGAGAGAGAGAGAGAAAGATCGAGAGAGAGAAAGAGAGAAAGATAGATATTAGTAGTACACATATAGATCCACTAGAGGGCGCTAATCTAGCGCTAATAGAAAGAAAGAAAGAAGAAAGAAAATACGTTTATTCTGGTACAACTAAACGAGACGCTAACAGAGTGAAACAGTTATCAAATTCTAAACATATAGCTGAGTTTTAGGAGATGTACCTAGCTTAAGTTTACAAGACGAGAAGTAGTCATCTCGCGGGACGGGACGAGAAGTAGTCACCAAAATGGGAGCCCAGTTCAGCTTTGTGCCGGGCACTGGTGGGTGCCTGACGCTGGTTTTCAACTGGGCCCTTTTAATTTTTTTTTAATGTGTATTTGCGTGTGTGAGGGTGTGCGTGTGTCTAATGTCACCAACCTGTTAATGTGACGTTTTAAGTTTGTCGTATCGTTTAAGTTTGCACTTCTGTTGGCAGTCCCATGACTGCCTCTTTTTTTTTTACTGCATAATCATTACAACAAACTGGTGTACGTGAGTTTATTCAATGCAATTTTAGTCAAGAAAATGTCATTTTTTACTACTCACTTACTTGTTGTCACAAGTTGACAACTACTCGTTTTAGGGCACAGCCATCAAAAATCATTAGCACATTAGGCAGTTAAGGAATAACGGAAGGGAATTAACTCCGACATACAGTACAGGTAACCAGCAGTTGTATTTCTTCGGTTGAGTAGATTGAATAGAGCTCTTCCTTCGGCAAGAGAAATAGGGGGACCAACGTGCAAGTTACATTTCCGGGTTCGCAAATGATTATAGGTACCGGTAAACGCTCAATATCAGCCGTGTACAGTGGACAAAGAAAATGGTCTACCAGTTTTGACAACAGTTTCTGTATAATCACAATAGCGATGAGGTTGAACCTATCTCTAACAATGAACTATCAGAATATCATTGCACGGGAAAATCAACCTTGTTGTTTTATGACGTCAAATGATCTTCAACCGTAGGGTGGTAGATGATATATTTTGTCGATGGTCCATGTTTGTCATGTTTCTATTTACGGATATATTCTATTAAGTTGGGAAGCTATAGGCTATTACACACATAACGGAGATGGTGTTAACAGTTCAAGTAGAAGTTATGCTTGATGTGATCTACTTAAAATACTGTACAATATCTGTGATCGAGCAGAAAATAAACTTACTAAGGAATCCAGAGGTTGATCTCTAGGTATGCAGGCGTCGTCTTTAGCTTCGTGTAGCATGCCTATGATTCTATTTGCACACTCATCTATGCCGAGGGTCCAGTGGTTGGTGCCGGGGCCTTTAGCTTTACCCACCACCCGCCCTGTTTCGTCGCATATCACGAGGTTGGAGTGAGTTGCGCCCCTGTTGAAAGAAAAGTTTCATTACTTAATTTTCTACTTTTTTACCATGTGTTTTGACTGTGTTAACATAAATTTAAAAATATTGAAAAAATGCTAAGTACTAGTTTATAGTATGACGAGGTTTTGTTATCAGTTGGAATTATCAGTAAAAATATCTGTATGCTAACGGTTTCAAGTGGTTACTTGATTATTGGTATTTAACAATACCGGTATTTTATAACCGATTATTATAACTATACCGGTATTTAGGTTGAGAAGACGTTGCAAAATTCACCCGTGCATGACCAGCTTAAATTAGTTTCGGTGATGATCTTGAATTGATTGGAAATCGCGCGACGGTGACACAAGCTGAATAAATAGCATAATCTTATTTTTTTAGTTTACGATGTTATTTTAATATCACACACATGCGCATACACACACACACACATGCACGCGCAAAACTAACAAAATCTACCGTTTAAGGCTTTTTCAAACTATGTGTGTTCCACATGTTTATACTTCGGAACAAGTTTTGTATCATTTGTTTATGGGAAGGAACTGATTTCCAATATACAGCTAACGCTAGTTTGGAAATCAGGGCTTGCACTTGAATTGTATGCACCATTTGTTACAATAAAGAAATTATTATTATTCATAACGAAGTTCGATGACGAAGTTGAAGAGGTCACCTTATATTAATCCTTACATTGACATTTATCTAATAAGAATCTGAAGATACATTCATGTATTATTCAAAATGTCAAGCAATGTAACTTGTTTAGGCACAAAGGTCCTTTCGAACGGCTTGAATGAGACTTAATGTCGAAGTAGGTGCAACAAAATAATGAAAATCTGTAGTTAAAGCGTTGCCATAATTCTGTACAACTACTGGTTTACTACAAAGGATTATTAATGGCAGAAAAATGCAAATGGATCCCCCAGGTAACTCTCAAAATCCTTACCGAGACCCTACAAGATTCCATTACATTCATCTAGTGTCTGTTTGTAATATCAAAATACCTAACAGTTTTTTACGAAGTGCTTATGATTGTTTACACGGTACTTAACCAAATAAACGTTTATTTAAAGTTTGGTATGTCTGTCTGTTTGTTCCGCTAATCTCTGTAATGGGTGCACCGATTTTGACGGGACTTTCACTGGCAGATAGCTGATGTTATAAGGAGTAACGTATTCTATTTTTATTTTAGGAAAAGAATTTGGATTCCGTCCAAATCTATAGAAATAAATAAAGTGTCTGTTTTTAATATCAAATTATTAGCTGTTGACTAAATGCATAAGAAGGTTTTTAAGGTACTTGTACGAGAAAAACCGCTCAAGCGTGAGTTAAACTCTGCGTGGAGAGGGTTCCGTTTTCTAGCAAGAACAAAGTTACCATTGCAGTTGAACAGCATGTTCTCCTGTTCCAACATTCCAACTACAAATGTATGTTTGGACGCACAATTTTGAGAGATTTACCATGTTATTTTAAGATCATATACTTCTTAAAGAGTTCCTGTAATCTATACAAATAAATAAAATTGTAGTGTCTGTTTATGAGGTCAAAATAACCAGCTTTATACGAAGTGCAATATGTGCAATATGCTATGATTGTTAACACCGTAATTATACCAAATATTGAAATCAAATCAAATCAAAATCATATATTTCAATTCAACCATTACAGGTATTTTTGAATTGTCAGGAGTAATAGTCAGTCAGACTAAGTCAGTCGTGAAGCTAATTGCCTGTTCCAATAGGTAGATCCCGTGGAGAAGAACAAGTAAGAAACTCCAAGGACACTCTTTTTCAACATCTTTATTATATTATACAGACTAAAGTCTATGAATGTATTGAATTTTGTCAATAGGCTTAGAGTTTAGGTCATGAAAAAAATTATAAATGACTGTATCATACAATAACTCAGACTACAGTTTGCGGTTAAAAGTTTAAGAAACTTGTCTGATATCCAACTAGACAATATTCAATTACATATAGCAAGGGTTCCATACCGACTAGGTATGGAACCCTTGCTATATTGGCCTACATACCATACTTGTTTACATTACCGAACGAAAGGGAGACGTCCCGTTGCACAAGTCACGTTGACATTTGTGTCTAGCCCAGTAGTTTTAAACTTAAAGAACGCAACTATGAATACAATAACGGTACATGCCGCCATTAATATTTTACGAAAGATATTAAATCATATCCAAAAGGTGCCCTATTTAAAATTAACATAGTTCGCCAGTAGATACATGGCTAACAAATTAATTTAATTGGAGAATTCCGACAAAATACCTTGTCAATTGACGGTGACATTGCACTTGCATATATATGTATATTGACTAAATGACCGTGAAATACAGTCACCCGAAACTAGTTTTATAAATTCTTAATAAATACAACACTGATATTGGTCTTTATTTTGCTGTGACAATAATAAAAATGTTTAAATATTTTTGATTACCTGCGCCCCGCGGTTTCATCCGCGTAAGTCCCAATGCCGTGGGAATATCGGGATAAAAAGTAAGTAGCCTATGTGTTAATGCAGGTCTCCAGCTATATACATTCCAAGTTTCATCGCAATCGATTCAGGGGTTTTTGAGAGAAAGAGCAACAAACACCCATACATCCTCACAAACTTTCAGGTTTATAATATTAGTAGGATTTAGGACAAGAAATGAATTATGTACTCAAATTAATTAAAAATGACGTCTTATTAACTTTTAAACTTTCGTGTTCCATGATGATGTAATTATTAAAACGGGAATTAACGCGATCAATAGGTATTGCTTACCTTGAACTGTCTGACGATTCGACCAGGTTGCATTTATGTAAAATTTATGTAATTTCACGGCCAACCGTGAAATAACATAAATTTTAAATACCCCCGGACTCGAATATCGCTTCAACGATTAGAAAAGAGCTGAGCTCTGAGAACACTCTTGATCAAGTCACCTTAAAAACAAAAAAAACGCACTTAAATCGGTGCATTCGTTTGGGAGCTACGATGCCACAGACAGACACACAGACAGCTCAAACTTATAACAACCCTCTTTTTGCATCGGGGGTTAAAAGTGACTTCTTGTTGGGTGAAGATGTAATAGTGTAAAAATAATGTTTTTTGCGTGTGGAAAATAACGACTAAAAAACCACCAGAGGACAGTACAGATGGTTATGACGAAGGACCCGAACTGATCCAATAACACGGGATCTACGGTGGTCGAATACAAGAAGTCCACATAACTTTATAATTACATACTAATTCCAGAAAATCACTACTATACAGGCAGATTTGATCTTATTTTGGGGGTCTTGTAGGCACAACAGGTTCTGGAAACAACCAAACGTGTGGAAATATTGGTCGTTTTCACACACATCAAACTATGTGTGCTAACTTTTTTTTGTGGGATAGTGGGTAAACGAGTAGACGAGTCACCTGATGGTAAAACACAATGAACATTGCTTCACGGCCGGTTTCCTGGTCCATACGTGCTGAAGCATGGCTCTCCCACTTGGTCATATAATTTTGATATCATTACATATGATATTGTCGAAAGTTTACGCGAATGTTACACATTGAAATAAAACTATTTTTAACGGATTCTATCGCGAAAGCAACTGAATAGTCAGGATCAGTGTAAATAGTAAAATAACACCAAATAAATCGCGATAGTATCCGTTAAAAATAGTTTTATTTCAATCATTACATATGTTTTGGAACGACGTTCGTTATCGCACGTACACCTCAAACGCCCGCGCGGATAAGGGGGCTAGCCGGAAAAAAACTGTTAGCGCAAACGGAAAATGGTTTATTTTATTTTTACGCTGTCTGTGGAATTTGCGCGATACTACTGTAATTTGATGTTGGTTGTTTAGGTGCTAATTATCCATATTAGTTAAGGCAACTTTCACAGATGGCGCAATTTTAATTAGAGTTTTTAAAATATTTTGATACAATTTGTTCAATCCATTAAATATATAATAATATTGAAGCAAATTGGATTATCTACCTACCTACTCCAAATTATATTATCACCAAACTGGACGGGACGGGTTGTTTTTGTATCCTCGTTGTTCCTTGAGTTTTAGTTTCTGTCGTTATTGATTGTCTATGATAATGAAGTATCCAAAGAACTTTTAGAGCTCAAAAGATGCTACTAGATATTAAAACCCGTACAGTAACAAGAGTCCTCACCGGACATTGCAAACTAAACAAAGATATGTTCACCCTAAAGTTGGGCGAGAACACAATATGCAGATTCTGTCAAGAGGCAGAAGAAACTGCAATGCATATTCTATGCTCTTGTGGCTCACTAATGCGGCACCGAAGTGTTAACCTAGGGTTGCACATCATGCAACCGCAGGAAATACAAACAATTACTGCTGAAAGGATCTGGAGGTTTCTCGAAGTCATAAGTCTGAGCAGTGAACTGTAAAGCAAAAAGTGCGCTACAAAAGACCAGAAATGGTTGAGGTGGCTTTAAGCACTTAAACAATAATAATAATAAATTGATTGTAAAAGAAGAATGCCTACAATTACGAGTAAAGCTCTGTAAAGGTGTAGCCGAAAAAATTGGAACCGTGCCAAAGAAATATTACATCAAGGTCTCATAGCCGCTCTCCTTTCCTACACACCTTACTTATTTATGTAGTAGCAACCGCCCCGGCTTCGCACGGGTAGTATAGAGGTTGAGACATCTTCAACAATCATCATGATATTTCGACATCATCAATATACCTAAACCTTCCTCATGAGTCGTTCTATCTATTGGTGAAAACCGTATGAAAATCCGTTCAGTGGTTTTTGGGTTTATCGCGAACAGACAGACAGATAGACAGACGCGGCAGGGGACTTTGTTTTATAATATGGAGTGATAACTAGCTGCGCTTCGCGGTTTAAGTCTCGGTCCCGTTGGAATATCCGAATAAAAAGTAGCCTATGTGTTAATCCAGGTCTCCAGCTATCTACATACCAAGTTTCATCGCAATCGGTTCAGTAGTTTTTGCCTGAAAGAGTAACAAACATCCATACATGCTCACAAACTTTCACATTTATAATATGTAGGATGTTGACAAGGTCATTTTATTTGTATTTGTGTTTTTTTTTATGGTTTAATTTGATTCAATAAACTTTACGGTGAGTCTATAATGGATACGTACGTATACTAAATTCATACGTATAAAAGAATAATATTTTTCTAAAACTAAAATAATACCTTAAAATAAAATGCTAACACATTCAAAGATGATGTCACAATATTTCACCTACTTTACTAGTTTCAATATTCACTTGGATTAAATGTGAGATATTAACATTTTTATACAAATTAATTGTTAAAAATGCACACTGCCTGCTTGCCGGTGCCAACTCTATCAAGCTCACATGGACTCCTAGCCCATTTTGCTTACCAAAGACTTTTGTAACGTGGTCCAGTGGCTCCAAATCGGGTAGAAATCTGCTGTCCCGTATTTTCCAGCTTCATCGTTAGCTAATTTTAATTTCTTTAGCTAATTTCATTAGATCTTTAAGCAGGATCAACGTCAAGTAGAACAGGCGAGCATAAACCCACCGCATTCTTCTAATTCAACGGTTCAATTTGAAGGTGAACTTTACTCATACAGTTCTGTCGCATTGCAGACTAGGTTTTGTAATGTTTGAATTGGTGGTTCATAAAGTTCGGTTTTGTAATTTAAACATTGAATAGGCAGGTGGAGTATTTGATCAATTTTGTAATGTATGAACATTATTTACACAATGAAATATTGCTTACTAGCCGTTCCCGCAGTTTCACCTGCGTTTAAGGCCCCTCGTCCGCTCCTATTGGTCGTAGCGTGATGTTATATAGCCTATTTCGAAATATATAAGTATGGTTATCATGGTACAAGTTATTATTATTAGTAATTAAACTTCTGCCATTTTAAAACTCTTGTTTTTCCCTGCAATGCAACTTTTTACCGGCCTCCATATCATCTCAATTGGATTCAATTCACAATAGAAGTTAAGGTCATATGCCATACATTGTTGTTTTTCTGCTTTTACAAGTCAAGTAAATTTCTTTTGAGCATTGACGTTTGTAAAGAGGTACCTACCTTTCTTAGTCAGCTTCTATCAACCAAATCAAATTGTTGTCCATAACAATTACAGAATTTGACTCAAGTGATGCACAAAAATTTTGTTGATCCATTGTTCAAACATTTTTGAATTTAAATCCTGGTCTCCTTCTCCTTTCCTACTTTTAAAAATAAACTCCCTATCGTTAACAAATTCATCTTTACTTCCTATAACATAAATAATAACGGTCAGTTATTATTATTAATAGTCCTACTTATTCTAATAACAATTAAATTATCTTAAAATTTTCATAACTCTTATCTATATGTAATATAATGCACACAGCTATCCGCTTATATCTACATCGTGCATACGATTTTGCGCTCTATTTAAATTGAGTGAGATTAATATTTATTCACATTATAGAAGTCCTCCGCGACTTTTACCAACTAAGTTGGGGTCGGTTTTTTAGTCTAACCGTGAAACGGTCGAACTTCAATATTTTGTGAGAAGTAACTGCCATCAGACCTCCACAACCCTACTAGGCGTTATCGAAGTTCTGTAGTTAGACGAGGTTGTCGGACTTTTTAGGGCTCCAACTACCCGTAAAGAATGCCACAGATGTTTGTATGGCATCTGGGACCGACGGCTTAACGTGCTCTCCGAGGCATGGAGGGGTCTCAATTTGTTAAGAATGGTCACCCATCCATAGACTGACCTGGCTAGTATTACTTAACCTTGTTGTAGCTGCATAGCTTCTCAAATATGTATTTGATGTTAAATAGTAAATATTTTTTGTATTCTATTAAAGGATTCTATGTCATAAGTAGTCATAACATTACCAGCAAAAAACTATAACACATATTAGATCAATAGAACATTAAAAAAATTCAATGTTTTGTGTGATTTAAACGCTGCCATTTCGGCACGCTTTTTCTGTGATGTCAAAGACCACGAAGTGTTGATTTATTAATTATTAAGTTGATTCTTTATCGTATGAAAATGAAAGTCGTAAAACCTGCCTATTATTGTTAAAAGAACTCATTTTCAATATTATATTGTGGAGTCTTGTGCATATTGCCATACATATCCATTATAAAGAACCAAATTGTTGTTGATCTGCGAAAGTTGAAGAGTTATAGGGTTGTAAGACGTATAGTTGTTATTTTTTATTTACTAATTCTTGTTTTAAGGTATTTTTTAACATATTACGTATTTGGTGGTTGTACTGAGTTCCAGTAAACAGAATGACAATAAAATCGTAAAGTATAACTAAGAAATAGAGGTAAAATTACAATATTTCTGCATTCTAATTATGACAACCCTAAATATGATATGGTTATGATATGATATGGCATGATTTATGATATGATCATATATTGTTTTATTTACAAATTCCATAATATCCAATTTGGCTCAAGTATAGTTTAGGAGATTACCGCGTTTAGGCAAATAGATGGTCAACAGATCGTGTTATTGTGTATTGTATAGTCTTATAATATTCCTAAATAAATAAAAAAGTGGTCCTTTAAGGGTTCCTATTTTTCCTTTTGAGAAACGGAACCCTAAAAATGAACTATAGTCGATTCTAAGAGGAGCGGTTTATACAAACAAACACTACAGCCATAACGTTAATGTAGATTATTTAAATTAGATTCGTTAAATATTTACAGTTATTAGCATTGTCAGTTGTGTACCATCTAAATTTACCCTACTCGGTACTCCGTGCTAACACTTCACGATCTTAATATATACCAAACTATTTTTGTATAAGTAGGTATGTATGTCAAGTAACAGTGAAATGTTGTAATTATTCACAGACCGTACTATACACTGAGTCACGGTATGAATATTCGAACATCCATTGGCCGTTAATAAAATGACATCTGGCAGTGTTCATGTCTAATGTCATTTGTTTATATAGTTCATTTTCATGGTCCACCAATCAACCACTGAAGCGTGTATAGTAAGTAAATGTGTTGAATAAATTGTGATTATAACATAACTACTACATTAATAGACTACTTGTTTGAATATATTACATATATTCAAACAAGTAGTATAGTAAACACGTTATTACAAAACACACAACAAACAAAAATAAAAAAATACTTGGCTGATATTTAGTGGTTTTACCCTACATTAAATTTTTTTAACGCGATAACGTCTTATAAATTGATGAACGCCGGCTGCACGCACAAAAAATTGTCACGTTCCGCCTGAACGGAGCGTGCAAGCGAGAGCGCGGAACAAGCGATAGAGGGGCACGATCGGTCTAAGCGTTCGTTTATTGACATTGATTTGATTTCAGTTTATTTCTATAACTAATTGTTCGTCAAATTATTTAAATTAAATTTGCAAAAACTGTAAATAATATTTGAAAATTAAAAATTAATGTTTTTAACCAGTTTTAAAAATATTGTGTTTTCTTATTGACGTTATCACGTAAAATTATTGTCCGTAAACCGACTTTACAGACAATCACTATGTTTTGTTTGTAATACATATTGTCAGCGAATTACAGTGTCGTAGGTCATTTTTGCGTTAAGAAAGGTCACGTGAAAGAAAGAAAAAAAACTTGAGAGGTGTCAAGGGACACCCGGATGGCACGAAGTTCCTTTCCATTAATTAATGAAGGAATTGTAATAAAATTTTATTTTTTTTACTATAGTAAAAAGTGTCGTTACAACTTTTGGTCTTAATTTATTTCCGTTTAGCCCCCTTTGGTAACGCGCGATAAGGAACTTCGTTCGAATTAGATAAATAATATGTATTCTGTAATTTAATGAGTACGTAAACATTCTATGTATCCTTATTAGATTCCTACATAGCCATTGTCAAGGATAAAACAACAATAGCTGTTATCAACTGGACCAGACGTCATTACACTTTATACACACCGTATATTAACAATAGATAATATTTTGTTATGCGCACTCTTGAAATATTTATTTTATTTTATTTTATTTTATAAATAAAAAGGTTTCTTTAAAAAATTACAACATAGGTCTCACATAACTAGTATTCTTGTTAATCACGCTCTAGCTTGTAAGCCTTTTTTATACCACGTCGGTGGCAAACAGGCATAGGGTTCCCCGATGGTAAGCGGTTACCGTAGCCTATGTACGCTTGCAATTATACACTTTCTTGAAGTACCCCACATTGTGTTCAGTGTACGCTAGGTAATGTCAACGACCGTACTCTGCAGGTAGCGTTTAAGCGATTAGGTAATATCAAGCGGCGCGGCGGCGGTGGAATATAATCGTCTTTCAATTATATCTGACTAGCTGCGCCCCGCGGTTTCACCCGCGTAAGTCTCGATGCCGTTTGTCCAGGTGTCCAGCTTTATCATACCAAGTTTTATCGCAATCGGTTCAGTAGTTTTTGCGTGAAAGAGCAATAAACATCCATACTTACTTACAAACTTTCACGTTTATAATATTAGTAGGAAGTAGGATTGGCAGCCATTTTAGGCTCGCACAGAATGTGACATGTTCCTTTGTTTTTTTTTTCTCTCGCCCTGTTTTAATTTAGATTGTTATTATTATAAATTTTAGAAAAGTAGTTTTTTATATCTGTGCCTGTTCTAAATAAATGTATTTACTTTCTTTCTTTCTTCTTTCTTCCAATATTCACCCTTCGCCAATGAAACGTAATTACTAAAACATTTATTGATCATTGAAACACAGTGAAAAACCTAATATCAATTTTAGGTTAATTAAAAATGAATCAGAAGATATCAACTGTAACTGGTTATTGGGTGATTAGAAAGAAAGAAAGAAAAACATTTATTCTGACATTCACAGGACTGCACACAATTATTACAATAAAAATAAAAATAAATAAAACTAGGTAACTATTGCCCTGTGCAATGCCAGAAAAGGCACCTATCTCAGCATATTGCTACAGCCTGAGAGACTGCATTATAACTGAATACTTGTGTTTCTTAAATTCTAATAGTTTCATTACACATTAATCTATACTAATATTATAAACCTGAAGAGTTTGTTCGGTTGAACGCACTAATCTCTAAAACTACTAGTTCGAATGGAAAAATTATTTTACTGTTGCAAAGCCCATTTATTGAGGAAGGCTAACTATACCATCACGCTACCACCAATAGGAGCGGAGCATCAATGTTTGTTGTTGCCAAAACAAGGACAATTTACAAACGCGGATGAAGTTGTGCGGGTCAGCTAGTTTATAGCAATCATTGTGATATTTCAACCAATTTACACAAAACGTTATTACAAATTATACACCTAAACCTTCCTCATGAATCACTCTGTCTATTGGCGTAAACCGCATGAAAATCCATTCAATAGTTTTTCAGTTTATAGCGAACAGACAAACAGACAGACGCGGCGGGGGACTTTGTTTTATAATATGTAGTGATAATACTACCTGCTGCACTAAGAGACGTTTAATGGTTATAATAAGTTACCCGTAGATTTCCTAGGATATAATAATGTAAAAAAAAAAAACGTTCTACATAAAACAATTTATTTAGTTTTTTTTTTTAAAGATTATTAGTAACGTGGGTTACACATTACTAGTATTCTTGTTAACCCCTCCAGCTAAGCTTAACGCTAGTGTTAGGAGTGGGTTCACGTCGGTAGTGCACTGTGTGGGGTTCAAACCCGCAACCCGGACAACAACTTGATCGCAAGTCCGGCAAATTTTTTAGGCCAGGACAGTTTAACTAAGCGTTAAATGTCTCTGACTGCGTCAGTTGGTATTATTAGTTAAGTATTTATTGAACCTTCCAACTGTGCTAAATTGTAATAGTTTCACGTCGGATATATACCTATATTACCTTCCAAGTTCCACACCTAATATGCAGCCTTAATCCTACTAATATTATCGTGAAAGTTTGTGAGGATGTTTGGATGTTTGTTACTCTTTCACGCCAAAACTACTGAATCGATTGCAATGAAACTTAGCGTGTAGATAGCTGGGGACCTGGATTAACATATAGGCTACTTTTTATCCCGATATTCCCGCGGGCTCGGTACTCACACGGGTGAAACTGCGGGGCGCTACTGTGAAATATAAATTTAAAACACCCCCGACTCAAAAATCCCTTCAACTTTAGATTTTACGTAGAGATTTTCTTGAATTATAGCTAAGAACACTCTCGATCAAGTCACCTTTCAAAAAAAAAAACGCTCTTAAATCGGTCCATTCGTTTTCAAGCTACGATGCTACAGACAGACACACAGACACGTCAACCTTATATAACCCATCTTTTTGCGTCGGGGTTTAGAAAATACGTAATTACGTACTTGAAGTCGATCCTAAGATAAGGATAATTATAGGAGACGAAGTTCAAAATTATAATTTATCGTTATCATCGTCAGTATTAAAAAAATACCTAGGTAAGATTATTGATACGTAGTAATGTAAGTGCATGTTTTTATTAATAAATGATAGTCATAAATATATTATAAAAGTAATGAAACTTTTATGGACATATTTTTTTTGTTTTTATAATTTTATTTGAAATTACCCGTTATCGCACAATCGGTGAAGTGCAAAATGTGTGTCTTTGTCCTTTGGTCTCTTTACACACATCACTACATATTATAAAACAAAGCCCCTCGCCGCGTCTGTCTGTCTGTCTGTTCGCGATAAACTGAAAAACTACTGAACGGATTTTCATGCGGTTTTCACTAATAGACAGAGTGATTTATGAGGAAGGTGTATAATTTGAGCCCGTGCGAAACCGGGGCGGGTTGCTAGTAAGAAATAAAATGTTGTGCAGTTTTACACGGTAAGGTACACAATACTGATCTCACAACCCTTCTAATTACATTTTTTTTGACATCTCACACGCAATCATCTGATCCCAAGCTAAGCAGCACCTGTACTATGGTAACAGGACTGCAGATAAACATACTTCGTGCTCATCACACGATTATTTCTCTTGGTTGGGAATCGTACCCACGACCACTGGCTCAGCAGTTAGGATCACTAACCATTAGATGACTAGACCAACTACATATAATCGTATATGCAGCAGATATAACAAACCTACTTTCATTCATCATTACCATTTTGTTTAACTATTTGGACGACGTCCCAGTTATAGCTGGTTAATGTTATATAAACCCGCGAAATTATATTTATTGCGAAGTAGGTAAATATGCCTACGTATTTAATGAGTGGAAACCACTTAAAAACATACGTGACTTATAATTTAGGTCATTTTAAGTGACGTTATGTAGGTAGGTAGTCCGCGGGACTCCCCGGCGGTCGTAGGTACGTACCTAGACCACTAGACGCTCATGCAAACGTCAATCATTACCAAAAGTCAAGATTGACGGATGTTCGTTGCTGATTGATGAAATAGTATCGACATTAAGATCTCATCATGCAACCGTCAATCACTTCATTAGACGATAGGTTGGTCAATCACCGTTTTGATCATGGCAAAACTGACAGCAAAACCTACCTTGTAATGGGCGCCTAAAGGCCGTGATAAGGGACTGATATTCCTATTGTACTTAGAATTTAACGTTAACCTTAACCTGTAATTAAAAGAACAAAGATCCTTATCGCACGTTACACTGCTACTACGTGTCGGGTCGTTCGGCTCCCTTTGATATGGTTGAAGTGGACGATGGCTGGCGCGTGCGTCATGCTCGTGAACGAGTGCCAGTCCCAAGAGCTCATAATAAATTATGAGAAGGTATTTTAGGTCGTTAGATATTTTGAACAGTAAAACTTGAATACCACTTAACCACCTTAACCACTAGACCAACATGCCAATACTGGCCTGTTGGTCTAGTGGTTAGTGACCCAGACCGCTATGCTTATAGGTCGTGGGTTTGATTCCCACCTGAGTCTGGGTGTTCTTTGTGTCCGTTGTTTCTATGTTTGTAAAGTCCCCCGCGACACAGGAGTAATTCCTAATGCGGGAGTTGTGTTTAAAAAAAAAAAAAAAAAAATCAAGTATGTAATGGTCTGGCTGACCAAATCGGCACTCAATGGTACTGCGCATGGTACAAATACTGCAAAATAATTCACAGGTTGCGACAACCTTTTCGTGATCGCGTTAATTCCCGTATAAATATAATAGTATACACTATTTATATGATTGAACAAGTTACCATTGCTGGGTGACGCATTCGGCTTAGGTCAGAGTACTCCAACCGCAATGTATAAACATTCAATTCACTGCACGTTTTCTTAGAGGAAAAAACGTGATTTGGTTCGTAAGTACTTTTATCTTAGTCAAATATTTTCCTTTAGTAAGCGATATGAAGCCTTTCACTATGAGTATTTATAGATTTTATAATCATACAAGCCGTGATCAATATTCAACTTTCGAAAATTTTATGATTAATGCCCAGCTTCTGTTGGTCATAGCTTTGATGAGTTTCTTAATAAGAGGGGTAAAGGAAAAAAACATCTCATAGAATGTATGGATCCATTAAAGCTATTTTATTATAATAATTGTTTTTAAACATTCGCGCACTTTGATACATCGCCTGCAAAAAAGTGTCATAATAGAATAACAGCTATTTCGAGAAAACGTGACTTTTATGCCTGTAAATTGAACAAAACAGCTCTGAAAACTTTGTTCCCTTTTTCACTGAGCTAATAACGATGTGTTTACACCTGACCAAATGCAATATTTGCTATTCAATGCTATAAAAATGTCAAAACGTACCTAACATGTGATATGACACTTTTTTGCCGGGTGGCGATATATTAGATGTGTAATTCGGGACCTAATCGTGATAACATTTATAAGATACAATACCTTTTGGGTTACCCGACGTATCGATCGAATTGCACCGATCGTGGTCACGCAATTCCCGATTTAAGTCCCGGGTTCCACATCCAATATTGTGTTGTATCAGTTTCGAGAGGTAATAATTTACAAAAACACAAATAACAGACATATTATAACAATAATTTTGTAGAACCCAAAATACTTCGGTTCGGTTACAGAGACAGTTAGCGAGGTTATCATTTAAAGAAATAATTTGTAACGTCCAGCATTGTCGTGATATAAATAGTGTACTCTGTTGATTTAGCAACGTTACTAAGGAAATGCTTATTAAAGTAGGTTTTACTTAGAGATATACTGTAAACTGCGAAAGCCTATAAGCACTCATAACGCAGCTTAGCGGCCTTGCTCCGTGCCTGCAACTTTCTAAATATATATTATACTATGAAGGTTCGAGTTTCTATGAAGTTCCTTTCCAAGCAAGTTTACTATGAAGTCTGACTCGAATGCAAACTGTAGTAAAAAAAAAAAACAAACAAACAAACAAACCTAATGAAAAAAGCCTTGAGAATCATTTAAATTCTCGCAGCGTGACTATTTTTTTTTCTCTTCATGTGACGGTATCACCATCAAGTCAAGGTTTTTTAGGGTTCTGTTCCTCAAAAGGAAAAAAAGAAACCCTTATAGGATCACTATGTCGACCCTTTTTCTCAGGAATCCGTGGACGCATCAAGTTGTAATTAATACCAAATACATAAGTCTGCGGTCCCTTGAAGCTGTAAAAAAATCAAGCTTCTAAGTGAACGCAATCAAAAGATATGGCCACTTAAACCTTAGATTTGACCAAATTTGATCCTATAGGGTACTTTCCCCATTGATCAGAATCATAAAATTTGGTAAGAAGCAAGGTCTCACAGCACAAGTAAAGGACGAAAATCCGAAAGTCGTTAATTTGTTGTTATAGGAAAAGACGGGCAAAAATCGCGAGAAATTATTCCCGAGATGGACGTACTATGTACATACAAGTTTGTTTGCTTACGGAACCCTCGGAACAACTGATTGCTATGCCTCTTTGTACCGACTCCCTTATAAAGTTTTAGTAGATAAATTCAAACATCGATCGACTAAAACTTTTGCGTAATAGGAATCGCAGATAGCCGCTCTCTTTCCACCATTCATCAATGGCATTGATCTATTATATCGATTCATTGGTGTGCTGTGGCAATACAATCTGCCACAATTTGTAATTAAGCCCTCCATAAGGAAATAAGTTCATGCCCAGATGGGCATGAACTTATTTCCTGTTATTGTGTTGGATACTACTGCACTGTTTTCATCGTAACCATCTGGTTACGATGAAAACAGTGCAGTAGTATCCTTCATCAAGTTGTTGTACAGAATGAGTGTTATAGATTCGATCCATACCATCCACGGGAAAAGGAAGACTGTCAAGTCAAATCAATTATTTTTTTCTAAACAACAAAACAGTACATTTAGTATAATTGACATTCAAAACAACACGTTTTTCCGTAACACACGCGATAAGACTTCGATTGCAATTCTTATCATTGTAAGTTATCATGCGGGTGATATGAACAGATTCACAAGGGTAAAGAACCTTTGAGTGTCATCAGCACCCATATCGGAATGCCGGAAAACAGAGTGGCAATTTTGGATAAACGAGAATGAAAGTAATTTCTTTAATTTAAATATTCTAATGGCGTTTTAAATTGCTTAGACCGCAAACACGAAACTCGTATAATGAATAAGGAAAATTAGAGAATTTCTAGTTTTTTGTTTACACTTCGTGCATTTCTAAAACGCATTGCCATGGCTAAAGCAGGTTCGTCAAATTATGTGCACGGAATATAAATGTAGTACTACTGCGCATTGGTATGGGAACATGTGTGCATTTACAAACACAGTTTCAATTGGTGCATACTTCAATATGAAAAGACGTATTTTTACTATACAGGGAACACGCCGAATTCTTGAATATTTTGTATTTCCTTATAAGAAACCGAGTAATATCGAATTGCAGTTAATCGTTCGATCGATCATCGGGAAAGTTGAACAACTTGTTTAAACTTTGAATGCGTTGGTCCAATTAAATGATCATCTGCAAAGACATAAACTTTCATACAAACACGACTCTTCTCATTAAACTTTTACCTACATGTTAGCTAAAAGTTTCACTGACATTAGTACATAATAGTACAAATACCGGAATATTTACCAATAATTTTAATTTCTTTTAATTGAGTTTCTGATATTTCGACAAGCACAATACTCATAAAATACTGTAAAAATAGAGAACTTGGTAAATATTTTTTTAAATGTATTTTTTTTTTGCGAATTTCGCAAGGCTATTGCTATGCCTTTGAATATAGGGAGTAAGAGGAATATATACAGAGTTCCGTAGACATAATTTATGTAAGAATTGATATATTATGTAGACTGAAACGAGGCAGAGTATTTACGATTTATTTGAATAGACCGGCACTATTTACTGCTAATCGTTAGCTCGTGTAAACTATTATATACGTATATCGCACACGTGAGAATCTATTATTATTGTACTTAATAAGGATGTCATTTAACGAATTTACACAAGAGAAATTGCCGCAAAAAACGGTACGCAACATTAATTAAAAAAGATGTCGGGAGCATGGACCAAGTGAGCCGGCCCTAGTATTAGCAAAAAAATATTCCAGACTTAACTTTAATTATCGTTAGTAGGATAGGAATTACAAAAAAATAAATACCGAAAGATCAAAAGGGTTTTAGAACATTTTCCAATAGGTAATCCGTATCAATTATCTAGTTGCTTTGTCTGCGGATAGACTATAAGACATATATATATTTCTTTCTATTGACAAACACTTAAATTTTATTTATTTGTATTGATATTAATGTGCATATATTTTCCTTTCATGTGCAATATTGATTAAGAAAATTTAAGAAATGTTTTTTTTTTCTTTTTCATAATTTAGGGTTCTAACAAACCCCGATTTCTAGCGCAACATACGTCTGTACGTTGTTTGTAGAAACAAGGACAGTTGGAATAAATAAACCAGCAATCTCTGCATTATAGTTTGTCTTTGAGACAAGAAACTTTAATGCACTTCCTAAATTGAAGCCTGATTTAGATCAGAGGCGAGCAATATTCGCTTGGTATAATCATTTTATTCAGTCGATATAGATAGTACCGTGAAGAGGTCTTCTGCGCTGGTATGGAAATGTCTTTGTCAAAGGCAGATTTATAAATAAATTAAAAATAAAAGGAATTGTCAATCAACTGCCAGTACGTAGTTTGCATATCATGCACGTAGTTTGCATGTCATGCACCTAATATGCATGTCATTCGCATCAATCAATACAATTAAACGGTCATGCATGCATGACAGCACGAAAAGCATGTCATGCCGCATGATCGTCTAGGGACCGCTTTAAAGTAGTGAGTAGAGTATTACCACAGTATAATATACATATACTATGGTGTTCCGTAGTAACTACTCAGTAATTTGTGGTAGTGCTGCTAGGAAGTTATTTAGTGGTTGAATACGGGCGAAGAGGAAGTGAATGTTGTTAAGAGTTATTATAGCCATCAGACGGTTCATGATATATGACATAATTATGTATACAAAAAAAAAGAAAAACAAATATACTGGTTGACTAAGAACCTCCTCCATTTTTTTTTTGGCGGTTAAATAGAGCATAAAGGCTGTTACATACTCATAAAAGCGCATTTTTTGTCACCGCTAATACCTGAAACGATGAAGCGAGTCAAACTAGTTTTAAAAGTCGTACTTCAGATTGCAATTGCTCCGGTTTCACTTTATTTAATGACTCACCTACAATCTACATGGCTGCGATGTAGGTATAAATAGCACTCATCTGGGGGTACGGCAGTGCCCCCGCCTAGTCGAACAAAATCAAAACAAAGGCACAGTCGTACCATCCGCATCCTCTTCTCAAAGCCATTCAAGACTTTTTCGACCGCCTGTGACTTCGCTGTGTTGTATGGTAGAGATCGCTTTTAGCGATAAGACCGCCAATTGTACTCTGATTTGTAAGATAATAATTTTTTTAACCTCATTCTTCTTGGTATGTTGTTGCTCAGAATGGACAGCGAAAAATGACACAGTAGTTGTGTTTTAGAATTTTAATACTAAAAACCTAAAAATAAAAATGCGGCATTGTTTTATAAACAGTAGAAAAATTCAAAAGACGTTATGATGACGTCGCGTTCGTCGCGCTTTTCGCTCCCATCGCTTTATTATACGTAATAATTAATTTGCTTGTTTGTGTTTGGCGCCGACGAAAATTATTAAGGTATTTTTAGTGTATAAGTTTAAGGTAACAAGTTAATTTTTTAATATTATTTCTTGCTTATCAGTTCCTGTCGGTTTAATTTTCTGTTAAAAAGTTTTTATGTTGTACGTAGAATATGTAAACACTATAATATTGGTGTGTGCAACTGCGTTGCGAGACTTGCATTTATACGTTATGTTTTTGATGGGTTCAGTCATGTTCATCTTTGAAGTCATCAGGTACATTTAAACCAGTTGACATTTAGAACCATTTAATCAAAAGTAAATGCATTGAAAATTCAAGGCCGCTGTCGGAATAATGAAATAATATGAATTCTTTACTTGTGTATTATATATTATGTACTTTACAAAGCGACACTTAGAGTTTAATTTAGCTTGTTTTCATTTTGTCGGCGTGGCGGACAAGCCGCTCAAATACTCGATGTTGATTGGCTGAAAATTATGCTCGTGAAATGCATTGTTTGTGTTAATCACAATCGAGACGTAGGAAACATGACTGATTTAACTAATTTATCACACACTATTCGAGCATAAAACTGGCGATGTATTCCATTTTGAAATACATAGGTATTTAGAGGTATATTAAATAGTGAAAAAATAATGTGGTAGTTCTGTATATAAGACTAAATATTTTGGGATCATATAAGCAAAAATATTAAACATTGAATAATATGTAGTTAAAATAAATGTTTTTAATTCGTAAACATGGCATTGACATTTCGCTGTGAACGGAAGTTTTGTCAGATAAAAACATATAGGTTTCATTAAAATAAAATACCATTAATTAGCTGTTACAAAATCTATGAATGCAATTCTCAAGGCGAGCCTTTCGCCTTTCGATATCATACGAGGTTTGTGCATAAAAATAATACAAACAACTCACCCTTCTACACCTGCGAAAAACATTTTAAAGTCACCAAATGGTAATACTTCCACAAGATAAAAATATAGGTATGTACGCAACGTATATCACTATAATAATAAAGTTACTGTTCAATACTTTTCGATAATAATAACTTATTATAAAATTTTGTACAACAATATCTACGTCCTCTCGGCGAAAGCGGGCGCTCAACTGAGTGAACGAGTCACACGAGTGACGGAATGAAGTTTTAATTTTAGAGAGAGAATGAAATGATGGGCGATGGCATTGAACGATAAAAGATTGACTAGAGGTAACAGTGGTGATATTATTCAAAACGCTATAACGTTGTACCGTTATTGTTATCATATTAACGTTAAAAGGAAATGATAAATGACTTAACGGTAGTGTACTAAATTGTTGTTCTACGTAAAATATTTAATTTCAAAAATGGAAGAATAAAAGTAGATAGATATATGTAAATATAAATTTATTTTCTTAACTCCCAAGTTAGCTTGAGTAATTGAAGTGAAAACGTCTTTAGCGGTGTTGGGCACTTTTTGAGATGGGTAAAAAATATAAAACTTTCGTCAGAATTCAGGGTCACGTGCACCCTGATCGAAAATGTATGGAAAATGTGTCCGAGGAAAAACTGACCGAAAATGTATGGAAAATGTGTCCCAGTGTAATATATTTAAAAAAATATATTTTTATGACGAGATCGAAAATTCTTAAGACGGAGGTGAGTTTCTTATATTTACATGTACAGCGTCAGACAGACATGCAGAGGGAGGGAGGGAGGGAGTGAGAGAGAGATGGAGGTAGGGAGGGAATCTAGGAACAGAGAGTGGGAGAGTGGGAGAGGGAAGGAGGAAGAGTGGGGAGAGTGCAGAGTAGGCAGAGTGGGCAGAGTGGGAAGAGTGGGCAGAGTGGGCAGAGAGGGCAGAGTGGGCAGAGTGGCAGAGTGGGCAGAGTGGGCAGAGTTGGTAGAGTAGGAAGAGTGGGCCGAATGGGCAGAGTGGAAAGAGTGGGCAGAATGGGCAGAGTGGGCCGCGTGGGCAGAGTGGGGAGAGTAGGCAGAGTGGGCATAGTGGGCAGAGTGGGCAGAGTTGGTAGAGTGGGCAGAGAGGGCTGAATGGGCAGAGCAGAAGAGTGGGCAGAGTGGGCGAGTGGGTAAAGTGGGAAGAGTGGGCAGCGTGGGCAGAGTGTGAGAGTGGGCAGAATTGGTAGAGTGGGAAGAGTGGGCCGAATGGGCAGAGTGGGCAGAGTGGGCAGAGTGGGCAGAGTTGGTAGAGTGGGAAGAGTGGGCAGAGTGGGCTGAATGGACAGAGTGGGCAGAGTGGTCTGAGTGGGAAGAGTGGGCAGAGTGTTAGTTGAGTGTCGTCTACGCAATTTATTTGATAAATCACCGTACGATGCGAGTTAAAATATGCATTTTTGATTTTATTGGTCAAGCATTAGATACTCTTCTTTCAACTCATCTATTATAGTGCAGTATTGTTATAGAATATTATAAAATTCAAAATTATCTGACAATCACCATAAGCTCAGAGAGAACATAATAATAATTTTCGTAAATATAGGTGTAGCCGCTTGCTGATATAGAGACGGCCAAGGTCTGCAGGATTTTCCGGAGGCTTCCTTCGTAAGGTATACCCGAGTCCCTTGGAATAGACCCACTTGTAACGAAACACCGTGTGGTTTCAGTCAGTGTGATTCCATCATAGCACTTCACCGTTAGCTCCGATAAGAAGATGACCAGCGAGGGTATCCACATGAAAAAAAAGTACAGGTACGACACATAGAAAGCACCCAGACCCTTAGATCAAAGATACCACAGATGCACAACCTCCTACAAAATTTGCGTCAAATAGTGGCACTCAATCGTTACACATTACTTTACGTCATTCATTTAATATGCCATCGTAATAATAAATCAGACCATACAATGAATGTTTCTGTGAATATAATATATATGTTGCAATAGGTTGATACAAAAACTGCAATGTTTATCGTTTGCAGTTTATTACTTACTAGGATGGAGACTATTATACTCTTGGTACGTGTTCCACAAGCACGCTCACGGAGAAAAGAACAGGTATAGGTACAACTACGTATTTTAAAATAACTAACTCTTTAAATTATCGTTTGTTGTTTGTAATGCCATTATTATACTTTAAAAAAATTAAGCTATAGTAAAACTATTATTCTTATCGATAGTACAACATTTCATGCCTTCTTTGCATTTGTAAAGCATAGTCTTAGTATTTTTCAGCTACATCTGAAACGTTACACTCACACCGCTAGCTCGGGCCCAAAGTATCTGATAACTCAACTATACTTACGACTGCATTTTGGTGATTTTTATACGTTTTCATACCAATGCAAAAAAGCATTTTCATGCATTCTAATACTAATATATAAACTAAACTGAGCAGGATTCGAACCCGTGACCGCTGACGTTACAGTCGAATAATTAAGTAAAACACACTTTATCACGTGACTATAAAGAGTCACTATTTACTTAGGTAAGTATCTTCAGTGTGTAAGTGTTTCCCAAGTGTTTGATACCAGACCTATGGAGACTAAAAGACTAGTGCTCTGGGCATTCACGGCCTCTGTGGTCAGCTGCGTATGCTTCGAGGGGGTACCATTTTCTTGTACCTAGTCCAACTTATGAAGTTATCCACGACTTCCAGCTTATGTATTATTTCAGTATAATAAAGAAAATAATTTTGCTCCCTTTTCTTTTTATTAAACCTCAAGTAAATTATTTCTGCACGTAATAATAATATGCTTCAAGTAAATCAGATAATAATAACTTCCAATATTACGTGTCTCCCAATATCTTGAAGATGTTTAAATTAAATTAATTAAAAATGAAACAACCAATAGGTAACATCTCGTATATTAATAATTCATATTAATATTGATATCGTCCACACATAAATATACTCTCATCTAACGAATGTAATGTTAAAACATCGAATACACAATCGAATAAATTTAAGGAACGTTGAGATCTTTAATTATTCATTGACTATTTTTATACCCGTTTAATCTATCGTAGACACGTAGGTAACTTTATTAGAAAGTTACGTACTACAAGTTTAAGACAATTAATTAAGTCAAGTTCATGACTTAGTCAAGTGATCTGTATTTATCTAACTAGAAAGATTTTGTACATATAATTATTAATTTCTTGTGTTTTAAGATAGTTATCATCAAGTTATATATCCAATTTCGAAACTTAGTAGAATCCAAGTACAGTTCAATTATTTATATAAAAACAGGCACTGTCAACCACCTATCATTCAAGTCAGTTTTCAAACTACAGTTACTCCATTCTATTAAATTGAATAGAATTTGCAATTAAGAGGTATAAACCCAAACATTCACTGACTTTCAGGCTCTGATATAATATTGAAATAAAACTATTTTTCACGGATTCCATCGCGATTTATTTGGTGTTATTTTACTATCTAGACTAAGATGGTGGTCGTCTCATGTATCGAAGTGCAAAGTTATCTATCCGTGACCATGGCTGCTGAAAAGCAACTGAAACGTCGGGATCAGTATAGATAGTAAAATAACACCAAATAAATCGCGATAGAATCCGTGAAAAATAGTTTTATGTCAATGTGTAACATTCGCGTAAACTTTCGACAATATCTGATATAATATGTTTTCTGTCTTGCCAAAATTACGAAGTATACTTCAATATTGACTTAGTTATGATTTATAAGATAATTTGTAAACAATATTTTTTAAACATGTAATTTGTAGTGTGATAATAACTTGTAACAAACCACCTCACTTCACCGTTACTAAATGATTATAATATGGTTTGGATAGACTTTGGAGATTAAACAATAAGTATTTACAAAGAATATTTACTAAGTAGGTACATGTGTCAGTACATAATATAATAAACAATAAAATAGTTTTTTCGAGCTGTTATCAGACCAGATTTTTACTGATTGGATAGTAAGATACTGAATATTTGGGACATGAAACTGAAAAAGTTAAAAAAAACAATCTCAAACCTTCTTAATGTATGGTTATTAATTGGGACATCGAAGGTTCCTTGATTAGAAGCAAGAAAGTTACAAAATAATAAATAATCTCTACTAAAGATTTGAATCAATTGAAAACAATTACCAAACCAACCAAACTTTTTAAAATCGTGTTTAGTTGATTGTTGACAGCTTTAGGAAACAAAAAGACAGAGTGGTAACAAATTAGTATGCTAAACTATGAAGGTCTATGTTTTAGCCTTGAAAGGCTTCTAGCTTATCTACTTATAGAAAAGGTATTGTAGGACATACTTATTTAATTTTTAAGATTATTTTTTTGTAAGATTCAAGGGAAACATGATACTACTTATTGTTTAGTTGCAAGCGTTTATAAAACAAGAGGTTTTATAGCAAACCCAAAAACGTGCATACACATATACTGGACATAATATTGTTCACATCATTGGTATATACATATATTTTTTACTAAGTGTGTATATGTAGACACGTTCCCAGTGCAAATTAGTTACTACTTATTCCAATAACTTAACTAACACATTAAGTTCCTCATAATAAACAACGGTTAACTAACATCTTTTTACATTAATATTAGTTACAATTAAGTTTTGACAGTCTTTTCAATAAATAAATTCACTTTATATATTCACTGAATTATACACTTTACAATATTATAATAGCTCGTACATATATATATTGAATATTTGTTGGTTTTAACGATGAAATAACTACGTTATTTATACGGTACAATTATATAATTATTAATATACAAATATATGTATATTTTACATATATTGTTTTAGAAGTACCGATGCTCACAAGATATTTAAATCTTCCTTCGCTCTTGTGAATGGTAGATTATCTACAACGTTTTAATAATTTGTTTCTTTTGTCACAGATACTTCAAATAACAATAACGTTATTTATTAGACACATGCGACGGTTGTCTGGAACTGTGGATTCTGCCGTCGCATAGCTTGACGTCACCTATAAAAAACATACATTGAAACATTTTAGCGTATGTAGTTTCTTATAAATTAAATTAAAAATAAAAGTACTTATCGTGCCATCTATATTGAATATCTTATTTTTATATTAATTATATCTCGGTTACATACTCGATTTAATTAACAAACTGATCTATAGATGGCACTGTACACAGTAAACGACAATGGAAAGTTCATTGAACTTTAGTAGATGGCGTTAATACCCATAGTAAAACAAGAATATGTGTTTGTCTAATAATATAATAAAATATAGTAAAAATCAATGCAAATCTACAACATAGTAAATAAATACAAGTAAAATCAAATAAAGTAGGTAGTACAAATACTTTTGTATTAGTTGTGCGTGTGGTCATGGTTGCCCCATATATCAGTTATTTTTATATACAATTAAGTTGGCAGAAAAGCACACAATCCATCTGATGGTAAGCCGTTACCAGTGCCTATACAACAACCAATTGTAACGAGTTGGTAAAGCGGGAATGTCACCGTTCTACCCACTTAGCTCCGATTCTATTTTCGTTTTTTAATCGACTGTATTTGTTAACTTTTGAAATAATTAGTCAGTAAATAGGGTTATAACAAAATAGGTATATAGCGTTTCTCTTTGAGAGGGATTTAAACGTTTAATGCCGCGTTCCAATAAACGATTCGTTTTGCGTACGGACAGTAAATTTTTTATTGAAAATCCAACAAAATTTTACCGTCCGTAAACAAAACGAATCGTTTATTGGAACGCGGCATTAATGCGACTTTAAAAAGGGTTTATCACGCCACTATGGGATCAGGTCAGTATTGTTACTGACCGACAAATGACTGACAAATTTTACACAGATTTTACCTATCAGCAGCTGTTGTAGTAGAAATAGTAGTATGATTGTGAGCGTCCTGTTCCTCTAGAGAGTGGGAGTGGGTAGGCCGATGGTTCTGTCGCCTCGAGCCCTCGGCGTCAGACTCCCGACGCGTACCTCCGCTCCCGCAGAAGCACTTGCAGATGATGCGCTTGAATGCAAACCTAGAATGTTTAAACTTTTTTTAATCGACTGCCACTTTTACCAAGGACGTAGACCTGCACTATGGATACTACCTATAATTTAATAGCCTGTGTTAGGGATGAAACAGTCCCGATCCCTCAGAAAAGGTGAAATCTAGTGTAGCACGTGTGTTTATTAAATAAATAAAAAAAAATGTGCAATTACTGTCGTTTTATGTGTGTGTGTGTGTGTGTGTGTGTGTGTGTGTGTGTGTGTGTGTGTGTGTGTGTGTCGGTTAATTTCTAGTATATTTAAGTTTGTGTGGTTTTGTGAGTAGTGTATGTGTGTTTATGTATGAATAATACATGAACATCTGTATGTTTGTGCTGAGGGATGCGTCTGTCTGATATATAAGCTTATGCAGTAGGTATGTTAGGATGTGAAACCTATAAGTGACGTCATGAAACCATAATTATGTAGATACAACATTCGGAAGAGTAATTACTTTACTATGTGCTATCGTCCGTCCAAATATGGGAGTATAGCTCCATCATAGTTATAAGCGGAGAAGAGGTTAAGATATTAAAAGCGGGGAAGCTTTTTAACTTCTTCGTATTTTTTTATTTATATTATTTTAGCTGTATTGCTACTCATTATGTAGTGTTGCTATCTGTCTAGCTACTGTGTCTTGTTGTATGCACGTATATGTTACGCTGCAATCCAAATCAAAACATTTTATTTGCTAAGTGATATGGTTATGGTTGTAATGTGTTTTGTGCATTTAAATAAAAAAAATAGCAAAAGGTAAAAATTAAGGTGTCAGATAAAAGCAAATCGATTTTTTAATATATTTTAATTGGAAGTGATTACGGGTTTACCTAATTTATTTCGAAAAATAAGGCTAGAAACATATATTACTTTCTTAACTTAAAAAATCAGTAGCTTCAAAACATTTTCTTACCTGAAATCCTTAGAAAACAGCGCGTAAATCAGAGGATTGATCGCTGAGTTGCAGTATCCGAGCCAGAACAATATCGAGAAGAGAATAGGAGGTACGCATTCCCCGCAGAATGCCCGCACTACGTACACACTGAAGAAGGGCAGCCAGCAGAACACGAAGCCACCGACAATAATTCCCAGGGTCTTTGCTGCTTTTGTCTCCATACGGAATCGTTTCACCTGCGAGAGATGAGCATTGTATGCTTAATTAGTTTTACGGAATATCACTTTTGTTATGATAACAAATATAATATTTCGTCTAAAAAAATGTAATAATAAGAGAGGCCATCAAGCATATTGAAAAGATATCAGAAAAGTGTTATGATAACAATAAGAACAGCAACTCCTAGCAATATGCTAAAACCTATTCCACATATAGCGAAAAACACACTTCACTGCCATCTAACGAAGATGCACCAAACTACGGAGTAACTACTAATCCTGCATCGCACAATGAAATTTCTCGTGCTGATTAGTAACACAACTTCTCAAAGTCAATCCTTGGGCCGCATAACACCCGTGCCCCCACACATATTACGCCGTCAAGTTTAGGTCTAGGCTGTTTTAGAATCTTGGAACATATTTCACCAAAAGCTTTATTAAAACATATAGTCAGTTCTAGTAAACCAACATAGAAAGTTCTAAAAATCGTTTCGCAAGTCCTTGTAACATATTGGGACGAATCACATCTGCCCCCTAATTACTGTTATTCCTGTACGCAAGGATAAGTGACATACGACATCAGTGAGGATGACACTCTGCGATTTCCAAAAAGTGGAATACGTCGATCTGAAACGGTTTAACAACAGTCGATTGGTCCATGAACCGTTGGTCAACATTATCTTTAAACCATAAACTTTTCGTCCAATGGACTTTTCATCCACGAACGTTTCGCCAGCATTACTCTACGTCGATTCACTATTTATAGTCATTGGTTTAGGTTAGGTTAGAACTGAGACCACAACGCACGAGCCGAGCGAGGGAAGCGAGCGTGCCGCGGCAGCGGCCGGCGAAGTGCCAGAACCGAATCAGTCCTATATAACCTAAACCAATGACTATAAATAGTGAAACGACGTAGAGTAATGCTGGCGAAACGTTCGTGGATGAAAAGTCCATTGGACGAAAAGTTTATGGTTTAAAGATAATGTTGACCAACGGTTCATGGACCAATCGACTGTTGGTAAACCGTTTCAGATTCGGAATACGTAACCTTAGTAGATAGTGTTAAACAAATGCTGAATATAAATGGAATGAATAAGAAATATCCAGATTACCTGTGCCTTAATGTTCCTCTTCCCCATCCTTCTAGTAGTCCTAGGTTTATCATCGTATTCATCATACAAGGGCCCAGGAGCCAAATGATGCGATGGCCTCACTCTCAGCCTGCTCTCAGTCAGTTCTCGACCATCTCTCTCATAATGTACTGCGTATAACGAAGGGCTTGGCGATCGACTTGAGGATCTGGAGGTTTCATGAGCGGGACATATCTGTTCCGAAGATGGGTATGATACGGAAATTTTGACTTTTTCGTGAGCACGTCGGGCGCTTGAGTGTCTGCAAGATGTTGTCCTGTTATTGTCAGATTTGGTCAAAATGTTGATTAGGCAAACTACATTCTATTCAGGGAAACTTCACTCTACTCAGGTAAATTTGTGGGAGAGTCATGCTTTGGCACGTATGGGCCGGCTCAACCGGATTGATACCACGGCCTCACAGAAAACCGGCAGTGAAGCGATGATTGCATTGCTTTTCGCAGAGTGAGTGCGGTTACCGGAGGCCGTAACCCTTCCCTCCCCCCTCTTTCCTCTACCACCTTTCCCCTACTCCTACCTTAAAGCCGGCAATGCACTTGTGACTTGAGCACTTGACTTAATAATAACTTCACACACCTCACACACGGCCGTCTGATCCCGAACTAGGCAGACCCTGTACTTTGGTAACCGGGCTGCTGATAAACATACTTATATATATTTCTAAATACATATATATATATATATAACACAGAACAAATAATGATCATGCTCATCACATTATTTGTCCTGGGTGGGAATCGAACCCACAACCTCTGGCTTAGCAGTCAGGGCCACTAACCACTAGACCAACAGGCCAGTATTCATTTACTTTTTAATTCGGTTCTGCATTCAAGCGTGTGCTTTTTAAAATTTTGTTTCAAACATCATTCCTTAAATTAAGTATATAGTAAACTAAGTCGAAACGTTCAGAAAGTGATTAAATATTTGCCTTCTTGTGTAATGAAAAAATATGACATAGAAGGACCTGCCTGAGTGTGAATATAGTTCACGCATTAAGAAGTAATAACAGGTAATTTTTTTTACAAAACATTATTCAGAAAAATCCAAGAATTGCACTCAGTGTTTATTAGTTTTTTAAAATAGAAACATAATGAAATATGCAGTGGACCACTAAAGTTATAAAATACTAGTCTATCGCAGACAATATTTAATGAACCTGACATTAGTTACTTTCACTGTAAGACAAGAGAACTTCTGTGTATTATATTAAACTAGCAATGCCCCGCGGTTTCACACGCGTTAATCCGGATTCCGTGGGAATATCGGGATAAAAAGTAGCCTTATGCGTTAATCCAGGTCCCATTTCTCTTATGCAAATTTACCTTCTTTCTTCTTTCCTGTCTTAAAACGACTACATTGCCAAGGAGGGAAAGGCAGGCGGCCGGCCATAAAAGAAATCAGCCAATACCCTTTGCAACGTTTCACACTGAGTCGATCCTAATGGAAATTGGGACAAGGGCAGGATGATGATGATGATGATGATTTTGATATTTAAACTAGATACTTAAAGAGCCATATGTATGTATAAATGTATACACTTGATTGTACACCAAACATTAGTCATTAGGATATAATAAAAACCATTAGTATTACAATAGGCGGTCTTATCGCAGCATTATATATTTAGAACACAAAGGTTTTCAATGAATATGTTGTTCTTTCAAATATTGTATCATTCATTTTTGTATACAATGGTAATTGTTTTACTGGCTATGTATGTTATCCATCAAGATAATGTATTACTAGCAGCGCCCCGCGGTTTTACCCGCGTAAGTCCTGATCCCGTGGGAATATCGGGATAAAAAGTAGCCTATGTGTTAATCCAGGTCTCCAGCTATCTACATACCAAGTTTCATCGCAATCGGTTCAGTAGTTTTTGCGTGAAAGAGTAACGAACATCCACCCACCCATTAATCCATCCAAACTTTCACATTCATAATATTAGTGGGATTACTATGTGCCTTCCTCTCACCTTCTCAATCTCTCAGGTGAGGCACTGAGCGAAGTACTTGTTGAGTGGTTGGAAGCTGTTGACAGCGGCGAGCCATGGGGTCGGTTGGACCCTCGACCACGGTGAATACGTAATGTCAGACGGTTGTCGTCAAATCGGCTACCGAGGCCTTTACCTGCAATTTTTTTAAATTAATTGTACACATCAATTGTTTTCCACTTTCTGACTTGAAATGAAAAAGTGTTTATTCTCAGCAAATACACATTTTAAGAAACAGCTTTTACTTCTGCCAAACTATACAGTAGTTTGTTGGCAGATGTAGCTCCCATAGAATAATATCAATTAATTTCACTTATTAATTACTTACACTTTCTCATATATTAGGTAATTAAATTACAATTCAAAGTTTAAATTTTTAAATGACAGTAAAAATAAATAAAAAAATATTAGTAACAGCAATTAAATAATAATAAATAAACGTGAATACAGATTGGCAACATTATTAATAAATTATGTTTCGTATTACATTATAATATATAAGCACCAGAACCTTGAAGGATGCACCTATGTATATATATATATATTTGTTTCTTATTCACAAATTATACATAATATATATCAAGTTTTCGCCGACTGCATTTTGGAGGAACTTCGTTATTTTATATTTAAATGATTGTTTTGACACGGAATTACATTCAATGGAAGACTGTGGTAAATGGTTGTAAATGTCAATAAGCATAACATATAGGACCCATGTCACTAGGTGCCTAAAATTACTGTAAAATGTAATCATCGTACAGTATAAGAGGGGCAGGTCAAAATGATGAGTTTAATACTCATCAGTTACATCGATACCAATAGTCTGTAGAAGTACCTCACGATATGGTAGATCGCGGCCACAGTATATATAAACATATACTGTGTCACGGCTATTGTAATCCTTGTCTCCCTATGACGAATAGTACGTTGACCTCTTCTAGAAGATGGCGGTTGAGAGCACTATTTTCACAGGTATTGCTGTTGTTTATAGGTAATGTAATATCTTTAATAGAGCTTAACGACAGGAGAGGGGCTCATGGCTAAGTGGTAACCGAGTAGGTTAGCACATTACAAAATTAAGTAATACTAGCCAGGTCAGTCAAGGATCTCAGAGGAGTGCGACCGATGGGTGGCTGTCGCACCGGGTGACGGGACCCGTTTTGGGTGAGACGGGTCAATGCCTGTCGGTGGTTGCGGAAGAATGCAATGGCGATTCTCACTCCCCCGATCATGGGCAAGCAGCTGAACACCGGGTGGTTTTTAGTCGGTAAGAGTCCGATAGACCCCTTCGGCCCCCGCCAAGAGCGGAGGACATCAACCCCGTCGGTCCCGGGTGCCATACAAACATCTGTGGCATTCGTTGCGGGTAATTGGAGCCCTAAAAAGTCCGACAACCTGGTCTAACTACAGAACTTCAATATCGCCTAGTACTTGGGTTGTGGAGGTCTGATGGCACTTGCTTCACGTAAAATATCAAAGTTCGGCAGTATCGTGGTTAGACTGAAAGCCGACCCCAACTTAGTTGGGAAAAGGCGCGGAGGATAATGAGAGCTTAACGATAGGCGTGCCATTTTTTTAGCGTATAAACTTCCCTTTTTCACCAAGCAGAAAAGAGGTAGGGTATAGACACAGAGTATAGGTTTGATTTTTACCTAAATAGGAGGTACCTGACTGGTCCAACTTACAAATTACGGCTGTTAGACCGTTCTACTGGTTGGTATCGGTTACAAAACTTACGAACAAGTGAAATTACTGAAGTTGCGAGTGTTATGGGTCCCAGTAACCGCTTGCAATTCTGCTTACTTCTTTATCAACTAATTTAAAAGAGCTTATCGGCTCCTCGGTACCTTTATTAGGTTTTTCCATTCTGTGTGGGTAGACGGGTGTGGTATTTTATCGATATAAAAGCGGTATTCATACGGTTACTACTTTTTAATAAACTGAAGTACACAAATTCTACAAAAATAAGGTAACTGAAGCGATTTAATTGCATTAAATCGTTGTTGTTTTCGGAAGGTACGTCAGTCTTTCGCCGCGCTCAATTGAAAATTCAAAAGTGAATCAAAAGTGAATGAAACAGTGCTGCACTGACTTGCACTATAACGTTTCGTTAGAGTGGGGCCGCCTGTTCCATTCTCATCCGGAAATCATGTTGCTACTAATAATTCTTGTAAAGGCAGTACTTTAACCTACTTCAAAAAAGAAGAGGTTCTCAGTTTGAATGTTAATATTTTTTTATGTATGTTTGGGCATAACTCCGATGACGGAGACGGACGATGATGGAATGAAAAATTATTTTGCAAAACCGTCTATATATGAATATAGACGGATTTGCAAAATTATTTTCTCTTCGAAAGAGTAGGTTTCATGAAATCGTCCTATTTAAATTTCATCCTGATGATGAGTTTTATAACATGATTCAGGCGCATAAAATATCTATTCTCTATATATATACTTCTAAGATTCTATACTAGAGTAAATCATTAGTATAAAAATTATTTATTATATCTATTCAGCTTTATACATACATTTTAGTTTTATCATCATTCTAACTATTACTCACCTTTTGTTGTTCTAAAACCTTGATTGATCGCTTTCGTGGTTCTGACAGCTGCTTTGTAGATCCTCCAGTAGAAGAACAGCATTACAAACATCGGTATATAGAAGGAGCCAAGGGCTGAGTACACCACGTAGCCCGCATCATTAGTCAGCTCGCACGTCCAAGGGCAGGGAGGATTCGGAGACCAGCCGTCTTTGTCAGCTTCGTCGGGCTGGAGCAGAATGTAATTTAGAAAATAAGGATTGCTTAAATGACTTATTGACCGTTTTAGTTTAGTGAGACAAAATAACTTACTTTTTTATCTTTCCATCCGACTAGTGGAGGAAAACAAATCACAAACGATAGCACCCATAGTCCAGCTATCAAAGCCTTCGCCCTCTTCCTGCTCATAATGCTAGGATAGCTCACGGGCCTTGTCACGGCCACATACCGATCCAGCGATATGGCACACAGGTTCAGGATCGATGCTGTGCACATCCATACGTCCACCGCCAGCCATACTGAGCACCATACGTCGCCGAAGATCCATATCTGAAATTGAAAAATACGTGCTGGTTAACTAAGAAGCACTTCTAAATTGAAAAGGAAATTGTGATGGTTACATATAGGTACATAGACCCACGGGTCGTTCTCCACCGAGTGGTCTGTCGGATTCGAACTGACAAAAACCACACGGTGTTCCGTCACAGTCCTTAGGGCCTCAGGTGTACCCTCGAAAGGAAAACCCTGTGAACGGCGACATGGCCGCCTGCTGAACAACACGTGACCCCACCATGTTGTGCGAGGCATCTAAATCCCTGTAAGTGAGGCATGCTTCTGATAGAGCCGCGGATAACCCTGTCCGTCGCACTCAGGCAAGCGCCGGAGATTGACTTGCTCTCTACGAGACGGGAGAGTACTATTTCTCTCCCGTTCCCTTTCCGCCGCCTCCTTGGCATATATTACCTCCTCGAAAAACTCACACCTACGGCCGTCGCGAGGTCAGCACGCTGCTGCGTCCATGCAGGAGTGTGCACTAAAATGTGGAGTGCAGTATCCTTGCGGTAGCCCCCGCAGTAGTGGCACAATGGCTTTGGCTCCAGGCCTATCCGACTCAATTACCTTCCGAAACAGCCGTGTCCGGCAAGTATCTGCGTCATCCGGTAGGAGAGGCTGCCATGCCGCCTCTCCAGCCAAGCCCATGATGGGCCTTACCACCATGATGTGGTTACAAATATTTGCAAATTCAGGTTAGACCTAATATCAGCCCTTGACATTATATAATTAAACTTTTCAGGTTATGATTTAAGAACTCGGTCAACGTCATACCCTAGTTAACCTCATAACTTACTTGTCACTCGCAAAACAAGCTTCAAACATGTCTAAAACAGATATTTATTGTTGCCATATTTATTATATGTGACTAGAGACGGCCTGGTGGTCGAATTTCCCACCGATATTCTATTTCCGAACTATAATTCATTAAATTAAACACCTATTTGTAACATAAATAGAGTTATAAATTGCCAGTATTAGTTGAATTTCCATGTACAGGTGTGGTGGCGTAGGTGTAATATGTAGGTATGTAACCATATTAATCAATTATAATGGTGGATTTATGGTTTGGTCTGCTTATCAGAACTGATTTTATAACGTTACTATTAACATAGATGGCATGGGATGAAATAAAACTGGGACTAGCATAATTTAACTGCCAAGGTAGTTCATTATGGCTACATTTAACTGATATGTTGGTCTAGTGGTTGGTGACCCTGGCTTCCGAGCCAGAGGTTGTGGTTTCGATTCCCATCCAGGAAAAATAATAAATCATGTAATTGACACAACCATGTATCAAGTATAATAATATTACATTGTTTATGTTTTTACTGACAGTACTTTTTGACAAGTCTTAAGTGAAGGTGTAGGTATACCATATTGTATAAAAAAAATAGTTTTTTACACTTTTTCTACATATCAACATTAAGTATTCCAAAGTTCACATTCCTCGGTACGCGAAATTATCTAGTAAATAAGGGGTATAAAAATTCTCTAGAACTACGGATTTAAATATAGAAGATTATCTTTTTTCACTTCTCAGTGCACAGACGACACAAGATTAAGTAGCCAATTTTGGAATTATTTCTATACATCAAACTGACTATGTTGCATAGTTATTTTGGTCCCTGATATGTTGGATACTGTTAATTTTAAGGAAGTTACCTACTTACCTGATCTTGTAAAAACTTTTTTATACCTTTTGCAGAACGTCATGTCTATTGAGATAAGAATGGCAGGCGCTTGATTCGTTTCGAACATAAACCATTATGCTAGTTTCTATACATAAAACTATTAGCTTTGGCTACCTCCATTACCATAAATATATACCATTTAAAAGAAATGTTATTATTACACCAAATATTTTTGGCAATAGACCACAGATTATCATGAATATTGCACACAGACGAATCGAATTGGAGAAGCTTAAAACTTAAGCTGCTTGGATTGAGTGGACGGTATTGCAGAAATTGATCGGCTTATAGTGCAATGTTGTTAACGGCAGTTGTATGAAAATACTTTGACGACTGTCTTAGAATTTGTTAAGGGGAAAAGACTAGACCATTCTGGACAATGTACAAGATATATACAGGCTGTAAGTGACACCGTACCGAATCCTGAAACAGAGTATTCAGACCACCATTCTGAGTGGAAAATCATTGAAAATTTCTACCGGAAAATGCATAATTTTTTTGAAGTGAAAACTTCTTTATCGGCGTTGTGCACTTTTTGGGATGGGTAAAAAATGTTAAACTCGCGTCAGGACATGTGACCTGATCGAAATTTCGTAAGACGGAGCCGAGTTTCTAATATTTAAAAAAACATAACATTCGAAATTCAAACATTTATGAGCAGCCAGGAGCGCAGAACTTCCATTGTACACTGTGTATACATTAAGATATGTTTTTTTTTAAATTTATTTAGCGCTTAAAAGATACATAATTCACATTATTTTTAAGATACTGTAAAACCACTAGGGTTTGTAGTAAGTATCGTTAGTTCTCGTCCAGATAAGTGGTCGATACATAAGGTGCTACATTTCGATATTTTATACAAGATAAGTTGTTCAATAAAATAATTTGGAGTAACAGCTAGTAATAATAGGTTAAGATGGTTTAGCATACGGGAGTAGATAAATACGTTTATTTGTGGTTGTGTAGTTGATCCAGGAAATAAGTCCTGAGTTTATTTTTAATATTGTTCGGTTTGAGGTTGTCACGTAAGTCAGTGGGTAGTTCATTTATCAATCGAGGAAGGAGGTAAGCTGCCGTTCTTTCGCCATACGTATTGTTAGCGCGCTTTGTGCATAACTGGTTTCGGGTGATCGCACGCGTATGTACAGGATGTTCAATTTCTTTTTTAAGTGCCGTGCAGAAGAAATAATTTTTTAACAGTAGATATTTTACTTGTGTTTGTACCGGTAATATTTTGCAGTATTTGAAAAGACCACTATGGTCGTCGGTGCACAGGTCTCGAATATTTTTGGGAACTATATTTTTGAGGATTCTTACTTGGAGGTTATATATTTCATTGAGGTATGTATCATATTATTACCTACTTTTTATTTTTAACCTAATTATATATATACAGATGCGTGTGTGTGTATATGTATATGCAAATACATTGTGAAGTTATGTTTTCACTTCTGACGTGCAGTCCTACGACTGACTGTTGTGTTTCTCAAAAGTGATATCACAATGAGTAAACAGAACATTTTACCGTAAAAAATCAGTAAATAACCCATTCGGCCAAAACCTGCAATGTTGCCTGCAACCTTTATGCAATCAACTGCTTCGACGGCGACGTGCGCTGAAGGTGCGCAAAGCGTGTTTTTTAGTTTTACTTGACTATAACTATCATAACTCTCACAGGGAGGCATTGGCTATAGATGGAGAAAATGTGTCATAATGAGATTATAGAGCAGGACAGGTATATTGAGCTGAAATAGCAAGTAATCCGTTGATCATAACATAACATTGATACAATACTACTGGTACTATTATGTATTCTGTGACAATACCAAGCATATACAAATGGACATCCTGGAAACATTAAAATAAATACATACCGGTTACATAGAGTACTAAAACGTTAGATCGGAAAACAGACCAGTGTTGAAACCACTTTTGGTTATGGTTTGAATATACATTTTTTCCTGATGGTAAGTGACTACCGCCGCCCACGGACACCTGCAACTCAAGAGTCAAAAGTGGGTTGCCGGCCTTTAAGGTGGTTGTATAGGAAGGGAGATAAGAGGGGAGAGGGAGTAGGGAAGAGGGGGAGAGGGAAGGCTTAGAGCCTCTGGTAACCTCACTCACTCGGCTAAATACAACACAAGTATTGCTTCACTGCCGGTTTTCTGTGAGACCGATGTTTAATTCCGGCCGAGCCGGCCCATACGTGCCGAAGCATCTGGCTCTTCCACTAGAAACATTAGAAATGTTTTCCCTGAAAGCAGTTTTACAGTACCATGACTTAAGATATGCGGTTTTCCTCATGTGTGTATTTCAGGGACTTACTAGAGTTCAAACGAGCAGATGTGTCACCTGATGGTAAGTGACTACCGCTGCCCATGGACAGCTGCAACTCAAGAGTCAAAAGTGCGTTGCCGGCCTTTAAGGTGGCAGTAGGGGAACGGGGGAGGGAGTTAAGGCTTCTAGTAACCTTATTCAATCGGCGAAACACAACACCGGTTTTCTGTAAGGCCGTGGTATCACTTCGGTGCGTGTCGAAGCATTGCTCTCCCACGACTTTTAATAAATACTAAAAGATTCCGCCTATTTTTATGAAAAACGTAGGTAATAATACCTCGAAATTCAAACGGTCATAACTTGTAAACGGATAGTTTATTTTAAAAAATATTTTTGTAACTGCATGCTAGAGTACTGCCCGTTCAGTGATTTAAGTCAGTGTTCCATTGCCATATACAGCCTTTATAAGGATTCAGTATATATATATTATAAGTATACCCGGTCATAAAATAGGGATGTCCTTCATATTAAACTAACAGTTCAAATGTTACTATTAATTAAGGTCGGAGATTATCCGCTTTATCCCTGACTGGCTTTGACTTTAAGTCTTTACCTTGCATTTCATCAAAGGTGTGAGAATCTATTTCTAGAATTCTTTTCACATCTGACTGCTGACAGACTCAAAGTAGGTTAGTGTGAAATACCCGTAATTTTCTGTTAAATGTGTACTGTGTAATATGATACGATGATTGACGTGTGTTCAAGACCGAATTGATGTGCCAAATGCGTTAACGGGTCGGCAATGTTATATTAGAATGTCTGAGATATATAAACAAAAGTGGTGATTTCGATGGCTCACTACACAGCAGTGTGACTTAATACCTCAAGCTCTTATTACTTTGTTGTAAGATAACCGATTGTGATATTGTTTATATAACTGTGTTAGTAAGCAGTTGTACGTTCATGAGCAGATACCTACAGACCCGAAGACACTCAAGGAAAGATACTTGCAATATTCCGGTATTCCAATACCGGAATATTGTGATTGTCTTAAACCGATAAACCACAGGAATAGACTTATTATTTTTTAGACACGTCAATAAAAGTATAAAAAAAGTAAAGTTAACGCCGCATTTATTTAAAGTCTATTTTTAGATCCTAGAGGCGTGAACAAGATTTTTATTTTTAGATAGATACATAAATTCTTATTCCGGGTCCCTTGCAATAGACCCATTTGTGGCGGAACGCCGTGTGGTTTTAGTTGGTTCGATTCCGACGTACCACTTCACCGTTAGCTCCGGTGAGGTGATGACCCGTGGGGGTTTAAACACGACAAAAAGGTACATAAATCCTAACTAATCTTTCTACTATTATAAATGCGAAAGTATGGATGGTTGTTTGTTACTCAATCACATCAGAACGGCTGAACGGATTTGGATGAAAGGCTCAGAGATAGATTATAGTCTGAAATAGCACATAGGGTACTTTTTATCCCAGAAAATATGTTTTATTTTTCCATTCTACTCTATCGTTCGACATTTCACTGCTTATTCCCTTTCTAGCCATATCTTCTTTCACCCTGTCCATCCATCTTTTCTTTGGTCGTCCTCTTCTCTTGTACCCGTCAACATCCATACATAAAAAGCTTTTCACCACATTTTGCTCATCCCTTCGCATCACATTTCCATACCACGATAACCTATTGCTCCACAGCTTTTCAACCAGATGTGCTACTTTCAAGCTCCCTCTAATATATTCATTATATAAATTTCAACATTAATCATTTCATAATATAAATTACTAGCAGCGCCCCGCGGTTTCACCCGCGTAAGTCCCGATCCCGTGGGAATATCGGGTCAAAAAGTAACGTATGTATTAATCCAGGTCTCCAGCTATCTACATACCAAGTTTCATCGCAATCGGTTCAGTAGTTTTGACGTGAAAGAATAACAAACATCCATCCATCCAAACTTTCACATTTATAATATTAGTGGGATTAAATTAAATTAGAAAGCCCTTTTCTTAAGAAAAAATATAGTTTAAATGCCGTCGGATATAATACTAAGCCAGTAGAACTATGTAGTCACAGTTGTGTAGAACGAAATTGTTTCCGAAGACGTGCGACGCTAATATGAACAGCAATTAGATGTGGCCTACCTCCTGTTAGTAGGTCCTAATGGAAGATAAACGAGGTGTAATGACTTCTCAAACCGACTATAATATCCGTTAATGGTGCTTTAGGTGTTGTAGCCGTAAGTAGCTTTATAAAAAGTGTTGTTAATCTAAGAGTAGTAAATAACCTAGCACGTAGAAATAATAACTTCATTTCGAAGTGCTAAAAAAGTTATTTTTATGGGTGGAGGAAGTTTATTGCATTGACTAAATTAGGTAAATGTAAAAATGTTACACGCGATACTGACGCAAAATTTTACTTCGGCCTGCTGTAAAGGGTGTTTCAAAATCAAAAGCGTATTGAACGGTTAGTTAATTTTGGGTGTTGGACTGAAAAGCACTGGCTATGGCACAGTTGGGTTTGTTTTGGCTGGTGGGCAGAGCAACAAAAGCTCCACGTAAGAGTTGGTAACGCTCAAGTTATCCCATTGGCTGTTTATTTTTATTTTGTGATGGATATATGTGTTTGTCTTCAAACTCACATGATGGAAAGTGATGATGAAGACGAAAATGGTACACGCCTATCTGAGAGTAACCTTTGGAATGTTTGTGTTAGGAAATTCAAATAAACCAAAAGGGCAAATTACTAGTAATTAATTAGTCTTAGGTATATCGTCGGGAAAAATAGGTATTAAATGTATATTAATGTATGTAATTATATTTTACACGTGGGAGAGCCATGCTTCGGCACGTATGGGCCGGCTCGACTCCGCTCGATACCACGGCTTCACAGAAAACCGGCAGGTGACCCGTCTGCTCGTTTGCCTCTTATACCATAAAAAAAAATATTAACTCTATTAATGTTAGTCTTACTAAAATATTTCTTACCTGCTTATCCGTTTGTAAAATCTTGTAAACGGGGCACTAGGTACCTATCAGGCTTAGTAATTAGTTAATTACGTTCAATCGTTGCCATTGTTTTCAGAAGGCAACCACTCCGGCGGGCAAAGAAGTTGATTGTTTTTTGTTTGAAGTTGTTAAAAAACATGAAGATCGTAAAACTATCAACCTATTTGTAAGTGATCCATGCGACAAGGAGAAGAAACCAGGTGTTATGTCGTTCTTACTATAGTATGTCTTTAGGCTTTGGGACCGACACGATTCTTTGAGCATAGGATTTCCTGAACCTTGCGCCATGAGATTTGTAGGTATTTGACTGGTGTGTTAGTTGTATATATTGCTCTATGTTGCAGACATTCATTTATTCGATTTAATTATTGATTGATGTAAGAGTTTACAATGTTAATAGTGTACTTTAATAGTGTACTTTTGCATCCATCAAGACAGGAACGCAGTGCAACATGGTAATGATGTTAGTTCAAGGGTTCTATCAATCATACAAGTAAGTTTAATAAAAATTAAAGTTTATTATATAATCTATTACTTATATGATTTCGATTTCCGATGAATGTGTTGAAAAACAGTAAGCAAAGAAAAGAACAACCTGTACACCACATAGGAACAGTTAAATTCGTTTAATGACCTTTAAAAATGTAACTTTTTATTTTATGTTCTAAATGAAACTTTTATGTTAACTGACATTAACAATGTCACTATAAACTGAATTTTACACGCACTACATTGCCACTGTTTGATAATAGCTTCTATATTACGAAATCCTTTGGTCAGTTGATGTCAATATTCTAATGGTACGCTACCCCGGCCTTTGCAAGCTGCTGCAGTCTCAATCCCGTTATCCCATTCGAGACTTGCGGTATCTTTTACCCTAGCTCCCTCGCCCTAGTCGCTCTCCTTACCCCAATTTACCTTGTTCCTTTGTACTGTCTGAAATCAATTATATTCCCAAGGAGGGTTGGCGTCAGACAGGCGGCCGGCCATAAAAGAAATCAAAACCCTTTGTAATCCCACTAATATTATAAATGTGAAAGTTTGGATGGATGTTTGTTACTCTTTCACGCAGAACCCACTGAACCGGTTGCGATGAAACTTGGTATGTAGATTGCTGGCGACCTGGATTAATGCATAAGTTACTTTTTATCCCGGATTTTATCCGGACTTACGCGGGTGAAACCGCGGGGCGCTGCTGGTGTTACATATTGCGTCAACCCGAAATAGAATTGGGAAAACGGCAGACAGATGATGATGATTACGGAATCATCCTTTTCTTCACCTACGAGTTAAAATATTGTACTACTCGCACGTCCACGCAAAGACGAAAATTTTGGTGAAAAATATCGTACGGGAACCGCACATTTTTCGGGATAAAAAGAAGTTTATGTCCGATTTCAGAGTATAATCTATCTTACGGCATGGCCTTTCGCTTAGCTGGTGGGTGGTTTAACAATATTTCTAGTAATGTGTTGTTTACGTTATCAGTATTGTTTTTTTTTATGGTATAGGGGGCAAACGAGCAGACGGGTCACCTGATGTTAAGTGACTACCGCCACCCATGGGCACCTGCATATCAAGAGTCACAAGTGCGTTGCCGGCCTTTAAGGTGTGAGTAGGAGAAGAGGGGGAAGGGGGATGAGGGAAGGGTTAGGGCCTCCGGTAACCTCACTCACTCGGCGAAAAGCAATGCAAGCATTGCTTCACTAAAATAGTGCTTCACAAATATAAAAAAAACCGGCCAAATGCGAGTCGGACTCGCGCACCGAGGGTTCCGTAAAATATTTTTATTATATGATGCAACTAGAAATTTGCGGCATAAACGGCTGTATCGTTTGATTAAGTTGGCTTAGAAGTTTGATTTTTTCACAGCTCCAAGGGACAGTAAACCTGAGTATTTGATATAAATTCCAGCTTGATACCTCCACACTTTCCTGAGAAAAACGGTCTTGAAAGACAGACAGACGTTTGGACGGACGGACAACAAAGTGATCCTATAAGGGTCCCGTTTTACTTTTCGAGGTACGGAACCCTAAAAATAGAAAAATTATTTAGGTAAGCGTCTTAATGTACAATTTTATTATTCCAGCAGCAAGTTGCGCAAGTTGTTGTAGTTAGTTATTACAAACTAATGTACGAAGAAACTCCGGTTGCAATAGCCGCTAGCCTTACAAAGTTTTAAACAGGTGATTTACTGGCTTAATACTGCAATCGTAACTTCGGTAGCTTGTAAACTTAAATAGTTAAGGAAGTGACGGTACACTTGCTGGCTTTTCAATGGTTTAAGTTTTGAAGTTACAAGTAAGTAAGTTGTAAGTATACTACAAGGTTTTTGTGTGAGACTTTTTTATTTCAATTTAAAAAATGTTATATTATTCTACTGCCATGGCTAATATCCTAGCTATTACACGTTTTTACAACTCTAATACATAAATTTTATCCGTTCAATTCAAGAAAAAAAGCGATTTTTTTATAATTCCAAATCAAACGATTTAATCATGATATTTTAATAAACTAAATTTTTTATCAGAAACTAAATAAATTAACTAAAAATCATATTATTCATATTAGAAATTAGAATGTAGCACGCGAGATGGTACTTTTTACTAAATTCACTACATAAAGCTATTAATAGGTACCTATAGTTTTTATGCCTTTGGAAAGTGTTCTAACAATTCAAAATATTTCAACAAAGCTACTAAGCTGCATGATCACATTTTATATAAAAACCTATTAAAATAAGATATTACGACTATTTAATTCTTGGGTATTAGCTATAAGCTTAAAGATAATCCTGCTACTATTAATGCAACATTACTCAAGCTCTATCCGGCACACATTGTGGCAATCTAGTCAGTGCTAATAGCGTGTGTTTACATAGAATTATGTGTAGATTTGCGGGTACATTTACACAGACATGTGTGGAGCTATGTGAGGCTAAATGGCCTATATTTGTCATGAGATGAGATTAGGAACCGCAAATCTATTAAATATAGTTGTGAGTAGATAGATCACAGGCTTTACTATGAGTATGTGTTACATTCATGTTTCTCTATAACCTAAGTACACCTCAGCCTCCCCTTAGCTTATTCCGTCTCTTAAAGTCAACAAGTCTGTATGAGAAAGAGAACGAGATTGAGAATAAATAAAAAAAGTAGTAGACCTAATAAAACTAGATAAAAACGACATAACATGATATGACATGCCTTGAGAAGAAACGCGGAAGCAATTTCAGGGATGTATCCCTGAGTCTACATAATTCGAAATGTGTAAGTGTCCTTTATTTAGGCGTGTGGTTACTGTTTAACTACTATGGGATGTTATTAATTACAATTTCAATAATAATCTATATATATAAAAATGAATCGCTATTTCCCTTGGTCACGGCATCATGCGTGAACACCTGGACCGATTTCGCTAATTCTTTTATGGAGTTTGCGCGGAAAATTTGAAAATTTAAGAAAACTTAACGACAATATTAACTTTTCTAATGTAACCGTAGCGCTTTTGACATAACTGTCAGTAGTTTGACAGTTGGCGCGATAGACAGTATTCAATATTCATAGTTAAGACAGGACAACGTCTGCCGGGTCAACTAGTGTATAGTATAACTGTAGATCTTATAAAAAGACTCAAAAATAGGCCAAGTGTTTACTCAATAATTATTCGAAACGAAGAACTCCGTAAGAGAACCAAAGTGAGAGAGAACCAATCAAGAAGTGAGTTAGCACAAGCTATTATCTTATCTGTGGCACAAGTGATAATGCGTATGGCAGGTAGTTTTAAGAACCAACAACCGCTGGAGAAGAGTGGGGCGTCCATCCACTTAATAGATCGACAACATGGTCAAAGTGAATGTGCATGATGAAATTCCCCTAATTATAAACGCCAATGTTTTTAAGTGTATGCGTATGAGTATGTATATTCGTTAATCCTTTACATCGAAACAGTTCGACACTTACTTAGTACATTGATGGATAGATGGATGTTAGTTACTCCTTTACGAATAATTCTTTAAAAAAAAACTGACTTCAACAAAAAAATACTATTCCATAAAAGACTTATATATGGTTTTCTCATGGATGCCATTGTCAGAACTGGACTAAATTGGACCACACGGGTAGCACCAGCTTTCAAATAAAAAAAATAATCATCAAAATCGGTTCAGCCAGTCGAAAGTTCTGAGGTAACAAACATAAAAAAAAAACATACAGTCGAATTGAGAACCTGCTCCTTTTTTGAAGTAGGTTAAAAAACGGCTTAACGGATCTAGATGAAATCAGGCACAGAAACAGATTATAGTCTGGCATAGCACATAGGTTTTTTTTTATCCCGGCAAAATGTACGGTTCCCGTTGGATAGATTTCACCAAAATCTTGGTTGGCAACAGCTAGTATTATAGATATATGAGACTTCGTGAAGCTGTTTGTTATTCAATCACTTCTTAATTGCTAAACGAAGTCGGATGAAATGAAATCCCGAATAAAATAGCATAATGAGTCACTCCACTCCTCGACTCATGAGTAAACAAGTCACTTAAATCACAAAGATTTTTTAAGTAGAACGCTTGTTCTGAGATTACCGCCTTTACGTAAATAAATAAACTATTCAGTTTTATAATGTCGGTTTTTGAACTGAATATCGATTAGAACAAGCAGCCGACGAAGAAAATACCTCAATAATTCCACCATTCAAGAAGCCTATCACATATATTATTGTAGGGACCGCTTAACACTATTGTTTTGAAAACAGACAACAATTTATGAAGGTAATTGAAAGGAACATAAATTCGCATTAAAAATTTATTATTTTCATCGAGGTTGATGTGTTCGAAAATTATGTTTAGAGTTCAGATTTCCTAGTTAAACGACTTTCTTCGGTTGTTACATTCCTATTAAAAATAAAACATTGGTTCTAATGTGGCGGGCGGAAAATGCTTTTTAAAGTAAGGGACGTTCTTGCTAAGCTGTAAATAATTTGCAAGTATTCTTACATCTTATCTTATCTTACTTCTATTCTTGTATTTTTGCAGCACAAGTTATCGATTACTATACAGTAGTCCATAAAAGGTTGTCTGTAAGAGATCGCAGACTGCGTTAACACCGCACTCTTGCACTTAATATTTTATTTCTCGTATGTATCCTATTTTTTGGTAAGCAATAAATTACACTCTATCTATATATCTTTTATTTAACACACATGAATGTGTCTATAAATTTGAAACATCAATTTTGAACTTCTGAGTAATATACTACCTCTATGTTAAATTTTAAATTAAGTTCATTGTAACAATATTATTTTTGATTGTATAAGCAATGTAGGTACAGTCAAATCAAGTGCATTTTATTATAAGCAGAAATTATACAATTATTGTCTTGGTAAGTACATTGACTGACAATACTGAAAGATCTCGAAAGAATTATCTAAGGCTTTCTGCAGTCAGTTAAACATTAATTACCTCATTATTTAAAAACAAACGAACAATACATGTTTTTCAAACGAATACTTTCAAATTCCTGATTGATGTATTTTATAATTTAATATTTATTGTTTATGAAGTAAATATTATATAATCATAATCATTTATTTATTTGCGAATATCGGTGTATATTTATACATATGTGTGTTACAGACTTATAATAATAATAATAATAATAAGCAGCTACATTCTACCTCATGGCATGCAAATATGGCTAAATTTTGTCAGGTTTTAATCATACAAAGGTATACGTATTTCACAATGAGTAATTAGAAATAGGTTTATTATTAGTATTAATTTTACTTTTCATTTCAGAAAGTAGTAAATTATATTTCTAAGGTTTAGGGTTCTGTACCCAAAGGGTGCCGGCCAACGAAACCATATTACTAAGCCTCCGCTGTCCGTCCATTTATCAGTGGTTTGTATCTCATGCACCAGTTAAAATTTTCACTGAGTGTGTATTTCTATGGGCGCTCTGACAACAATTAATAAAAATAACATTAAAAAATAAAGGCTTACAAGAAATGTGATTTCATCCTCCATCACTCTGTCAGCGGGCTGTAAATCTTGTGTTATGAAAACCTTTGTATGCGAGTCCGACTCGCACTTGACAGGTTTTTGTGTTGTCATGATTTTAATTTCATTTCTTGCATCAACATTCAATTTAGAGGTACATTTATTCCAAATCATCATCAAATTTGCCATTAAGAAATCAATTTCAAATTAATTAATGACATCTCCCTGCCTACCCCCTTTTCGAAAAGACACACAAGACAGCGAATCAACTGTGGTAACCATAATAAAAGGGTGGAGTACAAACAACAGGAAGAATGACATCAACATAAAAGAAAGAAATAGTTTCGATGTGTGTTTTAAACCTTTATTACTGCAGTTACCCTTTTGCCTTGTCAGTTTCCTGTGTTATGTATGGTAAAATGGGTCTTCCTGGCCTTCACTGCTCGTTTGTTTATCCTTTGAAATAAAGAGATGGCGATAAGACCGAATATTGACCTCATTTTTATTTGTTAGTTTAAGTCTTTATCGAACTACCTACAAGTTTTTATTGGTGCACAATTAAGACTACTATCTAATGTTTACCCATTGATCAAACATCATTCGACCATAGTTATCTTTATATATATATTTCTTCTGTGCGTGTGTATATCCCTGAACTCCTCCTAAACGGCTGGACCGATTTTAATGAAATTTTTGTGTCCTCAAGTGGATACGAGAATGGCTTAGTTTTACAATTGGACCCGGTAGACGGCGCTGCGATAGGGTTCTAAAAATAATATTTTTTATGTTCCGTCAGGACAACGTCTGTCGGGTCCGCTAGTTATCTATTTATTAAGTGAGGGGAATGCTTTGTACGCAATTTTAATAAAATTTCGAAGACGGAGGAGCGTTTTAATTTGATAGAATACTTAAAATTTACAATAGCGTCATAATGAGAGTTAACAGTAAGGGTCATAATAGCAGCGGAAGTGACAGTTGTGTGAAGACTGAATTCAATTGAAATTAATTAATTTAACTGTTATTTAACTCTCAGTTTACTGCAGTTTATTGATGTTGTTTGAAAAAACTGTTGCGTGTCTGAACGAGCTCCGCAACATTGTCATCGAGTCCAAAGTATTTATAAATAGAGGCTAGGTTAAGGGTTGTCAATATAAAGCGTAAATAGCGCAGTCAACCTAGCTGTTTTATGATCAACAATGGACATTTCGATTACCACGCATTTTTATTTTTGAATAAATAGTAAAAAAATGCGCTGGTTAAGAATTTCGATACCTGCGGTCTGAGCAAGAGAGGCGGCGTTTTCTTATTTAACAATTTAACGAAAATTTAAAAAACTAATTTTACATTTCGTGTGACATGTCGTTTCCACGTTTTTCGTCATAACCTTAATTGCAAAATGTGTCATTTTTTTTGAAACTACTAGATCTGGTCAGACTAGCTTAGAACATTCAAAGAACCATTTCAGTTCATGAGCCCGTTGGAATTTTTAAGAAATATCGATTTTAACCGATTTTATAACGATATTTTGAGGTATACTTTTTTAACTTTTTAAAAGTGGCGTAAAAAATGTTTCATTCATAATATGCTTATTTTGCAATTAAGACTAAAAAAAAGTTTAATAATTTAAAAAGTGGGCTAAAAATAGGTAAACAGTTCCTAAACAACTACTACTTTCCCCAACTATTGGGTTATGAAATATAAAAGGAAATTTTCTAATCCGGCTGGTATTTAGTTGCACAGATATTTTTTCATTTTTTTTTTCTAAATTCTCCTCCAGCCTCAGCAACGCGTGGCCGGGTAGCTAGTCTATATACGAGTATATAAAAATTTCGTGTCACTTTGTTCGTTCGCGATGAACTCCTAAATTAATGTGAAATTTTCCATAATGTGTGCAGTTTGGTCCAACTTGAGACATAGGATAGTTTTATTATTGCTAGCCACAGCCACAGCCATGCGTGCCCGGGTAGCTAATATATATATATATATATATATATATATATATATATATATATATATATATATATATATATAATATAAATAGAAACCAATGTAAGTATGTTTGTCCTGTATGCATTTCTAAAATATATGAAACTTTGGCAGGGCCTTCTGAGAACGCGCGTGTGGGCTTCTGGCCCAAAAATCAATCTATAATATAGATATATAAAAAGACATTGCAACGCCAAATTAACTATCTGATGCCCGCGACTTCGTTCGCGTGGACATTCAAATTAATCCCACGGGATCCGATTTTCTGCTCAATTTTCTTAATTTTTGGTTCCGTAAGAACCTTCTAAAAAGTATTATAAAACGTAAAAAAATGAATGAATCTATTAGTTTTGCTTACGGACGGTAAAATTTCGTTGAATTATCAACTTATCATTTCAAATTTTACCGTCTGTAAGCAAAACGAATCGTTTCTTGATTATAGGAACCGGGTATTATATGTTATTATTATTAGTTGTTCTCAAGTTATGGCATAACCAAGAGAAATAAGGATTCATTTGTACGTATATTTCGGTTTATATATAAATTTACTTGTATACGGCCGGTTATAGAAAGAGATAAGATAAACTTCTCAAAAATATAATAATCTTATTACTTTTAGCATCGAACCTAAACTTTCTTCTGCGACATTAGACACAACACACATTCACTTACACACTGCAATTAGTTAAACTCCTAAACGCCTGAGCAATTAGAATGATTTATTCATTCCAACCACATGTTACAAGGCCTTCAAATCTACATATATTTACTAATATTATCCAAGAATCACAAACATTACACGCTTGTATTTCTAGGAAGGATTATCTTGCACATCATTTGCGCATTATTCAATCATAAATGATTACACCCACTGGGTACATTCTAAAATACGTTACCTTATCTTTCTTAAATTTTCTTCAAACTAGGTGAAGTGTAAAACAATTGGTCAAGTTGTTTTCTGTAATACTTCTAGGAGTTGCAAGAGTTTTCAGAGACTAAAATGCAAACGTTTTCGCAAACAAAAGCGATTTTTTCTAAATAATTTTTCTGTGCATTTTTATTTTTTTGTGTATAGTAAAATAGCTAGAATATAATAGTAATATATATAGGTAGTGGTTATATTAAATTTAATTACATATCAACTTTTAAACTTTCGCGTTCTATGATATACTTAATTATGTATTTAGACGGGAATTAACGTGATCACGAAATAGGTAGGTACGACCACATGGTAGTCAGACCAACATTGAAACCTGGTCCAGTGCAGACTGGTCGAAATGTCAGGCAATCCAGAGGTATGTCACAACTATTTCGTGATCGCGTTAATTCCCGTATAAATACATAATTTAATTTCATAGTTAAGAAAAACAAAGACACGCTTTAGAAGTAAACCAAATTCAAAAGTAAAAGAGAGTGTCACTATTCACCTCCTGGTTCCATCATCATACCACCATCATCATTAAAGCCCAATGTCTTGGACTCGTCAAAACGAATCCTATAGCAGCAACTGACAAGTTCTATCTCCAACATGATAAATTATAGTATTTTCATCGTAACTACATATACATACAAAGTTTCATTTCGATACGACAATCTTCAAAATGGGTTAAAATTGAATTCCAAATTTTTTTTACATAGTTACAACTTATAAGTGAAGCTAATAATTATGTAAAAACGTGTTAAAAAGTAAACCGACTTCAATACACCTAAATAAGGCCATTGCACATTTTACAAACAATTTTCGCGTAGTCGACTGATGACGGGTAACAATTAACAAAAACAAACAAATATTTGACATACATTTATACGAATAGACCTAGGACAAAAAAGTTGTGTAATGAGCATGATCATTTGTCCTGTATCTGGGTGTAATTTATTTATAATATGTATATATTTAGTAATATATAAGGATATAGTATTTATCAGCAGTCTGGTTACCATAGTACAGTACAAAAAAATAAAAAAAACATGTTGGAAAAGAGTGTTCTTGGAGTTTCTTGCCTGTTCTTCTCCATAAGATCTACGTTTTGGAACAAGCAACTAGCTTCACGACCTACTTACACTGACTGACTCCTCCTGACAATTCAAAAATACCTACAATGGGTTTACTTGAAATAAATAATTTTGATTTTGATTTTGATTTTGACAGGCTCTGCCTAGTTTGGGATCAGACGGCCGTGTCCATTAGAATATTAGTGTTCTGTGGCCTAGTCTGAGATGTGTCAAGTTATTTTTAGAAATTATTTAACTATACAGTTTTGAACAATATATTTAACATAATATTCGTCAATTGTATGTGAAGTTTCAAAGTACATAAATTATTCACCGTAATTGGCAGCTACCGTTTACAGATGAAAGTAATACACTACTTTGCGTATGGTAACATGAAATGTCAAATATATATACTTAGTGTGTATTAACCCTTGTCATGTTGACACCTTATTTCCCTGTGTTTATGGTTGACAAAGTATCAAGTAGGGGTCTAAAGGGCCCGCTTTACGATCTTCGTCAGCCGAAATACCTTGGCATTTTAGTATTAACATCGCTATTAAACTGATGGATATATAATGCGGTTATATTGTTTTCTGGAGAAGTTACGACATAACTCTAAACAAGGGTAAGAAAAATGTATGGATTTTGTGAATTTCTTCTTCTCGGTTTTTAATAATGACTACACGACTATAACATAATTCTCTTTATGGTGACGCCTCTAGACAGGGTAACCTTAAGGCGCCCATTACACGGTAGGTTTTGCTGTCAGATTTACCACAATCAAAACGGTGATTGACGAATAACCTATCGTCTAATGCAGTGATCGACGCACGGTTGCATGATGAGATTTTAATGTCGATATTATTTCATCAATCACCAACGAACATCCGTCAATCATGACTTTTGGTAATGGTTCACGTTTGCATGAGCGTCTAACGGGCGCCTAACGCTGGTCAAGCGACAGTGTAGCGTTTAACTTATGTGCAAGGATCGCTACGTAACGCTTTACTTATGTGGAAGTATCGTTACATACGCTTCACTTATGTGGAAGTTTCGCTCTGTACGCTTTATTTGTATGGAAGTATGGTTCCGTAACGGTTCATTTGTATGGAAGTATCGCTCCGTAAAGCTTGACTTGTAAGGAAGTATCGCTCTGTAACGCTTCACTTGTTTAAAAAAATCGTTCCACAGTCCGCGTCGCTGCGGGCGCCACTGTAGAGGAGACCGACATTAAATACCTACTACTAATTACACAGTTCTGTGTTTCTCCTTCTGTTCTGTGTGACCCTATTGGTTTAGCGAATGGCAGTTGAAATTAAATGGGTTGCATGCTTGTTGGTAGTGACGTTGAAGACGAATTTATAGAAATGAAAAATAAAACTATGGTGCCTGCATTCAGTGCAGTAATCTTCACAATAGATGTGCATTAGGTTAAACACGCCACTAGCAATAAACCGTCTTGTAAATTTAATATTCTAAGTAAGTGAACAAGTAGCTATTTATTAGCCATCGAGACGTCATATATTTTCAGTAAACAGTTTTGGAAACGCGAGGAAACTTACATAAAGAATGTCAACGCATTTTTCTGCGCACGAAGCACTGCCGCAAGTATCTATGTTAAAAATCGTTACTGAAGGCAAGTAAAATGTTAATGTTTGATATACAACGTTTTACAGAAAGGTATGTAACAATTTTAGGTAAATTATTTAATTTTGATACGTTCTGTATCCTGCTTGTAACCTGGGAAGGGCTATGATTTTAACAGTCTATGTATGTATGTTTGCATTTACGTGTTTTCTACCGGAGCGCCTAAACTACTAGACTGATTTTGATACATCAGGTATTGAGAGATTCGTAATAATGATCCGAGTGACATAAAAAAAATTAATTGAGATAACCATGACATGTTTGGTATCAAAAGAAAGGTCTTGACGAGCACATTACTAATATGTATATTTACCATACTGTATAATATGTGGGTGCCAAGCCCAATTATCAAATTATAATAGCATACGACCACAGCACTATGCCTTGACAATTTTCGTACCTATCTTGATTTCTATCTGAAATGTTTTCTAGTTTCGTACTTTTTAGATCACTTTTATCTTTCCGTAGAGTCAGCTACAGTTTTTTAAACTCCTTCCCTTTTCTAAAAAGACAACTGACGCATTAGGAATATTCCTGTATCGCGGGGGACTTCCCAAACATTTAAACGGGCACAAAGACTCGGGACAACTATTTATGGATCACACAAATTTTGGAATTTGAACCCACAACCTTTACGCCTTCCGTGCACTGACAAATTCATTGAAGATGAAAATTTACCGATAAAAATCTTCTAAGAGAGAGAGAGCTTACATTAATTATTTTATAGCTAACTAAAAAGACTAAAAGACGCGGTCAAAACTAACCGCGTCTTCACTCGCGTTATTGCATATTTAGTCAATCAATTCAGTAGGAGCAGTGCTATTATATTTGGTTGACAGGCCCTCTGTCTATTTCTGCAAACAACGTATAACGTGACAAGCAAACAAATTAACGTTCACATTTATAATATTTAAAGTCGAAAAGATAAATCAGCTTAACTATTAAGAGATAACTTTAAAAAGCTAATTGAAGCTATATAAAAGGGTGCCTGGGGCCTGCATTCTCCAAAACACCGCAGGCTGATTGGAGAACTGGCTTAGTACTTTGTTGCTGTTAGAAGTATTGGACATATAAGAGGATATATTAAATTATTTTTAATGACAAAACATTTTTTTATACGATCAACTAATTACGAAATATTTTGTATCTAATTTTATGTATAAGAATTCTTTTTTAAATTAACGTTCAATGAAAAAAAATCTAAGTATTTATAATGTCATAATCATTTGATTGTGGGAGAGCCATGCTTCGGTACGTATGGGCCGGCTCGACCGGAGCGATACCACTGCCTCACAGAAAACCGGCAGTAAAGCAATGCTTGCATTTCTTTTCGGCGAGTGAGTGAGGTTACCGGAGGCCCAAATCCTTCCCTCCCCCAACCCTCCCCCTCTTCCACCCTTGACTCTGTAGACTCTTGAGTTGCAGGTGCCCATGGGCGGCGGTAGTCATTTACTATCAGTTGACCCGTCTGCTCGTTTGCCTCCTATACCATAAAAAAAATATTTGACCCGACTTTGTAATTCTATCCGTGATATTTTTACCAGATAGAATTATGTAAGTGCTGGTTTCTGTCAGAATCTTACGTGCACTGTTTCTTAGATAAAATGTAGCCTATATCCTAACCGAGTGAAATACATAATTTATACTCCAGGCTCCTGAAATATTTTTTCTTCATTTAAAGATAAATTTGGATGGCTATTCTATCTGTGTAGTGAAGTTTTCTCCCATTCTTCTTTTTCTTCGTATAAAAGTAATGTTAATCAAGGAAATAAACATCGTTCTGAGGAATTTCAGGCTTAAAATAGCTCTTACATTAAATTTAGAGCTGCCTAAACATCTACTAAGAATAAGCGTTGCTATTCCACTTGAACAAGTATTGTTGAAGTCGATATAGAATAAATTTTAGGACTAAGTACACACCGTAACATTGAACTCTAGTGCTTATCGATTAGTTCTATTTATGGACGGTTAAACCACTCGGGGTATCATTAGTTGGTTGATGTTCTTATTAAAACCTTAAAGTTTAGAAGATGATGTAACACTTGCAGGGTGGATAATATAGATAGATATATACTCTTTATTGCACACCATAAATAGGATACAATAATGAAAAAGAAATACATTAAAACAGTAGTACAATGGGCGGCCTTATCGCAGTCTGCAATCTCTTACAGGCAACCTTTAGATGGACTATACTAGGAACAGGTAATTTGTGGTACACATTTGTCTTATTAGCACTTGAGGGTACGATCAGACAAGTAGAACAAAATTAGAATTGTAGTGACAATATATATTTAAATATTCCATAGCATAAATCTAGCTAGGTACATAACAATATATTTATATCATTAAAGAAATACTATAATTATATATATATATATACACATACGTATATACATGCAAAAACATATATACAACCATACACGTACATAATATATATAGTAGAAATGTACATACACACACATACATACATAACACGTAGTTATTATAAAGAAAGGTAGTAATTCTTGATGAGCTTCTAAAAAGTACTCGTAGTTACTGTCTGTGCTCGTCTTATAGCTTCCGGCAACAAATTCCACAAGCGTGCAGCTCGTACTGTGAAGGATATATCCAAAAACGTTGTGGAATGTGTTGGAATTTCTTACGTTACATTTTGCGATGATCTCAAGTATCGTGTATATGTGTCGTGAATAAATGCGAAACGTTTCTTGAGGTAGATAGGAGTAGTAGGATTAAAGAAGGTATTATATAGTAAACAGAAGGCGAATTGGAAGCCATTTGAGTTTGGTACGAAATTCGGAAATATGATCATATTTGCGTAAGTCAAAAATGAATCTTATACAGAAATTCTGAAGTCTCTCAAGTTTATCAAGTTAGTTTTCATTAGTTCATTAGTTGTTTGTATAGCGAATCGAATAATCTAAGGTTCATCAATCTTGTTAAGTACGATTATACACATTTTTATACGTCTAAGTTGGAAAACAAGATAGCGGTTATGTTGACGGTAAACGGTTATTGGTGCTTATAAATAGTGTAGATAAATAGTGGTTATAACAACGGCAGTGATGTCAATTGGGTAGAATATACAATAGCTCAAAATAAAGGAATTCGCCAAGTCGGGCAATAAAATAGTGTGAAAATTGTCTTCCAGTTTTACATTAACGTTTTTAATTTCATTTATAATCGTCAAATTAAAATTAAAAGTTAAAGATTTGACAACAGTGAGGTGTGACGTTATACCTAGGTGTTTCATACCAAAATGTAAAGCACCTACCGTTTCGACGTTTACTAAAAATATACTGATTAAGCTTGACAGTCATCTATCCTATTCTGCGTTTCCAATCGCCTCTCACGATGCTCCTTCTAGACTAATCACTGGTAGATAAAAATTAATAGTGCTCATTAATTAACAGTTTCCTAAATTCCTAATTCCACGGCCTCACAGAAAACTGGCAGTGAAGCAATGATTGCACTGCATTTCACCGCGCGAGTGAAGTTACCATAGGCCCTAACCCTTCCCTCTCCCTTATTCCCGTCCTTCCCCTCTCCCCACTCTTCCCCCCTCCCCCTCTTCTCCTACTCCCACCTTAAGGGGCGGCAACGCACTTGTGACTCTCGAGTTACAGGTGTCCATGGGCGGCGGTAGTCATTTACCATCAGGTGACCCGTCTGCTCGTTTGCCCCCTATATCATAAAAAAAAAAATGTAAAATGAATGTACTAACCCCCCCTCGGGCGATTCCAATAGGGATATTCCGGGTATTCGTGCGGAAATCTGCTGTAAAGAAAGCAGAGCAATCTTCATTCTAAATGAATAGTAGGGTTTTACTATTTACGAGTTTAATTTGGATTCTAAAATTTTAGCACGAGACTGTACATGATGTTGTTAGAAAAAAAAGTGTTAAGTTAATTTAAATACGATTACCTGTAAATTATGGGAGAATTTAACATACATTATTATTATTAATCATACTGAGATGTTTGTAACACATGTGCCATCAACAATTGGAAGGGTTCGTCGTTTATTACAGAAGTTTCAAAAGTTAATTAATAAACATTGTCTCAAGTTGACTTCATGTAAGTGTTCGTTGGAACCCAAAACCCAAGAGCTTAATCCGTAGATTATCTACCTGCTAAGATTGAAATGTAACTATTTCAATCTTAGCAGGTAGATAATCTACGGATTAAGCTTTTCTTCTTGCTGTTATAGTTTTAATTACCTGTATTGTATAACATTATTTAAAAAAATTCTTTCAGCTTAATATAACTGTGTGTGTGCGCTTTGCTGGTTCATTCGTCAAACTTAAACACTTTCAGATAGTGAAGGTGTGCTTATGAAATTTAATATAGTAAATTAATTACGGCGAGGAGAAGATACAAAAGTGACTTAACGGAATGTGTACTCCTTTTTTGTCTGTCTCTTATTCTTGGAGTATATATATACTAACTGAGGCTGGCTCAATTTACACTTTCCTTGATCAAAATTCTATTTGATTATTGTAATCTTAATAAAGTATTATTAAAATAGTAGCAAGCCTCATACCAACTGTCACTTTGACATTTATGACATCTGGGGCCGACACGAGAGTTTTATTAAGTTTTTTTATTCTGTTTTAAATTTCTCACGAGCTCTTGGTAATGTCCGCTGTCATAAATATGATATCTAAGATTGATGGACCTTTTTATAACGTTGTTCATTACCGCACGTTACACTTCAGACGCTCGGTGGATGAGGCGATAGGTTATATGGAAAAAAGTTTCAGCAAAACAAAAATGTTAATTTAATGTTGTAAAGAATTCTCAATTTTAATTTCGAGTTTTTACAATATTTACCTTATTTTGATACAATTTATTCAATCCATTAAATATATTTATACCTATATAGCGAAAGGAACGTCATTCTAACTGGGTGTCCCGCAGACAACTCACGCGTTTTCTTTAAATTTGAATAGGGGCTTGACGTCAATGAACTTATGCACGTTGTAAGCTACTATTACTACGAAAAGACTTGTGAAGGTACTTTATGATCGAGCTACCAATATTTGAAATGTAAAGACCTTCATAAGCCCACTAAGTTTGCACAGAGATAAAGATATACCGGGACCGTCTATTCGAGAAAGATTATTATTTGGATGGAAATAAACGCAGAAGTTTTTTTTAGGAAATAAAGAATGTTTTCATTGAATGAAAGTAATCAAAAGACCTGAAATTTCATATCTTGCTACCGTCATTCAATAACATGAGAAAAAATGTGATAAGCCCGCAATAATCTCTAAATGTTTTTAGGCGATACAAATCTTTAGATATTTCTTAAATATCAAGATTCCCTGGACTATTTAATTAACTCTAGTAGGGGGAAAACGCCCTGTTTTTGACACTGCAACAGCAGCAACAGCAGTTTTCTTAACAAGCATTGCCAATGTTACTAATTCTGGCAGTAACATAGTTTATGCTTTATGTAGGTTGATGAAAAAAAATTGATATGGAGGTTGATGAAAAAAAATTGCATGGAAACTGTATTTCATTGTAACTAACGTTGTAGCACAGGATAGACAATACTTAGATAGAAAAGTACCTTAGATAGTAAGACAACCCTGGCTATATTCTACATTAGAACATTTTTGAACGTTTGAATAAAGTATGTAAACACGGCGCTAGGAAATTCACGTTTCTTAAGCCGCTCAATATAAACGTAAGTCACATCTTTACAACTCGTCGGCCTAGTTTCCGAGGCTATACAAACATAGCATACCAAATTCTTAGAATAGTTTGGTGAACAAAATGTTTCGTGAATACCGGCACGAATCTGTTGCTGATGTTTCTCAAAGAAAAAAAATACACCGTAATATCACAACTAATCTTGAAGTTGAGTTATTAAATTGAAATAAGTATTAAAACTAATCCCACTAATATTATAAATGTGAAAGTTTGGATGGATGGATGAATGGATGTTTGTTACTCTTTTTCAAAACCACTGAACCGAAGACCTGGATTAACGTATAGGCTACATTTCATCCCGATATTCCCACGGGATCGGGACTTACGCGGGTGAAACCATGGGGCGCTGCTAGTCTTATATAAAGGATACCCCTTTCTATGTAAGTTATCTAGGCATAAACGAAAATGTGTTCCATTTTAAGATGTTGTATCTATGTTATAGGGAAACAGAGAAAAACACTGGGAAAAGGAAAGTGACACTTGTGAGCCCGTCTGTCTCCTCAGAATTTACTGAGTCACATCACTCAGTCCTTATTAGGTAATAATGAAAACATCCAAAACAATACAATGCTCCACAGAACCACAAAATTTACAGGAAAATATCCCAAAAAGGCTATGTATAAATTTCTACGAAGACATATAGTAATTATGGTATGGGACCATATTGGATAACTAATCTATGCTCCAAGCTGGCTGATCTTACTTATATTATAAGGCGAAAGTTTGTGAGGATGGATGGATGGATGGATGGATGGATGAATGAATGTTTGTTACCCTTTTACAGAAACAGCTTAACGGATCTATATGAAATTTGGGACATAGATAGATTATAGTCTGCACATAAGTTTCTTTTTATCCTGGTAAAATGGACAGTTCCTTTTGGATAGATTTCACCAAAATTTCCACGAGAACGAAATCGCGGCCAATAGCTAGTTTCTTTATAAAAATACTAGCTAAGACCCGCGGTTTTACCCGTGTAAGTCCCGATACCGTGGGAATATCTTGATAAAAAGTAGCCTATGTGTTTATCCAGCTGGGCCTTGTTTAATAAAGTTAAGTAGGTCTTCAGCTATCTACATACCAAGTTTCATTGCAATCGGTTCAGTAGTTTTTGCGTGAAAGAGCAACAAACATCCATATTTTCACAAACTTTCACATTTATAATATTATTAGGATACTTGTTTGCGTTGCAATAAGTCTAGACATTAAATAGATGCCGCCCATAACGTTCACAGAATAACTTGCTGCGCTCACGATATGATCTAATTACAGTGCAAAATTAGAGTTATTGTCAGAAACTCCGTAATGCCTACGAATTTAAAAAGTGAGGACTCGTCTCGACTGCTGCCACTGTTTACGCAAACAGTGTTAAACGTGTATAATTAGCCTTCCTTTTGTGAGGGCGCAGGTAATTTAATCAGTCTTTTATTGTGACTTTGTAAAAAAACATATAAAGCTGGTTAATATTTAATAGTTGGGGACTCCAAAACGTTGAATCTGCATAAATTAGGTAGTTGTTAGATAGCTAAGCAAGGCAGCCTTCTTATACTACTACATTGACAAACGAGCAAATGCCCCAGTCGTTGGTCAGGTCCAGGTTAACCATAGTCTTCTGTAGGACAAAGTTCCTAACTCAGTTAGTTATAAATACTTTTATTTGTCTTAGATAACAACATGAATCATCTACTAATTAAACTAAAATAAATCAAGGGCCCTTTTACGTAGCACGACATTTTGTGTTTTTTCACAGTAATAGATGTATTTTATTATTTTTTAAATTGCGTTAAGACTTGTCTTGTGTAAAGTTCCTATTTAACGCCACTATGGCGCCCATTACACGGCAGGCTTTGCTGTCATTTTGCCACAATAAAAACAGTGATTGACGAATAACCTATCGTCTAATGCAGTGATTGACGGTTGCATGATGAGATTTTAATGTCGAAATTTCTTCATCAATCACCAACGCACATCCGTCAGTCCTTTGGTAATAATTGACGTTTGCATGAGCGTCTAATGGACGACTATGACCGATAATAATATGATCTTTCAACGCAGATTTCGATGTTTCATTACATTTGACGTTTCGAAACAGACTTGTTAAAAGTCGCGTCGGTTTGCGTTTTGCACAGTTTTTATTTTTTTTTAAACACTTGGTGTTGATGTCAGCTGATATTGCTTACTGTTAAGTTTTTTATAATATTAGATATCAGACTGGTGTCAATGTTAATATCCCTTAATAATATAATAGAACTACTGATACCCCAAAAGCGGGTAAATTTATCGGGTAATTCTTTGAGAACCACAGGTCAGTGCTAATGGTTAAAATACTAGGGAAGTGAGTTTGCGTGTTGCAATTATTTCTCTCCCCATGCGTAGTTTTCGCTGAATATTGATTTTTAATCGCCTGCTCCATTTACAGTTAGAACACAGCGGTCCAACTCTTTAGGATTTTATTGGTAAATGGCAATATTGTGAATTAGACGTAGGAAACACTTCATACGATACAGCGTAATATTTTTGTTAAGAGTCACATTAATAAGTTTATCTCATTAATAGCTTGAGGAATTCTTATCTTTTAGAAAGGTATAGAAGATAAGTATCCCTTAAACCTCAGATCAACTTACGCGCGAAATTAAATTAAGAGCTTCCACACTGGCCATACAATTTAAGCGATGATCACAACTTCATCAACACAACATCTCAAAGGCCGGCAACGCACTTGTGACTCTTGAGTTTGCAGGAGTCCATGGGTGACAGTAGTCACTTATCATCAGGTGACACGTCTGCTCGTTTGCCCCCTATAACTTAAAAAAAATACTTACATAATTTAAACTCCTTTTAAAGATTACTCGGGATTAACTAAATTATTTTAAACTAGCCGTCCCAGCAGTTTCACCTGCGTTTATGGTCACTGCTCCGCTGCTTCTATTGGTTGTAGCGTGATGTTATATAGAGTATAGCCTTCCTCGATAAATAGGCCATCCAACACTAAAAGAATTTTAGAATTTTAGTTCCTGAGATTAGCGCCTTCAACCAAACAAACAAACACTTCAGCTAAATTATATTTTAGTATGAAATAGACCTTGTTTTTTTAGAAAATATTTTAAAAACATTTTTCTGTATTCTTTTTTAACAATAACAATAACCAGCTATGGGGCAATTTGTTGTAGCAGGGTATTTACTAAACTTCCTTTTTTAAAGTTTCAAATCAAACAATATCCAAATTTGCAAATATAAAATTGCAATACAAATGACATCCGCAACTTAACCTACTGACTTTATCTGCGTTATGGTAACGTCACGCACGATTCATTGTATACCTACCGCCTAATACATTTTATATTAGGCGACCTATTACCATCTTGTAAGATTGGTATCGCGGTACAAAATAACACTTTTAACTACCGCCATTAACTTTGTGAACTATGAATAAAGAATTATAATTCATTCATATTTTTTTACTTGCGTGGAATAACGTGAATGAATTCTAAATTTAACATTAATATAGGTTTCTTTAATAATTTCTGATATTTTACAGACGCAGCTTTGGACGAAGACAGCTCCCGCATTAGGGATATTATTCCTGTGACGCGGGCAGTGGCGTAATAATAGGGTGGCAGAGCGGGCAAAAAGCCACCGGGGCCCCCTCGAGCCGGGCATTCCGGCTCGAGGGGGCCCCGGGTTCCAAAGGTCCTGAACACAAGAGGCACTAATTACAAAATGTATTAATGAATTAGCCACGACCTCAGGTGGTATAGTGACGCTACTGGACGCGGGGGACTTCACAAACATTTAAATAACGCACACAAAGAACACCCAGACTCGAGACAATTATTTGTGGATCTCATAAATTTTTTGTTCCGTGTGGGATTTGAACCCACAAGGGCGAGAACGGCGAGAATACACCACTTAAACAATTGTGCCATCCGTGCACTACAGAGTATAGATATAGCAATTTGTATATTATTTCTTTGACAAATTTATGTATGATTCTTCTACTTGTCGCGCGACACCGTCCACTTTCCACCACTACACCACCCCCACACCACCTGACGAAGGGTAGCGGTATTTAAAGAACGGAAGACCCAGCGCAGCCCTCTTTTCGGCTCCAGCTGTGAGTTAAGTACTACACCTATCACCACGACCACGATCGAAGTCCCCAGAAACTCTGCCCCGGGCCTAACTCTTGTTTCTACTACCGCGAATTCAGTCTGTAATAGTTTTCCTTCTAATGTACTTCCATTACTTAGTTTTCCTGGTCGACCACGTTTTTACAACGAGGCCGACCACCTACCTCGTTACATCCTGTAACAATGATGTACAAATAAAGTGCTATCTATCTATTTGTTTTTCTTTAATGTAAAGAATAGGACACACGAGGAATATTTTAAACTCTCCCTTGAGGCACGATGAACCAGGTAATATTCTGGTTTGGTTGGTCCAGGTAATATTTGGATATACCCTATATTTACTAAACAGTTTAAGGCTAAAGTATTGCGTCAGACCCTTATAAAATACGCTTTCCTTAGCATAAAATTATGAGAACAAGAAAATTATTACTGGCAATTATTTTTGTTTATTGTTACGTTATTTTCTAGGTTAAGGCGTGTTCAGTGATTTCTGATATGATGATATGATCCTCAAAATAACACCAATGCATTATAAAATATTTCTATAGGTGTTTAAGGGGTAATATACCTACGTACTACATATTATACCTACGATACAAACCTCTGTTAATTTGGACTTATATAGTACCTGGTAATTATTTTTTCTTGTCGTGCGCGAGTTAACAAAATCGAACCGGCAAACACCACGTAGTGTTGTCAAATTTAAGGTCACATTTTGACCTTAGATATAGGTACAGACAATTAGTAAGGTGGTCCACTCCGTCCATATATTATTAATATTCTTGGTAATATATTTTATCATTAATAACAACATCTTTCGTGCAGTTTACACTCAAACTAATGGGGAACTTGTAATATTTTTATTTCTGCTTTCATTTTAAAGAATTATAAGTAGAATAGAGAACAAGTATATTAAAAAAATTAAAACACTTTCATTTATTTTTAACTTTTTTTTTTTTACTGACCCTTTAAATTGACGCGCGAAAATGGATTTGCAGTACCAATGACATCACTCGTGTCTGTCACTGGCCACGAATATCTACTAATTGTTTTCGTTGGCTTTCTTGGTGTTGCATAGTTATTTCTAAATTTCGAGATATTGTTGTTTTGTATATATAAATATATTATAGGACACTGTAAAAAAAATAAAATGGACCATCCTGATGATCCATTAACATCAATTAACCATAACAATGCCACCAATAATCTTCTCAGAAAAAGTCGTGTTGATTCATATTTAGTATCAATCTGTCCGTCTATGTATTTTGAGAAACGGAAGGATACATCATAAATAAGGCAATCAAGTCTATGCTATAAAATAGCAGCTATTGAACGTGGGTTTGCTTTGCCCCTTTTTTTATTGATGTTTCATGATATCGTTACGAGCCGAGGTTCGGGATTAGTTCACAAATAACACAATACAACTAATTATCACTATTACACTTCTTTTACATTTGGAAAAGTGGTGATTCTGATTTAGAGAAACTTGTATAATTGTAAAATAAAATTGTATTGGAATCTATTTACATTATAAACCACTTTAACATCAGTTCACAAACAAATCTTCAAACCATACCCGGATGTCTAACCACACCGGGATGCTTACAAACTTCCGGTTTTTTTTTCGATTTCACAATGTAAAAATGACAACAACATTCGAACTAGCTACCCACTGATATACCAGCAAGAAGGGACAAGTCGAAAGCAACACCCAACGAGGTCGGTATGCCACAGTACACTCGAAATGATTATATAAGAGCAGACTGGAGAACAATTAATGCTATAACAAAGATTAAAAAAAACAGACAGTTTAACCTCTTTCTTCATTTATTTTCCATCTAGTAAGGTTAAACCTAAATTAATTTATTCCATTTACAAATATGTTGCGGATGCCGGCGTAACCTCATCAACTTATATAACGGCATTCTGTATTCGCCAACTCACTTCGTATTTCTATTTACATTGTAAATATGTCACAAATATTTCAAATACCTAGAGGCACATTCCGAAAACGGAATATTATCCACTATATTGTTCATACACTACACCGGTATGTTTTAATTACCATAATGGCTGGTACATAGAACGGAAAATGCAATGTGTATTAGCGCTTATCTTTCAGTGCAATTGTGGTAAACTCGGGAACGGATGGCGGACGGTTGCAATAGGGTTTAGGATGGTACTCTTTGCTGTTTTAGTCCGTTATTTATGATGCGATAATATAGGTTAGAAGAATATAGTACATACATAAACTCTTCGTCAGTAAAAAGACAATCGGTGTGATTGACAAAATCAATACCCTTTCCATTTTTAGGGTTCCGTACCTCGAAAGGAAAAAACGGAACCCTTGTAGGATCACTTTGTTCGGCCCGTCCGAACGTCTGTCTGTCTGTCAAAACCCTTTTTCTCAGGAAAGCGTGAAGGTATCAAGCTGGAATTTATACCAAATACTCATGTTTACTGTCCCTTGGAGCTGTGAAAAAATCAAACTTCTAAGCCAACGCAATGAAAAGATACAGTCGTTTATGCCACAAATTTCCCCAAATTTTCGACACTCGCAAGGGAATCAAAACCTACAGGGTACTTCCCGTGAACTCAGAATCTTGAAATTTGGTACGAAGCAACATCTTATAGCAGAGATAAAGGAAAAATTACGAAAATCGTTAATTTTTAGTTACATCATTTAATAAAAATATTTTACGGAACCCTCGGTGCGCGAGTCCTACTCGCACTTGGCCGGTTTTTTTGTTATATGTAATAGTTTTTCTTCTGTATGTTTTTTTAACATAAGAGCATACGGACTGTATCTTACATTTCAAATCAAGGAATATTAATGTGCCCCCGTAATACTTAGATCGCTCGAAAAAGTGTGTACACTCATGTGAGGAAACTCATATAAACCCTATCTCTGCCGTGATAATAAAGATAGCAGTAAGTCGAGGAGACGCTTCTTCTGACTTACTGCTATTTCGATTACCACGGCAGATCGGTTGTTCACATAATTCACGGTACGAAACATACAATTAAAATCAGCTAGTGGGTTTTCACCCCTAAAAATAGGATCATATTTTGACACCTCTAGATTATTTCGAAGTATTTAATTAATTAACACTAAGATATTATATTTGATTAAACAAAAACTCCTTTAGTTAGTCACGGTTATTATTTGAGAATTGGCAACACACTAATAACTGCTTGTTTGCTAATAATCGACTGTATTATTATTATTTTTTACAAAATTAACCGCAAATGAATCTTGAGCGCTAAATTTTAGTTTAATTTCACATCATTACTCATACATTTAGAGATAAGTATGACATTAGTTATATTTCATTACAAGAAAAACTTAAATGATTGAAGTTGGTGTAATTACAAAATGTAACCCATACCTTAATTATAATAGTCTAACCTTAATTATTATAATTTTAACAATCTTTAGATTACGGTAATCACAAAACAGGTAGTTCGTTAAATAGTAAAATGCACTTGGGAATAACAAAACTACGAAGAGAATACTTGAATATAATTCAAGTAAAGAGAATTAAACAAGTGGTCTACTGATTTCTGTTATTCAGAGAAGGACTTAGATGTTTCATGGATACGTTATTAGTTCAGTGCAGGCACAGTTAACCCAGTGTCTCAGGACTGGAATTATTAACTCTCAGTCTCGTCATATCCTCAATTATTCCCATTTTGCAAGATGCGGATTGCGATTATTACAGGAGAATTATATTGAAAATTTGGCATCTGTTTTGCAACGAATTTCGTCAGTTAATGTTACAGTTTCTAAAGTGTATAACTGGTTTTTTAATGTACACTGAAGTTCAAAATAGTCTGTTAAACTTCTTCTGTTCATTGAACGAGTATATTTTGTAATGACAAGCGCATTACGTACTTAATATGCTGTATAGAATTACTTAAGTACAACAGTCGTTATTTATTTTCTCCTTAATATATGGACACGTATTATGGAGAAAATAAATAGCAACTCTTGCAACTACGTTAAAAGAGAAAACAATTTGTAAATGAACTAAAAATCAACAAGTACAGCTATTCTGAAAACGTTAGTCTAACATATGCTTGCTGAATATACTATATCTTTTTTTCTGTGTTTGAGTTTTATGTAAAAGGATATCTTTTGACGATTGTGTAGTTATCTATAAATACCGTCTCATATAACATAGTACAGCGAGCCCTCAACACTAATCTGGTTCATGTCAGCTGAATTTTTACCGGCGGGAGGGACCTAATCCTGGCTGTACGAAACTGCAACTGTTTCACCTACTTTAGGCGTAGCTTATGTTAAAACAGTTAATATCAGTAAATATATCCCTATTATTAGAGGTTAATATATTGAATAAAAGGTAGCCCGTAAAGATTTTCCATGCATTATACAGTACCTATGATAAACGAGGGTTCTTAAACGTAATACATATGTAATAAGGGGTACCGCGTTTAGTATATAAGCGCCTTCAGTTTATGTTTGCGTTCACCATATGAGGCGTTGTCCTCTGAAAGTTTGTCCGAAACTTCTAGGGTGTGTGATCCTTTGAATGCTATTTATCTTATCATAAATTGTATGTCCTCTGAGGGGTTAAGTACCACGGTCAGACCCATAGACGTATTGTTTGGATGGATGATGTTTGTTTAGTTTAGATAGATAAACTACTGTTCTATATTGCAAGTACTTAAACTTAGCACTATAAAGGCTTTTGTGGGATTTTTCGGACTTATTCAAGGGTGAAGTCGGCCAGTCCTGACTTTTTCAAAATTCATGATAGTTTAGAGTTAAAAGTGTATATGTCTTCGGCAAATCTTAGAATTAACCACTTCATTATGTGTCCGACCATTTCATGAAATAACCAGCTAAAACTGACCGCGGACTTATTCATTGATCTGGCCAGATCATGACGTGACCGGCTATTTCATGAAATACACATCATGGAGTGATCAATTTTAAGATCTGGCTTCGATATATACATATAAGTGGCTATAAAATGTGTGAGTAGTACTAGCTTGTATTTATTAAATATATACGGTTTTATCCTAACTAATAATAAAAATGGAAAAGTGAGTGTGTTTGGTTGTTAGTTACGCTTTATCGCCTTAACTACTCAATTGATCATCCTGAAATTTTGCATACACATTATCAGGGATACAGAAAAGGAAAAGGAAAGAAATGTAGCGAATGTTCCCAAGGGATAAAAATAACTTCAACGCGAGCAAAGTTGCGGGCAAAAGCTAGGCTTTAATAAATACGAATACCACTGACGAAAGTTTTGATTCTAAATTCTGTTTTCTGTGTTTTTATTGTTTTATTGTGTCCTGTAATAGGTATATAATATAGAGTACCATATCAGAGCAACACAAAATCAAAATGCTACTACTATTAGGCCACGATTACATGACGGGCGTTAAACGCTCGTTAATGCGCGTCAACAAGAACACACATTTTAATCAAGTCGTTCACATGCGCTTTTAGATCCAACGCGCGCTCGACGCGGCACCAACGCCTACGGCGTGACGCCCGCTTTGAGGTCATTGGTTTGCCAAACATTCGTTCGCATGACTACCACGTTCACAATACGTGATTTTAATAAAAGGATTCGGCCGTTTAAATAAAAGTTGTTTACCACTTTTCACATAGCATGAGTTCGATGACAGTTCATTTCGTACATTTTATGCAGTATATTTTTGTATAAAATACAAGCAATGAACTAGAATTGATAAAAATTTGTTTTAATTTTCTGTTTTTACGCAACGAATACAGAACTCGAACTGATCTGCTACAACGCGCGATCGACGACCGAGAAACGCTCGCCATGTAAACACTGTTCAAAACCCAACGAGCGTTCGACGCGCAGCCTACGCCCGTCATCTGAACGGGTGTGCAATATATGGCATAATAACAGATAGTATAATATCACTTAAAATAACGTTCACATGGTATAATTTTCAAATGTTGTAAAAACAAATAGATATGCTAATTTAATGTGATCTAATGTTATATTTCATATAACCTTCATTTGCTTTAATAACATTTATCTATCATATCATTATTACGTTCATATTATAAAACAAAGTCCCCCGCCGCATCTGTCTGTCGGTCTGTTCGCAATAAACTGAAAATCTACGGAACGGATTTTCATACGGTTTTCACCAATAGATAGAGTGATTCATGAGGACGGTTTGTAGTATGTAAGTAGGTGTGTAATTTGTTAACGTTTTGTGTAAATTGGTTGAAATATAATAATGATTAGATGTCTCTACTACCCGTGCGAAGCCGGGGCGGGTTGCTAGTTTCATAATTTTCAGTTCGTATAATGCTCTTTTCATATAATGTTCACGTAATTTTCATATTTACTAATTTTCAGCCAAAATTCTGTAGTGAATAAGTAAATATCATGAAACATCATACTGTTATAACCCCATCTAAACCAAATGATTCACCAAGAAACTGGCGATCGGCTGCTGCGGTACGCACGCTTCGCTCGCTCGCCTTTGCGCGTTAATGGTCACTGTTCTAACCTAACCTAACCCAAATGATTCAATAACAGTAGATGGTATCGGGCATTTTTAAATTATATTAAACGTTACATAAACATTTTGAATATTATAGTAACTGAATATTAAACTAAATGAATATTAGTTCAAATGTGCATTATAGAAAATGTTCATTAAACCATATAAACATTATATCATGTGATCGTTAAATTAAAGAAAAGTTTATTAAATGAAATTAGGTCATATGATCATTAGAACTTTTGTTATTATTTCAAACGCTCCACACCCTATCTGAACACAGTCTTAAGTTGTAAATATTCTGTTAACAGGACAACTTAATTCTAATATGACGGATACGGATGTATACAGTGACGTGATTACAGCGTACAAGACGGAGTACCTTGAATGCCATTGCACTCGCGACGGAAGAATTCTGCTTTCCTCTTGCTATGTGCTACTACGCTCCTGTTATATAACTTCAATAATTAACTGACAATGACACAGCGGTAATGCATTGATTATTGACTTCACAAAACAGATCGCTATCCATCCAAGTATCGGCTAAATAGTTCGGCTGTCAGATTACTCACTTGAGTGAAGCTGAGCTCAGCAGTGGTACTCGGTCGCGCAATCGGATTGAAATGTTATCTAGGTTACAAGATCTCCTTGTTTTGAAGTTACCTATTTTCGGTTTGTGTACTGAGGATATTTATTTTATTATATAATAGGAAAATATTATATACAATTTTTTTATGAAACCTACAAAAGAATTCATTCACACAATTTTTTTTACAGTTGCCTAATTAGGTTATGAATTTAATAAGTACTGAATTTGAAATTCAAAATTAAAATTAACAACTTTTATCTTTTTTTAGACTTAATAGACTTTGTAGAACTGATTTGTTATTATAGATTTAGATTTTTTGTTATACTTATTCATTAATTTGAAAGTGATTGAATACTATAATTATATCCTAACTAGTTGCACCCTGCGGTGTCACCCATGTAAGTGCCGGTACCGTGGGAATATCGGGATAAAAAGTAGCCTTCGGTTCTGTAGTTATTGCGTGAAAGAGTACCAAACATCTATACATCCTCACAAACTTTCACGTTAATAACATTAGTAGTATATTAAAAATAGCAGAGCCCCGCGGTTTCACCCGTGTAAGTCCCAATGCCGTGGGAATATCGGGATAAAAAGTAAATTATGCGTTAATCCAGGTCTCCGGCTATCTACATACCAAGTTTCATCGCAATCGTACAATTCTGTAGTTTTTGCGTGAAAGAGTAACAAACATCTATCCATCCATCCATCCATCCATCCATCCATCCATCCATCCATCCATCCATCTATCCATCCAAACTTTCACATTTGTTTATTACGCTCTCACGCCTTATCTACTCAACCGATCATCATGAAATTATGCACATAATGTTGTCAAGGATACATAAATGGACATAGGATATAACTTTCCATAAAAGAAGGGATACCTAAATTGTTTAACAAAATCTACACTCACGCGATTGAAGCCACGTGCAAAACCTAGTATATTGTATAAAGTCATAGTCAACACTAACCAAGGTTAAAACCTTCTATAGCCTTCCATAGCCTAACTTTGGCAACCCTAGTCACCAAGCCTTGTTGTTTCTGTAGAATCCAATTCAAGCAGAAAACTTTATTTTAATTAACAATTTACACGAAATATATTGACTCAAATGTAAGGGTTGACGAAACATAATATCCACTGAGTCGTTTTTGGGGTTTTATTGGTAACTTTAGAACGGTTCTAATGGGCCCTTGAAGCCTTTGTATAATGTAAACGCTATCATTGTTTTCAAAACATTCAAGTCAAAGTCATTAAGTGACTGACATTCCTTAAACGTTGTTAAGTGTGAACGTTGTAAGGGGTTTAATACTTATAAACTTTCAAATGTGGTCTAGACCTGTGAAATATTAAATACCAACAAACTCATGTTCGTACGTTTTAACTTGTAGTGACAATTCCCTACAAGAAAATGATTTATGAGTGAAGACAAAAGTATTTAAAGTATCAGGTTAAACAACTCTGAATCACACAATTGTTTTTAACACGATTTTATTACCTTGGTGTGTATGTATCTATGTAACGGAATCTTTTAATTTGATTTTTACCTACTTTAAAACTTCGGACTGAATTGAAACTTGGCACACTTCGATGGTGTGTGTGGACTTTCACAGGATCGATGACAATACAATAATTTGATAAATTTGTCAGATTATCATGATCAAGATCTTCAGGATTAACGAAGGATTATATCTGATCCATCCATATCTGAAAACAAAGTAGTGTCTTGTGCTACGTACTAAGGCGTTTACGCGCCTGCTGCCTTCCTTGGATATGATAGCCTTTTCTCAGGCTCCTTCTCCGTAATCGAACCCTAATCACTACATATTATAAAACAAAGTGCCCCGCCGCGTCTGTCTGTCTGTCTGTTCGCGATAAACTGAAAAACTACTGAATGGATTTTCAATAATAGACAGAGTGATTTATGATCAAGGTTTAGGTGTGTAATTTGTTAAAATTTTGTGTAAGATGTTTCTGTTACCCGTGCGAAGCCGGAGCGGGTTGCTAATTTGCTACTTTTTAGTTCAGCTAGTTACAAAAGCGTGGTTTTTAGTTTTTTAAATTATTATTTATTTTCCATGTTGATGAACTGTGTAGATTTTGTTCGACTTTATATTTATTTTTTTACTGATTAAATGCGTTAAACCAATGTCGAAACAAATTTAAAAAACCTTTTTCCACTATTAATTAAATATTTGTTTTTCCGCAATAAGTGTGTATAGTAAATATATTTTTCAAAGAAGAAAGGAAGAGAAACATTTATTCTGACATTCACAGGACCGTATACAATTATTACAATAAAAATAAAAAAGAAATATAACCTAAGTAATTAAAGTGCCCTGTGCAATGAAAGAAAAGGCACCACCAAGGCATCTCAGCATATTGCAGCAGCCTGTGAGACTGCAGCGCTGGTATTATGATAGGGCGTGATTTTTGATATTTTTGAATTATCAGGAGTAGGAGTTAGTCGTGAAACTAGTTGCCTGTTGCCATGTGTCGATCTTATGGAGAAGAACAGACAAGAAACTCGAAGGACACTCTTTTTCAACATGTTTTTTTTTACAAATTCTATGATTAAATTGCTTATAAGTGAAAATTATATGTGAGGACAATGTTACATAATGTTCTACCATTTATGTATACTAGCTTGTCCAGGGATGACCAGTCTCAACTAAAGGTCACGACCATGACGCACGCGTCAGTCATCGTCTAGTTCAACCATATTGAAGGGCGCCGGACAATCCGACACACACGACACTATTAGCAAGACTGGTAGTCGAGCATGGCATACTCAGAACTGACAGACAACATAGAAAAGATAAGTGACTACACAGTTCTCAAATGTACAATTAAAATTTTTATAAAACTTTTATAGCCGTTATCCTGTATCAGGTGATGTCAATAGTGTGTAAAAATTAACAATGTCAATAATAATGAAAAATAAAATAAAACTAATACATAAGTGAAAATTCATAAGGAGAATCAGCACTCATGTACACAGTGGAGCATGACCAGCATTTTGCCAACCATATTTTGCACCCATTCACATAATAGGGGCCAAGCCTGTGGCCGTCAACTAGTCCCTTTAGGAATTGAACATTTGAAAAATGGGAGTACATCATATTATTATATAATGGAAAGGTCCGTAAAAAGGGAAGACAATGGAAGGAAAGGCAGCTTTTACGGATGGATTGATAAGTGTAAGCAATAAGCTCAAGTAGGTCAGGATCGCATACCTGTAGCTCCAACTGGCTGTTGCTGGGAAGTCCAAGCCCTCTAATAAGCTTAATTATCATCTAGTCTACAATAGGCTTGTTAACAAAGCGTGCTTTTCATACAAATATTAAATTTATTTTCTTTTGAAGAAAATATTATGCACTTGAAACTCTATGCACTTTTGTTAACCTAAATTTTGGTTGAGCTCATTTTGCCATCTTTAATAATAAAATAATGTCTTTCACACCGTTTTGTAAATAGAAGCAAATTTTTCTAACGTACATGATGTCTTAAAAATATACTGCCCTAGATCCCTAAAAGATTCGCGACTAAGTAGATTATTTTAAATAGCTCTGATAGCTCTTTCCTGCTGAATGAATTTAGATTCTATATCTGCAACACGGCCCGTAATAAAAGACCGTAAGACATAACACTGTGGAAATAAGCAAAGTGAACTAGTCGTGCAGTATGTATGTCTGTTAATTGGCGGACATTCCATACAGCGTAATATGCTTCAGAACTTAATCGTTTTGAAATACATGTTAATTGAGGGCCCAATTGTGTGTTATAATTGGAATATTGGGAGAGATATTAACAAATTCCTGAGCTATGTCCTTGTCGGGGGCTTAAAATACGACGGCGTGTCTACATACATAATTGTTATTTGTTATTTTATTTCTCTCAGTACATTATTAAATATTTTAAAGGTGGCTTTTATCTTATCTACAGACAATTACATTTTATTACTTATAAAATTAGATGTAGCTATTTTACATACTTTTTTGAAGGTTTTTGAATAATTGGCGACTTACTAATTGGAAGACTTAATCTTTACGTGAGACCTCAGACCAGAAAGTTAGTACGGTTGTTTGTTGTTGTGCAATTATGAAAAGAAATAATTTGTGTACAATCCAGTTAATGTACAGTGTACATTATTTACGTTACTCTTAAGTAAGTCCAGCTTGCTATTTAGAGGATCATCAAACTTCTTTAGATGTCCAGATATTATTTGTGTAAATTTTATTTGCAAGAGTGTGTTGGACCTGCAGGTGACAATAAGTCCAATGTGATCAGAAAGCAAATAGCTTAACAAACACAAAGTAAATATTATTAATACAAGTACCGGGTGACTAAGTAACACGCAATTGATTAGAACTTGAATTTTCTTTCAAAATATGTATGTTAAAATCACAACAGAAACGAATTGATTTTATTGAAAACTTTTGTGTGCGTATGTGTGTATATATGTATGTGTGTGTATAACATGTAATTCATGTTTTCACTTTCGTACGACTGATAGTTTTCTATTGTTTTATCCAAATGTGGAACAGTTTTGATCATTTGGGGCCATGGAAACGCATCCTACAACATGCCTCCCTAGCTCAACACAAGATAATTCAACACTGTGTTCAACAGAAAGTCTGTCTTTCCGTTGTTTACATTTAATACCTTTTTAACTACGATTCAATCCTAGGATCCTCTATGCAACATAGATTTTCGGTTAAAATAACTGACGTATTATACGTTCATTTGAAAGGTAAGCCAATCTTATTTACTTACTGACTAAATGTACTTTGTGCGCCACCTGCGTTACTATGACAAAGCGAATCGATAAGGCAGACAGACATTAAGCTTTATAATTTTCACCTTTTACATCAAAGTCAAATAAAAATATGTACGATTTAAAATATTTAACATTACACATTCCACCTACTTTTATGAAAAACGAAGGCAAAAATACCTGAAAATCGAAAATCAAACGGTCATAAATTGTAAACGGATAGTTTCTTTTTTAATTATGATTGTAACTGCGTACTAGAGTCATGACCTTTCAGTGATTTAAGTAAGTGTTCCTTTTTCGAACACACCATAGATATAAATACGTGAAGAGAATTCTTTGTACGCATTTTTAAGAAAATTTCCCAAATGGAGGAACGATTAGTCATGGTACGGACAGTCTAACAATAACAATTCAAGTTAACTGGAAATGAATATGTAAACAATATATGAATTATAGTCGAATATCGACCAAAAGGCAATCTCTAGTATAAATGAATACTAAATCTCTCTAATAAATTTAAAAACAGTTCAATACCTCCTCTGTTTGTCAACCGATTTCTTTTTGTATTCTTTAGAACTCTTTAATTAATTACAATAACACTAAAACAATAATTCTTCATGTGTTATACTAGTACAGTATAAATATTGAAATAATTTTACGAAGTCTTTTATATAAGGCGTATTTTATATACCATTGTCCTATAATACAAGTTTTAACCCAATACTGTGCACCATTTTGAAATGACAACTGAAATATCCGAAAATTAGATATTCAAAAGTTAGATATCTATCTTTAATATCCGAATTCCTTTGTGATTATTGTTTTATGACGAAAACGATATTTCATTATGTTTTTTTGGTGTGATTCAGTTTAGTATACTTATTGATGGAATTGTTGCAAAATAAAATAAATCTTATTAAAACTCTCTGTTATTAGTCTGAAAGGATTTTCAATATTGTTGGTTTTATTATGTAAATATATAGGTATTATACTTAACTATAATTAACTTTTCTAAATATCTCTTAAATTTTTTTTTTTAAGACAACCTCCGCATTAGGAATTACTCCTGTGTCGCGGGGGACTTTACAAACATAGAAACAACGGACACAAAGAACACCCAGACTCAAGTGGGAATCGAACCCACGACCTATAAGCATCCAGGCCAGCCTTCTCTTATCTCTTAATTATACGAGAACTATATACGTTTATACTCATCTAATATCAGATTTAGTGATACCAAATTTATGCCACCAATGCAGCGCCCCGCGATTTCACCCGCGTAAGTCCCGATCCCGAGGGAATATCGGGATAAAAAGCCAAGTTTCATCGCAATCGGTTGAGTGGTTTTTGCGTGAAAGAGTATTAAACATCCACCCATCCACCCAAACTTTCACATTTATAATATTAGTGAGATTACAATTGTATCAGTTTTTAAAGGTTTTTTTACTAAAATTAGACACACAATTTTGCTTCTAGTTTTTTTATTTACTTCTTTTGTGCTAAATTAGTATTTGGTGAACCCATATTTTTTTATACTTGTGCTTAATTAAAAGTATTAACTACTAATGAAGAGAAAAAAAGCCATACATTTCGAAGAAAGAAATTCTGGTAAAAAAATTGTAACAGTTTTATATTTCTTCGCGATCGAGAAAGGTTATGACACTATTGAGTGCGTATCCTGTCGGAAATTCAAACCGATGGCGAGAGGAAATTATGTACTATGATGTAAGAACATAGTTTCTGTTAACTAATACGCACTTCGCACTGGTTTTCGTTCAATACAATCGTTGCTATCTTCTAATTTCCTTACATATGGTGAACATTGATATCATGAAACTATTCTGTAACTGAGTTGAGTGAGTTTTGGTATCTAAGATATAAGTAAGACATATTATAGGAACAGAAGTAAAGACGAAATATCTGTATCTCACACCACACCAAGACACCGCAAGTCGCTTCATTCCTTGAAAAAGGGCTCCGGTAGGGTTCGACACTAGTCGGGTATCCCCGAAAATACACATGAGTACTACCGTTCATCTTGAATTGTTATACTGGATAGGCGATACCTATCTTTCTTCCCATCTGAGAACATAATGATGATTATAGAATTAGTTTTACCTGTTCAAAATTACCAGCTGTGTTAACCTTTATCTTCAAAAAAATTGTTCTTCACAGAGTATGCGCCACATAAATTAATATTACGAAACAAACTGACTGTAATTTCTAATAAGTACTAGCTATTGCGTGAAGATTATCCAGACTATAATCTATTCGAGTTGGAGTCGGCTTGCAGTCTAACTACGATACGACCGAACTTTGATATTTTACGCGAAGCGACTGCCATCAAACCTCCACAATCCAAGTACTATGCGATATCGAAGTTCTGTAGTTAGACCAGGTTGTCAGACTTTTTAGGGCTCCAACTATCTATAACGAATGCCACAGATGTTCGTATGGCACCCGGGACCGACGGGTTAACGTGCTCTCCGAGGCACAGAAGGGTCTCAATGTGTTAAGAATGGTCATTCATCCTAGACTGACCTGGCTAGTATTACTTAACTTTGTGATGTGCTAACCTACTCGGTTACCACTTAGCCACGAGCCCCTCCCAGACTATAATTATAATCTATCTCTGTGCCAAAATTTCATCCAGATCCGTTCAGCTGTTCTGGCGTGATTAAGAAACAATTATATATACATCCCAACTTTCGCATTTAATAGTAGTAAGAAGTAAAATTCCTTAGGGTTATGAGTGCAGAGTGTCGATGCGGTAATTGAAATTGACGTAGAATAAAAGAATAAATTCTCAAACAACAATGTTACATTAAACTATTGACTGCTATGCCATAGGTCGTGGGTTCAATTCCCACCCGAGTCTGGGTATTCTTTGTGTCCGTTATTTGTATGTTTGTAAAATCTCCCGCGACACAGGTGTAATTCCTAATGCGGGAGTTGTCTTTTAAAAATAAGAAAAATACATATATTATCTTGTTACTTGTCTACCAAATATTACCAAACATAATTTAATATTGATAATTCTATGAATAACAAAATAACACATGAACTGGTTTTCCTAAACATCTGAGGTTATAGTTAAATAATATATATTACTTTTTTTTTCGTGTGGATACCATGGGTCATCATCTCACCATGGCTATTGGTGAAGTGGTATGTCGGAATCGAACCGACTAAAACCACACGGTGTTCCGTCACAAGTGAGTCTGTCGCAAGGGACTCGGGTACACCATAGGAAGGAAGTCCCCGAGAACCCTGGCAGACTTTGGCCGCTCGTATACAGAAGGCAGCCACACTGTAAATAATATATAATTCTGGAACCTTCTTTAAAATAACAAATATAACAATCTAAAACCTTAAAATTTAAGACATAGCGCGTTTTAATTATCGTGATTTATGTATACTAGAGATCGCGGGGTGGTCGAATTTCGACCATGGTTTATTTCATTGGCCAATATTACTTGACCTGTCATTGTATAGACTTTTGTACCATGACCTTACCAGTTTTTGCATTTTTTTTAACTTTGTAGCAAATATTGTTCAAAAATTTTAGCATTCGTCACTTCTTCTATGTATTAACTATAAGTGTGCGAAATTTCATACTCCTCCGTCCGTATTTTCGTAAAAAGGGATCCAAAGTTTTAGTTTCACGTATTAATATATAGATACCTTTATATGGCCTTTCATCTATCCATCGACTCCGTCCATAAATAATTATTTCTTGAATATCACGTTAAATTAACCGAGAAAAAGTCTGCCGTTTCGTCAAAAGAAATCGGAAGAATGCCCCATAAAATCAATTTTGTTCTCATAATCTTTTATAAAATAGATAGAATCTACTCAGCTAGTCTCCACACATAAAAGTCGCTTTGAAAGCAATAAGAAGCTTTTGTACAGACGCAAATTGTGATCCTTGTACGTATATGGGATTTAGGAATATTGTCATTGCCATTCAATGTTTCAAATAACGAATGTGTAGAAAGCTCTTTACGGCACGAGTTACGGATCAATAGCATTGGGTGCGATTCACTTATCTTGATACTTTTACAAAGGCGGCTATGATTGAGACTACTGAATCTATATGTTTGTTTACAACTATTGTTTTCTTTATCCTCTTTTATTTAGCGTTTGTACGTGGTTAAAGCAGTCGTGGTTGTCTATATATTAATACGTGAAGCGAAATCTTTGGATCCCTTTTTACGAAAATTGGGCGGACGGAGGAGTATGAAATTTCGCACACTTATAGTTTATACAGAGAAAAAGTGACGAATGCTTAAATTTTTGAAAAATATTTGCTACAAAGTTAAAAAAATGCAAAAACGGGTACACACAGTTATGATTGTGCAGTATATATTTTGACCTGTCATGGTACAAAAGTCTATACAATGACAGGTCAAGTAATATTGGCCAATTAAATAAACCATGGTCAAAATTCGACTACCACGCGATCTCTAGTATTTAAATAAATTTCTGTAAACTGTAAGTATTTACCTAGTTGCTGGTGGCAGCTTAATATTTGTCAGTTTACTATCGTGAATCAGTCAACTTTTACTTTGTTTTTTATTTTATTAAGGAATTAAAAACTCTCGTGGGGCTATTTAAAAACATATAATTAATGCGTACAAGGTCTTCTTAGACTCAAATCAACCACAACAATTCTAAAGCCACATCATTTTTTTTTAAAGCAAGGGGGCACTTGCCGTGCCCTGAACCGCCCGCCCTCCCCTCCCCTTTGTACGCCTATGCCCACAACGCTTGACATAGTGGCAGTATGCGAGGTAACGACCTGAACCACTTTCGTGTAGTCGTATTTCCAGTAATTAGTTCTAAATATTTACTCAACGAACTCCTGGTAATATTATAAACGTGAAAGTTTGTAAGTATGGATGGATGGATGTTTGTTACTCTTTCACGCAAAAACTACTGAACCGATTGCGATGAAACTTGGTATGTAGATAGCTGGAGACCTGGATTAACATATAGACTTTTTATTCCGATATTCCCACGGGATCGGGACTTACGCGGGGGAAACCGCGGGGCGTTGCTACTTATTTATAAAAACTTAAAACTAATTTAAGTTTTTATAAATAACTATGATGTGGATGTGGTTAGATTTGTAAACACATAAGAAACATCATGTGTTTACAATTCCAAGTCATGCTTAATTAAATTTTATTTCTCATAGTGACGGGAAAGCTTGAAACAACGAGATGGCAGCATTATTACTTAGTTCATAAGCCGCCAAGCTAGGACTACCACATGTAAAATTGTAGGCTTATAAAAAAGCCTGACTGCCTATTTTTTAGGTGAAATATGTTTTTGTTGTAATGGAAAACGGGTACAACATCTTTTTCAATCGACGAAAAAACGCAGGAGGTTCTTAAGTCAACCCGTATATAGTTTTTGAAGTGAAACTTCTTTAGAATCGTTGTGATTTGAAATTCGATGAAACGAAAAAGCGTAACTGCCTTGACCTACGTTGACATATTTTCTGAAGGCTTGGTAGTAACCAACCTTCAGAAAATATGTCATTTTGTGCATTTGCGTATTAAATTTATTTTAGTTGTTTTTCTCCATATTTAACTTATACTTAATTGATTCATTACAAAATTTACATTTAAATCCAACCTTAACCTATATTAAAAACGAAGTATTGTTTGTTTTGAAAGTTGTGTGCAGTTGTAACTGGACTTTAGGTTTGCTTACTGTTTATTATATATAAACATATTTTTATAAGGCCTTTCTTTGTATATCTTGATCTGTTGTCTGTATCTGTACCTATTGAATAAAATAAAAATAAAATAATTTGACCAATAACTTACATAGAAATTATCTAAAATTAAATTTATTAACATTATTAAATTATTTGTGTTGATTTTACTTTTTATTTCTCATTCTTACGTAGGCTACTTTTCTGAAGTTTCACTTCTGCCGTGTGTAAATTGCACACATACACACACTTTTTTTTTTAATTACTGTAATGGATAGTTTATGTGTAACTAGAAGAGAAATTTTATTTTATCTTTAATTCATAACGTATTTTTTTTTAGAAATCGGCGTGGTTTGCGGGGCAAGTGAAGATAAAAATATTTTATTATAGTTGATTTTTTAAAACGAGCAGGTTGAAATTGACAGTTGACACTCATATATTTAACAGTGGTAAGCGCTAATCATCGTTAACAAATAATCATTAGACGTTCTATTCGCATTTTGAGCTGCATTGAAAAGCTCTGGAACCTTTAGAACCTAGAAGACCATGGTATCTAATAGGAATATAACGTTAGAAAGTAGTGTTATTTGACTGCAGTTTTTCTGTAGGCAGGAGAGCTCTTTAAAACAATAAAAACACCAAGCCGCCATAATGATTTTATTAAAAAATATTATAGCAAGTATCATTCAGGATGATGTAAGGATTCTAACGATATCCCGTACATCCATTCTGTGCAGACATTCAAAAGTTTGGCGGAATAAGGAAATCACATACATACATGAACTCTGAAAAGGATTGCAATGATTCATTTTTTTGGCAGTCGTGTAAAAACAGAAAGGCAGTGATATCTTCAATCTTCAAATAAAAGCACATTTCTAAGCTTTTTACTAATTAGTCAAAAGTAAATTTATCCAATCACCAGTTAAATTATACAGCAACGATGGGACATATAAGAGCGTTTAAGGATCTTTACCATAACATTGCATATCATCCAATGCCAAATTACTGTATAGCTCACACTTTACTATGGTGCTATGCGATCATTTACTTACTAGTCACCGTAACTTATTAGTCAGTAAGTAAGTGAGCTCCATTATCACTAAGAAAGTTACTTACGAACAACATAAAATAACCTCCGACGAAAAAATATCATTAAGCATTCAATTAACGAATTTATTCTGAGACCCAATCCTAACATCCGATAATCCTTCATGCTGCCACGTTTTGTAGCAGCATTTACATTATCAAAATAACGTCATAAATCCTTTGAAGGATCCCACAATATTTTACTGGGATATCAATAGTATTACGTCTTCTATCCATGTATGATATTCGCCACAAGTATCAACATAAATCAGATAAGTACTTGACTCCCCGTGGTGTAGCCGCAATATTACTGTAAACCACGCCAGCTACGACTACTGTAAGCCAATGATTCGGGTTTCCTTAGAAAATAAACTATATGTGGGAAGGTATTAGGCTAAGCAAGGTTGTAGGAAATGTTAAAATATATCTCTATTTCAGTTCATTATGGACCCTGTCAGGTACAGCAGTGTAGGCGAGTTTATTATTAACTATATTTTTTTTATTTACTTAATGATGTAATTTATAAGTCGTAAAAGTTCTCCCAATTCTCTTTTCATAACTTTCTTTTCTAGCATGCACTGAAGGAAGCAAGGAAGTTTGTGTTCTCAAAAAATTACAGTACCTCTGATTGGCAACAGACGGGCGTAGTGGTATAGTGGTTCGTTTCGCAGGAAAAATCATTTACATTTGCTGATGATGGCCAGATGGACTGCTGGAAGTCCAAACGAAGGGCGCAAGATCTACGAATACCCGTCTTATATGGAGGATAGGCATTCGTAGATCTTTTGCCCTTCTTCAGGAGAAAGAGGGCTGGTTTTTTTTCTACGCAGTGATAGTTACTGAATTTTTTGTTTATATCGGATCGCCCTTTTAATGAGCACGGTAGAATTGTAGATATTTTTTAATTTAATAATTTAAATCAATTTTGAGACTGTTTTTACTTTAAGTTATACCTAAGCACGTCATCTTAACTGATTGCCCTGTTACCAATACTATACTTAAACATAAAATGCAAGAGTAATGTCAATCAAATGCGTAAATAAACCACTCGTCAATAAAAAAACTAACTAAAATAAATTCATATCTTGAACTATCATTTTTATACAAATTCTTTATATGTAAAACCTCACAGCTTTCTCTGTAGAAACCTACTTAATATTTCATCTATAAACAACGTGTAAAAATACACCCCAAGTCATTAAACTAGTGTAGTGGAGGAGCAGTTCTTTGCGAACACATGATTGATATTCTTAAGGTCAAGTTGAAGTAGCAAGCCTGCTGACAAGTACTCAGGCCTTCGTTATGAATGCGAGAGTGTTGACGTCACACTATCGATCATTCTAGAATATGAAATGGAATAAGCCTAGTTTGTTGGGTACATATCAACTGTTTTGTTTAAATTAAGATTGTTAATGGTAAGAAATGAAATTTTGAAAAGTCATGCCTTAACTGACGAAAACGACATTTGTATTTAGCGTAACAAAAAGTAGAACAAATAAAAACTATTATAAGTTAAAGGAGAAGGGAATTAGAATTCTGTTGATCCTGAGTTCAATAAACAAAGTGGATAGGGTTCCCAAAGCAGAAGTGATGTCACGGGTATTACAACTACATATAGGCACCGGTAATAGTCTACCCCCACAAAACCCACCAGTTTTGAGCTCGTTTGTGAACTTAGTGATAAAAAATGTCTTCTAAGCAATACCAGTTTTACATGAAAACTATGGCATACAGAAATTAGTATAGTTGCTTAGCTATTGGATTAGGTTTTAACCTGTAATAATAGTTATAAGTTTAGTAAATAAATAAATAAATGAGCCTACTGTTAGGAAACTAACTTTAATCTTTTTTTAATTATACCTGACCTCAACCCGCCTGATGGTAAGCTAGATTGATGTCCAAAGATTAAAAGCCACTATTATAGATACAAGCAGTAATAAACTAGTGGTTCTCAGTTTGTACTCCAAAGGTTCCTTTTCGCGCCCAGTTTAAAGGACCCGGGGTTATAGGTCGAAAGGAAAACGTGTGTTGGTAAAGTATTCCAAAATTTATAGGTGCAGCAAAGAAAGGTGTTGAGTCTGTTCTAGTTCTAGTAGTAACTACTTATAAAAAAAAACCGTAATCTCTCTTTTCTTTTTTTAGTTGTAGACCCCCATGGGTACCACCTCACTGATTGCACGATAACGCGGTTATGTCGGACTCGAACCGACTAAAACCACACGGTTTACGTCACAATAGCCTATAGTCGGGAGTCAAGGTATGCCTTAGAAGGATTACCACTCAACCCCACACAGACTTCGTCTGCCAGTGAGGACATTAGGAGGCGTAGCATATTTCATATTTTTTTTTAAATGTAGTTCCATCCAGAAGTGGCTATTTTGGGATCGAACCTACACGGTGTTCCGTCACGGGTATCTATGGCCGGAGGCTCGGGTATAACCTAGGAAAGAACTTCCTGGACCCCCGTTAGACTTGACTACCTCTCCATAAAACACATAGCCTAGCAGTCATGAGTGAGAGCCGTGTCCCTTTACAGTTTAGAAATGTGTGGGTGCCGGGTTACCCTTTCCGGCAAGCGTTCATGGAGATTATTTAACCCCTGTTAAACTAAGAATCATATCTAAGCAAGTAATATACCCGATTTAATAGAAAAAATCAACTAAAATATTAGCTTAAAATTTTTATTTGTTAATAAATAATGTATGGGTAGCCTAAAGTTAAAAATATACAGGAGATGAAAACGAGTATCAGTGTGTAGACCGTTTTACTCACATTGCTTTCTTATTCTTTATTGTATTAACTAATTATCCTTAATTGTTCTCGACTGTATTGAACTTTCATAATGAATCTTAATTCTGTTTAATAATTTTCCACCCTATTCAATTCAGTAAGCTATATCTTTTGTTTTGAATCTATTATCATAAATTTCTAATTATAAACTGGCTATTTTACAAATATTTACCTTCTTAAAGCTTCAACAAACGCCTAGAAATAGCTGTTTTTACTCTTTAATAACGTCATTGAAAACATAGCCGAGACAGAATCCACCTTCATTTCAAAATAAGCTTTATCTTCCAAAGCATAAATTTCAAATTTCTTGCATCGAATAAGGAATTCAGTTTCATTACGTGGAAAACGAGCGTCTATATCTTTGCGAACAAAGTTTAAAATCAGTTAAAATGATATCAAATAGTTGGTCATTTGAAATTCATCTTTATTATTTGTGAGCAAAGAGATCAAAGTTCTAGAAGTTGATTTATTAAACCGTTATGTTTGCAGCATCTGGTGTAGCTCTTAAGGCTTCTAATTACTGAAAATGATGGTACCTTGAGATGTTTTATGGCGTTTATGACGTTCATTTGTTATATAGAACGCAGATCTGGGATGGCAGAAAATTATGTGAAAATATATTCGAGAATACATGACTTTATATACGGAGCTTAATAAGCTTAGTGCATCATCATAAACGTGGTTTTTAAAGGTGCTTGTGTTAATGATGTAAAGCGACTGATGTATAATGTGAAGTAATAATGCTGCTGTAATTATCTTTAATGCAGGTTTTATGTTGTTTTTAACTTCTAAATAAAGTCAATGAGCAAGTCAAAGTTAAATATTTAAGATTGAGCAAAGAACTTCTAGATGATGATAATTTTGTAAATACGTTTTATAATTGTTTTTAATGTAATAAAAACTTATATATTTACTACCTAAATGGCTACTCGTTGCTGTGCCTAAGTAATTTGCAATAAAAGAATATTGTAAATATAAATTGAGATAAAAACTATCCTATCTCTCAAGTTGGATTAAACTGCACACAGTGTGCAAAATTTAATTAAAATCGTATCATTAATTTAGGTGTTCATCACGGATGAACAAAACGTGACACAAAATTTTATATTTAAAGATTATAACACTTCATATCTGATTTAAATCTCCATTTAAGGGTTCACTGAACGGTTCGAGGACGTCACCAGTCTATTAAGTAGGGGACGTTGCACTTTGCAGTCCGCAGTTGTAACTGAATTTTTCTTTGGCAGCGGTTGTCGTTTTACCGGAACATACAATTTAATCCGAGCTACTTTCAAACTTTCACGGAGACAAAACCGCTTATTGTGGAAGTCTTTAAGATGAGTGTTTATTATTTGTGTTGTATTCGTTGGAATATACTTTATTAAGTTGTACAGATTCATAGAAATCTATTAAGATTTTTTTAACTTATTAACATGATCAGATGTATTTCTTTTATTTAGAAATAATATTGTATTATATTATTATATTAAATTTACATGAATTCTAAATTTCCTCTATCAACGTGCTGCATAAAATAAAATTTTATTTTAAATATATCACTACATAGTATAAAACAAAGTCGCTTCCCGCTGTCCGTCTGTCCCTATTTATGCTTAGATTTTTAAAACTACGCAAAGGATTTTGATGCGGTTTTTTTAAGATGATCAACTTAATGATAAACTAAATACATGATAAACTTGCGCACAGTAGCTACTGGTACACTACTTATACAAACATACCGAGCATTGTGTGAATGCATAATTAGATACTGTATTTGCGCTTGGGGAGGCGCGGCAAAGTCACATATGATTGGAGTCGAGAGAGCCCAGCGTATGGTGCTTAAAGTACTTTTATATTTACCTTATCGGCATCCCACGTCTTCTGTGTATGAACTAGCAGAAGTGCTATCTGTGAGAAAGATATTTGTGTATGAAATACTACGAAGATACCACAAAAGAGTTGTTCCTCATTTACCTACATTGCATAAGCGTGTAGAACGCTGCCCTGTGCCTCGTACTAAATCAACATTTGCTAAAAGACACTATAACTTCTTAGCTCCGCATGTGTATAACAAATATGACAAAATTTATAAAGTACGTAGGTTTAATAATAATAAATTTAAAATAGTTTTATCTGCCTGGCTAAAATCCGTAGAATATGAGACTGTCGAAGGCCTTTTAATAGTGTAATATATCCTGCAGATCACAAACACACACACATACATAAACACCACACACACACACACACACACCCCCACACAAACTCAAACACACATAAACATGCAAGCAAAATATGTTTTTAATTTTTTTTTTTAACTGTAACTTTTTACCTAAAAATTTTAATTTTATATTCTTTCATTTGTCTTCTTTGATATAAAATTTATTTGTCAATACATTGGGGGAAAGACACTGACATCTGCAACACAGTCTTTACTAGCGCAGGTGTCAGAGAATCCTACTATAAAGTTGTACCACAATATATCAATAAAGATTATTATTATTATTAATAGATAGAGTGATTCAAGGGGCAGGTTTATATGTATAATACATGCATAATATAGTAGAGAAACACTGATAATTTTAGAGGTTTGTAATGTGAAGTCGTAAATAAACACATTTTTTTGCGCTTACATTGCAAACGCGGGCTGAACCCTACGAGATAGATCAAAATAATGTACTACAGTATTGTACACCTAAAAAAAGTCTGCAATGGTATATGTGTATCTCTTAGGGATAACCCACAATAACCATTTTATATCCTTTACTTTTTACGAGAAATAATGGCTTATTCACGAAGCGATTTTAAGCAATACTGCATTAATCCTTATCCAATTAAGTACCTTGAATACATTATACATTTAATATAGATCAATATGGCCCTTTACAGCATGCAATTCAAATGAATATTTTCGAAGATATTACAGATTTAATCTAGCGAGGAAAATAACAATTATCACTATCCATATATATAAAAAATAATGCCACTTTTCGTTGTAATTTTATAACTCAAGAACGGGCTCACCTATCCAAACCAAATGTTTAGGCTTTGTTCGGACTATTTAGTAGATGGTTTATGTGAAGTTTGCACCAAAAAGAAATCTTAACGAGGGACTTACGCGGGTGAAACCGCGGGGCGCAGCTAGTAGGCTATAAAACAAAGTGCACGTTCATATTATTGTGATTATAAGATACCGTTACCACGAATCATTAGTACTTACAAACATCTGCTAAATCTTTCATGAGTTCTATCACTTCCAAAATACTTTCTAACGCGCTGAGGATTTTTTTTTCTTATCAGAATAACAATAATATGATTCATATGTATTCCAACCAGGATGTCGGCCATTCAGTTTCTAGTGGGGAACCTCCTACGAGTTTTATTTTGTCTATTGGCTTTCGTGTCTGTAGTTCCCTCTCAGGAACCTTTTCTACGCATGATGAAGTCGGCGTTTGGCTGTTATTTATCGATGTCTATAGGAAAGGCTTATGTTCTGCTACGGATATCCCATCGCTGGGATAATAATAACGACGATCACTTGTATTTCAATTAAAAGAAAACTATAGTGACCATCTTGCGATTGGAATTTATATAAAAAATTAGTGATTTTTTCCCCAAGCAGCTAGTAACTTAGAACTTAGCACGAAACGGAATTGCAAGAATCTTAAAAAACGATATCTGCAAAATCTTAACTTCTTGTGTTATATATATATATTTAGATATGATGTGGACTTACCTCAAAAACTTCCCTCGTAGCAGAGAATGGCAGCACAGCAACGCCAACTAGTAAGTCAGCGACTGCCAGAGATACGATGAATAGATTCGTCACACTCCGTAGCTTTGAAGAGCAGAGGACTGCCGCTATAACTAGGCAGTTACCTGGTGACAAAATATACTGGTTAAGATTAATATCTATGTGATGAGAAGCTATTACACCTCGAAATCATTACACATTATGTTACGTTAAAATTTTACAGGCCTCTCCATTTTTTAACCAACCGTGCGCCATGTGCTTGTTTTCAAACACAGTAATTGTTGTTAACCTTCATCAATTACTTTCCTCAGAATCAAAAGTACCTTAAGCTTAATTACTTAAGATTGTTACCCATTAACATATCACCCAAGAAATATTATTACTAATTTATTACTTTTTCTTTATTACTAATTCTAGAGAGAGGACGATGTTTTTATAATAAAAAAGCAAACTTAACATATATCTTACGTCGAAGAGAAGAATATACAGCCAGGTTATTTTATTTGGCATTAAACTAAAAATTAATGTCAAAGTTTGTGAGTGATGCGTGTGTTTGCAACGTTTCACTTGTTTCATGAAACTCTGCCTTCTTCTTCCCCTTTTTCACCCACTTTCCCCGTTTTTTTTTAATTTTTATTATACATAGTCTTACGCCTTATTCCCGCCTGGGGTTGGCAGATATGTGATATGTGATTATGTAGACTCTGTGTCTATTTGGTTAACCGTTGAAGCTGTAAACATAAAAAGCTAAACGTTTGCAGTCGAATTGAAAATATTGTTAACTCAGAAATTTAAGAAAAGCTAAATTTTAGTCGCTAACGAGTCGACCAAGACGTGAAAGGAAAAACCGGGTATACTTTTATTTGAGGTTCTTTAAAACTCACAATATTTTAATGTAATTACTCTTTGGGTTACCAAAAGGTCTTTGACGGTACGGGGCTCGGGTTTCAATTTGGCGTTTCACTTTTGCTGACTGAAAGGTCAAATTACATGTTATAATTTTAAGCGCTTTTTAATCGACTTTAATAGCGACGAGATTGTGTTCTTGTCACCATTTTGAAATGATAGTGATCATTTCAAAATAATGACAAGAAAACAGTCTCATCGCTGACAGAAACAGAGTGCTGTTTAACAAAACTGTCATGAAGGGGCGCAGGTTTTAGAGCGATGATGCTTATGGGGAGATATGCGGCTTTGTTCCAGAGGGATACTGAAGCAATGTGTTCAGCACCTGGTATGTGACAAAACTTATGTAGTGCCAGAACACAGAAGATTTATGAGTTTGGAAGACTGACGGTAATAGGCGAGCCTCCTATTAAGTCTAATGGACTAAATTCTAATTAGTAAAATGGGGCTTTTTGTTACGCCTCTGCCTACCCCTTCGGGGATGCAGGCGTGAGTGTAGGTATGTACATAAAATACTGATCAAATTCAAGTACGTATTTCTAAGTAATGTATTTTTAGATTGTAAGGCTTTACAATACGGTACGACACGATAGGGAAGTGACCCGATACAGATATAGTTTTTAATTTGGTTCATCGCCTGGTCACCGCTTTCATCTAGAACGTTAAGTCGCAAAACTTTCCAAGAAAAGTTTTTATCGAAGGTTCTATCGAGCTATTTTAATCGATTATTTGGATAAAAATGTTTTTCTTTTCCCGACATATCGTTAGGAAGTTGGATCAACTTGGCAGTTACGAAGATATCAATTACTGAAACGGACTGGATACTGTAATACTGTTCGGAATTATTAGAGTAACAATTTTGGGAAGTTAGATTATGGCGTACTAGCTTTTGCCAGCGGCACCCGTATAATATATATATGATCGGCTAAGTAGTTAAAGCGTTAATAGGTGGATTCATAAAAGTTTCGATTCAGAGACGTGACATAAGAACCACTATTTCCTACTCGTAACTTTTATTGTTAACTAGTTCATTTTAGCAATAATACAGATAGAATGTCTTGATGTATAAAATATTAAACTGATAAGTACAGGATTACAAACTAAACCTTTCCTGAAAATTATAGTCCTCTAAACTACAGGATTAACCACAAACATAAACAAAGTATCTTAAAGAAGTCTTCTTCTAGTTCCACCCGGCCAGGTTTACTCCGCAGTGTAGGTATAAAGCTACAAGTACACGTGGGGTCGACTAATCGTGCCAAAATTCAGTGGGCTGCCACGCGTCGACCGAGCCCCACGTTAGTTCGATGCTCATTCACGCGCTGCGTCGCGTCATCCTTTCGTATCTAGACTATCGAGTTATTAGTACCTAGCCTAGGTTTATTTGTTCACAAAAATAGAGAAATACGCATATAACTTACTGGTAATTAAATGTTTAAACACCGCGACGTCGTCAGAACAGATAAAAGTTACGCGATAGAAAGAGAGGCAACTTGTAGGTGAATATAACCGTAGATATTATAACTAGCCTGAATTGCGACTTTATTGTGTCGAAACAAGAGTCACTATTTATCTAAATGATTTGGCAGAGTGGGACTGCTGTACCTGTACTATTATTTATTCTGTGGTCCCACTCTTATCGGAGGTTGGACAGCCGCTCTGAAGAGGGAGATAGTGCTACATCCAAACCATTCGCGCAGGTTCTTAAGCCACGAATGTCTTATTCTACCTACATCTCTTTTTTCCATTTTCTTTCCCTGAATAATGCGTTGGAGCAGTCTGTATTAGTCATTTCTTGTAACTTAAAGAAGTTATTCAATGTTAATTTTATTGTCTTTTATACAGCGGAGGTAATTAAATAGTAAATTTAACTTTGTTGGAAATTATTTTAACTTATATTTTCAAGATTATTTTCTTCAATCAACGGAAGAATTGCTTGATGTTATAATAATTTATGTATGTGTATGATATGTTAATTATTGTCTTATTTAATGACATTCAATGATTTCATTGACACAGTGCAGCGCCTGTCACCTACGCGGCAGGCCAGTTCACTCCTTGATAAAGGGTCTTGGGTCCGAATCTACTCGGGCATTCCCGAAATACAAATGTTAAATAAATAAAAAAAAAATTATAGTAGTATAATTAAATAAAAATATTATGTGTAATGTGATGTACAAATTAAAATTTGTCTTATTATAGTCAGTTCTTTATTAGGGTATAAAACAAAGGCATTACACGTATATTATTATATCAGGTATAATATTGCATATAACACTGTAAGAGGTGGTAGACTCTAAGAGAGTAAGACCACCCATTGTACTACTATCACTAAAGATAATAGTTACTTCCTAAACATAATGTATGGTATCAAATTCAAATTTCAAATTAAATATCTTTATTTCATAAAATTTATCATCAATTCATTATTCGAAATCATCAATTTTCAAAAATTGTTATTATTATTTGAAATTAAAAATTATAGATCACACAGAGTCACTGCAACAATAGTTTGCTTTGTTAAATTATATTAAAAAAGGATAACATAATATCATTTCTGCCTGTGTCGATCTATAACCGCCCGTTTCCAAATGGTTGAGCCTTATGAGAAGTAATCTATCTATCTTGACTTCAAATACTGGCAACTACAGAAAATCACTAAACCCTTAGCTATTAAGATACAAGTTTGTTTGGGTTAGTTAAGTGCACAGTGTGTAACATTCTTATGTGTTTGGTGTTTCTATATTGATTTAAAAGAATAACTCAGAAAATTCAATGGAATAATTTGAATGTGGTATTCTTTGGCGATAAAAGCAATTTTTGTAGTGAAAATCAGGACACGTGACCCTGATCGAAAATTCGTAAGACGGAGCCGAGTTTCTTATATTTTAAAAAATATAACATTCGAAATTCAAACATTTATGAGCGGCCAGGAGCACAGAACTTCCAGTGTACCCTATGTATACATTTAGATATGTTATTACCTACTTTTTATTTTTAACATAATTATATATATACAGATGTGTGTGTGTATGTATATGCAAATATATTGTGAAGTTATGTTTTCACTTCTGACGTGCAGTCCTACGACTGACTGTTATTTTTTGAACTATGTGTATATCTGTAAATACAAGTTAGGCTGTCACCAAAGATCGGAATTAAGTAGAGTGATTTATGTTCCTTACAAGGGATTTACATTGTGAAAGATATTATGGATATTCCTTAATAAGAAAAATACTTGGGGAAAGGTAGCTATCATAGCTGCCTCTTTTAAGTATTTTTATAGATACTCTGTATGATTATTGAATCCTCTGAATAAGAAGTTCCTAAGGGAACCTGTCTACTCTCTGACTTAGGACTTGGCTAGTGTACTGTTTAACATAAATGCAATCGGTTAAACGCGGGGGGGGGAGGTATTTTATTTAGTTAAGGAGTTTGTCTAGAGATCTTTGAACTTTACCATCACATGCTAGATACCACAAAGTAACTGTCAAAACAAATCCAACAATCCATTTGTCCTTTGACTTCTTTCAGTTCAGACTCTGTACGCCATCTAAGGTAAAACAAATGCAAGGAACCCAAACACGTTATATTCTGTGGCTTACGATTCCATAAAAAACCAGCATCACAGTGCCATGTTCTTAGATTGTCGTCATAGTTAAGGAAACAAATTTGTTTTGACCTCTTACACAGGTATAAGAGATTTACAAAAGAATTACAATTAAATTAGATTTGTAATCCACAATTATCAAAAAATACATCTGCATGAGCCCAAAAATGGTCGTTAGCTCACCACAATTCCACTTCGAGGAAGTGGCGCTTGTATTCTGCTAACACCTAGTGATGTACATGGATGGAGAGCAGCCAACAGCAGCAATGAGAGAGAAAAGGAGAAAATAACTAATAGAAATATATTAACAAAAAAAATATTAAGGTAAAATAAATTTTAGGTCAATCACATGTTAAAGATTACCAGAGAAATGGGTTACTAATTTTGAACCGGAAAATAGAAACACAAAAACAACAGATTAGATTATAAAGATGAAAAACTGAATATCTTATCCACTCTAAGATTGTATAAAAACTACGACTTATAAACAAACACGCAGAGTTTGGCACGCTTCCAGTCAGTAAGTTGTGAATTGTGCCTTTTCTTTAGTTTAGTTTTGATTTATAACGGTGTGCGCCCGCCGTGCTTTAGGTAAAATGTGATACATATGGGTAATAAATAAAGATATTAAATTATAACAATATATTTATGTATTTGGATGAAAAGTTCTTTCGTTTGTGTATCTGATGTTATTACCTAATTATTTTTATATAGAAATTCACGAAACATCAAAAAGTAACTCAAGCGAAATTCATTTGTTTTAATAACACATTCAAACACCAAAACCTTGAACAACTTCGTCAGTGATAACGCCTAAGCATATGATGAGAAAAATAATATTAGATTATACGAAATGTTTCAGAAAGGTGTGTTCACATTCACATATCTATTTGTAGAATACTGTATATATCCGCAAATTTATGGCGACAAAGAATATTTAGGTCAGCTTGTAAATTTAGATTTTTATGTTAAATCCTACTAATATTATAAATGTGAAAGTTTGGATGGATGGATGGATTTTTGTTACTCTTTCACGCAAAAACCACTGAACCGATTGCGATGAAACTTGGTATGTAGATAACTGGAGACCTGGATTAACGCATAGGCTACTTTTTATCCCGATATTCCCCCGGGATCGGGACTTACGCCGGTGAAACCGCGGGGTGCTGCTAGTATTATACGAGTATATACTTCTTTAACTGAAAGGCAGGAATGAGGTGGCAAAGGAATAGAAACACCATTGGTTAAGCGAGTGTTTATAAGTGTTGGTGATCTGGATTGAGAGAAAATAGTGCTCTTTGGACAACAGTAACCCAAGTAGAAATTCCTCCTTTCACACTCGGTTTGTCGGATCGAGACAGGTAAAAGTAAACTCCAACGAACATGCTCTATATATAAACTGAACTGTGAAATGACAAACCTAAGTCCGTCTACAAAGCAAGCCCTTTGTAGAGGGAGCTCAGGCATTCTCAGGAACGGTTGAGTTGCAAATAAACCAATATTAGGTGTACTCTCTGCTTTTACGCAAATCAGTTTTAAACATTAGTGCTTTACAATGAATCGCTATTATGTAACGTCTAATCCAATAGGTTCTTGCTTTAAATCATATTTTTCTGTAGGGTTTGAACGGGTATTTGTTAATGTATGACTGGCCTGTTGGTCTAGTGGTTAGTGAGCCAGAGGCCGTGGGTTCGATTTCCACCCAGGGCAAATAATTGTGTGATGAGCATGATCATTTGTCTGTGTCTGGGTGTAATTTATCTATAATATGTATGTAATTAGAAATATATAAGTATGTTTATCAACAGTTTGGTTATCATAGTACAGGCCCTACCTAGTTTGGGATCAGACTGCCGTTTGTGAGATGTGTCAAGTTATTATTATTCTCTTTATTCGCTTAAATATACATATAACTTACATTTTAAAATATAAAAAAAAATAGTGCCTCACTGGTATCGGGTACAGGGACCAAGCTACCGGTGGTTAGGTTTCCAGAGATAGAAACCTCCTCGCAAGACGTGCCACTTTTGCTGAATATACATCCCACATGTCGATCACCTCGTGGGCCAAATCCAAATATTTCATTATTTATTATTCCATTCATTATCGTCTATAAAACATACAAAATACATTTGACATATTATTCTCTTTATTAACATCTATAAAACATATAAATTACATTTTTAAATACATTATTTTATAAAAAAATATATTTAAAAATATAAAAATTGTGTCCCACCAGTATCGAGTACAGGGATCAAGCTACTGGTGGTTAGGGTTCCAGAGACAGAAACCTTCTCACAATACGTGCCGTCTCAAGAAGGACTTTCTGCATCAGGCCCTTAATCCAGCTGCTTAACGTGAGCCTCTGAAGGTGTTGGTCGAGGCTCTTCGCTATCAACCCATAGGCTGATATGACTATCAGCACAATGATTGCCGAATCCACATCCCACATGTCGACCACCTCGTGGGCCAAATCCAAATACTTCATTTGTTTTTCTTTTTCAGCCCTTAAGAGATTATCGTCATTACATATTATTATTATTAATGTTAGTTTAAATTTGGCACCTTCTGTTAACTATGTCTTTTTTATTACCCACGACGACCCGGAGAGGGTATATGCGTTTAGGGTGAGAGATGTTTGTGTGTTTGTGCAAACCAATGTTGCCATTTATTTCTTTTTGTATTTTTTTAATCACATGATATTCCTTTCTTAACACAATCCTATCTGTTAAGTTCCTTGTTAAATTCTGTGCTGTATTTTTATTTAATGAAAAAAAAAATTAGATTAGCTAGAGGGGTTAACAAGAATACTAGTAACGTGGGATACATATTACTACTATTCTTGTTAACCCCTATAGCTAATTTAAATAAATGCCTGTGTTACTATTGGGTTCACGTCGGTAGTGCACTGGGTGGGATCCGAACCCGCAACCGCTTGATCGCAAGTCATGCTTGCATTGATTGCATGATGTCTTAGTCATTACCCTTCTGCCTATATAGATAGATAGATAACTCTTTATTGCACAAAAAAACGATACAATTTGTATACATAGGGATACATTCTTATAAACTAAAAGCCTAAAAAAGAAAAAAAAACATTGTACAATTGGCGGCCTTTTCGCGACATGCGATCTCTTCCAGGCAATAGTCTTACCAATATTTACGTCAAATACTCGTTTATTATTATTTCATTATGATCTACCTAGCATTAACAAAGCCCGTAAAATGGTTTATTTATATACTTAGTTCATTTAAATTTAAAGTTCATTTAAAAAATATAGTCCCAATTGATGTCTCACAAAATGATAACTCAATATATTATGAATTTTCTTCATACTCTATTAAACTAACTGAATGATTTCGGCATTTTCTCGTCACATGAAAAAGGGGCTTATGGACTCACTTCTTAAGGATGATATATACGAAAAATCTTCGAACGACGAATATGACAATCTCTTAAGGTTAGATATCTTCTTTCTATCTCTAGAAGTTTCCTAATATTAGGTAAACTGACTGACTATACATTCTAAATAACACTGGGTATGATATGATTTACATGATAGGACAACGCTGAAACATACTTTTAAAAAAGATGCACCATAGTAGGTACGCATCAAATCAAAGTTATAGTAAATATAGCTTTCAAGAAGTTTCAATAGTAGCTCATCCAGCTGCGGAGGTGTGTAACTTAACAACTTCGCTACTACTATCCTTACTTACAAGGCCGCAATTAAAAAAAACTACGTATATGTACTTTGGTACAATGGTTAGCCTCATTTTTAACCGACTTCAAAAAAGGAGGAGGTTCGACGTACTTTTTTATGTTTGTTACCTCAGAACTTTCGACTCAGTGAACCAATTTTCATGATTCTTTTTTTTTTGAAAGCTGGTGCTTCCCGTATGGTCCCATCTCAATTTGGTCCAGTTCTTAAAATGGCATCCATGAGAAAACCATATAAGTAATTTACGAAATAGTTTTTTTTTTAAGTCGGTTTTTTTAAAGAATTATTAAGTCCCGAGTTACACATCTAATACTATTATTATTTGTAGTTAATGATAACGAAATAAAGCAAAGCATTTTAATAAAATAAATTATCTTCAAAATGAAGATATTAATTTTAACTACATAGAGATCTTGCCACAATCGAAACTTCTTAAAAGTAATATTTATTATCACTTACACTATTACTGAAATATTTATTCTTAGTCTTTATATCTAGTCACGTATGTCATAGTCTTAAAGTTGCAAGTTGTAGTCTTCAAGTTGCACTCGTCGTAGATTGATGCACTTTGTTATCACAAAACCTAGAATAGGTTGTTAGTATTCTTAAGAATACTGGTAAGAATATTTACCTAATTAACTTAAGGAGAAATAACATTCGCAGTAGAAAGTGATTAATGTGACCTCCGGACTTTACAAAAAATAAATTAATGAATTTAAAGTACACTCAAATAACGAACATCGTGAATTATACTAATAACTAGGAACCCGCCCCGGCTTTGCAAGGGTAGCAGGGACATCTTCAACAATTATCATCATATTTCAACTAATTTACACAAAACCTTAACAAATTATACACCTAAACCTTCCTCATGAATCTGGAAATGGATAGAGCTCCATTGGTGAAATTCGCATGAAAATCCTTTCAGTAGTTTTTGAGTTTATCGCGAATAGACAGACAGACAGAAAGACGCGGCGGGGAGTTTGTTTTATAATATGTAGTGATTTTGCTTTCGGTACGTATAGAAATTATAATTTGTAATAGAGATAATGTTTGATAATATCTATAAAAAATAAAAAAGAATAATCTGTAGTAATTAAGAGTTTAAAGAGTAAAAAGGATAATCTCTAGCACAAGACAGAAATAATTCTGTCTTAAAAGAAAAAGTACAACACTATGCAGACTTGAAAGTATTGAGTAAATTTTCAAGTCTGCACTAATGCCGACCTTTTTCATTGTACTAGCATAAAGCCTTTGAACGCTAAAGGATCTTTCGGTCTGCTCTCTAGTTACGCTTCAATGGACAGGTACATACATTCCGCTACACTGCCCCGCACTGCTTTGTCCCCATCTGTCCGCCCACCGACTAAACTTAGTAAATTAGCAATCAATGTAAGTGATAAACATTGGTAGGTACGTTTATTATAATTAATTTCGCGTTGGACTGTTTATTATAACATTCCATCATTTTGTTATTTATACTTTTGAGTTTCAAAAAATACTTCAAAATTGTATAATTTTACAAAGTGTTTAATTTTTTGCGCGTGAAATTAATTCCAATAGAGTGCATTCTTATTTTACTGGACATCGTTATCGTTATCAAAACTAATATAAAGAGAAACGTTTTGTATGTTTGTTTGTATTGTAACTGTCTAACATTGTAATCAGTGACTAACACAGGCTATATTTTATTAAAAAAAAATAGAAATCCATTGAAAATTGCAATATTGTAACTCAAGGCACCAAAAATTTACCAATAAAAGTCATTATTTGGCGTGCGCTGCGAAAACTAATGACATTGATTGATTCATAAAATAACGTACCATATGTTCATAATACTCATCATTACCTACAAAAAGTTCGCGAGGATATATATGCCTAACAGTATTTTTTTATTGTTTAGGCATTTAACTATAATAGTTAGATTCCAGTAACCACTTTTTATTAAAATTAGTCAATTAAAACACGGGTAGGATCGAAATACTACATTCGTATCATGATATTAATCCTTATTCAACTAAATTGTTAATGTTGTTAATTAAGGTTGATTATGTACAATGTAAATTCGTCTTTAAATTATTTGAATCGGACAGTTTTCGTTCAAAAGTTGCGACGAGTATAAAAACGCTAACAGTTAAAAAAATGCTAGTGAGAACGAACAGCCCTCCATGCTCGGTCCGTTAGTTACCTACACGCGAATTAGTTATTGCTATTGTTCACGCGGATGTTATCAGAAGTTGCTATATCATACAAGTTACTACAAAACGTACGTACTCTGAAGTTTAATAAAGAAAAACCGGTCAAGTGCGAGTTGAACTCACGCGGAGAGGTTTCCGTACGTAATTTATCTTATGAATAAACTTAACATGTAGTCGAAGAGCATGTTCTCCGATAAGTTCCAACTGTAAATGTTAGTTTGTACGCACATTTTTGAGAGATTTCACATGTTAGTTTAAGACTATTGACTTCTATAGGTTTTCCTATAAAATACAAGTAAAGATTGAATATTGCATGTTTTTCAAAATTTTAGGCTCAGTAGTTTCGGAGATAGGGCGGAGGGGGAGGGGGGGGGCTTAGGTGAAGAGATTGGTAATGGTTTGCATTTTTTAAATTTTAATGATATAGGAGGAAAACGTGCAGATGGGTCACCAGATGGTAGGGATTGCAATCCAGCAAAGTGGGATTCCACGATTCAGCGGGATCCAGCATAACTTTGGGCCCTGTGGAATCCCGCAATATCTTGCGGATCCGCAATGTGAATCCGCAATCCATCCGTGGCGCTACGTCCACGAGTGAAAGAAAGACGCAGTGAAATTACTGCTATGTTGATTTACTTACAGCATCCAATTAAGTATGACCAAGAATTAAAAACGCCCAATCCTACATTTGTAATGCCAAAAAAGAATAAGTTACGGCAAGAAATGGAAAACATTTTATGCAGAGTCATCAAAGACGACGCTGAGAACATAGAACTTGTAGATGACGTAGATCTAGATGCAGATAATAGCTAACAATCTCTGGAAAATAACTTAACTTTACAAGAGGAAATAGAAATGTGTGTAGAGGCAGAAAGAGCCTTTTCGGCCGGCTACATATTATGTAGTTCTATAAGAAGTAGGTTGGGAGATAAAACCATTGATGCCATTTGTTTTAGATCATATTTTAAAAAGAGAAGTGCCTGATTATTTTATTATTTTATATTTCTAACGTTACGATTAATTATTTAGTAAGAAAAATTAAAATACTATTAGTAAACTAAATTCATATGATACACTTTGTGAATACAAAAGACTGATTACAAGTATAATAATAAAGATTACAATTATTTTTTTAGTTAACTAGTAGAGTACAAAAGTACAAAGTTCTATCAAATATTGATATTTTTTATGTTTCTGGACCTTTTATTAATAAATAAGTAGCCGAACTGGTGAAATAATTAGCCAATGACGCAGTGAAGTAAGTAAGGCGTTGTTGATTTTTGTATTTTTAATGAAAAGTTGATTATAACCATAATAAAGTTTATTATTATAAATTCCATAAAAAATTATAAACTACTATAAAATAAATATCTTCTATATATTAATACGTGAAGAGAATTATTTGTACGCGTTTCTAGAGAAATTTGCAATACCTTAAGGTTATGTATAGAATAAGTGCAGAAAGCTAAAATTTTTAAACAATATTTGTTACAATGTATGTAACATACATACATTTTTTTTTCTTTAAAAAGATTATTAGTAAAGTAGGTCACACATTACTAGTATTCTTGTTAGCTCCTCCAGCTAAGCTTAATGCTTGTGTTAGGAGTGGGTTCACGTCCGTAGTGCACTGGGCGGGGTTCGAACCCGCTACCACTTGATCGCAAGTCCGACGCCTTAGCCATTACGCTACAGCCGCATATTGTTTAATGTCATGGCACGTAAGTCTATAAAATAACAGTTCATGTTATACCGTACAGTTTTTATTAATACCCGTCAGAAACACTAAGCAGCTTAAAACTTTGCAACTGTATTTTTGCGGAGTATGGCTATCATTAGTAGGTACTTTTTATGGTATAGGGGGCAAACGAGCAGACGGGTCACCTGATGGTAAATGACTACCGCCGCCCATGGGCACCTGTAACTCAAAAGTCACAAGTGCGTTGCCGCCCTTTAAGGTGGAAGTAGGGGAAGAGGGGGAGAGGGGGGAAGACGGGAGAGGGGGATTAGAGGGGAGGAGAGGGGAAGGACGGAAATAGGGGAGAGGGAAGGGTTAGGCCCTCCGGTAACCTCACTCACGCGGCGAAAGGCAATGCAATCATTGTTTCACAGCCGGTTTTCTGTGAGGTCGTGGTATCGAGCGGAGTCGAGCCGGTCTATACGTGCCGAAGCATGGCTCTCCCACGTAAAAACGTACGTGATGAAATAGATTATTTAACTAATTGTAATTATTAGGAAATACGTGCAAACATGTCAGTTTGATATGTTCCGGCTTGCACCCCCTCCATGTACAATGTATATGTCGCCGCATCAATAATTAGATGATTATATGATTAAATTATTATAAGTTTGTAAATATTGTTCCAAATCATTACTAAAAGCTGATTGATTCAATAAGAAAGAATTCTAGATTTGATAAACAATTATAATTCGAGTTCAACTATGACTTTGCATAGAACTACGTTGGTATTCTATTATGTGGGTATTTATTGTAAAACTACTTCCTAATATTATCACCTCAATATAACTAAACATAATTTATATACTTAGTAGTTCTTAAACAGTTTCTAAAAGATAATAGGCAACTAATCTTTGATTTTTCCGGAAGTGTTATTATTACGAATGTAAAAGCCTTTTTAATAAATTCAAAATAACCTTTAAATAAACCTTTGGACTTTATAAAAATATATAATAAATAACTCTTGATTTAATTAGCTAAATTATCAACATTATAACGTCAAATAGTAATTTTGTAATAAAACTCCAGCCACGTGTTAATGTGACGTAAACTTTGAAGTGGCGGGGAGTACAATATAAAAACCAGTGATTTGAGTCGAGAGACTCACTTTGCTGGCGACATCGAAAGGAGTAACATTGTAAGTAAACTATGTTAATTTGATTTTAAATAAAGAGATGTTCTGATGTTTAATTTACTTGCTTTTTATTGATAACCTATTTGTGTAGGTAACTATTTTACTAGCTTATAAATGCGTAGCACAACAGTTATAGAAGTGACAATCCTATGTTAATGTAAGCATAACCGATGGCCCAAAACAGGGTCAGCGGGTCTGTCTTTTTTTTAATAACCCCTCATTTCTAAATTCGACATATATATTTTTTTATTGTTATTTAGTAGGTAAGAAAAGACTTTATTATATATAATTAGTCAGTCAGTTAATAAACCAATATTAACTTGACTCGAATGAGTTAACTAGACGAATTAAGTTAATTTACACAACAGTACATGACAATGTAACAACCAATAAGTCTTTTATGGAATAGTTTTTTTTGTTGAAGTCGGTTTTTTTTTTAAAGGATTATGTTTAAATTCATATACTCAGTTTGGTTAAATTGACGTATACTTATTAACCCGTCCAACTAAGCTGAATGTTTGTGTAAGAAGTATGGTCATAACGATAGTGTAATGTGTTGGGTACGAAACTGCAACCATCTGATCGTAAATCAACCATTTAGACTTTTATAACCACAGATTTAAGAAATTCATACTCAACAGACTATTTCTTTAAAAACTTTCTTGTATGTTGTACGTGTTCGTCTCAAATACAATCAACCAGTGTCTCTTTCATCCAAATATGTTCCGTGTCAACGTGAAAGGAGTTAGAAATTTACGAACTTACGAACTTACAAACGCTTACTTCCAAACTTTCGCACTCACATATAATATTAGTGTAAAATTTTATATTAGTCAGCTCAACTGTCTTTCGTAGTAGTGACTTACACTTTTTGTTTCTTTCGTTTGCCCACCAAAATAAAAAAATATATATTCCCAAAGTAAACCTATTTCTATTTTTTAGATAAGAGTACTACAAAACGTCCATTCATCATTTTTATCTTACGTATCCAAGCCATTTGCCATAAAACTTCAGATGCCCAACTCTACAATCTGTTGTTTTTTTTTTCATGAAGTAATCTAAACACCAGATGCCGGAGACAAGTTAAAGAAAATATTGGAAAACTTCTGAATAAATAAAGACTGGATCGAAATTCGGTCGTATTCCATAGAACCCTTGTTACCTATGAAAAGGTTTTATTACGTATTTTTGTCCTGACCGACAGTCAGAACTTTTAAATTATGAATGGCATCGGCTTTTAGTGGCCACTCGATGTGTAATATGTGATATAGAAGCAAGGGTCGTCTTTGATTGTTTAGAGTGCTCCCCTATTAGATTCGATCTAGAATCAATATTCAAAGTTTGCTATAGCTGTCTCTGCTTGAGTGGGTTGCTAAAAATAGATTGTTCCATAATGTCTGAGAAAATATGTATAATTTTTCTTACTGCGTTATCGTTTGACATTAAAATAGCTTGATTACATGGTCACCACAAGGCCCAAATTCTTAAGTGGTTAAAAAAATTACTCCAAAGAACCTTCATAAATTTGAACCATCATACAAAGCTTACAGAGGTTTATCAATAAGATGATGCTAATGAGGCTTATGAAATTTTTAATGAAACTTTCTCCTTATTCTACTAACTTTGTTTTCCAAATAGAACTGTAACGATCAAAACAAATAGTTATGAAATAGATTTCCCAAAGTATTACTTTTAATTTATTGCGAAGTACATTTAATAACTATGGCGTAGCAAACGTCTACGTTTACGTCTAGACGTAGCATAAGACAAAGATATTTATTATGAGCACACAGACTCAACGTAACTAAAGACACAAAAACAAAATTTAAATCATATTAACAGTGGTATGATTGAGTCTGTGTGCCGATAGTAAATGTCTAAAGTCATACAAAGTATTTTGTGCGACAATAATCAGGTTAACCCAAAAGTCACAAAACTATCACTTTATCAAAAAATTCCCAGAACAAGTACAAGCCTACTAGGCATATAATTAATTAGCCCGCAACAAAATTAATAAGAGGACAAAAAAAACAAAAATAATAAAAATAAAAATTAATGACTTGAGAATAACCTTATAAATAAAAAACACTTTATTACCCATAAATATTTCAAATACTAACCTTTATGTACCTCTGAATTGTCTATTTCGTGATCGCGTAAATATTCAAAATGCCAAAACGACCTCCGACGATTCCCTCTCAGTGCAAATATTTGTAAGTATGAATATGATCATTTCTATTGGTTTGGGTGTTTCTATGTATATTATGTATATACTTATAATAAAAAAATAAATATCTAAGTATGTATATCCGTGTTCTAGAATATATGGTGTAAGTTCTGCGTGTTATACACAGTGCTATCTTATATCGTGTTATACGTTATATATTATTATTTATTTTATGCCGTAAATAATTCGGTTTCTTTTATGGAACTGAATAGAACTGAACTAAATATGCTAATATATAGAGGACTATTATGTAGCCTTGAAGTACCCCCGATCACAAGAGAATCAAGTACGAAGCCTATTATTTCCGATAAAGCAATTTGTTGTGCTTTTATCACAACAATCGTACGACCAAACTACTTTATTATTTTCAAGTAAATATCCTACCCATTTTCACGAGTCAATTACCGTCGTGTGTACGTACGAAATTGCTTAAATATTAGATGTCGATATCATTTTACGATTAAAGGTCATGTTTTCAAATAAAGAATAAAATATTAAAAGATAATCAAGTTGTTTCTGAACAATAAAATCAATCATTTAGTGCAATCAATCCGAAAAATAATATCAATCATATTAATTTAATTATAAAATCCATATATAGCCACGTATAAACTTCGGGTCTATATTATTAAGGACGGGACAGTATTTTATTATAAGTGGCCGTATTTTTTAATAGTTACATTTTAAGGTTATACCTTTACATTTGTTGAACACATTTTCATGATCGCATATATGAATTTAAATTCAAGGCCACTGCCGACCGCTGCCACTTCGGTGTGGTATTCACTCTAAAAGATTTACTCAGTGAAAGGTCTTGCAAACGCTTCATACAACTTTATTCCCCCTTTTTGAAGAAATCATTGTTCCAACAAGTAGGGAGAAATCCACGTTATGAATATCAATCTGTAGTCACAATTTGTTTTAAGTTGTTCTTGAAGTTATTTACATCAAAATAAAAAAAAATCCAATCAACCAAGTTAAAAAATAAACAAATCATATTTTTTTAAATAATGATTCGATAATTTTTCTCAATTCTTTAGCAAGTTTTCGTATGGAAATTTTCAAGTGAACTCCAACTAATAATTACTGTTCGAACTGAATTTAACTGACAGAAGTCATTGAAAGTCATGCAGTATATAATAAAGGTATACTGCACAATTGATTCGTCAGATTTATTTGCACAACTTTTGTAGGCAGTGGCATTATTCTTGCTGGAGACCATGATTATGTCCATGGTCCAGAGCGAGAGCGTGTGGGATTCCACCGCCTCGTTTTGCGAGGAGGTAATGTATGGCAAGGAGGCGGCGGAAAGGGAACGGGTGAGAACTAGTACTCTCCCATTCCGCAGAAGACACACCAGGCGCCGGAGAGAGCAAGTCGATCTACGGCTTCCATGAGCGCTTGCCTGGACGGATAGGGTTATCCGGCGCCTTAGCAGAAGCAGATGGTGGCGCTGTGTTCCGCGCGTGCCTCTCTTACTGACAGGGGATAAAATCCCCACGACATACCACCCTACCGCTTAGCCCGGGGGGGTGACGACCCGTGGGGGTTTCCACAAGTTAAAAAAGGGCAGTGGCATTTTAATCATAATCGTAACTAATATTAAAAGCGCGGCAGTGAGTTTGTTTGTTTTTTTTTACGGCTTTCATGGCTGAACTACTGAACCCAACTACTGAACCCATCATCATGCAAATTTTTACGTTACCAGAGGTACAGAAAAGGACAAAGGTTACTTTTAATCCAAAAAAAAAACTCTTCCCGAGGATAGACAAAATAACTTTTACGCAGAACCGCGGACGAAAGCTAGTTTGTTTAACCTACATTTGTGTGAAACGATAACATTATTTAGCGTATTGTATTTTTTGTATGATGAAGACAATTGTGGGATTTTTATAGTGTAAGCTGTTTGGTGGTTTAAGGAACAATTGCATTAAGTTTTATATCATAAAATATCTGTTTAATAAGGTTTGAGCTCAATCTAAAAACGTATCTTCTTTTTTATTAATATTAATAAACGTAGAGAACTCTCTTTAGGCAAATATCGCGCACGAAGGAATGTAAAATACTTAAAGTATATAATATGTAGATGAAATGTATAAAGCTAACGTTGTTAAACATTACGTTTTATAATTTGAAAAATACTTGAAAACTGCTACCAAGCGCTACACTGCTTCAGTAATATATGTCTATACAATGACAGTTCAATTTATACTGGATATTGATTTTTGTTACAAATAGGTCAATGAAATAAAACAAGACATTCGGAATTTAATGAGTTATTGTGGAACTTGGTCTACCTGGCGATCTCTGGTTTAAATTATTTCAGCACGCAAGTCACTTATAATGACAAAATAAGTGAATATAATGTTGGTTAACGGGCTTGTTGGTCTAGTAGTTAGTGACCCTGACTGCTGACGCAGAGGTCGCGGGTTCGATTTCCACCCAGAACAAATAATTGTGTGATGAGCATGACCATTTATTCGGTTCACCCTTGTTTGGTATAACAACGTTTGGTCGAATGTTACTAATTCGAACAACGTTTGACAAAATAATTGCTTTGCATTTTGCAAAGCAATTATTTTCTCAAACGATTGACATAATTTTCATTTCATCGAATATTTATTTGCGATAACAACATTTGCGCTATTGATCAAAAAGTATAATGCTCATTTCATGTAATGTTCAGTTGGTATAATATGTATTTCATCGAATATTCAATTGGTATAAAGTAATGTAGTGTAGAAAAGTCATGTTATTTGTGTTATTTATCTTGTTGTGGTCACAGTTCTAACCTAACCTAACCCTGCCGATTTCAGTGATGTAAGAAAACCACTAAGATTATGTTCCATGAAAAACAATACAGGTAAAATTGAAAAACTCTCAGTGCCAGACAAAAAACAAAATGTGAAAAAAATTATGAAATCACCGTCAGTTTATTGACAATGAAAGGAAAATAATTATTACTAAACCGAATATTCGATATGATCTCTCGACTAAATCATTATTAGTCTAATGAAGCATTAGTTTAAATAAAATTAGTGCAAATGAAAATTCGGTGAAATGACATTATTCCAAATAAATAATTATGCTAAATAAAATTCTACCGAATTAAATATTCGGTCAAATGAATTATTATGTGAAATGACTTTATTGTAACTGAAATTAGTCGAAGTGGTTTTCGACCAAACGTTGTTATACCAAACAAGGGTGAACGATGAGGTGTCTCAAGTTATTATTATTAATAAAAATGAAAACAATCCTAGTTTTGCTGAGCAATAAAATGTACATATAGGGTATGAGAGATCGTATGGCAAGGCATCTTGAGTCCTTTGAAAAAATTATTACTGAGACTATTTAAATAGAAAGTTGTCTGAATGCTTTGCGTAGTTTGCTATTTCAAAGTCCTCCTGCTCCGAATATTAAATGTATGAGATTAAAGTTACGTTAAAATTAGGACTGAATTATCGATATTTTCAGGCTTAATACGCTCAAAATGTATAGTTTCCTTCTCGTCCTATAAGGCAACAAGCTTACATAATATTAAAATAAATCAATATAAGTTTTTAACCTTTAGCTTTAACTAGTGATTTTCAGAGTGTTCTACGTTTGTAAGGCAGAGTGCACAGCCTGTGTAATCCTTTTGTTGTGTGCCTGCGTATCTAGGAGTTGTTGTATTTGCAGGATAAAAGTCCTCTTTTGGTAATGCGAATTAGTGAGCTGTTCTTTTATACGTTTAAACCTCCCTTTTTTGTATCGGCAGGTATTCGAATATTTTTTTTTATTAAATTTTTCAAATGTTGAACTTGCGACTACCAAACGCAAACAAAAGTAACAAACAATTATAACCTTATTACTTAAAGAACTACCAAACAGTACATAAAAATCAGTGAAGAAAAATAGAAAGTAGCTTCAGGTTGAATAAAACAACTAAGAGTTTCTATTGATGACTTTGGACAAAGCATTTTTGTTAAATTTTGGCCTCAACCTCTGGTTGATCTCTGAGTCTGTTATATCTATTGTGCAGGAATCTGTGTGTGTGATAAAGATCCAGCAGATTTCTGCACGAAATTTCAGCATTCTGATTGAAATATGTTATCACGTTATTATTAAAATTATTAGGTATTGCCAACAGTAACCTAACATAAAATATGACCACTCGACAATATGACACGATTATTTTGTCAAAAGTAAGCAGTGTTTATTCAGTGATTGAAACGTATAGTCTCCGATGTAATCGCCTAATGGAGTCTTGCCGTTCATTCAGTGCCTTTCACTCGAATAAATGAATACACGGGGTAGGTAAAAAAAGTCTGAGCTTTTATTTTAAAATAGACGGATACGAATCACGGGCTTGTTCGGAATTCAATAGGTACGTTTGTTTATAAACTTCTATTGCTTAGAGAAATGTTTGTTTCTCTGTGTATCTATCTATGTGAGGCTTTGTGTGTAACCGGGATAGCAAAATTCAGGAGCTAAATTCCGCGGTACTGATGTTTGTAGAGCGACAAGGATGTGTTGCCACATGGCTTAAATTGTAATTAAGGCTGCTATTAGGTACATATTATTGTCACTTCAACGTTGACAGACAAGATTTTTTTTTAAACTTTTCAATAATGGATTTGTCAACTTAGTGGTTTCATTTTTTTTAATTCTTTTCCGAATTTACATATTTTATTCCTAACCAAAGTAATATCCTTTAAAAAGTACTTTTAATAACTATACAATTGTAAGAGCTTTTCAAAATTCTATTTTTGATATACTTAATAAGGTATGCATTTATACGGGAATTACCGCGATCACGAAATAGGTATTACATACCTCTGAATTGCCTGACGTTTCAACCAGGTTGCACTTGCCGTGGCCAAAGGACCTGTCAGTGTATCTTCTTCTTTTAAAAAAGACAACTCCCGCATTAGGAATTACACCTGTGTCGCAGGGGACTTTACAAACTTACAAACAACGGACACAAAGAATACCCAAACTCGGGTGGGAATCGAACCCACGGCCTATGGCATAGCAGTCAGGGTCACTAACCACTAGACCAACAGGCCAGTCCATTTACCATCTATTTCGTGATTGCGTTAATTTCCGTATAAATACATAATTAAGTATATAATGCAACGCGAAAGTTTAAAATTTTTTAATTTGATTTTCTAATTATTTTAAATTGTTGTCTTATTTTTATACGTCTATAAACTAACTTTATTAAGTTTTCATTGTTATGTGCTTTACATAATAATTATGTATATCGAGGTAACGACAGATCATAATTATCATAGTTTTATCCAAGACAGAAGAGGTAATTTTTTATACTATTCTCTTGATCTATTAAACTGTGTAACTAACATAAGAAGTTGTAATTTGTGGGTAACAATATTTTATACTACGAGATAGTTTTTTTTTTTTGCTTACTTCGGTCTCCCTCCTTAAACAAGATTGCCTCATAAAGTAATGGCATCGTGGACGTGGCCGAGCAACCGAATGATTGAATGCACTAGTAATGTTGCCAGTACATTCAACCATAAAATGAAATATAAAGAATGTGCCACACTAAGGGTTTTAATATAAAAAAATTATCGTATATCATTTTTCACATAGCATGAGTTCTGAGGCAATTGTTTTAAACCCCTAAAATGCAGTTTATTTTTAAAGGAACTAAATATGAAATACAAAAAATGAATCAGAATTGAAAAATAAATAAAAATCTGTTTTAAATTTGATTTTAAAGCATATATTTGGTTTTTTTCCACCTTTCACACTTCCACACTTCCGCCATTGAATGTTTATTTGGTTTTTTTTTCCACCTTTCACACTTCCACACTTCCGCCATTGAATGTTTATTTGGTTTTTTTTCCACCTTTCACACTTCCACACTTCCGCCAACTTCCGCCATTGAATGTTTATACTTCAAAACTTAATATATGATTAAAGCAAGATTTGAAATGTGTCATAGAGGTTGATGTGATGAAATCATTATAACCGAGTAAATATTTTTGTGACGTTCACAATCGTTACCTATGCAAATCCCATTAATATTATAAATGTGAAAGTTTGGATGGATGGATGGATGGATGGATGGATGGATGGATGGATGTTTGTTACTCTTTCACGCAAAAACCACTGAACCGATTGCGATGAAACTTGATATGTAGATAGCTGGAAACCTGGATTAACGCATAGGCTACTTTTTATCCCGATATTCCCACGGGATCGGGACTTACGCGGGTGAAACCGCGGGGGGCTGCTAGTATTTTAATATTTTCAACAATTAGAATTAATTCGATGTGTTTTGAAAAGAAATCGGTAGGTTTTACGATTTTTCATGTCTGTGAAGCTAAATATTAGTTATATTATCAACACTCTGAGCGAGGATCAGCCGCCACCCCGTCAAATCACAATAATCACGTCTGAGCGTGTATGCTTTATATGTGGTCCCTGTTGTGTGCTTGGCATGTTTTCATGAGTTGTTGTTTTTCTTTTTCGATGATTGTTGGTGACATGTCAAAAAAAACGAAGAAGATTGTTCTGCTTAATGCGCGCTATTGCCTCTTTCGGTTTTGACGGTGGGAAGTGCGTTGGATACTTGAAGAAACACCCTCTCTTGAATTACTCGGAAAAAACATAGCGTTTCTTTTACTGAAAATAATCAGCTATTGATCTCAAACAAGAAATAATCAAAGAAAGCACCGGTATCTGATGACGATATTTTTTATGTGTTGCTATCTGGAATCATGTTTAAATTTATTTTCCCCGTCATGAATTACCGTATCCGTATCCATGGTAAATAAACAAATTAAAAACGAATAAATGTTTTATTTTTGTGCCTAAATAAATTCCTCTTTTTATATAAATGAATTCGTTTCGATTATGCAATCGATATTTTTTAGTTCAATTTTATCATCATTACATCTCTAGTAACTTCAAATACCAAATTTCACAGAGCTTTGGCTATGTGAAAAAATGTTAAGTGTGTAATTTTCGAAGAGCTTTTTAAGAGTAATAAACTAATACCATAACTTATACTCGTATGAAACTTTAAATAGTTATAAATGAGTCAACGTGATATTCCAAAAAATAAAATATGCTTCAAAGTAAACAAATGAGACCAATGACATATATCTTAGAATGACACTATGTTCTTTTCAAAACTATCATACAAGAGTTCATTGTTTTCAAAAAAATATTAGGAATGAAAATTGTAACGCATAATTTTCCAATATTTTATATGAAATACGAAGTGATAACTTAAAAATATAAAATCTTGTGTAAAACATGTTTTATTCGTATCATTTCATAGGTTATAAAATGAGTAATATTTTATATAAAACTTAAAACAGAAACCAAACGTAACAGTAGTAAACAGGCCGCCTGTGCATTGACACGTGCATTGACGTATTGGCAGCACGACATGCTTCTCATGCCTGTGTGAAACTGTGAAATTGAATCATGTTGTTCGGCTCATTACCAATGGATATCACCTGATGTGGACGTCGCGCGTCGCCATGTTTGAATCGAATACAAAGCAAAACAAGTAACTTCACGTCATTTAACAAACAGTTTTACAGAATATGGTTGAAAATATAATTATTATTTAACATATCCCATAAGTTCTATTTACATGTATCGAGAATCAAATAGTATTTGTTTATTTCTTAATTGTAGAAACAATCATTAAAATTAAATGATTTTACAATAGCAAAGTACCTCATGGTAATTGTCATCTGGCTTGAGCTTGATATAGCAGTATTAGAATAAGATTTAGCATTTCTATTTTCACATCAAGGATATCCTAAAGACACGTAACGAACAATAGCTAATATATTTTCTTTTAAAAAAAGTATCACCGACTTCAATGCGTCTGAAAATACCCAAACCGCTTCAAGTATACTTATAAAATTTGAAGACTTTCCTCGACTTCTCCAGGATCCCATCATCAGATCCTGACTTGATGACCATGGAACCACCTGAGAAGTATACAATTTCAAACAAAAGAAGATTTTTTCAAATTGGTCCAGGCGTCTTTGAGTAATCGGTGAACGTACATATAAAAAAGTATACAGTGGAACATAGAACCTCCTCCTTTTTTGAAGTCGGTTAAAAGCTGAAGTGGACCTCATGAAAGATCATAGTCTTAACAGCAGCCGCACTAAAGATTGTCGTGTCTGTATTGATTACCAGATTTAATATCCTTATGTGTGTCTCTATGTATAAACACAGTTCGAAAGGTGTGCAATCCTGACTGTCTGAAACCTTTGCTAAAACTCCCCAATTCATCCGTATAAGCCATATTCCTTTTCTTACATTGCCTCACCTTCCTACGTACTTTCCCCTGTCAGAATACTCCCAATTTTCCTATCCGTAATTCCGAAAGTGCCCGGTGGACGGCAATAGACGTGGCCCTTAATACATAAGTGGGACCAATTTATAATTGGCAAAATGTGAGTTCTTAATACGTCTCTGCCTTCCGGCGTGTGTGTGTATGTATGTGTTTTATGTCATAATATATTACTTGTCAAAAAACTGTAATGAAGATGAAATTAATCTAATTTGTTTAATTTAATCATTGTGCTTCTTGTCAAATAGACAAAAAATCAAAGGTTCATCAACCAATGAACTGAATCAGAATCAAAGGAGAAAATAACTGAATTGAATTCTGTCAAAGATAAATTCAATTTCTAGTATTTTAAATAAATAATTTCCTATTGAAAAAAGTTAATCAGGAACTTATTGAATGTTCTATCTCTGTTAACTCTAAAGACAAAGTGTTTAAACCATTAGGATCAGACACTTTGTCTCACGTAATTGTGAGGCACATTCTTTTTATTGATTTGGCTTGAAGAAGATTTTTAGTTGAAAAATACCTTAGTGTATTAAAATTTTAAGATTTTAGGACTATAAACAAAATGTTTGATATTGTCGGCGGTCAAAGACGATAGCAATCAAGTATAAATCTTAACAAATTGTCAATAGACAGGAAAGGTTACCAGATTTCCCTGAACACAAATACTTAGGTGAGGCATCTGCCTCACCTAATTATGGCTTTGGATGCATCTGCATCCAAAGCCATAATGGCGATATTTCACTGGCCCAGTCTTAATACTTCGACACATGTTTTGCCTCTTCACGTTGCATCTTCTGGTATCATTTTTCCGCTTGTATGAAAATTTTATGAATTACGGTCAAATTTCTACCACGAGGCCATTTCGAGTCTGTGTTATTATTGTGGAGTACTCTTTTTTAACCCCCAACGCAAAAAGAGGGGTGTTATAAGTTTGACGTGTCTGTATCTGTCTGTGGCTTCGTAGCTCCCAAACGAATGGTAAGATTGAACTGCGTTTTTTTGTTTGAAAGGTGACTTGATCGAGAGTGTTCGTGGATATTAGTCAAGAAAATCTCCTCACTCATTCCAAGATAATCAGCTCTTTTCAAATTTTTCAAGAGATTTTTCAGTCCGGGTATCTTAAATTTATGATTATTAAGCAAATTTCGCTCAAGGAGAAATCTGAAATTTGGAATACTCAAAGTTTGTATGTAGAAGAAGTGGCGAAAGTGTTATAAAATAAAACATTATGTGGAAACTGCTACAAAAAGCTGTAGGCGTCCAGTGTATATGTTCACCAGTCACGGCAGGACAGAGAGTCAAGTATACAATGACAGTTCTGTTCAACTTATACCGGTAATGAATACTAACTTTTAAACTTTCGCGTTCCATGATAAAATTATGTATTTAAACGGGAATTAACGCAATCACGAAAACTTATGATTCCAGTGGTAAAAAACATGCCACCTCGCTTTTATGCGCAGTCGGGTGAACACCAGAATAGGGACACATCGGTTTGATAACAGAATAGGGACACTGTTAGTATAGTATGTGACGGTACATGCCGACACCAAAATATCAAAAATATTGAAAATGTGCGAGTGAATGAAGAACCTTCTACCTCACGATCTCGACGACGGAGGGCGTGCACCGCTGAGCCAGTCAACCTAGTATACCTTTTCGTGATCGCGTTAATTCCCGTAAACACGTAAATAATATAATATCATGGAACGCGAAAGTTTAAAAGTTAGTATAAAAAATATATTTGAGATGTGAAAATCTCAAATATATTATATTAACCCTTTGATTTGATTTACCACACGGAATTATTTAAGAATTTGCAATTTTTCTTTTTCTAATTTAGCGCCAAAATTTTCGTATCTGTTTTTCAATCACAGAACGTGTACCAAATTTAAACGTAATCAGCCATTGGGCTGATTACGTAAAACAATTTTAAAATAGTATTATATTTACTTGTTTAGAAGGGTTTTTAGAGCTAGTACTTATACCCATTATAGGTATAATTTATAGGCTTCGGTAATCGCCTACCATCATAAGTACATCATCATCGTGGTCGTAAAACAATGCTACTTTGCTCTCCGAGTTGTATAAAAATGTTAAGACCAAAAGTTACAGACCAGACAAAAGTATAAAAGCCCTATTGCCCACAATATTTTATTTATATATGTATTCATTTGCATAAAAGTTGAACAAACTTTCCAACATCACATTCATTATAATATTATAATGAAAATTATTGAAGTGAAAACTTCTTTAGCGGCGTTGTGCATTTTTTGGGATGGGTAAAAAATGTTAAACTCGCGTCAGGACACGTGACCTGATCGAAAATTCAGAAGAGGGAGCCGAGTTTCTTATATTTAAAAAAAAAGATAACATTTGAAATTCAAACATTTATGAGCGGCCAGGAGCGCAAAACTTATATGCAAATACATTGTGAAGTTATGTTTTTACGTCTGACGTACAGCACGACGACTGACGGTTTTTTTTATAACTGAAAATATTTCAGCACATTAAAAATATTCACTATCTTCACTATCAATAGATTACCTACCAAGATAACAGTGTAAATTCAACGTTCCATTTGAATGCTTAAGTATATCACACAAATATTAAACCTCCATGTTAAATCAGAAATATACTGCATGTTTGTAACATAAATCACGTAGGTTCGTAGCACGTGCTACGATGTGTAGCGCTACGTTGTAGAGCCGTAGATACAAAAACGGTAAATGGGATTAACCGGCAAATGTACAAATGTGTTGTGTAAGATGAAAGGATTCTGAATGGGTTTAAATGAAAACGCTTGGATAACAAGAATTTCGAAGGCGTAATGATTAAAGTACTTAATTTGCTGCCTTGTAAGCGTAAGTTTCAATTAGAATTAAGCGTTCGTATTTTGCTTTGTGTATTATCCTTTATCTCCGGGATAAGCGGATATCTTTGCAGTGCTTTGGAACATATGTGTAGCGTAAACACGTTCAAAGGTTATATTAATTTTTGAGGTTGCTATATTTAATTACGTTTTGCTTTTGTGTTGAGTTTGTGTATCAGAACTTTGACTTCGAAATGTTTATATAACACAATATTTTTAATTAAGTAAGACAGGAAAAACCGGCTCGCTACGGTGTAGTGTTGATTTTTCTTATGGTGAATAGTGTTATCAGAGCCCTATGAGTGGGAAAGGGATGGTAAGTTAAAGTGTTACTGTTGCGACTGCTTATATACCGGTTACCGCTTTATAAAGCAATCCTTTAAAACAAAGTAAAAAAGTATCTATTAAAAAAAACTGCTACTGACTTTAATATTTTTAACAAGTTAAATGCGGTATTAAGTCATTATGCTTTTATCACGTCTAAAAGACCTAAATCCTATGACGCGATATCCGCCCCAGATGTGCATGAAAACAGATTGCTTTTTGGGAACGTGGAAAATGGATACAACCATGAAACGATCGAAGAGAATATTTTTTTTTTTATGGTATAGGGGGCAAACGAGCAAATGTAAAGGTAAATGACTACCACCGCCCATGGGCACTCATAACTTGAGAGTCACAAGTGCGTTGCCGCCCTTTAAGGTGGGAGTAGGAGAAGAGGGGGAGGGGGGGGGGGGAGAGTAGGAAGATTGGAGAGGGGAGGGACGGGCATAGGGGAGAGGGGAGGGATTAATAATGCAGTGTATGAAATAGCAAAGATAACGACATTGCGAAATGGCATAGAAAAGTTATAATACTGTTGTAACCGGGGGGTGTTTAGGCACTAGGACTTCAGGGTCGCTAGCGAGAGGAGAATAATTAAAACTCAATCTAGCTCGTAAGGCTATAAATCAATCTTCAAGCTTATCCCATTTAACATTAATAACACAATTGTATAAATATCTTGATCACATTAATCCTTGGCGAAACGTACTGACATCCACGGTCGCTCACATCAGACTTCCTCCTATTCTGTCAGTTATATAATTCAAATATATAGTTCTATATAACTCAGTACAGATTCTCACCAACCAGAAATATTGTATGTCACAGAGGCGTGACAATACTCTTTTTATAAGCTCTTGTTTGGGAGCGCTATAGTAAATGCTTTGAGATATTTAGACGTCCAAGATATTTTTTTTTGAAATCATCCTCCTCCGCGCCTTTTTCCAACTAAGTTGGTATTGGCTTTTACTATGATACGGCCAAGCTTTGATATTTTACGTGAAGCGACTGCCATCAAACCTCCACAACCCAAGTACTAGGTGATATCGAAGTTCTGTAGTCGGACCATGTTGTCGGACTTTTTAAGGGCTCTAACCACCCGTAACGAATGCCACAGATGTTTGTATGGCCCCCGGGACCGACGGTTTAACGTGCTCTCCGAGGCACGGATATTTTTTATGATAATGAAATAAAATGTATTTGATTAAAACTTCGAACACCTAGCGTTTGCTAAGCCCTTCGGGGATACAGATGTGAGTATAGTCCAGGAATATCTATACTTTAAGTTATATTATATTCGATTAAAGTTATCACGTTTCACCCATATTGCGTTTATCGTTCACAAAGACAGAGATAGAACTAGTATAGTTATATCTCTTTAAAGAGCTCCAGGAAGAACACATGTTCTTCCTGGAGCATATAGGATACATATCAGGCCTGTGCTACAATTCTGAGTAGCTCAAACGATTGACGATCTTGCATTGTACTATGGCTGTATTTCTAGAGGTTTGAACTATTAGACAAGGGAATAAAACTAATTAGTATTGAGTTTTAATTGATGTTATTACTGCAGCGCGAGGTCTGTCGCCATAGTTTACAGTTTGATCTATCTTTAATAAACATTTTTTTAAATATTATAGATATTATTTTATCTTAAAATGTCCGTCTCATATGGATCTCTTCTTCTGACTTGGCTATACTCAAAGAACATTAAATTTCAAGAAACTGTGTGATTTGGGATTTCATTCAAACATTTTGTTTTTAAGACAAGAGCTTTAGTCTTCGTCCAGGCATATTATCTCAATGATTTAAGAAAATGGGGGGGCCTGCTATACCTTTTAAATAATCAAGTAATATTATTGTAGCTAAAATATGTAATGAGAAGTTAAAGCACATTGACTGTGTTAAAAAAAAGCCGGTTTTAGAAATTTTGTTGTCAAAACTCTGTTGTTAAACTTACATATTATGTAATATTTTTTTAATTGAATTAGTATGACTAGTAGACTGGTAGTGTTATTAAACATAAAAAATGTACAACGCGGGGGTGTGGTAAATATCTTCAGTTTTTACGATATGTCAAGAAATATAAAACGAGTAATTTAAAAAAAAATAAAATTAACTCTCAGTACACAATTATACACATTACACATACAATACACCTAGTATTAAGAGCTAAATAAATTTTTCATCATATTAAAAACTTTATAAAAAAAATTATTAATATTAGAATGCTGAATTAATATTAGCTGTCAATTTCTTTTATGTTTATAGAAAAAGAAACACTTACAGTTTTCCTTGAATTTCCTCATGTTCCGGGAATTATTCCGAATTTATCTTTCCCTAAAACCCTAATTTAGACAACATACAAAATAATTAATAGAATCGGTCCACCCGTTCTCCAGTGATGTGCTTACGAACGAATAACATTGAATTTTTAGTAAAAGATTGTAAATTTTTTATCACTGGCGATTTCAAAAAGCAATTATCCAATAATTTCCTATCGCCATTTTATCAGTATTCATTCTTTCATCCCTATTGTCCGGTTTGATCCGGTCCTTTTTGTATCGGTATCTACTGTTAAAATAAATGAACACATTTATTACAGTGACGTATTTATTGCAGCTCAGCTTAATAGTATTTTGTGTAAAGTTCAGTTGTGAAGCTCTGAAATACTTTTAGTAAATCCAGATTCATAAAACATTGCGTCTCAACATGACATGATGTAAAAAACTAGCGATAAATTGTGAAATATACAGAGGAAGTGTTTTCAGATGATTATTTCGTAAATTTTAAAAACATTGCAATACTTTAGCTGTGCTTTTTAACATTAACTTTAGCTTGCAAAATACATAAAAACATGAAAAATTGTCTTCAGAATTTGTATATATTTTTCGGCACTCATAAATTTTTACTAAGAATGTATAATACGTGTCTGATAACAACGCTCTTCGAATTACGTCGACACACTTAACATTTCCTCTTAGCATAGGCTAAGAGGAAATGTTGCCTGAGCCTGTGTAGCAATAATAGTACTAAAAGCAAACACTTATAATTTATTAGACTCACGAGGGTAGATAGCTGAAGTGTCAGAAACCTAAGTACATCGTTACAAATGTTGTTATGTATAACGAACGTACGCTTAGTGGAGGACCTATTCTAGTTAAGATGGTATACGAAGAGAAGAAAAAGAAACAGTGTGTGTGTGCAATTCACATACGGTAGAAGTGAAACTTCAGAGAATAATTAACCAACAATTTTAATACGCAAATACACAAAATTGAAACACGTGAATGATACACCACGTTGACTATGATACATTTTCTGAAGGCTTCGTTGTACGCAGGCGCCAAGACACGTGCTAGCACCATATACTTGTATTCTATCTCAATCCCTCGCAGGCTAAATCCTATTTATGAATATCAAGTCAGTTTTCTGTGAGGCCGTGGTTTACTCCGGTCGAGCCGGCCCGTCCGTGCCGAAGCATGGCTCTCCCACTTACAACTTTTATCAATCAATTCAGGTATCCTCCGGGAACAGTACAGTCTTTTTCTGGATGAAAGGAACCCTAGGTAATGTTCTGTACTCCTTACAACATGTGTACCAAATTTCGAGATGATCAGGTGAGTATTTAAGACATGAAAGCGTAATAAACTAACAAATAAATAAACAATCTTACTTTCACACATATTAGCTAGGATTTAATTGGTGTGCTCGCATTGAGAAGGCCGTTGTTAGTCAGCCTAACTATAATATGGCGTAGTGTGATATTTCTGCTCATGAGTATGGTTGTCAAAGCACCAGAGAAGGCTCGGCAACGTGCGAGTGACACATCGGGTAGACTGTTAGCTTATTTGCCAACTGATTTCTTAAAAAAAACTGTACTGCTAATAAACCCTTTTCTGAAATCGGTTAAATAGTTTGTCCTCATCAATTTTTTATTTTTTTATTTTATGACTGGCCTGTTGGTCTAGTGGTTAGTGACCCTGACCGCTATGCTTATAGGTCGTGGGTTCGATTCCCACCTGAGTCTGGGTGTTCTTTGGGTCCGTTGTTTCTATGTTTGTAAAGTCCCCCGCGACACAGGAGTAATTCCAAATGCGGGGGTTGTCTTTTAAAAAAAAAACAAAAAAAAAATGTCTAAGCTAGGTAATGTAAAGGCATTACTATTAGAATATCTGAATTATAGTTTATGTTTAATAATTTTAATATAATATTTTTTTTAGATGCAAATAATTTGTGTTGTAATAATATTGTATGGCTTATTTGCATTGTGATATCGTTGTCGTTGATATGTGTTCTAATAAAAATCACAAGTTTGTACAATCAGAGGTCAAAAACTTAAGCATATATTTAATATCGATTACAATTGACCTATTTAGCACTTGTTGTAATGAATGTACTCACCTGCAATAACTAGTACATCGATGAGCGCAAGCACGGCAAGGCTCACGAGGCTAGTCGGTTCGTCCCAGCGTACATCGTCGAGCAGCGCCGCGCACGCTGTTACGTTCAGCGAGCGCATATTACGCGCGTCGCCCAGCGCAGCGCGCGTCTTGCCGCGCGGCGCATCGCCCGCTCGCCTTTAGGTGCTCACTGACATTGTGCTTGCCTGTAACAGAAAACATTTTCAATGTCAAATACGTTGGAGAACTCTTACTGTTAAGTTCGTGCGCTGGGACTTTCTGACTATACCCAGTTCGAGTTACAGGTATGAAGAGACAGAGAAGGTAATATTGCTACACTCTCCAATTCATCCGTGTAAGCAATATTACCTTCTCTTCTTAAACATCTTTCAATATACTCGCAATTTCCCATCTTAAATTTTCTAAGTGCCCCAGTTCACGGTAATAGGCTTGCCCCTTATTACGAGAGCGGGACCAATATACCCAGTGAGCAAAATGTGGGTGTTTAATACGCTTCTGCCCGAAGGGGTCTTTAGGAATAGAGGGGTCAATGTATGTATATAAGTTTACTGTTTGTACATAATGTTTTTGTAAGTCATGCATTATCTGTCATATGATTGAGTCATGCTCTAATATTTGCCTTTATATACCCATACTGGTTTACATGTAGGCATGCAGACCAGATTAACATTGGGTCAGATATATTTTTGGTTCCAGATAATTAGGGGCGAGCTTATTAAGGACTACGGTAATTAGGGACAGAGGGTAGACAGAGACACTTTATTTTTATTTCCAATTCAATTCCATTAGATGTGTTGATTTTATTCCAAAGATACGACTTAAACGGTGTTAGCAAATTAATCCTTATTTTGTATATTTCTCACTATTGTGAGGAAATCTGTACACTGTGAACCTATGACATCTCATATTGTACTTCAAAGTAAACGGAACTCGAGGGACTCCCATTAATGAGACTGGCGTGGTAAATACACTTATTTTCGTACAAATAATTATTCTAAGTACTGGTTCTATATTTCCTTTAAATAAAAGATACGATGCCTAATTTATTTCGAGGAAATATTAAATACTTTTACGATAATTAATTTTGGAAAGAGACTTATTCGGTGTTAAATGCTAGGAAGGGTCTGCTGTTACTGTGAACTTGATTATAAGGTACTAAACTAATAGGGAATAATGTGAAACTAAAATGTAATTAATTATAATGTTAAATTTAGTAATAACTGCATTAATTTGTTCGTTAAAGCATTCCTAGAAATAGGATGATCGCTGTTAAAATTATAAATATATATTATCTGTTTTGAGATATTTAAGCAAAATTAATATTGATGTAAATATATTTTATGATGATTCAACTTGAGTGTGGTTTGAAGCGTATAGAATTTATTTTAAATTATTTACACAGTGCGTTCAGTTAGTAAAGCAATCTGCGTCCGATGTTTAAATAGTGAGTCATAATATAGTTTTCCATTACCGAAGTTGTTTGTACGGCTAACATACGTTTAGGTTAACTATTTATTTTTGTTTTTCCAAATGAAAAAAAAAAAGATTATTTTACAATGTGACATTAACTCAAGATTAAGGCAACGTCGGATTTTTGTATAGTTTTTCGTAAGAATTGATTGCAGTTAGGTTAGAAACAAAGATATAGAAGCAAAGGTTAGAAACCTTTGCTTTTGGTATTCGATTTTTAAAGTCTTTGATTATTCTTTAATAAATATTATTAGTTAACTGTAAACAGTCTCAGTAGGAATAATGCACGCATATCTAACAAAGTAATGTCTAATCCAACAAGTCAGATTACGTGGATTTTATTAGCATTTGCACGTAAACGTTACGTCAGTCTTTTATTGATTGGTATTTTACAAGTTAACAGCAGTACAGCACGTTGAAGTCTCCTATTCAAATTTGAGTCGCATTATCCAAACGCATTACAAATATCAGAAGTCAACATATTGTTAAGATTTAACTCACAGGCATAACTATTACACAATATATATCTGTAAAACATAACATTAATACTTTTAAAAATGCATCCATTCCCTATATTTTATTTCACTGTAATGTATCACTCTGTATAACACGTTACTTATCTCTGCATAAAACCTGTTGCCATCGGGCCACCGGTCGGCAATGATCTGCAAAGTTCGGTGCCGATGACGTAGTGCGTAGTACGCAATTTTGGTTAGGAACTGGATGCACATACATTTCAATGACTACCCAACCAAATTTAATCATTAATTATGCCGTTTGTCTTTATACTTTTTTCCTATATACAAATATACAGGAGATGTGTTAATGTGTTTAAGAGTGCTAGTCGATTGTATAGCATTAGTAAACGTATTAATTTAGCAATAACTAACTAGGTATGGAAGTATATATAAATATGTAATGGTGATGACACTGATGCACGGAAAAACTCGAGTGAGTTTATGCGGCATCTTACAGATTCGAATAAAAACTTTCGTGAGTGGTGTGCCAGACTGGCACCTGCAACCGGCGCGGCAGGACGCCTCACCCTTTGATAAAGGGCCCCTGTCGGGTCCGAAGCTAGTCGGGCATCCCCGAAATATACACGTGAGTAAAACCGTATATCTTAACTAATCTTACAGATTGTTTTAATTTTTACCTTATTTTATAATTATAAAATAAAAAGAACTGCAGCACACTTACGACTTCATAAGCTGTTCTTAGTACGTTTTGCTTGCTGTTTCAAAAGCTTTGCTAAAAAGTGAAGTGGTTTATTAATTTTCAACTCTTTTAGTTTACTTGCACCTACATTATTTTGCGGTTTTAGGGTAGATTAACTTTTACCGGGGCTCTTTCAGCGTTTTCTTCGGTCGTTAATAACGATCCCGATATACAAGAGTGATAGTAGTGCGGTAGGGGTAAAGGTAGGATTCTTAGGGATGACGTCGGTAAAGCGAAAATGACACAACATTATTTTTCCGTTTTATCGCTAGTATTCTAAAAACTTTGTTGTCTTGTTTATATTCAGTGACATTATTTCTATTGGATGCCAATACTGTATTTCAAAAATTTTAGCTAGGACAAGTTTCTGCAAACAAAAGAAACTTTGCTTCATTGTTTTTTAATCTAACTCCTTCATTATTGAATATTCTAAATCTAATAAGTGGAAGAAATTTGCCTTAAATGTTCTTGCCTGAATGTCTCGTTTTAATCTTGCACCATACATAAGGAATATAAAATATAAGGTCCGAGAAAAAGTTTTTTCGTATTTTATATACAAATTCAAGACATTTTTTTTTCAAAGTTAATTTTTTTTTTTAATATTTTTTTTAATAAAAGATTACTAGTAACGTGGGTCACACATTACTAGTAATCTCTTTTACATTTAACTAATATATATATATGTGCCATTTTGTTCAATAACTTATTGCCATCTTGTAGGTAGAGTGACAATCCCGTTGCTGTAGAAGAAATCTTGGGATTTTTGATCAAAACACTACGACAAGTAGTTTTGAAAGTCCTCTCTTGTTGTTAACCGTGTTAGGTTTACCCAAAGAATTCTGATGTGACCGAAATAGGTGATAATCTGAGGGTGCAAGGTGAGGACTATACGGTGGACGCATCAACACTTTCCAACCAAGCTGCCTCAATTTTTGCTGAGTGGCCAAAGATGTGTGTGGTCTGGCGTTATCATGATGAAAGACCACTTTTTTTCTGTTGATTAATTTCGGCCGTTTTTTCTTAATTTATTGCTTGAGTCTCATTAGTGGTTGCCAGTAGAGATCCGAATCGATGGTTTTACCCGGTGGTAAAAGCTCATAATCAACAATGCCCTTCCAATCCCACCATTCACATAGCATCACCTTGCGTGTTAATCCGTGTTTCGCTACAGTCTGTGGAGCTTGTCTACTTTTTGACCATGATCTTTTTCGCACGTTGTTGTAGGTGATCCACTTTTCAAAACTGTTTTGTGGTTAATCCGTCAGTTGCTCGGTTATATCGTAACTACTAATATGCCGATCTTGCTCCACTTTTTCAAACATGACACCAACTTCTTTAAATTTTTCTTTTTTGTAACAAAACTTCAGAATGTATCAAATTTCTTCGTTACATTCACTCATTTTGGCGGTCAGGAAAACAATTGAGAAATGACGGGAAAGTGTTTATTACTTTTTATTTTTCTTTTTTTTATCATCCTATATTTCTTGATATTATAACTAGCCAGATACAAACAGTACAACCAAAGAGATTTTTCTTTAATTTTATACATCCAAAATTCAGTTTTTTTTCCCCGACCTTTTATAATGTTGTTGATTTCAAAAACAACACATTTCCAAATTATTTTAACTGGAGTCTTCTGTAGAGAATACTAATGGCTTCCGTTTGTTAATTTTCCTGTGCCTTATTACATTCTATGAAAGTTCTGACAGTAAGTAGTATATATAGTAGATATTAATTATACAAACATTGTATTAATCGATTTTGATGTACGTGTCATTGTCAGTATTTCATTAAACTATCAAAGAACTAATCTCAAAACACAAAACTAATTACAATAACGCCATACATACACTGTCAAGTTCGTTAATAGATACTTATTGTACGTGACTATACTGTATCGCTTCAAAAGCTTAAGTATGTGAAATCCGATAGAGATTCACAGTTAAACTATAGTCAGATCAGTAAATAAGTGGTCGAACTACATATTATAGTTAAAGGTTTTGGTATGGTCTAAGGTGGAAACCTGTTTTATGAATTTTGTATTCAGAATTCAATCCAAAGGAGCGTCAGAGTAAATTTGGATAAAAAAATATATGGGATATATTACAAAACGCTTTCTAAACCCAAACTAAGAATAGATTTTACTTTTGTTTTCAGAGTACGAACAAACATATTTGAATAAAATTCTTGCAGTCGAATGCTCTATCGCTGCGCCACAGCGCTACGTAAAGTAAGAACAAAAATAAGAACAGATTGAGTTGGAAAACATCCGAGATGAAAAAGGACGACTCGCTGCAGATGAATGTGCTGTAAACTTTTAAGATGTTTTTTCCAAAGTTTAAACTATTTATACTTTTTTCCTTTGTAAGGAAACAATAGGACTTTTAAAAAGATACTTTACCAAGACGGGGTAACTCTTCGTTTTAAATTTTTTTTTTTTTTGTAAAAAATTCTTAATGGCGACATGCTGGCAACTAACAAAAGTTATCATCGTAATTGGACAACGGTATATGTACGCAAAAAAAACAAACAACTAAACAGAAAAAAACAATTTTCATTCATAATTTTTATTAGCGGAGTATTTTCTCTCTAGAAAGTTCTACGCCTCACCGTATCATTAGAGGATTTCAAAATCAATAAACATTTATGTGTTGGTACTCCCTGTAAACAAAATACAAATAGTAATTTCCTATGAATAAAACATACATCATCATCATCCTCCACGCCTTTTCCCAACTAAGTTGAGGTCAGCTTTCAGTCTAACCGCGATACGGCCCAACTTTTATATTTTACGTGAAGCGACTGCCATCAGACCTCTACAACCCAAGTACTAGGCGATATCGAAGTTCTGTAGTTGGACCAGGTTGTCGGACTTTTTAGGGCTCCTACTACCCGTAACGAATGCCACAGATATTCGTATGGCATCCGGGACCGATGGCTTAACGTGCTCTTCGAGGCACGGAGGGGTCTCAATATGTTAAGAATGGTCACCCATCCGAAGACTGAAAAAAACATAAAACATACAAAAATTCAATTGTTTACTAATGAAATTTTTTTGATTATAGATTTGAATGGGCAAAGCACGTAAGTAGGTACGAGTTGGGTCTTCCAAATGTTTTAAAGTATTATTAAAGGAAATAATGTAACCCACTCTAAATCTAATGATAACTCATAATTTATTCAAGAAAAAAAATTACACAGGTATAAAATGTTGTTTATAACATTGTGATTGTAAAGTTACTCGATACAATTAAGTTGTTTTTGATTTTTATGTATGCACAGTAATTAAAAGACCCTAACCATTAAACTGGGTAAAAAACTGTATCCTAAGAAAACCTGTATCTTTGTGGTTTGTTGTGTATTTTAAGTATTTCTTTCACAAATATTTATGAAACTAAGTGAACACACGTTCTCTCAGGTCAACACAGCGACGAATATTTTAATTTGTGACTGGGAGGACTTTGAGAGAATAATAAGTTCTATATTGTTACTGCCTCTACAATAAATTTCAAGACAGAAAATAATTTCAATTGACAGTTTCTCGTTTAATCAGAATTTGTTGGGCCTAATAACCGTATAATTTTAATGTAGAACCCTAGAATTAGACGGCAAATGGTAATCCATAAATGTGTTGCATAAATTCATTTTGCAGTCTCGTCTAAATGTAACTTCAGCACGAGACTAGGCAGCATATTCTTGTACCACACTCAACTGGAGGTCAAGTGAGCTAGTTCAGTAATTAACCCTTCTAGCGTTAGATGGTTTTGTTTGACTTTCTAATCGCTTTACAGAACTATGTTTTTGGTCAGACTATCGGTTAGGATTAACCCTCTAATTGTAGGGGTTACCTTTAAATTAAGTGTACAAATATTTTGATTAACGACAAGGTATTAGTTCGGTTCCCCAGTTTGTTTTAGGTAGCTCTGTTTCTCGTTTGTGACGCAAACGATCCGGGGGTACTCCTGAGGGATAAATAAGTTGAATTGAACAACTTCATAAAGGTTTTTGTGTTATCAGCATTATTTTAAACTCATTACAAAGATAAATTAATATGACAGTTTTATTTATACTTATTTTGTATTTCCAAATATACCTAATAATAGTATAGCGACTTAGCTTACGTAATTGTTACCTACTATGTTGCATTTAAACCTAACATGCATTGTATTGATAAAAGTTTCAGTAACCGGACTTATTGGTATTGATAGGGCTCTGTTTCCGCATTTAGACTCATAGGCGGTTCATTATAAGTTCAGATAAGGCTGACTAGTTGAGCCAACCCAGCTCCTTACAGAAGCACAGAAGCCTCCTGTGGCGTTCACAAGCTTCTAAAAGCAATATTCTAGCAGGAATACCTAGCGACTCTGGTTAAACATGGAAATGCTTTCCCGATGAGAAAGTTTCAGTTTATACAGCAATTTGCTTTCTTTTTTTTATACTACGTCGGTGGCAAACAAGCATACGGCCCGCCTGATGGTAAACGGTTACCGTAGCCTATGAACGCTTAAACAACCTTTAAAATCAATACACTCCTTTCTTGAAGAACCCCATACTGTACTCTCTCGGGAAAACCTCGGCAGGGAGCTCATTCCCCAGCCGCAGCGTTCACGGGAGGATATTCCTCTGGAACCGTAAAGTGCGCGACCATTTAAGTTTCAATGTGTGAGGATGAATGCCCTGCCGGTGGCGAGGGGTGCGGTGGTAGAATGCGGCCGTGGGCATACATACAAGCGGTAGAACACACACAAGGAGGCAAAGTCTCTCCTCAGGCTTAAGGGTTCAATACCGCTTGTGAGTTTGCGATCATCGACGATTCTCACAGTACGTCTTTGGGCCGAGTCAAGATGCCCAAACTGGGTGCTCCTGCCAAGAATGACAGCAGTACTCCATATGGCGACGGACTTGTGATTTGTTTAATAAATACAAAAAAAAAATAAATTGTAAACTCAAATACTTAAAAATTATTTTTCATAATTTTTTTTAATCAACGTAAATGAATTTTAATTCTATTTCTGGTCTAAAGCTCCAGGCGTTTATCATCTGCGGAGCTTTTATATAGCCTTGGGCAGAAAATTATTTGTGCATAAACAAAGCCTTGGGTAACATTTCATTTTTCATTTATTCACCATTCAATATATCAACAACCTCTACACATTTTGTTTATTTAACCGATTCACTTGTGTACACTACAAAATTAAATTAAATTTTGTAGTGTACAGTTAAAAGTTTAAATTAATTTATTGGATATACATCCACGCTTAATGCTAATTAACTAAAGCGAGACTTTGTAAAGAAAAAATATTGTATGGCTGTAGATATTTAAGAGGAAAAGAACATCAAATGACATTTTAAGACAATGTAAACAAATTAATGATATTTTATAACGAATTTTTAGACAACAGTCGTGAATAATATCTAAATTAAAATGAGTCTAAAAATTTGCACAAGTGCGAGTCTTACTCGTGCACCGAGGGTTCCGTAAGCAAACAAACTTGTATGGAAGTAGTACGTCTATCTCGGGAATCAATTCTCGAAGATTTTTGCCCGTGTTTTCCGAAATTATATATTTTACGGTTTAAAAATACTCTACCATACATACGACAAAGTCAACTTTCCAACCGCAAAATATTAATCTTTTTCTAATCACTAAAACATTTTTTTAATATGACATAACAAGAAATTAACGACTTTCGGATTTTTTCCTTTACTTATGCTGTCAGACCTTACTTCTTATCAAAATTTCATGATTCTAGGTCAATGGGAAGTACCCTATAGGTTTTGATTTACCTGCGAAATGTTCTAATTTGTTAAATTCTTTTAGTGGAAGAGCCATACTTCGGCACGTATGGTCCGGCTCGATCCGAATGATATATGCTTTCGTTGTATTTCGCCGAGTGAGTGAAGTTACCGGAGGCCCTAACCTTTTTCTCTCCCCCTTTTTCCCCCCTTGCTCCTCTTTCCACCCTTCCCCTATTTTGTGACTCTCGAGTTGCAGGTGCCCATGGCCAGCGGTAGTCACTTACAATCTGGTGATCCGTCTGCTCGTTTGCCTCCAAACCTATTAAATAAAAATCTAAGGCTTTATGGCCGCATCTCTTGATTGCGTTGACTTCAATATTTGGGATTTATTTCAACTTGATGCGTCTACGGGTTCCTCAGAAAAAGGGTCTTGACAGACAGACAGAAAACAAAGTGATCCTTTAAGGGTTCCTTTTTTACTTTTGAGAAACGGAACCCTAAAAATAACGGTATGTAAATAAGTCAAATTGCGTACTGGTATTATACCCATAATTTTTTAATTTGGTAGGTTCTCGTATTTTCATTGTATAAAGCTGAAATATAAGAAATTGATAAACCTATTTTATATTCCACATATACCTGAGATATATCCAGAAAATGCCATATAACAACAAATTACCAGTGTAAATTTATTTGTAGAGAGTCAAATACAATTAAGAACCGAAATTAACGCTGACAAAGTTGTAGATTTCGGGTTACTTATTCGATTTTAAAGAAGTAATCAAAAATGTCTGTTTCTGTTAATAACCTTTTTATGTGATTAAATAATATATACACTACTTTTTTTTCTTCATGTGATTTTCCCAGTATTGACTTTGACCACTAAAAAGCCATCAGGCTTCCATTAGCTTTGATTGTTGAGATATTTATCTTTGTTTCTTTCTTCTTTTAATCAATGGCTGGCATTAGAGTTCATATCATTTTATTGTTAAAAAGCGTAGGCAGAAACAATCTTTTGTTACGCTACATGAATTACGGTATTCGTTTTTTTAAATGTCCTCTAAATATAATCTAATACTTTTAAATGAGTAATTATTGTGTATATGTATATATATATATATATATATATATATATATAATCTGAATCTAGGAAACGGCTCCGACGATTTGATGAAATTTTATATACAGATACAGTTTTGCATTTTAAGTTCAACTGCATAGTTGTATTTCCTGTAAAATGCAATATTACAAAAAAAAAAAAAGGATTTCACAAAAGCTATCGAGCAAAGCTCGGTTCCCAGGTACTAAAATTAAAATGTCACAATTATCAGCCTCTCTTTTCTATATTCGGTATGCAACGGTGAACGTCACCTGCTACTCATTAGTGTGTATTAAGGTAAAAGTAAAAGGTTCGGGTCTTCAAATAAGTATTTCTAGGCTGAAAAAATCAGAAAAATCTAATGCCGGAACCTTGACCTCAGAAAGGCAACGGTTAAGCATCATCTCGAAGTCATTACTGGAGGGACTGGTTCTATATCCCTTTACAACACAGAGGGAGGATTCTGTTGCATATACTAATTAGTGCGAAAACTTGTATTGTGCTCCTCTAATACAAAAAGGGAGACAAACCAGACTAGCTGATCATGCCTGTCGGCCGCGGCCCAACGGTCGATGTATGGAAGTTGTATATATACTAATTGGCACGAGAACTGTTATTGTGCGATTCAGGATCAGAAGTTACTCGGTAGTTCCACGTGTCTCCGTTACGACATTAAATTCAGTTTTTCGCTGTATGTGTAGTCGCGCGAGTTGAATGCAGAGGTCAGGAATGTCCTAGTCATCACAATGCGAGTGCGAGGCAAGGTTCGCTAGCAGCAGGGGGAGATGCTGCCGCCCGTCTCGTTTAATTCTCTTTATGTTGTTAGGAGTTGGTGTGCTAAATGAAAGGTGCCTATGTTACCTATGTTATACCCCTACGTGTTTGTTACTTTTCAAGACTACACGTCTGTATAAACCATTATGAAAAGTTATCAAACGCACTTTACACCTAGAGAAGAACATGGCGTCTTTTATCCGGAATATTAAAGGCGGAATAATGAGGAAACATACAATAACTTGAACCTGGAAGAGGTCTACTGTTACTACACTATACGTCTACTGTTACTATAACATTTCATACATACCTATAAATTAATATTTACTTCTACCGGCAACAAGATATCTTAAATGTAATTTATGTTATTTAGCCATTAAGTTTAGCTGATAATACGTTATCCCCAAAACGATCTTGTCTAGTACGGCACGTTTTCAGTAATAATTCTCTCACGTACTCTCTGGAATTACATACCTGTTGCAGGGTTTTAAGAGTGATACGTCTGTTTTTACACGAGGTTGTAATATGAAAACTGTATTTCTTTTTGTATAAAGGTGCTTTTCCTTCTGTGCAAACCGCAATTATAACTAAGAACACTCTCGATGAAGTCGCCTTTCAAACAAAAAAATAACTAATACAAAATTAGTCCATCTTTACACATAATACATAAGGTGCCACAGACAGAAACAGGTTTACACGTTAAATTTACAAAGGAAAAAATGGTTTTATCGAAACCTTTTGAAAAAAGAAGGAAGTAACATCTGCCACCACACATTACTGGTTTTTTTTTATGGAATAAAACGAGCAGACGGGACACCTGATGGTAAATGACTATCGCCGTCCATGGGCACCTGTCACTCAAGAGTCACAAGTGCGTTGCCACCCTTTAAGGTGGGAATAGGGGAAGAGCGGGAAGACGGGAGAGGGGGATTAGAGGGGATGAGAAGGGGAGAGGGGAAGGACGGGAATAGGGGAGAGGGAAGGGTTAGAGCCTCCGGTAACCTCATTCACGCGGCGAAAAGCAATGCAAGCATTGTTTCACTGCCGGTTTTCTGTGAGGCCGTGGTATCGAGCGGAGTCGAGCTGGCCCAAACGTGCTAAAGCATGGCTCTCCCACGTAAAAAATGGTGATCTTATTAACCTTTTCAACTTAACAAAATGCGTGATGAACTCCTTTTTTTTTGTGCGTGTGGAAACCCCCTCTGGCCGTCACCCTACCGGGGTTTTCGGTGGGGCGGTGTGTCGGAATCGAACCCACTAAAACCACACGGTAAATAGGAGGAATCCGATTGATGAACTCCTAAAACAACCAGTCGGTAATGTGACACAAACACTTAATTACTTAATTCAGTATAATTTCACTAATTTTACTTATTCTTCAAAATAGTTATTGCAGAAATAATGTTTACCCTCCGTATTCATAAAGCTTTGTTTGTCTTTCACCAATTTACACGAGTATAAACTCAATTTCGTTTATTTATTCTGTAACGTTTGTTCGCTCCGAATGAATAATTATAAATATAAACTACTTGAATGAATATGTTAACGTATTTCGTGTTACGTATGCAGTATACTCATTCATTTTAGTAGGTTTATATATAGCAATCATAAATGATTGAACAGTAAATGTAAAATCAGCTTAAATCAAGGTTTATTTCCACTGGTTCAGTTGTTTAGTTCAATCAACTGAACATTCAGTTCATTCATTCATCATCATTCAGTTGTAGTTCATTCAAACGGCTAGAAAAATAGTAAAAATCCCATGTGTTTAGTGAACTGAACCATATTATAGACAATTAAAACATGGACTTGATATTGAATTTTCATCTTCGAATAATTAATCCTTGTAAGTCGGCAGCGTAATAATGTACCTGCAATTCCTGCAAATAGATTTCAATAACATTTGAAAGGTGTTGTCCAAAAATTATATTTTATTCTAGAATTTTTTTTTACCGTAATTATTCAAATACTTTTGGATAGAGTTCCTAAGAATAAATATTTTAGTATAAAAACTTTAGTAAAAACATTTTTAAGGCACCGCAATTTGGTGAAAACCCTTTTTCTATTTTAGTATGATTTTTAAGCTGAATACGAACAAAACTTTTGCTATCCGTGCCCAACAAAAAAGAAGTTGACTGTTGTCATGAACGGTTTGCTCTCGTATTGACGGTATGTTATCATTGATAAGATTGCTATAACGAGTACGATATGTGGAATTGTAAGATATCTACAAATATAAAGAGAAATTGATAGACTGTGTTATTTTCAGAGGAAAAAAGTCTTATGTTATTGCTTTTAGGACGTGAAGAAAGCGCATTATTAAACTACATACGGATATTGTTAACATCCAATGTTTTGAAACTATGAGACTTGGAAACGAACTGCTGTAATCTTCATAAGAGGTTGGAGAAAATAAATTGTAGTATATCTACTATTTATCAAAGTATGAGTGTTATTTGCTGCGAAAACTTCTGTGTTGATTTAGTTGTTTCGATTCCGATGGTCACCAGCTATAGGTATATAAAAAATATATTAGGTAATATCTTGCCGGATTGTTGACGCAATCGTAAAAAAAAAAGAAGCGTATTGGATAACTATAATTCAATTTTGATACCGAACTGTTGTGTCAACAAGTAGTACTTAAAATATGCAAATTAAAATCAACTGCGAGATGGAAGAGATCAGAAAATATAACACTGAATAATCTACGAATGCCCTCAGGAAATACCGAAGAAGCATTTATTTTAGGTTAGGATGACATGACAAAGGGCTTCGGGAATATTTCAATAATGGTTTGTATTTTTAACTTCAAGGAATATCTATGACTCAGAAACTGTCATTTGCGAACATAGCCTGCAGCGTGGGTACAAAGTGGGTGTATAATTGAAAGTGTGGGCGGTGACGGGTTAAGTAATCAGATAGAGTAAGCCAGCAGTAGAATGTTAGGTAGTTCTAAATGCAAATTCTAAAGCAAAAATAAATAAAATCGCTACAAATTATAAAACAAAGTCCCCCGCCACTTCTGTCTGTCGGTCTGTTCGCGATAAACTGAAAAACTACTAAACGGATTTTCATGCAGCTTTCACTAATGAACAGAGTGATTCATGAGGAAGGTTTAAGTGTATAATTTGTACCCGTGCAAAGCCGGGGCGGGTTGCTAGTTTAATATAAAAAATGAAACGTTCATTTCAAGTCAACCAAAACATTTTTGAATTATATACTAAGGTGGCAAAAACACTCTACGACGTCACGTTATGCAGTAACATTACCAACATTATTCTGAGAAGAAAAACAGTACTGTCCCATTTCCTTTAAAATGGCGTGTACTATGACACTACGGAAACTATCTTAATACAGATAATTGCTGAGAAATCGGCATCCATCTCTTTCCAGTATATTCCTAAGCGTGGTCTACTGCTAAAATTTACACTCGCATACTAAAATTGCAGTACAACATGCGATCCATAACCTTTCATTGTATTGATATTTAAAGCATCTATATGCTAAAGTGATGTATGTGTGATGTTGTAATGATTTCTTCAAAAATGTTTTAATTAAAACAGTATTGCAAGTGAAGCATTTTATTTAAGCGGAAATAAAATAGCAATCGTACATATTTGTAGAACTACAAATACCCACTTTATTCGTGATTTGTAGGTGACTACCTCCTAGTTTGGATGTAGGTGTCTACTGCGTAAGTAATTACAATCGGGTACTTCAAACAGGAAATTACCCTTAAAACCGTTGCCTCAAGTTCGTCTTGCCACGACATGCCATCTCTATGAAATAGTTGCTTTGAGTATATCTCTGATACAAAGTGGATAATCTACGAGTAAATAATCCGACGAAAAAACCGTCAGTTACTCACATTTTTTTAATTTAAAAAAAGTTTTAAACCTGAGGAGATTTAGATGAAAATTCATCTTTAATTTTAAAAGGAAAAATGGAAATAAAGCTGATAGGGACTTGACACTAAATACTCTACTTACTGCCATCCTCACTCACCATCATCATAAAAAACAAAAAAAGTTCTTAACGATGTTTTACAACATGGTAAAGCTCTCAAAGATAATTTTCAGCATTTTCCTTCTCAGTTTAAAATATTACTATCTTGATAGGAAACTAACCGTACCGACAAGCGAAGTTCCTTCATATTTTAACCTAAATACCTAAAACATGACTACCTGAATTTTATTACAGAAATTTTGGTATGCCAACGTAAACCTTAATAAAATTTGCTATTTGGCCAAATACAGCATTGTCTTATTGAGTTTATACGAGAAACAATGAAATTCTATAACATCTGAATAGAAGCGGTATCGGTATTCGATATCCAATGACAATATAAAAAATGTTTTGTAAGACAACGGCCGATAAAACAGAATCGAGAATCGAAATGAAAGTATCGCCTATGAATATCGGAAATCGTAATTAGATCTCGTCGTTGAGAAATATAGATATTCTACTAAAGCCCTTAATTTTACTTGCCTCTGGTTATGTTCACTTCAAATAATTAGGCGAATTTTATTTCTTGCGCAGCTGAAGCGGGATTATGTTTTCCATTATGTTAAAGTGTGGCATTATACAGCTTACGGTTACAAATGTCATGACTGGTTTATGAGGTGAGAGGGCTCGGACTGCCCGGCAACAGCCATGTCCTGACCTGCTCAAGCTATTGTTTACACTCCTCATCCATCTGCATATGCCTTAGATCAAATCTACCAAAGATACACAATCTCCTACAAAAATCGCGTCAAATAGTTGCCACTATTTGATTCGATAGTACATTACACCCGTATTCACAAACAATGATATGAGGTCACACAGTGAGCCCAGACACATAGAGTCGGCAATTAAAATTCTTAAACAATACTTGAGCGATTGACAACGCTAAGCGTTTATTAAAAGGAACAGAACACATATGTAAAGTAGTTCTACAGCTATTTTACGCAAAGCATAGCGACGGTGGGAGTGACACTTGATGAAAATTGCTGTTTTATTTCATATACATATACTTTTGATGATCGGTGGTCAATAATTACGAGAATAGTGATTAGAGATTTTCAAACTCCTTACAATTACAGTGAAGAAGAATACTGTACTTTTTGTACTCGCACCGTTTATTAATTTAAATCTCAAAAAATTAAATCAAAGAAGCTTTCTAATGCCGGCTTTATGACAATCACTTGTAAACTTGTAACCTTTGAGTTTGAGAATTGAGATTTTATTTTCGTAATTGATGAAGTACTTTTCAATATTCTGATATATCTTTCCCTCTTTCTATAAATATTTTCTCCCTCTGCATCCTTATAAGAATGTTCAAACTACACCGGATTTTCTTTAGCACACAAACATCACCACACGATTATAGTACAAGGGCTCACTACCAAGACCATTTCCATCAGACAGATGCAATGAAACAGTTCGGTAAAAGTTTTTAAACATATTTGAAAATGCGGTCAGGTAAGACGTTTCGCGAAAAAATTAGGTATTTTTAGAATTAGAATAAACAAATCTATCGATTTTATGCTGTTTTGACTGTAAATCGATGAGGCCAAAAACTTGGTCATGGGCTCTCGTACGATTTATTGTATTTATGTCATACACACATCTGTCAATCAAATACCGCAGAGACCTTAGTAACGGAAATGGACCAATTACAGATCAGTATTCGATGCAGAGCGTTCGCTTAGCAAAGGATAACTTGAGTATCGTTTGTGAATGACTAGGCTGGCCACAACGAACGCTACGAGAAATTCCTTATTTAGCTTAGCGTTGCTTCAACGCTACGCAAAGTATTGTTTGTGAATACGGGTGTTTACTTTACGTGCATGCATTTAATGTGTAATCGTAATAATAAACCAGACATACAATGAATGTTTCTGTAATATATGTTATAATAGTTCGATACAAAACTTGGAATGTGTAGCGTCTGTAGTATCAGTGTGTAGTCTAAATTATCACTTTACTGTCTATAAGTCTATAGCAAGCATTACAATAATACCACAAGTTAAAACGATGTAAATTAATCATTACTGGTTCGAAAACTAACAAATATACATAAAATATTTCGAACGTATTAGTAATTAGAGAGTAGAATATCGAAAGATTAATCTTTTTATGTGACTTTTGTTAAACTTAATTATGATGATTACAGAGAACAGTTTGTTATCTGCCTTACTTAATTAATAAATGAAAATGTTCTCACCCATCAGAATGTCTTATTACACCTTGTTGATTACATAAAAACGTTCAAAATCTTTAACTGCTTGTAGTTGACACGGAACTTACAAGAATCCATTTATAACAAACGTAAACTATATGCCACAATAGACGTTCTTGAAAAAGGCGAAGAGGCAAAGAGGGTCATTAACGCATGACCGAGCATTTGTATTCTGTTTTTTCCTGCCTTTTCATACGATTGCTTTCACATAATCGGTTCCAGGCTTTTAAAACGTATTTATTAGTTTAACATGTTTCTTAGATCATATAACGGGAATATAACCGCGATATTATATACGATTCGATTTAGTATGTAATTAGTATCAGTTTTATTAAAACTCTTCTCTGCGACCGCGCAATATGAACAACTCAAAGCATTTTACAGATGTTACAACTTAGTTACAAGTGATCAGTATATTTTTAACGCACAGAGCTGTCAAGTTAACAGTTCGAGTGTAACTGATCCGATAATCAATTCAAAGTGCCTAATTATGCTTTTAGTAACTCAATATATACCTGACAATAGATTTGACAAATAATTAGTACACGTTGATCAATCAGCCTTTCAGAATACGGGCGTTAGTTTTAAGTTTAGAAAGTATTCTATATTGATTTTATAGTAATTTTGTAAAACTGCTATAAAACCTAAACAAATATTTAGTATGATACTTTTGCAAAATACTGCTTAGCAAGGAAAAATAATAATAGACAGTAGAATTATTTTATCACTGTAGTAAAATTGTAACTACTTTGTCTAATCCAATTATTTCTGAAACGACCCGGTACCGAGGACATAATCACCATGAAGGCCCTCACTATCGTAAATTCTGTAAATCGTCACTAACGAAGACCTAATTAATGTTTGTAAAAATATATTAATTTAGCAAATTTTTTTGGAAATGTTCCGTGGTAATTTATCGTAGGAAATTTTCTATATATATATATATTAGTTGACATAGTTTCTGTACCTATTTACTTTTTAATACAGTGTAGACGAGAAGAAAAAAAGGTAAGAAAGGCAAACATAGAAAACCAACGTAAAACATTGGAAATAATAAATTGCGTTTGCTATTTATTTTTCTTTCATCCATCCATGAACGCATGTTTGTAACGCAATATATGTTTGTCTATAACTGCCGTAGTCAAGCGGTCTGCTGCGCTGCGTTTCCCATGTACTCGGCCTCTGCAGTTGAAAGGGCCATAGTCTGTTGCTTGCGGGAAGACCATGATATACCGTTTTCCTAAATCTTGCTTGCACTTGCTCAGTCTGCATAACAGTACCTACGATTTCATTATCTATGTGAGTTTGTAACTTTGTGTCTTGTAAGTACTTCAATATGCATTTGACTGTAGCTTAATGCTCAGATGTCGGATCTTTGTCTTCTGCAAGTGGGAGAGCCATGCTTCGACACTTATGGGCCGGCTCGACCGGAGTGATACCACAGCCTCAAAGAAAACCGGTAGTTAAGGAAAGCTTGCATTGTGTTTCGCCGTGGATGAGGTTACCGGAGGCCCTAAACCTTCCCTCCCCCTCTCCCCCTTTCCTTCTCTTTCTCTACTCCTACCTTAAAGGCCGGCAACGCACTATTGACTTTTGAGTTGCAGGTGCTCATGGGTGGCGGTAGTCACTTACTATTAGGGGATCCGCCTGCTCGTTCGCCCCCTATACCATTAAAAAAAAAATAGGCAGTCATGGGACTGCCGACAGAAGTGAAAACTTAAACGAAACGACGAACTTAAAACGTCACATTAACAGGTTGGTGATATTAATTAATAAAGAGCTGACAGAACTCAATATTTAGATTGGCGCCCTCTAGTGGATGTATATATGTATTATTAGCGTGACGGTCACGAGTTCAGCAATCAGCAAAAGTGCATATACCTGGATAAAGGAGTTAACACTTCAACAAAAGTGTATGTCAGCCGTCAATACTTAACTTATCTTTTTTAATATATACATGAACTAGCTGTCCCGTGCAACTTCGTCTGCATTAGTAAATTTTCCTACCTATCCCTATCGCAGCGCCATCTACCGGGCCCAATTGTAAATCTAAACCATTCTCGAATCCACGTGAAGACACAAAAAAATTCATTAAAATCGGTCATTATTCCTGTAACCCTATCGCAGCGCCATCTACCGGGTCCAATTGTAAATCTAAACCAATCTCGAATCCTCCTGAAGACACAAAAAGATTCATTAAAACCGGTCCAGCCGTTTAGGAGGAGTTCAGTCACATACACACGTACAGAAGAAATATATATATACTGCATTTACACTTCAGTCTAAGTAACACGTGGCCGGCTATGCTAACACCAAAAATTTAAAAAGTGGAAATAATTGAATTATACGGTATTTCGTTCACTACAAAATAAATTTAATTAATTTTATAGCGTCAACAACACGTGGTAATTATGCTGTTAAAATGTAGCTTATATAACACGTTCGTAGATTTACCATAGCAGCGCCATCTATTGATTACTTACTCAACCCAGTCGAAAGGTATCGACATCTGTTAGAATCATTTGGAGTTAACAGATAATTGTGACTGTCAAATAATAACAGACAAATAATTAGCAATAAATTAAAATTGCGACTATAATTTGAGATTTAAACTATCCTATCTCTCAAGTTGGATCAAACTGCACATGGTGTGCGAATTTTATTATAATCTGTTAAGTGGTTTAGGAGTCCATTGAGGACAAACATTGTGACACGAGATTTATATATATTAAGATTAGGACGTGAAAGCATAACTTACAAACTCACATTTGTTGGTGAATCATTTGGGTTAGGTTAGAAATGTGACCATTAAAGCGCGAAGGCGAGCGAGCGTGCCGCGGTAGCTGCCGCCGAGAGCCAGATCGTTTTATTTCGGAATTCTAATTAATAGGCATTTTAATAATCGGAATTCGAATTTTTGATGTTTCGAATTATCGGACTTTTTGTTATTAGATCTATTGAAACTCGGTATTTTGCGAATAGTAATTAATTATAAACGTTAGGTTAGTTAGTAGTTAATATTGAAATTTTTGAATTATAAAAATAGGATGAATGACAAATCGGAGTTATTATATTAAGTATTTTCAACCATTCAGAATTATAAAAATCGGTATTTTAAAATTCGTATTTGTGACTAACGGAATAAAGTTTAACGTATTTATATAGTGTAACCCTATTCTATCCCTCGAGCACTATCCTTACTGAATGAACGGTATCCTACGTCTTTTTCTGTAGCCCTGATAAGGTGTATGTAAACTTTTATGTTGATCAGTTGAGTAGTTTAGGCGTGAAAGAATAAGCTTAACAAAAAAAACGCACATTCGCATTTGCAATCTATTATCTCTCAATAGTCCCTCACTTACCGACACCTTAGCAGACAGACAGAGTTACTTTCGAATTTATAATAATACTAACAGCGCCCCGCGGTTTCACCCGCGTAAGTCCCGATCCCGTAAGAGTATCGGGATAAAAAGTAGCCTATGCATTAATCCAAGTCTCTTGCTATCTACATACCAAGTTTCATCGCAATCGGTTCAGTGGTTTTTGCGTGAAAGAGTAACAAACATTCATCCATCCATCCAAACTTTCACATTTATAATATTAGTGGGATTATATAGAACTTAGGATATTAGTAGATACACATTGTAATGTGTTTTATCGGACTATTGACGTTTACTTTTGTTCAACATTTATTTATAACATAATGGTATTCTTTATCTTCTACTTAAGTGAGTAAATAATAAATGATTACCGTGACGGAGGATGCCACTCTTTGTTAATGTCACTCATCTAAAAATAGAATACAGTGACATTTCTTATCTTTTTTTACTTTACTTATCAACAGTAAAGTATTTTTATGGGCCCTTACTTAACAGTTGTTTGGCGAATATAATAACAGTAGATAATAATAAAATAACTTAAAATTTTTGAAGAATATAAATAGGCTACGTAATTATTTTGAGAAAAAAATGCTAAAGACGGTATGTTGAGACACATTGGTACAGCCTAATAATAGATGTTATAAATAGTGCCAATAACGACATGCTGGACGTATAGTTTGTGCTGATGTTTTTAAAATAAGGAAATAAAACTGTTGATGCTGTTATGTAATAGAAAAAGGAAGGGATTAAACTAAGATGTTTTTACACGCTTTATATTAGCTTCACTTGTATGTTTGTTTGTATATTTGTAACCGACTCCTTTGGGCGCGATTTTGACCCCCTTTAAACGGCCAGATTTCATTCAAATTTTGCACATCTGTCAAAGACCGATGACAATGCAATAATTCGATTAATTTTTTTATTTTTTTTAGTTGAATTTTCTATAAAAGCGTGTTTTTTGTTTTTTAACCTATAATTATTATAGACATAGATGCGTTGCCCTCATTCTATATTGGCAACATAAAAGTAAGGTAATTGCCCGGCTTTTACTTAGTCGCATTCTCCCCACCGTCGCGGATAGACATAAGTAATTTAAAAATATACCCAAAACTTTGAATCCACCACGAAAAACATGCCTTCGTGTATATGCAGATAATGCACTAATTAAACAGCTACTATTAACACAAACAATGTTTCCTTTCATGTGTAAGTAAATACTTACACATGACACATTAAATACCAGACTGCTGACAAACATACTGATATACATTTTACACCCAGACAGAGAACAAATGAACATGCTCATCGCACAATTATTTGTCCTAGGTGGGAATCGACGACCTCGTGACAACAGGCAGGCACAAAAGTTAAATTGCATTTTAATTTGGCACTAGGCCATTAACCTATTTTCTGAAGTTTAAATGAATAAACAATATAAATGAAACTATAAAATAATACTTATGTAATCGTCATTTAGAAGATTTGAGGTGAATATAATTGATTTGTTTAGCACCTATGACAAGAAGCAAGGCGCAGATTGAAACTAGACTCGGATTGTTAATTTCAAATTGATTCTTTCAATAGTAGAGTCTCTTCAGTTGAACGTTAACAAATCTAAAATAGAATTCAATTTCAAAATTATCGTAAAACATTAAACATCGCATCGTAGCGAAAATGGTTGAAAGAAAATGAAGATACGAATCGGCTATAATCGAGTTAATCTATCTTGCGTGTGCCTTGAAAATCTGAACACTTCGATATTAATGGACATGATTATTTCACCAACTTTAAAAATCGAATCTAAAGCACGGTGGTAATAAATAGGTCCGCACCCCGTCGGTGTCGATAAGAAAGTTTAATTCGATAAGTTGTGACCGCGCAAGCTGAGGGTTCGAAATTTGAATTAATGTGTATACATTCGATAAGAGCCGCCATTTTAATTGACGCCATAAATTTAAAGTTCACCTGTGAATCGACTGTTGATTAAGTGGATTTAGTTCCTGATTGAGATAATTAACGAAATATGGTAATGGTAGTTAAGCATGATCCTGGGTAGAATTTACTACTTCGGGTTAGTTAATTAAATATAGCCCGAGGCTAATTTTAATTTATAGTTAATAAAAATAATAGCAAACTGATACATACCTTGAATACAGTTTTACGAAGTTTATTAAAATTTGAAAACAGAACTACGCTGGCTCGCAGTTAGCCAATAAAAAATTAAAAAATGTCTACTCACTTAGGAAGCACACATTCATTAAAGCTTTATAACAATCTTGGGTAGGTATATTACTGAACAAATAATGATAATAAAAAATACAAATACAAGACCGTATAGCTCTTAAGGAGCGGTACCCTATTGTTTCTAAAAGTCTGTACTATTATAAATCTATTCTTATAATAAAACTTGGTGTACAATAAAGAGTATTATTATTATTATTAATAATTTAAATGTTTCAGAAAAAATATAGCATTACAATGCTAACTGTATTGTAATTATATGTTTGTTACTTTAGACAAGTGTTTTTCAGCCTTTTGTAAAGGGTTTTAACTTGTAAAGGAGTAGCGTATTCTACATGCATGAAACTTGTAAAGGAGTCGTGTAGAATACGATACTCCTTTACAAGTTTCATGCATGTTATGCATGTTATATATATAAAAAACTAGCGGACCCGATAGACGTTGTCCTGCCGGAACGTAAAAAATATTATCTCTGTAACCCTATCGCAGCGCCATCTACCGGGTCCAATTGTAAATCTAAACCATTCTCGAATCCACCTGAAGACACACAAAAAAATTAATTAAAATCGGTCCAGCCGTTTAGGAGGAGTTCAGTGACATACACACGCACAAAAGAAATATGTATTTAAAGAAGATACAGAAAAGTTGACGTTTCGTAAAGCATATATATATATTTTGGGTGCTTTTATTGTAAATACTGTATAAGTTAATTGAAACATATATATGAAAACCGGGCCAAGTGCGCGCCGGGTCACGTGCAGTGTAGAGTTTCGTAATTTGTTTCTACCCGTTTTAAACAAGTTACAACTTCATCTAAGGATTCTGTATTTTGTACGAAATTTTCCAAGTTGGTACATTTATTGAGTTGGGCGACTATTAGGTACTCTTAAACTAACGATACTAACTTAGTCGTGATACTTTTTTTTATAAATCCGTCATATTATTATGTACTACCATCATGATTTTTCGGATTTTTCAAACCAACAGTTTAGCTTGTATTACACTTGACTATTACAAAAATTAGTACTTTAAAGAATATGATATGATCATTGAACCGAAAAACAGTTTTCATACTTCCTCAATATTTTGAAACGCCTATTCAACGATAGCTCATACTATCGTCTATCACAGACATAGCATGTAGGAGAGGTAGGCACGCACGTACGAAGTGATGAAATTGTCATCAAACCTGATGTGACATGGTTGAAAATACTATTTTACAATTTCGAGATGAACGATGATTAGTGAACAAAAGTTACGAAGTTACCAAGATCTGTGAGCTCCGCTCGATTCTAACAATACTTATAACGTCAAGCTTTTAACGACAGTTTTGTACGAAAAGTATGTTTACACATTTAAATATTTCAACTGAAAAATACAGCGAGAGTAATATTTCTTACAACTAAAACATTCATTTTTCATCGTTTTGTTAGTAGCAGGACTTAAGATAGTTCACAAATTGAATGCTAGACTTACGACATTTTCATTATATTTTTCAATTCTTAATAATCCCTTTCGGATTACATTTTGTACGTCATACATATCGTTCACATTGTCGTTGAATTTTCGTTTGTAAAAAAACAATCGGACAAGTCTCGGTGGATGAACGTCAGCTTTTCAATTAACTCGGCTGTTAATGGAAGAAACGGTTCGGCGAATACGACCCAACGACCTGACGTATCATTGATGTCGATACTTCTAATGTACCTACTTGCACCTGGTACAGCACTAAATTTTATGCAATGATTTTTTTATGTTACTGAGTGCGAAAACTATCAGGCCGAATAACCGATAACCGACAGGGTTATCGTTATTCGGCCTGATAGATCTCAAATAGATCTACAAACCTACTCATCAGCGAAAATACAGTAACTAGTATGTTAATAGCGCTGATAAGTACATAGTTGAATAAATTTTAGTATTTAAAATTAAAAATAATATCTATATATATATAAAAATAAATCGAAATTTCCCTTGGTCACGACATCACGCGTGAACGGCTGCACCGATTTCGCTTATTTTTTTTTGTTTTTATGTGTTAATGTCAGGAGAAGGTTTTTATGAAAGAAAAAATTAAGCAAGTTGCGCGGAAAATTAGAAAATTTAAGAAAACTTAACAAAGGACTTACGCGAATGTAACCGCGGGGCGCAGCTGGTATGTATATAAAATATACTAGGGTTATACAATGTACACAATGATGATTGTACAATGTAGAAATAGATTTCAAGTGCGTATTTGAAGTGGTTCGATGTCCCAATAAAACTAACAAGGTTAGTCGACACATTCGTTTCAAGGAGCTCCTATATCTCAGTGAACTTAGAAATTATCCTGGATAGGCTGCTGTGAGTCGGAGATATAAAAACTTGAGTTAAATATGTTATCTGTGATTTTATACTTTATCAAATGTAACGTCTTTTGTACACACACAAATATCTAGGCTGCATATACTCGTAATGTCTAGACAATGTGTAACAACACATTGTTAATGAGGAATAATACTACAATGCCATATCCAATTTATGCACACCTGATGGAAAGTGATGATGAAGACGAAGGTTGTTAACGCAGGTCCGAGAGAAAACTGTTCACTTCACTCTTAAATGTTCTAGGATTATAATTGTTTGGAAATATAGAAGTAGGCAGTTCATTCCAGACCTTCGACTTTTTGGTGTGTCGACAAAGAAAGGATGGAACTTCTGTATGCGTCTAGTCTATATCCATACAACATCATGACATGACACACAGACTGTTGAAAATCCCATAGGTGAAACACGGGCACATCTAATGTAAAATGTATAACGCAAGTGCGTGAGAAATAAGTTTATGGTAGGTATATCAACAAGGTTAATAATTTACAAGTTTTTGTATCGATTCATGGATATTCAATTATTTCAAAGTTCAATATTAACGAAGTTTGGCATACCAAAAAAATGGCTATTTATTTAGTTATTCATCTAGTTTGTTGTACACACGTAAGGTTGTTAACGGAAAAGATTTCAAACTCTTACTACAAAAAAACTGTGGATCCAGGATCCACATAAGAAAAACTTTAATCTTTTTATGGATTTTAGCAAGCAGAAATTAATCTTGGACACCTTAACAACACATATTTAACTACTTCAGCCGTTTTCAAAACAGGTCACAATAAAAATCACTGTTTTTCTTAATACATTCCATAGAGTACAGACAATGGTTTCTAATGTTCATTCATGCTTCCAATTTGAAACTTAAACAACAATTCAAACGTTACAATAGTTGAGTGGGTTTAGTGTGTAGGGAATATACGCAGCATATAGGTAGATGTGTTGTCTGTTGTGAATTTAAACATTGTCGCAAGAAACGCGTGATCCGTATTCTAGGTAAAAAAACCACTCAAGCAAGAGTAAAAATTTACTGTTTTATAATAATGTTGCAAAAAATAAAAGGCATACACAGGCTGCCTGTATGTAGCCTTTGCAAATACAAACAGAAAAAAAAATTACAATGATTACCTTTAAAATATCGTTGAAAGGTCAAATTTCTGGTGGGCTTCAGTATCCATTTACATACTTGGTTGTGTTCAGGTATAGGTATTCTTATACTTTCAAAGTAATGTAATACAGGTAATTAATTAAATAACCTACCATTTGAGCGATAACAGGGGCTCGCCCACATCTCAACAGTACAGGTATGTAGTCACATGTAGATGTCAGGTATGTAATTTTAGACTCATGATATTTAGTTATTCTTGTAGATATACGAAAGAAATATTCAAAAAATATTTCTGTGTAGTACGGCCCCTCAGTTCATCTTTATACGTTATATTTATTTTAGAACTTTGGCTACAAAATACATTCATTCGTATGAGAATGTAGGACAGGAAATCAAAGATATTTGTATCTTTATTGATGAAAGGTCAGAGAAAATGTCAAAGAAGAAAGCTAGTACACGTAAACATATTTACAAAAAGGAAGTTAAGCTTCCATGACGATGGCTTGCTTCCCTTTCATCAATCATTTATTTGACATTTAGGATACCTATTTTACACATAGTATTAAATGAAACTGACCTAGATAACTGTAGGTTATCCAAACGTATATAAGACTTTCAAAGCTTGTTACAAATGTGCAAACGAATTCATGTGTAATTACCAATTGGTGGTTGGTAATTTTTACCTTCTAGGTTGCTTATATCTATAATTTCAATAAAAACTGGAGTACTTATGTATTTTATAGCGTTATAAAATGTATGTTATTCTAGAATACGAACCATTATCGTCCTTCATTCTAAAGAAAACGTAATTTGAATTGGAAAATTAATAAAACACCCAAATCAAGGTTTAGTATTTTAAATAATGAAACTGCAATAGCCTCCCGCTTTATGAAATAAAGTATTTTTGCCAAGGCTAACACTATTATGTATTAATGTTCAAATTCTCTTTAATAGTGTAGAGTGAATAGGTTTCTTTTAGGTAGGCGTGTACCATTTTGAGCGTGTACCGTTTTCATCAGGTGAGTCGGAAGACAAACGCCAATGCTATTTTACAATTAAAAAAAAAACAGTCAGTCGTAGGACTGCACGTCAGAAGTGAAAACATAACTCACAATGTATTTGCATATACATACACACATACACACATCTGTATATATATAATTAGATTAAAAATAAAAAGTAGGTAATAACATATCTAAATGTATACATAGGGTACACTGGAAGTTCTGAGTTCCTGGCCGCTCATAAATAAATGTTTTAATTTCGAATGTAATGTTTTTTTAAATATAAGAAACTCTGCTCAGTCTTACGAATTTTCGATCAGGTCACGTGTCCTGACGCGAGTTTGACATTTTTTACCCATCCCAAAAAGTGCACACCGCTGCTAAAGAAGTTTTCACTTCAAAAAATATTGTGCCAATAAGAAGCCATCTCGTAAAATACAGCAGCGTTCGGCTCAAATGGTGTACTATGATTAGTGCTATTTTACTGGTGACTAGTCTTCTGGTGAGTAGGCTTACCAGAACTTAATTGGCCTGTGCTAAAGCAGGGTTTAGCGGTACAGATTTACTCTTACTAAATACATTTCTGAAAGTCGGTTTACCACCAAAAACCCCCTCGCTTTCATCGTACAAGTGAAAGCAATATGGTAGCATGTTTGTTTTTTACTGCTGTAAATAACATCACTACATATTATAAAACAAAGTCATCCGCGGCGTCTGACTGTCTGTTCGTTCGTGATAAACTCAAAAACTACTGAACGGATTTTCATGCGGTTTTCACCAATAGATAGAGCGATTCATGAGGAAGGTATAGGTATATAATTTGTTAAGATTTTGTGTAAATTGGTTGAAATATGATGATGATTGTTGAAGATGTCTATGCTACCCGTGCGAAGGCGGGCGGGTTGCTAGTAATATATATAAAAAATCTATAGGAATGTTAAGCAATTACGGCAAATTGTGTGATTTGTTATGAAATTGCAAATATATGATCACCCATATCATTGCCATTCTCATTCTATTGACATTTAACTGCATTAATACAAGTTGTCAACATCATCTTGCTCTCAGCGCCATATGTTTTCATTATAAAATGTTAGACTGTAATTTTTTGCAGTCGCGACCTTTTTTGTCATGTCACACAATCCATCTATCTTACGTCTTCCTCTTCTCTTAATACTCCGTATTCATTGGGCTTAAACGCATTAGGGTGTCTTTAGTAATATACGTATAGAATAATAGTAAGTTACAAAATACGTTTTTCAAATAAAAAGTAAATTGAAAATACACAGACGTAAGAAAATACAGAAATAATGTAAAATAGAAGACGAGCGAGTTCATTATATTAAAAGTAATTTAAACAAAATCTACAACTCCTACACGGTAATATTATCTATACAGTATTCTATCTTCCGACCGTTTGTATGAACAAACGGTCGGAAAGCGAGTCATACCTATGTGTCTCAAGTTAGGTATACACTCGGTACAGAACCAGACGCGTATGCGCCGCAGTGACGAACGAACGGTGTGATGTTTTTGTAAGCAGTAAGCTTGCGATTTGTGTATTTGATTGAAATAATACTTAATATGGGCAATAGATTTTTATACTATTAAATTTAATAGTCTCAGTCGAGGAGCAAATATTTTTCAGTCTGAAAATAAGGGTTGTTTTTTAATTAAATCTACTAATCAAAAAACACAACATGTATTTTTATTGAACACTTCCTATTTCATTCACTACAAATTTCAATTTTTTAAATATAAAATATTCTTATTTAAATATTTACAATCACAAAACTAGAAAGAAACTCTTAAATCTACTAGTATTTCATTCGCAACAAATTACATTTTTTTAAATAAAAAATACAGTAAAATATTTACAATCACAAAACTAGAAAGAAACTCTTAAATCTACTAGTATTTCATTCGCAACAAATTTCATTTTTTAAAATAAAAAATACAATGAAATATTTACAATCACAAAACTAGAAAGAAACCTAAGTAGGTAGATAAAATTAAAATACAGTAGGCGGGCACGGGCAGCCCTTTCGCGTGTTTACGTACCGCGCGCTGTAGGTAATTATTTCAAGGACAGCACCGAGTTACAATACTGGATAGATAATATTACCGTGACTCCTGCTACATGCAGGAGTTGCAGAAAATAAAATATGTAACAGGTGCCTCTGACTGCATTTATTCCATTATATTTTATTCTACGATATCTTATTGTTTTCTACAGGTGACGCAGTCGGTAGGAATACTTTTTTAAATTTACTATTATTAACGGTTTTTTTTTAGTTTCGTACCATTTTCAAATAGCATAAGTTTTAATCTGAGCTTATAAATATTAATTAAAATAGTACGTTATTAATCATTTCGATTTTGGTATGATTTTGTTCACATTGGTGACACTTTGGCTTTACAAAAAAAAACAAACCTACTCTGTAACAATTCCACGGCTTAAACCAATCGATAGACACCTCATTAAATAAATCCATTAAGCTTTACGATCCTACCCGCGAATCAGGGTATAAAGAATCAGACATATCTATATCCGACCCTGGATATGTAGGTAGATACGTGTCAGAAATATACAACGTTCTTTGCTGTTACGCAGTCGGGTAATAATAGTAATATATTGTTAAAGAATGGATATTCCTTTTAATATATAATTCGTGCGAGCCTATAGTCGACATGAAAACGAGGACCATGTATAATTCATTCATAATTGGTATTTGTATCGATTGACATCGGCCTTGGCATGTCACTACCTCATGTTCAATGGATGAGGTATTTATACAGCAATTATGTTGTAATTAACTCTTTTTTTTTAAATTAAAAGTATGCTGTGGAATTTAAAGTTCAAAGTAATAGTTCTATTGATGCAATTGCAATCACTTCATCATCAAGTTAACATTTTTCTAAAAATTGAGGAGTTTAAATTATACGGAATACCCGATTAAAGTTAAAAATATATTTAGTGTATATCGGCATAGCATGACCATTCCGAGAATTTAGTTCCATTTTGTAAAACAATAAGCACAGATATTTCAACATATTTGGGAGCAAGGTAGTGCCCCCGCCAAGTCGATCAAAAATATACCTAAATAGGTACAGTGTCATTGACAAGCAGTGTACCAATGTTTCCTTTAATAAATCCTACCTACAAAAATAAATAAGATCCTATCAAATTTAAAATATAAAAAAAAACAAGTCTCTCAAGTTGCAACGCAGTTCTTATACCGCAAAAAGTTGTGGGATCTACTTGTTACTTAATTCGCTAACTAACAACATTTTATAGCGACCGTATCAATATCAGACATCTTTATTTCTTACTTGGCAATCGGCCACGACAATGTTTAAGTTTGTATATAGACTCGCTAGTACTATCTTCAATTAGGACTATTGAAAATGGTAGATGAGAGCCCGTAAGCTTATAAAACGACAATGTGCTCACGAATAAGTAACTGCACACTCTTAGGCATCGTCGTATAGTCGCCTGCTTAGCGGTTTTAAATAGGGTTCACTTTGGTGAGTGTGCGAAGGCTCTTTTGGAACTAATTGGACCCTCATCATTCCTTCATAGTACGACGAGACACAGACAGGCCCTTCCACCCTTTGATTGTCGAAATACCAAAGAGTCGGAAGAAACGTTTTGACAGCTCATTTTTCATCATCACTTTCCATCAGGTAAGTTGGAAGACAAATGCTTATTCCATTACCCAATGAAAAAAAATTCTTACGCAATTATGTTGAGGCCGTGCGATGGCCAAGTTATTATCTTTATTAAAGAAATAAAAATGTCTAATATTGAAACGGTTACTATAAAATGTTGATAGTTTATTTATTTATGAGACTTTTAACAGTTACATGTTAGGTACAATTGCTAATATAAAACGTAGTATGTACATCTATTAATTGAACGTGTAACTCACACCAATGTCCGCGTAAAATTATTTTAATATTATGAGTACTAATCGTGTGCACTTTACATTGAACGTATTTTAAATAGTTTAATAAATTATAATAAGAAATATCGATTTAGTAGAATACTAAGACAAATATTTTAAGGTTAAAATCTTTGCTGCAATTTTAAATTTCGAGTGTGATTGTGCAAAAACATCCATATTCGCGAGGTGTGTATGTATTATGCGTTCCCAAAAAATGGAGCAGAGGAGCCCTTACACTGGCATTTATTCTGCACTTAGCAGTGCAGAACAGCCGAGACACGCGCACTTCGTGCTGCAATAAGTTTTACCACATAAAACAACTGAACTTTTTGTGGAAGAAAAGCTGCATTGCGACTTGCGAGACTTAGGTTTTTTATATGTTTACTAGCTTTCACCCGCGTTAGTTAATATAGATTTTGTCATTCACTGTCCCTCGGGCACAGTACTTTTTTTTTAGGAGGAAAGATAAGTACGATTCAAACCGAACGGGCTGCGCCGGAGTGCGTCGAGTCGCGCTTCGGTAGCCGAGCGCAAGTGGGCAGATCCGACCGCCCGCGGCGGTAAGAAGTTCCCGGCAAAAATGAATTTTAAGTAATAAATATAAAATTCAATTTCCATCACCGTACTAAAAACGCGTTCCGATGCGCTCCGGCACGGCCCGTTCGGTGTGAATCGTACTTTACTCAATATCCTTTTCAGTACCCTGGACTACGTGTAAACAAAATTTCGCGTGAAATTGTCACAAACAAACAATCAAAGAAACTTACTTTCGCATTTGAAATATTAGTAAGGAGGTTTTTGATGAGATTTATTATTCCACTCACAGTACCATATGAACTGTAACAGGTGTTGCCAGTAAGGCGTAGCATAAAGCCTGACTTCCCAATGTTTGCTCTGACATCACTTCCGTTACAAACATACCGTAAGTGTTTACATTAAATGTATAATTTTTTTTCATACTTAAGTTTATAGCTAATAATTATATGACGAACCAACCTATCACAAAAAATAAATTAACATTTTCTTTAAATTAATATTATATCAAACGTCGCTCTCTTTGACCATAAATAACAAATCATATCTAATAGTATCAGGATTACGTTAAAACCGTTTTAGTACATTGAGTATAATTCAAGATAGTCATGATGCCTACAAAGTTCACTCGATCTTTACGCGTGCATATCAGTCGTACTGTAGATAAATACACACAGATTCTCAAAACGCTCTTACATTAAAACGTGCACGTAAATAATAAATGTTTAAGGATCTCGTCCATTTTCAGAGGACAAAATTAATTAATTTTATACTCTGTCTCTGAGTGACTAATGGAAAATTAACGCTGAATATCAACAAAGAATGTAATCTGAGATTTCCATTCTAATATCTGAAATGCTTTGCCTCTCGTATACGCCAAATTTGATTTGTTATTATTTTCACGTTTGCTTTAGTTTAGTTTTGCACTATTCACATACTTTTTCTGATATATTCATTGTTTAGTTTTGTATGTATACATGCTATCCCGCTCTTATTTAATGTTTGGTAATGCATTATACATATACAACTGTGTCCCCTCAATATCGTTTTCTTTCTATAATTGGTACGCGGATTGGTACGTCGGATTGGTATATCTGTCGGAGTTAGATGGTGATAGTGAAGTAATGCTTTAATATTTTTATACAAAATAAAAATATTTTTGAAGTGGTTTGAAATACGTTGTCGCGGTGGATTAAAAAAATTACAGACTTATTTTTTCGAAATTCAATTTTATGTTTTACATACTGCTCCTAGTTTTAAAAATAGTTTTGTTTTTATATGTTCAATATGCAGCTTCCAAGTAAGTTTCTGGTCTATCTAGGATAAATCTAATTGTTACTTAATTCGTTAACTAACAACATTTTATAGCGACGGTATATTGATACGATCAGACATCTTTATTTCTTTGATAAATAGAATGACTTGGCAATCGGCCACGGCAATGTTTAAGTTTGCATATAGGCTCGCTAGTACTATCTTCAATTAGGACTACTGAAAATGGTAGATTTCTCGCGCTTCTCTCAAGTAAGTTTCTCGTCTATCTAGGCCGAGATATTTTTCTTGTGTAACACATTCTATTACCTTGTTATCAATCTTACCAGAGGAGAAATTTAAGTTATAGGTACATTTATTTTTCGTGTAATTTTTTTTTGACCGCTTTGTCGAACGCTTTTTTCATGTCAATAAAATATCCTAAGAGCGAAATTTGCTGGTGTATATGAGTTTTGTATTTTTGTTATTACATCTAGCGTTGCGGTAAGAGTGCTAGATTACCCGCCAAAGTACCGTTAGAAACCCGTTTGTTGAAAAAATATATTTCTAGTAAATATGTATGCTTGAATATCTTTGATATAACGGGTATTAATACTGATACCGGTCTGTAGTCCACCAGAACCGACTTAGAACCCGATTTGTAGTTGGGGGTAACTTTTGCTATCTTTAAGGTATAGGGAAATACAACACCTATGTATACCACACAAATATGTATTTATATACTTCGTTAGTCTTCAAAAATTATATTTTTAGGCATCTAATAAGTTTTATATTTATTCCATCAAGACCTAAATTTGTATTAAGCGGAGCATTCTCACACATCAAAGTGTTGCCAGTATTTATATGATATACGTTTGGCTTATGAGTCGCAAAGTCTTTATTGATTTTATTAGTGATTGTGGGTATTCCTGTGACATCTATATATGTATAAATGAATTACTGTTCGTTAGTCTCGCTAAAACTCGAGAACGGCTGGACCGATTTGGCTTATTTTGGTCTTGAATTATTTGTGGAAGTCCAGAGAAGGTTTAAAAGGTGAATAAATATGAAAATGCTCGGTGTTTAATAAATTGTAGGTGATACGAAGCTCACCGGTTCATCTAGTATTGAATAAAAATGTTCTTTTTACCATTCTCGGTACGCCTGTGTAATTCATCTTTTAATGATTATACGTATATATAGTTTGATCAGCGTATATTTTAACGTTCTCAGGAAGTTTTGTTTTGTTGCTAGAAAATACTTTCATAGACTGACTTTTTTCTGGAGTATAATTACCCAATCTTATTACTTCAATTGGCTTAGGTCATGCTTCATACAAAGAAGTATAGTTAGCTTAATTTAATATAGGTATAGTCTCCTTGGTTTGGAATTTTTATCATTTATTTCGTTTATACTCACAAGTACACTATTTTTCTCGCGGTCGCAGCGATCTTTTAGCTCACGGATAAGGTTTTCGTGAGTGAAGGTGGGCGATTTGGGTGTATCAGTTTCGGCTGAGCGAATTGAGCGGATCTGTGATGTCTCTGATTCTATGTTTTTGATCTTATCTTGTTATGTATTGTTATTGGTTTTTATGTTTGTATTTCATCATTTATTTCTTCATATCTTGGTGTGTAATTTTCTGTGGTCGACTTTTTGGTTTTAATATGTATGTGGTTCAATTATTCAGTTTGTGTTCTACCAAAACCCTCGAGTAGTTAATAATCCAACCAAATTTAAAAAATAAATGATTTGCCAAGTCTGACGTCAAAGGTTGTTATTTTATACAAGATCTTTCGAAGCTACAGTTTTGACGTTGAATAAAAAGAAACTGATTGGACTCGAGTCATCTGCTGCACTGGCATGACAAAATGTACATGAACTGAGTGCTCATTTACATTTTGCCTGCTAGCATAATAAGTATCTGCACATAACAGCCTTTCAACGCATTAAAAGTAAGACGGGCATACTTGAAATTTTCTTTATTTAAACCTTGTAGTTCATTAGAATACTATTGGAATCTAAATTAAGTGCCATGATACTTATTACACTTTCGTGTAATTACAGTTCACGTCATTCGAAAACAGCTCATAACATGTTAAGCCAGGGTTAAATTACTAAAATTTCTAAGGCTTTTACGTACTTACTTCATATTTGTTTTCTTAAAAAGTTCTTAACCGCGTAACATTTATTACTAAAGAAATAAATTGTCCGTGATGGAGTTTTTTTATACAACTATAGGCAGGGCAGAAAAACCTATGATATGTTACAGGGTAAAATGATACCGGTTACTGATGATACCGACCACTGGAACACCTCTGAGTTGACAACTTTCTTACCGTTCCCCTCTTCCCGCCATGAAGCTGTAGTACTAATTATTAGGGAAATGAAAAACAGCAGTTCGTTAATGCTACATATACATATACAATCCAATATCCATTTATGCAATATTAAAAAAAATACTGTGAAAATTTCACTATGCCCCTACCGCAAAGGTATTTGCGGTAGGGGCATAGTGAAATTTTTTAATATTTAAGGATTTAAAGGTCGTTATTGAATTTTGTTGAGGAAGATCTTTACATTTTAAATTAATTTTAAAATATAATTCAAATAAAAAAAGTTAAAAATATGATGGAAGAAGTAAGAAACACGCGATAACTTTAAAGTAAAATAAAAAATATGCACACTCACATTTTACATAACCACAAAAAAAGCAAATCATGAACATAAACATTTAAACTAAACAACCCTTATCCGGGTAAATCTTATTCCGTCATAATTCAGTTACAGTTAGGCACAGCAAAAACGTCTCGGCTATCCGGGTGTACACGGATAACACGGATAACCCGTCTCCCGTCTGTAATTAACTTAAGAATTTCCTTGAGGCGCGGATCAAGATTTCACAGGCAGCCGCTACCCTCTTTGAAGAATGACAATGAACTTGTGACATACGGGTGATAAAAATGGATATCATAACTGAAAAATAAATAACATTATAATATGATAATAACAACTGGGGACTCACTGCTGACTTGCTGGAAACATTTATTATGTATACAGAGTCAGAAGTTAGAAGAAACAGGACACGTTCTTCACAGCTAGCAAGGCATTAGGCCGTTTTTAGTAGATGTATTTTAATTTTTAGGGTTCCGTATCTCGAAAGGAAAAAAACGGAACCCTTATAGGATCACTTTGTTGTTCGTCCGTACGAAGGTCTGTCTGTCTGTCAAGACCCTTTTTCTCAGGAACCCGTGGAGGTATCAAGCTGGAATTTATATCAAATACTCAAGTTTACTGTCCCTTAAAGTTGTGAAGAAATCAAACTTCTAAGCCAACGCAATCAAAAGATACAGCCGTTTATGCCGCAAATTTTCACAAATTTGGACACTCGCAAGGGAATCAAAACTTACAGGGTACTTCCCGTGAACTCAGAATCTTTAAATTTGGTACGAAGCAACGTCTTATAGCACAGATAAAGGGAAAATTGCGAAAACCGTAAATTTTTAGTGACATCATATAATAAAAATATTTTACGGAACCCTCGTAGCGCGAGTCCGACTCGCACTTGGCCGGTTTTTTTAACTGCTAATGGTGTATATACCAATATTATTAGTTAAAAAGCTCCTTCTTGAAAATCCTACTTGTCTATTTTTGTTCGTCTCTGGTAAAGATTAGGAATTACAGAAATCACGCTGAAATAATCAATCGTGAATGAGATTAACTACCCATTCTGAATTCAGCCGTAGTTTGCATGAGCCTCCATAAATAACTTAAATATGAAAACACCAATAAAGTATCCAATGAATATTTTAGCTGTTTGTTATTCCAAACGGCCGTGTGTTCCTAAAGGTATACGTTTTTCCTTGGTGTGTTGTTTGAATCTGAAGATTATACCAATTTTATTTATTCTCTTTCTCTTTTACTCCTATATTTCCGAGGTACTGTTTTGATGAATTGAATCTCTGATTCTGTGAAATAATATTTGTAATTGCGAGATTATTTTTGTTTGAATAAATATGCTGATTATATGTTTGCGTTGAGATCTCTGAGTCATCTAAAACATAATAAGATAATATAATTTTAATTTGTGTATAGAAACGTATATTTTATGATAGAACCATTACTGAACCATGCTTAATTAATTATAATTAAATCATAATCGTACTATATTGTGATCGTATTTACATGCTTATGAATGAATTTAGTACTAAATCATAATATATATATAATGTCACAAAATAGGTTACAGTGTTATGTATTTAAGTAAAAAGTAAAAGTGCGTGCGTGCATAAAAGTGCGTGGGTGCTTAAAAGTGCGTGCGTGCTTAAAAGTGCGTGCGTGCTTAAAAGTGCGTAAAAAGTCTGTTTGAAAAATACTGGTATCGTTTTATGCCTCATTGACTAGCGTATATATAGTAAACTTGATGTCAAAGGCATAAAAAGAAAAAGCCTGTACTAGTACACTCACTATTGTGACCATGAATGTGTTGAATTATCTGGCCATCACCATTTTATTACCTGAAAAAAAAAATATAATTATTAAAAATAGAATGGTTTCATTTCAATAAAATACACTAATATCTACCTTCGTTTACAGTGTTAAAAAGATTTTTTGTAATAGGTTACATTAATATTTCAATAACCTGTTACTCACTATTGACAAACATCAAAGAAATGTATGTCAGGACATCATCAATAAATACTCCGATAAATTACAAATTGACGTAAAAACATTAATACCTTCATGTACAAAACCTCCAAAACTGTATGGGTTACCAAAAATACACAAGGAAAATGCTCCCCTACGTCCTATTGTGAGTCAGATCGACACACCAACCTACAGACTGGCTCAGCACGTAGCTAAGGTACTCTCACCACTTAGAGGCAACACAAGAGCGTATGTTAGAGATTCCTACCATTTTGTTAGTGAGATTAAACACCTACATCTCACTAACAAAGAAACAATGGTCAGTTTTGATGTACAGTCATTATTTACATGCCTGTACATGACTGTGTAGAAATAACTAGGAGGAAGTTATTAGAGAACACCATGCCTGAGGAATATGCAGAAATACTCGAACACTGCTTAACAACTGGCTATCTGTTGTGGGACAATAAGTTCTACGAACAAATCAATGGCGTGGCAATGGGCTCCCCTGTATCGCCCGTTGTTGCTGACATCTATATGGAGGCCTTCGAGGCTCGAGCTCTGCAGACTGCCGCCATTACACCTAGATTTTATAAACGGTATGTAGATGATACTTTTACAATATTACCAACAGATAGTGTAAATGCATTCCTAGAACACCTTAATTCCATTAATCACAACATAAAATTTACTATGGAATTAGAGGCAAATAATTCATTAGCCTTCTTAGATGTACTTTTGATCTGAAATCCTAACAATACTTTAAGCCACACTGTGTATAGAAAAAAGACCCATACTGATAGGTACTTAAACGGTGAATCCCACCACCATCCAAAACAGCTAGCTACCGTGGGGATGCCTTTGTTTCAGAGAGCCCGTGGGATCTGTGACAAGAAACACTTGGACGCTGAGCTGGCACATGTCAAGCACGTACTGCAAGACAACAAGCTCCCACTACCGCGCCTACGTCACAGATCCCAAGAAAAGCCAGCCACTGCCGAGCGCCAGCCTGCCATTCTACCGTATGTACGAGGAGTTACTGACAAGATTGGCTACATCTTGAAGCGAGCTTCAATCAATACATACTACAAGCCGCCAACGAAGATAAGTCAATTTTTACCATCTGTCAAGTGCCAAGTACCTCTACAAGATGCAGGAGTCTATAAAATAGACTGTGACTGTGGGCTCTCGTATATTGCACACATTGCTGACATAAAACACCAACGCTCGATGAAGTCTGCTGTGTGTGAACACGTGCAACAAGGGACCAACCATTACCTGCGTTTCGATAAACCACAGGTACTCGCGAAAGAACACTGATTCCTACCAAGGATGCTCCGTGAGGCTATTGAAATTAAAAAACACCCTAATTTTAATAGAGAAGATGGTTGGAACGTACCACCAGCTTGGGATCCGGTTATTCACTTACTCAAACCCAAGAAAATGAGAAGAAAAAGAAAAGAAAACACAGCAAGGCTTCAAGACACTTTGAGCTCATCCTGCGTAAATAGTAACACCAACAGTCAACAAACTTCGGGTACTTTGAGATAACTTTGCACTTCGATACATGAGACGACCACCATCTTAGTCTACCCGTGACCATGGCTGCTGAAAAGCAACTGAAACGTCGGGATCAATGTAAATAGTAAAATAACACCAAATAAATCGCGATAGTATCCGTTAAAAATAGTTTTATTTCAATGTGTAACATTCGCGTAAACTTTCGACAATATCATTAAACCATTTGTCACATAGCATGAGTTCGGTGACACTTGATTTTATCCATTTCACGCACTTTTTTTTGTATAAAATAATAATAATAAAATAAAAAAAATTAAACTGACTTTATAGTTAAAAAATGTGTTTTAATTTTCATTTTAGAACATAATTTTTTTCTTTATTCTACATCAAAACTTCACATAAACTTCAAAGCTCTATATGTATGATATCAAAAATGTATATGACTTGAACCCTGTCTTCGTAGAGATTGAAATAGTAAAATCGTTATCACCGAGTAAATGTTTTATAACATTAATAATCGTTTTCCAAATACTTTGTGTGTAATGTTTGCAATAATAAGAATAGATATAAATAATAATTGAAAATATAATTTTTGAGTATTTTCATCTATGTCAAGTCATATTATAATAATGGCAACACTCTTTAAGCGAGGAGCGTATCGTATATCGTCAAATCACGATAAACACGTCTGAGCGTGTAATGCTTTTTATGCGGTCTCGGTTGTGTAGGCATTTTTCGTGTTTTATGACTTGTGTGTATTTTTTTTCGGTGACTTGTGGTAACATGTCAAAACAAAAACAAAAAGATTGTTCTGGGTAGTCAAGTCTACTATTGTGGCACTACTTTGAGCGGGAATAAGATAATAGTAAAGCGCTATTGCCTCTTTCCAATATTTTGGACTAATACTGTTTCTGGAATAGCTTCGGACAAATATGTTGGTTCTTTCACTGAAGATCTATCTGTCTTTCACCTATCGATCCCAAATCTGTTTTATTTATGTGCCTTAAATTGAAAAAAAATTCATTACGTTAAATATATATCGCTTAGATTACTCAATCGATATTTTTTGGTCCATTTATTTTCACTTCATTTATATTAACATCAAATACAAAACGTCACGGAACACTTACTTTTTATTATGGATTTTTTTCATTTCCTTTCTAAGAAAACCCAATAAAACTAACTTCGAAAACTACTTTTATGAAAAACGGAGGTAAAAATATCTGGAAATTCAAACGATCATAACTTGTAAACAGATAGTTTTTTTAAAAAAGTCTTTTTGTAACTGCATGCTGGTCATGGCATTTACGCGATTTAAGTAAATGTTCCCTATCATATACACTCTGTACATGGATCCGACTTAATTAAGTAGCATATTAAGTATTGAGGACTTGATGCAAAAGATTTACATAAATGTTAATGATAAAATTTTAAAGCAATTAACAGACAACGTTCCAACAATTATTATAATAACAATTTATGATTATATTCCATTTTTCTCAGCATGCTTCCATATGATACCTCCTAAGGTTATATATTAAACTAGCGGACCCGACGTTGTACTGCCGGAACGAAAAAAAATAAAATAAAAAATCATTAAAATTGGTCCAGCTGTTTAGGAGGAGTTCAGTGACATAGACACGCATAGAAGAAATATATATATAAACATAGCGAACCCGATAGACGTTGTCCTGCCTTAACGTTAAAAATATTATTCCTGGAACCCTATCGCAGCGCCATCTAGCGGGTTCAATTATAAATCTAAACCATTATCGCATCCACCACGACACACAAAAATTTCATTAAAATCGGTCCAGCCGTTTAAGAGGGGTTCAGTGACATACACACGCACAGAAGAAATATATATATAAAGATAAGTAGATTTTTTTTTTACCAACCAACTTTTATTGTTCTGATGTCTTTCTGATCAAGTATTATAGGTTCTTAGAAGCTGTATTAGGGTTTTGGAGGACTCTTAAATATAACACTTGTTGCCAAATTCTGAAAAGGTTATTGTTGAAGATTAGATTTTTAAGGATTGATATTTTCTACGGCATTATGGTATTTTATAAGCGATGGTTAGTTATTTTATAGAATTAAATTTTGAGACAAGCAAACGGTTCACTACTACTATAAATGCTCGCATGACTCATGATTCATACGACTGTTTTCTACCCTGCCTCAAAACCAACAGAAATACAGCACTTCTCTTGTTACGGTTATTAATGTGACAATGACAATGAAATTCAAAAGTTATTTTGATAATGTGTTTATTTTGAGCCCTTATAAGATTTTATAGGCATTCAGGGAGGCAGCAAAAAGAGATATAGTAATAATAATATCTAGAAAGTTCTAAATAATCATCTAGAACTTTCTTGATAATCCGACTGTGCAGACCTTGAAATTACGCACTTTTGGTTTCTATCCATTCGCTATCCACCTATCAACATGTACAAAGCTCCATTTGCATGCAATGCTCCACGAAAGCTCTGCAGTTTTAGATATTTTGGTCGCATGGAATGTTATTTCTGTAATTCGATGTAAGAATATATAGGTATATTAAGGCAGTATTGGATGCAATGTCTGTAATTTATATGTTTTCAGTTTTACTAGGGCAACATTGGAATGTTATATTTATTACTTCATTTATAAATCTAGATTAAATTACAACTAGATAGTTGTAAATAAGGTTTAATGGAAAGCTGTCTGATAAATGACGATACATTCCCAGTTCTCATCTTAGATTATTTGTAGGATCATAAATTGAACTTTAAGGGTTTAAATGGCTATTTATTACGTCTATAAATAAATCTGATAGTTTTGGCCGAAGTGCTAGCCGTAAGGTTTTGGTTTTTCATTAAGTTTTACAATTTTAAAGTACTGTACTTAGGTAATATCATTGTATTAATACGCGAAAAGAATTCTTTGTACCTTTTCTTAAGAAAATATAGTGAACATAGTAACGTGAATTTTGGAATATTTACAGTTTATATATAGAAGAAGTGCAGAAAGCTAAAATTTTTAAACAATAGATATGTCTTACAACTTTAAAAATTACGTGAAAACGGCTTAATGAAAATTAGATTACACGTATATATTAGTCCAGTATATACTATGTGATTACCTGTCATGGTAAGTAAGTCTATACAATGACAGCTCAAGTTATACTGGTCAATGAAAAAACCATGGTCGTAATTCGATCACCACTGGATCTCTAGTTTATTGGAAATATCCAACAGAAATTTACTAAAGGACATACGTCACACAGAATATGATAGAAAACAAATGTTTAATGTAAAAGTTATTTTGAGGATTACTACTTATAGGAACGGAAACAGAACGGAGTGGAATGGGCAAATGGAAAGTTAAATATTATAAATGTCTTTTGCACTATAATCAAATTATCGATAGAGAGCCGTTTCACCTACCTACAAACCTTGACATACAACAATTATCCTTCAGGTCACAATCGAATAAAACAATAATATAAAGTATCGAACAATAAAGCGGAATGGAGACCGATATTATAAGGCTGTAATGTTTTATATACCGCACTAGACCGTAATTTAATTTTATTGAGAAGGTTTGTTGATATTACTGGCTGCATCTGTGTCAGGATGTCGTTCCGTTTTATTTAAACTGATCCTTCTCGTTTTCTGAAAAAGGGATATTGATTCAGGTCTGTAATTGATTATATTGATTTTAATTTTTGGGGAATAGATATAGTATATTAGAGACAAGAGTTCTATTCTAAACGAGACGAGAACTAAACTCATATGCACTCCGCCGTTGGGACAAATGAAACTTGCCTTTTTCTAACCTATGCATGCACTCAAATAGTCTCATCATCATGTCTAAAAATATATATCAAGCAAACATGGTAAAAAGTCAAGAAAGCTTATCAGTATTTATAAATAAATTAAAAAAAGCTTTAAATAGATAAGTGCTACTATACCATAACCGAATTTTTGAATGATCCTCAATTAAAGACTGTATATATGTGACTGGGGTGTTGGTCTAGTGGTTAGTGACTCTGACCGCTATGCTTACAGGTCGTGGGTTCGATTCCCACCTGAGTCTGAGTGTTCTTTGTGTCCGTTGTTTCTATGTTTGTAAAGTCCCCCGCGACACAGGAGTAATTCCTAAGGCGAAGTTGCCTATCAAAAAAACAAAAAATCTACTAGTGTGTATATATGTATTGTTAGGACTGACTGCATATGTTTAATTTTTTTTTTATTTACTATTTATCCAATAAAAAATTAAAATATCTCCAATATAGTACTTCACACCAAAACCACCCATGATTAATTCATCTATTTATTGTCGATTTGTCCATCCAAAGGTTGCCAGGAAAAAATGCTTTCAGCAATAAGGCCACCCTTTGTATACATTCACCTGATGTATTTCTTTTAAAAACATTTTTGTTGGTGTAGAATAAAGTTTATTTCTAAACCCTACCACCTAAGAAAACATTGTGAAACGCAATAAAATATTTGAGTATTGACACAGTTGGTATACCTATAAAAGAGTCGGGATAGTCCTCGCGTCACCATTTCGGGTATGTATAGAGTCCGTTAGTGGCAAGCAGTATGTTCGTGGAAACCAGGTCAATATGCGCTTTCCAATGCCTGAGGTATATATATATTTATATTTTATGGTACAGGGGGCAAACGAGCAGACGGGTCACATGATGGTAAATGACTACCGCCGCCCATGGGCACCTGCAACTCGAGAGTCACAAGTGCGTTGCCGCCCTTTAAGGTGAGAGTAGGAGAAGAGGGGGAAGGGCTGAAGAGTGGGAAGAGGGGAGAGGGGAAGGACGGGAATAGCGGAGAGGAAGGGTTAGGGCCTCCGGTAACCTCACTCACGCGGCGAAATGCAATGCAAGCATTGCTTCACTATTTCACTTCACTTCACTTCACACATTGCTTTCTAGGAAAACGAGGTGGAGTAATCTCACGCATTCTAGCACCAATGAACTGAATGGTAGACTTTAACGACAAATTACAGTTCATTAGTTCCCTCCTTAGACTGGCCTGTTGCTATAATGGGTAGTGACCCTGACTACTAAGCCAGAGGTCGTGGGTTCGATTCCCACCCAGGAGAAATAATTGTGTGATGAGCATGATCATTTTTCATGTGTCTGGGTATTTATCTATAATATGTATGTATTTAGAAATATATAAGTATGTTTATCAGCAATCTGGTTGTCATAGTACAGGTTCTGCCTAGTTTCGGATTAGACGGCCGTGTGTGAGAGGTGTCAAGTTATTATTATTATTTATTTATAGTGCCTAAGATTGTCTATATATCTCTAAGGCTTTTGATCGTTCTAACCATCGTTATCCAACAATGCATGGCTTAGCTTATGGGATATTTCGATTACGAATCTACTATACATACACGCAATCTATTGTACATAGGTAAGTACTTTTTATTTACCATAATATTACAAAAATGGTCATATGGATGTATTGTCGCCACATCCACACCACTCTTATTTATTTTATTAAAAAAGGGGCAAACTATAACGGATAATAATAATAAGTTAATAGACATTATTTTGACTGGTTATACCGGTAACGCAATGCTATTGGTCGATTGATAAATATTAATGAATAGTGAAGTTATAAAAGTGTAGGAATGTATCATAAGCGGAGAACTATCACTTGAGCGCGGAGAGAGGTACGAACAACTTGGTAGTTACAGCTGTAACAGTTAAAAGTTAGTGATTTTCATAGTTTATATCAGTGGTTGTGAGACTGTTTCCTACAGATGGCCTGGTGATCTGTTATACAGGTTTTAACTACAACAGACACCAGTCTTTTTAACTTGTATACCTACTTTATGACTCTGTGAGGCGTCTCTATTTCGCCGCGAATAATAATGACTATGCTTCATTGCGGTACTCTAATTTAAACTTTATATATTATTAATTCAGTGATTAAACTTCAAAATTCGCTAACAAAAGCCTATAAAAGTTAACCCTAATAAAACGAAGCGAACATTTTAGTAGCAATTAATATTCGTAAGAAATACAACAATCACTAAAAAATTAATTCTAAATTTTCTCAGTGTACAAAATTAAATTTACTCTAAAAATATTATCATTATAATTGGATGTAAATTAAGAATAAATTATTTAAATCACAGTACCGCAAAGTACGTTGAATAATTAAGTCTGTGGACCAGTCAGTGTGACAATGGTAGCTTGAGTATCGCTTGAGAGCGCTCGGGACACAAAGCTTTACACTTGTCTTGTCGCCGCGGTACTATATATGTATGCATATAGTGGAACTAAGGTTATTTCATGATGTTTTAATACGCCTATTTGTTTAGAATAGAATAGAAATAAACTTTATTGTACAGCAACAAATACATTCTTACACGAATACATCAGGTGAGTATGAACAAAGAGCGGCATTATAGCTGAAAACCATTTTTTTACTGGCAACTTTTCGATAGACAAATATGCTGATGTAGGAGATATTTTGATTTTGTTAAAAGAATCATAACGTATTTGTATAGCAGGGATGTTGCGAATATTCGCATCAGCATTTGCAATTGCGGAGCTTCCGCAACGATTTGGATATCTGCATCCGCAACAATCAATGCAGATGTTTATGCAGATGTAGTGCAAGTCGCGACAACAAAGAAAGTAGGTAGGGCCGGAGACTGGCGTGTGCCGTAAACACGGGCTGATTGGCCATTAGGAGCGTAGATTGAGATGACAAGATCTGACGCATTTATTACTGTATAACAGGAATGTTGCAGATATTCGCATCCGCGTGCGAAACTTCCGCAACGATTTCGACATCATCTTTTATTTTTGTACCTTTATTTATAAACGTTTTCTGTTTAGGCGCAACACGATCTCATAAAAAAAACTCTAAATTAAACTTGTTAGAGATTTTAACATCTACGCCGACGTCAAAAATTTGTGGACCCGGATGCGAACCTTAAAACTCCGCATCTGCATCCACAACGGATGTGAAAAATTCCTATTATATAGCATGCAGAATTTGAAACGTTTGATGTAAACAAAAATATATATTCATGTAATATATATTTGATGATTCTTTAAAATAAATAAATACACAAGTAAAAATTAAGCAAATGCAAAATTATTAATCACGCTATTATTCGAAAGTGTTTAGAAACAAAAAGCCCCCTTTTATATAAATATAATAATTTATAATTATGTACTTATACGGGAATTAACGCGATCACGAAAAGGTATTACATACCTCTGAATTGCCTGACGTTTCGACCAGGTTACACTGGCCATGGTCACAGGCTGACTGGCTCAGCGGTGCATGTATGTAATACTTTTTCGTGATCGCGTTAATTCCCGTATAAGTACATAATTATATCATGGAACGCGAAAGTTTAAAAGTTAGTATATAATTATTTATCATTGTTGTATCGTAATCAACAACTTCTTCATAAACTTTAAGTTTACTTAAAGTTCTAAGTAGATATCATTGTAATATATAAATACTTTAAATTTATTTTGAACTTTTGACGTCATACCAATGAAAGTTAATATTTAAGTAGGTGAGTACAACTATATTTCATTTTAATTTACTTTGTAAAACTTTGTAGTTTTGAATAACAAATTTAGTTTAGGTAAACTAAAACTTCAATATACGTAATAATAAAGTTATAACCAAGAAAATCTTATAATTATTGTTCTAACTCTCATAATTATTATTGATTGTATTGCCGAACAGAAGTTATGCAATGACGATTGCAAAATATAAAACTCTTATAATGATGAATCTTATAAAATTAAATTATGGTATTCTGAAGCTAAATGCAGAAGTTTTCTGTATCTGATATCTCAACGGCATGACCAATTGTTTTATTCTCTGTAAAATAGACTAAGTATACTCTCGTTTACTTTCTTTTTGACAGTTCGATAAGTAACCAAATAGTGATGAAGTAACACGTTGCCGATTCGATTAAAAATAACAATCAATTTTATTAAAGATCAAGTTTTAATTGTAAAAGTGTATTCATTCCTATATACCTGAAATGGATGACTAGTATGTAATTTTTTTTTAGTATGTAATGTCGAATTTACGACTGTTTTTTGCTAGTTAAAAAAAAAAACAAAATTAAAAACATTAAGCATCGGTCTCATGCCATTTTTTACATTGAGCGATCGCATTTGGCTTCCTCCATTGTAATACCTATTAATACCTATTAAAATAAACCCGTTAAAAGTGGAGTATTCATCGTGAAAATATACCTTATAAATTTTTAACGCTAATTTAATAACCTATTTAGAAAATTAATAAATTACCCTATTACCTTTCTCTCTCTTTTTCGTTAGTTGATGCTTTATAAAACTGTACCAGCTCATCATTTCTTATTAAATAGGACCTTTTCTGCTTGATCTACTACTTACTAAATATGATTGGATCTTTTCTGCTTAACAGGATCCTTGATCTCGCTATATTAAACCTATTTTTACGTTTTTTTCTCACAGGTTCTACCTCACCCAGGACAAATAACTGTGTGATAAGCACGATCATTTGTTCTGTATCTGAGTGTATTTTTTCTATAAAACATATTTATGTATGGATTTAGTAGTATAAAGTATGTTTATCAGTAGTCTAGTTACCATAGTACAGGCTCTGCCTAGTTTAGGATAAGATGGTCGTTTGTGAGGTGTCTCAAGTTATTTTTATAATTATTTTATTCTGAACCAGACATTAGTTATACTAAGTGTAAGTGATAATTATGACTTGCATACGTGTCACTTCTCCGTGACCTACATAGTTAAATGCATTCGGAGAATACATCTGGTAGAACCTTGTACTGTATTCCTGTACTAAAACAAGCAGAAATCCCTTTAAAATTCTATAAGATGCTCTGAATTGTCAAGTAGAACATTATCACAAGACAAGATCCACGTAATGATGAACTGTGCTTTTACACACCAGTAGTTACACCAATGGTGTGATGTGCAAACCACCAACTATACCATCCCGTGGAGGTCTAGCGTTCTTTTTCACCAACAAAAAAAAAAACAAATGCCATGCTAGGAGTGCTAGTCTGGTGGCTCCAAATAGAGTATAGATTTGACAAACTGAAGGAATGTAGAACCCCTTGAATTTTTGACCGTGTCTGGCGGTGATAAATTGATCGACAGCAATCACGGTGTGGACCTAATAATCCAGTGTCGTAGGCAAAAGCTAAGAAATACTAAAGAACATTGATTAATATGGAACCTCTACCTGCAGTTATTTTTCCTTACCTCTATCCTTAAGTATATACTTACTCGAACAAAAACACACTTTCTTTTACAAACACGTTTGATATATTCGAGCTTTTGTAGGCTCTTGGCGTAACAAACAAAAAGGGAAAGTTTTCCGATCCAATACATAATCCACTTGTCTGACAAATGTAGGGTTGAATTCATGTTATCGCCGTCTTCCGTATATGTAGAATACTTATATGGTATATCGTAACACATCCTTGACAGCCCTGATTGAGCGTCAGCTAATATATGCATTATATGTACGTTAGTGTTTTATTAAAATTTCTGTGTATTAATTGAGACGCTACAGGATGATGTGATATTAAATTTGGGCAAAAACCAATTAATTTTGTTCGCAGAAAATGAGCTTGCTTACCCGTTTGATTTTGTTTTGCTATTTTATCTCTAAGTTTAGCCTGAGTTTGAAATCCTCTCAGAACATACTTTTAGAAAATTCTGTTATATAGGAGTACCTACTAGTATTACTGTACATAAAAATGTTTCATAGAAATTAATATAAAAGTTATACTTACCAATAAATGTAGATTGATATGATCTTTCCCCTATGCGATTAAATTAATATCTTAAGGGTTTCGCTGTTTGGCATTTTTCATTACAATATTTATAAGATAATTATTTCACTGTTTGAGATAGTATGTCTAAAGTTTAGCTATGACACCGGTTGTCTTATGCCGAAATTTCGTTGAATTTTCAGTGAAAATTTTACCGTCCGTAAGCAAAACGAATCGTTTCATGTTTATTGAAACGCGGCATTAATAAGTATAGCTCCGTAATAAATAGTAAAATCAAATAGTGACTTAAAAGATAAAACTTAACAAACGAGTTTATACTATACTACATTAATAAAAAGAGCATAAACTCCTGTAACATTCATTACAATATTTGAGATTTTAAAAACCTTTGCTTTGAATTGATGCAATCAGATGTTTTTATTGACATTCCTCAAACAAAGCGTGTATAAGACGTGTGTATGTATCCAGCACTGTACGTAAATGAAGTTCTGCCTGCTTGTTACGGAATCTATTTTTACACGCTTTATCTTAGCTTCACTTGCATGTTTGTAACCGACTCCTTTGGGCGCGATTTTGACCCACTTTAAACGGCCAGATTTCATTCAAATTTTGCACACCTGTCAAAAACCGATGACAATGCAATAATTCGATTACATTTTTTATTTTTTTTGGTGTGTTTTTTAGTTTTTTATATATCATAACGTCAGGAGCAGTACATTCTAACCCGTAATGATGATATTCTACGCGTCGACCATTATACTCTTAAAAGTAATCAAATATAATAATTACAATTACACATTAATTTAATCTGTGGCTAAACTCGTGATTAGCGAAACACAGTAAAGCGTGAGAACGTGGTTTACCATACAGTGTTGCCAACTTTTGCCTCTAATTTGTATGAAATAGTTTTCCGATCAAGTGACAAGGGGGTTTTTAATGAGTGATAATGCTTAGGAGTTTGTTAGGGTTTGGAATAACATATGAATGAAAATGACAATATTTATGTGAAGACAAGTATTTTTTTATTTTTCATACTAACAGTGAATCTTCCACTTCACAAACGCCGAGAGACCCTGAGATTGGTCAGATAATAATATTTAAAATATTTTTTTTGCGTGATTTTTCTAACATTTCGAAAAGGAAATTCTAAGACAGTTTGTAAAACCGCTGAACGTAAGATACCGTAATAGGGTTCTTTTCAAATAAGCTACCGATTTTACGGTAATCTGTAGATCAAGATTTGTTACAATATTACGTAATGTTGGAAAGTTTTTCAGAACCTTTATCTGCTTTTACCAAAATAAAATATATTTTATTAATCTCCTTTATTTATTATAAGCTACCAATTATAGCTTAATTAACTTTACCGTTTTGCTGTGTTGCTACCCCAATCCAACCCATCGCCATTACGAGCGGTTATTAAACGCGAAGAGCCCTTACGAATATTTCATTTGGAAGGTGAAAGAAAATTATTCAATAGTCGAGTGTGCTATCGAAATGCTTCTGAATTAAGCAGCAATTCATTTTCTCTATGCTTTAGTCAAACACTGACTATATATTATTGAGTAACAGGTTGCTTTTCAGTGAATCTTTTCATTAAAGTGTTGTGAGACAAATAGAAGACAAGGCTTTCGGTTCACTTTTCCATTTAAAAGGAAAAGGACGTAGTGAAAAGGCACGACTATTCAAAGAACAATGTAGTTGTTAATTAAATTCAATGGTGCCTAGAAATGTCATAATTAAATGAATAAGTAAAAACAGCTTGTTAAGAATTTTTTCAACTGAATTTAAAAAAAAGTATGGAACATTTGAATACAGAATTTAATAATATGATTATATTATGTATGATGTACTAATATTAATGCAATTTTAAAGGATAAATTAACTGGCCAAGTGCGAGTTGAGCACACGTAGAGAGGATTACCATAATTAATCCCAAGAAAAAACTTAATTTTGTAGTTGACTAGCATGTTCTTCCAAACAATCCAACTGCAAATGTAAGTTTGTACGCATCATAGTGCAAGATAAGGTGTAAGCAAGGAAGCAAACTGCTAAGGTACTTCCATCTTACAGAAAACCGGAGGTCAGAAAAAGAGTGGTCAACTTATGAGAATTTATACCGGTACAAAAATAGCCATAATTAGAGGTAGCAAGATGAGATGTTACAAAGAAGTTTTTATGTGCCTTGTAAGGCGAAGAAAGCTTTGTGCATTTCATAAGTAGCTACTTCAGAGCTTCCTGGGACCTTTTTTTAAATATTATAACGTTTTTAAAATGCACAGTTTTTATTGTACAAATATACCTAATAATTAATCTGTTTATAACGAATTATTTCATTCGGTTCTTTATTTTTTTATATTACGTAGCATGCGGCATTTTACTATAACACGGTGTATAGTAATAAATGGATAATGCTATACTAACTGTTAACGCCATTCAACATTGTAGTTATCGTTGTTTTTAGTGAATGGCGCTTTTTCCAGCGAGTCGGACCTGGTCTATGCGAGTCGGTTCTAAGGGCGCTGCGATGAGTGCGCAAAAAATCTGAAGCTGGCGATTGCTGCGTTGTATTGGGCTGTTAAATAAATTGGAGAGATAGCAAAAGTTTGCTATTTTGAGCCTTTTGCCCGCGGCTTCGCTTGCGTTAAAGTTCGTTCTATCCTTCGGGATTAGGGGTTGCTTATGTCCTTTTCTGCACTCTTAACAACGTATCCAAGTACAATTTAATTTCAATAACAAACTCACATTCGAATTTATAATATTAGTTAGGATTAGGATATAATGACCTATGTTTTGACGTTCTGGTTTGAAAGCTTGTTTGGAGTTTATGGTTACTGCCCTACTCTTTTAAGGTTCTTCTAAGGTAGCATGATGTTATAGCCTACAGTCTGCCTGAATTAACGGGCTATCTAAGATAATGAGATCTTTTTAAATCGGAGATGGTACGAATGTGCTCTCTGAGCTTAGTGCTCTCAAAGAAACACGCAACTCTACAGTTTTATACCAATAAGCATAGATAGTAGCTCTTTTGAGCGGGGGAGGTGTTGGTACAAGTTCAATTGTGCATGAATCGATTTTAAGTCAAATGCTATCGCGTGTTGTTGTCGGGTAACATGAATCCGAACCGTTAATCACTGACACGAACACTAGTTAGAATCTACTATTTTTATACAACGATTAGCTACCAAGGCTACCTCGACGCAGACCACACGTCAGTCACAAGTGGATTCTACAATTTTATTTGAGAGTTATTCTTGCTACAGTTGATGAATGTATTTGATATTAAATTTGTGTTAGATACTGAAGAAAGAGTTCCTGTTTCCAAAAGAAATTGTGAAAACTTGTGGTTTGAAAATACTGTATTATCATTAAATGATACAAAGATAAAAAAGAGACACACAATTTAAAATAAGTACAGACACATTTTTTATTTAAAAGTTAGTAAACAAATAGACACTTGGCAGTGTAAAATCTTATATCATAACCAGCCTGACATCATAATGTAATGTATATTTTATCTAACTTGGTTATTTAGCCCTACAGGAAATTCAAAAAGTTTTCATGAATGCTGCAAAACTTTTCAATATTATAAAATTTTGATAAAATGAGTAGATGAAAGTAAAATTCCTTTAGACCTTTTTCAAATACGTTTTTGATATCTAAACGTTTAAGTTCAGTTTTCTTTATATAAATGCAACAACAGTTTCTAAATGTTGCTATGATAGATAGTTATCACTTACACTAAACGTAAAAATTAACAATACCGCACAAATACATTCTTGTTCACATTCAAATACTCGAAGGTATTATGGATCAAGACCGTTACATTTAATGCTTTCGTTTCATTAGTTTTAATACTTTGTCTGATAAGTAGTTTATAAATACTAGCTATTTAGATGGTGCTACCCCAATACGTTCTTACCGCTAAGTGGTGTGCAAACTCCTTGATTGGCTGTCAGTAATTATTACCGACCACAGACACCAATAAGCGAGAGTTAGCAATTCCCTATGATATATGTCGTGTATAAATTTACTTACATAAAGTTAGCTAATAAACTGGTTAATAATAATTATATTTATCTTCGGTAAATATTTTCCTTTTACGGCACACTGTTATAAAAAATAAAAACATTAAAACTAGCGAACGCTGCCTACTCATGCATATAAATTTTATTACTGCCATGCCTGTCCTTTGTATGAAAATTCAGTCTCATCCCCTGGAGGTCGAGTGTGAACTATGTTTAAGGGTTGAGAGGAAACAAATAAACAAATATCTTTTAGGGGTTGAGGAGACGAGGGTGGACTAAATGATTCTATATAGCACACATACTCAGCGGCGTCTTTTAATTGAGTGGTGTTTGAGTCAATACCCATTTCCTTCTCAGTGATTCGTGACCAGCGACGCATATATTATCTTTGAATCCCTATCGCCTTACATAAAATAAACTGAGTTTTCTAGAGCCGTTTGATTTCTACTGCGAATTAGGTTATTGAAACGTTAAAAATGGCTTCCGTACAAGTGCGTACCAAATAGTCTTTTTTGCACGTTTCGGCTTTTCATTCACTCAATAGTAAATTTTTGTATATATCAGAGTGTTACACGGCTTGATCTTATAGTCTAATAATAAAATAGAATAGACTTAGATATGTGAAGTTCTTTACTTAATTTACCCAGAAGGAAGGATCATCGTTTCTAATAACCAAGTAACCCCAAATTAGTTGAAAAACAATGTAATTTTTTATTTCACTTGTTTTCTTTTTTATTTGAAATTTATCTGTCAATTATGGGATTCTAAAGAAGCCACTTGATTGACAAAAGGGTTTCTTTGGAACACATTGTTCTGTCTTGATTTTAAAATCTCCATTTGAACTTTTTGGACCGGAAGAAAATAATTCAAAGCAAAATTTTCAATCAAAAGCCGGAAAAAGTATGGGACGAAAGAAATATTATAGAAATAGAATAAATCACGAATTTCAAAACCTCCCTTTTTTACGTTGTCCGCTTTACGTTAAATGCCACATATACTAAAAAAATATATAAGATTTCAGAAAATGTAATAAAAAAAATCTATTTGACTTATTTATGTAAATTTGGACTTGCCCGAGTTGAATTTGAATTCATCAGCTTATGTATTCAGTCGACATTTAGCCAAAACTGAATTTAAGGGATTTGGTTGAATTTTTATCGTTGTAATAAAAATTTTACTTGCCAACTCAAATTAGCACAAAAATACAAAAATTGTTTTCCATGAATAACCCTTAAATTTGGTTAAAGGTTGGTCATGGAATTATTTTTTCATTTTTTGTTTTATAAATTCGGAAGTGAAATATATATGGAAATTGAATAAAAATACAAAAGTACTTACACCTCGCAGATGAAATCCGACAAATGGGGCATCAACACACGGTGAAAATTATACCAATTATTATTTCATCTACAGGCCTTATCCGAAAATCATTACATACTCCGCTCACGGCAATAGGAATACATAAAAATTCATAAATTTCATTGCAGAGACCTGTTGTGATCGACGCTTGTTCAGTAGTCCGACGATTCCTCACATGCACCACACAGACACATACATTAATTATTATTGGACCAACCCATCTTTATTTCAAGTCAAAGTCCATATTTATAATGTTTACATGAAAGACTATCGAATCTGAGCACGAACATATGCCTTTAGGATATTAGAATCCTGCTTTTCTGCAATGACCTTCAGGATGCTAAGAGTGCTGCTTCGTACCCTGCTCACCTTTGACGTCAGCCTCTTGCGTATGATGGCATGAAAACCGTCAATTCTTGGTTCAGAAAACATACCAGAGGCACTACGAAATCGAATCAACCCCAGCAACATCCTGAATCCATTGTTATATGTTGTTATATGTAATGCCCCAGGTACTTGAACTGTTGTACCCGTTTAAGCTCGAAACCCCGATACGGTCCCCTGAAGACCATGTACTCGCTTTTCATGCAGTTATACATGAGGTCATGCGTGTGATTATATGTTTGACAAATAGCCAACAGTCTTCTCATTGCGCATGCAGTTGGAGTCAGCAGCACCATATCGTCCGCATAACGAAAGTTATTCATACAAATATTATCAATTGAGCAACCAACTCGTGTGCTGCTGAGTTCGGTTACAGGTTAAATAGCTTACGAGAACTTAACCCCCCTTGTCTCACTTCGCACTCCAACCTGTATGCTGGCTACATACTTATCCATAGACTTGTGTCCTTTACATAATGGTGGATACAGGTTAGAGGTAAATTAAGGCAAGCTTCTAGCTTTCAAAGTTCAAAAAATATATAAATTAGCGGACTCTATATTCCAAAACTATTATTCATACTTTGCTTTTGGGAATAAGTATTAGGATGTAGAATAAATTTAGAAATATTTAGATTGGAAGAAAACAAAAGGAATAAAAATAATTCTTTAAAAGCATTGAGATATCATGTTGCTCGTTATTCTTGAATAAATAAGGGTACCGTTGGAGTCGACGATTGGCAACTTTCATAGTCCTTGCCCTGCACGGAACGTTTTTGATTCGATCAAGAAGCTTGGAAAGTGCGTGTCTTATGAACTCACTGAAAAACAAAACAATATCGCGTCGTAGTTGTCTTAACTGTTTGAATAGTAATACAAATGTAGGGCTTGTGAATAATGGTTATTAGTAATGAAAAGGTGAGTGGGACATAATGGAGGTAGTCAACATTTGTTTCAAATGAATGATTGAAAAGAAAGTTCTTGTGATTGAATTGTGCTTATGTGGCTGCATAGTTTATTACAGCTTCTTGGCACCTGGCTTAACAATTACTGCAAAGGTGTACTGTGAATAGTTGTAAAAATTATGAATATGCTCACTCTCAAGCAAGCTAATCTTTTCAATTGCTGTGGTCGCGACAGCGCTAGTCCACACACCGCACAAAAAATGTCTCAAAACTATTGACTAAACTCTTCATTAGATTCAGAATTAAGGTAACTTTTACAGGTACAGTTCTCAAATTCAAGTTGTGAAATGGCAATTACAAGTTCAGGCATCAAATAACTTTAAAAAAAAAGCAAATACTCGACTGCGTAAAAACTAATTAAAAAATACGTGCAAACATTAACGACGTGGGGTACACTAAATGTTTTGCGTAAGTCATTAATAAAACAATTCACACTTAAAGTAATATATTTACTGCTTTACGAAGTATTCTCCATTACATTTTAAATACTTTTTCATTCAGTCAAACTATTTTTGAAAACATGAGGACCATTGGTCTAAGGGCATGTTTTCCACGTGCTGGTTGAAAGCTATCACGGCCTCTTCCAACCTCGTAAATATCATACCTCTCATCAAATCTTTAACTTTTGGGAAAATGAAGTAATCGCGTGGTGCCAGGTGTGGACTGTGTGTGGGACGGGTCACTAGCTCAAATTTTTTAGAAGCCAAAAATGACTTTGTCTTGTTCGCGGTGAGCGCCGAAGCATTGTCATGGTGCAAGAGGATGCGACTTCTTGGTCGTTTTTCAACAAATTTTTTTTACCACTCAGCATTAACTGTCTTTTGTTCTTCAAGTGGGATCGTGACCCGTCTGGGAGAAAAAAAACAAAATAATTTATTGCCTACGTTGATCGCCTGCCTCAATTTTGTTGGTTTGCTGTCACCTTTGAACACCTGAACAACAGAAGACTGTTGCTTTCTTTCCAGCATGTAACAATATATCCATGTTTCATGTTCTATTATATTATCATACACAGCATAACAACATTTTTTTACACCAATCAACACGAGTCCGTTTTTGTTCTGGGGTGAGTTCATGAGGAATCCAGCGGCAAAAAAAAATTCTAACTTTTAAATGTTGAGATTTTTTGAATTTGGCTCATACCAAATCCCAAATATCCTCGAATCTCCTCATAGGTGATACGCCGGTTTTCTTCAATTAGTTGCCTGACAGTAGCCACATTTTTCTCAGTGATCGCAGTAACTTCACGAATTTCATCATGGAGAGAAACACGGAAACGATTAAATTCTGCGTACCAACGCCTTATGTGCTCAAATGAGGTACTTCCTTCCCAAAAGCATTTTGAAGACGAGCAGTGCAGTCTTGGGGAGTCAGTGAACTTTTAAAATAATAAAAAATCGTCGCACTAAAATATTTTCGCGTTAATTCAATTTTTTGCTACGGACGACGAACTTCAACTTGTGATAAAAACAATTGACTCACGATTTCTGGCCATTTTTTTTTAAATCAATGTTTGAGTTTCTTTTGTTTAAAAAAAAATAACATTCGAAATTCAAACATTTATGAGTGGGTAGGAGCGTAGAACGTTCAGAGTACTCTCTATATAAAAAATGAAATAGAATAAAAATAGATAAATAGAACAAAAACTAAAAAGAAAGAAACAAGCCCTGTAGTTTAGAGTTCTTCTAAGTAATACTGAATAACTAAACCACTGAAATAGTTTTATAATCGATACACACATAAAACAAATCATAAATTCTAATGCAAAACAAAACAACTTACACTCGGAGCCCCTTGGGAAAATTTGTAACATTGGTAAACAAGAGACCCGGGTATACCGTAAGAAGGATGCCTCCTGGAACCCCTGCAGACCTTGGCTACCACTTGATCAGCAGGTGGAAACGCTAATCAGTTCAGAGAGGTGCGCGGAACACGTTGTCTACCGACTCAGGCTTGCATGTGCAAGGGTAACGGACAGTTCCACTCGTTACCAAAAGGCCCTTCGAGGTCGAGGATCGTTCGGTGTGAAAGGGCTTCTACTGGCCATGTAACTAATCGCGCTTTCCTAAAAGACAGGCGGGAGAACAACTGTAACATGAAAACAACATGCCGAAGATATTATTCTAACACATAACCAGCAAAAAAAACTTTGACAATGCTTCGTGATACAAGGGACTGTTTCAAAAAGAGAACACTATGGGCTATACAAAAAGAAACTCTGTTCTTAACCCCAATAAAACTAGAAAGGTTTGCATGTACCCCGAGAATATGCATGACGTCAACAAAATAAGAACAGGAAAAGTACCCCAAGAAAAATAATGGCACAAGTTAACAGATGTCAAGGACACGAAGCGTACACCCGGACCCCTTTTATTTGTTTGTCACGTAAAAACTCCTACAGGTTCCACTTTGTTTCTGATGTTTACTTTTTTTTTTCATATTACAGCTCGTTATTAATATATTTATAATATTTTTTTAAATTAGGATTTAAAAGTGTAGTTGCATGTAACTCTCTTTCTCTTTGAATTGTGTCTTCAATATATATATATATCATGGTCACACATTACTAGTATTCTTTTAACCCCTCCAGCTAAGCTAAATGCTTGTTTTAGGAGTGGATTCACGTCGGTAGTGCACTGGGTGGGGTTCGAACCCGCAACGACTCGATCGCAAGTCCGACGCCTTAGCCATTACGCTACCGCCGCTAATTCAATGTTAGTTGTCACAACATGGAGACTATAAGTATTGCTTGGCCCACAAAAAAAGAAAAAAACTGATTGAAACCATCAAAAGACGTGGCCAGCTCAAAACTAATCCCACTATCCCACTAATCCCACTATCCCACTAATATTATAAATGTGAAAGTTTGGTTGGATGGATGAATGGATAGATGGATGGATGTTTGTTACTCTTTCACGCAAAAACGACTGAACCGATTGCGATGAAACTTTGTATGTAGATAGCTGAAGACCTGGATTAACGCATAGGCTACTTTTTTATCCCGATATTCCCACGGGATCGGGGCTTACGCGGGTGAAACCACGAGACGCTGATAGTGTTATATAAAAAAAGAAAATGACCATTATTGGTCCGTAAATACTTCCTCAATTATGATAAATGGGGTGTTGTCCGATTTGTATCGGTCACGAAAATGTTAACAAAAACAAGGTAGGTAATTTTTCATGGCCCGGTTTTAGATTGTTCCATTAAATGTGGCCCTCTTTATTGTCCATTAACTATTAACCTGCTTAAACTTTCCAGAGAGTTTGGAATGGAAGCACCTGTATATATCATAGGTACATATTATGATTATATGAACCATAGGTATTGAATAATATAAGGGCCTTTTTACCAAATTTTGAGGATGGGTAGATCTTGATCTCACAAACAAACTTGTTACGAAATCTTTGACGTCACTTCTTTATAAGTTCTACTGTTTTTTTTTCATTTGATTCTGACCAAAATATTTATGATTGGCAAAGGATTCCTCTAAGAGGACTGATTAAGCTTAGTGAATCTTAGATAAATTAGTTCAACAAATATTCGATAGATGGTGAAATGTGTATTTATTGTAGGTATGTGTTTATTAAAAATATTATTTAGCATGTTACGTGCCCTCCCTACACTTAGCTGAATAAGCAACATTATAGCTAATGACGTACAATAGAAGTTCTTTATTGAAACATCCTAAGTGCCAATCGTCGCGTCGTCTAAGAACTGAAAGTATTTATAACGGTAATATTGAAATGAAGGAACACTTCGGTACTGACATCGTCGGAACTTAGACATAAGGCTAGTTAAGTTATAATGTAATTTCTTTTTAGTAAATTAAATTCTTATTTTAAAGGGCGGCCTTATTGCTAAATGCAATCTCTTCCAAGCAACCTTAGGATGGATCAATTTGTTTCGAAGAGACAGTTGTAGTTGGAGGTGCATTTCAAATTTTTTTTTTATGAAGAACTATAATTGCTATAACTTAATCAATATAAAAATAAACAGATATCCTGTATATTTAGTCTGCTTATGCATACTAATACAAAACATACATAAATATATAATATATAAACCTAAGTCTATCATATAACATACATACATTCATACATATTTTCATTTATATACAACATACTTTAAAAGTAGAATAAGAAAAAAATAGAAAAATAATTCACGAAAAATTGAATATTATTAGTTTTACTTAAGACAAACTACTTAAGAGCACGCCACTATTGTGGCGGTAAGACCCAACATGGAGGATTGGCTGAACAGTATGACAGCCCCTTCTACCGGTTGACACAGGTGCTCACCGGGCACCACTGCGGTAGCAGTTGCGACGATACTGAACTCTACACTCTAGTAGAGTGCTCAGCGTGGAAGCAACAGCGCTACGATCTCGTGACGGCTATTAGTGCTGGTAGCCTCTCGCTAGAGACCAAGGCGCAAAGTGAGAGCGCTTGGGATGCCGCCGTCTCGTTTTGCAATCAGGTGATGTTGGCCAAAGAGGCGGCGGAACATGAACGGGAGTGGACAAGCATTCTCCTATCCTGCATAAGACGCACCAAGTGCCAGAGAGCGCAAAATGATCTCCAACCTCCATGAGCGCTGGTCAGGGGTTTGGTACCTCTGCAGAAGCAGGCGTGAAGTGACTTATGTTTTTCTCTATGCAGTTATAAAACTATTGTTCTTTCTTTTGGTTCTATGGTTTTACTGGTTGAACGTAACGTTCGATTGCCCAGCTCAAAGCACGATGTCAAGACTGACTTATTTTGTATTGTTATTGTATTAATTCTGTCAAGTCGTTGTCGATACGAAATAAATAATTTGGTCAGCCCTCCTGCGATCGAAAACCTATGGCTATTTAGAGCATTTAAGAACGCAAAGCGCGGTTATCAGCTAACTGTGAGCGCCGCGCACAGTCACGTGAGTCTGTGACTTAGAGAAAGGAAGTCACACTTGAGTATATACACACATAAAGTATTAGGTCACTGACTTTGCGCCCCCTAGAAAGAGTCGAGAAACGCAAAGCACGATTATCAGTTGACGATTATCAGGTCAGTTTGAAGGTATTGAACAGTGCACGATGGCAAACTGTAAAGCTGTGGAAGCAGACAGAAATATAGAAATTCGCGCGACATAAGGCAATATGACCGACCGAGTAGAGGGTTTATATTACTTTTATGTGGTGATTATGGAGACAGCAGCAGCTTTAATTTTTTTGGTGTTTGGTTTCTTTTTGGTGTTGAGTATGATGATCCCACATATATCAGAAACCATTCAGGTTCTTAGCGATGCCAATGAGTTATTTTGATCGATCGACCATTGATCAAGCATTAGCAATATTTCTGGGGATTTTTCATAAATATATTTCTAGGGAAAGTAAGGAGTTTCACACACTATCAGTTAGAGTTCTTAGAATTCTTTAAAATCCCGGTCTTCCAGCGCTTATAACTTATTCCTCTCATTACCAAAAAAACATTCCGTTCGGTTACATACCTGTGATTTCTCTCTCTCTTTTGTATGTGAGGCATAAGTACCTTATATTATAAGGGACCTTTTGCTAAAATACGGTAAAATGATATGTGTGCTGGACTGGATAGATTTAAATCCCTGTCGACTGTTAAGCTTTTGCGAGCTTTGAACAGTCTTCAGAATTTGTTTGACCGGAAGATAAGAAAAATTCAAAAATGTGGTTTTTTCCTTAGAAATAAAGCATTGAAATATAGACTATCATTCCCCATCTACTTTCGTGTGCTGCATTTCCAATGGGCGAGTAAAATCCTGTTCTTTTATTCGAATTGATAATTTCGATTTGATTAATATATTAAGAACCATTGCCTAATTATAATTACACATGTTAAAACATTTGGAACATTCAAATTATTTCAGAAGCTTTTAACGAACTTACAGGAAGCAGAGAAACTTCGGAACATTTGTTCAGCAATAAATTCTTTGACCGAAGTTTTAACTTTGAGCAGATATTTCCAACTTTCTACAGTATGTTTATCTTTCAAAGTCTCATTAATCATCGTTCTGAACAGATGGAAAATGTCATTATGAAAATTTCTCATAATAAATCTTTTAACAAAAGTAAATTGAAAATATCTAAAACATGTTTCTAAAAGTATCTAATGCGTAGATCAAGGAAATAAATTATGAAGCAGTAAGTAAATGTTTTAGCAATACTGATTCTATAAGTGACAATTTTTAGGCTTTCGTTCTTCAAGACGAACAAAGGAACCGTTATAGGATCACTTGGTTGTCCGTCTGCCTGTCTGTGTGTCTGTATTTCTGTAAATACCCTTTTTCTCAGGAACCTATGGAGGCATTAAATTGAAATTAACATCAAATACTTGTGACTGCGGTTCCTTGAAGCTATAAAAAAGTTAAGTTTCTTAGTCAACGCAATCAAAAGATTTAAGCCATTATCCCGATAACGACCATTTAAGCTTTGATTTAACCAAAATTTGAACATTCCCAGGCTAATCAAAATCTATGTCATTGACCTTGAATCATGAAATTTGGTAAGAAGCAAGGTCTCATAGCACAAGTAAAGGAAAAAATCTGAAAGTCGTTAATTTATTGTTATATCATATTTACGGTTAAAGTTTATGTAGTACAAAAAACTGAAGGCCAGGTTTGGATTCATGTGATTGCGAGGCAATTGCAGTCTGCCAAAAGTGTGTGCAAACATTAGTGCAAACTAATGCCACGGGCTCAACGAGGCCATCAGTTATATTTACAATACGTATACGTATATATATAAATGAATCCTTTGGTCACGGCATCACGCGTGAACCGCGAGACCGTTTTCGCTAATTCTTTTTTTTGTGTTTGCTATTGTCAGGAGAAAGTAATTCTGAAAGAAAAAATTGAAGAGAAAATTAGAAAAATAAAGAAAACTTAACGAGGGACTTTCGCGGGTGAAACCGTGGGGCGCAGGTAGTACCTAATAAAAAACACCTTGACAGGTGGGAGTAGGACCGGCCTTCTTTTATGTAAATCAATTTATTATACTCTTACTATACTAAACTATACTATATACTATTTATACTTCTATACTTAATTAAAATTAGTGTGCTACTCTAAGCCCATAAATTTTTAAAAAGTCTACAACACTTTGATGTATTCCGGTAACTCCATTGTGTCGATATCGGGTTTCAAAATAAAATTTAATCAAAAAATATTTCTTCACATGCAAGTCTATTTGCAATATACCTGTCTATTCATTGCAATTAGATGGTACAAAGTCAAATAAAAAGTAGATAGAGGAGGGTTAACATCGATTCGGTTAACTCGTTGAGACAGACCGAAGGGTTCGGAACAGAGAAAGAGCAAAATCCGGTTAAAACTTGAAGATTTTTTAATGGCTCGTAAACACAAGGCTAACTCACACGTATGATTTTTACCCACAAGAATGATTTTATTGAATATAATTTTATTCTACCTACTCTTTAGATTTTCAAACTGTATGAGATTTTCTCTCCACTTCGCTATTTTGTAATGTATTAGTGTAGTACTATGCTCTGCTCTTATTAGATTTGATTCTATATAGTGACAGTTAGTATATTAATGAAATATTAGTATAGTTTTTTCTGTAGGATGACTCTTGTTCCAAAAAGCACTTAATTCGATAGCAGGTGCCGATTAACGATTAGCAGGTGGCAGATTGCCTTTTCTACTACCACAAATCCATTTCGCTGATTTTTTACAAAAAGGAGAAACCGCACAGCCCTACGAAATTGTCGGCTTGGTCGTAAGATTGGAAAAAAGAATAGGTTTGACCAGATCGGACGCTTTGAAAGCATAAAGAGACAGTGAATCAGTTAGCCTTTAACCATTTCTGAACTGTATTTACTGCTATAAAATGTGGGTCAACTCCATCTCCGTAGCACATTAACTGAAAGCAATTGACAGCAAGTCAATTCTTCTACTAAAAATAGAAGAGTTTTCATTTTCCAGGTTGCACCGCAAGAAAGATTCAAACCAAGTACTGGGTGAATTTAATATATTATTTTGTCCCAATGACTTGGATTTATTTATTTCTTCATGTAACTGCCTCTACCCTAGTACATGATACACCCGATGACAAAAGTGTTATCCATTAAGCCATCACATCCACTATATGTATGACTGGCCTGTTGGCCTAGTGGTTAGTGACCCTGACTGCTATACCATAGGTCGTGGGTTCGATTCCCACCCGAGTCTAGGTGTTCTTTGTGTCCGTTATTTGTATGTTTGTAAAGTCCCCCGCGACACAGGAGTAATTCCTAATAATAATAATAATACACTATTTTTTATATTTTTAAATATAATAATGTATTTAAAAATGTAATTTATATGTATTTAAATGTTAATAAAGAGAATAATAATAATAATAATAAGGCAGTCATTCTTGACATGGCACGTATTGTGAGGAGGTTTCTATCTCTGGAACCCTAACCACCGATACCTTGGTCCCTGTACTCGATACCGGTGGGACACTATTTTTATATTTTTAAAAATATATATATTTTTTTTTATAATAATGTAGTAAAGAGAATAATAATAATAAATTTATTTATTCAGCCAGAGTCCATAGTGTTAGTATACAGTTTATCTTAACCTATATTAGTTTACAGTTTTTCTTAACCTATAATAGTTTTTACAAGACTTTTCATTATGGCGGAGTCATATTTTTCGGTTATGACCCTTAGGATGCTATTATTGCTGTCGCGCACTCTTCTTAGCAAAGAGGCAGTACGCTTGCGTATGATGGCATGGAAGCCGTCAACTCTGGCTTCCATAAGCATTGTCGAAGCACTACAGTAACGGGGCAACCTTAACAGCATTCTAAAGGCATTATTATATTGGACCCTTAATGTGTCAAGAGACCGCTGGGTATAGCTGACCCATAGGCTGCTCGTGTATAAGGTTTGACAGTAGGCTTTAAATAGCGTTATTTTAACTTCATCACTACAAAGAGCAAACCTACGGGCAAGCATATTTCCCCTAATCGCCATTGCCCTGCGCTCCCGTTCAATATCCTTTTGATCATCAAGACCATTAGTAAGATAGTGCCCAAGATATTTAAATTCGTGAACCCTCTTCAGTTCAACTTCATTTAGTATTATAGGTGGCAATCTTGATGGACAATTACCGCGTGACTTGAAAACCATGTAAACACTTTTTAGGCTGTTATAAATTAGGCCATGTTTACTCCCGTATTTTTCACAAATGGCTAATAGCCTGCGCAATGCACTGACAGTTGGACTCAGCAGCACCATGTCGTCCGTATAACTAAAATTGTTCATGCAGACATTGTCAACTGAGCAACCTATTTGGGTGCTGCTGAGTTCATCTATCAGCTCATTCACGTACAGATTAAATAACTTAGGAGAACTTAACCCTCCCTGTCTCACTCCGCACTCCAAGCGGTACGTATCAGAGTAGCCAACAGCCCACTTTACACAATTTGTCTGGTTGGCATACCAGAACTGAAATAAATTTTGAACCTGTGTATGCACGCCTGTTTTTTTGAGCTTTTGCCAAAGAACATCATATGACACCAAGTCAAAAGCTTTTGACAGGTCGAGAAAGCAGGCATATACAGGTGTACTTCTCTCTGTATAATATTGCACAGTGTGCTTGAGACTGAGTATCGCACTTTCAGTAGAGAGACCTGGACAAAAACCAAACTGTGTATCATGTATCTTCAGATGTCTGCCGAGTTCCGAATCAAGCACACTGTCCAGCATTTTAGCCACCACTGTAGCCAGAGATATTGGTCGATAGTTGCTTTTTTGAGATAAATCACCTGTTTTGTTCTTCACAATAGGTACAATAATAGTCTTCATAAGTTCAGATGGTAGGTATGTATGATTCAGGCACAGGGAGAAGAACATTGCGAGTACTGATGCTAGATGTGCACCAGCAAACTTTAGGTGTTCAATGCTCAGCCCGTCATGCCCAGGCGACTTACCTCTCGACGTGCAACGTTTAATACGGCGTACTTGGTTAGCGGACACAGTAAACAAATCACCGGACATGACAGGCCTAATGCGGGAGTTGTTTTTTTAAAGAAAATAAAAAAAAAATAAAGAAAATATGCGTGGGTGTGTTATTTTATGTTAAATGTTCATGACAAATGAGTAGACTCCCTTGATATATTGCTACTAAAATATATTGAAAATGTATAATAAAAAAAGACATGCACATCGTAGTAATACTGCCGATTTGGATTAAATAAGTAGGACAATTATTCCAACACAAAGAGGTCAATGTACAGCGTAGCTCTTACAACCATATTAAATCTTTTTGGAACAAGGTAAAGTAGGTATTCTCAAATAAATAGGTCCAAGGAAGGGTTCTTTTCTTCTATTGAAATAACACCGCAAGTACATTAATTTAATACATTCTACGACTACAACGTACTTGACCCTTTTTAAAGGGCCTCACAGATTCGGTCAGTAAATATATGTATGAATTTAAAGACCCTTTGGATGGTCCACGCACTTCGCTATAAAAAAGTACTTTAAGCATTTTTATTACTGTTATATTGTATTTACGATTTATATTGCTAGGACCGTAATAAAGACGATTGAATAAGATTTTTAAAATCTCTACACATCTTTTAAGGTCAGGTAAATATATGTATGCTCAACTTCATTTTATTACTCATACGAAATTCACTACGGATACATAATTCTTTCTCAAAGACTTTGTTAATGATCGTCTTGCACCCTATCAATCCAATGGTTCTGTGCATTTTTTAGGTTATCGTGGTCTGTTTAGAACCCACTTTCCAGTCCACGGTCGTCTAATCGAGTCCTTATGGCCATACCTCCTATTACCATTTCAGCTAACTATGTCGGTTACTGCTTTGGTTCTCCTCCGCGCCTCTTTTTTGCAAAATTATTTTAATTTTATGAAATTTTTTATCGGAAACAAGTACGCTGAAAACTCTTTAGTAGTTCTCAGTAGACGTTTATTGAATTAAATTCACTAACAGACAGACAAACGGACAGAATTAATGTCAGCCTACAGTGATTAGGTTGCCTTGTGTGAAATTAGAATTTATCGTTTGAAAAATGTAGGCAATTTAGGCAAAGTTAGTGCAAATAGAAAAAATTTCAAATTCCTGAAGCTTTCAAAATACATATATAAATTGAAAATAAATTTTTCAATAGTCTACAGTCGGGTGTCAAGAACAAGTTGACATATTTGATTTCAGTTATCTAATGTCTACATTCAGTTGTCAAGTACTAGTTGACCAATTTCATTTCAGTCAAAATGTTGTAATATTAAATGTTTAATTTTTATACGCTTACTACCAAATAAAAAAAATAAAGTTTGTCACTTTTGCCATATCTAAAAAGGACGACTCATAAAATAAATTTAAACAGAATTAGGTCTCCATAAACTTTTCGAAGAAGATACATTTTTTTAATAAAGCTCCCTAGTCTTCGTATATATTGCAAACACTTTACGTCTGATCCCCATATATCCAAGCCCTCGTTAGGACCTTGTCACGTTTATATTATGAAACTGCCTACGCAGATTTCTCGAGTACGGCAATAAATAACTTTTGTATCAAAATTCTTGTACAAAGAATGATATAATCATTTTTGTCAACGGAAGTTAACGAAGAATTGTCAAAGGTTGTATTTATAATTTCAATTACTTTTGTACCACTTTCTCTTGCCCGTTTATCTCATTTCAAGAGCTGCCCCACTTACCATCACCTGGTCGTCTAAATAATTTTAAACATGTTTCTTCCTTGGAACCAAGAAAAACATAGAATAGTGGATTTGCAGCATTGACATCTAGGCCGAACTTAAAAGAACACAGAGACGACTTCGGGGTTGCAGTGTTTCAACAGGGATATCGCTATTACCACAGGTATCTACTACCTTGACCGTTGGTCAAAAACAAGAACATCTTCGATAAAGATAAAGAAAAAAACCGGACAAGTGCGAGTCTGACTCGCGCACCGAGGGTTCCGTAAGCAAACAAACTTGTATATAGATAGTATGTCCATCTCGGGAATCAATTCTCGATGATGATGATTTATGCCCGTCTTTTGCGAAAGACAAACTTAACTTTGCGGTAAAAACTACTCTCCCATACATCGATTTAGGACAAAGTGAACTTTCCAACCGCAAAATATAAGTTTGTAATCACAAAAACTATTGTTTCATATGATAAAACAACAAATTAACGAGTTTCGGATTTTTCCTTTATTTGTGCTATCAGACCTTGCTTCTTACCAAATATCATGATTCTAGGTCAGTGGAAACTACCCTATAGGTTTTAATTTACCTGCGAAATGTTCAAATTTGGTCAAATCTAAAATTAAATGACCGTATCTTTTGATTGCGTTAACTTAGAAGCTTAATTTTTTTACAGCTTCAAGGGACCGCAAACATAAATATTTGGTATTAATTTCAATTTCATGTGTAAATAGGTTCTTGAGAAAAAGGATCTTGACTGACAAACAGACAAACGGACAACAAAGTGATCCTATAAGGGTTCCTTTTTTTCTTTTTGAGGAACGGAATCCTAAAAAAGGCACTACCGCTTTCGTAGATCAGAGCGGATTACGGAGATTTCAACCAGACATCTTAGTGTACATTAGCGTACTGGTCAAGGGATTGCGCCGCTTATTTGTCTTCGCTCTTCGCTTCGCTTCATTTTGTCTAAGCTGGTGAGTTAACAAAGGTATTAATAATTTCAGACTTCTAATGACTCTTAACCTTAATTAGAAAAATATTCTAAGCCAAATATTTACTTGGTCCTGGTTGCAAACCGTGCAGATAGTTTCCTAGAAAAAAATTCGTTGTCAATAGCACTGTTGCGTTTGAGTAGATTGTGAGCGCGGACGCATTACGCAACATTTCTTTAATCTTCAGTCTGAATGTTATACATATGGATATACCCTAAAATAATCTCTTCTCTTTTCTTTCTAGCACACAAAACTTATCTTTTAGTTTTTAATCTTAACCAGCTGAACACACTCCTAACACAAGCATTTCGCTTAGCTGGAGGGGTTAACAAGAATACTAGTAATGTGTGACCCACGTTACTAGTATTGTTTATAAAAAAAAATCGCTAATAAGCCATTACTTTACAATTTTGAGTATAATAAATATTAATCTTTTTTATTTATTTTATTTATAACACTTCCTGCAGATAAATTGCATGAGGCGGACTTAATGCCGTAGGCATTTTCTACCAGTCAACCTTTGGGTGATACAGAGACGTGCGTGGCAGGTGTATAATTATAATTAAAGTTGCGATTTTAAGTTTAGAAAGTGACGAACGATATTAGAAACATATATATTACATAAATAAAACTGCTTAAAAATACAATACATAATATAAACTAAATAAAATATTATATTATACTAGATAAATACATACACATATATCTACATACATTTACAAAGTGTTATTCAGACGATTCTACCAATAAGTCTGTGTAAAGCTGTCGTACTTTAACCTTGAAAGTTTGTCGGTTAGTGGACATCCTGATTTCTGGTGGGAGCGCATTCCAGAGGTTCACAACCTGGACAGTGAAGGACGAATGAACTATGCTAGAGTTATGGGAGGGACAAAGAAGGAGAAGATTATTAGAAGAGCGGAGATTTTTGGAATGGTTAGAGGACAAGTATTGGATATGAGACGTTAAGTAAGGAGGTGAATTAGGAGAGTGGAGAAGAGAGTAAAGCATGGTCAACGCTCTCAAACTCTCAAGCATAATAAAAAAATTGATGAAAGACATGATGAAAAAACATGTATAAAAAACCCATATGGCCTACAAAAAATCTAATATAACGTTTTACGAAAACAATTCTCACCCTTAAGAAAATATATGAGTATAGAATGATTTAATAAAACAGCGGTCGAATCCCAACAAGTATTAAAAGGGCTTAACACGCTCGTAATCTTACAATCGACATTTGCAACTTTGTAATCATAAAACTTTGGGTTGCAAATCATCTCATGGTCGGTCATGCGTGAACGGGGACCTTTTTCATCCCCAATTTTAACCCGTGACTTGCTCCACGTTGGGCCAAATACCCTCTAGGTATATGTTACTGGATGATTTAAGTGTTCAGCTTAAAGCGATTTTCATATATCCAAGAACTTATTTAGGATTAGCCTATGCTGGGATGAATAAGATTTATCATCAACGTAAAACTTTTTTAGAAGGTTTGTATGTAAATTGAACGTGAAATAAAATACTTAAGGAGGTATATTGTGAGGAAGCGTCAGAGTGGACTTCTGCCTTTTTGGTTTCAGTACTGTCTAGTTTATGAAATTTACTTATTAATCTTCAAAAGAGGCATATCATATTATGTTGAGATGATGAGGATGAAATTGTATGCGAGTATTTATAGCGCGTAGGGCGTACTGCGTTGCAAGCTAACTAACGTATGTCACTTTTTCAAAGTTTATTTAACATATAGGTATACTTAAATACTAAATTTTAATAAACACCAACTACAAAGAAATAGCGTTCAATATTGATCCCGTGCGCATACCAGATGTAAATGTACGCGTTCTATGCGTGAAAGCGTTTTTTACATCACGGACCCTCTAATGGTGTAGGACCGCAACGTCACACCGGTTCCGTTCATCACGACGCCCTACTAAGTGAATCAGTGGCGGTAGCCTAAATTTTCGAAGAACAGTTAATATTTGTACTGTATTGTGAGAATGAGAATTGTATTAGTTATCATTGTTAAGTAGCAGTAACCACATAATAATTTAGGTACATAAAATTTAATTTTTAAACAAACTTATTTCAATTATTTTTATTATTCTAACTTTCGCGTTCCGTTTTTTTATCGTGTGGAAACCCCCACGGGTCATCACCTCACCGAGGCTGGCGGTGAAGTGGTATGTCGGAATCGAACCGACTAAAACCACACAGTGTTCCGACATAAGTGGGTCTATTGCAAGGGACTCGGGGCAGACCTTGGCCGCCTGTGAAATAATAGGCAGCCACACCAAAACGTGCGGGGGGCCACGCCCCCCTTCCATCAGAGGCGCGCGCAGAACATATTGCACCACCATCTCAGGCCTGCTTCTGCTAGGGTAACGGGCAGCCTCACCCGTTACCCCCAGGCCAGCGCTCATGGAGGTACCTCTGAATTGCCTGACGTTGCGACCAGGTATGTAATACCTTTTCGTGATCCCGTGTAAATACATAATTATATTTTTCATATTTTTTTCGTTCGACACACAGTACAATTGCAAGACATTCTTCTCTTCTTTAAACCCAAAACTAAGGCAAGCATGTATGATTTATGTGCAACGTAGAGGTAACAAACATAAATTACACCTATTGTTCCAACTTGCACCACAAAGTACAGGTACGGTCGCCATATTACTGTGACACGGAAATAAGCAATGTCCCCGTATCTCGGCCGGGGTAGTGCTTGACCCCATTCGCGATTATGTCACTTCGTTAACCAAGACACAGCTGGCGTTCACCTTAATGAATTAATATCAAACATTAATTTAATTAAACCATTTTCTGTTTCAAGAAAATTTAACGTTTTCACCTGATTTTGACACCGTTTAGTCGAAATACTTAACGGAAATACTTAATGGAAAATGCTTAATGGAAAGCATTAAGAAAGTCATACATTGGTGTGAGTGGTTTAGGTTGTAATCAATTACTCTATACATGCCTCTTAAGGAATTGAGATAAAATCTGAAAAGCATAATTTTTGAAAGAGGTTGTTAGTAAATTTTGAAAAAAAAAAACTTTTGTCTGGTTTTAAAATGCTTACTGTCTTTAGTATTAAAAAAAGTCGTTGCTATTCATTTTCAATACTTGAATAAATATAAAAACGTAACGTCAAAATCAATAAGGCATTATCAGCGCTGTTTTGAAACGTCGACATACGATTATATACCGCAGTTGACGGACCTGTTGGTCTAGTGGTTAGTGATCCTGACGGCTGAGCCAGAGGTCGTTGGTTCTATTCCCATCGATAACAATAATTGTGTGATGAGCACGATCATTTTGTTCTGCGTAGGTGTGTAATTTATCTACAATATGTATGTATTAAGTGATATATAAGTATGTTTACCAGTAGTCTGGTTGGCATAGGCTCTGCCTAGTTTGGGATTAGATGGCCGTGTGTGAGATGTATCTCAAGTTAATATTTTTATTATTTACGTTAGATTACTGACTTGACAGCAGAATCCTCTTTTATTGATATTAATGTGGTACCATTGTCACTGGCAAAGTATAATATCGGAATCGAACTTACTAAAACCACGTGGTCTTGCTCTCCCTTAGATCAGAGAGAAGCGCGTGGTACGTGTCGTGCCATCATTGTCAAAACAATGTATGAACTAAAACATCCGGATCAATACTGGTAGTAGTAGTTGTAGTGCAGCAAAGACACTGGAAACAAATACTAATATAATAAAATACATTATTTAACAACAGCTTCGACGAATCTGCACTGTGATTAATTGAACTTCGAAGGGGTTTGCTTGTCACAAATCAGGTGAAGCCATTATTCAAGCTTTCTAGGGTGCCACCGATGCATAACTACTAATAAGACAATTGTATGGTGTATCTATTGTTTTCATAGCACTGACTATCTATTATTTTGCTGTTGGTACGCCTCAAAGGCGTGATCATTTGCGACTACTCGGTAGAAATTTAGCGAATTAAGTAAAACTTCAAGTGGAATAGTTGGTAAATGAACAGTAATTAGAGTTGCACAATAAACTCGTCGTAAATAATTGGCACATCATTCGAAGCCATAACAGTAATAGCCTAGAGTAGTTTAACACCTCAACATTGCACTGCATCCTGTTGTTATAATATTTGTAAAGCTCACTTTAACACGGAGGTGCAAGTGTCTGAAATACTTGTTATAATTAACTGTTGTAAACAGCACATAAACATAATTAATTCAAATCTGCACATATTTATAAAGGTGATGTATTCAACAGATGAATCTCACAAAATGTACTTAACATACAACATATTTCTGTCTTGCTCTAACCCTTTGGGAAGACCCACATCTACTCCTAATTAACATTAATTATGTTATTTACTATATTAAAATATGTCAAACACAAAAAGTGCGACCCGTAGCTTTATTAGATAATATGTATAAATGTTGGAACAAGGCGGGTTGGGCTCTTTGAATTTGTTCAAAGCGATGGATATGATGTAGCATGAGATTGCTCGACATTTTTCGGTTAATCTGTGATCCCTACCGAGGAGGGATCTTCTAGAAATAATATGATTTAGCGATGGTTATTAGGGCAATCTGTCTGATAGGGTCAGGGAAAGCGGAGCGCTTGTATCTTACACGCGTTTTGTAAGAATAATACTTCAAGTAACGTGCAGTTACTGTATACTTGTGGGGTCCGATTGTTAACACAATCAAGGAATGTCAGCTTTCTCTCAATATGTTTTGTAAATCAAAAAATAAAATCAAAAAAATAGGCTGTCATGGGACTGCCAACAGAAGTGAAAACTTAAACGAAACGATGAACTTAAACGTGGGAGAGCCATGCTTCGGCACGTATGGGCCGGCTCGACTCCGGTCGATACCACGGCCTCACAGAAAACCGGCAGTAAAGCAATGCTTGCATTCCATTTCGCCGCGTGAGTGAGGTTACCGGAGGCCCTAACCCTTCCCTCTCCCTTATTCCCGAACTTTCCCTCTCCCCTCTTCCCACTCTTCCCCCCCTCTTCCCGCTCTTTTCCCTCCCCCCCATTCCCCCCTCCCACTCTTCTCCCCTCCCCCTTTTCCCACTCTTCCTCCCCTCCCCCTTCTTCCCACTCTTCCCCACCCTCCCCTTCTTCTACTCTACTCCCACCTTAAAGGGAGGCAACGCACTTGTGACTCTCGAGTTACAGGTGCCCATGGGCGGCGGTAGTCATTTACCATCAGGTGACCCGTGTGCTCGTTTGCCCCCTATACAATAAAAAAAAAAATGACCGTAATTCATAACATATATTGTAAACAACAAAGCTACGTGATCGAAAAAATTTCCTAATTTTTAAAGATCCGTTCCTAAAAAGAAAAAAGGGACCCTCACTTTGTGGTTCATCTGTCTATTAAGTCTGTCTGTCAAGACCACTAACTTTTTCTAAGGAACGCGTTTAGGTATCAAGTTGAAATTAACATCAAATACAATCAAATCAGCGGTCCCTTGAAAAAGTTCCAGCTGTAAAAATCAAGTTTCTAAGTCAACGTAATCAAAAATTTTTTTGATTGCGTTGATTAAGCCATTTGAACCGGATATTTTAACATTTCAAAGGTAAATCAAAATCTATAGTGTACTGCCCAATGAACTAGAATCATGAAACTTGGTAAAAAGAAAGAACTCACAGCACGAGTAAAGGAAAAAATCCAAACGTCGTTAATTTGTCGTTCTATCAAATAAAAATAAATGTTATTTTGAGATTGACTTTATATCGTTGTATGGGAAAGTATTTATAGAATGGTAAAATAAAGTTTGTCACTAGGAGAAAATAGACAAAAATCTTTGAGAATCGATTCCTGAGATGAACGAACTATGTACATGTTTGTACGGACCCCAGTGCGCGAGTCAGACTCGCCGTTGTCCAGTTTTCTTTTATTGACAACACTAAAGCTCGTCAATAGTCTTGTCTATTTAAATTTAGATATTATGATTTCTTTAAAGTATAAACATGAAAATAAACATGGTGTAACGACAATGTCATTCATGCCCCAAAAATACTTGTAGCACTATATTACAATTATAAAACACTAAAATAATTTTGGTTTTAGTAAAAGAAAACTTTTTAATTATTCAGTAACTAAAAAGTTATGACACTATCGGAAATATCTTGAACATTTTTCTACTCCATTCCGCTCTTGTTCAACACCTACACACACATATTTGACTTTAATTTAGTAAAGTACTCTTCATAATGAGATCAAAACATTTAAAACGCTCTTGAACATATTTTTGGTCAGTTTCATATTATAATAATATCTAAAATACCTTGTAATTAGTGAGTTTTTTTTGTGTGTGACTTGATCGAAGGCGCTGTTGGCTTTTGGATACAAGGAAATCTGCTCAGCCGTTTGAAGATCATCAGCTCTTTTCTAATCCTTGAAGTATTTGAGTAACTTCTATTGGTTTGATCGATTTGAAATTTAGTATCCTGTGACTGCAATCATATTACAGTAACATGGTAACCTTAACCTGATGCTGCAGTGTCATCTAAGATCAGAAGAATATTAAAATCCTCACCAATTTAGAGCAGAGGTATTCTGTTTGTTCGATTTTCTACAAATTGGTTCACTGTATTAAAAGTTATAATATTTTAAAGGTCAGTAGTAACTTATACATATGCATCGAATGCAAGTAAAATGAGGAAATAATATCATTTTAAAATGTTTGTTTTTTTATTGCTAAAGGTTTTTTTTAAGAAGCAGGTTCCAATAAACCTAACTATTTATTCACGATAAAAATTAAACATAAATACGCTGTATCATCATCAACCTATCATCGTCCACTGCTGGACATAGTCTCTCCTAATATACGCCACTGAGCTCGATCGTTAGCTTTCCTCATCCAGTTTTTCCCCGCCGTTTTGCCCAGAGCCGCAAGGTGTCTTACACTACGTTTCCCTAGACGCAGTTTCCACTCCAGAACTCGTCTAAACCTGTGGTTATCGGTTCTACAGGCATTTAAGTATGTTCTATTAAAATGGTGTGTTATGTACGATGTATGTAAGTACTTTTTTAAATATTTAAGTGGATTTTTCTTAACGGTGTACTATAAAATCGATCGCAGTTAAAGCTGACCTGGCGAACGAAATTGCGTCTAAAGCTAGATGAAATAATGGCGGTTGTGAAAACTGATGAATATTTCAAACATTTATTTTATGTTGGTTACAAAAGCAACACTAATTGCGAGATCTGTCCCATTTAAACTTTGTAAAAGCGTGTTGGCAGAAAAGGGTTAGACCACTTTTGTCATATTTTATGCCAACGTAACTTTAAGTACTGGGTTTTTAAAATACTTATTTTTGAATTGTAGGCACTTATGGGATCGTTAGAAATGACAGTTTCAGTAATTTATTACGATGCATAGGCCAATTTAATTTACTTTGGGTGTAAATTTATGGGACACCCTCAAAATGTTTGTTGTAAATTATTGAGGATATCCCGACTGTACAGGTGGAACCTTTACAAGGCTGCCAATAGGTTTAAACTATTAATAAATGAATCTAAGGTCTACCTTAGTTTCATTTATCAATAGCTTAAACCTGTTGTACCCTGTTGTATCTGTTTGATACTAAAGATCTTGCTTAAAACGCCTAACTTTTTTAACGTGAAGCGTGACTTACAAGAACTAATAAAGTGGAGTCTTCTCTCATAATGATGATAGCTTCTGTCTGGTCGGCCCAGGCATACACATGAATACTAAGGACAAGGAATACTAATAATACTTTTCCGTGGGAGAGCCATGCTTCGGCACGTATGGGCCGGCTCGACCGGAGTGATACCACGGCCTCACAGAAAACCAACCTCATAGCCTTCCCTCTCTCCCTTTCTCCCCCTCTGCCTTCCTCTCTCCTTCCAATCTCTTCTCCCTCTCTTCCCATACTTCTACCTTAAAGGTTTCTTGAGTTGCTGGTGCCCCTGGGCGGCGGTAGTCAATTACCATCAGGTGACCCGTCTGCTCGTTTGCCACTTATCCCATAAAAAAAGCGCTCAAAAGCTGCTTTGGTGTACATATTTCTGCCTAGTCAATCGGCTGTTGGCCTATCTCTCTATCCTAAAATATTGATGTAAGTTTGTTCGGGTCATAATTAGCATCTCACCTTTCAGTTCAGATCTCAAATTATTGGCTCAAATTATATTCATTGAAATAGATGACAAAACAATTAATGTAACTAAAGAATTTTAATATTGGATGACTTAATACTACCATAAACCCCGTCATATTTTCTAGACATTGTTTTAAGTACACTTATAGTCTTATAGATGTTATTTAAACTTTTATTTATCAGGTTCATAAAAGCCCTACTGTTCCTACATATGCGTCCAGGCACATGCACTTACATAATATAGGCTCCATTTTTACATATCACATCTATCCATCTTCTGTTTGATCCGAAAAAACTACAAAACGTCACGTAGGTTGTCATTCGCGGAAAACTCAATAATTCAAACATTATATTACGGTACATTTCGGTACAGCAAAAAATTACCTCTGCAGTTGTTTATTGTTGTGCGTTGTGTCAGTTCACTCTGTCTCGATTAGGTTTCTCTCCTTCTTGAGTATAGTTTGTTGTACATAATTATATCGTCGTGGTAATTGGATAGTGATTTTTACTCTCACTCACTCCGCAATCGTCCTGGCCTACTGCCAAACCTACACTCAGATAAGACAGACACATACACAACTGTGCCTGTGTACGCGTGTCTGTCTTTTGTTTTCTTTTCTTCCTTTCTTTGTGTGTGTGTCTCTATTCAAATATGAAAGAAAACTGTTTTATGATGACACGCCTCACCAGATTGCTTCAGACTCGCAGATTGTCCGAAATTGTGTCTCATTTGGAATGTGTATCATGATTTCTCAGTAATGATATTCAGTAATGATAAAGAAAATGATTACTCATTTGCCGATTATAAACCGCGTGATATATTTTCAACAATATTTATGACGCAGCCCTAACAGTAAAGCCTGTTTATAAACGAAGGAGGACTTTCTTGTCAGTTAATTAAAGGCCGTAAATGGCTTGTATTATAGCCTTCATAACTCGACAATAGCTCGATTAAGTGGTTAGCGAGCTTGACCGTCAAAAGCACAATATCAACTGTGGAGTTGAAGTTTTCTCTTAACTGAAGTATTGCTATAATATGGTGATATAAAATGTGGTTTTGACAAGCGCTTAACGTTGAGACGCTTTTTGTTTGTACAAAAGTAACTGTTTTATGCCAGTGTAAAAAAAACCATATGGGTCACCTATAAAAGATATCACTGCGCTAAACAATATTATTTTGGCAGTGGTCAGTTCTAATGGTACTCTCTTTAGTATGTCTCTAGATAAATTAAATTAGAATGAAATTTTCTGCCTATCTAGTAGTTTTGCATCTAAAATAAATACAATGTGATTGAAGGTGAGCGGATAATGTACCATATTGACTTCATTTGGAAAATTAGAGTAAGTTCTGGATCTTTTCACTCTATGAAATTACCCAGTAAAGCTTCCAGGAATAACTTGGTAACAATTATAACACAAAGTTTTTAATAAACTGAGAGTTTGTATCGAGTAGCATACTTTCTTTAAACTGTATGTATGACACGTACGCATAACATTTTGCCAGTTTGCGTATATGAAATAAGTAATAGGTACTAAAATGTAATATACTACAATCTAATAATGAAATCCGGACCCTAAATAACGTTCCCTTTAAGTTATGTGATCCAAAGATATGTCTGACCTGTCTCGACCACATTCAAGTTTACAGTAACTATGTACTAACATTGAAATAATGGTACCCTCGTTAAATTTCTGATTATCTTGATTTTCGGTGAGAAATGCCGTGAAGTCCAGGATATTAAGGTATTTTGAAATAAGTCCTTATTTTAAGATGTCCAATTATTTCAAAATTTATTCACTTTCCGAAATGAGTCGGTAGTCAATTGAATCTTGCATCGAATGTATATTTTTATTAACTTTTAAACTTTCGCGTTCCATGACATATAATTACATATACGCACAGGAATTAACGCGATCACGTATGACCACGGCCAGTGCATCCTGGTCGAAACGTCGGGCAATTCCAAGATATGTCATACCTATACATAATTATATACTTATTATTATTTGTATTTTCAATGGTGTCTGAGATCTGACAAGATCGAAACCCACAGGCAGGTAAAGCTGGATTTGTAAGTTAGATTTGATATTGCAGCGCTGGTCAACGACAGATGACTTTATCCTTTGATAACGGATTAATATTGAACCAGAAACTAGTGAGCTGCCCCAAAAACACACACATGCGCACAACCGTGTATCTTATCTTTAATAACTGTAAATAGTAGAAAACTATAAGCGTGGATAATGAAGCGATTAGTACTCAAAATAATAACCTCGGTCAAACAATTGTGCAAACTAAAATCAAAATTAACGTTGGCTACAAAATTTATCATACTGTGAAGTGGAAAGCTTATTGAAATGAATATATTGCATGCATTAAATATGCATACACGACACACACACGCGCACAGGCGCACGCACACACGCACGCATGCACGCACGCACGCACACATACACACACATATATACACATACTACACGCTCACGCATAGAGAGACATAAACAATTAGGACAATAATAGAGAGAACGCCTGCAGACTTTGAGCACACCCTGGAATACGGAGGGCCTATGTTGAAGGCGCGCGTTACACCACCATCTCAGGCCTGCTTCTGCATGGGTAACAGTTAGCCCGACCCGCTACCTCCAGGCCAACGCTCATGCAGGTCGGAGATCATTCTGCGCTCTCCCATCATTAAGTTACTAACTCTCTCTACGACTACTCTAGTTTCACATCAAAATACGAAATACAAAACGAAATACTTTATTTTTTTCATTAAAAATCTTTTCAAAATACTAATAATGTGGGTCATACATTACTAGTATTCTTGTTAACCCCTCCCCAACCCTCCTTCTTGTGTAAGAGGGGGTTCGCGTCGGTAGTGCACTGGGTGGGATTCGAACCTGCAACCACTTGATCACAATTATGATGAAGGAAAATCGCGGCTGCGCAACATCCGATAGTGGACCGATATTGCCTGGCCATGAACAAGACGTACGTAAAAAGCTGACGACTAACATTCAGGTATGAAGATGCACTATAAAAACAGCAGCAGCCTTCTATGTCGTGGGTTCTTGATGTTATGTCTTAATTGGTCGGGCTTTTTAAAGTAAAAACTTTTTTGGATAGGTAAAAACTGTTAAACTCGCGTCAGGACACATGACCTGATCGAAAATTCGTAAGACGGAGCCGAGTTTCTTATATTTAAAAAAATATAACATTGGAAATTCAAACATTTATGAGCGGCCTGGAGCGCAGAACTTCCAGTGTGCCCTATGTATACATTTAGATATGTTATTACCTACTTTTTATTTTTAACCTAATTATATATATACAGATGTGTGTGTGTAAGTATATGCAAATACATTGTGAAGTTATGTTTTCACTTCTGACGTGCAGTCCTACGACTGACTGTTTTTTTAAGTCACTTGCAAACAGTCAGTTGGCGTGGATTAGATGCAGAAATCAGAGTATAATAGTGTGGATTGGGCGAAGTTTGGCTAGAAACCTGAACTGCCATGAGCTGTTTGATTATTTATAATATGACTACAGCCAACGTAGATTTTTATGCCTTTAACACTAGAAGTGTCAGTTATATAGGTTCCCCTTAAATGCTGTCAGATACTTTTATTAATATTCAAGTTACAAGAAGCAAGTTCGTCATGATCTATATAAAAAAAAACGAAGTATATTCAAAATCAAAATTATTTATTTAAAGTAAACCCATTGTACGTGTTTTTGAATTTTCAGGAGTAGAAGTCAGTCAGTATAGGTCGATCCTGAAGCTAGTTACCTGTTCGAGTACATAGATCTTATGGAGAAGAACAGGCAAGAAACTCCAAGGACACTCTTTTTCAACATGTTTTTTTACAAGTCATTTGTGACATTGCTTATAAGCGCAATTTAATGTATGTATCATAATATTGTTAAAATGTTAAAAATATAAAAAAATCACAGAGCTGCTAGGCAACATAGAAAATTATCTTAATACTTAAGTGACTACCACAGTTCTCACATGTACAATACAAATGTTTCTAATCAACAAAAAAAAAAATCCTATCCTAACTACAATATCAACAGTGTATAAAATAATGTCAATGTTCTATAAAATTAACAATGTCAATAATAATAATCAAAATATCAATAAATATATACATCAGATAAGAACTAGACGAGTACCTACCTACTCATTTACAGTGTGACTGTGGAGCAGGACCGGCATTCTTTTTATAATCTAAATAATGATCTAGTTTATAATAAGCTCGTTGACATACGTGCGTTTTACAATTTTAAATTTCATCTCACTTAGTTCAATAATATTATTATTAAGCATTTTATTATAGAATTTAACGCCGCCCCAATCAATCGTCTTCTTCATGATTGATGCAACGATATCAATATCAACCCCCCAATTAATAATTCTTGTCAATACAACCCCAGTCTTATTTATACACACAGTCACCATTTAATCAACTGTCACGATTTCATTTGAACCCAGAGCGGCTGAAGCAACACGTATTAATCGCACTGTATCAACGCGTCGGGGGAATTAGCGACCCCATCGGTCAGTCATTCAGGCGATCAATTGAACTAATTCGTGGCCACTTATACGGATTGGATTCCAAATTACTGGTAAGGGATGGTCTATACCAATGGAAAGACCATGATGGCGGCGATGCTGTATTTCATTCGTGACGTCGAGAAATGAAAGTTACAGAGGAAATTTATTTCTTTTAGTTGACTAAAAGTAACACCCATAGTTTTTATTTAAGGTCAAGTCCATGACATTTTGTGTGGAGTTTATTTAAGGCAATATGCAAAGTATAAGTCATTTAAGATTAAACCTTACTGATGGATCAGTAGGGTTCAGATGGTAAGTTCAGTAGTTTTTGAGTTTATCGCGAACAGACAGGCAGACAGATGCGGCGGAGGACTTTGTTTTATAATATGTAGTGATGTAGTGACAATGTAAGCACTTAAGCAGCTCATTTACACAGGTGAAGCATACAAGCGATGTTACAAATGTTATTTGTTAATATAATGACGGCTTTATTCCACAAGGAGTACCATACAAGGAATACTAAGTGGTACTAAGGAATACTAATAATACTTTTCCGTGGGAGAGCCATGCTTCGGTACGTATGGGCCGGCTCGACCGGAGTGATACCACGGCTTCACAGAAAACCGGCAGTGAAGCAATACGGTTGTCATTTACCATCAGGTGACCCGTCTGGTCCTTTGCCCCCTATACTATAAATAAAATATATATTAAAGGTTTCGAAGAAAATTGGTTACACGGCTTGGACTTCCCCAATGCGACTCTGACCTTTTCGAGCTTTTACTTACACTCCAAAATCCATCCATAAAAGAAATTTTCCTGTCTTTCCGTTGTCCTTTTTTTCTTACCTTTTTTTTCCCTTACCTATTTTTTCCTATTTTCCTACCGTTAATTCCCAAAGTGCCTGGTTGACGGCTATAGAATTACGTGATCAAATTATAGTTGGCAAAATGTGGGTGTTTAATACACCTCTGCCTATCTCTTTGTAGTCTGTCTCCTGTCTCTTGCAACACAGTTTTAACTAGCGCATGAGTTAACGAATTCTCAACCACATGTCGCTGGTTTGCGAGATTATCGACGTAATTCAAAATTCAGTCGAATTGAACTAAGTATTACAAACGATCATAAATCTTAGATGTTTTATGGTGAACTGAGATGCAACACCGATTTCGTGCTAACGTTCGTTAGAAAGCGACAAGTTCATTATATATTTAGAACAAAATACTTACTCTAGCGGAAATCACAAAACATTGCCATTCTCTAAAATCAATAATTTTTAGTTCCGTCACTATTCTCGCAAACCAGCGATGTGTACCAACTAAAATGTCAAATAAATAATAATAATTATTATTATACGCGAGTGTGTTTGTACATATATCTGTATGAAAGGTCTGTTTTCAAGCCTGCAAATGCGAGTAAGAAAAAAATCTGTAAAAAATCACCCAGATAGCCTCGTGGTCTCAAGAGCAGCATAATCGCTTCATTGTACCATCGACGATTTGATTCCTGTAGGTATCCATACGTAAAAGAAAGGATTTTTAGAGGAAACTGTAAGGTGGAGGTTAAGTAAAGTATGAAAACAATATGAGTCTATGATAAATAGGAAATATCAAAATTCCTAGTGTGATGAGACCCTTAGCTGTATTACGTTCTTTTATGTACACTGTGCGTTGTTTAATACGGCCATGATTATTTTTGTAAATAATCCTTTCATACGACGACATAATGAAAGTTGTATGAGAATACTGGTGTTCTAAATATTATCTGTTAAAATAGTTTCAAGTATTAGCGCGTTCAATCAAAACTACAAACTTTTTAGTATGTCAGTTATAAGTAAAGATGATGTGAAAATCGGGATAAGGTGCGATACATTTTTGGTTACTCGACGTTTCGACCGATTGTGTATTTTTTTAGTATCAGCATTAAGTTCTGATCTACACATCTAAAATAAATTTAAAAAAAGTTAAAAAAAAATTAAAGTACATGTTCTCCCAGTCTTAATTACTAAACTTCTTCTTTCCTTGCTTTCTTAAAAAGTCTAGATAAGCTTTAATAGTTGTCTTTCCAAGTAAATTTAAAGAGAATTACTTGTTTCGAACTCTTACTAATTGTTATTTGCCTTGGCATATTTTAATCTATAGTGTTAATTAAACAACAAAATAAATAATTAATCTTGTAAGTCTTCATTTCACGGATTCAAGAAGCTACGATTCAAGAAGCAAGAAGCAAGAAGATACGATTCAAGAAGCAGTTGAATCGATGCTTAACCTTAATAGTAATGTAAGTTGCAATATAGTGAAGAATGGAATAAGATGTATCGGAAAACAAGTAATAAGTTACAATTTGTCAGATATATTGATTTTTCAGATGGATGACATTACAGAAAAAGTTGATTTAAATATTATCCCAAGCAATTTACTCTTACAAGGAAAACAATTTAATTTATTAGCAGTGATCGAGTTCGTTGATAATGTGCGTCATTATGTTATCCACTGTAAGCGAAAACATAACGGATGGCAGTGTTTAGATGACCTGAGTAGTAAAATTTCGTGGACTAAAAATACAGTTATATTTGTTCATTGTATTATCTACACAGTTTTGTAATAAATTACTTCTAATAGGTACTTTGATTGAACTACATATAAGTTACAATTTGTTTTGATTAGTTTTATCTTGAAATCCAAATAATTTCTATTCACGGGCTTTCAATAATTATATAATAATAATCTTCCTTGTTACATTGAGGTAATATGTACCTCAATGCCTTGTTAGTATTTAATTGTTTACATTTGTTCTATTTCAGTTGTTTAGTGCAAATTCTTATTTGAAATATTTTTTTGTTTATATAAGCCTTTTTCTTGGTATAATTCATTGAAAAAATTAAAGAACACAAAAGGAACATTTATTTGGTTTATATTCTAAAACATTCTGAGCATCCTATCAGAAAAAAAACACGTGGCCGGGCTGCAACGTATACGGTACTGCCCGGCCACAAACATTTGTTGTACATTTAATCTATTCATTGGTACTGCAAGAACAATTTAAGAACATTTAATTGATATGTCTATAAATTACGAAATCAACTGTGGCCGTAATCAGTAAGTTTTCTCGTTGATAATACAGTGATACGTTATATTATACTGTTTTAGATTTGATATAGAATTGACATCGTGAGTTGCACTGTTATCAAAAATAAATATTTAAAGTTTGCCCTTTGCTTGGTTGTAGAAATATTGACAACGGATGATCTATATAAATAAAATTAAATACTGTTCCTCGTTAAGCTCGACTAGATAAACCATCGCGGATTTGACCAATTATATATTATAATGTGCTTAATACCGCAAATAAAGATATTGGGGAACGAAAAATTTAAAAAATCACCAAAAAACAAAGAAATTGAAAAAAATATGTATTTTCTATGGGAGCAAAGATGTATATTACACAATCACACCCTTACCACTGAACGGTAACGATTAATACATGATTGTTGTCAGTAATATTCTCACAATTATATTTATAGTTTGCAATAGCTAGGTTATTCAAGTAGCTGCCGGAGAGAGCAAGTCGATCTCCGGCCTCCATGAGCGCTTGCTTGGGGGCAACGGACCGGTTTATAAGGCGCCCTAGCAACAGCAGGCCCGAGACGGTAGCGCCGTGTTCCGCGTGTGCCTCTCTTACTGACAGGGGATAAAATCCCCCACAACACAGTGGGGTCACCTCTTGTTTAAAAGGCGGCTAAGTCTGCCAGGGTTCACAGGGATTTTCTTGTAAGGGTACACCTGACAAGAAATTACCACCTACCCGAGGGCCTGATAATATGGACTGTGACAGAACACCGTGTGGTTTTAGTCGATTTGAGTCTGACATACCACCCTACCGGTTAGCCCCGGTGGGGTGACAACCCGTTGGTGACTCCACACGTTAAAAAAAAGGTTATTACTTGAGAAAACATTATTTTTTTATAAAAACATCACTGAACAAGGAGAATTCTTGTGTTGGATTTTACTACAGGACTTTACTAACCCAAGAACTTATACAGTACACCCAAATTCAAAGCAATAATTTGTGTATCATAAATATCAAACAACAGATAGGCCGTGTTATCCGGGGAATAAAGAAATAAAATAGACCGAACTTCGGAAAAATTATTGGAAAACTGGTTTTTTGCAAGAATATTCTTTTTATGGTTCTAAACCAAATCTCAAAAGTTCTCACCGATCCGTGTACCACGTAAAAAATAAAATCGGTAGCTAAAAAAAACGGTTTTTTCGAATATCTCGTTTCTGATTCTTTTTTCTTTTCATTAAACGACAGCTCCCGCATTAGGAATATTCTCGTGTCGCGGGAGGCTTAACAAACATTCAAACAATGGACACAAAGAACACCCAGACTCAGGACAACTATCTGTGGATCACATAATTTTTTGTCCCGTGTGGGATTCGAACCCACAATACTCAGCGGCGTAGTGGCTTGGTGACCATTTAAAACCATTGCGCCATCCGTGCAGTCATTTCCGTGGATTCATTGTTAATACCTAAACGATGTAAATAAAGTTAAAATCTTTTCCTATAACAAAAACGCACAGATTAGATTCCCTGACATGTTAAATATTACTTACTAAGCTCACCTTTACCCTCAAAGAAACTGAACCACGTAACTTTATCTTCGAAGATACAAGTCTTATATCATTATAGATGTTTACAGTTAGGTAATTGGAGAAACGTGTTACAGATTATTTTTCACTTCTTTTTTCCCGGAAACTGCTGGGATTTCTCACGTTTCCGTCTTAAATTACATTATGCCCTCGTCTGGTTCATTTTAGATTTGTTTTAGTTGGATTTGTATTTAAGTGAGATGTTTGAGTGTAAAATCTAATGGACAATGTAATTTCAAAGTAATATTTAAAAAAGTTTATGTTGGAAGTACCACCATTGCGTTTTGTTTGAACTTAAATATTTGTAACTAGCAACCCGCCCCGGCTTCGCACGGGTAGCAAAGACATCTTCAACAATCGTCAACATATTTCAATCAATTTACAAAAATCTTAATAAATTACACACCTAAATCTTCCTCATGAATCACTCTGTCAATCCGGTGAACAACATAAAAAAGTACGAACAGAGTACCCAGTATACTCTATTGCGTTTCAAACAGAGTGCTAAATTTAATTATTTCTTTGTTACTTGGATGAATAAACAATAACATTCTGGGAACACGAGCCGGACTGACAAGATCTAGAACCTTTCAACGCTATTAGCTGTAACTCTATAACTGTAAAGTGTTTATCAACATCGAGTTTTATCTTTATAACATTACTACCTAAGTAATAGCCATTCTGAAATAAGCAAATTGACGTTGATGTAGCAGCAACTGCCATAAGACATCAAATTCGAAAAGATAAGACATTTTACGTGTCATCTTTCAGAAGTGGCTGACAGCTTAACAATATTGAAGTCGTATCCAATCAAGTTTCAAATACAATTTGCACAAACTAATGGAGGAAACATCTTTGGGACAACTTGTTAGATCAAGCACGATGATCACTTTCTGGTGTCTGGAATAAGTGCTGTTTCGGTTTAACTTTTTTTTTGTATTTGTCATATAAACAATAATTACATGGAAGTACATAAGCTTTACTAGAAAACCTATGCGGTTTGTGATCAATGTTCAGTGTTAGTCTACGTCGCAAAATTTACGCTGTTAATTTTTTAAGAAGTAAGATTTATGTTTTTATTTCATCATAAGGGAGGAACTAAGTAAACAATCTTCCGTTCGTCGTAGGTATTGTTCGTGGATCTCAGCACAACTGGTTTTGAGCCAAAACCCGCGTGTATACAGAATGTTTTATTTTAATTTTAAGTTTGTTGTTAAAACAGTTTTCTTTAAGTAGCATATATTTAGCTTGAGTTGAGCTTGAAATAAGTGGTTAAAATTCGTTTCATAGTTAATGAATGTGTGGATTAAGTAGAACGTTTAAAAAAATTTCCCGACAATTTTCTTTTTTTTAGGGCAAAATAAATATACCTTAACAAACTAATTTTATTTGTCCAAGAATAGAGTACAAAAATTGTCTCTTTTTATATTAGTTTCGTCTATTTTACTGATGCTCAACATGCGTTAGATAAATGTCAGGTTAGATACGGATGATAATTATTAATAATACACATATATGGAAACACCCAGACCAATGCAAATAGACATCATGTATAGCAATATTTACACTGAGCGGGAATTGAACTCGCGACCCCAGATGTGGTAGTTAAACGCACTACCACCGAGTCACAGAGGTTGTCGCTGTCCTTGTAAGTGCTCGGTACTCCGTCAACTCTCATAAAACCTAAAACACCTTTTTCATTTCTTGAGTTTTTGATTTATTGCAAACACGATTGGCTAATAAATAACACAAGTATTTTTCAAGAGTGCAACTATTTGTGAGTGGGTACGCGTTTTTAACCCCCGATGCAAAAAAAGAGGCTTGTTGAAAGTTTAACGTGTCTCATCAAAGCTCAAAACGGGTGGACCCATTTTGATTTAGTTTCTTTTTTGATAGGTGACTTGATCGTGTGTTAGCTAAGTTAGCTATAATTCAAGAAAATCTGTTGAGCCGTTTGAAACTTACAGCTCTTTTGTAATCGTGAAAAGGACTTTTGAGTCGAGAGTATTTTTTATTTCATTATTTACGGTACTTCCGGTAATTTGGATATTTCAGCACGACAATGGTCTCAATGATCGGTAACAGTAAAAGAATTTCTCGGATTTCAATCAGTTTATGTTTTAGCATCAAATCGACAATGCGGCAATTCAAGAGTACTTTGTCATATTTTTTTAAAAGAATGGCATTATTATATAAAGTTATTAAGAGCCGTGGTCATGCCACGAACTATTGATTATTGTTTAAGCTATATAAATTAAACTAATTTAGCCTATGTTTCATCAAAATCAAATCTCGAACAATTCAATGATTGTTCTTGATTATTTGTCCAGCTTTGTGTGTATAACAATTCGTAACTCTTCACATGAAATATATTTTTTGTGAAAAATCTGTTATAATTTTACACATGTATTCCTCATTCCTTTCGTTTTGTTTATGTGAATATTTCATAATGTGTCTACAACATAATAATTTCAGAGATAGAATAATCAAAAAAATATGACATGATTTGTTTAAAAACTTTTATATTTACAAATCGTTTTTAAATACATGACTTAACGTTACGTCATGTTACACAAATAATAATAGGTTCGTGTTACTTATATATAATTAAGTCACACAAACTTATTCTTATTTTTGTGTAATCTATTACAAATTAAATTTAAAGCTCTCAATAAAATGTATTAAATATATTTTTTTTACTATTAAATAATAGTGGTGCTGGTGGTAGCATGCTATAATAATGAATTAAAACCGTACAAGACCGCTCGTTAAGAAAATTTGGGACCGAGACCGGTTTGAAGAGGGTGTTATACGTACTTTTCAAATATAAATATTCAAAATTCCCTTAAAGATACTGTGGACGTTAGGATGTCCATAGTCTTCTAACAAATTTAATTTAAAATTTTCGTCTAAACATTAGAATTTATAGGTCATAGTGATTAACTTTGGCTCTTAAGTCGATGAACTAACGACTTTAATTCTTAAATCATCTTTCCGGAAATAATTACCAAGTTTATTGCAACCAAATGAACCGTATAATCTTTTGTACCAACTCGTTCATTACGGCCTTTCACACTTGACCGGTTTCCCTTGTTTGGGAAATGCGGGCTGGCCTTTTGTATCATCACGGATTTAAATAATACCCTCGTAATACTAAAAAGGTGGCTTTTATTGTAAATGGGCTTGTACTTTTGGTTCGCATTATGGGCTATTGTATTAAATATAGGACATGATGCAAGAAGTGAGTCATTGTACTAACAAAACTTTGTTCTGATGGAGGCCATGAAGATGGATATTTACAAGAATTGAAATGCTGTAACGTTGTTGAGATTCATTATTGTACTACAAACACAGTAGTGCGGTTATCAATCGGTTGTCGATGCAAGGCGAGTATTTAAAAAGAAAACACTAGAGTTTCTGTTAGAAAGCGTTAGCAACAAAATAACATTGTAAAACCAAAAAATGTCATATGTGGGTGAATATGCACTTATATGTCTGTATATGAGTGTAAGCGTACTGGAGTAAGCCAAAGGTTAATGTAATGCGAACTGTTTATGTATGTATGTTATTAATATTACCTATAACATGTATTATGTATACTACGTGTACAATGTATGTATACCACTTCACCGTTACCTCCGGTGAGGTGATGACCCGTGGGGGTTTCCACACGAAAAAAAAAGAAGGTGTACAATGTATATTTAAAGGGAGTTGCATCTGCCAACAAACTGTCGTGCAGTTTGGCATAAGTATGATATTTCTGTAACACTTTAATTATGTTGATTATTTTTTTTTTATCAAGTATATACCAATACTCTTTTAATACGAAATGTTGATTATTTTAAATAAGCTCCCGACTACTAATACTAGTAGGGAGCTTTGGGCTAACTACGGTGAAATCTATTTTGAATGTGAGATATTGGTGCCGATTCTATTGTAACACTCACCAAACCAAAATCTGACTTAATTTCTTCATATGAAATCAACCCTGTCTTCTTCGCAACAAGGTCTATTTGTTACTGGCATCTATTTCTCAGAGTCACTAAATTTCACTAAAACCTGTCAACGTATACTCAACTTTATTTCCACGCAGCGAGAGTCCCTATTTATTCAAATGCCGTATAATTACCGTGTAAAAACTTGTTCAAAACGAACTGAGATGACGTTATTTTAATCGACACCTACAAAGATGCATACTAAAAACACAGAGCAAAAGAGATGGCATTCAACGGATAGTGGCTCTCGCTACGTGGTATTAAAATTTATTTAAGCGTGTCAGAATTTAGTCGACAAATAAATTGCTTATTTCGATAGCAACATATGTTACCTACTGGTTTAAATAAGACCTTCTTTTAAAGTATACAAGGTTTACATCTTGTATGAAGAAAATTTAGTCAATTATAGTCAAGAGAGTAATACAACAAAATTGACACCATTGATAGATGATATGATATGAGACGATGAGAAAGTATGAGAAGATGAATAAGAGAAGTGTAAGTGTGTTAGTTACCTCTAATTCTATACGCCATTAAGATCTATTTTCTTAAATTAATATTTTTTTTACTTTTACAGTTTTTTTTTAAGTGTTCTATATTACCAAATAATTGTATTTTTTACAATCTTATCCTTTGTACATAATTTGTGTGTATTTATTGCTCAGTACGTAGTAGATTCGGTTAGATCATATGTTTTGTACTTCATTACATTGAATATACAGTACACGTTCCGTACTTTTATTCCATAGCTAAAACTTAGAATAAAACTTTAAGAAAAGCATTACTTATGTACCTACTCAAGGCTACGTGATGTGCTTTGAAACACACTTGAGGCGTATTCGTAAAGGCTAACTTTATTTACTTTCTTCGTTGGCATTCAGGGCACATTTTAATTTAGCAGACAGTTTGTGACTAAGTGTTTGTATACAGTTAAATATTCTTAATGAACAAGAACCGAATTGATACTTCTAATATATTATTAGGTTACAGGCTTTTGATGTAGTATGCAACTTATATTTTATATTTTTCTAAGTAAATTAAGTTACGCTTATTTTTAATTTCAACTATTATTTTTTTATATTTTATTATAAAAAAAATCCTACATGTGTCTGAATTTTATATAACGAATAATAAACTTCTTCCCTTTCTAAAATTTCGATTAATAAACTTCACGGTGGAAAATATTCTTTCAAAATTTTTTTTTTTAAATAATCTGAGCACAAAGCGACACTGTCTTAATGTTATGTTTGGAAGGCAATAGGGTTCTTAACCCTGTCTCTAAAATATTTAGTGTTTTGAAATATTAGAAAATAAAGCAGAAAATTTTGAGACTAACTATTAGAGATTGCGGTTATCTTTATGTTTATGTAGTCTTATAACATCGAATTACTGGGACTTAAAAAAATATACTAAGCAGTCTATAAAAGATTACAATTATTATAGTTCTATTGACCAATAATCTATTTATTTTCTTACTAGCAATAGATGCACAACGAGAAAGACGATAAGCGTCTACAGCGGTAGACGCTTATCGTCTTTCTCGTTGTGCGGCTAATAAGCAGCGGCTTATAGACTCGGGCAACACCAATTCTTCTTCTTCTCTTCTGCTCCATGGAGTTTTAGTACCCCTACCTATTAGCAGAAGAATGGCACCGTGCTCTTTGTAGAGTGGATATGCTTCCCGTATTGAGTGCCTTAATATCCGAGTAGAAAACTTCTGTGTCTTACCTATTAGGTATTTCAAACGTCCATAGAAGTATGGGTAACCATTTACTTAAGGCAGGGAGTGAACGCTCCAGCGTGTAAATGGTCGCGCACGGTACGATTCTAGAGGGATTTCCTACCGCAAATGCTACAGTTGTAGAATGACCTCCCTAAAGATTTTCCCGAGGGACTACAGTCTTCTTCAAGAAATTATTGTACAGGTTTTTCAAGGGTCGGTAACGCGCAAGCGAGTCCACTTGACTTGCAGGCCGTACGCTTATTTGAAACCGACGTGGTATAAAAAAATCTTCTGTATATAATGAAACTATAGCACATATGATGAAACCTGCGTAATCTAAGTAAAAGTGTATAACACGCAAATACATATCAAATTAAAAAATCTCTTGATAATATTGTATAAAGTTGTTTAGGAGCAATTAAGTTCATTACAAAGTTATTTTTAAACGTTATTTATCATCTCAATTCCAGGTAACAGGGAAAACTAATTACATACATACAAAAGGGGTAGGCAGAGGCGTATAAATACAGTACATATTGCTAACTATATTTGGCCTCATTAACGTAAAATTAATTACAAGTTTTAATAACATTCACACTTAGATTTCACGTGGCTAAAGACGTGACGACCAGGTTTTCCTCGTGACTCGTTCTCGTTCGTAGTTCTAAGTTATCGTAGCTTCAAATTTTATAAGATTTAGTGTCAAGAAAAATAGTAGAAAAGTAACAAAGTCTTTGAAAACATTTAGAATGTAATATTATATTGAATATATTGATATTTGCTGCTGGTATGATATGGTATTTTCAAGATGCAATCACTACTCGTACTTGTATGATTTCTTTAATATGAATGACATATGAGCATGCGTAGTTTTTATTTCTAAACATTGTGTGATTAATTTGTTTTAAGTACTCTGAAATCGAGGCCTGACATTAACAAATAAAGATGCAAGAGTGAAAATTAATTACAAGAGATTTGTATCACATCAATAAGAGAAAAATTACTTCACAAAGGTACGTTATAGTGCACCAGACAGATTTAGGATATTCATGACGAAATAATAGGCATAGGCATCTACCCAATTGTCTATTGATGCAAATCAACTCTGAACACAACTCTTTAATAGTTATTTCAACAAATATATTTTTTCTTTGTTTCTGTATCGGTATAACAGAGATTCTGTTTCAAAGAAACCTTGTGGTATTTACAAATTCAAGAGTGAATTGAATTTACAGGGGACGAACCTGTATTTCATATCAACAACTACTATACAGCTACTGTTGTTAGCCATGATTGAAGAGATCTTTTTTTACTTCTTGGACGTAGTATATCTACAAAACACTGTCATCACCGCCTGTTCTATCCACGCTCACTGAGATACATGTCTATTGATTATTTTATTAGTAAGTTGAAGGGTTTGGACTTCCCGGCCCGGCCCGGCCTGCTCGAGGTATTGGTTTTTTTAAATTAAAATTTATCGTGACAATGTTTTAAGCGTTATTCTAGTACAAAGGTCCACAAAACTGTTTTAAACAGTTTGACTCAACAATCCATACGCTTAAGAAATATGCCTTTCCTTGTGATTTCGTCAATCAATTCATTATAACAGTATCTGGGTAAGAGTTCGTTTTTTCTGACAATGTGTACAATACAAAATTTAATGATGATCGCTTGGGTACTTAAGTCGTAAAAATAATCTCAAGTTCGCAGTGGTTTTTGCAAACAAACATCCATCCATCCATCCATACATCCATCCATCCATCCAAACTTTCACATTTATAATATTAGTGGGATTTTGGGCGTGGATTACTGCGCCAGCTAGATCGTACTTTATTACCAGATAGCGAAACACAACAGAGCATAATCCGCGTTATTACGAAATATGAACGAACAACACTGAATTTAAACCTTGCTTGCGTTTGGATGGCATAAAACAAGTATAAACGAAGCTGGAGGGATAACAAGAATACTAGTAACACATATGTGACCCACCCTACTAATACCGTAAGCAGTTCGTTCAGCGGTGTGGGCTTGTTTGAGTTACAAACTTGTTCAAACAACTATTCTAATTTGCCTTTCCTTAGAATCCATACGTGGACTATTTAACCACTTTATAAATTATTAGCCAAAACGGTTTAGACTATTCCAATGATGCGCTTACCAAGGCAAAGTATAAAATCTTTATGTGTATTTGTGTATGGATATTGTCACATCTTTCAAATACCAAAAACAATTTTGCATCGCACATCACAACGATGCAGTGATTGCTACAAATGCCATTACTACTATTACTAAGCTTGTACTTTGCATACACATGGCTCCATTATGTGAATAGGTGGAAACGGCTGCCATTTCAATTTTGTCGCTTGATCGTTTCGGTGGTTGGAAAAGGTCACACACAGTTGTATTTGCATAGCTTTAGTATAAGGAGTTTTGTGTCGAGTATTCAGTTCTTCCACAATCAATGTATATATTATTTTCTTAAAAAGAAGACTTAAGAATTAATGTATTTTGAACGGAGATTTCAGAACATAATAATTGACAAAATATTAACGGTGAAAAATTAAAAAGTAAAGAAATAAGGGTAAAAGTATGTTACATCGGGCGGGGCCAGACCTTGACCCGAACGAATCATGACCCAGCCCCGGTCTAGTAAAAGTAACTTTCTAGATATGTTGTGGTCAGGCTAAGAACAAAATGCCCTAATAAAAGCTGTTCCTGGATCCCTTCTACTTAAGGCGCAGTACGGCACACCGTGTGGTTTTAGTCGGTTCGATTCCGACACACCGCCCCGCCGAAAACCCCGGTGGGGTGACGGCCCGAGGGGGTTTCCACACGTAAAAAAAAAAAAAAAAAAAAAAAAATGCCCACAGACATTTTGACGCCGTGCCCAGGCCGTGCCCCGGCCGTGCTTGGACTGTGCTCAGTACTCAGATACAAAATCTATAAATGTATAAATAGGTAAAACAAAACAGTTAATAACCATTTTCTCCTATGTTTACTAACCGATTTTCTTTTTTTATAAAAAAAAATGGATGAGATGCAAAATGAAGACACCTTTCTGTCCTCTGTTTGTCAACTGATTTCCTTTTGTTTAATAGAAATTAACGAACTTAAGTGTTATCAATTAAAAAAAGTTATTTACATGCACGGGAACGAACGCGATCACGAAATAGGTGTTACATACCTCTGAATTCAGCCTGTGACCACGGCCAGTTCGACTTGGTCGAAACGTCAGGCAATTCAGAGGTATGTAATACCTATTTCGTGGTCACCTTAATTTCCATATATGCACATAATTATATCATAAAACGCAATAGTTTAAAATTAAGTAAAAAAATTTTTTTTTTTAAAAGACAAAACAGTCATGTGCTTACGTTCTGCTGATTTTTTGTTTTCTTTGTTTAGTAGATATTAACGAGCTTTTAGTGTTATCAATAGAAAAATGGATACTTTTTCCTCACCCTTACAAGAAAAATGTCATGAACAAAACAAAAAAAAAACAAATCTTAAGGTTTCACTTATCCATTTAAAAAAAAATCTTATGTGGATTATTATTATGATAACGTAAGTCACGTTCAGTGCAGTGTATAATATAATAACTGTAAAGTGTGATAATATGCGCCGTGACGTGTTATTGTGCTTCAACGTTTTGCATTTGGATTTTTATTAGCGATTTGAACGCTACGTTGAATTCAAAGTGACTGCTAACATTTTTAATTTATTCAATATTCAATAATATTCAATAATAATAGGGTGGCATGATAATGATTCGGGCTTAATTAATGATAATGAATTTATTTATGTTTATTATTTTTTTGGTATACGTTTGTAAACCTTCTTTAAAAATGAAATGAATATAATAACGTTCCATTAAAATTATTTAAATGTAAATTATTATCTCATTGAATTAAAAATAAAATTAAATGTGAGTGAAATGCCACCTCATAAATTGAAGTTCTAATAATTGCACTCATTCGTAACTTTTATACAGCACAAGCTTTAGTTGATCGAACACCATTTGTGTTGTGTGTGTAGAGTGAAATACTTGCATCGTAATACGATTGACAGTATTTATTCGAACTTCTTTCTCTTCTTCACGATCTTTGAAATTTTATATTTCTTACGCAATCGCAAGGCTACTTACTTAATAATATTATATTTTTACAAAGAATATTGTTAATAGAGAGATTTTACCTAAAATTGCTTTAACTTGCATTGAAATTTAAATTAGGTTATGATTACTTAATCGTTTCATTCATTTATTTTGAGAAATGTGAATGTGTTTTTTTATATTTTTGCTATTTTGTATTATTTATAAATAATTGTAAGTAGTTTCAGTCTGATTTTTAATTAAATTAAATTTTTGTTTTATATGTATTGATAAATTAGGGTTTTTTCATTTAATTATAATGATCACAAAACAAAACAAGTCCGTTCGGTAGAATGATATTGTATTATATGTAAGTACATATAATAGTGCATTTTTCAGATATGCAATAAAATAAAAAAAACAGTAAAAAAGTAGAAAACAAATGTGGGAAAAATGTAAATTCAAATATATTTTTCTCAAATTTTCAATAATGATAATAGTCGAATTTCGTTATAGTATCTATAATTATCTGAAATTAAGACTATGGAATAGACCACTAATTAACTGAAATAGTACAAAATATTAGTCAAAGAGATCCATAAGCTTAAAACGATTATAGGGCTCTTTCGTAAAAAGCAACAAAGAACATTGGTTTGCAACAAGGTACAAACAAAGGTAGGTATTTTTCGTGTAATGGAAATGCAGGGAACTTCACCACACATTTTCTGGAGCGAGCTAGTATAGATTATGGGTGTTACCATCAAAATTACCAGTATATTCAACAATGGGTTACAAACGATAAAACAAGAATTAACAGACATGAAAGAAACTATGAACTTTATGAGCACGTATTTCGATGGGATCGTTTTAGAGAATCATGAGGCACCTAATTGATGGTTGAAAAATAGATCTTTGAACTGAAATCGACAGTGAACGCCCATTAATTACTTATTTAGTACCATACGCTCGCATGGATAACGTTTAACTACAGTGTCTACCAGAAAAGGAAAATAAAAATGTACTGAGGCTTATTACTACTTCAGTGTCTGTGGTACACTGTAATTTTAAGGACAGATATTCTGTGCTGTATGCGAATTGCAAAATTAATCCAACGGGTACAAAAACCCGTTTGAACGTGCTCCAATTAGACACTCCTCTAACGTGACAATTTTATAGTCGATAGTGTGAAGTTTATCAAAGCTAATTAAAAATAATATGATCGATTCTAGCCGTTTAAGTTTTTTTAGGCAAACGAGCAGACGGGTCACCTGGTGGTAAGTGACTACCACCGTCCATGGACACCTGGAACTCAAGAGTCGCAAGTGGATTGCGTGCCTTTAAGGTGGACGTAGGGGAAGGAGAGGAGGGGGTTAGGGCCTCCGGCAAACTCACTCACTTGGCGAAATACAACACAATCATTGCTTCACGCCAGTTTCCTGTGAGGCCGTGGTATCAATCCGGTCGAACCGGCCCATACGTGCCGAAGCATGGCTCTCCCACGGGCAAATGGAGTATCACGATTCACAGACACTCTATCTTAAATCTAATATGTTAGTGAATATCTCTCTCCAGACAATAAAGTATTCACACCATCTCACATACGTGCTAAAATAAACATAAGCTTCACCTACTTACAACACAGAATCGTAAATACTTGTTAAGTTGTATAATACAAAAAAGTACCTCTATAAAAGTACATGCCTTAATCTTACTTTATCGTTCTTCAAGCAATCAGGTACATATAAACTAGTGCTATATTTTACGAATAATAACGTCAAGATATTTTAATGTGAATAATATGAATTCCATGTGAAGTAAAATGCTACTAAACTATTCGAGTTAAGTAGGAGTTTCTTTCGTGGTCGTGGAACGTTGAGTCGTGAGAACTAAACTGCTTGTAGCCAATACTAGCATATCACTGGTTGTTATTAATATTTATGAATCATAATGTCTAGAATAATTGTGTCGTCGCCACATCAAAACCTCTTGTTTATTTTATTAAAAATAGGGACAAACTTATAATACATGATAACATAGTTCACTATTTAATAAGAATAAGTTAATAGACATTCTTTTGACTGGTTATACCGGTAACGCAATGGTATTGGTCGATTGATAAATATTAATGAATAGTGGGGTTATAAAAGGGTAGGAATAAGTTCAGAACGGGGACTTGAGTATGAATAGTGGTACGAACAACTTGGCAGTTACTGTTAGTAAGTGATTTTCATATTTAATATCAGTGGTTGTGAGACTGTTTCTTACAATTGTTGTTACAGAATAAATGTTCGTTGTTTAGCACTTCAGAACGGCGCGGTGTAGGCTACTTTTTGTTTAAGTGTTTGTAGTAGTTCGAAAAAGGCACGGCATGTACGGTCAGGTTACTTGCCTCTGGATGCATTTGAAGATAGTAAATACCATCTGGCACAAACCTTCATATGGAAATGCCGTAATTCCGACAGGTATCGGACAGATACGGTGGCTCTTCGGAAAAAAACCTTTGTTAAAAGTAGGCAGAAAACCTTTTCGTCGTAGCAGAAGCAGTCTGTCACCAAATAACCTGGACAAGGAATGCTGTGTTCGCTTTGCAAGAGGGGCGTAGTGTTTACCGTCTTCCAAGCGATCAGCGTTGGCAGGCAGGACCGGTCGAGGCCGGCGAATTAGTACCCAAAGACTAGTACTCAGGAACGACGCTGCCGATGAGCTTCTTAGGATCTACAACATCAGCGGCAGCCAATTTTGCTCACGAGTAAGGCAACGGACTCGTGAAGCGCACAACGGTCGCTGGGCCGACATACCTGGCTGCAGGCAGTCTAAACTGATGCTGACGATGGCCTCGCCAAATTTAATTTGCAGATTCCTCAGTCTTTAGCGACTCGACATTAGGATAGTTATAGAAACCATTACGGGATACTTGGCCCTGAATCGACATCTATTCGCCATTAATGCGACAGACAGCCCTCTATGCAGAGGATATCTCAACACGGAGGAAACGGTCGCCCTCGTTATTCTGATGAGCGAAGTGTAGCCACACAACGGACAAGAATCCTCGCAGCAGCGAAGTCGCTCCTAGAAACCTATAGTGCCCCAGGAGACTTCTGTGGAGAACCACAGAAGTCTCCACGGAAGCTGAAAGCATAATGTACCCTTTTTTAGTCCAAATGCAGAAACAGAGCCCAAACCAATACCAATACCAAAAAGAAAATCAAATAACAGTTTTCCGGAGAATTGTAAAACTAAATGTGATTTTTTCTATGCGATTGAAACGGCCACATCCAAAATTGAATATTGAACATAAAATTGTAAAATTATACATTTTTTGGTAAAATGTGACCCGATTTTCAGTTACTGCTAGTACTGTATAAAGGTATTACGTACACTAGTGTCTACAACTGAAATATGCAATACGACACAAAAGGTCAAAAATGACGACGTTTCAATAGTTACATAGTAATTATTAACTTAATTTATTCTCTCTCTTCTTACTACAATGAGAACAAAGCTACTTTTAATTAGCACTTCGAGATAGAGGTAATTTGGCATACAGTATGCGAATAGTTGGCTATCATACAAATTGCGATACACATCATTATGTTTGTATTGCTTTACTTGGCTTAATGTAGTGCAATTAACGTGTTTGAAAACTTTGCAGAATTACAGTTCTCTGCAAAGATTAACTTTCATGAAGTTTAAATGAAATGGATCGAGAATGTACGAGCTCAGAGTTTTACTCGTAGAGGGAAATGATAAAAAAAATGGTACGTATTTTTGCATCCACTATCACGATCTCTGTAATCAGTGTAATGGCAAAATGTGACTGACCGGGCCTAATTATTAGTGATGCTGCCTAAGGATTTCGTTTTATAACACTTTTAAACTGGTCAAGATTGACAAGCAGTCAGATTGGTTGGCAATTGTGGTAACACCAAATGTTTAATTCTCGAAATTCTTTATCCCGTGCGTTGATGTACAGGAACGACTAGTTTGTTCTTGTGTTGACGCTCGTCTATATTTTAAGTTTGATTTTAAGACTCGCACAGAATGGGACCTGTTTCATTTTTTTGTTTTTCTTCTCTCTCTTTGTTTTAATTTAGTACGTAATTATTATAAATTAGAGAAATCGTTTTTTGTTTATTTTTATATTTGTGCGTGTTCTAAATGCATGTTTTTTCTTTCTTTCTAAACAAACTTTTAAACGGATAGTTTTTTTCAAAAATTCTTTTTGTTACTGCATGCTAGAGTCATCCAGTGATTTAAGTAAGTGTTCCTTTTTCAAATACATCCTGTATAAGTATGTTTGTCAGCATTCTGGTTCCAACAGTACAGGCTCTGCTTAGTTTGGGATCAGACGGCCGTGTGTGAGGTGTCTCAAGTTATTCTTATTTCATTTATTATTTCCACCCGCGTTTATGGTCATTGCTCCGCTACTAAGGGTTGTACCGTCATGTATTATATTGCATTATATTGCAAAATCTTCAAAAATGTGGCTATCACGTAAGAATCTCTGATAGAGAGTAATCTCTGAGATTAGAATATTGAACCCAAAAGAAATGTTCAGATTTATTAGATTAGTATAGATCCCAATATCATTTCGATAAGTAAAGCTCTTCCAAAGGAAAGAGAAAGTTGAAAGAGAGCTTATCAGTTTATTATTACCATATGAAAGATTTGATATAAACGCTAACAAGTATAAGTATTTAGGTAGTAATTAAAAAGCGTTTTAGTTAAACGAGGAATATAACTATCTTATAACATGGTTATGTGACAGATACAGATGATTTTAATTACAGGCACCTGGTATCCACAAGGTTGAGAACGGTTATCAAGGATGGACAAAACACTAATAGATTAGAATTTTCCTTAGTAGATGGTTATATTTTCACATCGACACGATAAAGAGGCTCAAAGAGACATTATAAAAGAGGCAGGTAAGTTTTGCCATCATCTTAAAATTTAAAACGCTGTTTTACAGGTCGCTTTAGTCCCAAGCTCAAGAAAAATAAACATTATTGCGAAGACAATACACTGTTTTGAAGGATAATTGAAGATTCAACTCACCCCAGGAACGGATGTCATTGGAAAAAGGGCCTTGACAGTCACTTGTATTGCTATTTTAAGTCATTTTAATTTTTCTTTAAAAAAGGAACCCTTATAGGATCACTTTGTTGTCCATCTGTTTGTCTATCTGTCAAGATCCTTTTCCTCAGGAACCCGTAGATGCATCAAGTTGAAATTATTACCAAATACTTATGTCTGCGGTCCCTTCAAGCTGTAAAAAAATCAAGCTTCTAAGTCAACGCAATCAAAAGATAAAGTCATTTAAGTCCTAGATTTGACCAAATTTAAACATTTTGAAAGTAAATCAAAACCTATGTTTGCAAAACCTATACCTAGTAGCTTAAATTAAAATGACTCTTAATAATTTACAAAAACAATGCCTAAAATTCAGGAAGCATACGATCACCCGCTGAGATACTAGTAGCTACTTCAATCCGTAAATAAAACTTCGACCTATGAATATACCTAAATTAAAAGGTTTAACATACTAGTCATTCTCACAGATCATCTAATCACCTGGCCAACAGTGCTGAAGTATGAGTGACCTGCTGGCTGGACGCCCAACATTTCTTGGCATTGCGTTTACCTAATGAAACAATCGATAAACTCGCTTTGCAGGTGAGAGTCCACGATGGGTACGGCTTATTTTGCCAATTGTATTAAGTGTGGAAATCAAAAAACACTTAAAAATTTTGAGTGAATCATAAAATTACTTAATCGGACTTTGCTAAACTAAACAAACGTAACTAGCGTTATGGCTAAGGCGTCGGACTTGCGATCAATGTTGCGGGTTCGAACCCCACCCAGTGCACTACGGGCATGAACCCACTCCTAACACAAGGATTTAGCTTAGCTGGAGAGGTTAACAAGAATACTAGTAACGTGGCGTAACGTTAAAAAAAAATATATTTATATAAAAAACGAATCTAAAGGATCGAAACGAATAGCGCGACCCGCGTGGGCACGGATGGAAACCACAATTTTGTTGCTTTTTTTTACTTCTCTTCGTTTCTTCTTTTGCTACTTGCAATCAACGTACACAACAAATTACAAAATCATGTAATCAACAGCATGTCCCAATCCATTATTTTAGATATCAAAAAGGTAACACATTTGGACTCTTGGACAATTGCAAAACGAATGACGACGATGGTATTTCGAGCTGTCAGGTAAGCCGAGGCTCCCGCTTACTTGCGCATTCGCACGTAAGCTCGTATGTACACAGGTGGATACATAATTTTATTCGCCTAATGTTTGACGCGTTTAACCTCTTACATGGGCGCCGTCCCTACCTCAGAGTCTTTATTTCGTCTTTAGAGCCAAATAATTGAACGTTACGTTCAATCAATCACACAATCGAAAAATATACAAATACAAATCAGAGACAAAAACATTCACCAATTAAAGAAGATGCACGAGGGTCTTAACACTAAGGTTCTAAAAATATCCGCAACATCATCCGATGACAGATTGATTAAAATATCGTATTTGAATGCGTTCGAATAACACTTTGTCAGTATACCGATTCTGTCTCTAAATCTCTACCTGACAATTATAAATTCTAGAGAACTCATTTTATTTCATCGCTTTTGGAAAATACTTTGTATTGACCTTAAAAACCAATATTTTAAAGATATTTTCAATTATTCTCTCATTCTCCGAAACGGACTAAATCACCTAATTTTATTTTTAGTTCCTGTCCGGGAACATAACCCGGGGTGGTTTAGCCTACAATCTTATCCGATCGATCGTAAGGAAGCTGCCCTGAAAATGTTTTCACTTACGCCATGAACCAATAAGGCAGTATCTTGATTTTTCCTTATTATATTTACTCAGTTGTATTGATTGTGTGTTGATGCTGTGCCTTTTTTAACCTCTGAATTTTTCATCTTGTTTCAGAAAACCATCAACTTTATCACCAAGTTTAACAAAAAATATACATTTATTAGCTACATTTGTAACTTACGCAACGACGTGGATATGAGTCTACTCGTGACCACGATGGGTGCAATTTGATTAAAACGTCGGGTAACCAAAAAGGTATTGTACCTTTTAAATATTATCGCGATTAAGTCCCGAGTTACACATCTAATATGTATCAAAGCGCGAAAGTTTAAAAACTATTTTAATTTTTTTTTTGTTGAAAAGTAAAGTTCGAAACTAACATAACATGTACTTAGCTAATTCCTAATGTTACTACAGATGTTAAGCAATTATAATACTAGATTATAGTCATCTACGGAAATTATTTACTTTATCAGTAACAGTGAAGTAAGGCTTTGAAAGTGTAATCAACATGCCACCATGTATAATTGTCGTCGCCTCACTAAGTCAAATATAATTATATACTAAGTTTAACATCAACATGATAAACCACGGTGTTGCTTTTAATTACTATGATATTTACATGACAAACGCCTTTCCGTGGAAAAAAATAAATGAACCAAAAAAGTTTACGAGGTCAAGCTAATAAGGGATCTTTGCTTGGGTCGTTAACTATGAATAAAATTTTGACCTTTTCTTATGATAAATAGGGACTCGAAGAGATTGATCTTTGAGCCTGATTTTTTTCGTAATATCGATGGTAGAAGAATCTCGTTCTTATGGCTACTATTAACTCATTATCCTACAGCACTTTGAAGTTAGGTACAACTTCAGTGTACACTGAAAATACTGCATCTTATACTTTCACAAAACGAAAGAAAAATATATGTGGAAAAGAAAACATTTTCTTTATGTTTATTTAAGACTCTTACATGTATATAAAACTTGGTGTGCGTAGGAAATGGCAGGACAGATGTTTTAAAGCTTTTCCTCTAAAATGGCTTGACTGATTTTTATTTCATTCGTTTTTTATACTTACTTAGAGGTCATTTAGATTGTCAACTTAGTAGTATAATAATAACGTTAAATTGAAGGACAACAACCAACGAAGCAACGAAGGAGACTTTTGTGATTGATAAACAAAGGTATTCTCACATTGGACACAATTTTTTTTTTTGTAAAGCTTACAACCCAATTATTTGAGACTAGTTTATAATTCCAAATCACACACACAAAAATATTTACAAGTAACCTAACTAAATGTTTTGAATTAGCCCAACAAATCCAATTCCAGATTTTCATTCCTTAACAATTCTTTTATTTAGAGCCAAAGGAACGGTTGTACATAATATATTAGTCTATCAATAAGAGAACAGCTTCTCCCATTAACTTTAACCGCAAAAGGTAAAGGTGCTTTAGCGAAATTACTTGTGCCTTTCATGCGCAATGACCTAGAAAGTCTTACCCAGTGAATGAACTATAAGAGGTAATAAAACAATTTTACTTTGACCAAAGGTGTTTTGTAAGAAGAGCAAAAGTAAGGTAATGGAGAATAGGTCAACTATGAAATTATACTGTTTTTTTTTCCCCTATTTTGAGTCCCTATTTATCATAAGAAAAGGTCAAAAAAAAAACATTGTTATTGGCATGTATATATATATATATATAGATACTAGCAGTTTTTTAATATAAAGATTTAAATATATGTAAATAGTTACCATTAGTTAGGGCTAGAAAACATGAGTATCACGTATAAAAGTTTAGTCAGGTCCCTCATTTAAATCTTCGTCAATCATTCAATTGCATTGTTGTACACAATACACAATCAAATAGTATTACCGCGCTACATCACACATACTCAATTGGAAATTGAAATTAGTATAAAATCACATCACTATTTCGTCGCTACTATTGGTCAAAGTGGCGATAGCGCGACCAAAAATCAAAGTACGCGTTAACAACTATTTCTGTGCTACAAGCCGTAATTTATTAAATTCACAAGTACACAAGCGAAATAAGTTCTCCCTCAATACAATATTAGTAGCGAAAACGCACTGCTACATATTTTGGTCCTTAGAGCGGGATTTCTACGCGGTAAAAGCAGACGACTGAGGGATGTCACGCGAAAAAGATTGGTGGATTACGGTGCTTCAGGCGAAGCCTTCCAATTTTACCTCTCCTAATCCCCTTCTCTTTATAATCTAGTAGCTAGTTAGAGGGCCCGGACCTCTAGGCAGTAGCCATTCTGAGTTACAAGTGTGCGATCCTGACTTTTTCGAGGTATTGCTTAGACTCCCCAATCCATCCCTGTAGGCAGTATTCTTTTCCTTACATTACATTAACCTCTTTCCTACATTGTCCTGTCCCTTATATCCAGTCCCTGTTCCAGTTCAGGTGTTTCTTTAAATGACCTAATGAAATGCTTTAATTTCCATATTATTTAAATTTACAAAAAAAATACATAGGTTGTGCACGTTTGACACGGCTTTAGTGCCATTTTTTTATTGCCGGTGTTTAAAACAATTAGCTGAAGACTGTTAGGTTTCGTATGTCTCAGAAACTATTAAAAATAATTTCTACGTCGATGATCACAATTATACTAGCTGCGCCCCGCGGTTTCACCCGCGTAAGTCCCGATCCCGTTGGAATATCTGGATAAAAAGTAGCCTATGTATTAATCCAGATCTCCAGCTACTCACAAACTTTCACCTTTATAATATTAGTAAGATTTTTATGCGGTGCAAATAGTATCTCAGATTTGAACGCATTATTTGTAAGTACAAGTCCAGTATTCAGGTTTGCATGTTTAGAATTACATATAAGGTTTTTTTTTACGTGAATAACGCAATAATAATAATGTCACCTAGCAACTCGCAAAGGGCGATAATATGCAAAATAAAACTCTAGGTTTCAGCTGGAATAATAAATCTAACGAACTAAATTATTATTCACAAATTAAAACAGAAACAAATGTTGTTACAAATCGTAGTATTTTATAGATTGCTTCTCAGATTTATGGTCTATTAAGATTCATAAGCTCTAACAATAGCTAAGACATTGTTACAGAAATGTTGGTTATTAAAATTAGAGTGGGACGAACCGGTTCCAAATAACGTTGTGCTGCTCTCAACCAATTTGGTAGTGGTATAATGAATTTAAAAATACAGCGTTATGTTATGTGCCTATTCACATATAATTACATTTACTGACGCTTTACTGGTAGTGTATGGCGCTGGCGTTTATGTTCGCACTATTAATAGTCAATCTGATGTTACGATACGATTGTTATGTTCCAAAGAAAAGGTCACCCCTACCAAACTTACAACAATACGAAGATTGGAGTTATGCGGTGCTGCATTAGGCGAGTGATTATATTCAATGATAAGTAAATCTCTGTGTTCTACTTTCAATAAAATCATGTTATCGACTGATTCGACTAATTCTTAAAGTTTTAGTATTAACAAAAAGCATCTAAATACATTTTTTCTAAAGGTTTCTTCCAAAAATATGTTTACAATTTAGCTATTTCGGTTCGAGCAATATCAATAAGAGCAAGGTCGATTGGTGGTCAGAATCTCACGAGAACAACAATACATAGTTGCGGTAAGTGTGCAAAACTGTGCGCCATCACGGTTAATTCAAAAATGGGTAATTTACCGCAAGAACGAATACATGTAGATCCAGGGTTTTATATTTTATTTATCTTGGAGGATAAGGTAGTATAGATCTTCATGTCCTCGGCAAAGCATAACAATTTGGACGACTTAAAGAGTGTATTGGTCAAAGCAGTGACATCGACAACACTGCGACCAAAAAAAAGGAACCGATGCTCGCGTCAAAAAGAATGAATGTGCGAAAATGACGGTGCGCATTAACAATTATTTCTGGGCTCAAAGCCGTAGCTCATTGAATTCACAAGTACACAAATAAAATAACTCCCTCAAAATAATATTAGTAGCCAAAACGCGCAGCTACAAATGGAAATAAGCCTGATGTATGAAAAATCACTATTGCAAAAATTTTTTGCTTTAAATTTACTAACTACATTCGACAAATTTCTCCTGAGTGAAATTTCTACTGAATACACAAGATATAACGGGGTTGTTGTTTCAACTGGGTGCAGCCGTAATTTCCGAACAGAGCACAGGAAGCTATTATCGATAAATGCAGGTAATTTGAACGGGAATAAGCAGTATTCTATAGTGTCCAACGTACGTACACGTAGATCCGTGGTAAAAATAAAAAAAATGTGTCGGCCTTAATATGTTTCGTGTCACCTACCTATTGTTGACTCTTGAAAAAAACGTCTCCATTTCAGTTTTGTCCGATGAACATAGTTTTCCGTCTTTATATCTCTCTGTGAATTGAATACACATGTATTCAATTCCATTCAGGTTATATTATTTAACTATTTTATATTATATTTATGAATATTTGTTATTGAGATATTGTTTCATTAACCATTTTTAATTAGGGTGCTGATTCCTATAAAAAGTGAAAGGAGTTTGTAATCAAGTAACCTACCTGGCCTCCCACTAAATCCACGACAACAACAAAAAAATTATGCGATTGAAAAACCAGCCAATGGAAGCGATAATATTATTATTACACAAAGACAAGCTAGATAATTGTAATAGTAGTATTGATTAGTAAATTCAGCATTTCTTCTATCCAAGTCTTCATGCTGTTTTTTTAAGAAGAACATTTGACCTTTTACTACGATTTTTTTTCGTATCAACCATCTTTTTTATTTAATACTAGATGCACCCGGCATACGTTGCAATGGCTTTTTTAATAATTGTTTTTGGGCCAGGAACCCTCGCAGGCTTCCCCAGAACACCCTACCAAAGTTTCATCACAATCTGATCAATGGTTTCGAAACGCAAAGGGGACAAACAAACATTGATTTCTTTCTCTTGCGTTATATAGTTGTTATAAGTACGTAATTTGAATCACCCGGCTCGCGATTAGAGAGTTTACGGTATCGACGGGATGAACATTAAATGTTTGACATGAACATTTTGTATGTGAAAATGTTTCTTCTTTTAGTTTTTTTTTTCGACAATTTTCCAATGTTTTTAATAGTTACTCTGCTATTCGGGACGGAGACAAATACAACAAACCAAAAACCATGAAAATCGGTCCAGCCGTTCTCCAATTATAAGTGCTCGGACAAACCTGACTTTGTATATTAAGATTATTTGTTATTATTTAATCTAATACATTATAAACGCATTATGGTATAGTCCATAGATTCAGTAGGTTTTTTAAGAGATTCTGAGTCCGGTCTCCCTACAGTTGAGGATGGGGAGTTACGGAGGTTTTCCGGAATATTTCCCTGCTGCGGTCTCTTCGCTAAAGCCCTATCTTTAATAGTGGATGTCATTTAGGGGGTGTAACTGTGCCATTACGATATCAGTGTCGAATATCAAAGGTCCTAAGTACCAAGCTGGGATACTAATGTAAAAAGTACAAAGTCTTTTGACCATTTCAATTCATAGGGACTTTTAGGGAGAGTTATGTATTGTCAGAACTATTTTTATTACAAGTTTTATTTTGCGCGTTTAGAACTATTCTTGATATGGTTGTAATCTAATTCAATAATAATAATTATAACTTCACACATCTCACACGGCCGTCTGGTCCCAAATTAGGCAGAGCCTGTACTACCTATAATAACCAGACTGCTGATAAACATACTTATATATTTCTAAATACATACATATTATAGAAAATTACACCCAGACGTGCTCATCACACAATTATTTGTTAATCGAACCCACGACCTCTGGCTTAGCAGTCAGGGTCACTAACCACTTTGACCAACAGGCAAGTCCTTACATTATTGATAAATTGCGCTGAATAGTAGTTAGTGAGTTTTTATTTCTTAAAGATTAGTTGTGCCCGCGGCTTCGCTCGCGTTAATATAGATTTTGTCAATCAATTCACTGTCTCTCGGGAACAGTACCTTATTTATGGATGAAAGGTACCCTATGTCCTTTTCTCTACACCTGATAACGTGTAGGAAAGAAATCATAATGATCCGTTGAATAGTTAAGGTATGGAAGCGTAACAAACAAACAAACTCACACAATTATAATATTAGTTAGGATATTGAGTAAAGCGGAATCTGAACTTCACTATCGCCCAACTAGAGAAGTACCCTTCAGAACTATAGATCGCATTGCATTGCATCTTTTTATTGTATTCATTCGGTTACCGGCAATATGTATAATTAAGGTATTCTATACAATACCTAGGCAATGTATAGAATACCTGGGGCGTCCAGGCAATGCATGAAATATTATGAATATGATTGTCCATTACATAGTTTACCTAGATAATGCATACAATACCCAGGGATTGTATAGAGTATCTGCAGGTCCATCGAAAATGTGTATAGTAAATAGATTTTGGTTTGTATTTATCAATGTTATACGAGTTTACTACCTACATATAAAATGACGGACAAATAAAACGCGTTATATTTTCTCAAAATCAACTTTAATAAAATTGATAATCAGGGGTACCAACTCGTTAAAAATAATCTTTATATAAAAGGTAGGTATTTTTTGTCGTAAAATAAGAGTTACTGCACTAAGAAACATATATTTATTATTAGGTTACTAAGTCCTACACAAGCCAATATGTGAAATCTTTTTATTTATAATAAACTTTTTAATATCAATAAATTACATATTCAGAGTGTAATGAAATGCGAGCAAGTAAACAAGTCGCAGCGCGGTTGTTACCTTCCTGCACGTTTAACCCTTCCCTTCTCTCGTCTTTTACACACATTATCGGCTCCGTATACGGTATTATGTAGACTACCTAGGCAAAGTATAAAATAAATCATATTTCATACATTATCTAAACGTTTTCGGTATTCTAAACGTTGCCTGGGTGTTGTATAGAACACCGGATTATATAGATTGCCGGTAACATATACTCTACTGTGTGAAAGAGAATCATCTATATTTAAGAAATATATAACTGTTACTCCTTAGGTTTTTATGAGGTTGGTAAAGTGTGTTTAATTACTGAATTACCAAGAATTACCGAAGAACCAACCTTGCAGTATCAGTATACTGCAAGCCTTTAGAGACCATTGTAACTGCAAGCCGTTTTGTTGTACTACCAAGAAAGTAAGTAAATACTGAGCCGGCTCAGAAGGTAAATACTGGTGCCTATATACACTCAATACCAGGGGCGGGAGTAGCTTTGGCAAACCTGTATGAATGCTCTTGCTTTATACGGAGCGTTGACAACAACCCGACCTTGTTGCTACATACATACACATCGCTAGTAAGCAACTATGTACGATTATAACATCCCTTGCTTCCTTTTATATAGAACAATTTATATTTTATTTATAGACCAACCTTATCAGTATTTACCATTTTTACTGATCACTCTTGGTTTTGTAGGTGGTGGTCACGTGGTCAATTTCTTTCTTAAAAGTACGTTGAGGGCGCTCAGTTCAAATATGTCCTGCTGCATGATGGATTCCATTCCTGATTTAGTCACACATTCTATATACATATTTATACAGGGTGAATTTGTCATCGCCATTAAAAAAATTTTTGGGCACTAGGTATCGCTCAAAGACATCATTTTTACAAAAAAATAGCCTGATAAAATTTTCAGATTTTTTTTTAACAAACAATAAAACGTAAAAATAGGTTGGTCAAATTTTTACAAAAAAATTGTTCACGTGGTCACTAAGGGTAGAGTGTTTCCCATTGACAGGGCATCTTGAAATTTGGTAATATGCAAGGTCTCACAGCACAAGTAAACAAAAAAAAAAAAATTTTTTGTAATTATAAACATATAGTTAAGTAGTTTGTTTTAGTTTATTTGGAAAGTGGACTTTGTCGTCGATGTATGGGAGAGTTATCAGAACTACAAAGTTAAGTTTATCATTCGAAAAAAACGGGCATAAATCGTTGCGAATAGATTTCCATATTCCACATACTTTTGCCCACGGACCCGCACTTGTTCCATTTTTTTTTGTTTTACTAAATTATAATACTGCACACATAGACATGCTTGTCGGTTGGTGTCGAATCGAGCAGAAATGTATTTTGCCTGTTAAGCACTTCATGTTGACAGTTGCCAGGATCCGTAGAATACCTATACACCTATCTATAATATTATTATAAAGTTGAAGAGTTGTTTATTTTTTTGGTTGATCGAACTAATCTCTCGAACTATCTGTTGGATTTGAAAAATGTTGTTTGCATTTGATAGCCTAATTCTTAAAACAGGTTATGTACTATTTAATGTTACGACCTTTACTACGCTACCTTTGAGGCCCCATCAGTGACCATAAACGAGGGCGAAATTGCGGTGAACGGCTAATAAATGAATAAAAATAAATGGTACCTGGTTGTCCTCAATCAGTTGTTTATACGAAGACCGATCACAAATGACGAACTACGTCGCACCATAAATTTACGCTCGTATCTGGAAACAAAAAAAAACAATGTTTTACATAAATAGTGCTCTAAACTTACCCAAAAAAAATAATTAAATAAAAATAGTTAAAAGTGATTTAATTCAAGATTATTAAGAGGTAGATGTTTGCTCTCTCACAATATTTTTTTAAACAAAATGTTTGCCACCTCTGATATTTTATTAGGTAACAAAGGAAATGAAGAAAAGCATTGTGGTAAGCAACAATATATGTATAAATCTGATCACTGATTCGCCAGATCTATTGCCTTTAGTAAAGGTATGAAAAGGTAGGTATTGTAATAATAATGCAGATAAGAACGTTAACATTACTTGGAAGCCAGTCATTTTGGAAACAACAACCAGAAAAATTTAATTAAAATTTAATCATATCCGGCATATATAAAAGTAAATTGGCTTCATAAATAGTTGATTTAGCCAGTGGTTCCATTGTGTTAGAATAATTTGAATTATATATTGAACCAAAAATCTCTGTAGTGTTGTTTACAGAATAGATACAGCGTTTGCAAATTTTCGACTACCTACTACCCGTAAAATTGAAGATTTATGCTTTAAATTACATGTTCACATTCAGAGTCATTATTTATTATTTAAGGAGGGTAGTTGTGATTTATATTTTCCGAGTCAAGTGATTTTTAAATAATTTAAAGAAAGTGTAAAAATGATCCTGATAAGTTCTGCTACATTTTAAATCTCAGCGAAGAAATTTGACGCCATTAGTAGCTGAGTTACATGAACATTATTTGTGCTTTGCCATTGGTCAACAAGACAAAGCGTGGGTTCCTTAGATCTGTTGTGTTACATGAGTGGGTTTTTTACTTTTGGAATTCATATGATTTTGACGTAACCCATGAACCACTCATCTGATTGTTATTTTTGTCTTATTAATGTAAGAAGTGTTAAAATTAAAACAAGAAGAAAAAATAAGTATACTGACTGAAAATATATTTACATATAAAAGTTGGACTATGAAAACACTTCGTGAAAGCTGTGCTGAATGAATGTTTGTTACTATTTCACGCAAAAACGGCTTAATGGATCTGGATGAAATTTGGCACAGAGATAGATTATAGTCTGGAATAGCAAATAGGCTCTTTATAATTCCACGAAAAATTTTACACGACCGAAGTCGCGGGCATCAGCTAGTATTAACATTAGGCCTAAACAAATTACACAGTTCGTTGGAACACAATACTTTTACACTTAATTTGCCCGTAAACGAAATAAATGGAAGCAATTACTCAAACTATCTAATTAATACTTTAGTAAATAAGAATAGACAACCCTTGCTCGTTAGGTACAAGTACCTAAAAGGTTATAACTATCTATTTGTAATGTAAATAGGATCTCAATTTATACATCAGCTATGGTAATACCGTTTACTTATTAACTATGCTACCTATATACTAAAATGTCCTTGTAGCTATGCCGTACTTGTAGGGTTGCGCAAAGTCTGTTTGTATTACATATATGTACTTAATATTTTTTGTAATCAAAACTTTTGTGACTTTATAATAACATACATACAAACATACACTTAAGCCTATCCCCAAAGAGGTAAGCAGAGGAAATGAACACATTATTTAATTTATTACTATAAAGAAAAATAATATGCTACTTGGAACATTACAACCCTTAGGCGTACACATAGCATAGTCTTTGAAATAAATGTTTTCCTTTTAATATGTTACAAACTTGTGGCATCTAATATATTAAAAAGGTCTCAGTCATTCATTATTAGCATTTTTATGATTTTATGTTACAACAGAGCTTAAAACACAGAATGTACGACCATGTAGGGCAAGTTAACTAATGGTTAGTTATTGATGTATGCCGCGTTCCAATAAACAAGAAACGATTCGTTTTGCTTACGGACGGTAAAATTTCGTTGAATTTTCAATGAAAATTTTACCGTCCGTCAGTAAAACGAATCGTTTCTTGTTTATTGGAACGCGGCATTTAATCACTGCTATTGTGAATAGCAGCAGCCGGCAACGCAGTGATAAAACGATATCATTGACGTAAATTGAAAAGATAAAAAATCTGAAATGTTGTTTTCGTATGAAGTCACTGAATAACAACAATAAATAATAGTCTAAAAAACTAAAAAAACACGCTTTAATAGAAAATCAAATTAATAAGTAAAAAATAATTTTTAATAAATTTAAATTAAGTTTTAATATAATAGTATAATTAACAAAAAAAATGTAAAAAAGCCTGATGTCAATTGTTATAAATAATTATTTAGAGTCACTATGAAAATATCTTAAAAAGCATCCCACGCTATTTTACAATAAAATATTTTTTTTATTAATCACACTATTCTTAATTTAAATTTTATTAAATTATTTTCTACTTTTTAGTTCGGTTTTCTATAAAAGCGTGTTTTTTTTTAAACTATTATTTATTTTTTACTTTTTAGTTTAATTTATCATAAATGCGTGGCTTTTAATTTTTTCAACGATAATTTATTAAGGTTGTAACTACCTCCCTATAATGGCAGTGGGTAATTTGCATGCTTGCTACCTTCCTCGGATTTTGTCGCCGTTTCTAAGGCTCCCTCTCCGGAATATTTATTTCAAACGCGTACTTGGCGCAAGACACGGCCATGTCTTCGGATAAAAAAATCGCTTATGAAGAATCTGAAGATCCTGATCAGGATAATAGAACAAACTATTTAACCTATTGCATTGTCATCAGTCCTTGATAGGTGTGCAAAGTTTCAAATTAATCCGACGTTTTGACGCGGGAGAAAATCACGTTCGAAGATTCCGTTACATACATATCAAGCTAATAGAAGCCTGTTCGAAACCCGCCGAAGCTTGCCTCAACTTGTTGGATAGGAACACAAATGAGTGGATTTTAAAGCAAATTGACACTTCTGATGAAAGAGGATTCTCAAAAATTGTGACTACTTTGACAAATCACTACATATTATAAAACAAAGTCCCCCGCCGCGTCTGTCTGTCTGTCTGTTCGCGATAAACTGAAACATTACTGAACGGATTTTCATGCGATTTTCACTAATAGACAGAGTGATTCATGAGGAAGGTTTAGGTGTATAATTTGTACCCGTGCGAAGCCGGGGCGGGTTGCTAGTTAAATATATAAATACTTTTCTTTTAAAACAAATATAGATTTTTCTATAGTAAGCGGTAATTAATAGTCAAGGACATTATGTTAGCTTACCTACGATGAATAGTTCCTCTGTTAAATAAATCTTAAGTATTCAATGTCTTGTGTACATAAATTTAGAACATTAAGTAAAATACTTAAAAAGTTAAATGATTTGATTAGGGTTTTGCTTGCTGGCACGGGCAAAATAATTTTCTGTTTGAAAATTCTAGTCTTGAAACGATGTAGTCACAGAATCTGGAAAAGAGTCCGTTGGACTGCAATAGATCTTGTCCCTGTTACTTTTGACGAAAAATATATATTGTGAAAGGTGACTGTACACCGCACTACCTATCCTTAAAAAGATATAATGGCGCGATATAAAAAATAAAATATTTATACTCTAAACACCAGTTTATAATCTCCTTGACTATGCTAGTTGTAGCAAGACCTCCATTGAGGCAGGCCTGAGACGGTGGCGCGACGTGTTCCGCGTACGCCTCTCTAAATCGGAAGGAGGGCAAGGCCCTCGCGCTACCAATGGTGTGGCTGCCTTCTATTTGAGAGCGGCCAAAGTCTGCTAGGGTTCTCGGGGACTTCCTTCCTAGGGTATACTCGAGTCCCTTGCGATAGATTCACTTGTTACGGAACACCGTGTGATTTTAGTCGGTTCGATTCCGACATACCACTTCACCAATAGCCATGGTGAGGTGATGACCCGTGGGGGTTTCCACACGAAAAAAAAACAGATATAATTGATCATTGCTTTAATAATACTCCACTCGGAACATAAGAATCTCCTTAAATTCGCGGCAGTCTTGGATGGCATTACTAATAAGCTTGTCCCACCTTCCTATACATAATAAAAGCATCTTCAGAATCTGTCAAAACACCAGATAACTAGAAAATGTACCTTGAATTTTCATCGAAAAAAATACAACGCTTTATAAACGAAAATGAACGAGAAATTCCCCATCCGAGGCTTTACGAGTAAATCAGGGTTCTTATTAGCACCCGATATCTACATAAAGGCCTCAATGGGCATTCCGATCGCTCCGTATCTGACGTCATAGTCGACTGAGCCGTTATGACGTCACATTACTAATTACCTACCGCACTGAACGTGGGAAGATAAAGAGCCGAAGATGATGGTTTGTATTAGAAAGGATATCGTTTGGAATGTACCTATTATATATGTAGTAAGCTGCATCAACCCCTTTAACCACGAGCGTGACACGAATAACGTAGATACCTAACTGATTTAGGACTCGCGGGACTTGTTCATTTTCGAACATTCTTTACTTGCGTTTATTTATTATTCCTAAAAAAGCTGGCATACCATAATAAATAACAAGGTATTGAACAATGTTTAACGTTATTAAGTAAAGCAGAAGAACAGGTTCCTTCCATAAAAATTATAACATAGTAATGTCATGAACATTGACTTATGAAATGTATCTGCAAACTAACCGTACCCCGCGGTTTCACCCACGTAAGTCCTGATGCCGTGTTAATATCGGGATAAAAAGTAGCCTTTGTGTTAATGCAGGTTTCCAGGTATCTACATACCAAGTTTCATCGCAATCGGTTCAGTAGTTTTTGCGTGAAAGAGTAACAAACATCCGTACATCCTCACAAAATTTTCACGTTAATAATATTAGTAGGATGTATCTATTATTTTTTCAACCGTGATCTAAGCATTAAATAAAATACAGTTAAACAAATCAATTCTCATCATACTATAAAAAACCCGGATGAGTGCGAGTGCTGACTCGCTCAAAAACACTTGTATATAGATAGTTTTTACATTTCGGTAATCGATCCTCGAAGATTTTTGTCCGTTTATTCCGAAAGAGAAACTTAACTTTACATTTCTAAAAATACTGTCCGTGACATCGATGTACGTCACAGACAACTTTTCAAACGAAAGGTTGTATTGATTGTTTGTACTCTCAAAAAATATTTGTTTACTGTGATATAATAACAAATTAACGACTTTCATATTTCTCCTTTACTTGTGCTGTGAGACCTTGCTTATTGCTAAATTTCTTTATTCGAGGTCAATGATTAGTAGTACCCTATGAGTTATAGTTCGGATTTAGATTTGGCGAATGGCCGTATTTTTTGTTTGCGATGAAACGGGCGGTTATAGATCGAAACAGGCAGATATGATATTATGTTATCCATTTTATTTTCTATAATAATTTTACATTTGACGAAGCAAACTTTGTTGCGGTGACTCTGTGTGTGTTGATCTATAATTTTTAATTATAATAATTATTTATTAAATCGATGATTTCGAATAATTGATGGTCAATTTTATGAAATAAAGATATTGAATTTGATTGACATCCTCTTCATGTCTCGTCGGTGCCATACCTTTTCTTTTCAATAAGTGCAGTAATGTCAATAATATTAATGATATACGATAATACACTCTACTCAAAAGTGAATCCAAATTAAAGTTTTTGATTTGAGCGATTACTCTACTTCTAGCGAATATTTTTACAATATGTGACATTCTACATTACCAAAATATATTACACGTGTGTCAAACCCCAGTCTTTTGTCAACTATGTTTTATTTAGTAATGTGTAGATAATATGGCTTACTTAAAGTGATATTGTGACTCCTACTAACTCACCCTGTACATGACAGTTTAAATTTGATCTAGAACAGGGTATTCGGCTTGTTCTGTTTATGTAAGTTACACTACACAAAGAGTAGTTACTGAACTTCGTTAGTATCATACCGTAGAAGTGACATGCCAATATATACTTAATGCGATCTTATAGCTCAATTTAATCTCTAACCGAGGACTATACATAGAATGAAGAGAAAGAATAGCCATTTTAGAACATGTACAGGGAAGTAAATGGAGATTTATAATATAAAGTCAACGTATGCGCGTGTGTGTATCAATTAAGAGGTGTCTTATTTGAGAGATTACCCGGAGGAGGTGCCCGCGTTTTTGCGGACAGGTGCTAGGAGAGGTACCGGATGTCTTAACAGCAATTTTTTTTTTTTGTGGCATTGGGGCAAACGAGCAGACGGGTCACCTGATGTTAAATGACTACCGCCGCCCATGGGCACCTGTAACTCAAGAATCACAAGTGCGTTGCCGCCCTTTAAGGTGGGAATAGGGGAAGAGCGGGAAGACGGAAGAGGGGGATTAGAGGGGAGGAGAGGGGGAGAGGGGGGGGCGAGGGAAAGGATGGGAATAGGGGAGAGGGCAGGGTTAGGGCCTCCGGTAACCTCACTCACAATGCAAGCATTGTTTCATGCAGTAATGCGTAAAATGCCCAGCTATTCCCGGGCCCCTCCTATTTTAGGCGCAGTAAAGCCCACCGCGAGGTTTTAGTCGGTTCTATGCCTACACTATATTTAGTTAAATAATGAGATGGTTTTGTTTAATGAACTAAGGGTCTCGAGACAACCACTGCATTCGTCATAGATTATAAAGGTCAGAGAGTCTTTGAGATTGACAGAGTTGATAAAAAAGGGTCAGAATCTGAGGCGAGTTAACTCCGTTAGATTTTTAGGTCAATTACATGTTATTGATTTGGAATATTTATAGTTACTGTTGCATGAGTGACTTGTTGAAAATTTTGCAAATTATTTTTTTATTCAAAAGCAATTCACAATAAATATGTTATATCGACAATGGCATCAAGTTATCAACGATTGGTAGGTACTTTACACCAAGCAAATTAATTCCTTGTAATCTTCTTTTAATACGGAATAAGTTAAACATGACACAGCGGTGGAGTATCAACAAATTCAATGGATGGTAGGTACACAGCTGCTCACTCAGTATTAAACACGGAGAGTGCCTGTGTGACATGCACCGCTCGTACATTACTGGAAAATATACAGCCACAGCGTGAAAACTAGCGATAGTAAACAGCACGTGTATCCTGCAAGTAAAACTTGTTCAACATGTTTATCATGTTCTTTTTTAAAAACACGACCTGCCCATTCATAGGCTGGTAACTATAAACCCTTAGCCGTAATCACCCTCCTAATATTGTTACATATTTAACAGAGTTCAAAAAAGAGGAGGAGATTCCCAATTCAGTTGTAGTTTTTTTTAATGTTTGTAACCTCAAAATTCTTCCAGTTTGGTGGTGTAGAAGAAAAAAGGAAATTATTTTTACTTTTTTTAGAATCAGTTTCTTTGAATTCGTTTTTTTTTGTTAAAATTTTATTTTATTAATAATTCAGCGCATCAGTGGAAATGTGAAGCCTTGCCGATGCAAAACCGTTCTTTGTGGATAATTTTAGGAGACACCTGTGTTCAGCAGATAATGTCTTATGGATAAGGTTGTGATTATGAAGTCGGGAGTTCAAGAGAAAATATACGAGTACTATGAATAAACTAGAAAGAAATATAATGATGTCCTTTCATTTTCCACAGACACAAAGACTAAATAATTAAAACTCAACTCGATTCTCTAAAAACACTGCTATTTTTCTAAATATAATAATTTCATTCTAGCCTCGCCTTGAACAAGTTTAATGATCTTATGTTTATTCAGTCTGCTTTTCCAAGTCATAGTTTACTTCAAATATTTCTTTTAGTTTTAAATCAGTATGCAAATTGTGGATCGTTTGGGACTTTTGTATTAAAACAAGAGAACTCGGTTGTTTTATTACAGTTTAAAAGTTTATCTTATATATATAATACTCCAGTGACGATCAGGGCTCAGGTCTGCCCAGCGAGATGGTAGGTAAAGTTAATTAAACAATATAAAAATATTTCTTAAATGTAATGTAATGAAACGGTGGGTGTGGTGAATGGTCACAACGGTGAGTGATCACCACCCAACGGCATACTACAAACGTATTCAGTTTTTAACGAATTATTACACAAGCATTCAGTTTAGTTGGAGAGTGATCCACGTAAATAGTAATCTAAAACTTACCTTTTGCAATATCTAATTCTATCTGTAAGCGACGCGATTATTTATTTTTAATTTTTATTGAAAAGTTTGTATTTGATAAACACATATGTATTGAACTTACAAGTGTGCGGAGCTTTGTTTAAAAAATAGTCAGCACTGAAGACGTCTAAAAAGAAAATACATTCAGTTGCGAACCCCGGCATACCCCGAACCATAAACTTAGTATACTATATTAGATTAAATTTTGTATTAATATTTATATATGGCCTTGGCTGTTTGCGTGTCTACCTTTGCCTTAGAATAGTTTATTTTGCACTAGATGTCGCTTTTGTTGCATTGAGACAATATGGTGTCTTGTTCCTTTTACTTTGCAATCTAATGAACATTGTAATAGTTAAAAGTCCAAATAAAAGCAGAAATCTTGTACATTACTTTATTTCTAATTGGTTATGGGCCCAGACCCACGCTGGTAATAAACAAAGAGCAGTGAAAACAGTAAAATAGTTTTGAACGTAATACAAAATGGAGTCAGGTAAGACAATGAACCTTGAAATATTTGATGGAACCAACTTCAAACAATGGAAATTCCAAATAAAATGCGCCCTGCGTTCAAAAGGGTTAGATATCAATGCGCCAAAATTAGAGTCAAATGCGATTCAGTGGAATAAGGATGGTGGGTATGGCAATGTTTATAATGACATCAGCTATGGACCTAAAACAAGTAGCTCTCATTGAGAATTGCGAATCAGCACTTGAGGTGATGATTAAAATTGAGTCCATTTACGAACAGAAATCTGAGATGAACAAAATGTTTTTACATGAACGTTTTTATCAATATAGAATGTCACCGGCGGATAGCATTGCTCAGCATATAGCTAAAGTTGAAAGCTTGGCTAAGCAATTAAAAGAAAATGGAGAGGGTTTTAGCGATACTGCAATCATAACAAAGATATTGAGCACACTGCCTCCCAAGTACAGATCTCTTCGTCAGGCTTGGATGTCACTTGATTCAAGCAAACAAACTATAATTAACTTGACTTCACGCTTATTAGATGAGGAGGCTAACTTGAATGTAGAAGACGAGAATGAAACGGCCTTATTAGTGGCAAAGCAAAGTAAAAAGCAGAAAACCTTTCAATCTACAAAATTAAATGAAGAATCAGATAGAAAAACACAACGTTTTGTATGTTACAACTGCGGTAAACGTGGTCATTTCGCAAAAGAATGCCGTGCTCCTAAACAAAAACTAATCCGAGAAGAGCAAAATATGTTAGCCTTCAATACAGCAAATAGCGATTGGAAATCTGATGATGAAAGTACTAGATGGGTATTAGGCAGTGGTGCCTCAGCTCACATGTCTTACAAATGCGAAAATTTTACGGAATTGTATGAGTATGAAGGAACTCCACTGAAGTTAGGAAACCAAGAATCTTTAGAAGTGGTTGGCCAAGGAAATGTTTTGATTAACAGGTATGTCAGTGGACAGTGGGAAACAACTATCTTGAAAAATGTTCTTTATGTACCTAAATTAAGACGAAACTTGTTTTCTGAAGGAGTAGAAAAAATATAAAGCAGAGAAAATATAATCAATTCCTTCAGTGAGATTCAAGGATTCAAGATTTTTTTCAAATTCATCATTAGTCAAGTTTAGTTTAACACATATCAAAAGCGGTGGTTTAGCCTCTGTAAAATGTAGTACTGGTAATCTTTTCATAATTTTTCTCTTAAAAGGAGAATTTAGTTCTATTGTATGCCCTATTTTATTTTGATCTATATCACAGAATGCATCTACCTTATTCAAGCTATTAAAACTCAATGACTAATCTTCTTCCCCTACGTCCTGCATTCCATACAGTAAACCGGTTCCACAATGGCAGTCCACATTTTTCCAAACGGTCTATCTGTATTCTCCAAATAATTTCCCGTTTTACAGAAAATGTTGTTGCATCTTCATGTTTCTGGTCTACGTTAGTGAAGAGAGGAAGACAAGGCTATAGTATTTTAAAGAAATATTCTGATGCTTTGATTTACGAGGGCAATAGAATTGTGTTGTGTGCATCTTTACAAAGTAACAATTTATATGAGTTAAATGTGAAAACAATTCAAAATCCAGTGTGTAATGTGGTACAAAAATTGGATCTTAAAATGTGGCATGAACGATTGGGACATTTAAATGTTAAATAAATACAGAAAATGTGCAGAAACAATATCATTACATGGTGTAGATTTATCAGAATGTAACAAGTTTGTGTGTGAAGGCTGTGCCTATGGTAAACATGTTACAATAAAAACTTTCGCGAGTGATATTCATGTTTATTAGAGATTATACGGTTTTACTCATGTTTGTATTTCGGGGATGCCCGACTAGTTTCGGACCCGACGGGGGCCCTTTTTCAAGGAGTGAAGCGTCCTGCCGCGACGGTGTCAGGCGTCACACTGGGATTACTACGCCGCCACCGGTTCCTTTGTCTTTTGGAACGTGCGGATGTAGACGGTTGCGTTTCCGTTGCGTTGTGTGATGCGCTGTTGTTACCAACATTCATCGCGGTGCATACCATACTAACTGTGTCACTTTTTGTAAGGTCTGTCAGGTCTGTCTCATGGGACGTGAGTTTTAATGCCGGCCGCCAGGCAGGGGGCATTGATCAGCCACTGTCTCTGTTGAAATTCGGACGACGACTTATCTCGATTGCTTCGCATATTTTTCGCGGTACGAAATATTTTTCCCTCCCCAGTACGGAAGTTTTGTCAAATCGTATGTAGTGAGGCGTGTCCGTCTTGCATGCGTGTTCAGCGACGGCCGACCTGTTGCAGTCCATGTTTTTCATACATCGTATGTGTTCCTGTAGTCTGGTTGTGATGCTGCGACGAGTCTCTCCTACATAGCTCAAACCACAGTCACAAGGGATCGAGTATACACCGGGGGCCCCCAGTGGATCAACATCCTTTTGGGGAGCGCAGCAGTTCTCTAAGTTGTCCAGGTGGGCGGAAGATTGTTTTGATACCGTAGTTTCGGCTTAATTTTCGCCCAATCTTATACTATATACTTTATGCCCCGAATGTTATAATTTTTGGCAATAAAAAGGAAATTATCTGTGTTCTTGGCGTATTACCACGTATAATAATACCACAACGAACAACGGTGATGAAAACAAGACATTTGATGTTTTTCTATCATTACTCTCACCTGGTCTTAATAAAATATAAGTCTTTCTTCATCGGTGAAGACAAATATTTTGATTATTCTTGTACTGTACTTTTATCAAGACTGTTTATTTATACTTACCTATCATTTATATGTATTGTGTTGGAGAAAAAACATTTTTTCTTTCTTGTTTCTTTCTTTCTTACTGTGACTCATGAGCCGAATATTCGTCACTTCAGTAACTGCCTGTACTTAACACGTTGCCTGTACTTAAAATAAAAAGCTTTAACAAGGCTGTGTTTGTAAGACTATTACAAGTTTACAGTGTGTTTATATTGCCCCAAATTAGAGGATGATCAATCGCTCGGATCTGTTGAGCTAAGTTACAATGGCATAGTCTAGGTACAGTAGGTAGTCGTAGTACATCTTTGAAACCTCTTGTCACCAATACCAATACCATACAGTAATTTGATCTGAGATCTTCTTTAAGATTTTTTTTATGGCATAGGTGGCAAACGAGCAGACTGGTCACCTGATGGTAAATGAATACCGTCGTCCATGAGCACTTGCAACTCAAAAGTCACAAGTGCGTTGCCGGTCTTTAAGGTGGGAGTATGGGAAGGGGGGAATAAGGGGCGAGGAAGGGAGAGAGGAAGAGGGATGGGTTAGGGCCTCCGGTAACCTCACTCACTCGGCAAAAAGTAATGCAAGCATTGCTTTACTACCGGTTTTCTGTGAGGCGTGGTATCACTCCGGTCGAGCCGGCCCATACATGCCGAAGCATGGCTCTCCCACTGTGATGAATTAATCAAATGTGATGAATTAATCAAATGTCTCAGATTAGATTAACTATACTTTACAGATATATCTAAGGGCGCGCGAAGTCGCTTATTTGACTTAAAGTACAGTATAGATTTGGTTTTAGTTTTGTAATTTATTTAAATAATAATTAAATTCCGTTCGTTACGTAAATTTAATCACTCGAGAACGGTTAAACCAACTTCTCTTCAATTTTTTTAATTAAATGATCGTAGTAATCTAAGGAAAAGTTTCTAGGAAAGGAGAAGAACGTAAGTTCCACAAGATATTGGAAAAATCGTAAAAAAAGCCAATGTGTTTTTTTTATAAAGAGAATACTATTAACGTGGGTCACACATTACTAGTCTTCTTGTTAACCTCTCCAACTAAGCTAAATGCTTGTGTTAGGAATGGGTTCGAACCCGCAACCACTTGATCGCAAGTCCGACACCTTAGCCATTACGCTACCTCCGCTATTTTTCGATAGGAGTGAACATGTCCGTTACTAATATACACCGTTGCATAAATTTGAATAAAATTTGGCATATTGAATGAACTGAATAACTAAATGATCATGCAGAAATTGAAAATAACGTGAGCGGAACCGTGGGTAAATGCTAGTATTTAAATTTTAATTAGTACTTAAAAATCATATTGTATAATTAGTCATCACTGTTATTTGTGGAAGAATAAGAAGACGTCCATCGATAATATATATGTCTTTTTTATGGTATAGGGGCAAACGAGCAGACGGGTCACCTGATGGTAAATGACTACCACCGCCCATAGGCACCTGTAACTCGAGAGTCACAAGTGTATTGCCGCCCTTTAAGGTGGGAGTAGGAGAAGAGGAGGAGGGAGGAAAGAGTGGGAAGAGGGGTGAGGGGAAGAGGGGAAGGACGGGAAAAGTGGAGAGGGAAGGGTTAGGGCTTTCGGTAACCTCACTACGCGGCTAAATGCAATGCAATCATTGCTTCACTGCTGGTTTTCTGTGAGGCCGTGGTATCCAGCGGAGTCGAGCCCATACATGCCGAAGCATGGCTCTCCTACGTAAAAAAAAATGTGATTACATATTAAGTTGTTAGGATTTAGCGTTACATGTTTTTAAATTCTTCTCATAATTCTATGTACCTATTTTCTGATATATCCGTAAAACATAAAGGACGGGCAAACATCATGGAGATGTACTATGTACATACAAGTTTGTTTGCTTATCGGACCCTTGGACTCGCCCTTGTCCGTTTTTTTAACAGCAACATATCCACTATAAATGATTTATTTATTTTATCTGGATAGATAAAAGAAATAAATCATTTATAGTGGACGCCATCGCTTATGGATATAAGTGATGTCATCCGCTCGCGCCAGCTGCTCCAATAAGATTTAAGCCGCATCTAGCGAACCGGACGCTTAGTCCAACTCCATCGAACGCGACCAGATGGCGCTGGCTTTTGATGGAGGCAGGGAAACGCTTGATTGCATAATTAATAATTTTGCATCAAATTAATTTCTCACTTATTTGTTACAATAATCATACAAAATGCCTTCTAGAAAAAGGAATGAATCTGTCACAGTATAACAAAAAAATCTGAACTTATAACTGATACGAAGTAGATCTTAAGAAACTCAATAAATAATTATTTCTCATCTAGTTTTAAAAGCGTACAGTTTCCGTTTTTCTTATACTACACAAAGACCATAAACTAAAAATTAAATTTTAAACATATTTAAATTGTAAACATTAGTATGTTTAAATATTAAAACTTGACTCTGTGTATTTGTACTAACGAGTCACATTACGTTTTAAAGATAAATCTAAGTCCACATTGACGAAGTCGCGGGCACAATAGTCCTACTAATCCCACTAATATTATAAATGTGAAAGTTTGGATGGATGGATGGATGGATGTTTGTTACTCTTTCACGCCAAAACTGCTGAACCGATTGCGATGAAACTTGGTATGTATGACCTGGATTAACACATAGGCTACTTTTTATCCCGATATTCCCACGGGATCGGGACTTACGCGGGTGAAACCGCGGGGCGCTGGTAGTAATATTATAAACGTGAAAGTTTGTGAGGATGTATGGATGTTTGTGGCTCTCTTACGCAAAACCTACTAAACTGGTTGCGATAAAACTTGGTATGTAGATAGCTGGACACCTGAATTAACACATAGGCTATTTTTTATCCCGATATTATTACGGCATCGGGATTTACGCAGGTGAAACCGCGGAGCTCAGCTAGTCCATTTAAATAAAAATCAATGTTTGTACGTTAATCCTCTATATCCTCTATGCATTCCGAAACCATTGATCAGATTGTGATGAAACTTTGGTGGGGTGTTCTGGAGACGTCCGCGAGGATTCCTGGCTCAAATCTATTAAAAAAAAGAAGAAAAAAGTGGCATTGCAACGCATACCGGGTGCAGCTAGTAGTACATAAAAATCAATTATTTATAGAGTTAGCCAGGTTTGGAAAATTTAACTCTACAGTTTTTTATAGTACTTAATATAATAAAGCCAATATGATGTTTTGTTTTGGTTGAAAGCTATCTTTAAAACTACCAGTCGAATTAAAAAAAAATGCACTTGATATAAATATGCTTATGATAAATGATTATAGGCAATTTAACATCACGCTACTTAACCCTGAAGTGTTACCACTTAGCCACGAGTCCCTTAATTTATCTATAATATGTATGTATTTAGAAATATATAAGTATGTTCATCAGCAGCCTGGTTACAATAGTGTACTATTGTAACCAGGCTGCAGGTTATGCCTAGTTTGGGATCAGACGGCCGTGTGTGAGATGTGTCAAGTTATTATTATTTCATATATCTGTTTATTTTTATACTTTCAGGTATGACATGCCAAATATAACCTTATACCATTCGACAAAAGATCGTATTTATGACGTACTTATACTGTTATAATATTATGTACGTGTATTTCATAAGAACTTGATTCACAGCATTCAAAACCTAGACAACTTCTTTGTACGAGCACCAATATGAAGCAACTAAAAGGGAACTACTAAATCAATAAGAACTGTCTGTCGACACAAAAATCCTATTTCTACAGAGTAACTTAATATATCCTCTGATCCAGTTATGCTTTTCCCCGCCTTGTGTTTTCTCTCACATAAAAAAAATGTTTTGTGTACCGAGCCTTCAGTTGAAATATTTAGAAAATCTGCTTTTAGATACTAGCAAATAGTTTAGTACAAACTTATCAGGTTACTGTAGGAGATATTTTTTTTCATGCGGTTATTTTTTAGGTGTACTTTATGATGCATGTTCATTTGTTACAAAGTATTAGAGATATTAAGTTATGTATAGTTATGGTATTATGTTTTATTATATTGCAAATTGTGCAAAGGTCAGAGTAAATAAAGGCTATTTTTATTTTATTTTATTAGAGATGTAAGAGTATGAGAGAGTGAGAGAGAAGTATTTATAGATGTCAAAACTGTTTGTCTACATGTATATTTACTGACAGTTTTAAAATGTTCAAAATGACTGAGAATATAAAGGTAGCTATAAGAACTTACAGCCACTCTTTTCAAATTGCCTTTTATTACAATAGTACCTGTAGTCTGCAACTTAATTCGCATGGAAATTTTGGTGAAATCTATCTAACGGGAACCTTAAATTTTTTCGGAATCCAATTTTAATACACCACCAACTATCACTGTCTCTCTGAATCATTTTGTTTCATTCTAAGGTTGCCTGGAAGAGATTGCATCCAGCAATAAGGCCCCCCTTTGTACATTATCAGTTTGACACATGTATGTATGATACTTCTACTGTAATTATGGTGTACGAATAAAGTGTTATCTATCTATCTACGTGCTATTCTAGGCTATAATCCATCTCTATGCCAAAGTTTATCCAGATCCGTTCAGCTGTTTTTACGTGAAAGTATAATAAACATCCATCCATCCAAGTAAGCAACGATTTCACTACAAGTACAGTAGTACTATATTGTTTAAGTTTTATAATTTAAGTCACCACATTAAATGTACTGTGGAAGCATTCACTTAATAACATTGATTTAACTGTGTAACCACAATGTATGGTCCACATTGTGGTCAGGCAGTAATGTTAACTTCTATAAAAGGTATAAAAGTAAGCCGTTCATGATTATACATACATAATAATATACGGAATGTTTAACATACTACAAGAATTATTTTTATTTATTTATTTAAAAACTTTATTCACATTTGTGCAAAGGCGGACTTAATGCCTAGGGCATTCTCTACCAGTCAACATTGGGGTGATGTAGAACTGCTTTAAGGTAGGTGCAAAGATACATTTGAAATTATTATTATTAAATTTAACAGATTGTTTTTACGAAAAATTTGCGACAATGCCTTTTAGGAAGCCGGTTATATAAAGGGGGCCGCCAAATTACGCAAACGAATGTTATTTCTTAGAAACAAAAGTTTTAAGATATAAAAATAACTGAATGGTTTGACTTTACGAGGGTAACGGATAGTGGAAAAATTTATATATATTTTTTTATTTTTTTTTGGTTTGCACACAATCTTTTGTGGGAGAGCCATGCTTCGGCACGGATGGGCCGGCTCGACTCCGCTCGGCCTCACAGAAAACCGGCACCGCCGCGAGAGTGATGTCACCGGAGTCCCTAACCCTTCCCTCTCCCCTATTCCCGTCCCTCCCCTCTCCCCTTTTCCTACTCTTCTCCCCCTCCCCCTCTTCTCCTACTCCCACCTTAAAGGGCGGCAACGCACTTGTGACTCTCGAGTTACAAGTGCTCATGGGCGGTGGTAGTCATTTACCATCAGGTGACCCGTCTGCTCGTTTGCCCCCTATACCATAAAAAAAAAACAATTCAAGACTCACATGTGCGTTGCCGGCCTTTAAGTTGAGAGCAGGGGAAGGATGGGAGTAGGGAAAGGAGAGGAGAGGGGTTAGAGCATTTTTTTTTTTTGGAGGCCGTGGTATCAACTCCGGTTGAGCCAGTTCATATGTTCCGTAGCATGGCTCTCCCACTGACATTGTAGATAGCAGTGGTTTACGTGATTGAGTACTGTGAGTTCGATTCCCACATGGGACTATTATTGTGACTATACTACTCTTTGTCTAAGTAAAACTACTTTCATTTTGCGTATTTGTGGCGGTTCGACGATACATTGATCTTTTTTAGTGCGAGTATCGAAAAAATAACTATGAAACAAGCGAAATTTAGTTACGTAGATTCCTTTCATCATATTAACGTCAAGCCCTGTTCAAAGTTTGATGGAAAGCTTTTAGCACTTATTTTGTTTTTATCTACAACGGGGACAAATTGGATTAGTAGATCGTACGTTATGTCTTAAATTCTGCCTATCTGAGTAAGACAAGAGAAATATTATTCAGTGTTTTTTTTTTTAACATTTCCCGCACTAGAAATGATTCCTCTGTAGCGGTGGACTATACAAATATTCAAACAACGGAATCGAATCCCTAATATAAGGCGCGGCGAGCGGTAAGTTAGTGGTGAGCTGGCCACTTTACTCATTGTGATAATCTGTGTGGTCAAAAGTGTGTTATCGAACATAAACATGTTTCCTTTCGTGATTCACTTCACATAGGCCATGTAAAATATTTTAAGCTCCCCGACATTTTCATTTCCGATTACCGTATCTATTTGAGAAGGTGAACGATGACGTCAACGCAGTTTCTAACCCGATTACACCTTGAATAGCGAAGAGAGGTTGAGGTTAAAGTACTTGACTAAATATAATTTGGTTATATTACGCGGTTGATAATGTTATTACGAATTTACTTATCGAATAAAAAGCAATGGAGATAGATGAAGTGGAGTAATAGTAAGCTCTGTAACATCATTACTAGTATCTGCGTTTGCTACTTAGATAACAATTATACAAATAACCAAAACCTTGCTACATTGTAGGGATAGGAAAAAGCAGATCTTTTCTCAAATTTAAATCATATTATATTTTTTACCCTAGAGGAACCATTCTTTCAAAAATAATTTAGGAAGAGATATGTACTAGAACCTAGCGATTCAATTTGGTCGTAGGTACTTCCCGCTATAACTCTCTAAATGCATTAAAAGTGTTGTTATCACATCAACAACTCTTAGTTATTTTATTAAAAATAGGGGCAAACTATAATAGATGATATAACAGTTCACTATTTAATACAAATTAGTTAATAGACATTATTATGACTAGTTATACCGATAGCACAACGACTGGTAAATATTGACCAAAAGTGGGGTTATAAAAGGCTATGCTAACATTACAAGTTGCTAACAGTCAGTTGAGTGCTGATCGAGGTTCGAACAACATAGCAGTTATTGTTATTTAGTGATTTTGATAGTTTATAGCAATAGTTGTGAGACTGTTTCTAACATCAGAAGTGAGATAAAGAATGAGATAAAGTTCGGTGTTTCGGTTTTATTAAGACAGCTTACACCCTGTTTCTGAAAGGCTATTAAAAATATTGCCCAACTAACGGAGCTGTCAAGTCAAAAGTATGGCTCTCGGTGCTAAAACGTTGATCAAAAAAAAAATACCAACAACATTTGAACAGTCGAATGCCATTTGACACAAGATTTCGTAGTAAAAGTTAACAGCTCTGTTAACTGATCTGATGATCAAAACATAGTGCCTAATCATGCTTTCCGCTCAAAATATGTTTCAGAAGAGATTTGACAAACGATTCGTTCATTTTAGCGTTGATCAGCCTTTCAGAAACCGGACGTTAGTGATGTATAGTTGCGTTTATCAATAGTATTTTATATATTTTTACTTTTGGATAAGATTCTTATCTTGGCCACGGGTGCTTTGGGTCCAAATAAGTACCCGTAATCGCTTAAGGCTGAGCATTCAGTGTGCTTGCTTACGAAAGTAGTTGTATACAAAAAAAAATTAAGGGTCTGCCTCGCATCGGAAAAGCCATGCAGGCATTTCCGATGCGAGTTTTCTTTGTTTATTGTTGCGTACGCTATTTTGTTAAACAATAAAAAAATAGATTCCTGGACTGGTCAACTTAAGCTAAACCAATAACACAATGAAAAACGTTGAAAAGAAAAAAATAGATCGTCCAGACGCTCAAATTTTGCATAAATGAATCTTTGCCGCCTAATTTAGACACTTTTGACATTAATTTTATAAAGACAGACAAGTTTAGTTATCTTTAGTCACGCCCGTAAAGTTTCCAAAGTTAACTTAATTTTCCTTTGGATTATGAGATTGTTAATTTATGTTAACATTGTTTCATCCAATTCGTTTTCTTTTGGGGTGGGGTAGATACTCCTTATAAATAACATTATGCTACATATCACTGTCTTTTCTTTGTTACAACATGGTACATTAATTAAGCTTGAAAATAATCTAAGCAGGGTAATACACATGTGTAAGGAGTAAGCCACGCTTGTGAACACCACTCCACGTATGAAGGGCAGTTGCAAAAGTTGATCGGTAAGGTAAATTATATTTATTGATGTTAAAAGTGTCAGTAAACAGGTGAGAGCAAACCCTTGTTGTTATCGTTAGCGCTTATAGCAAGTTAGAAGACGGAGCCTGCCTGCCGCCTCGAAGGCTAGCGCTGGGTGGACCGATTTTTAAGCAGAGTATGGCTCACCGTATGTTTTTAGTTGGTTTATCGGTTCAACTCCGATTTACGACCAGCCCCAATGAAATTTCACCCATAAGGGGATTACGCAAGTTTAATAAAAGAACAATTAGATCCATTATTAAGTAATATGCACACACATTTTCTAAAGAAGGATAACTCAATTAAAGGTAGTTTATTAAAAAAAAAATACAAAATTTTGCAAAACATTATGGCCTTTTAGTTCAATTTTTAGGAATCGAAATTTGTCATCACACTTATGTATGTGATGATAAAATCATATTAATAGTCATTTAACCATATTATGTGGGGGTTGGATAAAGGGCTTCTTTTCAGAGTTCTAATTACATTGAAATATATTATATTTAAAGCTTTGAAACGGTAAAGAACAAATTACTTTGTACAAAAGTTGTTTGAAGTATGCATAAAGGTATTGGACAAATTGATCGAATTGTTTCCTTGTATCTCGTCTCTGTAACAATGAATAAAACGCCACTATTAAAATACCGTGCCATGAGTTGAGGCTTATGTTTGCAATCACGAATTTCTGTGACTTTAATGTCAGGGTCAGGTAAATCGTTCTTTAATTTTCTGTTAGGAGTTTGGAGTCGTACCCCGGGATCAAAAATATGTATTTCGAAATTTGGGTGTAATACACCTCTGTTTATCTTTTATCCCTTCGGGATCTCTTCTTTTTAGTCGTACAGTCCTGTCGGAGTGGTAGTGGTCATAGACCGTCTGATAAGTTCGCTACGGCTTTTGCGAGACTTTTCCATCTCTCTCTATTTGTGTCACTGTGTGCATTCTGATCGAGATCTACGGGTGTAAACCATAGAATAATAAGAAAACGCGAATGTAGGATAGAATATTCTTCATGTTTAAATGTTAATATAAATGTACGCAAATATATGATGACTGACAAGTTATAACATCATGTGCTCTTGATCTTATAGCACCTTTTGCAGCCCTTAGAGTATCACTACAAGAGTAAATTATCATTCAAGAAAACATTATATACGACTACTTACAACCTGAAGTAATCCCAAGTATATGAAGAAACTTAATGGTTTTTCTAAATTAGTCACCTATCTGCAACAGATCTTGACTGCGGTAATGTTATGTATACCCTTAAAAGCTTAACTCACTCATTCGTCACTGATTCAAAGTCACAACAGTAGAAATGTGTCAGTAAAATTCCTTTCTAAATAAATGGTAAGATCATAAAGTCTGTTCAAATTTCGATCGTACAACCTGTTGCTACGTCTCTGTTGCTCCGACAAGTGCTACTATATTTCCTAGAAGTGATTCATACAACTTGTAACATTAATACCAGTTTAAACCAGTTATATTTCCAGTTAGCTTTTATTAATTATTATTTCTTTACCATTAAAGTGGTAAACGAAGACAGCCTTTCTGATAGCATGTGTTTTAGTTAGAAGTTCCGTTGTATAGCGTATAGACAAAAAAAAGACGTTTCAGGCGTATAGACTATTTCGAAAGGAAACAAAAATATTAACAACTTCTTAGTTTATTTATTTGATTTGTACATATAAAATATGTTTGGTTATAATAAGGTAAGGAAATAGTTGTATATAATACTAGCAACCCACCCCGGCTTTGCACGGGTAGCTAAGCATGCTATTGATTTTTGCGACATCTTCAACAATCATCGTCATATTTCAGCCGTTTAACACAAAATCTTAATGAATTATACACTTAAACCTTCCTCATGAATCCCTCCGTTTATTGGTGAAAACGGTATGAAAATCCGTTCTTTAGTTATAGAGTTTATTGCGAACAGACAGACAGACAGACGCGGCGGGGGACTTTGTTTTATAATATGCAGTGATAAGTAAAAAATAAATCTCTAGAGCTCTTGTAAAGTTTTAAAGTTCCCGATTTTCAATTCTCAAAAAATATTGATCATTTATACAACCTTCCGGCCTTAACACCTAATATATGTAGGTAGACTTAAGAAGCTAAGTCTGGCGTTATCATCTTAATACTTATGCTGTTATAATCCGTATCCCATTCACTTTGCCACACATAGTAATCCCAAAGGGTTAGAATACGTAGCAGATAATCTCGATGGAAGTTGTAGCCCTGCCGATAATTAAGTTACCCTCTTCGTCGGCTGACTGGATATAATGGACATATCATAGCTATGTTGTCCGTTACTTTTAAGTTGAAAATACTATAAAAGATAATGCTTATATGTATATAATGAAAGAGAGTGCAGCTGTTTGAGTCGCGCCGCAATGTCAACTTCAAGGCGTTCGTGGTGCGAGTACTCAATTGTTATCTGCACCACGTGTTGGATGAAAGCTTTTGGCCGCAAGGTGTGGTATTCCGTCGCTTCCACGGACAAGTACCAACAGACCGCACAAAGACTTAGTGCAAGTGAAGTGTTACTAACTTAGTTTTAAGTTTTATTTACTAACACATAATGTTTTAGTATGTATATTTAGATTAAGATATTTATCTATGGGCCTATGCAGCCTGAATTAAATGGTTATTATTATTATTCTCTTTATTAACATTTAAAAACATATAAATTACATTTTTAAATACATTATTATTTAAAAAATATATTTAAAAATATAAAAATAGTGTCCCACCGGTATCGGGTACAGGGACCAAGCTACCGGTGGTTAGGGTTCCAGAGAAAGAAACCTCCTCTGGGGGGAAGGACTGCCTTCTGCATTAGGCTCTTGATCCAGCTGCCTAACGTGAGCCTCTGAAAGTGTTACTCTGAGTGTGGTTACACGCAGTGAGGTTAGTTCCTCCTTCTGTAGCCACAAAATATGCTCGCATGACGTTCTCATTTATTGAGGTTGTCCACTTCATGCGACGCACATTACCACCGAAAGGGGGGCCCCTATTCGAAGCCGGTGGGCCTCGGGGTCCCAAGCACGTCGGTGGCCGCCCTCTCCGGCGGAGAGAAAAAACTCGTCACTCGAAGTTGAGCTCGACGCCTCAGCAACGGTCGGAATTCTTGAGGTAACTTCCGGGGGGCGCGAGGCGGAGCCGAGTGACGAGTCCGGGGATGATAAACATGCTGTCTTCAGTCTGGATATTTTCTATTTGTATTAGACATGACATTTGTAACGTCATGTCGTATATTTATGGTTGTTTTTATATTGTATACGTCCTTTTATTGTAAATATTTATTATGGTCTGCATTTTTACGGACATTATTTAAAGAATATATATATGTATTTGTCTCGGAGATAGTAAAAATTTAAAATATTAGAAATTGGATGGAAAATGAACGACTGCTATGTAGTGTTGCCAGAGTAACACTATTATTATTATTATATCTAGAATAATAGAAGTTTGCTCTAGATGTACCTGCAATACAAATGAAAATACATTCTCTGCCTACAGAAGGCCGCAGTTGAAGTTAAGCAGCATTTGTAGCATAGGGCTGCATATCTGTTACACGGGCCCATGCATTGCCTGTCTTTAAGAACATGGTCATATTATATGCCTAAAATTTACCCGTGTTTGTATCTGTAATGTCTATATTGTTAATAGATATTTATGTCATTCCATTCTGAGAGTAAGACATAATGGAGTTGTTGGGTATATGAGATGTTATCTTCACTATCAGAATGGACGTGAGTAATTTATATACTCTTGGTAAACATTTTATAGGTCTGTAGTTCTTGGGATCCGTGGCACCACCAGAATTATACAGCAGGTGAGTCACGGCTGTAGTCATAAAAGTTGGAAACGAACCCGATTCAAAGCCCGATTCTGACGAAAAGTTATGCAGTCCGTCCGGTCCCGCTGATTTCCAATTGGGCAACGAACGTACTGCATAATTATAACACCTAACTGGTAGACATAAGCCAAAACAATTTTATTGGATCAATTCTAAGTTACTTACAGAAATGTATCCAACTCATGGTAAAAACACTACATTTTACGAACATCAAAATCATCGTCGTCAACCTTTCATCGTTCACTGTTGGACATAAGCCTGTCCTAATGTAGGTACGTCACTGAGTTCGATCGTCAGTTCTCCTCATCCAGTTTTTCCCCGCCCAGCGGTTATTGGTTCTGTGGGCAGGACGTCACTATTTTAATACTGCGACGCGATATACACAATGTTCTGTTTCTTTCACCGGGAACAATATCTCTATCAGTGACCAATTTATTTTACGTATATACGTATTGAGCTAAATGTATTTTTATTTAACCTATAAACCTAATCTATTGACAAAATCTTTTTAGGGATACAAACCCAAATGGTACCTTATTAATGGTAACCTTTAGATACGGAACGGACACCCGGGCTTACAAAGCCCACTGCGTGCATTTTTTTATGTAAAGCATAGGTAATTACATTGCTTGGAACAAGCAGCCGTCGTAACCCTTTTTTTTTTGTAAAATACAAATCATCAGTAGAAAAACGTTCCTCTCTCTGTCCTCTTTTCTGGTCCGCTGTACATATAACCTCCTTCCATCGATCTGCCAGTACGGGATCCGTCTAAGAAATCTAAACCTCAAAAGATCTTAGACCTAAAAATCTAATGCCAGACGTGAGGTATCATTTTCTTCAGTGATATTTTTTGAAGTAAAAACTTCTTTAGGCATTTTGGGCACTGAACTCCCGTGATAGTTACGCTCAGATACATAATTATATACAGATGTGTGTATATAACACATCGTTGTGTATTTATGGGAAGGGGAATAAAAGCACTAAACTCGCGTGACAGGTGTTTGTCTGTTTAAATAGGTATATGCATGTTTTCACTTGTAACGTGCAGTCCTACGACTGACAGTTTTTTTAATAATATAACACAGGAACAGCACCGTCGTTTTATGATCATACATAGTTTTTTGTAAAATTACCCATTATTAACTGACAACACCTTCTACTCTGACACGCCTACAAAACTTAGAAATAAAGAATCATATTTTCTTAGAAAATAAGGTGATTAAAACAAAATTAAAAATGAAAAGTAATCATTGTGTTGTTAGTAGATTTTCCAACATAATTGCGACACAATTTAATAGCAATTGTTTTTCGTTTGTCGTTGACATGCGAGTTTACAATTTTTTTTGGATTTTACAGAAATATGTTTTGTCTAGACTATATTTATGTTATATATGATTATGTCCCTTAAGAGACGGGTTACTTAAGTTCCATAACAATAAATAAAAATTAGCTAAAACGCATAACCGACTCTTCTTCCTCACTTCGGTTCTGACACAAAACTTCCAAAAGGTTTAAATAGTTTTCTTTCAACTTGTGAGTAAAAAGAGTCTTTCAGTCTTCGCTGTGTTGCGAACTTTCCATAATTACGTGCCTTTGAACACAAAGATTACACGGAGCGTAAAGAATATTGATAGTATCATTAAGTACTAAGGCTTTGCCAATTTATTCATTTCAATATACAAAGGTGCAAGATCGGAATGTAAATTATTTTAGTCCTATTTGCTGCAAAAGATTAAAACGGAATTACAGATGTTCCAATTTCTAACTTGAGGGGCACCTAAAGAGAAAGAAAAAATAACAAAAATGACCAAGCAATCTAGAACAGAGTTCAGACTTCCCTTCATCCTCCGAGGCTTTTCCCAACTAAGTTGGGGTCGGTTTTCAGCCTAACTACAATACGGCCGAACTTCGATATTTTAAACGAAGCGACTGCCATCATTATTTATAAAATAAATAAATTATATAACACATACACAGTTACACATACACAAATTGGCAAAGCCTTTCAATATTCTTTACGCTCCGCTTAATCTTTGTGTTCAAAGGCACGTAATTATGGAAAGTTCGTTTATATATATTAAAACCTTATTTAAAAAAAAACACATTCAAATTCACAAAAGTTTAGCCAAATTTTCTGTTTGAAATTTGCACTGTCTACGCTGATCTAAAATTAATGAGTTTATTTGGCAACGTTATTACAAGGTACGTGCACAAACGGTACGGTAATAACTGCAGTAGTAATAAATTGTGTCGCAGCTATTAACACCCGCCGCCGTTAACAAGAAGAAACTTACATTGTAATACTTTTTATGTATGCATGTTCATTTATAATTTGTATTTAAAAAAAGGTGAAAAAAATCAAAACAGTATTAAATTCATAAAACATTTAAAAACTATAATGATAGAAGTCTTGGAATTTTTTATGGTAGATTATTATGTTACTGTATATCTCCTTGCAAAACATTTTATACTCTAAAATCGCAGATACACGAAGTTGTTCATCGTTCAATGTTTAATAGTCAATATTCGCTCGCCGAGCCATCATGGCTCAAAGATCACATAGTTTATTCGGCAAGGTGACAGCACGAGACTCGTACGGACTCTTCCCAACTTTAGCTGTTTCAGAAAGCACCTGCACCAAGCTGTCTACACTGGGTGGCAGGCAGTATGATTGAATGAAATCGATATCACCCCTTTACATAAAATAGGTGAGCAACGTTAGTAACCCATGAACTCAACACTACACGCCTTGGTTATATAAAAAATATATTTTGTGCATAATTGTAAGTTGTTATAGTTACTAAAAAAATATGAAATGTACCAAGATCCAATAAATAAATTAAAAATAATGTCATTTTTAGTAATCAATTTAATTATGTAGAGACATAATGCTGACGCAGTAATACAATTTGTATACGAATGCGCGAGCATTCGCCCGACGCAGCAAAAGTCGTCTCCCCGCAAGGTCGTGTTATAATTTAAGTAGATATTATAAGTGGTACCAGTATGTACCTACTCGTAAATGAAATATAATTATATTTTCTATTTCAAGCAATTCGCATTTTGAACTTGTTTGAACTCAATAACCCACTATAAATTTTGCTTATTGTTCCTGATTAAAAGAATATTTGTTTTAGGTTAAAAATAATGATAAATAAAGTCAAGCTAAGTGTGAATGAAAATTAAAGATATGAATATATTTAAACAGAAAATGTTACCATTGCAAAAACTAATATTTCCCAATTTAAACAACCACAAAACACATACAATATGAAACGTTTTAACACCTTCATTCCCTAGGGATTGATGTCTTCCTGAGTTAGTTTGAACATTATAAGAATCCATTTACGTTATTAACCAAAAATACGGGAAAGTCAGAGTTTTATATAATTTAATTCCAAAATGGCTGTCTAAAATTCATTTTGCGGTCTTGACTAATTTTGTATCATTAACAAAGAAGAAAAAACAAAAGCTTTTTTTAAGAAAATACGGTGTAGAAAAGCGTTCTGATTCATAATCTTTTGTGAAGACGAAGCGAGACGAATCTTTTTATTGGGTCGCTTCGCATTAGAATAATAATGATTTTTAATAAAGTAAAATGAAAGTGGTAGCTTAATTAAAAAAAGGGAATCTTAGGAATAATTTTATTTTTAATATCAAATGACTTGCTCTACAGAAACCCTGGGATTTCTTTACAATGTTCTAGAAGGTTTGAATAGTCTACGCATTTCCCCAAACTCTCTCATACTGAACAGGAACTCAATGCCTAGAGGTGGGGAGAGGGAAAATTAAGAAAAGTGGGCTCATATCGATACATCGGCAAAATTGCATGTGACTACTATAATAATAATTAAATTTTGCTTGCCACACCTTGCGGCTAAACATGACGTGGCTTGTACTTACATACCATAAGATCTTATATTGTTACCATGTTTATGAGCAAATAAATTTGAATTTAAATTTGAAAACGGTTAACCTGAATGATGTTATGAAAGTGAAAGTTTGTGAAAATTTACATAATCATACCGCAACCGGAGGTAAATTGTAACCTGGATTAACATATATTATACGTACGTACGTACGTAACGTAACTGCTTTTGAAGTGTCTTGAATCATCTAATAGCTACGTTCCAACTTTGTACAATACAATCACTGCAATCTGAAATTGCGATTAATTGATAGAGTTTCCTAACACAGTAAGTGCATTCTAAACGTAAAATCAAAGAATAATCAGAATAATAAATTGAACTCTTAGGGCTCATGTATATGGTGCTGTAGCCATGTAGACTGGATGCTAAAGGTCGTCTGTGATATTACGGATGGAAGTGAACCTGCCTGTACCAACGCACCGTGGAAATAGGAGTATCCGTGAGAGCGCAAACATCCGTCGTAAGTTGGAAGGGATTGGGGCGGTGCGGGGCCGCCTGCGATCTTCAGTAATATCACGGACCATGGTAGGCGACCTTAAAGCTGCGTCCAGATTAGAATATTTCACCGACACCGGGTCATATACGCATGCTGTATTGGTAATGAGGACGGTATTTATCACGCCTACAAGTGTCACAACATACTGGCATGATGGAACCCATCCTGAGCACTCTAACTGCAGAACTCGGGGTAACGGGTGAATGTTGTACGGTGTAGTAACTAGTGTTACAGTACTATTGGTGTAGTGTAGTACTATTGGTGTGGATGCTGATCTCTGCGCTATTATACATTAATGACACATGTCACGAGCCGATCTATCCAAAGTCAGTCTTTTCCAAAGGATGTCTGCTATTATCCACGCGACCATGAGTCATTCACACGAGCATTTATGTCATGCGTTCAAGTGCACCTGTTGACTCATTGTTACGGTCGATGGACACCATTTATGGCTAAGAAAATGCTGAGTTTATTGCAAAATGCCTGTGAAAACGTCACTGCGGATGACTGGAGAAAAGTGTTGGGGCACACTAAAAAATTATGCAGTAAGACTAGGAGCGCGATGTTCACTTCGACAGCGTTTACTTGTCAACAAGAATTTATAATTAACCTATGAAACAGTTCTAGTCACTACTAGAACTGCCACTGGTCTAGTGATGATGATGATGATAATGAACATGATTTAGGTTGTACACCATTGTAGTTTAGTGTTTACCATTAGTAATAAATAACTAAAATAATAATATTAATAATAATAAATTGTCATTCCTTGTTTCGTTTCATTTATGAATAGGGTGAATGACCGAATAACTATATACACGAGTCGAAATCGTTGCTGTGTCATTTAATAGAAAAAAATAGTTTGTCTTGTATTATAATCAGACCATACAGCTGAACCAAGCAACCATTACAAGCTCTATGATAACAATAATCGATAATAGAATCTCATCCCTACTGTAAGCTGTCAGAATTATTATATCAAATTTGACAAAGCATGGTAATGAATAATAAGCAATGTAAAATAAATAAGACATACACTTCCTAAAAGAATGATTTGTATTTCATATTTTACTCATCCTATTGACAGTAACAATGGATTAGGTTACAAACGTTTAAAATTTCTCGTGACTTGAGTGTAACTAATAGATATACTTACACTAATACATCTACTAGTATATGTAACAAAGCATTTCAGAAAGTACATCGAAGTCGTAAGTCTTGGACGCTGCGGTGGAGCTGAGCTATTGTTTTCAGTTCAACTCCATTTAAACGTAACAGGGTTGCCACCATTAGTATTTGATATTAGCTTTTCGTTCGCAGCTTTCTTCCATTACCGTTAAAAGAAGTATGCCAAATATCTTTAGAGACTTTGACTTGCTGTAAAATTATCACGTACAGAACTGAAAAGTATTATAATTTGGTAAGACAGTATTAAAAGCTTTTGAGTTATCAATTGTTGCTGGCAACGGTTCAAAAATTGTTATTTAAGAAATAATGTTAACTTTTGAGGTTATATAACTTTTCTCACCTCGAACGTTCACATAAGGTAGCTAGGGTACAAATTTTCCCAAAAATTTTAAATACTGTATAAATAAAAATATTCTGTAGAAATAAGAACACATAGTCGTAGACAGGTTAAAAGTCACTGTAACATCACTCAAAAACATTAATCGATAGTTCGCACAATTACTGAATAAAATACGCATGTAGGAGCTGAAAATACCGTTAATTACTATTATTTATCTTTATAAATAACATAACACTTAAGAATATTATTCCTTTGAATAATATTCTTAAGTGTTTATAAACTATGATAACCATTTCTGGAAATAAATTAATCATAATCATGCATCGATTTATTAATAGCTTTTTTTTCTATTCATTTTAAGTGTCACACTAGTTTTATATTTCGTGATGGATCGCAAGTCGATAATTCATTATATATATAATAGTCTTACATTAATATATTTAGCCATCGATTCCGTAATATTTTCTTAAAAAAATGTATTTTAAGCCAGAATATTAATTTTAAATTATTGAGAGTACCTTAGTAAGGAGTACTTATTAAATATTTGAAGTATGCATTTATTTTATGACCTCTATATGCTCTTATAAATAGGTCTAGTCTTTGAAAAGAAAGTCAAAAAGATTTGACAAGACCTATGTCCATTTAGATTTCGTTGTAGGGTTGACAGCATCTATGCTTTCATTAATTGTAAGATTTGTACTCTTTTGCATATAATTGAAAGCTTATTATATTGTAGTACGTAGCGCCTTATAAGTATTTTAAGATTTATTTGTTTTAAGACCTATTATATCATTTTTAAACGAATTTCGAAGCACCAAAATGAATTAGGATGAAAATAAATAAAGGCAAAATATTAAAAAATAAATATTTTCTACTCTAACTCACTAACGGAATTACCATTAAAACCAATATGTTATAATAATAAAATGAATTTCTAGTAAAAAAGCACTTCAACGATTTTCCAAAAACATCTTCAAGGCAATCCAGTATATAACGGGGATTACCAAAGTTCTAGATAGATATTACGCCCTACATTAATTAGGAGGTTCATTTAATTTGTCTTTACGAACCTCACAGTTACGGACGAACCTCAACTGGAAATAGCTATACCATCGTTTTATTGAACTGCAAAACTAAATCACTCAGTTGGCTGGTCGTATTTATTTGCTTTCAATTTGTTTCGATGCGATCGTTGTATCTCTATGAACGTATAACCGGCAGAGGTTGTGGCGCACCCGACTAAAAGTGATGTTTTGCATACTCTGTGTACAAATACTGCAGTATTATTGGGTTTTGTCTTCCAACGTTATGTTAATTATCTCAATTTGGTTGTGTTATTGTTTTTATTGCTTAAAGTCTTTGGCTTCAATTCCTTTCAAGACTATTGTATCATTAATCTTATCATAATGCTGTACCTGTACTAGAGTAATAGATATGCTGTATTTAATATTACTAGTATTGTTTTTGTTACATAAATCAGTTTCTTATAGTTAGTAATACTATGGTTAGTTTGTTCAATCAATGTTATCTGTCACTGTTATACTATTATTCTATTTTATTCCATAATTAAGAACTAAATTGCTATATAAAATACTATTAATATAGTATTTTTAATTAATATAATAATGAATACAGGTTTTTAGTACAGATAATTCTCTACTAAAAACCTGTATTTGTACATATATATGTGTGTATATGTATGTATATTAGTATTTGTCTATATATCGAATAGTACGCCATGAACTGCCATATTTTTATTAAATGAATGAATCACTCCGTCTATTGGCGAAAACCATACGAAAATCCGTTGGGTAGTTATTTAGTTTATCGCGAACAGATAGACAGGCAGACAGGTGAGGTGATGGAATGTCGTTTGATGGCATTTTGAGTTGCAGAGTAGTTTTTATTGCAAGAACTATATCTGTCAGACATGCACCACTTTCACAACTACATTGACTGTATCCTAGACCTCTTTCTCGTGACGCCATTTTAACACACTTTCTTTATCTTCATTCAAATACACATATTCTTTTTTATATATAGAAATAACCGCGCTCTGTATCAGCACGTGTTTGTAAATGGTCATGGTTCTTCCGTGTATGTTCTTACTCCTAGCGCCCTGCTTAAGGTCTTAATAATTCTACATAGCTTTGATAGTTAATAGCATGAAGAATACCCTAAATTCTTTCACAAATCTAAAAACAATCATTTAGCTGGCATTGAGAGGATCTTGACTGTAATAAAAATTAGCACTTTAAAGCTTAATAGTTCGCAAGTGGTACCCTGAATCAAAAAATCATTTTCACATGCCCAATATCTTTAAAAGACCGATCCAACGACCCCTCACCATTATGGTAAAGGAGAAAAATAAAATGCATCCCCATTATACATGTTCGTGGCCTGGCGGCCTGTTGGTCTAGTGGTTAGTGACCCTGACTGCTAAGCCAGAGGTCGTGGGTTCGATTCCCACCCAGGACAAATAATTGAGTGATGAGCACGATAATTTGTTCTGTTTCTGGGTGTAATATATCTATAATATGTATGTATTTAGAAATATATAAGTATGTTTATCGGCAGTCTGGTTACCATAGTACAGGCTCTGCCTAGGTTGGGATCAGACGGCCGTGTGTGAGATGTGTGGAATTATTATTATATTATATAATCTTAGTGTTTTTTTTCAGACTTTATTTTGTCGGCGTGATAAATATGTACCTATGCAAATGCCAAATTACATATTTTTTGTACTAAGACTCTCTCTAGTCTTTGATGGCGAAACTATAAGGATTCTTGACTACGGTACCCTAAAAAAAGGAGTTTTCTGTATCGTTCTTAATCTGTAATAAAGCATATTGATATACAATGTGGCCTATCAACGGAACTTACGCATCGCTATTTCGAATAAACATGTACGTCAAAGTTTTGACTTGTGAGAAATTTTCTTTTTAAAATTCAAACATATTTAAATATATAGCGAAAAACAAATAAATTTTCATAAAATATGCATGTTGTTATTTTTACTCAATAGGTTATTCAAAGTGATCTCCACACATACTTAGTGCTTTTAGGTCCAATTACGTCACGCCTCATTAGTATAAAGTACATAGAATAGACAAGAATAAGTGGTGCAAACCACTTATTAATTTTCTTCATAGCACTTGGTACATAAGAAAATATTTTATTTGGGGTTTTAACTTTCATGATTTGACACATAGAAACAATACAAAATTTTATTTTTTAGTGTCAGCCATCGTGTAATAACTAAAATGTGACTTGAACAATGCAAGTGACTGCACACCAATGTGTTTGTAAGTACTGAGCGAGTACGAGCCGCGTGGTAGAGATAAAGTAACGTCATACGCTTGAGTGCCACCTGGAATTAAATTATTCTTGCAAGCGCAACTTTAAAGTCTCATAACGTTTTCATTTCTAGAGATATTTTAATGATTCTGCGTTTTTGTTTCATTTTAAGAATTTTTTTAAGAAGATCCATTAAAAAAATGTAAACTTCTTCATTAGAGAGAGAACCCTTTTGTGATTGCTGGCATGTTGTGTAGGTATTGAAAAAATAAAAATAGATTCAAACGATACGATAGACTCATTACCAATGTATTTATAACAGGGTTCACTTAATAACTGAAGGTATTTTTATACACCTAGGAATTTTATAGTTATATGTATTTAGAAGGTCAGTAGAATCGGAAATTCAGGCAGATCAAAAAAATTTAGTGCGTTAGCTAATGTTGTCATATGCGTAACCAAACCTGAAAAAGTATTCTCCTTCCAAACTGCACAACATGCAACCTTTCCGATTTTAAAACGTAAGAATGTATTCCCGGTGGTGTAATGGCACAAAGGACCAAGTGTACCTAGACCCTTTTATTCAGACGTGTTTGACAATTTTGTAAACATCACAAGGGTGAATCTAAATATTTTCAATAAAGGAACTTACATAACTACGTTTGGTGACTAAATTACAAATTGTTATTGGCATGTGTCTGTTCGATGGTTACAAATGTCACTCATGTTTTGATACTTAGAACACGTGACGGCTCGTGTGTTTATGTAATTTGATACAATGTATACGAGTCATTTAGAATGCGGTAAAGCTGAAAATAAAATGAAGAAACTAAAAAACAATTCATCGTTTTTTATACTACTCAAATGACAATAAAGTATACGTCTTCCCTAATGGTGAAGAATTATTGTAGGTTGTAGACACTTACAAGTGCAAAGCTCGACTGAATAAGCAGGATTGTTACGGATTGACTTAAGTTAACCTTTACAAAAATACTGCACCCGCTTGCAGGTATTATTTCACCTACTTCATGAGTATCCCACGGGCGGTACGTTTACATCCAGAAGGGTTTCCTTTATTCAATATAAAGTACCTGGGAGAACTAGCTTCGCTCGGTAGCTTTCGTAAAATCGTATTTTTTTTTTGTAAAATTGATTTTTTAACGGAAATACAACTATGCAGTTGAACTTAAAATGCAAAATCGTTAGAGCCGTTGCCAAGATACCCGAAATATAAATACATAAATAAATACATACATACAAGAATTGCTCGTTTAAAGAAATAAGCTGTAATAGCTGTGCAGCAACTTTGTTTTTTTTTGTTTGTAAGCACGTTTAGGCTAAGAAGTCGCTTCAAATAAGGCCAGGCCCAGTGTCTTTGCTTGTCAAAATACAACCTTTATGGTTAAGCATTAGTCAATAAATTACTTAAAATTAAAACGCAAGCTCCTAAAGTTTATACCAAAACAGCTTAGCCGCAGCGTGCAAATTTATCATTATCGGCACAGGAGATGCGGTATAAAAATCATTGGAGTGCGAAATAGGAGCTAAGATGGACGTATCCGTGGCCTCAACCGCAGGAAATGTCCCCCGAAGGTTTAACCCGACTCGTAGGGCAAAGAGGTCAGTCAGTGTTAAAAACCTTTGTGGGTGATAAAACTAAGCTTTTTAAATACATTTATTGAAATCAGAAATTTTTAAGACTCTTGTACAGATATGTTTTATTGTTAACGTTGTAGTTATTCCCTACTATTTAAAAAAAAGCAACTGAATGTATATTGGACCATGCGCAGTCGGATGGTTGCTTTGAGCTTTGGCGATTTGGCTATGGAAATCTAAAGATGTTTTGTCATGTATTCTCATTGCCACAGTGTGATGGTGTGTTTCCTCCAATGATGCGCATTTTCCATATAGATTTCTGATTTTTCATCTTTATTATAATGTTACTGATTTACCATCTGAAGAATTATTTAAGTAGGAGAAGAATGATTTGAGTAAAAACACAGTTTGAAAACTTTAATATAACATATATGTAAAATTAATTAGCAGTCACTTGAGATCGAACAAAAATTATAAATGAGATAGTAAGTTGTCAGGAGTACAGAAGAAGACATAGATAGGGTACCTTTACCCGGAAAATTCCATGGCTATGCTGTGGCAGAGCCATGCTTCGGCACGCATGGGCCGGCTCTACCGGAGTGATACCACGGCCTCACAGAAAACCAGTAAGTGAGGTTATCGCTTCTACTCCTACCTTAAAGGCCGGCAATGCACTAGTGACTCTTGAGTTGCAGATGCCCATGGACGGCAGTTGTTATTTACCATCAGGGGACCCGTCTACTAGTTTGCCCCCTATACCAAAAAAGAAAGAAAAAGGTGATCTACCAGAGGGATAAAAAAATAACTTAGACTAACTCGTCAGGTTTGGCAAAAACTACATTAATAGAAGCGAAATCGCGATCAAAAGCTAGTAATTGATAAGTACAAAGTGACTGTATCGACACAGTTGCCAATGGTAAACTGTGACTAGTATAGTAACTTGTAGTTACGTACTAAGGGGACAAGAAAAAAACGGTTTTTAAAAACGCTCCATTATTTTTAGCTGCAACCGTGTCCGTTGCTTCGCTTGTCTAGTGTGTGATCGAAAAATGAACGTGTCTATACTAGAGAGACAACTGTAGATTGTTTTCTCTGTAATAGACATGTACACTTTTTATACCAATGGCATGTACCGGTTGAATACAACACATAGACTGTCTGATTTTTTAATTATTACGTTATACAGACGAGAACACAGAAAAGATGTGAAGCTTTTCAATCTCCATTTATATTTTTTGAAGTGAAAACTTCTATTAGGTACGTTTGTGCACTTTTGCAATGGGGAAAAAGCATTCAACTCGACCGTCACGCTAATAATACATAATAGTTCTGTCTGATCCTCATTAATTTATGTCACCAACCTGCTAATGTAACGTTTTAAGTTCGTCGTTTCGTTAAAGTTTTCACTTCTGTCGACAGTCCCATGACTGCCTATTTTTTTTATTACGTAGGTAGAGGTAAAGGCCAATACGTCTTGAAAGTGAATGAAACAATCATAGTTTTAAAATGCTCGATTTATACTGATACAGATAGAAACAGTAACCAGCTACAACCAAAAGGAGAAGACAACAGAAATTCTATTACTACGATAAGCCACTTAAACTAAAACAGATTTTGTATGAGCTAAGCTAACAAAAACAATAGTCGTTTCACAATGTAAAAAGTCGTACTAGTGGTAATGTAACGTTATTTCTTTCGTTGGAAATCCACTCATAGGCACACCATCTTTTCACACTAGTATGATTATGGATAATTTTATTTCCTTTCAGTCTCACTGGTGACTACGGATGTCTATATATATATATATATATATATATATATATATATATATATATTAATACGTAAAGAGAATTCTCTGCACCCTTTTTTAAGCATATTTCGCTCACGGACGAATGTGAAATTTACTCATTGGCACCTTAGCTTCAGATATTTTTTTACCGCGTGATAGCTCCTACGGGTTTAATGTCATCTACTATCAGTTGCAATTAGGAAAGTATTTACGTTTCTCTTTCTCTTTCCTTATCCTTAAAAAATCTGTCAATAAAAAATTGGATCGTTCGTGAATATTTAAATACACATTTTAATGAATGTTTTCAAGTTAAAACTAACGAAATTCCACGCCACTGGCAGTCAATTCCGGTAGTTTGACTTCCAAATATTTTTATTTACATTTTTATTACCATGTTCGTCAAATATTTAGCTCGAGGGCATTGTATGCAAAAATAAGGGAAGTGAGTTGGAATAAATGCACCACCTGTTTCTGTCTCTATTTTTTATATATAATATTACAAACATGATTCATATAAATACGCTTTTACTGTCAGCTATTACTTATGCCTAGAAAATCTTATAAAAAAGAAAAAAGTTCTGGACATCCTTTTATAGAGTTTATAAGATCGAAATGTTTTCCCAATAGGCTGGTTCCAAGTAGAGTGTGTTAGGTTTACAAAAATAGATATATTAATTTGATATAAATTCGAAATATTGTATTCGTTTGTTCATGTTTGGGGAGTGGAAACGAATGTTACGGGCAACACCGAATGTTTACCCCGAGAGAACAGTAAATTTAGGGGGCCTATTTGCTCGTGGCCAGCATCGAGTTCGGACGTGTGTTTAAAAGTGTATTGAAATGGAAGAATATATATCTACCCTACAGTATTCACGTGAGTTTTATTGTACTGTCATTTTTACCTTTATTTGAGATAGCTACATTTCAAAAGTGGAATAGGCCCACTTTCCTCATTTTATTTAGATTATAGTGGCTAATTGATTTAAATACGGATGATTTCATTTAAGAACTTCGTATCTCCAAATGGTAAAGAAAAAAAAAATATTTATTACCTTACTAATTATAAAACATAGACAAATAGCACTATTTACATATCTATTATTAATTGGGCTTATATTCGTTGTGATCATTATTTTTATATCTGATAAAATTATTAAATAAATGGACTTGCGTATAATTGTTAAACATGTGTAATGGATTTACTAAGTAGGTAGTTTTACTTTTGTAAATACAAAAAAAAAACTAAAAACAATTTGAAAATACGAGTGATTGCATGGTGGTTGTTTCGGTATCATATACAGATGACATCAAAATTTCGAAATTTTTGGATTTGCGAGATTTGAGAATTAAGTCCATCGCTTTAACATTTTTGTTAGTGTTATACCTTTGTACGAAATGGTATAAGTTTTTAAATATTACATTACACATCTCAACATCTAGTTGCTAAACGTTTACGGTAAAAACGGTAAAAAAAAAATTAAACGTTAATTTGAGCTAGGGAGCGTTGCTGCCGAGATACCCTATAATTTTGAAATAACATCACAAAGCGTAATTTAATTTTATATATGTAACCGTTGGTGTATATCATCTGTTTGTTAAATTATATTGCAATATTCTTCGTGGTATCTCAATAGTTCAGTGTAAGCAATGAACCATGCAACTGCAAACAAAATTGGTTTTCAAAGGATCGTTACCGAAATATCACGAATAATGTTCAAGTACCTTGCAGTAATTTTAGTCTGAAAAAAGGAGTTTTTAATTATTTTACATAGCTCCTTGTACACAGCTCCCATGTATAAGTTTCAGAGTAATGATGCTGTAAGAAGAGTAGTTACTTCAAAGCGGTTAAGCACGCCGCCATCTATCGAAATATTGAGCTCCTGTTCGAATAGAAAAAGTCGCAGACAAACACGGGTTCTGCATTCAAGATAACAAGATGAAGATTTTCGAGACAGAAGCTTGCAACGTACACATAGCCCGTTGCTGCAACGCGAGCAAATGCCGCTTTATACACCAGGTCGCTGCTCGTGGCTGCTGCGACGTCGATGTACAGCGTCTCCGGGGAGCATCAGATGTCGAAGTCGGCGCATTGACTTCAAAGCTGAGTAAACGGTCAGACAGTCCAATTTTTACTTCGAAATATATTTTAAATCTAATAAAGTCATTAAGTAGTCGCAATGTAAATTATGACACTTAACAGTAATGGTAAGATGAACCACAAACATTCGATCTGACTTTGACACCTCGATTAAAAGCCAGCGCATAGATATTTTAATCAGAAAGTTAACCAAGGTGTATACAGTTGGGATGAAAAAAAAACTATCATTCTTCTTGTAATGCAGAAACTATGAGGATTAGCTAGGATGTGGCATGAGAGTCTAAACTCTGTACTATTCGGTCGAGATGAATATATTTGATGAAATGTTGTTAAATGTTTCCATTTGAGCAAAATTATGAATAAACCTTGGAGGATATGCTTAAGCGGAAAAGTTAGTTCGGTGAACCTCTGACTGAGATACTTGCTCAACTGAACGGATGTGATGTTGATGGTAAACGTACAATTAAGTGTTTCATCCAGGTGTTGAGTGATAAACCCTGGATTAAACCCTTAGGTCTAACGCTAATGCAATGTGTTGTTCTCATCGCGAACAACTACTAAAAGTTTTAATTACTACAAAGATACCCTTCAAGCCACCGCCGTAAAATTTCAGAAACAAAACTTCGTACCGGTATAATGCGACAGGCATTGGCATATCTAACCGCCTGTTTTAATTGTTAAGTAAAGGACTACCTTTGCCTTACATGTCCTATGCCGTTGATTGTATGGGAAGTGTCGAAAGGTTTTTTTTCATAAAGCTGAAAACTGTGCCGGTGATAATGTAAACACTAATAAACCTGAAGATGTGCAAAGAACAACTCGTATATCTACGTTGGCATCCAATTCCAAATTTAATAAATAATGTATCGTTAATAGTATAACACTAAAGGGTTGATAGATTTAGGTAGCCGGGTAATAGTAATAATAAGGATCATTTATTTGTGTAGCGAAACTACTGTGGTGGCGTGTTCAGTATCTCTTTAATACTCTGTGTTAGTACATTGTGTAAGTATTTATACTTTAATATTAAAAGTGTGAGCTAACATCGATACACACAACGAACAGACATTTCGATGATAAAGTAAACATGTAAATAATGTATACGGAAACTATATTCGAGTATACGCTGCTATTCAGGTGACATGCATATTATTGAGAATAATAATAATACGTTACAATGCTCTTACATTTGCATGAATATGAGTACAGAGTTAGACAATATATTCATCATATCTGCTTGTTGGGCTTGTTGAAGTGTTAAGAGTCCACAGTATGTTTATTAGAACCGAGTCACGACAGCTCTTCTATACCTATGAAGGGTTTTGGGAAGTGCGTTTCACTCTCGAAAGGTAGTATTTCTGAAGACTTAAATATTTATAATGTAAAACTACTGTAACGTCACAAGTAATTGAGAACAGGTTTAGATAGATTCGATGAACCTAACCTTATCCAAATGTTAGATACTATTTACAAAATAAGGTTTAGCGATGCAACCGCACCACTCTTAGCTCTTTAACAGTTTGAAATTTCAATTTTGATAAAAAGATTGGGATGATAAAGTGGGTCATCCCATACCAATCCAATGGGGCATAAATAATATTAACCACAAAAAGATAGGACTCCTCCCGAAGTGTAATTGTAGCTTTATACCTACCTACACTGCCAAGTAAACCTGGCATGCTTATTGTGACTGCCTTATACATTCAGCTGAATGCAATAATTATTGTCTATCGGTACAAACTGTAAATATGATACGGAATAATTGTATGAGAAAATATAGACTATTAGTATAAAATTAAATGATTTATCATAATAAGCTAGTTATATATTAATTAATAAGATGTGACATAACTATGCCCTTACATGGATAATATAATATAAACAGAAAAAGGGCGAGACAGCAAAAAGAAATGATTTATGATGAGATATCACTACATAATAATGGAGCAGGGTCCCCCGCCGCGTCTGTATGTTCGCGATAGACTGAAGAACTGCTGGGTTTTCACTAATAGACGGAGTGATTCAGGCGGAAGGTTTAGGTGTATAATTTGTTAAGATTTTGTGTAAATTGATTGAAATATGTTGATGTTTGTTGAAGATGTCTCTTCTACCCGTACGAGGCCGAAGTGATGAATAAGATTACTAATTGTTGTCATCCGCCGCGCTGGTGTGTAAGAAGGAAGGTTCACAGCCAGTATGTCGCTTGTGGGAAAGAAGTACCATTACTGACGTCTGCTGGTTTCTGAGAAGGAAGGTTCACAGCTATTATGAGATGTATGCCGCTTGTGGGAAGGAAGTACCACTAGTGACGTCCGCTGGTTGGTGAGAAGGAAGGTTCACAGCCATTATTAGATATATGTATGTCGCTTGTGGGAAGGAAGTACCGCAAGTGACGCCCTCTGGGTTGTGAGAAGGAAGTATCACAGCCTTTATGATTATAAGTGTTATATATTTATGTATGTACCTGTTCCTTGTGAGAAGGAAGTACTACTTGTGACGTCCCCTGATTTGTGAGAAAGAAGTATCACAGCCTTTATGAGTTATGTCACTTGTGGGAAGGAAGTACCGCAAGTGACGTCCCCTGGTTTGTGAGAAAGAAGTATCACAGCCGTTATGACACATGTCACTTGTGGGAAGGAAGTACCGCAAGTGACGTCAACTGGTTTGTGCGAAAGAAGTATCACAGCCTTTATGATTATAGTTGTTATAGATTTATGTATGTACCTGTTGCTTGTGGGAAGGAAGTACCGCAAGTGACGTCCCCTGGTTTGTGAGAAAGAAGTATCACAGCCGTTATGACATATGTCGCTTGTGGGAAGGAAGTACCGCAAGTGACGTCCCCTGGTTTGTGAGAAAGAAGTATCACAGCCTTTATGATTATAATTGTTATAGATTTATGTATGTACCTGTTGCTTGTGAGAAGGAAGTACTACTTGTGACGTCCCCTGATTTGTGAGAAAGAAGTATCACAGCCTTTATGAGTTATGTCACTTGTGGGAAGGAAGTACCGCAAGTGACGTCCCCTGGTTTGTGAGAAAGAAGTATCACAGCCGTTATGACACATGTCACTTGTGGGAAGGAAGTACCGCAAGTGACGTCAACTGGTTTGTGCGAAAGAAGTATCACAGCCTTTATGATTATAGTTGTTATAGATTTATGTATGTACCTGTTGCTTGTGGGAAGGAAGTACCGCAAGTGACGTCCCCTGGTTTGTGAGAAAGAAGTATCACAGCCTTTATGATTATAATTGTTATAGATTTATGTACCTGTTGCTTGTGGGAAGGAAGTACCACTTGAGACGTCCCCTGGTTTGTGAGAAGGAAGGTTCACAGCCGTTATGAGATATGTCACTTGTGGGAAGGAAGTACCGCAAGTGACGTCCCCTGGTTTGTGAGAAGGAAGGTTCACAGCCGTTATGAGATATGTCACTTGTGGGAAGGAAGTACCGCAAGTGACGTCCCCTGGTTTGTAAGAAAAAATTCACAGCCTTTATGATTATAATTATTATATATTTATGTATGTACCTGTTGCTTGTATGTAAGGAAGTATCATAATCATGGTTCTGACGCAAGGCACATACGTCCGTAAAATTGTAAGTCTGAATTCGATGCTATGGAAGATTACTATTGGCCGGGTGTTAGGTTAATACGGCTGTTTTGCGTGCGTGCATGAGGACATGCACGACGTCAGGATGGTCGAGTGTTAGGTTTACAAAAATAGATATATTAATTTGATATAAATTCGAAATATTGTATTCGTTTGTTCATGTTTGGGGAGTGGAAACGAATGTTACGGGCAACACCGAATGTTTACCCCGAGAGAACAGTAAAATTAAGGGGGCCTATTTGCTCGTGGCCAGCATCGAGTTCGGACGTGTGTTTAAAAGTGTATTGAAATGGAAGAATATATATCTACCCTACAGTATTCACGTGAGTTTTATTGTACTGTCATTTTTACCTTTATTTGAGATAGCTACAAGTGCAAATACCATTGCTGTTTTGTAGAATATTTTTGTGTATTTACTATACTCAGTATAGTGTATCCCTTTATACACTATACCCCGCGTACTTATGTACACTTCACTGGCTCGCCCACTCACAATAGGTACGCAAGCTGACACGTCTGCTTTCGCCTGTGCCTCCTCCTTTTTTACGCGAGGAATGCTTTTCGCACCATACCCTCCGTCGGGGATACGAAGGGCGTGTGTGAGACTCCCGGCGAACCGGTCTACCCACTAAACCACCGCGGCGGCCTACCTCGGCAGTTGGGAGGAGCTCCAGGAACGCATCGGCGGCTTCTGGAGTCCCCCCTGCCGTACCTCATGACTGAGGTACATCCCGGGGTGACCAGAGTCACCCCCGTGGCAGGTCGATGTCACGCCTCTCACCGCTTTAGACAGTAAGATGCGGAAAACCGACCCGTCTTGGACGACACCCCCCGGCCGCACCGGGGTGTCACCGGTCTCGGGTCGCCTACAGCGGTCACATCTTCCCCAGATGTGGCCACAAACGACCCTTAGGCAACGATTGCGGAGCTAGCGGCCTATTACTGACTAACCTGTGAAATCTACAGTAAGTACGAGATAGTGCATATATCTGTTATTTAGTTCTACCCTACATACACTACACTCAGCACAGCACTTCTTGATTACTCAAGAAGTCAAAATATTACAAAAAAGAGATGAAATAGGGACTTCGGTAAAATTCTTCAATATAATTTAAAACTCCGGATCTAAGGATGTAGGTCACTGTTGATACGTTTATATTCTAGAGAGTAACACATAAAGAAATACTAGATTCTTCAATAAGTCCCGAGTTACTTGGAGATGTCACATATATTATTTTTTTTTTTTGATTTTGAAAAAAATACCTACTGGCCATCAAATGATAAAGAATAAATAAAATAAAGAATATATAATTTTTTTAATCGAACAATAAAATATTGAGTTACAGATATTTATGTGACGTTACTTTTGTAATTTCCAAAAAAAAACGAGTTTCGTGTGTTGATAAAATATTGTTTTTAATGGGAAAAAAACACCATTCAAGCACAGAAGTGGCTTATAAAATGTTATTCAGAATCTACTCCATCTAAATCAACCATTTGTCGGTGGTACGCCGATTTCAAACGCGATCGTATAGAGATAAATGATGCTGAACGCCCTGGTCGTCCAAATGAAGCAGTGACTCAACAAAACATTAACCAAGTCCTGAAAATCGTGCAGGAAGATCGGAAGGTAAAAGTGCGCGAGATAGCTGAGATAGTGAAGATTTCAAATGGTAGTGTTTTCACTATTTTCCATCAAAATTCGGCCATGAAAAAGTTTTATTCCAAATGGGTGCCGCGTTTACTAACAATGGCTCAAAATCAACAACGTATCAATGATTCACAGCGCTGTTTGGTACTAAATAAAAAGGATTGTTTACGTCGGTATGTGACAATGGATGAAACATGGATTGATCATTCTACTCCGGAATCCAATTGGCAGTCAGCAGAGTGGATAATCGCAGTAACGGAAGCTTATTTTGAAGCCAAAATCAAAATCTATTTTTTTTATTTCAAGTAAACCCATTGTAGGTATTTTTAAATTGTCAGGAGGAGTCAGTCAGTATAAGTAGGTCGTGAAGCTAGTTGCCTGTTCCAAAACGTAGATCCTATGGAGAAGAACAGGCAAGAAACTCCAAGAACACTCTTTTCCAACATGTTTATTTTTTTACAAAGTTATTTGTTACATTGCTTATAAGCGCAATTTAATGTGAGGGCAATGTAACATAAATTAATATTGTTCTAAAATAGAAAACAAAATCACAAAGCTGCTAGGCCACATAAAAAATTAACATGATACTTGTGACTACACAGTTCTCACATGTACAATTCAATTTTCTTTTTTAAAATAACAAAAAGTAAAAAGCGTATCATAACTACAATGTCAATAATATAAATAATCAAAATATCAATAAATCTCATCGACAGTGTGACTGTGGAGCAGGACCGGCATTTTGCCAAGCATTTTTATCATCTAAATAATGATCTAGTTTATAATATGCTCGTTTACATAGCGTGCGTTTTATACAAAGATAAATCGTTCTACACACATGGAATAGAAAAGTTAGAAAAACGTTGAAGGGACTGTATCGCAGTTGAAGGAGAGTCGAGGAGATGAGAGAGAGTTGATGATTAAAAAATAATTTTATCAAAAACCCTTTAGTATTTAGTATCGGTACTTATTGAACCACTTGTTATTACCATTAAAAACGAAAATATTTGCAACAGAAACTGCCTTTCTCAAACCAACTTTACTATAATTAATATTTATCAAACTCATTTATGGTTTTCGGTCACAAAATGTAAAGTTTTATTTCAGTTGCAATTTAATGTCTTTAAGTTGTTAAAAATGCTGTCATGATACAATTCAAGCAAACCACTTAACTCGCGAATATCAAAACGGTATTAACTGTAAAGATATCGCAATTAATTTCAAGTCCAGCATAGCTTCAACATTTAATGTATGAAGTCTTTAACGCGGTATATATTTAAGGGCTCATTATATCATTCGTGACAGGTTAACGACTACCGTGATATACCGAATCGTTAATTTACGAGAAAAAAACCGCTCGCAAAGTGATTTTTAAATTACGGTTCGAAAGGAATAATATAAGGATACTTTTATTTTTATTTTCTGGTATTCGATACTTCATGGAGTTTAATTAAGTGAAATTTTATTCACTACGTAAAATTTTTATTTCAGTTGGTATTTTTTCATAAGTTGTGAACTAAGGACTGATTATTTAGTGCCTAATAAAATTTATCTGTTCTATATAAACATATTTTATCAGCATATTCCCGCAACATAATATAATAATAATAACTTGAGACACCTCACATACGGTCGTCTTATGCCAAACTAGGCAGAGTTTGTACCATGGTAACCAGATTGCTGATAAAATAAACTTATATATCCCTAAAAACATACATATTATAGATTAAATGACACCCAGACACAGAACAAATGATCGTGGTCATCACACAATCATGCCTATGACCTGCATGCGATTTGAATCCATGATTTTCGACTCACTAGTCAAGACCACTAACCACTAGATCAACAGGCCCGACAATTACTATAGTTAAACCAAACAAAACAGTCACGAGAAATGATGTATCAATGTGGTTTTGCAATAAAAACATATTTTCCTTCTTTCTTACTTTCTCAATACTTCCAACACTAGTAATTGTTAATCAATCGTTGTATAGACCTTCTGTGCTGTGACAGGTCAACATACATACTGGACCCGTGTAGCTTTTTATAACTTATTACGCATAATATTTAAATTTATAACACATATTGTTTATACATTTTTGCTTTCTACGCTTCCCCTAAATAAAAACGTTAAGTAATTTTAATTTCAGATTCTGTGCATGAACATTGCTTAAAAAGGTTTACAAATAATTCAGGACGTACTGTCCCTACTCACACAAAGCAGCTCTACGAAGTTACTGTCGTCTAACTGGAATCTTTAAGTCTAACATACAGTACATAAAATACGGTGTAAAGCAGGGAAGTGTTCTAGGGCCATTATTATTCTTAATTTACATTAACGACTGTTCAAAAGCGATAAACTCCCCAATGGTCCTTTTCGTCATGACAGCACAGTAATATTTTGGAATAAAAATTCCGAATAACCCCGATAAACATAATTAACTGGTTAAAGGATAATAATCTTGTCATAAATTTAAATAAAAGTAGTCTAATGTTCTTCCACAATTCGAATAATTCTTCTAAACCTGAAAGAGATGTAAATTACTGTGGACAGAAACTTAATGAAGTTAAGGTTGCAAAATTTTTAGGCATCAATGTTGACAACAATCTTAATTGGAAGAATCATGTTAAGAATGTATGTTCTAAACTAGCAGCACCCCGCGATTTCACCCGCATAAGTCCCGATCCCGTGGGAATATCAGGATAAAAAGTAGAGAGAGAGAGAGATCATATACCTAATGCAGTAGCATTTCAATTTATTCTTCAAAAGTATTTACATGGCTCAAAAAAGAAGGATAAAACACCTATAACCTGGGCCTGGCCTATGGCTGAACAAGCTTTCGAGACATGTAAGCTGAGTCTTTGCAAGGCGGCCACCCTAGCGCATCTGGTTAAAAATGCATCGCTTGCATTGATGACGGATGCATCCGATACTTGTGTAGGTGCTGTATTGCAACAGCGAACAGCATATTAATAATATGTGGCTTCCTTTAGGTTATTATTCAAAAAGTATGTCGATTACGGAAATAAAATATTGAACGTATGACAGAGAGCTACTAGTAATTTACTTAGCTATTAAACACTTTCGGTACCTGGTCGAGGGACTACAGTTAGTTGTATATACTCACCATAAACCTTTGATATTTGGATTTACAAAGTAAAATTATGAAAACGAGCTCCCAAGACGTATACGCCATTTAATGTTTATCAGTGAGTTCACCACGGATATAAGACATTTGAGTGGGCAGGATAATGTCGTTGCGGACACGTTATCGCGTGTCGCAACAATAGACTGTCCCACGGCGATTGATTACAAGGAACTCGCTAGAGAGCAAGACTGTGATGCCAGTATCTCACAGTTAATAAAAAGCGAAAGTCATGACAATAATTTTAAGAAGTTACTTTTGCCTATGAGTTCAAAACATTTTTTTTGTAACCTAAATAATGATAAGATTATACCATAGATTATTTGACAGGCAAATTTAGACGCATAGCCTTTGACTCCGTACATGGCTTAAGCCATCCCGGAATAAGGACTACACGAAAGTTAATGCGGGATCGTTTTTATTGGCCTAAAATGAATCGCGACATAGAACAGTGGGCTAGGACATTCATACAATGTCAAAGATTCAAGGTGAATCGTCCCACTACGTCAGCCTTAGGGACGTTTACATCTTGTCTAGATCATATTCATGTCGACCTGATAGGACCTCTAGCAACGTTGGCAGAAGGGTTTAGGTATTGCCTTACCGTTGTTGATAGGGTCACATACTGGACTGAATGTTTCCCTATTAAAGATATGACTGCAGAAACAGTGTCACGAGGGTTATATGAGGGATGGATATCTTGTTTTGGTTGTCCGAAAAAGGTAACTAGCGATCAAGGACGCCAATTCGAAAGTCAGTTATTTAGCTCACTAATTAAGTTATTAGGAATAGAGAAGCTAAGAACCACCCTTTACCATCCGAGTAGTAATGGCATGGTGGGGCGATTTAATAAGTCCGTAAAGACAGCGATAACCGCTCGCTTATGCAATATAATAGCATCTTCGTCTGTTGACGAACTACCAATCGTGCTATTAGGCCTTAGAACAGCAGTTCAAAGCGACATGGGATAAGCCCAGCTGAATTACATAATATGGTACTACATTGGGCTTACCAGACCAGCGGATTATTATGAGAGCAGATCAAATATTAATATAGACGATAGTTGTGATTACATCATTAAGTTGAGGGATACCATCAAAGGTTTTGAGTCAGAGACCAGAAAAAAACAATGAAATAAATATATTTGTACCATCAAACCTAGAAAGCTGCAATTATGTGTTTTTACGACAGGACACAGTGCGTAAACCATTACAGCCTATATATGACGGACTATTTCGCGTTTTAACCAGAAATAATAAAGTGTTACAATATTATTGTCAGGGCGTAAGGTTAACGTTTCTATAGAAAAGTTAAAACCGGCGTATTGTTTAAGTGAAGATGGGGAATTAACGGTTCGATCAAATACTGAAGTTCCTAATCTCGTTTCGCTTGATACTCATACCACACGCAGTGGAAGAGTGATTAGGCAACCTATACGATTTAGGTAAGAACGAATACTATGTGTTGAATACAATTTTTACCCAAATATTTTATACAGTTTATGTTTCTATAAGTACACTTTAATGTCAATAATATCATGTATTAAATGATTTTGTTAATATTTTTTTACCTATAATTTTTAGTATGTTTTAGATTAGATTTTTTATCACTTTTAATAACATTGATACCAATATCGACAAACAGGAATGATAAACATTTTTATAGCTATGGAATTATAATAAAAGTAAGCAGAATATGTAGTTTGTATAATACATTTATTTCAAAGTATAGACAAATTTCATTTGAATATATTGTTCTTAGCATGTTTTAATGTTGAAAAAAAATTGTAATTTTTGCTTATTGTACATATATCTCTGTACCGCGTAGCATTCAGCAGTTCCTGACTATTTTGGTAAACATGGGGCAGCAACAGGCAAAGACCGCCCAAGTAATAGTAGCACAAAGCGGGGCTGATAATAAGGCCAGGGCGGAATTTGAGAGAAAAATCGAAGTACAGGGGATACTCACCTTTATAATCATAGCAGCAGTGCTCAGTGTTTGTTTATATGTGGTTTTAAAGAAATACAGTAAACCTATTAATAGTAAAATTGTCATCATCTGATATCAAGAGTTGAAGAAGGCCGCATAGCCGATGTCAGCATTTTGTAACACATTCAACTACTGCGTTGCACATCGCCAGTCTCGGGATTGTCGGGCTGCGAGTGTATCACTTAAATTGTATGGTAAAATCGTTGGACATTATAACTCTAAAGAACACACGTATCTTTTATCTGTATCGCCCAATCCCGGGACTCAACATGCAGATATTCGCAAAATAAATGATTTGATTTGATTTGATCTTCAATTGTAACAAAAAGGGTTTTGCCAGATTGAATTAAATGAAATAAATAATCCCTGTCAACTGGTATGGTCTTCCTACTTTGGTGTATAAATAACGTCCAAGATTAAATCTCAATAAATTTATTAAAATACTATCTGTGGTTGCAAGGCCTTATTATATAGATACTTAGATTTGCCAGAAACCCTCGCGGGCGTTCTTAGAAGACCCTGCCAAAGTTTAATCACAATCTAATTAATGGTTTAGAAACACATAGAGGACAAACATACTTACATTGAGTTTTATTTATATAATAGAAGATTGAAATGAGGAGTCTTAAATATGAAGGAAATAGACTGAACACGTAATATTCTGATTTTAAAATCATGTCTGAAGACTACTGTAGTATAAATGCGGACTAAACAATGTATTAGCCATGGCAAAAAAGAACTAAAAAAATCAGGAGCAATGCGAACTCAAGGCAACAGAGAATACAACTGAAATATGCATTGAACTTAATCAATAACTGTGTATGCTGTACCTTTATTTAAAATGTACAGGTAGGTTGCGAATTGTTTTCGTACAAGAAAAAAAAATTGTTTGTAGTGTAAGTGTTTTGAGATTTGTGCAATGACACTCGGTGTATACTGTTATTTTATAATCATATCACGCTGAATCTGATTTCCTTAACAGAATGATCAAAAAGGAAGGTAGAAAACTTTATTAGGATTTAAAAGAGGTCGCATTTAGGTGATTATATACCTATTAAAGATCAACAATAAAGAATTAGATTTATACGATGTGTACTACGTCCCGTGGTTTTGACTTCCGATAAAAAAAAATAATATGAAAAAATATATATATTTTAGCTCGTATAGAGATTGCATTGTTGATAATGTAATATGGATTTCTTATAGTACGGTGAACGATATAAAGCCGGGGAAGGAAGCTTTTCAAATGGCAACCACTAGCCAGGAATGAAAAAGTCGAAAGTCCTAATACTAAATGAACAGACAAAATAGTGAAAGTGGTACTGTGTTGATAAGTAAAGGTGGCGCAAGTGTGTTTCTTGTGAAAGTTCTTAGAATACGTAATATGTTTAACCGTAAAGAACACAATAATTAACGTTAAATTCTTTAAAAATCTACCGTGAAAAATATACAACATACACATGAAACAATACATTATTCGAATCAATAATACTTCAGAGTCTGAACTAGATAACTTAATATGTGTGCCTTATTACGCAGCGCCCTTCTATTAACAATTTAATTGTGAAAATCAAACGGTTGCCATAAGGGAAAGTAAAAAATCCCGACCGACAATGAAAGACTGCGATTTTCAATTTAAAATATTTTTTTTATTCTACAAAATGTCCCTTGACTTCAACATACTTGAACATCAATATTTCTTTCCAGAAGTTAAAGTCTAGAAGGGTGTGCAAATATCCATCTGTGGTCCTCTCAACTTCCTCATTGGATGCTAAGCGCTTTGTGCGTTATATCACTTTCACGATTTACTTCATAAAAAATATTCAAAAAAAGAACTACACATAGGTGATCAATGATTTTCAGCAAAGAGATTGGTATTGAAATTAGCCGTCAATTCAAAATAGTTTCTAGAAAAAAATAAATTATTTATTCTGTAGCTAACAATTTTTAGAACAACCTAGGTATAATTGTGTTCTTCTGTCAACTTCATCTTTATTATTTGATTTCATAAATGATACCTGTTTGCCCAATTAAGTGTAGTTTTTAACATATTCTATTCTTTTTTCTCCTATGTTTATGGGTATTTTGATACTGTTTGTCATTACTTTGGTCTTTGTGGCATTCATTTATAACCCTACCTTCGAGCTTTATTGGACAAGGAGTTTATTCATATCATATTATGAATTTTAACTATGAACTAGATTGCTAACGTGAAGACGTTCAAGAAGACAGCCAGCTTTGCATATTTCCGATCATTATGTATTATTGTCTACAGAACTTCTCACTAAGCCTAATGATTTAGTTCCAGCAGGCTAGCTGGCGAGTTTGTGTGTCTGTAGTATGTGTGCTGGCTAGCCAACCTGTCCGTAATGTTGTTCCTGGAAATTATCTGAACCTTTTCATTCCTTATTCCATAAACGAATAAACTGAATAGTTTGTAAGAAGTATTCAGATTTGTACAGTTTTACTATTTATGATCGCTGCAACCTACAGGGTATATATTCGTCCAGATAGGCTTAAGAACCGAGTTATATTTTAGTAGCTTGTTAGCATCTGAGAGTGCCTAGTTTCTTCGCGAAAGCCAGTCAATTTTAATGTAAGTAGGTAGGTAAGTACTCTTATATGGCTCCTTTTTATATCCCCCTTCGCTGTTATATAAAGTGAAAACCGAAATATTTTATGTGCTTGAGATGAATGTGAAGTAGAATATTTTTTGGGCCCAGGTATTTCTTTAGTCACGTAGATATGTCTAACGAACGACATTTAATGCAAAAAATAACATGTATGTTATTTTTTTACGTGTAGGTAGTTATTATCCATACTTACTAATATTATAAATGCAAAGTAACTATAACAGCTTAACAGATCGCAATGAAATTTAGCAACGAGATAGATTATATCCTGGGGAAGGACATAGGCTGCTTTTTATCCCCAAGAAATGTACGGTTCCCATGGGATAAATTTGAACTTCCATGCGAACGAAGTCGCGGGCAAAAGCAAGTTATAAAAGTATAAAGAACAGTTTTTACTTTGTATAATATTGGTGTATAAAGTTACAAAAGTACATTTCATAATTAGCTTTTTCCTTTCGAAGCAGAAATTATAAGGAAATATATAACTATTGAGTTACTTTATAATAAGTTAACTTACAAATTGAATAAACTCATCATACTACACATGTATAATCGTACAACACATGAAAAAGTGTTACAATAAAGTAGGCTGTTCGATTCCCCCTTTGACAGATTTATTGGTCGTAAACGCGAAGCCTTACCCCTATTACAGGACACTCAATTTGTTGTGCTCATATATAGAATGTTCTTTAATTATTCGACAAGTTAGTAATGACAAGGGTTTCTGTACTAGCATGTTACGGACATATTTATTTGTTTCTTATGCAATAAAAGCTTCGTATTGCCAAGGTCTTTAAGTAGCTTGAATAAATATTTAGTGGCGAAGGTTTGGTACGCACATAATGATAGATATAATTTATGTGGCCTTAGCTAAATTGAAAGGGCTTGAAGAGGTTATTGGCTTGAATAACGTTCCTTCGAAATTCAAATTATTGGTTTAGATAAAGACTGTTACAACATTAACTCAAAAAAATGAAATTGAAAAGAGAATTAAAGAAAAAATGTTACTTTATTGTAGCATGGTGTCTTTATGGCAGGGTACTTTGTGAAAAAAACCTACTTGTGACGCTTTAGGAAATAGCTGTAGCGTTGCGACTTAGGTTATGTCTAATGTCTAAATTATTTTTTTTGGGATAGGAGTAAAGTAACCAACAAATTAATATACATACGTCCCGTCTGATAATCGCATCACTTCAGGCGTTCCCCAAGGCTCTCACTTGGGACCGCTGCTATTTAACATATTTATCAATGATCTTCCTCACTGCGTTAATCATGCTATTCCAATTCTATTCGCAAATGACCTTAAAATGTTTAGGACCGTAATATCAGATCAGGATGTCAACCAAAAAGATTTGGACCTTGAAAATAACGCGATGTTGTTAAATAAAAATTACCCGTAAACTAAATGAAATAGCATCAGGATATAAGATAAACAATATGCCATTGAAAGAAATGGACTGTGTTAGGGACCTAAGAGTCATTTTGGATAAAAAATTAACATTTATTCCCCATTTGGAAATGATATTTAAAAAAGCATCAGGAGCTCTGGGCTTTATTATAAGGAATGGAAGAGTTTTTCGCAACGCAAGAACTAAATTTTGTTGTACAATAGTTTTGTAAGAACTATTCTAGAATATTGTAGTGTAGTTTGGCGTTCGCATTATGCTGTTACTTTACTAACAATTAAAAGAATATAAAAGATTTTTTTATGGCACTTAACTAACTCGAGTTTATCGGAAAATAGAACAACCTCCTATAAAGACAGACTCAATTGTTTCAAAATGGATTCACTCGACACAAGAAGAACACATCTAGATATTGTTTTCTTGTACAAGCAAAATAAAATGAACTGTCCGCAGTTGCCGTTAAAAAATTATTTTGGAGTACCTTATAAATATCCTCTTGCAACGCATTACTTTTTACCCACCTTTTTACCCACCACCCAGAAGAACAATTTTTGACTCTGCTTCTCCTATCCTTAGGTAACGCAAGCTACTAAACCACTGTAGTGTTTCTGTAGATGTGTTTGCAGATTCTCTAACTCGCTTCCTTAAAGCTTTAAAAAATACCAACACATAGTAATGTTTTTTTGTTAGTCACTTTTTGTACACTTGTTTTCTTTATTATTGTGTATACATATTAAATTCAATTCAATTCGTTTATTTGCTGAAATGTGGTAGTACAAAGTTGGTAAATATACTACAAAAATTCATCCAACACATTTGCCATCTTCAATTCATGGCGTACAAATATATAACTTAAATTACTAATTATTATGCTAGTACTAATAAACAGACCAGTAATATTATTTGTATCTGTTATTTAAATATTTGTTAACAAAGTAGAAACATCGGTCAACAAGCCATCTGAACATTTGTCTCTTAAACTTATTAAAAGGTAGATGTCTAGCATCTTCGGATAGGTGATTGTAGATGCGCACTGACATTGCATAACTATTTCGACTACATGTTTCAGTTTTTATTGGAGGAAGCACAAGATAATTTGGATATCGTGTATTGAATTTGTACATTTTTTTTCAAATTAAATGAGTTAATATTATTTCAGTCAATAGGCATGTACATAGGACAAAAAATTATTACATTATCATCATTTCAGCAATAGGATGTCCACCGATATACATAGGCTTTCTTCAACTACTTCCAAGAAGACCGGTTGGAAGCGGTCTACATCCACCGACCCGCAATAATATTCATATGTCGTTTTGAAAATGTGCATAACTTGAATAAGACTTCCTTTTATAAGTAAATGCTCATTCCAATTACCTGTAACAAAAAAGAAACTATTTACTGTATCTACAAAATTAGTTTAGTATGCCAAAGTATGCTGTAGAGATCGCTTTAACTTTATATTATTTTTCTTCTTTAGCCATATTCAACCGCTAAGGTCGAAAGCCAGTCTATTGATATCATCATACCATTGCATCTGATGTCTTCTTCGTCAACGATAAATATGGATACACAAAAGATTATATATTCTACTTACACTTATTAAGTTTAGGATGATGTTATATACTTCATGTTATTTATATACTTATAAAAAAAAATACTTCATGTATATTTACTGTCAGTTATTTTGCAATTATACATGAGACGATTAATTTATATTAAGCTTCATTAGCCGTAGTTATTGGCCTTGGTCTCGTGGTTATTGATCCTGACTGCTGAGCCAGCGGTAGTATGTTCGATTTCCACACAGGACTAAATTAATAGTGTGATAAGCACGATCATTTGTTCTGTGTCTATGAGTAATTTATCTATAGTATGTATGTATTTTATAATATATAAATAAGTATGTTTATCAGCAGTCTGGTTACCTTAGTACAGGCTCGGCCTAGTTTTGGGATCAGACAGCCGCGTGTAGGATGTCTCAAGTTAATATTATTATTACTATGGGACAATTGAAACAGTCTACATAGTATTAAAGTTTTCTATCTAATACCTTTAAACGAACAATTCTTGTATATATGTATATATATAATCTGAATATAGGAAACGGTTCTAACGATTTTGATAAAATCTTGTACACAGATACAGTTTTTCATTTTAAGTTCAACTGGATAGCTGTATTTCCTGTAAAAATGCAATTTTACAGATAGCTACCGAGCAAAGCTCGGTCTCCCAGGTACTGGTAAGAATGCTAGTACCAAAAATGAAGAAGGTCAGCGTTATGGCAAAAGCAAAGGAACTTTACACTGTAATTTGTCACTGTCAGACGATGACTGTTGGAATCATTGCGTCGGCGTCGCCGGATTAAAGTCACACTGCTTAAATCCCATTGCCACTTAGATCCTTAGTTTGCAGACAGACGCAGAGCATTTTAACAGAAGAAAAGCAATAATTTTATTACATTTATATACTTTCCTTAGTCTTTTTATAATACAGGAGGCATTGTTGTTTTCATTTTCATAAATGACATGAACGTAAAAGTATTGTTACTGTCATAGAAGATTATAATTACGTTCTGGAAATCTGATCGTTACTCACTTAGCACATTGTTATACCAGGATTATAATATACTAGCACCATGCGGTTTCACCAGCGTAAGTCCCGATTCCGTGGGAATATCGGGATAAAAAGAAAAAAGAGTAACAAACATCCATCCAAACTTTCACATTTATAGTATTAGTGGGATTATTTGTTCGTAGTTTTTAGGTGGTACTATAAGTTTAATGTATCTCCTTGGTTCAATGGCTCCCAAAACATCAAAACCAATTTCAATGTGGTTTGTCTTTAAGCAAAATCTGTTCAGTGGTTAAAAAACTGCGAGCTCTTTTTTGAAGTGTTGTAAAAATTTCCTAGACATAATGTAACGAAATATTTTTTAAGTAATTACAATGTGCATACTTAAATTATTGCAAGTATTGGAATTTTTAAAATAGTTTTACCTTTGCCATTATCATCCAGAATAAAAACACATACGTATTTTTTCCCCACTAAGTTCAAATGCAAACACAATCGTATAAAATAATAATCTCTAACTAAAATATTCTTTCCTATTTTAAATTTCTCAGCAAAGCATTTTTAGAAAAGGGCACCGAATTTATTTCGTTTTGTTTCCCCTATTTCGGTCATACCAACCAAAACTACGACAGAAAATGTTGAACCGTATTTAATATTACATTACGTTAATCTTGTTAGAATGTTTCGCTTTAATCTCATAAGCCGGTTTTGTGTAAATGTTTTAATCCGAAAGATGGTCTTAGCTCACTTTAAAATGTTAACTGGTTACATTTTAGGGTTCCCGGTACGGGATCTGTCCTAAGATACCAAAACTTGTTCACGCTACAGCATAGGTGACTAAAAATTTTACTAGTTTTTGTTTCAGCATAAATCGCATAAACTTTTTACAAATTCATTCGAAACTGCCTCTTGCGTTAGTGTTAAAGTGTATATTACAGTCGTCAGTGACTTCTCTTTCGCTTCACTTGCATTAACCGCTAGTAATCTATTTAATCAAACATAAAAATGTGAGCAAAATAAAATTTAATACAATAGAGAATAACATATAAAGACTTAGACTTCTACTAGTGTATTGTGTAGAATGTAATAAAATGTATGTGTATATTGTACAATATATGTATACTATAATTGAATAATGTATATAAATGCATGCGAGCCTCCTGAAAGGATGTGGGTTCAATTTAACCTTACCAATATTTTAATGCCCAATTACATCGGTTACGTGGAAGATAATAATTGGGTTCAGTTCGTTAAATTTGTTATGTGTAGAACTTTCGCCTTGACAACGGTAAGAGACAGTAGGACATGGTATAAACCTCTCTCTATGAGGTATCGGATTAAATTTTAAACTTGAATACTGCTTTAATACCAATCTCAGAACATACATATTTTACGGTCACTAAATTTACATCCTAATTAACTTTATAAAATTAAATATTTTTCTTTTTTTTTCTTCTTTAATTGCAATTGCAAAAGTGGGTTTGTTTGTTACTCTTTCACGCCTTAAAAAGTCAGTCAAGTCTCGATGATCATAAAATGTTCTTCTCTCTTCTTTTTCTTTTATTTCTTTTCCTTATCTTTTTGTATGCAGGGCAGAACAAGACATACCCTTCATCCAGAAAGAAGTACTGTTCTTGACTGACATCTGAATTGATTGACAAATTCTAAATTAACGCGAGCGAAGCCACGGCTAAAAGATAGTTCACTATAAAGAGAATTTTTGCGAGGCTTTAGAGTTATAAATAACTTTTGAGATCACTCTATGCCCACGCTACGTAGGAGTATTCGTAACGTGTGCCCGGATGTGAATTTCAGCGTAGGCAATTTTTTGTAGGCTCAATATCAGAACTGAATATCCATTATTTATTTTTTATTTCATTTATTCTTTATTGTACACTAGATGTAGATTACATATTTTAAAAACATATATACATATTTATAGGCATTGTCAAGGTGAAAATTCTGTGACTGGCCTGTTGGTCTAGTGGTTGGTGAGTTCGATTCCCACCCAGGACAAATCATTTTATTGTGTGATGAACATGATTATTTGTTCTGTGTCTGGGTGTAACTTATCTTTAATATGTATGTATATAGAAATTTATAAGTATATTTATCAGCAGTCTGATTACCATAGTACAGGCTCTGCCTAGTTAGGGATCGGACAGCTGTGTGTGAGATGTGTCAAAGTATTATTATTATTATTTGTTTTTTTTTAAGTTAGGGTTGACCGATTTATGCTTTAACCACACAACATTTGCAAAAGCATTATCAACTCTAAGGTAAGATTAACTGCCTAAAATTGGGACTTTTCTGCCAGTCTCCCTAGAGTCTTTTTAATGATAACTGGGAAACCGTAAACAGAGATTATATTAATGTTGTAATAGAACGTATCAGTATAAGTCATTCACCTTTTAATACCTCAGTAGGTGTAAAATCAACCCTAAGGCTTAAGCTGAACAATAACTTAAGCTGAAAACTATCTTTTTCATTTCAATCTTGTCTGTATTTCGTAAGATCATAAATGACCTATTGCTTGCTGCAGTATTAACATTTATTGGTAAATCTAAAAATACCGCAGTAAATTAGTATTAGAAAATTTTATTTATTGAAATCGCTCTTTAGAACAACACATTTCTATGTTTTTCATGATGTTTAGGTGTTATTCGTTCTTAACAAGGAACCATATCTTTGTTAATCTATATATTAATACGTGAAGCGAAAACTTTGGATGGCGAAATCGCGAAAAATTTCGCACACTTATAGTTTATACAGAGAAGAAGTGACGATTGTTAATTTTTTTTTTTAATTATACTTAAAAATACATTATTTTCAATAAATAACACGTTACACACACTACTATTCATACCGGGTATTTAATACACATATGCATAGATATTATTTTCTTTATTTGGAATTCTATCGTCAAATCGAGTCTGTATTTTTTTTTGATATCATTTCTCTATAGCCTTACTGAATGTCAAATATAATTATGGATAATAAATTAATTTACGACAATTTGTAGATATACATAATGTTATATATTATTAATACGTGAAGAGAATTCTTTGTACCCCTTTTTAAGAAAATTTAAAAGTAGTAACGTGAATTTTGGAATATTTACAATATATATATATATATATAGAAGTGCAGTGCAGTAAAATTTGTAAACAATATGTCTTAAAACTTTAAAAATTACTTGAAAACGAAATTTTACGCGTCCAGTATATGCATTGACCTGTCATGGTAAGTAAGTCCATACAATGACAGCTCAAGTTATACTAGCCAATGAAAAAATCATGGTCGAAATTCGACCACCAGGCGGTCTCTAGTAATAATAAATTCATAACTAACCTATATACACCACAGACAACCCTGAATTTATTTGATAATTTCCGTACAAAGGTTGTCTGGAAGAAAACGCCGTGTGTGATAAGCTCGGCGATTGTTATACATAAATGTTTGTATTATATTTTACTTAAAAATCCATATCTAAACTTTATATTTCGTTTTTGCTACATTATGATAAAGCAACAAATTTAGTCGGAAAGAAAACTTCCAGTGAGGTTACCTTGGAATAAAAAATAAACTTTACTCTCCACGTTTTTGAGTAAAATACTACATTATATGTTGATTACTAGTGACCTCAATTACATGGAACGTAGAAGTACATGGTCGTAATTGATACTAGTATTTTATACACTAATGACTATGTATTTTGCGAAGGTGCGAGTCCTTATTAAAACTTCAGAATTTAATTTGAAAGTCTTTCCGCGCCTCGTTTACATCCCTCCTCAGGTAAATCACTAGAAAATTATTTTCTTCAAGGTCCACATTCGCTTGTACATTGATTTCTGGAGTATCGATTACTAAAATAGCTAATAAAGTATTTATCGTTATCGACAACTAGTATCGTTATTTGGAAAGATATTAAGTTAGTGATTTACTACACGAACGGGTGTAAGTCCTATGCCCTGCAGCGAAGGGGATGACAGAGTTGGATGATATGCAAGTCTCGCCAGCTTGAGTTAAGTTCCCATCTTATCTATTTTAGGCGCAGTATGATATAATGTGTGGTTTTAGTCCGTTCGATTCCAAAACACCACCCAACCGAAAACCCCGGTGGGTTGACGGTCAGAGGGGGTTTCCACACGCACAAAGAAAAGGTTCCCATCTAATGGAAGACGCTCCTTTTAAACTATAAAACTGCATTTAAGAATTTAATCTATTCTTCAATCGTATAAAAATGAATAAAAAGAGGCAGGAAAAATAAATTTAAAAAAATAACAATCTTATAATATGATACTATTTATTTATATGTAATTTCATCATCATCAACTTCAATCCCTAGGTCTTTTCTGATCGTAGGTTGTGTTTTGATCCATAATAGAACCTGTACTTCAATTATCGACTTAAGCAACAGCAAAATTGGTTTCTTTATTATTGCAAAAGACGTTGCTGCAACACGAACATGAAGTGAGACGACTAATAAGTCGTCTCACTTCGTAGTCTAGTTTGGGATCTCCATGAGCTCACATTTTATAAAACTTACAGTACTATTGATATCGCAGACGAGGACACAGATAGTGTCAATAAAACGAACAGTAAATGTCACTAGCGTTATATATACGTTATTAGCTAGTTAAACAAACATACAACGTAAACAGACTTTGAGTAAATAGTAGAATGCTGTTAGAGATGATTATGACCTATTCTGATGTCATTACCGTTGTGTAAATAATGTAGTATGAAAAGTAGATCATCACTCCACTTGGTTTATTACACAAGTAATTTACCGGCATTTTGGGTTAAAAAACTACAGAAAGATAAATATTTGATGAACTTTTGTTGAATACAAAAGTAAGACTCAAACCCTTTGGGGAAGAACCTTAAAAGTAGTTTTTGAAGACTTAAAGAATAATAAATGATTTTCTTTTTTAAATGTATTCTAAAAAACTTTTCTTAAATTATTTGGTCTGGCTTTTATGGATTATAATAAACATCACAACAAACGGACATGTTTAACATATAGAACTTAACCAGTTCTATGTCACTTGACAAGAAAATTCTATTCTTGGTGTCTTCTGCCGCTTAAGCTTATTTACGACAAGTGCTGAAATGGGCCGAATAATCGATTTTTTGTTAAAGTCTTTTAACAGTGGAAGAGCCATGCTTCGGCACGTATGGGCCGGCTCGACACGAGTGATACCACGGTCTCACAGAAAACCAGCAGTGAAGCAATGCTTGTGTTGTATTTCACCGAGTGAGTGAGGCTACCGGAGGCCCTAACCCTTCCCTCTCCCGCTCTTCCCCCTTCTCCCCCACTCCCCATCTTCCCCCAAGTCCCTTGCTCCGACCTTAAAGGCTGGCAACGCACAGTCACTTACCATCAGGTGACCCGTCTGCTCGTTTGCCACCTATACCGTAAAAAAGCCTCTATAAGTACCTATGCTTATGATGCAATTGAGATAATGATCACAATTCACTTTAATTAAGGTACAGTATGTAAATCTGTTACAATAAATTAATTAATAAAAGACTCCACAGTAACTTTGTACGAGGTCATAAATTTGTCTGAACGACAAAGTTATGCTAATAACACTAAGGCTCTGAGTCACAAATCGTTTGGCTAAATTATAACCTGAGAGATTTTATTTTCCTGTGTGTATTCTATTGATTAACTAAGAGCCTATGTTCTGATTGTCTAATATGTTGACGGCAGCTTCTTTTTAGTGTCCACGACACGCCAACGATCCGTATCTCAACAATAAAAGTTGTATTAAAAGACCGTGAACTTTCTAAAACAATAACCATCCCAGTACATTTAGTTTTAAACTAGAGCAGTCAGAGATTTTCTCCTGAGAACCTCTTAAATATAGGCCGGATTTATAATGTTCTACGCTTTCGTTTTACCACAAATTATCGTGCATTTTGCCGGTGCATTAGCAGCCTTGTAAGTGCAGTTGAGATAGCATATGAATATTTTAAATTAACGTAGTGATGACCTCAACTTGTCATTATTTGGCAAATTAATATAATCAGCTAAGAAGAAAAGGATTTTAAAAGTAACTTTTGAGATGAAGTTGGGCACTTAACTTTGGCCATCCAGAGAAGCGTCTATAAGCAAAGCAAGGATTTTAACTTTTGGACTGACAACGATGAGCGATTAGTAACATAAGATAGAAAGTAAAGGCTTGGTTTGAGACGAGTTTACAATACACTAATTTATACATTTTAGATTCTGATTAACGCTGCTGATAGGATTTTCATCCTTTATTGACTACGTTATTTCAATAAGTGCACTACCTTGAAGAATGCTGAGTGTGATAGTATCACACTAATTAGATAAAGTTTCTCAGGAAGAGTTTTGTTTCAGTGCATTCGATGAGTTTTTACACGCTTTATATAAGCTTCACTTGTATGTTTGTTTTTTGTATGTTTGTTTCTAACCGACTCCTTAGGGCACGATTTTGACCCACTTTAAACGGCCAGATTTCATTCAAATTTTGCACACATCGCACACCCAGAACAACACTGTATTATGTCGAAAAATCTCAAAATCGACTTTTTTATATATTTGAGTAGCCAAAAATTTGCTGCGCATACCACTAAGACGGGCGACTAACTAACTACCACTAAGACGGGCGTATTTTTATTTACAAATATGTCAGACAGATGGCGCGCTATCTATGTATTGGTGACGACGCACTGTCAGTGTCATGCCGCGAAAACAAAACTATTTCTAGTTGCAACTTGTCCGCCTTAGTGAACAGCGCGCAGATCGTTTACTCAACAGTGAATTATTTTATAATAATGCGGTGTTGTTGAATGTAGCATGAAAATTACTTCGAATTATTTAGTTTTAATTCAGTGTTGGTGACTGTGCTTACAACGTGTTTGCTACTATTTCGAAATACTACTCTGTTGGTGACGAAGGTATGTTAGATTTTTCGTATTATTCCAAAATGGTTCAGTATTAATCTTAAAAGATGAAAATCAATGAAATGATACATTATTGATGGGATACATCTATTGTGTTCTAATTTTGTTAAAAAACATATTTTTTTATTTCTTTATACTCAGAATTGTTGCTTACATTATGAATTAAAATAAATATATTTACAATTTATATTGTTCTTCATTTATAAGAAGTTAAGTAATTTATTTGGAGATAATGCACTATTGTTGAATTATTTAAATTTGTGATTGTTATTTGGCAGATGATGTCAGGTCTTGGTCTCCTGCAACTTAAAAAGGCAATGAAAGCAACCTCAGAAGAAATCAGACCTACTCAACAAAGCTACGCGGAAAAAAGTGCCGGTAATACGACCGTTGCAGCATCAGCCGATGAAGCGTCAGGGAGGGAGGTATCCGTCCCGTGTTTATCTGATCATAGCCATGAAGAAGAAGACATTATTGATGATTCGGATACTGATCCTACTTTTGTTGTGCCTATAAAACCAGAATCTCGACCTCTCGCAATCCCTAGAAGAGTATCTTCTTCTTCCTCCTCTAGCACTTCGTCAGACTCCAGCTCCTCATCGTCAAGCTCCAACACCGGGCCCTTCTAAAGCAAATATTCATAGTGATTCCAATGCTACACTGACAGATGCACCATCCACTTCTTCTGCTATTAACATTGCCCCACCAATGAGTGAACCCAAGTTATGTAGGAAGAGGATTCGCAACCCTGCTGGCTGGAAGTCTAAAATTGCTTAGACCTTTTTTGCCAATTTTATGTTTATAACAAAATTGTAGCTAACTAATGACTATACATTTATTATATATAAAACTAACATGTCTAGCTAACTAATTTTGTTATTTTTAATTTCCTATCGGTTTTTGTGTTACAATTGTAGACAACCAATTTTGCTAATGCAATTAATATATGTGATTCCAACATGAGTACTGGTTTATGTTAAAAATATAAGCATCTACTGATTTAACTTTTTTTTTTAATTTTATTCTATTTTTAATAGGTCTATTCTTGAAAACAAAACAAATGTGTCGTTATTGCATATTAAATCTCAATAAAAACACAGTAGAATAATACTGCATTATGTCGGAATCAATTAGTAAAAACGATGTAACACTAAATAAATCTTTTTTATTTTGTTCAGTCATTCCATAACAGTGAATTAAGTCAAAAAGTACTTTTTTCCTTTTTAAACCTGTTTTAAATCTACTAAACTATACCATGTCAATACACATTGGATTCTGTACGTGTGATGTTCAGAACATTAGGCATAACTTTACAATAACATGAGATAATGGTTTTTCATCGATTCTGAAAAACGAGATATTTTGACTTAGTGCAGTGTTGTTCTGAGCGTACGACATGTCAAAGACCAATGACAATACAATAATTCGATAAAAATTTTCTTTTCTATAAAAGCGTGTATTTTAGTTCTTTTAAACTATTATATTATTAAGTGTAGTGTAGTGTTGAGTAATGAATGAATGAAAAATAACTTTAATGTTCTCAATACCACCAGTCTCATTAAGTAGTGCAGATTGAGACTTAAAACAATTTGTTTTCCGTACTTAACAGTTCTGTATAAATAGGCTTGCCATTAAAACATTACAGAGCTCGTACAAGCTTCGTTTACCGAAACTTTTTAAGCTGAAACAGTCTAACCTAATTTTAAACACGTAAATAACACTACACAGTGACATAAGATGATATTTACTGTGTGGCACAAGTCGGTACAACGTATTTAACCAAAGAAACAACGAAGCGCTAAACATTAGCATTGCAAATGCACTTGCCATACGCCACTACGGCATGTCGTGTTCTAAGTGATTTTAGGACATTCTGCATGTATGTACAGTTCAGTCAGTCGTCAGTCTAGTCTGCACTTAATGTGAAATGAATATTTCGATTTAACATTTTTGGAAGTTTACCGACCGACCGAGATATTCAAAATTGCTTGACTTCGGTGGCACAATTTTTTTTTCTTAAATTGTGAAAATAGGAAAAATTAAAATTTAGGTTTAATCACGTAAATATCAGTAGCAAAGGGCACTTCGTATACTGATCGGTTAAAAATTATATAATTTAAAAAAAATGTGTCCACCGAAATCAATATTTCTAATCTAAAATCAAATGTATAATATTTTTTTTCTAAATGGGTTTTCAAGTGTTTGTATTAGACTTCAGGAATTTCAGGTTAGAATTGATAGATTTTTTTAAAATTAAATTTGCTTAATTATAATAAGTAGTAGAAAATCTCAAAAATATCAAGTTTGGTAAACCTATTAATATGAAATACAAAAATATTAAACCTATATAACAATGTATTAACTAAAAAATTTAGTATTTTTTAGATTTATCTATCATAATAATAAAATAATCGAATTAAAAACGAAATAAACCGGTAAAGTACGAGTCTGACTCGCGCACCGAGGGTTCCGTAAGCAAACAAACTTGTATGTAGATAGTCCATTCATCTCGGTAATCAATTCTCGAAGATTTTTGCCCGTCTTTTCCGAAAGACAAACTTAACTTTGCGGTTGCGATGTACGACAAAGTTAACTTTCCAACCTCAAAATATAAGTTTGTAATCACAAAAACTATTTTTATGTGATATAACAACAAATTAACGACTTTCAGAATTTTTACTTTACATGTGCTATGAGACCTTGCTTCTTACCAAATTTCATGATTCTAGGTCAATGGAAATTACCCTATAGATTTTGATTTACCTGCGAAATGTTCAAATTTGGTGAAATATAAGGCTTAAGGCCATATCTTTATAACTCATATAACTTAGAAGCTTGATTTTTTTACAGCTTCAAGGGACCGCAAACTTATGTTTACTGGTATTAATTTCAACGTGATGCCTCCACGGGTTCCTGAGGAAAGGGGTCTTGACAGACAGATGGACAACAAAGTGATCCTATAAGGGTGCCTTTTTTCATTTTGAGGAACGGAATCCTAAAAATATCAAGCAATTAGCAATCCATTTCATATAGTTAACGGCCCAAACACACTTCTTTTAAACCATATGAGCAGATGATATTCATTAAATTTAAATCGAGCCTTAATCGCTCCAATAAGGTACTGTATTTTTTTCAGATGATTTTTTTATAGAATTACCGGCCAGTAGTAAAGAGGCTGTTGATTAAAAATACAATTAAACAATCTGAGATTTTTTTACAGTCTGTTGCCAACCAGGGTTGCAAGTAGACTGGAAGATAATGTGTAAATGTATAAACATTACATACACATAGAAATGCATGCCTTTCTATGGTTCTACCCCGCTGTAAGTATAGGCAGCAAAAATCTATTTGCAATTCACATGTTTACTGCCGTGGATCGATAAATAAAGATTTTGAATATTTTTGTGGTTACGAGAGATGCCATATATTCATCCATTAAAAGACGGCGGACTGGACTGCACGGACGGCGCAATGGTTATAAGGGTTGCCTCACCACTGCGTCGCACCGTGTGTTGGGAGTTCTAGTCCCCATCGGGACAAAAATCAATGTGATCCACCAATAGTTGTTTCGAGTCTCGGTGTTATTTGTGTTTTTGTCCTCGATGTTTGGGTAAAGTATGCAACGTTTATTATAAATATATGAGCTAATATATTTAAAATTGTTCCCGCTAATTAATTAATCCTGTTCACAGTTTTTATATACTAGTCACGCAGAACGCAATTATATAATGTAAATCATTCAATTTATGACCAGCTTTACGATTGTTGAAGAAATATTAAGGGTTTCTTTAAGATTTTACTGTGAAAACAAGAAAATAAATGAGGAAAATTAGTATGCAGAAATTTGTTTCTTATAATTAATTTCTTGTGATTTATGTTTTATTGACTTCCTTGTTTTTTCAATAATAACTTCTCTTAAAACATTGCGGGGCAAGAAGTAAATGAATTTGAGTGCTTTCGTAACACTCAAATCTCAACCTTGGCTTATTTTCAATATGATTGAAAATAAATCGACATACCTGGCACTTATTAGCATAAAATCTGAATTACTGCCATCTAAATAATTAAAAACAATCCAATTGTACTTAATTGAAAAACCTTTTAAGTTTACATCTGCAAGTGTTACATTTTGTGATAAGTCTGTATCTAGAACGATTTCATTCTTGGTACAATAAGAGTGAAATTAAAAAAATATATGATATATTTTGATAGATCCTGTAAATTGCACTCTCCGTAGTCGAAGTGTAATTAGAATTTATCAATTATAATTATTTATATTTTTTTAAACAAACTATTTGTTATGTGTAACATGTTAAAATCCATTGAATGTAACTTTTCAACATCTGCTTTATAGAAGACCGCGACCAATTAATGGCAAATGCTAGTGATGCCACGCGGACACATTCTATTGAGTTTTATTGCTCGTTAAATATTATGTTGACAAAAGTATTTTATATTTAATTTTTTACGCTTTTGCCCATTTAAACTGATTGTATGGAATGTAAGTCAGCCGCATATCACAATTGGGAAATACTTTAGGCCCTCCTACAATGTCAACTGAATTTATAAATACAAAACTTGCTACTTGAATAAACTATTTGGCAGTCCTTGAAGAACATATCTATTTTTTTTCTTCATGATACTAACTAATTTCTTCACCTACCACCTCACGCCACCTGAAAAATTTATAGACTGGCTCCGCACATAACTCTCACAGGTTTTAAGCGTAGTGTTTTCTACCGACAAATGTTTTAAGCAGTAGATAGAACCACAGTGGCATTAAGTTGAATGGAACGCTAGATAGTCTGCATGCAAGTTGTAACAATCTGATGGAAAGATGGCGAGGTTTGGCCTACAACCGTGGTCAAAGATATAATAAGCAACATGGTAAAGAAAGTGCGATATACATGTAATACGTACCACTTGTATAAATTGTTATACAAGTGGTACGTATTATACTTTTTAGAGGACTTAACGTATAACACCCATACCTATTTGTTTATTTATTTACTTATACGTAAGGAGCTACGTCCGCCTTATGTAAACACATTGCAGAAGGTGGCCTTAATACCGTATTTATTTGGTTTCAGGAATTCCGGCAACAATCATAAGGAATTGGTGTGTTGTTTCATATGACGCTTATGTTTGCATACGATCGTGAGTTTCTAGGTTTTATTTCCGTTTTAGATTTTACTAGCAGCGCCCCGCGGTATACCAAGTTTCTTCGCAATCGGTTCAGTGGTTTTTGCGTGAAAGAGTAACAAACATCTATCCATCCATGCATCCATCCATCCAAACTTGAACTTGAAAGCGGCGGTAGCGTAATGGCTAAGGCGTCGGACTTGCGATCAAGTGGTTGCGGCTTCGAACCCCACCCAGTGCACTACCGTCGTGAACCCACTCCTAACACAAGCGTTAAGCTTAGCTGGAGGGGTTAACGAGATTACTAGTAATGTGTGACCCACGTTACTAGTAATCTTTAAAAAATAAAATAAAAAGAAAAGAAAAGAAAAACTTTCACATTTATAATATTAGTGGGACTAGTAGAATAGAATTTGTAAAGGTGTACGCTAATCAGTAATATATTTTACCTGGGTAAAATATAGCTATCGAAAGGTGTTCTGGATATTATACAGGCATTAGCACAAAAAAAAACGCAGTTTAAAGGTAACCTGTGCAAAAAAAAGTTTATTTATATAGGTTTTATGTCAAAGGTTTCAATTGTGTCAAAACACCTACGTGAACTGTAACTACTCGTGTATCATCTTAAGTATCAAGACGACATCTGAATTAAAAATAAACAATTCCAAAAATATGTTTTGTATTCACTCAATTATATAAATTAATTCGTTTGACAATCTTTGGATTAGCACTGTCCACGATGCGATGCCTTTAATCCTTTGTGTGTTTGTTTCAAATTACAACCAAGGTCATCTGAGAGACGTAGGTACATCACAATCAAAGTATTTGGAACGTGCTCATTTATAATTCTATATTTATTACTAGATTGCTCGGGTAACAAATACGATGTTAGTAAAAAAAAATGATAGACTTTATTCAGATATGATAAAACTAAATATTGTATTAAAAAACTAGTTTTTTAATATTTCTGAAAAACAAACAATTTTGCTTCCGTACAAATATGTAGGTTATACGTTAGCTCTACAAATGCCATACCAAAACTGCCGGCTTATTCCACTTCAGCTTTGATTCGTACAATCAAAAACGATTTGGAATCAGACCATTTTCAATCATATTTGATTCAAACTCACCTAAAAATTGGCACTCCCAAAAAACATGAGTGAAGAATGTTTAAAATAAAATATTTCATAGCCTTAATGAAAATAAAGCTCAAATAAAAAAAAACATTATGTGTAGTATAGTGATCTGTCATAGTGTTTATTTTTATTTTTGACTTTGATTTGATGACAGCTAAGTATGATGTCAAAATTGTTTTCTTTTTTTTTCTTATATGGCTCACGGTTCGTATCGCCACAAACATGTCCAAATTGTTAATAAATAAAAAATCTATAGAACATACCGTTTTGAAATTTAACATGGAGTAATTGACAATCAACTACTGTTTTAAAAAAAAACGGACACTAATCCTTCTGAATTCGAAACTGTCTGAAGTAAGGCGGCTGGGCTCATTTTATACTTTGGTTTGGTGGTTGATAGTAAGCTATTTTCATTTTTCACTAAACTTTTAAGATCAAAATTGTTATCACTAAATTTAGTGCATATAATCTATTGATCTCTAGTATATTGTTATGATATTATTGGTAGTAGGTTTGTTAGTAAAAAGTTGTATATTGAGCCTACGGGTAGACATATTGACAAAGTTTTAAGAATAGATATATCTTGTTCTTTATTGATGTTTTATTTCAATTTGTATTTCGAACGTTAACAAAACATTAAAAAAAACAAAAAAAAAATCACTGTCACCCGTCTTCACAAAAATATCTATATACTCTGGTCAGTGTGGAAGCAACGCTATGTTAAATGAAAAATTTCTCATTGCGTTCATTATGGCCAGGCTTGTCGTTCACAAACGATACTCAAGTTACCCTTTGCTAAGCGAACGCACTACGTCGAATAGTGATCTGTGATTGGTCCATTTCCGTTGCTAAGGTCTCTCCAGTATTTGACTGACAGTTGTGCGTATGATGTAAATACAACATGTAGTAAATTTTGGCCTCATCGTTTTACGGTGAAAACCGAATAAACTTCTTACGTTATTCTGATTTTAAAAATACTAATTTCAGAAATTTTTCGCCTCACGTCTGACCTGACCGCATTTTCAAATATGTTTAAAAATTTTACCGAACTGTTTCATTGCAATCTGTCGTGATCGTCATGACATGATATATGACATGATCGTTGATCGTGCTTGGTTGCTGTTGAGCTACTTTACATGAGGGTTCACTTTAATGAACGCATAGTGTTGTCCATCGCTCAAGTATTGTTTAAGAATTGAAATTGCCGACCCTATGCATCCGGGCTCACTGTGAGTCCTCATTGCATTATTTGTGAATACAGGTTTGTGAATACCTATCTAAAACTCAGAATTGATATCTTAAGGTATCAGTTTTCATTATTTTCATTAATTCAATCATTTTCATATTTAATGAAGCGTTAGTTACAAGTTGTAGCGTGGTTACAAGTGACGTCACTGTACACGAAATGGGGTTAATGACTTCGATTCAAATATAATAGAAGGCGTGTCATTTATCACTGCATGTCTATTACCGATTTATTATACATAAAGAGTACAATACATGATTATGACTCATTAATTATTACAATGAATAAATCAGTCCAATGACCACGTAATTCCGATGAACAACTGAAGCTCATAGATAACCTTAATTTTTAACCGGTTTTGAAAAAAGAGGAGTGTGTTAGGGTTGCAAAGCGTAGACCTGATGTTTCTTTTTATTCTATTGGTTAACAGGTGGTCTAATAAAAAAATTAGGGCCCCTTATTGTAGAAGGCAGGCATATACATCGTGGGAGGGCCATGCATTGGCACGTATGGGCCGACTGGAGTGATACCACTGCTTCACAGAAAACCGGCGTGAAGCAATGCTTGCGGTTGTGTTTCGCCAAAAGAGAGTTTGGTAACCGTAGGTCCTAACCCCCCTCTCGCTACTCCCACCTTAAAGGCCAGCAACGCACTTGTGACTCGAGTTGCAGGTGTCCATGGCCGGCGGTCGCCACTTATCACCAGGTGACCCGTCTGCTCGTTTGCCGCCTATTCCATAAAAAAAATATATATTCGATCAGATTTAATAATAGAGGTATTACCTTCACTAGATTGGATGCGGTGAGAATCTAGAGTGGCGTGAAGACTGACTCGGAAGGTAACTTTACTCCATAATAAAGGACTTCCACCGGGTATCCCCAAAATACGTGAGCAAAGTGTTCAGATGAACTTAAATTTTTCACGTATTTATTACATAATGCTTTAATTATCTTAAAAACATGTTTATTTGGAGGCGCTATTTACCAGCTTGTAATACTGTTTATAACAGTAATTTCAAACATGAATACTGCGGATTCCAATAACGGAACATCTGTGAATGAAGTTCCTTTGAAACAGAACGTAAACTGGCACATACTATAATGGTCACGTACTATGAAGTCTAATACAGATCTATGACTTAACTTCCTAGAGAAAACCTTTCTTAAACTTTGTGCACTCTATATCCAAATTTTGTCCTAGAAACTGCTAGACTCGAAGAGGCTACAGAGAAAGAATACTCTCCCTTTTTTGTGAAACTCTAGAACGCATTAGTAAAAACACAATCCATTGCCTCCCAAAAGTTGTCTCTTGGGTATCCTAGTAGGTACTTGTTGCGTATGGGACTTTAAACGTTTAAAGAGTACGCGTCAGTCAACGAGGCACTGGAAGTGGCTAATTTGTACGATATCCTAACCAATATTATATATGTAAGTTTGTTTGTTTGTTTGTAACGCTTTCACACCTTAACTACTCAACTCATCACCATGAAATGTTGCATATACGGTCTTAGGATTACATAAAAGGACATAGGGTACATTTCATCAAGAAAAAAACCGTTATTGAGGGACAGAAAAATAACTTTCGATTCAAAAAAATAGTAATACTATATAGCTACTACATAAAACATTATACTAATATTCTTTTCATGTATTTTGTCAATTTTATGTAGATATTATAAAACAATCATAAATCTGTCTTTGTTTATGGAGTAGGGGGCAAACGAGCAGACGAGTTACCTGATGGTAAAAGACAACCGCCATCTAAGGGCACCTGCAACTCAAGAGCCACAAGTGCGTTGCCGCCCTTTAAGGTGGGAGTAGGGGAAGGGTAGGAGAGACTGAGGGGGGGTGGGGAGGGAAGGGTTAGGGCTCTGCTTAAAAATTAATTTGTACTTCACCTGCCTATCGAATAGGACCTGGTTTAGCATATGCCCGACGTTTTTAGCACTGGTTTTACCATAATAATCAATAAAACATATACGTCTTTTTTAGTTATTTACAGCAAAGTGAATGTGCATTAAATAAGTCTTGAAATACTGATCTTTTACCGAGCTTATACTTTTCACCTATTATTTTGCTACTCAGCTTATGGCAACTAGACAACTCTATAGATGTCACGATAAACTTTGGTCATACGATCTTGAACAGTTAAGTAATCTAATCACTGTATTAAGTTTTTAAGTAAATATATCGATTAGCAAACCCTTAGTATAAGGATACTAACAGTTTCCTTTATTTTACAATAAAAACTTTCGTGAGTGAAACTATACGGTTTTAATCACGTTTGTATTTCGGGCATGCCCGACTAGTTTCGGACCCAACGGGACCCTCTTTCAAGGAGTCAAGCATCCTGCCGTGACGGTGTCCGGCGTCATCCCCGAAATAAAAACATGAGCAAAACCGTACAGTCTTTAATAAACACGTTTCCTTTATTGGTTTTAAGAAAGGTTTGTCGCTAGTAGGAATCAATGCTTTGTCGATTTATTTCCTATAAGACAGCTCTTTTCATAGCTTGTTTTAAATATTTTATGACTGGCCTGTTGGTCTAGTGGTAGTGATCCTGACTACTGAGTCTTGGGCTTCATTTCCAACCTCAGATAAATAATTGTGTGATGAGTACGATCATTTCTGCTACGTCTAGGTGTAATTTATCTATAATATTGTTGAGACGGACTCCCCGCGCCCACTTGTGAACTCTGTGGTTGGATTAAGAACTCTTTGGAAATGGCGCGCTGAGTCGGACTGGCGGCACCTTACTCAAATTCGTATTTAAAAGAGATTAATTTGGAATCAAGCAAGAAAGGACAATCGTCTGAGAGTCTGATGACAGACGTCGTGAAAGCACGGAACCGCAAGATATATTAATCTGTTATTTGTTTTAATGTTATAATCAAGTATCTTTATAATTAGGAGTTAAAGTATAGCTACTGTATTGCCTGCATAATCTTTTACTTATTCTCCCCACAGCATAGATCCTATAATCCCGTTACCAGCTTTCCTCTGAGTTACGACAATATGTATGTTTATAGTAATATATAAGTATGTTTATCAGCAGTTTGGTTACCATAGTACAGGCTCTGCATAGTTTGGGATCAAAAGGCCATGTGTGAGGTGTCTCAAGTTATTTTTTATTGTTTTTAAGGTTATGCTGACTTACAATTCATTCAATTTATACAATCTTAGTCGTGTTAAAAGAACACTATAGAAATACACACAATACAAATATACCGCTGTTCATTTCCCGCACAAAACCATATAATTTGTGTGGAGGAATAGGTGCTATGTCCCTCTAACACAAAGGGACCGAACGGCTCAATGGTTGATGTTGGGAAGTCGTATATCGAAATTTCATTGCGCGATGCAGGATGAGTACTTGTTTTGTTGTTCAAATTCAAATTCAATATCTTTATTTCATAAAATTGATCATCAATTATTCGAAATCGTCACTTTAATAAATAATTATTATAATTAAAAATAAACAATAATTTGCTTTGTCAAATGTAAAATTATTAAAGAAAAATAAATGGATAACATAATCTCATATCTGCCTGCTTCGATCTATAACCGCCCGTTTCCATATGGTTGAGCCTTGTGAGAACCAATCCGGCAAACAAACACACGGCCACTCTTTTAAAAAAAATCCAGACAGTTGACGGCTTGTCTTTGCTAGATAGCGCTGAATGTTTTGTTGTGTGTGGAATTCGCCACGATTTGTATTAGCGCAATGACCTATAAAGATCACATGACTACACAAAACAATTGATAACATCCATTAAACAGTATTAATACTACAGTAATTAGTTCTCCTTGGCGTCGCTTAGGCAGAATAAGCCACAATTTATTGTAGTCGTAAAATAACATCGTTATTATCTAGTAGTAATAATACGGACTTATTATGATGTACTTGTTTTCTAATATATAATAAATAAGAAATCATCCGAGTCAATATCGACTTAGAGATCCGAGTAAATAGCTGTATTGTTCTAAATTGTTCAATTTTTTTTTGCCACTTGTATGCTTTATACATACCTACACATACGTCCTACGCATTATTAGTTATGTAAAAAATAGTAGTTATCGTCGGAAGATTTATCCGTGACCACAATCGGTGTAATTTTATCGAAGCATGAGGTAAACAGAATGTGTCGTACCGAATAAATATTAAAGCCATTAAGTCCGAACGTAAACGTAACGTATTATACCTGAAATGAGTTGTTCTTACGTTTAGTCATAAATGGGTTCTTTCATAAGGTTAGTGAGATTGTTGTCATACCTTTTAATGCTGCTAGGAAACCCTCTTAAAACCACTAGTCAGGTATTCTGAGGAGCCTATGGAATATTAATTATTTTCTTTTATACAAAAATGTTTACGTAACTTTTAAGTACCGCGGTGCCGTTTTAGTTACACAAGTACTGACGTGAGGTCTGGTAGACCACCACGACTTTAATATGAAAAATTACTGATTTTTTCTAATAACAATGCTTTTAATTATTGTTTAGGTATCTGTTTATTAAGTAAGTTAAAAAAAAACTTTTATAAATAACAATAAAAATTTAAATTAGATACGTAAATTTTTGGAAAGAAATTTTACTGTATTTATTTCAATTTAAGTCTTTTTGAAAACAAAACATTTTATTTTTAACTTAAAGAACTAAAAAAATAATAACAACATTTTTTTTTTTTTTTTTCGTGTGGAATCCACAACCTAAATAACCACTTGTTTTCTCAAAACTCACAAAACATCAAATTACAGGAATGCTTTGTAATTTATTCCTATAATTTTATTTACATAATAAATAATTTTTAAGAAATTTTATGAAATAAAGATGATTGACTTTGACAGTAGACCTAAATATACAGCGTTCGGGATCATCAGAAAGTATTTATAAAATCCAGGGTATGTCTGTCCGTCCGTCATGTGCTGGTACTATTAGTCAGCTTGATTCCAAAATAGTTTCACTCTTTTGGCTTCACGATGTCAATAAAAGCCTTTTTTAAACTCATATAACTAGGGAAACATCTGGTACCCAATTGTAATTTGCATTTTATCTTATTCACGGACACACGGTAGCATATTTTCTTGCTTTCAGAACATTTGACTGACAACAGACAACTAACTTCTGACAGGGGCTTCGCTAGCGTGAAAGTTATTTTTCTGTCCCTCAGGAATAGCTTATTTTAGGCCCTATGTAAGGCCATAGGGTACCTTATACCGGGTGTCATGTATCCCTGATAACGTGTGTGCAAAATGATTGATGATTTATTGAATTGTTACGTCGTCTGTCTGAAGATAGTTACATACAAACAAACTCACTTTCCCATTTATAATATTACTTGAGATGTTAAATTGGTTATGTATGAGCTGTAGACAGAGATAGGTCAGATAGGTATTGATTTTGACGAAGCGAACTAGTGTAATTGGATAAATTTATTCGTCCACACGGACGTCGACTCTACAAATAAGTAATGACTTTGGAAATAATGATAGGAATTTAAAACTACGAATACTAAAAAAATACCTTTTGTAATTAAGGTTCTTACCGTAGATATGTGTAAGTGCTTTATGCATACTTGAAAAATTTAAGGATAAACATTAACCGGATGATATGACGCACATTAGGAGACACCTATGTCCAGCAATAAACTGCGATAGGCTGATTTGCTGCTGATTGACTAAAACTTTAAACTTTACCATTTCGAGTTAAGATTTCTAAAAATACCGTTGAATAACCGTTTATTGACCATTATTCAAAAACACAATTCAATATTCTTTATTGTAAGCCATTGAAACAATATTAATGAAAAAAAAATCCTTTAGAAATAGTTTTAAAAGTAAAGTAAATTAACTACCATATATGTAATGTAAATTACAAATTTTGAAAAAAAAAATACGATTACATGTTCTTAGACAAACGTCCCTATAAAATTTTTATTAGTAAAGTGGTTTACAGTATTTTCTTGTATTATTATGTTACTTTGACATGATTGTATAAATAATTGCATGATATCACAACAAGCTTATCATTCCACTTTCTAGGGTTAAGTACACCAATCACCCTACAGTATTTTTCAATATGCAATAAAAGAAGATAAATAAATAAAAAGTATTACGTTCAACTTTACAATATACTCTTACTTTTAATTCTGAGGTAGGTACATAAGTTATGACTTTTATAACCTAAATGCCAAATTGAAATCATTATACATATATAAATATCTATTAAAAGGTGAATGTGTAATTATCGTTGTCTGGACAACTCAATTTTTGGACAGTCTATGGATTTCTCTAATTAGGGTATTATAAAAATCATTATATTGTTTATGACTCGGTTCTAACTTTCTATTAAACATATTGAATTCGTTAATATTGGGTTAGGTTTGCTAGGAACATAAAGACCTTTATACATCTTTCGTATGACCACTTTTTCCAAAGTTAACATTTTAATTTAGTAATATATAATTATGTTTATAAACACGTATGTACGTAAGTTATTTAAGCCATTCAACTAAGATTTTTATTGTTTTTTAACTTTCGCGACTATACATATTGAATGTGTAAATCGGGACTTAACCACGTTAACAATTACAATCTACAATTACGCGGTTACGTGACCACGGTCGGTGCAATTCGATCGAAACGTCGGGTAACCAAAAAAGGTATTGTGCCTTGTATTTTGTATCATGATTAATTCCCGATTTACACATCTAATAAGTTTTTTTAATTTAAGTAACAAACCCTGCAGCCACATTAGCAACGCTGTTAGAAGTTAACTAAACTACCATATAAATTCGTACACCCTTTTATAGTATCACCACGTTCTATCTTTTTGTAATAAGCGTAGGTAATGATAATAATGAAACGCTCACATTAATTAGGTAAATGAAATCACGCGTTCGCTAAGCCTACTGTCATCCCGGGTCACAAAAAAATGAGCTGTCTTTCCACACCTATCGCGGGCACGGAACTGGGGCAATTAATATTACGTTAGGCTTTTGTCATACCGACGGGGAGTAGCTAGACAGTAATTTCTGCATAGGTATGTAATAATACTATTTGTTTTCTCTGTGTCTATCTCTCTCTATATTTGTTTTACCCGTTATCAGATTTTTATTATATATCTTGCTTCGGGTAAGTACTTAACAACAGTTTCCAAAATTGGTTGAAGTTTATGCTGCTGCTCTATCTATTGCTAAAAGAATGATGATGAAACATGAAATCAGAATGATGAAAACTGAAAATAAAAAATACCCCCTGCTACTCAAAGAAGAATACTAGCAACGTGGGTCACACATTACTAGTATTCTTGTTAACCCCTCCAGCTAAGCTAAACGCTTGTGTTAGGAGTGGGTTCACGTCGGTAGTGCACTTCGTGGGGTTCGAACCCGCAACCATTTGATCGCAAGTCCGACGCCTTATCCATTACGCTACCGCGTAATGGCTAAGGCCGCGTTTTGTATCTTCCTTACCTAAAGAATCTTCTAAATCAGATCAGCAAAGTCGAAGATTAGCCTAAACATTCAATACTATAAGCTTATATTCAAATCGTGGTTGTGCCTCAGAAACTTAATTTTTCAATAATATTGGTATAAATCCAACTAATAATCCCAATAAATGTGAAAGTTTGGATGGATGGATGGATGGATGTTTGTTACTCTTTCACGCAGAAATCACTGAAGCGATTGCAATGAAACTTGGTATGTAGATAGCTGGAGACCTGGATCCTGGACCTTTTTATCCCGATATTCACCCGGGATACGCGGGTGAAACCACGGGGCGCTGCTAGTCTCAAATAATATGCCCATGGTGGTAAGTACTTCTTTTGAAAACTAAATATTTGAATGTTTTTATGGGGTCATATACGAGATAGAGATTGGGACAGAGCAAGCCATAATTCTAGTTACACATAATTATGGTTGTATCTGACAGCATGAAGTGTCTAGTCTTTGGGTTTAATTGCCAAAATTTTGCGAGCACGTCGCATCATTTTTTTTTAAGTTATATTGGGCAAACGAGCAGACGGGTCAACTGATGGTAAAGGACTACCGCCGCCCATGGGCACCTGCAGTCCTTTAAGGTGGGAGTAGGGGGAGAGGGAAGGATTAGGGCCTCTGGTAACCTCACTCACTCGGCGAAAAACAATGCAAGCATCGCTTTGCTGCCGGTTTTCTGTGAGGCCGTGGTGCCACTCGTTGAGCCAGCCCATACGTGCCGAAGTATGGCTCTCCCACGAATAAATTTCTCATATCATTCCTTTAAATATACAAAATGTGTCACTTGATTTCACATTTTTTTATAAATAATATATTGGGTCCTGAGTTGCTGTTGTTGACTTGGTATTATTTGGTTGGTGGTTGTTTATCAGCAGTCTGGTTGCTCTGCCTAGTTTGGGATCAGACGGCCTTATGTGAGGTGTCTGAAATTAATAGTTATTATTTATTATTGTTATACATTAGTGTAAACGTTAGCTATAGTGGAAGTTAAATTAAATATGTTAAAGGTACCAGAAACAAGATAGGTATCACCGCACATAACAATAATAATAGAACTTGCATCTTCTATGAATTGGAAGCACTTCAGTCAGTTCGAGGTATAGGCGAGGAAGGCGTTTTTAATAAGTAAGTATTCTTTATTGTACACCGACATAATAAAAATACAGAAACCGATATTGTATACCATAAAACTTTTTAACAAAAAATTTTACCGATGAAAGAAGAAAGACACTGAAAAGTTAAAAAATAAACTTGTTGGCCTAACTGAACTCTTACATGAATGTAAAAACCTAAATAACTTTGAGTCGGTGCCAAGCATAGCAACAAGCAAAATATTTATTAAGTAAAATTTGTTTTTGAATTTCATTTTTTGTTTGTAGTTTTGGCGTAGGAGTTTAGGTAGGCTAACGAGTTTATTTTTCACTTTTCGGTTTCTTTCTTCTTTCATCAGTTTAATTTTTTGTTAAATAGTTTTTATTTTTTAGTTTTTCGTGGCTAAAACAATCAACCACAAGTCTCCGTCATATTGTAGTATCTTTAGAACTACATAATGTAAGCTAAGTTTCAACAAAATCGGCTCACAGGTGAAAAGTCAATATTTTTCCATCCTTAGGGTTGAAAATGGGACCAACTTCGAAGTATGCCCTATCCAATAAAAAAAGAATTATCGAAATCGGATCACCCTGTAAAAAGTTATGCGTCGTAATACAAAAAAAAAAATATACGTCGCGACGACGTCCTCGTTTTTTCGTTGGTTAAAAATGCACAATGGGTGGCCAATATCTTCCGGGCAACCTTTGGATGGACAGGAGTGTAATGATAAACGTGGGTGGTTGCCAACAAGTGAAAAAGAATCTTAATAGGGGTATAAGCAATCTTTGAATGAATTGCATGAATATTTAAACGTATAACATATTTTTCAGTATAAACATGTACAACACGCACAAATACATACATATATACTTATACATACCTAGTTATGTATAATAAATAAGTAAAACATTTGATAAGTCAATAACTTAATTTAGCCATAATATATTTAGTAATTTAACAAATAGTACTATTTTAATATATTTTTGAACGATCCCAAAGATTGAGCTATACAGAGTCCTTTATATGTTTCTCATTTTCATTATAAAACAGTTCGAATGTACAATGTACATATGTTAGATGTTTGTGGTTCTACTATTTTTTTCCCCAATGGGGATAAAAGTTTTTTCTTGAAGAGGAATATTGCAACAAGACTAAAAAGATTACGTCTAGATAAAATAATACAATACATGAAACGTACTGTGTTTTGAATGTAGACTAGAGTGAAATTCCGGATGGTTGTGATCTAACGAACATGCGAGAATATATTTGAGAAAGCCAAAGGAATTTACGACACGTGCGCATGCTTTTGTACCTAGTGTGTAGTAAAATCATTGTATTTTTTTTTTGACTTAGTTCAAAAATATTTTCTGCCTAAAGGTGAAGATTTATAATAAGATTAACTTGAGACACCTCACAGACGGCCATCTGATCTCAAACTAGGTAGGCACTGCCTCTGGCACGACCTCTGGCTAGTCAGGATCACTGACCACTAGACCAACAGGCTGTCTAAGATGGACAAATATAAAACTAGACATACAATGCGGAGACTAGCGAGTAAATAAACACTACGTTAGAGCGGAGACCTAGGACATAGAATTCAGTAGGGTCATGACATGGAAAACTCATATCAATATCATAGTAATACCTTGTGTGATAATAATCGCCTAAGCGTTGACTGTAATTTAGGACTTCTATGAGCTCTATAATTAAATAGGGTGGATAGGTTTCTATTAAATATAATACATGCGAGCATGCGTATAACAGCAAAGCGAAACATACAATAGCAAGGTAAACTGCAATATACTTTATCTACGAACACATACATTTAAAACACTCAATTCACTTAAAATGAATTTCGATTGAATGTCGAGTGGTGTATTATGAGCGCTAATATCACGGCATTATTCTAAAATACAACGAGCAATACCACATGTTTTCAATATCTGTAATCCGTTGGATTCCAATACCGCTATCTGAACTATTACTGCTACAGATATGGGTAAACATCGGCGTGTACTTACCTTGTAAGCATCGATTTAGTTCAGCAATATCTGTGTTATTCATTCATTGAAATGAAAACTACGTCCTTTGCAATGTTACATTATGAAACGGGTATATTTTATCCTCACAGATGCCACACATATATATCTATAGATGCTTTTTTAATATGATTTGAAAATATTTCCAAGTTAGAACAGGTACATTACTATTTCTGATTTTATTTAGTGTTTGTGCATATTGTGTATACTAGCACACAAGGGAAACCACTGGAATTACGAATGGTTATAGGCTGACCGATGTGATTGCGGTTAGAAGGCACTACTAAAGAAGTGCTGTTTGTATGACCAGAATTTCTTAGAAGGGGACAATGGCGTTAGTAAGTCACATTGGAAACCGCAGACGTTGCGGGCGTTTATAGGCATCGATAGTTGCTTGCCATCAGGTGTGATGTTTTCTTATTTGCTGTCTTTAAACTTAGTTCTATAAAAAATCGACACCAATTAAAAATGATATGAAAATATTACCTGAAACGTTGAATTAAATTGACATAGAATATCATATATCACTTCATATTATCACTACATATTATGAAACAAAGTCCCCTACCCCGTCTGTCTGTCTGACTGTTTGCGATAAACTGAAAAACTGGTGAACGGATTTTTATGCGGTTTTCACTGACAGACAGAGTAATTCATGAGGTAGGTATAGGTGTATAATTTGTTAACATTTTGTGTAAATTGATTGAAATATGTTGATGATTGTTAAATATGTCTCTGCTACCCGTGCGAAGCCGGGCTGGTTGCTGGTTTTTTATAAAAAATTAACATAAATTCTGCCTTTATGAATAGTTTGCAAAAAACTATATAATCGTAATTTATTTTGGGTAGGCTAAAATTATATTGAAAGACTAGATAGTCTGTAGTTCATTAAAGCTTTTTGATTAATTAAATTAATTTCATTAAAAATAAGAACAGTTACTTATACATTATTATTTAAAGTAATAATCATTTTTAGGTATACAAAGTGTTTCAGTTGTTATTAAACTTTCTTTTTTAAATAATTACCGATTGAACTAAGGTATATTTTACTTATACTTTGACTAGGTATATTGTATAAAGATAAACATAAGTAAATCTTGCTACTTCGATACCGAACAGCGTGTTGTAATGTATGGGACATTACAACAAGCGGGTTACTTTTTTTAGCAGCATTGTATATTTCAAAATATGCATTTTAGGGTTCCGTTTCTGAAAACGTAAAAGGGACCCTTATAGAAGAATTAGATATCTAATTGTTGGCCGACATAGTTTTTCTTGCCGTGCTCGACTATCTTCTTTATCACAAAATTTCTCGAATGATGCTTCTAAGATATTCATACAGGGCAATATCAAGATTCTAAACTTCTTAAATAGAGGCTTACATCTGTCAAGAAGATCAGCTCCACATATAGCACGCACACATTTTTAAGTCCATATCTCATTACAGAGGATAACTATGCATGATAAGCCGTCCTTTCAGCATCTAGGCTGACTGATTTTCTTTAAAGCGAAAACAAAACGATCTAGTTTATTTTTTATTTTTTTCCTATGTTTTTTATGTGATGATGGAATGCTAGAGAAATCGAGGAAACTCTTACACAACAACAAATATTATGGTGCGATTTGGGTGTATTTTTATAGTTTTTTTTATATAGTTAATTTTTATCCATCTATCTCGCACCCTTTTCTACGGACGTAAACGGATCAGGGTCGCTCAAGCCACGGCATTCTGTTCCTGTTGAACACGCTGTTAAAACAACGACAACGATAGCTCGTCTGCTCTGGCCGTCTAGCTCAAAGACTACCAGGGCAAACAATGATTCAGGTACTCATTCTGAAAGTCGTAGAAGATGGAGCAACATCAAAGCACGCAAACGGAAAAAACCTTGATAGGCGTGTTCAATGCTAGGATTGGTCACCTCCACCTTTTATGATAACAGTTACAGTACGTTGGAATGACAATAGCGTTGTAAAACTGTTATACAATGAACTAGCAAACCGCCCTGGCTTCGCACGGATAGTAGAGACATCTTCAAAAATCATCATCATATTTTAACCAATTTACAAAAAACGTTAACAAATTTTACGCTTAAACCTTCCTCATGAATTACTCTGTCTATTAGTGAAAACCACATGAAAATGCGTTCAGTAGTTTTTCAGTTTATCGCGAAAAGACAGACAGACAGACGCGGCAATGGACTTTGTTTTATAATATGTAGTGAGATGGACTAAATCTAGTTCAAGATGCACGCCGAAACAGCCAAAAAGAAAATTTAAATTGATCAACCAGACGTTGTCATTCTTTTTATGCGCGGACTGGATAGACTAGATGCTAATATCGGGGTTTACATAATTGTTTTTAGAGGTATACCTATTTTGATGTGGCTAATTGGTGGTCGTTAACAAGGCTTATTTGCTAGTTAGATTATCAGGAGCAAAAGTAAACATGCTAAAATTTCAGCTTCTTCTTTGATCTACAGCTACGTTCTCCGATCTTTTCTCTACAAATATGGGAGATGCCAAACTCAGCCTGGGTCACAGAAACTAGTAAAGAAATCTGTATCTCTTTCTGTTAGAAAACATGCAGCTGAACATATTATTATCACCGGTCAAATCAGAAGAAGATGTGCACTATGTAAAAACAAAAACTGTACCGCAAATGAAAAAAATGCATTATAAAAACACTTTGCACCGTTCATTCAGAAGTTTTTTATGTAAACGTTCCTTGCCTGCTCAATTCAATTACATAAAGTTACTATCTTTCTTGGTAAAGCTAAAAACAAAGATTGATTAGCGTATAACTTTGTTTTATTTTGTATATTCTCACTTCATACTAATGAAAATACTGTCACAACCCTTGTTTGTGGTTATCAATATACAAATAAAGCAATACAAAAATTCTAGGTATATATAGGTGAAACAAATTTTTCTTTTTACATAAATATTTAAAAAACTTGACGTGATAATTTTTTTCTACTACAGTCTCAAACTAAGAGTAACTTACTCACAGACATACATTGGTTTCATGCGTGGGTATTTTTTGTTGTAAAGTAGTGTAATTATATTGAATACAGCACTGATAGCACACCCTTTAGTTGACACAAATAGGCTTTATTGTTAGCACCTTTTATCTAACATTGTATGTTATCCATTAGCGCTATTGATCTACGGGGTGAGTTTCAGTAACGTACACATAACAACGTGCCTTCGACAATTACTTTTACATTCAGTAATATAGAGCAGAAACAAATCTCTGGGAGCCTATCTAATATTATAAATATGAATTTAATGCTTTTTTTTATGGCACCCTGAAAAAAATCTTCTGGATTAGATATCCATCCCTTAAATATCTAAACCATACATTAAAAAAAATAGAAAGGTAAATAAATTAAAAATAAATGAAAATGACACAAGGCTATGAAGACAGAAAATCGTAGCCTTGTTAAGCTATTCGGACATAAAAAGAAGTTACAGTAATTATATGAATTTAATTGCACAATAATTTACACCGAAAACACACAGAACACAACAACAGAAACAGATCCGAATGAATGACCTAAATAAATTTAATTATACCTTAGTCAGTTTCCTCCGATCCTAATTTCGAGAAAGAGACACACTAACGAGTGATTGATAGTAACATTTAACACCACAGAACCTAATTACTCTAAAGTTACTTTGCCAAATAGGAATCAGTACTACACTGAGACACGCAATCAAACCGTCCAACTATCGATCACAATACCACAGCCTAAACAGAACTCATGGTTCTATTATGATACTGTATAGCAAACGAGTCATAAAGATAAACATAAATCATTTGTTATACGGTACAGAGTACTACATGTTATTGCTAATTTATGTTGATGAGCTCATTCAAATCCACGTGCCGTGGAGTAGAAAGCAATAATGCCATAACGGACATAGAATAGCAATTTAGTTTCATACAACAACGGTAGCAGTTCGTGCATATGTTTGCATCTATGCATTGCATATAGTCACATATACATGTAGATAGTCACTTATACATATATATGGTCACATATACATATAGATGTTCGCACACGTAACTGTATTAGTAGTTCGATATAATTATATCGATAACCCAATGATCTGTCGATTGTATTCATGAACAATACTTCATTGAAAATCAAAACACTTAGTAACGATTCATCAAAACTTGACGAGTACGAGTACAGTTATATTGCTAGTAATTACTAAGGATGTGTCCTGATTGGTGTTCCTGAAGGCCTGATGTGTATAAGTACACGCTTACTTGTATAAATATAAAACAACCAATTCATTAACATGATAATATTTAGTCCCAATTTTAATATCAAAACTGTTTTTTTTTAGGAAATTAAAACATTTTTAGCATTACTCTCATTTCTTTATACATTTCATTTATAAATTACTTTTTTAGAGTTTCGTACCTCAAAAGGCATAAAGGGACCGTTATAGGATCACTTCGTTGTCCGTTGGTCTGTCAAGACCCTTTTTCTGAGGAACACGCGGAGGAGGTATCAATTTGTAATTAACATCAAATACTTATGTCTGCGGTCTCTTGAAGCTGTCAAAAAATCAAATTTTTAAGTAAACGCGATCGAAAGATACAGCCATTTAAGCCTCAAATTTTAACACTTTACAGGTAAATCAAAATCTATAGGGTACTTCCTATTGACCTAGAATCAAGACATTTGACGAGGATCAAGGTCTCACAGTACAATAAGGAAAAAATACGAAAGAAAATACGAAAGTCGTAAATTTTTTGTTATTTCACATAAAAAAAATTTTTTGGCGATTCCGACTGGAAAATTGACTGTGACGTAAGTATATTGATGTATGGGGGAGTAAAGTAAAATTTGTCTTTCAATCAGACTTATTTAATTATCTTAATATATTTCTTATTTTTTTTTAATCCCTCAGCGGTGACAAACTAAAAGTCTAGGTAGCTTATGGTAACATGGTACGTTTATTAGTAAAAACAAGGAAAATTGCAGCTTTGCTTAGCTTGTGTGGGAACCGTTGCCACCAAACTCACGTATCTGCAAATGAATTGGTATATTCAAACACACAAATAAAACAAATATTGACGTGATTGGTCATTTAATAAGTTCCAGATGTCGTGATACAGCGAGTGACCAATCATGACAGAGTAAACTTTGCCGATTTCTACGTAATTGTGATACACTTGCGATGACTATGTGGTAGTGCCTCTTGTTTTTATTCTTTAGTGATTATGATCATAACGAAACGATACTACATTGAACCGGCAAAAAAAGCACTCAGTCGCTATAAACACTCACAACCCAAAATTTATCGATTGTTTCAGAAATGTTATAGTAATAGAACAACGGTACTTTGTTTCTGGGTGAAAGGTCTTATGTCCAATTCGCTTGATAACGTGCATGCTAAATTTCAAAACGATTAAGGCTCAGAAGCACAACAAACTCAAAATTTTATTTATAATACTCGTAGTTACTATTGATTATGACGATAACAAACGGTACTACATTGAACCTCCGAAATACCAATCGTTTGTTCTAAACACTCAGGTACAGTAAATCTTCAGTCAATGACGTCATCGTTCGCGCTATTGAACTGCGGTCTTTTGTTGGGTGGAGATACAAAAATCTGTTGTACCCTATCTCTAGATTGGAGAACGAATATATATTTATAGTTGAATGCAAATGTGCAATGAACAGCAGCGTAAATCACTGTTTCAACTATAGTCGGTTTAAAACTTATATTGATCGCTTTAACGATAGTTCTATATCGCTGTTAAAAAGCTTGTGGTTTAAAACTGGGGTAAGAGCAAGACAGAGGCCTCAGCAGTGTTTACATAGCCAAAACGTTTAAGCTACAAACTGATACTAACAGTTTTAGCAACAGATTTTTTTAAGGATGTGTAGATGATTTAACCCTAGAACCCTAACCATATTTAACACCTACTTTTCCTACCCAGGGTGCCTGAGCAACCTGTGTTGTAACAGGTTATATTTCAAGGAGGATGGTAAAAATGCATTTACTCGCAAAATGTTATATTAATTATACTTTAATAAACTTGACTTTTAATAACAAAAATAACAATAACAACTTTAAATACGTTTGACATACATTTTAATTTGATGCTCGACACAAATGTGTATTTTGCATTAGTTGCAAAGTCTTGGTTATTCTGTATTTTGAATATGGACAGACATCCACAACGTCTTTATTCATAACACTAGTGCTGCTGGGCTATCAGGCTCGTGAGGCGTTTTGAGGATCCCGTTTATCAATTCACGGATATTGTTGGTTAACGTAGGCCATTTTTAAGTTCTTCAAAAAGGTATTATGCCACCCATAGATAACAACTTCAAAAAAGTCTGTATATTGGGAATTTATTTTCTATTTATTAAAGAGCTAAAGTTCAACAATATCATTGAATTGATACAGTCGCGTCCGTGTGAAAATCTTTAATGATTTCATCAAATTTACCGTCTGCCTCCGCGCCTCCGATTAACTCTTGGTCATTAAAACATTCGAGAAATTCGGAAATCTCGTACCAGTCATTTTAATACACAACACACTTATGCTACAAATTAAATGCACATCTTAACACAAAAAAAAAACAGTTATTATACTATTTCTACAAAGAGATATGCGAGACATATTAGATTCAATTATTTACCTATTTTACTAACCGTGGGTGCTGTAGCACCATGAAATAATTAATTCAAGTACTTATCTTGTTGAAAAAGATTAAACAACTGATGCAATATGACTACATTATGATAGCACCTAAGCTGAATGTTGTCAAACATAGCTCGTATTATAACTCAGTAAGATTATATAATAGACTTCCTTTACAAATTAAAAGCTATTTATGGCTTAAAAAATTATTTAAGGTGACTTTATTTCATTTATATGTAATTAATGTTTAATGATTTTTATTTAAGTTTTTGTTATTAATTAACGTTCTGTGATATGTATTGCTTTATGTACATTTCAACACAATTATATATTGTTATGAACTAAATGAATTGAATTAATCCACGTGAAAAGTGGAGTGATATGGAAGTATCGTTATTCTGTTCGATTGTTTTTTCTTTTATTATGATGAATATTTTCGAGTGTTCCTGTGACCCTCCTCTCGATTCCTTTTGTTTTACTAGATGGTATTTTTTTTAATAAGAGCTAATTGTAAGTTCAGGTTTCCTAAAAGAATATTATCTAAGCTAATTTTTTCTAATATATAGGCGCTAAATAAAAAGTTTTAAAAATAAAACAACTTTGTACTCAGAATCAAGACGAAGAATATTTCATCCTTCTAATCAAAGGCACCGAATTGTTTTTTGGGGCTTTCGTAAACTTATTCTAAATTACACCTTCATTAATCCTCTCTTGTCCATAATATTTACTTCAGATATCTACAGTTATATAGCTATCTAAAACTATGTCGACGTAATTTTTGCGTGTCTGTGTGGGTCTGTGTGGGTAGTAAGTTTCCTGACGATAGCGAAATTAGGTAATTAGATTCGGGGCTTTCATTATGCGTGTAACGGCTAGTGGCGTTGTATTAATAGTTACATTTTGCCCTGTATCATTAGTTTCCAATTAGCTAAGATTATATTCCAATATCGAATATTAATGTTACGTCTCTTTGAAAGTGGTGGTGATTAGAAAATAAATCAACACAGGCAGGGTAGTGGAATTGGTGTTTTGTTTTATGGAAGTAAACTCATTGATGTATTAATAAAGTTGAAGAGTCAATTAAGCATGTAGGGTTTTACTGACGTGTGTATTTCGAGTATCCACCCGACTAGTTTCGGACCCGACCGGGGCCCTTTCACAAGGAGCCAAGCGTCCTAACACGTAAATCAACTAGTTGTCGGTTACACATAATGCTCCTAAAATTTTACCACACCTTACTGTAATAACCTGTATAAGTAAAAATATACGTTTTACTCCTATATAGCATTGATGACAAATTTACTTTAAAGTGTAAATCATTGAAATGGATAAGAAATAAAGTATCATTTCATTTCAGTATCATTTCATTTAATTTCAATTCATTTCATTTTATAAATCCTGATATGTGCAAATTCAGTTATATCGCTAATTATTAAAACACAGTATATTATTATAAAAGAAAACTGGTCGCATTATCTATTATGATGATGAATGTACTTTACAGGTCATAATATAATGCTATATATATTATGTTGAACTACCCTACTTGATACTGAATTTGGGATAATTTTGATGACAATAAATATGCAAAACTGTGTACTGATTACCAACTAAAAGTGACTTGTTTTATTAATTGAATATTTAATAGAGTAAAAACACAAATAAACCAAGCAGACTGGCGCTAATTCTTTCTAATCATTGACTATGTTAGTGAAAATATAGTAAATTATACGAGGGCTACACTGAAAATTTCGGGAATCAAGGAAGTGACACAACATTACTATTTAAAAATGTATTTGTTGCTTTTCGAAGTATTCTCCGCGAAATTTGACACATTTTTCCATACGATGGAACCAATCATTGAAGCAACCATTCCATTCGGAAGTTGGGGTCTCCAAAATGGCCGTTTTGTAGGCGTCCACAGCTTCTTCAGGTGATGAAAATCTCTGACCACGCAATTTATTCTTTATTTTAGGGAAAGTATAGAAATCATTAGGGCTTAGGTCGGGACTGTACGGTGGATGGTCTAATAATTCTATATTTTCTTGCTCTAAAAACTCTTTTGTTCTGTGCGCGGTGTGAGAACTCGCATTGTCGTGATGGAGGATGATGCGGCGGTTGCAGTTCTCTTTACGGAGTTCGGAAACGACCTATGGCAAACAAATGCTAGCATACCATTCTGCATTAACCGTTCTTTGTCCCTCAAGAGGAATAGTCGCAACATGGCCGGTTTTGGAGACAAAAGTGGCCACCATTTTTTTTGCAACACTCCGTGAACGAACAATTTTAGTTGGCTTTAACTCATTTTCGAACACCCAAACTCGTGACTGGTTTTTTGTTTCGGGTTCGTACACGTAAATCCAGGATTCGTCACCTGATACAATGTTGTATACAGCATTTGAGGATCCTGCGTGGAATCCTTCGAGAGTTCTGACGCACCAAGTAACGCGAGCCGCTTTTTGCTCTTCACAGAGCAAATGCGGTATCCGTCGGGAAAACAACTTTTTTACACCTAATTGTTCATGCAAGATTATTTGTATTTGACTCATGCCAATGTCTAAATTTGCCTGAATTTCGCGGTATGTCACATGTCGATCTTCCTCAATCAGCTTACGCACAGCATCAACGTTTTCTTATGTGACTGCAGTTTTTGGATGACCTTGACGGGGATCATCACTGAGCTTGACACGTCCACGTTGAAATTCAGCAAACCAGCGATAAATTATGGTTTTGGATGGGGCTTCATCACCAAATGCAGAAGGCATCCAGTCAACACACTGTTTTTGTGTTAAACCGCTTCGAAAGTCATAATAAATCATCGCCCTTGAATTTTCTCGAATCAATTCCATTTTCTCAACGACTAAACAAGTTTGAGAAGACCTTGTGAAAAGACCGAGAATCTTTTTTTAAATAAATAAATAGTATTCGATTTTTAAAACCAAGGAGTTTTCAATTAAAAAGATTTTAATGTGATAGGAATAGTGGAAATATTCCATTCCCGATACTTTTAGTGCAGCCTATGTAGTATAGTGTTGATGGCTCATGAAATGATATTATTACTACTGTTTTTAATCTTTTACCGAAAAGCAGGGTCCCGTTGGTTACCCTTTGGGTACAGAGCCCTAAACAGCATTCAAACTTTCAAATTATAGTCTAAATTTAACCACCAAGCGATCTCTAGTTTACATAAATAGTGGCATGCATAAAATTAAAAAAATAACAAATGCTGCTACAGTAACACACCGGATTATTTCTAAATCCTCCACTTTACCAATAGTGTTGATAAAAGAAGTACATGCCAGGTTTTATCAATGTTGGTTAGTAGAAATTGGTTTTGGGAATAAACCAACGATTTCATGAATCATTTATTATCTTTAGTTAAGTACATTGGTATTTTAGTATTGATATAAAACTGTAGATATTGAAAAGTCCAATAAGCTTATAACCGGTGGTTTGTTAATTTTAACCACCCAGAAAATATACTGAGCACACCTTGTCCTTGAAGTGAAATTCTAGATTTACTTAATGCTTGTATGAACTCGTTATTAACAATTATTATAGAATATGCAAATTTTTACTTTTAAAACTTCGGAAATGTTATGTTATACTGAATATCTTAAGCTTAACTCTAGTTGGCATTCAGTAGCATATACTACGCGGGATAAGGTTATCAGCTACCGCTACGACCACACGCTTGAGCTACGATAAATGTAGCCAATGGAGTTATCTATTTAAAAAAAAATATTAGTCCATTGAGAGATCTTGCCAGTTATAATATATTTTTAATAGGCTTTTATTACCTTCACTTGTAATTAACTTACTATGTAAACAAATCTTGGAAGTCAATTTTAAACTACTTCTAATTGTTGTATCCAACGTCCAAAGTCATGATATCATGATATCCATCATGATTCGGGCTCATAATATATAATTCGTTTTGATGCGGCCAATAGATTGAGTTTGGTAACGATGGTCTGATGATAAAGCTAGGATGTGGATTTAGTTGAAAGTTTGTTAATAAGTTTTACTAAATTTTAATATTATTAAACTCTGAAAACAAGAACCTTGTGTTACTACTGTTTAATTGTGGGAGAGCCATACTTCAGCACGTATGGGCCGGCTCGACCGTAGTGATACCACGGCCTCACAAAAAACCAGCAGTGAAGCAATAATTTCATTGCTTTTCGCAGTGAGGTTACCGGAGGCCCTAACCCTTCCCTCTCCCCCCCTTTTCCCCCTCTTCTCGCTCTTGCCCCTCTCCCCACTTCCCCCCTTAAAGGCCGGCAACGCACTTATGACTCTTGAGTTGCACCTATGGGCGGCGGTGATCATTTAGGTACCCGTCTCAGGTGACCCGTCTGGTCGTTTGGACCATATACTATGATAAAAAAAAACATGAAAACCGTCATAAAATCAATTTCTGTCAATGGTATTCACCGTAAGGTAAGCCGAACTATGACTTCCATGCTCCAGAACATCAAAGTTATCACAATCATTATTCGCGTAGAATTTAGCTATACATGAAAAATCCTAGAAAACAAAATGCAAGAAAAAGCCTTAATGCTTTGAAGTTAGCTGAAAACGACTTTAACGGAGGTTCAAGATATAAAAGGAATACGTAAAATGTATTTTTATCTCAGACAAGTCGTTATGTTCGATGGAAGTAGAGAAGGGAAAGGAAAGCTGCGATAGCAATGACGTCAATACTTAAATAAGTGTTCACGTCATGAAATAACTGTTTTAATAACGATTCAATAATTTTATATGAATATTCTAGCTTTTGTCTACGACTTACCCCGAGTTGATATCAGTTCAGTTTATTTTTAACCGACTTCAAAAAAGGAGAAGGCTCTCAATTCGACTGTATTTTTTTTATGTTTTTTACCTCATAACTTTCGACTGGGTGAACCGATTTTGATGATTCTGTTTTTATTTGAAAGCTGGGGGTTCCCGTGTGGTCCCATTTTTATTATAATTTGGTCCAGTTCTGACAATGGCATCCATGAGAAAACCATATAAGCCTTTTATGAAATAGGTTTCTTTTAAAGACGATTTTTTTTAAAGAATTATAATTATAATGATTTTTTAAAATATATATTTTTATGCCAGAAACCCTCGCGGTCTTTTCAGAAGACCCTGACGAAGTTTCATCACAATCTGATCAACGGTTAAGAAATCCATAGAGAACAAACATACATTGGTTTTCATTTATATAGATAGATGTGTCTTATAGACTTCTATTTTTATTTCTGTTGGTAGGCAGTTGAATAGTTTCACACTTTAATATCGCGCACAATGCTTTTCTATATTTACGGTTGGTATGAAATTGTTTCTTAAGTTTTTTCTTCAGGTACTTTTTCTGGTTAACCTTTCATCTGGAGTTTTAAAATCAGTTATGTATTTTGACAGTTGGCTTAAGACAGCAAGTATATAAAGACAAGGTACCTACCGTTAGTAGTGATAATTCTTGGAAACGTGCTCCACAAGATTCCAATTGTGGAATTGGGACTATAGTTCTGATTACCCGTTTATATATTACTAGCAACCCGTCCCGGCTTTGCACGGGTACAAATTACCCGTTAATCCAAAACCTTCCTCATGAATCACTCTGTCTATTACTGAAAACCGCATGAAAATCCGTTCAGTAGTTTTTCAGTTTACGCGAACAGACAGACAGACAGACGCGGCGGGGACACTTTGTTTTATAATATGTAGTGATGAACGCCTTTTCACAATTATACTCTTACCTGTAACCCCAGAAATTAATACTGATTCCTTGAACCTTGATTGTTTTAAGTTGATTACTTCGTCTCTTAAACTTCTAAAGATATAGCAAGACGATGATATTGATTCCTCAATTGCATTAAGTTAATTTTGCCAATTCAGTAACGAATCGTTAAGTACACCAAATAATTTAACTGTGTATACAATTTATATTTTGTCTCCCATTATTTGTGCGACCAACTTGGTCGCACAAATAATGGGAGACAAAATATAAATTAGAACTAAATCAGAACTACTCTCACAATACTGATAACTTGGTCGTACAAATAATTTTCTCACTATTCTAACTTCTCGACTCGCTATTCTGTATGTCTCAGGTTATTCTTTTTTTGGGTGAACCGATTTTGATGATTCTGTTTTTATTTGAAAGCTGGGGGTTCCCGTGTGGTCCCATTTTTATTATAATTTGGTCCAGTTCTGACAATGGCATCCATGAGAAAACCATATAAGCCTTTTATGAAATAGGTTTCTTTTAAAGACGATTTTTTTTAAAGAATTATAATTATAATGATTTTTTAAAATATATATTTTTATGCCAGAAACCCTCGCGGTCTTTTCAGAAGACCCTGACGAAGTTTCATCACAATCTGATCAACGGTTAAGAAATCCATAGAGAACAAACATACATTGGTTTTCATTTATATAGATAGATGTGTCTTATAGACTTCTATTTTTATTTCTGTTGGTAGGCAGTTGAATAGTTTCACACTTTAATATCGCGCACAATGCTTTTCTATATTTACGGTTGGTATGAAATTGTTTCTTAAGTTTTTTCTTCAGGTACTTTTTCTGGTTAACCTTTCATCTGGAGTTTTAAAATCAGTATAATAATTTTCTCACTATTCTAACTTCTCGACTCGCTATTCTGTATGTCTCAGGTTATTCTTTTTTTACATCTGTCGATCAATCACTAAGAATCGGTTGTGGTGCTTAGCCATTTACGTCAGTCAGTTACATTTAATAAACAAGTTACTAATTTAAAAAATAAAAAACATAACTACAGCCACGAAGCGGCGGTAGCGTAATGGCTAAGGCGTCGGACTTGCGATCAAGTGGTTACGGGTTCGAACCCGGGGCGGGTTCGAACCCGTAACCACTTGATCGCAAGTGCACTACCGTCGTGAACCCACTCTTAACACAAGCGTTAAGCGTAGCTGGAGGGGTTATCGAGATTACTAGTAATGAGTGACCCACGTTACTAGTAATCTTTAAAAAAAAGTTTTTTTTAAATTATAGCCAGTGTCACTCGGGATGATATCAGAATTCTAACGACACCCCATGCATCCCAATCCGTTCAGGCATTTAGAAGTTATGTTGGAATAAACAAATCTCACATACATACATATACGCATGAATTCTGAAAACATTACACTCCTTTTTTGGGCAATCGGTATAAAATAGGCAGACCAATATATAGACAGCACTACTTTCTAGGTCAGTATCAATAACTGTGTTGTTATTAATACTGACCAAGAACACAATACTGCATCTAGGGTATATTAATGCATTATACTGATAATGCATTAATATACCCTAGATATATTTTGTGACAATTTTATACTGTGATTTATAAATTCCATTAAACAATACTTCCCTAAAACTAATAATACTTCCCGCAAAAATAGAAGGCAAATATATAAAATCAAGTCATCGACTCAGTTAGTTTTCAAACATTTTTGAAAGAAATATAGAAAGAGATTTCATAAATTCAGAACAATAAAATGTATCATATTGGATTTTCTTTTATGTGAAGATTTTGTTTATGAGTGAGATTAAACTAAAACAAAGAAGAATCTTTTAGTTTGTTTTTCATTGATATCTAAAACTCGTACAAAAGTTTCTACTAGTGGAAAATTAACAATTACAATTTTACAATAGTTTTATATAAAATTGAAATAGTTTGATACCTGTTTTAAAAAAATAAAAACATTTAAATAATAGGTTAAGGGTTTTTTAGTCTACCCTAGCAACCCGCCCCGGCTTCGCACGGGTACAAATTATACACCTAAACCTGCCTCATGAATCACTCTGTCTATTATTGAAAACCGCATGAAAATCCTTTCAGTAGTTTTTCAGTTTATCGCGAACAGACAGACACACAGACCGGCGGGGGACTTTGTTTTATAATATGTAGTGATAACACGCTTTGCCGTTTACTTTGTAATATAACAATAACAAAAGACTATTCACTACAAAGCTTTTAGTGCGGGTCCTCAAGAATGTTACGAAACGTTTTAAAACCTAAACGCGTTACACGTTTATGGTCACAACAAATTCGACCAAATTCACTGCGAGAACAGCAGATTTTGCCACATGAAAACAAACTCTATAGCCCTACAGAAAGAGTCTATACACCGTGAAAGCAATTAAAACAATTTAATTTTTTAGAAGGTAAGGGCTGTCTGTCACCGCATTACGAGACATCGCCACAAATGAACTCCTGCTGATTTGCGGGAAGTAAATCGGTCACTTTGAATAATTGTCGCTGACAAAGAGAAAAACCGGCCAAGTGTGAGTCGGACTCGCGCACCGAGGGTTCCGTAAAATCATCATATTTTTATTATATGATGTAACTAAAAATATATGGTTTTCGCAATTTTTCCTTTATCTGTGCTATAAGACGTTGCTTCGTACCAAATTTCAAGATTCTGAGTTCACGGGAAGTACCCTGTAGGTTTTGATTCCCTTGCGAGTGTTGAAAATTTGCGGCTTAAACGGCTGTATCTTTTGATTGCGTTAGCTTAGAAGTTTCATTTTTTCACAGCTCTAAGGGACAATAGACTTGAGTATTAGATATAAATTTCAGCTTGATACCTCCACGCGTTCCTGAGAAACAGGTACTTGACAGACCCACGGACGGACGGACAACAAAGTGATCCTATAAGGGTTCCGTTTTTTTCTTTCGAGGTACGAAACCCTAAAAAACGAATATAAATGGTGTATGATTAATTAAAGTACTTTTATCTATCTATTATAAAAATCAATACTCTCTTGGGCTATTGGCTTGACTATAACGAAACTTAAAAGTTAAGATAAGATACAATAGGGGAGAATATGTGCATTGTACATATAATAATATTAAGAGGATTAATTTGTTACTACCAAGTTAGGCAACCTAAGCCTGTCTGAGAAGGACGACTGAGGAGAGAGGAAGACTGAGAAGGAATCGATTCCATAACGGGGCACGCCTACTACAAACTGCCTATACATAATAACATACACTCTTCTTACTCGATTCATTACATCGTAACAAAATATGTATGTGTATGTGTACGTAAACTGGTTCTTTGCATCTAGTTGCTGTTTGACGGCATCATACCATAAGATAAGTTGGAGAACTTAAGGACAACACAAGTAATTTACGCCAATAATAATAAATACTTTTTATTGTACACCAAAAGCAAAGAATACAAATATACAGAAATAGATAATATATACATAAAATATACAATGGGCGGGCTTATCGCAAAAAGCAATATCTTCCAGGTAACCTTTGAATGGACAGGAGTGTAATGATTTACGTGTGTGGTTTTGATGTTAAAAGGTGAAAAAAGATAGGGTTTATGCAGTCAGTGAATAGATTAATCAATCTTATAAGTGTTAAAAAAGGTAGGTGCCTATCTGTGGGTAAGTAAAAAATGTACTAATTTAAATGCTATATTTAAAAAGGCTTCACTATGTAACGTAGAAATTTACGTCTTGCGACTTCTTGCATAAATTGACAAGACTTTAAGTGATTGTAGCGAGCCTTCTGCTCTAGTAGGCTAATTTTCATTTCTTCCTATTGTTATATTTATAACACATGATACAAAAATGAACAAATGACACCCGTGTGTTGCTAAATTAGTATAGTACCTATAGTTTAAACTTGTAGTAAGAGTAGAACCTATTTTTTGTCTATTTATTTTTATTCCTTACAGTTAAGCAGAGTTTGGTGCCATTTTAAATATTATGAAAAAATTGACAGTAGATTGGCTGGTTGGCGCTTTTTGAACGACAGCCAATTTCAATTTGCATGCTTAATGCCTTCGTCAGCGCGTGACAGATTATTCTATTTCTGAACGAAATGCCGATGCACATTTTTATTTATGGGAGGACTAAGAAGTTTAGCTGTGAAGATTAATAAATTAATTGAATCTGATATCTAAAGATTTTAACTATGAAGTATAAAATGCATTGATTTTACATCAAATATAATTATGTATTTATACGGGAATTAATACGATAATGAAATAGGTATTACATACCTCTGAATTGCCTGACGTTTCGACCAGGTTGCTCTGGTCTATGGTTATTATATCATGGAACGCGAAAGTTCAAAAGTTAGTATTTATATCATCATCTTACTGTTCAATGAGACTTCCACTAATTCCACAACGAGCAGTGCTTCACTATCACCATCCAGTGACACTGCCAATTGCTTTTATCAGATTCATATGAACTTAACCATTATCTTATCTACACTAATTGTGTCTTATCTTGCAATTTTGTTTAAAAAACTTCCATGGGCCAAATTAATTGACATCTTTGAACATTGCATGCGTATAGAAATTAAACATGAAATATCTCCAAAAAAATACTTTAATGAACCAAAGAATAACAAGGGTTAAGTAAAAGGGTTGGGTATACAATAATCTACTTGATTTTTCTGTGCATTTAAGAAAACTCCCAATCTTAACGTTAATTACGGAGTTAGTTTTATATTACGAAACATAAAAAAACATGATATTTGTAACTAATAATATTGTATATAAGATATAGTGAAAATATTTGGATATTGACTGGCCTGTTGGTCTAGTGGTTAGTGACCCTGACTGTTGAGCCAGAGGTCATGGGTCAAAAAATTGTATGATGAGCATTATCATTTGTGGTATTAGATAGAGTTGATATTGAGGAAGGGTATATGTTATGTAACATCACGCTGTGACTCTCCCGCCGCGTCAGTCGCCAATAGATAGAGCGATTCATGAGGAAGGTTTAGGTATATAATTTGTTAAGGTTTTGTGTAAATTGGTTGAAATATGATTATGATTGTTGAAGATGTCTCTGCGTCTGAAGCCAGGGCGGGTTGCTACTATGAAATAATTCAAATAGTTCGATAATTATCTCTTAAAAAGTACACCTGACTTCATACATAAACGAAAATAAGCTGTATTCCTTATCTTTAAATTTTTCACCCATTTTTCCTTTTTCTTCTTTAAATTTAAATGGGACCACCCTTGAGTGTAGAGTATCAATAAAAAACGATGATTAAAATCGGTACACAATTGGCGAAGATTCGGTAAATTCATTTGAATTGAGAACTTGCTTCTTTTTGAAGTCGGTAAGCAGAGGTAGGTAATAACAAATGCCTTCTGGAATTGCAGATCACAGAAGACCTGGCTAGACAACAGTACTAGTACAACGTAGAGAGAACCAGGAGTGGAAGAGGAGAATGGGGTAATTTAATTCTGTACCACCACGCCACATACGTAGGTATTCATATGACAATGGAATAAAATAATCAATATTGTCCAGAGTCAAACTACTTGTGACATATCACTTGCGTGTTGGTAAAAACCTTTAGAACGCATGCATTCCGTTTGTTGTCAATTTGAATAACAACAATTGAGGAATTATATGAAATTGGTCACTTACCAGTTTTACTATTATTTTTAAATTGACTTTAGACTGAGTGAATTATGTAGTTTGACCAATACTTACTTTACTCGGTTAACACTGATACAAAATAGTTATAGTAAAGAAAACTTTAATAAAATTATATTTCTATATAAAAAACATAACATGCATCTACACATAGTTGTTATTAATATGTCGTTTACTAGTCGAACTTAGGACTGTGCGAAAATAAGTAGGGTGCATAGACAAAAACAGATAAGAAAATATTTTGGACAAAATATAAAATAATTAAATTTAGTTTAATTTAATTTGATTTGATTTGGTTCAATTTTATTTAATTTAGTTGATGTGATTTAATTTGATTGAATTTGATTTGGTTTGATTCAGTTGAATTTAAATTGATTCAAATTGATTCAATTTAATTTAATGTTTTATGGTTATTTATTTCATGTTTATTATTAGTATTGTAATTTTAAAACTCTCTATTTTCTAGTTTTAAATGGCGAATGTCGTGAAACTCTGCAATTGGCTTAAGAATCTAATTTAATGTAAATTATTCATGTTTTATGTAAAAGAGCTGTTGAGTTTCCAATAAAAAAATAAAATATAACAATGTTCTTTTTTTTCTATAGGTACGTGCGATAATTAGTAAATTTTCTGAAAGTTATAAAAAAATCTACAGACTTAATGTTTTTATTAAATCTTTTCAAATCTCCGCCGCTATTTAAGCAAAGTTTCCTGTAACCAATTTTCAATACACTTTTTTCGCAGCTAGCACTTCTTCAGCCGACGCAAACTGTATCCTCTTGCGTTGATTTTTATTTTAGGAAATAAGAATAAGTCACATGCTGGCAAATCAGGGCTGTAAGAAGGATGACACAAAAGTTTGACCGGTATGCTGTCCAGGAACTTCCACGTTTTGAGGGCCGTGGGCGCACGTGGGCGCGCTGTCGTGGTTCACCAAATGTTTGGCACACATTTAGTAGTATACCAATCGGTATTAACGTTATTTTAATCCCGTAAATGTATTGACACCAGATATCCTGTGAAATCCTGTCATAGTGAAAAAAGTAGCGATCAAAATCTTCTCTGCACTTTGGTAAACCTTGGTTAATTTTGAAATAGCCAAACTGTTCACTGGCGCTTAGTTCCTACATCGTTTTACCGTCGGGTAACCAGTCCGCTCGTTTGCCCCCTTTAACATTAAAAGAAATACAAGATTGGTCACTTGTTGTAATGTAAACCAAACTTTTGAGTGTCTAAAGGTTGTGCGATACCTAGCGCGAAACTTCGTTTGTTCCTTCCTATATCTTACTTTATCGGCCAAAAATAAATAATACCTTTGTTGAAAATTCGGTACATTATTGCCTTAGCCGAAGGCCCTCTTCGGCTATAAATGCAATTTTAAGACTATCAAACGATTCTGCCACTTTTAGGCCACATTTAAAATTGTAAAATATCATTGCACGAAAATGATATCGAGATAGATACATTTTTCAGTGAAATTTAGTTCGTAATAAATTGTGGAAGGAGCTTTAAAGTTGCAAGTTTTGTATTTTTTATCGTAAATGATCTTATTCTGTACAATTCTATACTAGGTACATATAAATATTTAAAATAAAGTATCTATTTGTAATGTCATAATAACTGCTTTTCACTAAATGCTTCCGAATGTATACACGGTACATTATATCAAAAAAACTATTTTTCTAATTGTTAGGCACAGCTAGTTTTTAAAACAAAATATAATCTGCCAGTATTCCGTACACAACAATTCTTTTTTGCAAAACTTTCTGAGTGGCCTGGTATATAAAAGCAAAATGATACTCACTCACTTACTGAGTAATCATGAAATCTGGAAAACTACTTGACTTGGAAATTTGTCAGGGAGGTAGTTTATGAATAGGACACGTCAGCCAAGAATGGATTTGCGAAACGGCTGGATTAAGGGCGTCTAAGCTCTCTCGTAAAATTATATAAAAGTCCTAGTTTCTTTACTAGAAACCTGACACTTGGCTTAATAAAAAGCTGGTATTTGGCAAGCACGTAGGTTGTAGGTAGGAGAAGTCAGCTAAGATAGAATGCTAGGCGCTAAGAACAACCATGTTACTTTAGACCTACTGCAGAAATCTTTTTTTTTTGTGTCAGCGTTTACTTTTTGGTCTTTCAGCATCTATGTAATAGCTATATGTTTCAGTATCTAATAGTGTACAAATTTATAAAACAAACCACTTTCAAAACTGCAAGTTAGCTGTCAATTTACAAATGGTACTACATTCCAAAAAAGGAATGAAGGAAAAACGTGTTCACAAATTGTGTTTTTATATAAGTATTTTAAGAGGGGCTCGTAGCTAAGTGGTAACCGAGTAAGTTAGCACATTACAAAGTTAAAAAATACTAGCCAGGTCAGTCTAGAATGGGTGACCATTCTTAACCCATTGAGACCCCTCCGTGCCTCGGAAAGCACGATAAACCGTCGATCCCGAGTGCCATACGAACATCTGTGGCATTCGTTACGGGTAGTTGGAGCCCTAAAAAGTCCGACAACCTGGTCTAACTACAGAACTTCGATATCGCCTAGTACTTGAATTGTGGAGGTCTGATGGCAGTCGCTTCACGTAAAATTTCAAAGTTCGGTTGTGATATCTAGAATTAGAACAAGCTACTCAAAAAAGATGTTGGTGGACAGTCTCTCTTACGCACTTAACGCACCCGCGCCCGCGCCTGCGCACCCACGACCACCACCACGTAGCAACTGCGTAGGGACTGCACCACAACTACGCAGTGAACGTACTGCTAGCGGTTTGGACGCTGTCTGATAATGAGTCATAGGACTAAAATCTTATTCACATCTGGCGTCGCGGTTCTTGCATTGCATCCTCTGCAAAATAGCCACAGCTCATACTAAATACACAAATCTATTGCATCTGTAATTCTATAGGTTATCTACTATGTACAATATTCTATATTATTTTCTAACGCAATAAAGAAACAAAACAATACAATAGTATTGTTTTGTAAAAGCCTAAAGCACGTGTCTCACATGAATCAGAGGTTGGCTCTTTAATTCTTAATATAGATTATTTTATATAACTACGATTTTTATCTAAATCAATCTCTTCAAAAGTGTAATCGTATTTTATGCGTCTAAATTGTAAAAAACTATATTCTTCATCTTTTAATTTTTCACCAATAAGGGTGGAATATTTTCTTCAAATTTAAATACACACACATACTTATACGTCATACTCTTGAAGCATTGAGCGGCACCAATCCAATTCCATAAAATTATGAGGTATCCATCTAGTAAAAAGCTTTCTGACACCTAAATGTTCATGTAAGGCTTTTTGTACTTGACTTATACCAATGCCTAAAGCTGCCCGAATCTGTTGATATACCATCCTTCTATCAGCTTTTAACCGCACAGTCGCCGTAGCAGGACATCCTTCTCGAGAATCATCAGTAAGTTTGCTTCGACCATGTTCAAAGTCATTAAACCAGTTGTAAACAGTGGCACGAGATAGGGCTTCGTAATGATGTCAATCGAAGTCTATTGTAACATTGCTGTTGAATAAGACCACAATGACAGCTGTAATAAATCCTTGAGCGAAAATTTTCTCTAATCAAATTCATTTCGATGCACAAAAAACGCACACAAACACGTTTGTAAAAACAAATAACATATGAAATCATTAAACATCTACAGATTCCCAAAGAGTTCCTAATCCTAATTCAACATTTTAATAAATTTTTCATCGCCTGCTTTGCTTACTGGCGTATTCTAAAAACTTTCAGTGTGACCCACGTATTTATTAGATGTGTAAATTGAATCACAATAAAGACAGTATTTATAACAAATACCATACCTGTTCAATCGATCGACGAAATCGGTGTAAATCGATAGACAAGTCGGATAATATGAAAGCGATTATGTCCCAATTTACACATTTGATATACATATAATCGCGAAAATTTAAAATAGGATTACTATTATTTCAAGACTTGCTAAGAGATACTTATATCAAAGAAGTAAACGAAATGATGTGAACTCAAAGGAAGTACTTTACTTAAGACATATGACAGATCATAAAACTCTCACTCGGCTGAGAGGTTTTGGAGATCAAGTGTTGTCAGAAAAGGGGGTGGAATTGAAAGAAACCAAGGGAACTGGTATTAATATATTAGTAACTAAACTAGCTACATATAATATAATCACTTTACAAAGGCTTCAGGCAGGTACAGCAACTTGACAGACGTCCACTCTGCCTGCACGCTGAACCACTTCTCTTTTGAGGTGTGATATCTACAATATGTCTTAATACCATTGATTTATTAAAAACATAACGGGCCTGATGGTTTTTTAAATATATTATTACGATGTTAAAAATAAATCATGTTTTTACTAATTTTAAATGGAGGTTAATTATGCCGGAGTAATGAACTATCAGTAAGATGAGTTTTATGCCGGGTCACCTTTTTTTTTATAGGGGGCATACGAGCAGACGGGTCACCTGATGGTAAGTGACTACTGTCGCCCATGGACACCTGCAACTCAAGAGTCACAAGTGCGTTGCCGGCCTTTGAGATAGGAGTACGCTCTTTTCTTGAAGGTTTGAAGGTCGTATCGGTACGGAAATACCGCAGGTGACAATATGTAAATCAATATAAATTATAAATTCAATGTATTCTGTCACTGTGTCTTGTGCTCAATGTGTTAAAACTAATGTATTTTGAATGGCGATATTCTAGACGGTACCTACCTTATCAAATTTCTTTTGTTGTCTTAGGTGTTTTATATTTAGTGCTTTTAAAGTGAACACAACATAAAATGAATACACTAATGGATCTCGATACTTTAAGTTGAGAAAAATTATAGTTAAGTCAAACTAAAAAACAAGCTTTAATAGCAAATCAATTAAAATTAGAGTTCTACTATCCTCCTAGCTTAATCATTGGACCATCGTTACCAACCCTATCTGTTGGAATCGTTAAAACAAATGATATGAGTTCAAACTCGAGGGGTTTACTGGAAGCCACTGAAGAGTTTCACTATCCACTTCCTGACCCAGTCATCAAGTCATCACCAGATGCCAAATTATAATATTGTCATCCAAACTACATATCCTGCAAAGTTTCATTTCGATACAACAGTTAGAAGTAGGTTAAAATTCGCTTTCAAGATTTGTGTACATAGATAGATAGATAGATAACACTTTATTTGTACATTAGCAATACAGTAGAAGATACATTAAACAGATAATGTACAAAGGGCGACCTTATTGCTAGATGCAATCTCTTTCCGGCAACCTTAGGATACATCAAAATGATTCAGAAAGACAGTGGCAGTTGGTGTTGTATTTCAAATTTAAGTTATTTGTAATTTAAATTAATTTAAATTTAGTACTCGCAAAATGTATATTGCTAACGCATTTCACAAGCGTACAGCTTGAACAGGGAAAGATTGGTCAGAATATTTAGTGGAATGCTGTGGCATCTCCAGTCTCAAATCTTCAGACGACCTTAGACATTTTTCATGGTTAGTTGCAAGTTAAGCTAATAATAAAAAAGTGCGTTAAAAAAGCACAGTACCCACCTTGATGTAATTAGGACTTGTAAAACTCACACATAGTGTTGTCACTCTTACGTTGCCCCATTTTAAAAGTGCTTGACTTGCAGTGTTAAACGTTTGACATAAAAAATTAATGGGTTTATAACTGGGATTATAGAACAAGCTCATGGCCTCTTTGATAGTGAACGGTTTCTGGTCCCTACCCTATAACACCTCCCGTAAACCTCTAGCATCATCAACGTCATTTCAGACGTAGGACGTCCACTGCTGAACAAAGCCTCCCTCAATGGCTTTCAAGATCGGTCGGCAGCGGCCTGTATCCATCGTCGAAATGTGACCTTTATATTTCCGCCCGTGGCCTAAACCGGCAGTGAAGCGATGCTTTTTGCCGAGTAAATGAGGTTACCGGAGGCCCTAATCCTTCCCCCCCCCTCTCCGCCTCTTCCACCCTTCCCCTACTCTCATCTTAAAGGCCGGCAAAGTACTTGTGACTCAGGTGCCCATGGGCGGCGGTAGTCATTTTCCATCAGGTGAATAAAAATTTAAAAAAAAAACTTCAGAACCCTCTTGCCCGAAATTTCTAGCAACCCTACCGAAAAGCAAAAGAAAAACTGGCCAAATTAGTAGTACTCTTTAAATAGGTTATTTTGTAGGGTAGAAGTACTTTTCTAATCAGGGGGCTTTAATTCTGCGTCAAATTTCCAATAATTTAAAATAAAATATGAATTAAAAATGAGTTTTCATAACTTCTCAAAGTTCGTATTGGTGTGTAACCGTTAATATTAAAAAGTGAAACAGCCCATGTCTAGTATAAACGTTTATTTGCGAGAAACATGACACACTTTAAAACTTTTAGAAAATTGTTTTGTAGCGTCAGTTATTTTCCCGGAGTTAGTAGATGTTCAAAACTGAGTACATTTCATGTCCGGTAATCTTTATAAATTTATGTATGGATACAATGATGCATTCCCTAGTTAGTGCGTAAGCCTTTAAATAAGTAATTAAGCGTTAATGTAGATTTTTATTTTTATCTATGATATACTGGAATTTGATTAGTCTAAATTTGTTTTTCCCCTAATTCGGGAACAGTTGGTTATTTTTTTCTCCCCATGTCCTTTTCTGTACCTCTGATAACGTGTATGTAAAATTGAATATTGGTTGGCTAAGTGACTAATGCCGCGTTCCTATAATTAAGAAACGATTCGTTTTGCTTACGAACGGTAAAATATTCGTTCAATATATCGCTTATAAAAGGTGAACTACAGGGAGTATCCTCCAGGTTTAGGAATTATTGTACTTGAGAAAGTGCTTCTCTATTATATTGGCGTTGAACCACCTGGAGTGTAAAGGATTGTTATGATTACTTACACGCGAAAGAGCGACATTCCCAAAGCTGGCCGTGGGAAAAGCAACCAATACTAAGTTTCATCTCCGTAACGGATGATGTCTGGTCTGAGTTTCGTTCGTAGTTCGTAACATACGCTGACTCGAAATCGCACTCGCTTGAAACCGAATGGAAAATTATTGGGTAAAAGGCGGATTCTGGGAATAAAAACACTTTTGTAGGCAACTCCACTTTCAATAAGTATTAAATTTAATAGTTTTACAAAATAAATGAATATTCAATAATCAATAACAATAATAAATCAATAATTTATACTTATATAGAAGTTCTGCATACATTAATTATTTACATACGTTAGTATGTTCTCTGCCGTCAACGTAGAAACTGCTTCGTGCACCAACTTGCTACTGTAGTCATCGGCAAGTTGAATATTTAAACAGGACGACTAAATTGCCGGTAAAGCTTTAAGGCCTATTTTGTTTATATGTATGCCCCACTTGCAGGAAAAAATCAATATTAAGTTCTAAGTGAAAAAAAAAATTTAAGAAGCGATGACAAAATAAAATGTGGTAAAACACACATCTCGGTCTATTTTTTTAATTTTAACTTTACGATACCACGTTTCGAGATGATTTTAATACTTTAATAATTTCTAATAGCATGTCCAACCATTTAAAACCGAACATAACAATAAATAAAAACTGTCAGTCGTAGGACTGCACGTCAGAAGTGAAAACATGTTTTTTAAAGATTAATTAATAAGGAGCTGAGAAAACTCACAGCAATCTAAAATATTTCTGCTGCTTACCAAGAAGCTGACAGTAGTAGTAAAGCTCGTCGTCCATGATACGGAAAGGTATATCCACTTTATGACACGCTACTGAGCAGTAAACTGACACCAGACGTTCAAACCAGCTACTGTTAACACGGCAAAATGTATTAACGATTTATAACGATCATTTATAGCTTTTTAAGACTTAGAGACTAGAAGATTTTGGCCCCGAAGACTATTCACTGTTTTGTGTTTGTTACTACTGGTTTCGATCGATAATGGATATCCGCCCTGTTCGAATGAGTCGGTCCGGAAACTAATCGGACATTCCCGAAATACAGACGAAATACAACCGTTTATTTATATTTCTATTTTTACTTTATTGAGTGTTTCTATTTCAAGGATATAATTTAAGCGATTTATGGATGTGTGGATGTCACTTTGACTTTTTCTTCAAAACCTGGATGTGAATTGATTCAGGCTGTGTATAGACTCTTAAAAACTATAGTCCACACTTTCGCAGCTGTAACTCAAATAGTACAACTTTTAACATCGACCCTCGGTGTGTCATATGGCAATTTATTTTGTACTCAAAACAATTTTAAACATCTCATCCCCAGAGAACCCGCTTTCATTTTGAAAAAATTAGATATGCTGTATTTAGTTGTGGAATATTTGGTTCTGGAACGATACCCTTCATGGGTCATCTAGGTCTGCAACTATATGAAGACCAACATGACGAGCTAAAAAAATAAACAAACTTACATCATTCTGTAACATGCTGCATGTATTTAAAGTATGGTATTACATTTAATTATTGTATATTTCTTTTCATTTTTTAAATATTAATAATTAATAAGCTGCTGCTAATACAATAGATTGACTTGTTATTATTCAATCAGGTTTATTTAGTTTTGGCGGTGTCCATGTTTTTATCGCATGGTTAAAGTCTAAAAATAAGCGGTAACAGTACAACAAACGAGTCTTTTAAGACATCGAAGGTTAAATACATTGTTGTGTTCTAAAAATAAATAACAATGGGTCTAACAAAGTTGTTGGCACATTATCTTCAAACACATAAGGAATCAGTGAAAATAGATCAAGTTTAGTGTTTCGAAATCTCTTTCGCAAGAGATCGTGGCTCCCAGAGACGCCTTTGGGAGCCCCTGCAGACCTTGACTTTTTAGGCTATACCCGGGTTTCTTGCAATAGACCCACTTGTGACAGAACACCGTGTGGTTTTAGTTGATTCGATTACCGACATACCTCTTCACCGTTAGCTCCGGTGAGCTGATGACCTATGGGGGTGTCCATACAATTTTTTTTTTAATAATCCTTGTCTTTTAATAAATGTATTAAAGAAAAAGATAAAATATCAATGGAAAACTATTACTTATTCAATATTCAGTATCCATACCAATAAATAAAATTAAAGTGACTGTTTGTAATGTCATCTGAATGTTTACACGATACTTATACCGAATAATTTTTCTTTTTAATTGTCTGTCTGTCTGTCTGTTTGTTCCGGCTTCCTTAGGTGGATTAAAATAATATGAAGAAACATAGATAAGAGATAGACGGGACTTTGAAGAAGAACATAGGTTACTATTTGTCGCGAAATTAAACTTGAAAAGGGTGAAATGGGGATTTACGTGGGAGAGCCATGCTTCGGTACGTATGGTCCGGCTCGACTCCGCTCGATACCACGGCCTCACAGAAAACCGGTAGTGAAACAATGCTTGCATTGCTTTTCGCCGTGTGAGTGAGGTTACCGGAGGCCCTAACCCTTCCCTCTCCCCTATTCCCGTCCTTCTCCTCTCCTCCCCTCTTATCCCCCTCTCCCGTCTTCCCGCTCTTCCCCCTCTCCCCCTCTTCCCCTATTCTTGAGTTACAGGTGCTCATGGGCGGCGGTAGTCATTTACCATCAGGTGACCCGTCTGCTCGTTTGCCATAAAACATACCATAAAAAAAATGAAAATTTGTATGGGAGAGAATCTACCCTATCCTACTGTTATCAGTCATGTTATATATACATATATATGATTTATTAATTTGTCAATAATTAACCGCAATAAATAGGTACACTTAACGAAACGTAGAACAGTTAGTAATTGTTGTCAGCTCGAGGTCTAGAAAGGAACAGAACTTTTAAACACGCACGCAGCCCTCTTATCGACTCGAGCCAACGTCATGCCAGACTGTCGAATTGCGCCAATTTCACACTTTCGTTTCGTTCAAATGACGTCCCGTATTAATTGCTGCTCCGACATATTTATATATATTTTTTTTATGGTATAGGGGGTAAACGATCAGACGGGTCACCAGATGGTTAATGACCACCGCCGCCCATGGGCACCTGCAACTCAAGAGTCACAAGTGCGTTGCCGGCCTTTAAGAGAGGGAGAAGGGGGGAAGGAAGGGTTACGGCCTCCGGCAACCTCACTCACTCGGCGAAAAGCAATGCAACATTGCTTCACTGCCAGTTTTCTGTGAGGCCGTAGTATCACTCCGGTCGAGCTGGCCCATACGTGCCGAAGTATACCTCTCCCACGTAGAAAAACATTTGTAGTTTCCATAGGTCAAGATTAGTAAAAGTTTCGAAGCACAGTGGTAGCGTAAAGTCTAAGGTGGGGACCGCAAGGTTGCGGATTTGTTCCGCATATACTGATGGACCTCAATCCTAACACGTGGAGTTTAGTTTAATGGACTTAAGAAGAGATAGTTATATTTACAAACTCAATTCATTGATATTCAAAGTAAAAATAAAAATATAGAAGTAAAATATTTATCTGTGTTGGCAAATTAAAATGCTTTAAGTTTAGGTTGTGGCCTTAACTAAAAGCATTTTAATTTCAAGGAATTCCTCCGATGTATACTTGTAGCATTTTCGAAAGACTGGTGGCATTACCACGTTGAATATTTATGCCAATACTCTTTCTGTAAAGATAAAGCCAGCCCTCTAATCAGGAGAGGCGTCGATCGTCGTTTCTTTATAACGCGATTTAGCGCTTTTGTCCCATGAACCTTATGTCTCAACGCCTATTACCATACATATTTCCAGTGTTTAAGGGTCTCCATCCGAGCATGCACAATTTGTCGTAGGTTTATGAAAGTCGGACGGCATACTATGCAAAATGGAGGTTTCTCTTGGTTGTGTTTCGAATCAAAAATCGATAACTTTTTTATTTGTCGATAAAGACGATTGAAATTTTGCAGAAATAAAGAGTAGTATGTAAGACTTCAGGTGTTAGTTATACTTTTGTCGGAATTTATTTTAGTAGTAAGTGTTAAAAAATTAACGAAAACAAAATGTTTGAAAAAATTATCTTTGTTTCCTTAATGAAAATACTGTTAATATTGTGAATAAAAAATATTATTATACTCGTTTATTATAAAAGAAAATAATAAAGTGCTTACCTACTTAAATAAGTAATTATAACTTTTAATTAAATATAATTACTTAATGAAATTTTGAAAGGTTTTTAATACCAATTTATAATTAAAATGAATAGGAGAAAAAATATGTATCTATGCTAAATTATACTTGATAAACTTTGGGATCTGAAATGAGTTCGTTCAATTTCAGAAGATCTAGGGTATCTCATCAAGTTTCTTCACACTTTTGCTACATGTTTTTTCTGAGACTGGAAATGTACGGGTCTGATGTATGGAGAAGAGTATGAAATACGTCCTCATTTGTAGCTGATCGAGAGCACTTCCTGGCACGATGCCGGCGAAATTTTTTATAATCCTTATTACGGAATTCAATATTTCAAAATCATTATCATATCACATCATATCACATAGATTCTGGCAGTTTCTTTTCAAAAGTCATTTCTTTCTTCACTTGTGGCTGCCCATGTTTGAAAAGAAAGATTGTAGGAAATATGTGATATCATTTCCATACAACGGATCCATGCATGTAATGTAGAAAGTCCGTATCTATTGATATGAATTTTTATTTTCAGGTCTAGCAGTCACTTAGTTAAATCGTTCATATGCCATGGAGTACATGTACATGTAGAACCAGAAGGCGTATATGTTAATACCTAAGCTACTTTGCCATCATATATATATATATATCATTTTCAAAAAAAAATGTTTATGCTTTACATTCACTTCTTCTCCTTTTTTATTAGTCAATAAAACCAAAAGAAATGATTTGGTTCTTTATTTAACAGCTTTTAGTTTTTTCAGGAGTTTCTTTGCAAAATTCTATTAATATAGGCCGACAGAAACGGACAGGCGAAGGCATTGGATTTTGCCAGACAATAGCGTCCGTCAGCTTATAGTTTAATTTGATAAGCTGCAAAGAAGGAAGAAACAAATTTGCATCAGAAATAAGTTCAGACTCCTCTGGAAGTTTTTGCTTATACTGATTTTGACCAGATGAACCTTCACAGCCCCATTTGCTGTGTGAAAGTAAATTTGTCAATCCATTCTTATACACCGAATCTATAGCTAAAATCCTAGCAGCAGTGTGGTCCAATAAATCTTGAAGATTCAATATTTTTGCGTGTATATTTGTAATTTCCATTGCTGATATGGTGGATAGCAAGTATGTTTTATTTTTTGTATTTTATAATATGGTGGGAATATAAAACAGTTTCGTTCGTTAGTTGAGTTTTTTAAATAGAAATATTGTGCTTTCGTTAAATCTAAATCAATTAAAACACTCAACGGCTTCTTGATCCATTAGCATTTTTCTCTGGCTTACGTTGTCCATGAGATTCACATATAAGGTCTTTTCATCACTACCAGCAAGCCTTATTGCTTTCACAAGTCTTGCTTCTGTTTCTTCTTTTATTGAACGTAATCCCTGAAGATAGACATTCTAGATGTGCTCAAATCCATATTCACTAAGTAGCATGGTATTTTTTTCTTTTCTTGCTTGATTCTGACGAGTCCCCATTAGAGACACGGTTTTCCACGTTTTCCAGATGAAGTAGATCGCATGGAGTCAGTTGTAACGTCTTCCGAGTTCGCTTAAGTTACTAAATATTCTGAATCCAACCAATTAATGTTCTTTTTTCAAAAATTAATCCTTTTTTTGTGACGCTTCGGCCCATCGTTTATTAAAGGATGGAATAATATTCCTTTGAATATCACTGATAATAAAACATACATTGTCTTCAGAAACATGATAATTTTCTTTTAAAACTGATCACTGATATCAACAGATAGTGCTTCTAGTATTTTTCCTCCTTCAATATATGAAAGTAATTATTCACGCTTAGAACCCTTGAAAGTAGTAGTCATCATGAAAAAATACGTAATAATTAAACGTCTGTTTAGTTAAAACTACAAATTTATGATAGCAACATAAATATAAATAAACTCTTTATATACCATTTGAAAAATAAGGGTAGTGTGCATTTTGTTGATTAAAGATTTACCACAAAATAAGTGCAATACAGATAAAACGCCCCATTATCAAATTATAATAAATATTTAATAGGAAAAAATACCGCAAACTAGTCAAATATAGTCTACATTAGAAACCGCAACAGATAAAGGTTTTCCGTTTCCTGACTTTTATCACATTTTTCGCAATAACTTTGGAAACCGCACATATCCGCAGCTGATTTTTATAAATGTTATTTATGAATATCTAGGCTACCAAACAACATCAAATGTAAAGCACCGGGAGACATCGGTAACTGTCAAAAGTCTCGGTGAAGTTAAAAAAACTGCCTTTTCCCCTTATTTTATTGTTCAATTATTTTTTTTATGGAATTAGAAACACGAAACTTACAACCTTAGAATTGTTTTAAAATCTAAATACAATGAGTTTTTTAGAAATGTATGATACTTTATACAAATTCCAAGTATCTCTTTGGTAAGATCAATGTAGGTACGTAGGTAGGTGTAGTATTTACGTAATATAAGTTAATTCATTACTAAAATAGGCCTAGGCTTCTCTTACAAAGAGCGAATGAAGGTTTAATGACATGGATCACCATTCTGACCAACAATAAAGTCTACATAATAAATGTTATGTTTTTATTAAATAAAGTACCTGGGAGACCGAGCTTTGCTTGATAGCTTTTTGTAAATTCGTATTTTTTTTCTAAAATTGCATTTTTACAGGAAATACAACTATGCAGTTGACCTTAAAATGCAAAACTGTGTCTGTATACAAAATTTCATCAAAATCGTTGGAGCTGTTTCCTAGATTCAGATTATATATATACATATATACAAGAATTATTCGTTTAAAGGTATTATTATTATTAGATTTTATATATAAAATAAATTTTTGTACTTGTACGTGAACGCTTGTTTCGTAATTAGCCAAATAGTAAAAATGTTAATTGTATTAAATTTCCGACTGGTTTTAATTAAACTCCACTTGTAGCGTTACTCGATTTATTGTACAGCAGGTTTTTTCTAGTTTTTACTCGTTATCACTAAGATAAAATATATTTGAATCGGTTTGTATGTGATAATGTACCTAATGAACTTGACCTACTGTATTCTACGTAGAATTTCGAACATTAATTACAATGCCAATTATAAAATACTTATCTTCATAACAAACTTAATTAATATGTGTGTTTGTTACCATTATTATATCAAATATTAGAATATTTGTTTTTCCTCTCGATAAACATGTTCGAAAAAAAATTATGATTTTGTTAAATCTAAACTACTTCTTAATTTAAATTACCTTTCAAAACTGCAAACTAACTTCACACTAACCACTGCACATAAAAACCAATTACAAATTCTAATAAAACATACACACTGTTTTTACAAAAAAGTTCAACTTCACTCACAAAAAAACTTATCATTCAAAATTCGAATTCTGTAATAAAAAAGTTTATTTTCTCCCGATATTATTGAACTGAGTGCAGCGACGCGCGCTATGCTCTGCCCTCGCTTACCGCCACTGAACGTGAACAGTTTCCTCACGCGTGCGCACTAGGGCACGAACAGAAACGCCAAAAAATATTTTATTTGTAGCGTTTCGCTTTTACCTGCGCTTTCAGTTATCAATGCATTGTTACTTCTTGAAACTTTTCCAATTTAGGTACATTTGATTTTTTACTTTTATATTATATGAGAGAAGAGGACTTTTCTTGGCATTTGTATTCTTGTGAAATAAAATAACTAAACCAAGATTGCTTTTCTTTATTTTCAGTTTGTATAGTTCTTTAGTAAAATATACTATGAATATTATTTTAAAAGAAAACTTCCTGGTATATATAAAACATTATTGTGCGAATTCTGAAAATTTATAATGGAGGCGACCTTATGTGGTTTCTCTGTTCAACTCTATTGTAATGCTGTCCACTGAATGCATCAAAGAAGCATTCAATAAACGACCCTGAGCGGAACTAGTGGATTGAAATAGACATTTGTTCGTTTTCCGTTTTATTAAAAAAATTAATAATAAAATTACAAAAATATATTAATTACCTTAATATTAATAACTAAAATCTAGTAATACTTACTTATTACCGATATAGATTAGATCAAATCATACCTATTTAAATAATCTAATGACAATATGACTTACCACGGCCTCACAGAAAACCGGCAGTGAACCAAAGTATTGGTTCACTGCATTGCTTTTCGCCGAGTGAGTGAGGTTACCGGAGGCCCTAACCCTTCCCTCCCTCCCTCTCCTTTCCCATCTTCCACCCTTCCCCCACTCCCACCTTAAAGACCGGCTACGCACTTGTGACTCTTGAGTTGCAAGTGCCCATGGGCGGCTGTAGCCATTTACCATCAGGTGACCCGTCTGCTGGTTTGCCCCCTATAAAAAAAACAAATTCCAACGTGTAAGTTATAACTTACACCTTGCTTCTTGTTATTATAATGATAAGAAGCCTGCCAGAAACTCAAGGGACACTAATTTTTCACAGTATGCATAAATTTTTATTGATACAACATTTGATGTATTAACGTAGTCCTTACCGGCAATGGAGGCTTTGGGGCTAAGAAAGAAAAGTTGTAAGAAAATTACCCAGAGGGGCGCTTGGGTATGCTAATGGGCACAGACCTCACCCCGGCCAAGTCTCAACTCTCACTAACAACGGATGGGAACAGCCTATAGGTAGACATCTTTGTGTAATAATTAAATTTTATAAATTGAGTAGTAGTGAAGTTTCTACTCTTTCACTACGGCTATTTTATGTCAACGTTAAAAAGTAAGATAAGTTATTTACTACAATAAAGTAGTAAATAGTAAAAATGGTAAATAATAAATTTTATATTATTTTTAAACGTTAATTATTACCAACACGCAAGTGATAGGTCACAAGTAGTTTGACCCTGGACAAAATTGATTATTTCTAAGGTTTCCTCAATTGTTCTATGTGGTATTTGACATACCTTATGTGTATTTGAATTAGAATGGATATTTTATGTAGGTATAAGTACCTACATTTTTACGATTTCCGATACTACTTGATCCCGATGTTGGCTCTCCTAAAGGTCCACGGTCCTCAAGTTCTCCTAAAGGGGTCTTGTCGAAATTGATGGATTAATCTTGGCAGGCACTTGTATTATTTTTTTTTCTACTTGTGGAAACCCCCTCGGGCTTTTCGGTGGGGAGGTGTGTCGGAATCGAACCGACTAAGACCGCACGGTGTGCCATACTGCACCTAAAATAGGAGGGATCCGGGAACAGTTTTATTAAGACATCTGGACACCTCCTAGCACCTACCCGAAAAAGCGCGGGCATCACCGCGGACGGGTAAAGATATCTCCATTGGGCGGCGTCCAGGCACACGCGGACGCCGCCTCCTCGCGGTTGGGCTACTATAGCAGTTGGAGGGAAAAACCCATCCCGTCCACCCGTAGCCACACAGTACACGCGGCATGAGGCACTAGAAAGCGCACCTCCGCCGCCCGATTTGCCGACGGCGAATTATGGCCAGTTTCAGAGTTCTCTGCGCTTCGTGATACTCCTCGTGAAGCTGGTTCTCCTTCCTACCATTGCGACGACGCCGCCGGCTGCGGGTGTAGGACCTCCGGGCACGAATATAGGACGCACGGAGTTCGGCTAGCTCTTGGGACCACAAATATACTCCCTTCCTCGGAGGACGACAACCTTAAATTCGAGGTATGGCTGCATTGCAAACCTGCGAAATCGCATTGCAAAGGCGGCCAGTCCTAAAATATATCTCCTGGAGGATATCCTCCATTACCTCCGACTGAGGAGGTAGATTTTATTACTGAATAGGGATCGTCTGGAGGAGGAGGCCATCGTTCAATCTTGGCTATATAGCCGATGGCCTCCTCCTCCAGACGATCTCTATTTAGTTTACCCACAGCCCATCGCAGAAATTGGAGAGAACGCCGCGCCATGTGACCTCTTCTGGGGTCCTGGGTCCGGGAGAGCCTGAGTCGGATGTAGAGGTGATCCGAGAGCGTCTCAACCTCTTCCAGGACGCTTCAGTTCCTTACTCGTGCGGTGAGAGCAGAGGTAGTGAACGAAAGGTCCACTATTGACCCCCTTGCTGTCGCACGCACGTATTGGTGAAGCCTATGTTGAGGAGATCGAGGCCCACCGATGCTGCCCACTCTTCCACCACCTCGCCGCGGGCGTCTGTCCTGGGGGACCTCCACATAGTAGACTTTGCGTTGAAGTCCCCGAGCACGAGCGCATGCCCAGATGTCTGACGCCGCATTGAGGTCTCCAAGTTGTTGAGGAAGACCACGAAGTCAGCCAGACTCCGGTTGGGAGCACTTGTATACTGCCTCATTTGGTAATAGGTCTCATGTCGGTTTGGCTAAGCCCTTGTTGGGGTGGCACCCGTCCGTTTCATACACAACAGAAAAAAAATGGTATCGGTTTTCCTTAGTTTCTTCCCACTGTAACAGTTACTAAATAGTAGTAGGTAAGAGATAATGTAATGAACCCTAGCAGTGTAAAGTAGAGATATCAGCAATATGATACAAATGATGCTGAGTTTTGAAGTTCTCTAACAGAGTGTAAGAAAGGCAGTTGTATAACACAGTATACAGACCGTAATACTTCAATAGTTGCAATATATGATACTTTGTTACGTTATCTGTTAAAGACACGTCTAATATGATGATGATGGGTGGTTAAAGTACTCAAATTATTTAAGTTATTAAGATAAAACTGATTGTATGTTATCTTATTTTTTTATCTTGTTAAAATTCTGTTAATTCTTTTTCGACACAGTGAATCAGATTCATAAAACATTACAGCTGGTACTAACCGTAATTTGTCCGCAATCAGATATAGTTTATTTTAATTGTTTCAGTATAAAGACAGAAAGTATGATACAACTTGCTCGGGCTATTTCGTACATTCCCCAATCCATCCGTATAAGCAATATTCATTTCCCCCATTACATTTCCTTCTTACCTACCTTCCCCTTTCAATATGTTCCCAATCATACCATCTTTAGTTCCCAAAGTGCCCGGGGAAGGAAATATACCAGTAGTGGAACTAAATTATAGTGTGTTGTGTTTAGACACACAAAATAAAAAGAAGGAAGGCGTTCCTCAATTCAAAAAAATAATATACTAACCAGCCATAGTTGTAGAATATTCTAAATTTAAAACTTTTACCTATAATTATTTTCCCAAAATCATACATCGGCTTTTATTATTTGAGTGTACTGTTATATTATTTCACTTCCATTACTTATCTGTTTTTGAAGTTATACTTCTTTTGGCGCGTTATGGAAAAACGATGAGAGTAAATTTTTACAATGCGCGCGCACACCGTCACGAAAAACCGACACCCTGAAGTTAGCTAGTCAACATTTTAGTTTTTCAAAAAAAGTTACCAACTTCAAGATAGTGATAAAAATGGTTTTTACATATTACTTTGAGTACGTTTGTAGAATTTAAGGTTAGTTGACGGTATGTATAATAATTTACTGTGATTATAAGTGATAAAAATGGTTTTTACATATAACTTTGAGTGCGTTTGTAGAATTTGAGGTTAGTTGATGTATTATTTATTATGATTTTTAAATAAACTTTATTTAACTAGATAAAAGTATAACTTCTTACGTGCATACATAAGTACACACACACTTTTTTCTCATATTGTAGGCTATATGAATGTCAAGTTAGCCAAGCCAAGCCTCTAAGGCACATATATTCCCGTAAACACGTAAATAATATTATATCATGGAACGCGAAAGTTTAAAAGTTAGAGGCACATGTCTTAATTACAAGACTTTATTTCGGCCGGATTGCACACTGATTAAGGTGCTTGAATTCTGCCGCCTAACTCCCGACAATCTCAAATTCAGAGCTGAATCAATTCAAATTAGTGTCAGTTCATAGTCCTAAATTTTACCCACGCAGAGGATCAGCTGTGATTCATATATAGTAAATGATATTATCAAATTAATTTCAAATTAACAACGTTTAAATCGTTTTACAGCCACGGTCTTGCTTAAATAGTTTAAATTTCTCATGGCAACGATCCCTTTTGAAGAAATTGGGTCATCTTAATAAGTATCATGTTAATAAGAAACGTTTTACACCAGTTTTACATAGTCAAGGAATGTCTTGCTCATCAGCTGTGTCCGGGATTATGTTAAACCTCTGAATAGCATTTAAATAGTCTCACAGTGATATAATTATAAATTATGTAATGTTGTGTGTGTAATGTAAGTTGCGTAAACACGGATATTCTAACTTATCTTTTGGGTATTCCAACTGGTTTCTCCGGAACAACATGGTAAAACTGAAATTTAATTTTAAAACGTTCAGATTATAAACTAGGTAAGAAAACAAAATAAAAATAAGGCAGTTGAACGTTTGCCGCAACCGCGCCTGAATGTCAAGCATCCAAGTGAAAATTATGGAATAATACTTGAAAAATACCAGAACATGTAATTGGATTAGTTCAGGAAAACCAATAAATATGAGCTGGCTTTTTACGGGATATACTTTGAGTCAATAAGCTCTGCATGATATGATGTATGATATGCAGGATAAGTCTTTGTTTATTTTTTAGTAGTTTTCCGATGCTTCTAGTAGTTTATCAAGAAGAGCTATTGAGTAAATTTGTAAATCATCTGCTTGGAGGTAAGACAATTAAATCAGTTTTGAAGAGATGGCGTTAGTAAAAATTGAGAAAAATAAAGAAAAATAAAAATAAAAAAAGTATATAGTATATTATAAATAAAACAATTTCATTGTAAGTTACAATAGCTTATAATCTCTAAAGTTTTATTTCACGCAAACGTTACGTACGTTTCAAAATTTAAAAAAATGCTTTTATGATAGAATCCAATCCACAGCGGCTAACTAGGGAATTACTCCAAAATATTTAACAGTCGAAAGCCCCTCTTTTTTATTGTTGCAGTCCCTTCTGCATCTACGGCGATGAAATTAAAAAAAGGATCCTCGTAAGTTAAACAAGCTAAAAAAAAGGAAGTGCTCTTATAAATGGTTACCTCATGAACAGTGCTCGTCTCAAGTGTTGTTTGTCCTCTTTTTTATTTTAACCATTTACTATTATTAATTCCCTAACCCTTCCCTCTTCCTCTCTCCCTTCCTCGCCCCTTATTCCCCCCTTCCCCTATTTCCACCTTAAAAGCCGGCACCGCACTTGTCACTTTTGAGTAGTCATGACCGTGAACCACCAACCAACCAAACATGGTCCCTTACCCCTATACCATAAAAAAAAACCGTTTGTAAAATAAACTCCCGCTCTATCAGAATATCCACACGTAGGCACGTAGGATTTTATAAACATACTGTTCTATGTGTGATAATTGTTCTAATTCTAGGTGTATCCGTTAATTTTATGTACCTTCTTACAAATTAAACCGTGACATGTAGTTCTATTTCCAGTCCTGAAGTTAAAATTCGTGAGAGCGTGTGAGTAAGTATGACTAACGGAATGATTTCTTACTCCCCTCTACAAAGGATTCAAGATATTACTTGAAAATAGAACGTAGGAGGGCAATAGCATGAAAATGAAAACAAAGGATTTGATAATGTATTGATAGGATTGATAGCGGAAAATTAGATAAGACGTATTTCACACAGCCACGTAAACTAGAGCACGAAACCTATTATTTTTTTTGACGGATATAGAATCCATCCAGAAATAATCCTCATTGTGAACTTTTGTAACATGTTTTGTCGGAATATGAAAACGGTATAAAATGTGGAGGTTATTTATGGGGTTTTTGTTATGTTGAATTATACGCGGACTTCTTGATATCCAATAATATAGTATAATTATATTTTAAATACATTATTATTATTTTTTTTTTCTTGTAACGAGGTGGAAGATTCTCATAGCTGTCCTCCGCCCTTACCGACTAAAAACCACCCCTGTGTTCCACTGCTTGCCCACGATCGGGGGAGGGAGAATGGCCATAGCATTCTTCCGCAACCCCCGACAGGTATTGACCCGTCTCATCCAAGACGGGGTCCTGTCACCCGGTGCCACCGCCACCCATCGCAATCCTCTGAGGTGCGCGCGCGGAACACTGCGCTCTGCCTCTGGGGCCTGTGTCTGTTCGGACGACGACTTCCCCAAAAGTTCGTCGCCCGCAGCCCGGTTGCTACGGTGGCTGGAGATCATAGAATGCCCTCCGGCGCCCGGTGCGTCTACTGTGGGCAGAGAGAGTTGTACTTCGCTCTCTCTCATATTTTAAATACATAGTGGTTAGACTTATAACTAATAATAACATTGTTTCAATACGTATCTGTTGTTCAACATAATCTTAATTACATAGAAATTAAACCCTTTTTTAAACACTCCTAAAACAGTAACATTACACTTCGGAATTTCAATCACACAAAGAGTCGTTAGAACTTTTAGTTAGGCTCAAAGCTCTTATGATCTGATACTAAACCATACTTATACACACATCAAAGGGGCCTATGGATCAAGTACGTTTTAGAGGATCGCCGCAATTAAGGATTATTATTTAATCTTTTTTGGATCGTTATTAATTCTTTTTAGTGAATTTCACTATTGAATTCGTTTTTACAAAACCAGTACAATTTCTGCATAGGAACTCAAAAAAATTGTATCGAAATGGAGGACGACATCATTTGACACGAGAAGAGAATGCTGGTTTCAGGCAACTTACTGTGGCCTCCGGACGCACTATCGTACCACGGGCAGCGCGGCCGAGCGACATGGAGGACGATCTCACATCACCACTCGTAGACAGGACCGCTACATCCAAAATCGAATCTGATCGACTCATACTTGCTGATAAGCGACCAAACCATCCGAAATCTTTTACGTAAAGTGAGACTGCGTATTTTATTATTTATTCTTTAAATAAATTTTTCTTCAAATTTTAAGGTAAGTATTGTATTGTTATAAAAGATCCCCCTTTAATGCTCTGGCTCTGGCTATCTTTCCTTCTATTCCTTTCCCTTTCAATAACACTGCAAATTTTCTCGAAATTCGAAAAGTGCCCGGTTGATGGCCATAGGTCTGCCTCCTCATACGTGCGTGGTATCAAATAATACTTGGCAAAATTGTGTGTATATGTTTGTATAACACATCGAAATAGAAAATTTGGTCCAAGTATCTCAGAAAACATGAAATTAAAATTGTTTATAGTGTTTTCTACAGAATAATACAAAAAAAATACAGTAGGTAACATTCATTTTAACCTTTATCTTTCAAAAGCTAGGTCACTCTATCAAATCATATATTTATATACTGACAGAAAAAGAACATAGAATTTCCTCACCAGTATTTTCATGAAACCGTGAACGCAAATATTACCTTGGATCTCTATTTGTGGATCACAGTATATCCATAGCTTATACGGCTATAGTTGGTACGAGAAATATTTGCCCAAAAAATCAACCCTCACGCTAAAACAGGAACCGTTTTTGTAACGAAGACAAAAACATCGTAATAATGAAAAACTTACTTTAATAGCCAGTATACAGAAAAACAAGTGACTATTTCATCAACAATGACTATTTCATCTTGTTATCATTATGTTGATTCTTATCCGTCATGGGCACTGACCGCGGATGTTGTAGAACACATAATAATAAGGCTTTTGTTAAATACTCGCTAATAAAACATTTTGACAGATCATTTAAAAGGGCATTATTTAACACAATGCTTTAGAAATAAGGCCTCACTTTTATTCCCACGCAATTGGGTATAATTTTTAATCGTAAGTATTGCTGTCATGTTGTAATTCGAGGATTTTGAGGTGCATATTAATGTAATACCCCAGAGGCTTTCGGAATTGCATGGTAATCACAGAAAATAAATTTGTGACGGCTTAAATCTTTTTGTTACTTGTGGCATCTGGAATGTTGGTAGGGGTCAAATTTGTAGCTTCTTTTGTAAAATGATGTGAATCTTACTCGAAAGCGAGTGTAACGCATGCCAGTGTTCTTCACAGTTCAAAAAAGTAGTAAGCGTATATTAATTTTAACAAATACAAATAATTTTACAAAATATATCTTATCTTAGACTTAATAACAGTATCTAACAACTCACCTTTTTAAAATAACAGCTGAAATATTTAAAATCTCCAACTTTGTATTTTATATCTTGAAAATTGGATAACATTTTGTTTTGTGTAAATTTATAGTTATGTCAACTATTTAATCTTTTGCATTATAGTCAATATCCTAGAAATGAATTGTTTTAGCCCTGTGATATTTGATGCTAGAATAATAAACTCTAAATGCTACGTGCGTAAGGCTCTCTCTAAAAATACTTTACCTATGACGACAAAATGACGCAGATTTACCACCTTGTAAATCTGCGTCACTGATATGTTAACATTTTCACGTGGTTCACGTTGTTCTGAATTATTTCTAAATAATTGCCCGTTAACTGTATGATTGGAAAAAAAGAGTGTTTGCAATTCACATACGGCAGAAGTGATACTTCTAAATTAATTAACCAATGAATTTTAATATGAAAATGCACAAAAATTATACACGTGAATTACACAAGAAGGCTTCGTAGTACGCAGGCACAAAGACACTTGCTACGAAGATTGTAGGAAACACTGTATACTTGTATTCTATCTCATTCTCTCGCAGGCTAAATCCTATTTATGAATACGTTTGTCTCTGTTTAGTGCTGTATACTTGTATTCTATCTCATTCTCTCGCAGGCTAAATCCTATTCCTATTGTGTTTGTCTCTTTTTAGTGTGACTTAAGGCTTCGTAGTACGCAGGCGCAAAAAAAAAGATTATGGGAAACACTGTATACTTGTATTCTATCTCAATCTCTTTTTAGTGTGAGTTTTTCGTTTCATCGAATTTCAAATCACAGCGATTCTAAAGAAGTTTCACTTAAAAAAACAAGAGATGAAACAAGAGACATGTTGCTTATGATTAGATCTTAGATCCATATGATTTTCAATAAATATGAGAATGATGATGACGTGCCAGTCAAGATATCTTTACATTAATATATGAGTCAATACGATGAACTCGTAACATTTTGCTTAGAATTCAGTTATAAACCTTTGTATCCTAAACACATATACACAGTAATTTAGGCTAAAATTTACTTAAATGATAATTTGATTTAATCTAATGAATATGAAGGTATTCAAATAACGCAACAGGTTATTGATTCAAGCTCGTGTACAATCTATGTTGTTATTAGAAACTCATGAAAATTATCCGCGATTTAACTAGCGTTGTTCAAAAATAAATGTATATATTTTCGTATATACATTATAACAATTGCTTCTATTTATTTTACTGTTATATCACATTGAGGGTTTTTATTATTCTGATATGGCCATAATAAATTCATACTGTTACGGTACATAGACTGGCCTGTCGGCCTAGTGGTTAGTGACCCTGACTACTATACCATAGGTCGTGGGTTCGATTCCCACCCGAGTGTGGGTGTTCTTTGTGTCCGTTATTTCTATGTCTGTAAAAGTGCCGAGCGACACAGGAGTAATTCCTAATGCGGGAGTTGTCTTTTTTTCTAAAAAATAAAAAAAAATATACCAAAGAAGTAACATCTTTCATTAACTACTCAATGGATCATAATTATATTTTGCACACACGTTGTCACGGGTAGAGAACAGGGCATAACCCATATAAAAAACCGAACAAGTACGAGTCTGACTCGCGTACCAAGGGTTCCGTTAGCAAACAAACTTGTATGTAAATAGGGCGTCCATCTCTGGAATCAATTCACGAAAAATTTTGCATGTTTTTTCCGAAAGTCAAATTTAAATTTGCAGTTCTAAAAATACTCTTACCCATACATCGATATATATGACAAACTTAACTTTCCAACCGCTTATAATATAAGTTTGTAATCACCAAAACTATTGATTTTATATGATATAACAACAAATTAACGACTTTTGGATTTTTCACTTGTAGATATGATAGCACTATCAGACCTTGTTTCTTACCCAATTTCATGATTCTAGGTCAATGAGAAGTACCCTATAAGTTTTGATTTACCTGCGAAATGTTTTTTTTTTAATCTAAGGTTTAATGGCCGTATCTTTTGATTGCGTTGACTTAGAAGCTGTTTTTTTACAGCGTCAAGGGACCGTTGACATAAGAATTTTTTGGTATTAATTTCAACTGCATGCGTCCGCGGCTTCCTGAGAACAGACAGACAGACCGACAGATAGACAGACAGACAGACGGAAAACAAATCTATCCTATAAGGGTTTCTTTTTCCTTTTGAGGAACGGAACCCTAAAAAAATAACTGTTTTGACGTTTATCCGGCTTCACAAAATTTATATTATCACAAGCGAAAAGCCGCTGATAGACATATAACTATAAAAAAATTGAACTCTCTAATAAAATAAAATAAATCTCGAACTCACGTGTCGATGTCACCGCTCTCTCTGATCGATTTACAAGAGCAAATAGGGAGTGATGACAACAACCGCTGAATACCCGTTTAATCTCCACGAGAGTCGAGTATTTACATCGATCAGGTAAGTTATTTTTAAAGTATCAATTTGCGAGGAATGAATGCAAGGATAAATTTTGATTACGTACGTAACGTATTTCATACTTGCTATAGTGTAAGTAGTGTATACTTTAAAAGTATTTTATAAGGAAAAGCTGTATTCCATAACGAAAGCTTACCAAAATTATGACTAAAATGACACCGCAAAGGGTTAAATTCGGCAAGGAAATAATCTCAGGAATTCTGCAAAATGTCTAATTACAATTAACTTGATTGATTAAAAACCTTAAGGAAGTTATTGTCAAAAGTAACAAACACAGTCGGTTTCAACAGCTAAGGTAATTTTATTGAGTGCTTTTAAACTTCCCTCTAAAGCTGAACAATATTTATTTAAACCAGGTTCTTATTATAAAAACGTTCGATTTTGTTGCGCTTAAATTAATAAAAATTAGAAAGGGTGAATTATGAATAAAGAATCCTACTGGCCACTATAGTTTGACGACAAAGAACAAACGTATCTTTTGGATTTTTTTAACCATGGACACACATTTTGTATTTAAGTGGATGGATGATTGGATGGATGAATGGATGTATGTTTGTTACTCTTTCACGCAAAAACCACTGAATCGATTGCGATGAAACTTGGTATGTAGATAGCTGGTGACCTTTTTTTTTTTTTTTTGTGCGTGTGGAAACCCCCTCGGGCCGTCACCCCACCGGGGTTTTCGGTGGGGCGGTGTGTCTGAATCGAACCGACTAAAACCACACGGTGTGCCGTACTGCGCCTTAAGTAGGAGGGATCCGGGAACAGCTTTATTACGACATCCGGAACGATTAACGTATAGGCTACTTTTTATCCCGATATTCCCACGGGATTGGGACTTACACGGTTGAAACCGCGGTGCGCTGCTAGTTATTTATAAGTGATAATTGTATAAGTATTTAATTTGTCTACATATAGGAACCACGATATACGATTCTAAATACGTAAGCAAATTACAATTCTGTTTATCATAACCTAACCATTATTACCAACACACACACTTTAACTACTAACATTGCTTTTATTTCATTAGACAACACTATTATTTCATTTTACAACTTTAATTTATGTTATTTATTTTGTATGGCAGCGAGAATTAAGTATAGTAGAAGAAACATGACAGCAAAATTAATGCCGTGGAAATGTGTTCACTGAGAATTATGTGTAATGTAAGATTGACTGATAGAGTGAAGAATGATGAGGTAAGAAAACGATATAGGCCGTAAAAGACGTATACTGACCATATTGGCAGTATACTGAATAGATTTGGATGAAATGTGGCACACAGATAGTTTAAGACCTGGATACATAGGATACCGTGGTAAACGAGGCGCAAGAAGGCAAAGCTTGAACTAATATAATGAAAACTGCTTTCCAGGGTTGATGCCAAATATTTGACAAGTTCAAATGCTTCTAATGTGGATATGTATTTTGACGTTCTGGGATAAAATTAGGACATCAGTTAACGTCTATGTACATATATGAAGGGATTTAACTTGGGTACAATAAAAAAATGGATGTTATGAGGATATGACGTGAATAAATTTTATATAAAACGAAAAGCGGTAGCTCGCTCTTTTTGAGATCAAATAAAATCTTTTAAAACCCGTTGTGTTTTTTGAATGCTATCGCATTGCACCAGTAATTGATATTTTATATTTTAATTTTTTTTTAACGATTTTGTCGAAAGGTTCAGCCATTCAAATCATTAATGGGGTCTACTATACCACCCTAACCATAACTTTCTGTAACATTCTGTTTAATTAATTAATTAATTAGGGACATCTATACTCGTTTTCCGCTAAATCACATCACTGCAGTTGTTTTACAATTATTTAATTTAACATAAATCGCTGGTTTGCGAGAATATCGACGTAATTCAAAATTCAGTCGAATTGAACCAAGTATGCCAAACGATCATATATCATTGATATTTTATGGTGAACAGAGATGCAACGCCGATTTCGTGCTAACGTTCGTTAGAAAGCGTCAATTTCATTATATATTTAGAACAAAATACTCTAGCGGAAATCACAAAACATTGCCATTCTCTAAAATCAATAATTTTTAGTTCTGTCGCTATTCTCGCAAACCAGCGAAATGTACTTTACAATAGATGTTCCTACTATAATGTATATAAACACAATGTCTTTATAACTTGTTACTTCTAAGCCTCTTGGATTGACGCGTCTTCTTCAATAGACATTATATCGATCTCACAACAATACAATATATCTACTAACGTTGGTATACTCTCCCTGAAATAAATCCGCATTGTGCTAAAACGAGTCGAAGGAGCTCGTTTAATGATTAATGGTGTACAAAATCAATATTTTCCATTCTCCGCTATTTAAGCTTGTAAACATCAGATTCAGAATTTTGTTGGGATTTTTACTCATATTCATACAGACTTATTTACCGCTTTAATAAAAAAATACTTGACTGAGCATGGTGAAATTTTAAGTTTTAAGTTTTTAAGTTTTTTAAAAGACAACTCCCGCATTAGGAATTACTCCTGTGTCGCGGGGGAACTTTACAAACATACAAACAACGGACACAAAGAACACCCAGACTCTGGTGGGAATCGAACCCACGACCTATGGCATAGCAGTCAGGATCACTAACCACTAGGCCAACAGGCCAGTCGAAATTAAAACTAATAATTATTTAAAATGTGTCGCACCGTCCGCTTCCCGTCAGCTGCCGCGGAGGAGAGGACACCTGTTTAAGGAAGAGACTATAGTACGCGGCCTTGGAACCGTTGTACCATTTCGAGCCCATAGCTGTGGAAACCTTGGGCAGTTGAAGTACAGATGCTAAGGGGTTTGTTCTTGAACTAGGGTGCAGGCTGAAGGAAGTGCAGAGGTTGACCAGACCCATTCAGCGTGAACGAACGCAGGAACGCAGTAAGCGTTATGGGCACCTTTGCGCCGGGAGCGAACAGGGGTGGGTTATTCGTTTATGATATTGAATGATAATTATTGTGATAGACATATCTCAAATAAGTGGTACAAACATAAAAAAACGGGACAAGTGCCAAATTTCATCCGGATACGTTCAGCCGTTTTTACGAGAAAGAGTAACAAGCTTCCATCCATCCATCCATCCATCCTCACAAACTTTCTCCTTTATAATATTATTAAGATATTACCAAACTTACAAGCTCGTCAGTTGATTCAAACGAGTCATAACATTAATACCACTTACACTGGTATAACTAATAACTATACATCTAAGTCAGGCATGAAAAAAAAATCCAAGATTGCTATATAAAATAATTTCGCCGACATTGTGGCCTGGAAGTCCAATATAGCTACTTTATTGTACCTTCCATTTAGCGATAATTTATTACATTTGCTGCGGTTCCCCGAGTTTCGTTATTGAATAAATTATGGTGTTATGCCTAATATAGTAGTATGGCGCATTCAGATTAGTATTAAAAATGAAATATCAGAGGATTAAATCATTGGTGCAGTCGTTTCCCTAAGTCATTACAATATTTGTATTTTGCTAATATGGTGGAGGGGCTCGTAGTTAAATGGTAACCGAGTAGCACATTGCAAGGTTAAGTAATACTAGCCAGGTCAGTCTTAGGATAGGTGACCATTATTACACATTGAGACCTCTCCGTGCCTCGGAGAGCACGTTAAGCCGTTGGTCCCGGTTGCCATACGAACATCTATGGCATTCGTTACGGGTAGTTGGAGCCCTAATAAAAATCCGACAACCTCGTCTAACTACAGAACCTCGATATCGCCTATCTACTTGAGTTGTTGAGGTAGATGGCAGTAGCTTCATGTAAAATATCGAAGTTCAGCCGTTTCGTAGTTAAACTGAAAGCCGACCTAAATTTAGTTGGAAAAAGGTTCGGAAAAAAGGTATAAACAAAATAAAATAATATGGCGTTGGTCACCAAACTGTGAGAATTATCGTACCCATTTCAGCATCATCATAAAATCCATAAGACTTCCACCCCTGGACATAGGCCTCCCTTAATGACCTCCAAGAAGACCAGTTGGAAGCGGCCTGCATTGAATTGAAGGTGTCTTGGAGTTTCAACTGATTTGAACCACCTACATCGACTTAAAAAAGCCTTATGAATATACTATTCGTGTAATATACATGGTTTGTCCTGAAAATGTCACCGTGAACCTGAAATTTATATTTAGGTATCCATTTTTATATTAAAAAAAAACTAAATTAAGTTAACATGGTTCATAATACCTTTGGGAAGGTACATAAAAGCTCTTGGCAGTAAATTAAAATAATCTTTCATCAGGACACTTTACGAGCATTGAGGAATTTATTTAACATCAAGTGTCACGGGAGTGGTCCATAAATTACCCATTGATACTGCATAATCCCCTTTTTAGGATGTTTTATGGAGTCACGTTCTTAGATCTAGTTAAATGTAATATCTTGGCTATTGATGTTTTAGGAGGTAGTCTTTTATATCGCAGAGTTCAAGAAATTGGATAATCAAAATCTAAATATGAATACACTGGATGGCAGAGAATTACTTTGTTTTGCATTGTGTAACTTTCAAACCTAAAAGAATAGCAACAATCCCCTATATATGATATACCCCAGCTTTTTGGATTTCCAAGTGAAGCGTGGATCAAACATTGTATGAGTTCTTTGTAAGAAAAATATTTTTGGGTTTAAAACTCGGTTATAACATTATTCTACTTGCATCGTTTGCGACAAGCGACAACAAAGCGAGTATGTTATATATACACACACATGAACAGTTCGTGAAAGTTGTTCCTCACATATTTGAGTTTTTATTTATACGTGTTGGGTCCTAAATGATACAAATGCCCATATTCCATAGCAGTAACAACATATCCTCATCTGACAAGCGCTAGCCGCGGATGTTTGTATTTACGAGTATGTTTAGTGTCAGTAATGTCTATAGCACGACCAAAGCACGACAGTTAGTGTGTGTGCTCGCCTACTGCATAACAGACCGTCGTATGCAAAACTGTTGAAGTTTTCAACCAATCAATCAGCCTATCAGTTCACTACTGGACATAACCCTCTTCTTTCACGCATACGTTGAAGATTTGTACATTGTAAAATCGATGATGGAATACAGGCGGAGTATCTGAGTAGATAGATAGATAGATAGTTTTATAGAACACCTGTATTGAGTAAATAAACCTTTCCTCTCATTGGGTGACAACCGTTGTGACGTAAATTTAATTACAGAACAGGCACATCCCAGAATTTCTGGGAAAATAGCACTCTACACAAATTAATATTAACACAAACCATTGTCCAAGTGTTCGATTAAAATTAAATATGATTTTATAGTCAACCAGTTACAGAGAGCTTCGCCCATATAGTACATTAGTACTAGATTTAATATTGTGGACAAGCAAATAGTAAATTTCAGTCTCAAATTTGTATAATTTTTTATTAGGTATGCAATTAACCTGCCGTTCGTTAAAACCAAGACAATTATATAATCATATTATCATTGAATAATTCTGTTCGCACAAAATAATGATTAAGTTTAAGGTGAATTAGGGATCTCCCAACAGTGACAATTTTTAGTCCATTATCAATAAATTCGTTAATTGTTTGATTTGAGAAATGGCTGTAAATTAAAGGGAAAAACGTTGTTGAATTGTTTTTGGACTTTAGAAAAATATATTAACTTTTTTTATTAAATTATTTACCTTTGCCCGCGGCTTCGTTTGCGTTTATGTAAATGTTGTCAATCACTGCAGGTAATGAAATCCTTCTATAAAAGTACTTTTGTCTGGATAAAACTACCTTATGTATCTACTTTTCTATACTGTTAAAGCGTAACAAATAAACAAACTGACATAATACTATTTTGGATTAGGATATATACCATTGTATTTACCTGCGAGTTTGATTCCAGGAAGCCCGACTAATAATTGTGCATACTGGAAAATGACTGACTGCCATCTTGAATTTGAATTAAAATTGTACAAGGTCTCTACTTTTAGTTTGTAAGAATAGTTATATACAGTTTTGTATAATTTTCTATGTTTTGTGCAATAAAGAGTTTATCTATCTATCTATCTAAAACCGTGTCACCCTAACAAGATAAAATAATATTTCCGTGTTTCTATCGATGCATCCATTTGGATTAAACGACTCTGCTAAAATAAAATAAAAATCGTTAGAGGAATGTACACAGTGTGCTACAAATCTTATCGAAATAAAGAATAGTAAAAGAAAATAAATTTTATTGTGCTACCAAAATGTCGCACGAAATAGAAATAAAATAAATTTTAAAAGGAATTCCTTAAGCTCCTCTGAGAGAACGCAAAGCAATTATAAAAGATTTTAGAACCACTTATACTAGTACTGTTCTTGATAGCCATTTGTTTCTTTTTTGTAAAATATTACAACTTTCTTTTACATTTTTATAGGTCAACTTTTTAATGAACATTTGAAATAGTTTTTTGTTTGCTGTCTTCAATGTATATTTATAGTTCATTTTTACGAAGTTTCTACTGTTATTCTATATATATATATATATATATATATACCACATACATATACCACAAAAAAGTGGTAACAAGAAGAAACCTTGCCACTCAATAATTGTTAACCATTTCTTGCTCAGAAATGATATTAACGGATTGAATTATTGAAAAAAGATTTCTTTAACATTATATATTATGTTGAAATTAACGTTACGGTTGAATCTGTGCTACCATCTTTTAATAACATGATTGACTGTCCACAAATTGTGACTATACTAAACTTCCACGTGTCCCAGTCACACCACTCTATTCACCAATAAGAAGCACTGTTTTGGTGCCAGCTCACCCTATGCAAGAATATGTAAGGTTATCAATAGCTTTAGTGACAGAATTGACCTACATTTCGACTCCCTTTCCATACAGCTGTCAAAACTTAGTAGCAGTATATCAGAAACTTAATAATACTTTGTTAACTTATTCTTAACTTATTATAATTTTATTATAAATGATAAAAAAATATTGTTTTTTTAATGTATTTATATCATGTGTTTGGTGTACAATAAAGAGTACTATCTAACTATCTATCTAATGAAACAAATTTAGTCTTTCCTTTATTGACATAATATAATATGTACAAGTGGTGTTTACCTTTAAGTAATTACTACACTGTATTCTTATTATTGCATAATATATATAATAATTCTTGGTGAACCTTGAATAAATAAATAAAATAAAATAAATAACATACATACTTAATATTTTAGCTACGAGATACTCTATTGCTATATTTACCTGTAATATATCCAAATTTGTTAGAGAAGTCATTTATATATCTTGACGATGTGAAATATACTTGAAAATCGTCCATGTATGATCGATAATCTTAAATCAAATATAGTGTTTCGACAGTTTTTGCAGCATAGACTTGGTGCCGAGGCTTACCCGCCCTGAATTTGACTCCCGTCACAGACCATTTACCTAGTTTTTCTGTTAGGAAATTGTTAGGTAAAACATGTAGATTGGCAATGCGGATATGTTGCCAGGTTATGTGATGTTACTAAGACTTCATAGAAAGTAATATACTCACCTCTATGACATGGACAAATTAAAGAGCCAAAATATAAGTGTATAGTATAGAATACCTCTGTGATTAACAGGTGTGAAAAGAAAAATGTTCTAAAGAAAACTTCAAAGCAATGATTCCATTTTCCTAAATATAAATGGCATAACAAAAGTTCGAAAATGATGTTACCTACTAATCAACAGTGCAGAGACGCACTCTATTTGAAGTTTTGAAGTACCCTATTTTATTAGTTAATTTGTAGATCGAGCCGTGGCATGTTTCAGACAACGAGTCTGCACGACGCTGCGACGCCCTAACTACGAAATTTGCATTTAATCAGCGAATGGTTTCATCTCCAGTTGTAAATGAATCCATTACGTTGAAAGTCGAAGTTATTTGTGCTATTTGTAGAACAATTGCTTAAGATATTGATCGTTATAATTAATTCGCTCTGATTTACATTTTTATTATCTTACAAAATTGCGCAAAACAGACACGCATATACACTCACCCATTCACACATATGCAAAACATACATTTTCTTGAGGTATTCGGCCAGTTGCTTTAAATTTGTTGTTTATTTTTTCTTATATTTTTATTATGTAAATAGTATTATTTGTAGTAATTAGATCAACATTTCTGTATTTTCTTCAACAAATTGTAATGTGTCGTTTTAAATTACAGCGGGGTTATGTTTAGCAGGATGAGTGCCTTTGTGATCTGAGCTACAGGCTCACGCCTAATTCAGACACCAGTCCTCTCACAGTTGCTGTTTTAATGTTGTATTAATTAGTGATTTTGAGAAGAAAATAAAATAAAAAAAATTGTATGCATGAATAACCTTGTTTTTAAAGTCAAGTCCCTCACTATAGGAAATAATAATAACTGTGTAAATTTATATATTAATTTCAATAATGTATTATTATTTTTTTGTTGTTACTATGTAATATTTACACATTTTTGTTTTTTTTTTTGTGTATATTTTTGTTTATGTGCAAAAAAACTACTTTTAGTGATTGTTTTATAGATATAGGGTGACATGGCCAACAATGAACCAGTAAAAGTTAGAACATTCAAAAATTCACCCTACGTGACTGTATTAAAGATCTATTTTGATTAGACGACAGGAGATATATCACAGATTTGTTTTACATACAAAATTCAACTCTAACTCCTCTAAAATTAGATTTATTATCATTTTATTTAAAGATGGCGATTGGTCCATTGTGTACAACCATAGGCACACAGTGAACCGGGGGGGTAGTCGACAGTGAACCACTATGTACACAGTGAGCCATCGTATTAATTACTTTTCTTTATTTATAATTTAAAGAGAATTTTGATAAGGAATGTTGTTCAGAACAATAATATATTTATAATTGGTTTTAAAAATTGTTTATTTATTTGCATTTAACAGCAATAATCATATAAACTCAGAATAAAAAACACTTGTTAGAAATCTAATTAGGAACTTTGACTATATTAATAAAGCTTGACTCTTTTAACTCTACCTTATAAATTTAAACAGCCTTTTAACCAGTCTTATAATCAAATTTTTAAGATACTAAAACTTATAGAAAGAATTAACATAGTACTGTAACATACCTAATAGAAACAAAATCACTATAAAATTATAAAGGAAAATACAAAAGTGACAAATTTACTGGAAATGTGTATGTTCCTTGGCGACGACTACTGCCCTCAACCTTGGGATTAGGAAGTATAAATTTTATGTCATTTAGCACCCCTGCCATATCAGGTTCCAGCGGTTCAGCAAATTTATGATAAACTTTACTCTTCAGTTTTAAATAGGATACAAAATAATCATATTCCGGTTCCACTGACTCTTCTAAAATCTTTCCAATATAATAATATTTTTTCTTCTTATTTGTTTCTATCAAAATAATAACATATTCACCCACTCTTGGGTTTCTGGGCAGAGGCTTTGCAATAATTTCATCATCCAGTATCATATTTTCATCATCTTCACTGTCAGTCACAAATCATTCTCCTCCAGAAGACGATCCACTAGCATTTTATTATATTTTAAAATAACATTTATCTGCTGCTTTGTGGATGCTCATACCGTCTTTTACAAGATATATCGCCTTCATCATATCTTTTGCATTATGACCGCCTTTTTTTCTATTTTCAGTTTTAGTTCGACCCATTCTAAAATAGTAAAATTATTAAATTAGAAAAAAATCACTTAACAGTTAGGTAAAAGTTAATTAATTTACACAGTACTACAATTTACACTACTACAATTTATTGGTACACAGTGAACCATAGTTCACTGTGTACCCTATGTTTGTGGGCCACTGTGTACCAGGAACGTTTTTTCACGTATGAGGTTATGTAACTATTTAATAAAACAAAATCAAAAGGTAACAAAATATCTAACATATTTAAGAATAGTCACTTTTCATGTGTAATTGGTGAAACATAATGAAAATGAATATACAATGGTTGTAGAAAAGAAATAAATGGACTTACGTTTTCTTACTTTTTTCGACGCCAACAGTAAAACAACGCGGCACACGTGCCTTTCTGGCGGGAGCGCGCCGTGGACTGGAGAGAGCGGGAGGAGACGGAAAACAAGTCGAATCGAGTTCGTAGCACGATTTGGTACCGTCGGGTTCATACCGAATGAGTGTTGGTTAACTGTGTACCACTGGCTCACTGTTGGCCACCTGACCCTAAATATATTTTATTTTTTTGCTCTTTCTTTCTAACCTTGAACCAGTGTGTGCCCTGATGCACTTTACTGTCTTAGTTTCCATTTTATAACTATGCTTACCACGTCTTACTCATGAGTATACCATATCACATCTAAATCACGTTGAATACCACCTAATAGCATTTTGGATGTACAAATACCCTAAGGCTGTGTAGCATATGTAGGTATGATACACAACCTAAGGGTATACGAGCAAATATAAGATATCCAAGGATGTGTGTCCTTGGACATAATTTGTTTGCTCGTATATTCGATCTTGTGTGTAATATCTAATAATATGACTGTTATAGATAAACTCAAACTTGAGCAACGCAATATAGTTGGGACTTTACGATAGTACCTACTTGCAGTAGTAACTATGAAGAGTACTATGAAGAATCGACAAACAAATCAATTATAATAACAACACATGAACTTTATTTAGGTTAGATTCGTTAAATCTTAAAATATATAAAAGAAAATATTCTGTATGATGATGATGATGAATAATATTCATCAAAGTGACTGTAGGTTAAAAGAGTCAGTTACATAATGACTGGCCTGTTGGTCTAGTAGTTAGTGACTCTGACTGCTGAGCCAGAGGACGTAGGATCATGATCATGAGCATGATCTTCTGTTCTGTGGCTGGGTGTAATTTATCTATAACATGTATGTATTTAGAAATATTTAAGTATGTTTATTAGCAGTATGGTTACCATAGTACAGGCTCTGCCAAGTTTGGGATCAGACGGCCGTGTGTGAGGTGTGTGAAGTTATTATTATTATAATTATAGTAATAAGTTTAAATAAAGTTATTTGTGAAACAAAAACCTATTATAAAAAATATTATATTTGTATCTACTACGAAAAACACTAAACTTTAAAAGACATTTATACAAATAGATTACATACTCGCATAGTTCAAAGAAATTGTACGACTTAAATCTCATCCTCCGTAGCAGTAAGCGAATGCTGCTTCATTTATTAGCATATTTTCAATATGTACGTGAAACGTTTCAGACTGTGAAGTATGTAATTCAACCACGGATATAAAACTTATTGAAGAGTTGGCTTAAATACTTTATAGAATTAATTATGATTACGCTTATCTATAGTATGACAGTGTGGCTATAAATGGAATTATTTCCTGTTAGACACGCGATTGCTGCTGTAACAAGTTCATTCAATGACGAGATTTATCACTTTAGATTCAGATAAAGCTAAAATACTTTGGTTTTGACTGTGTTTTGATTTTGAAGTAGCCTTGTTTTGGTATTTTTGTATCGATATTTGTTTTGAGTAGTTTTGTTTTGGTACAGTCTTAAAATTATTGCAGACATTTTTTTTTTACTTATTTACGTAACTGTAAAATTTAGATCTCATTGAATTCATTATAAAAGTTACACAATGTTAAATGATTGATAAGACTGAACTGTGTTAGTAAAAAAATAAACTTAAATTTACTACTACATGGATCTTTTTTATTATAAGTAATTAACCTAACCTGAAATAAAATATAAATTAAAAGTAACATTGACTTCATGGTTACAAAAATTAACATACACTGGAACAGAACAGCTACTTATCCCAATTAAGTAAATTTAAAGAATTAAATTGAGCACAACTAAAATAAAAAAATGTTGGATAGCACTCATACCCACAATCACACTCTCACACACACACACACACACACACCCACACGCACACGCACACGCACACGCACACGCACACGCACACACACACGCACACGCACACGCACACGCACACACACCACACACACATACGCACACAAATACAACCACACACGCACACCGTGTAGAACATAATATAATTCTATTTTAGGTTTTTAGATTTAGTAAGTAATTGCTTTTAGTTGTATTTCTGACAAGTTATGCGCCCCACTTAGTCCAAGAGGGAGCCTGGTGATCTGTAACTCAGGTCTTCCTACTAGAGACACCTCTCTCACAATGGAAACAATTGTTGAAAATATTATTGTTGTATAATATAATAATAATAATAATAATTATAACACCTACCCACTAATATAAATTAATACTGCAAAATGAGAATATAACCACTACATGGCAGTATACATGCATTACTGGCAGTGTTCCCAGAAGGCTGGCAGCATTGTCACGTTGAATGACAATGCTAATTCTCTGTGCAAGAGAAAGGACCGCCTCGTGGTCATGAGAAGTGTCGATCGGTCGCTTAGTTAGTTCCTTATAAACGCAACGAGCACTCGGATCCCATGACCTTTTCACCTCAAACGGCTCAAAAACCTAGTTACCGATTAAATTATTGTATTTGAGCCGTTTGAGGCTTTCTGTTGATGCAGCAACAGCGCCAGCACAACCAGCTGTACTTGGAAGATGTGGTGGCGCGAGGGTTTTAACGCAGATTGCGTCCCACAAAAAAAATGGTACTATCACTAAAATTCGTCAGTAGGTACCAAAAAAAATCTTATATTATTATTTTATCTTTGCCTATAGAAACAAATTACTTTTAAGTACTGTCACGATGACAACGAAAAGCAAGTTTATCTATTGATTTAATTATTCTGTAATTTGTGAAATCTATCGAATTCAATATCTGTGACTACAACTATGTAGTAATCACGTAAGGCATTGAAATCTCTAGCTCAACCTGAAACAGGTGTAGCCTACGTGTTTTGAATTTATGACTTCTCACAATGTTTGAACTTGATTATAAATTTAGATTGTCTCTGCTCACACATTGGTATAGAAACTTGAGATAAAATTTAGTTTGCGATGTATTTGATATTTCATTTACTAAGTGGTAACTTTATGAAGAACTAGCTATCCCCGCAGTTTTACCTGCGTTTATGGTCACTACCCCTCTGCTATTGACCGTATCGTGATGTTATATACTTTATAGCCTTCCTCGATAAATGGGCTATCCAACATTAAAATAATATTTCAATTCGAACCACCCACGTAAATCATTACACTCCTGTTCATCCAAAAGTTACCTGGAAGACATTGCTTATTGCGATAATACCGCTCATTGTGCATTTTATGTAGGTATATAATACTTATCTGTTTCTTGCTTCTCTTCTTCTCTCTTCTTGTTGTATATTTGTTTTTCTTTGCTTTTTGTGTACAATAAAGAATGTTTATTATTATTATACAGGGTGTATTTGAAAATAGAACACTTACTTTAATCACTGAAAGGGCATGACTCTAGCAGTTACAGGTACAGTTACCATTCGTTTACAAGTTATGACCGATTAAACTTCCAGGTATTTTTGCCTACGTTTTTCATAAAAGATTTTAAATGGTACATACATTTTTTGTTTTGTATTTTTTAATTCCGTTACTAAGATTAACTAAAACTTACTATAACTAAACTCATTTTGAGTCGGCGCCAAATAATAAAATGATTAATTAACCTACGTATAGCCATGTCCATTTCTACGTAGGTACATATAAAATTTAGATAATTAATCAGTTTGTTGTTTGGCGCCGACTCAAAATAAGTTTATATAAAATTTGATAGTTTATGTAAATAAACTCAAGACTTAAGAGGTTTATTTATTTATTGCTTTTTAGTTATTTCGTCGGTTTAATTTTTTGTTAAAAAGATTTTTATTTGATGATTTTTTTCATCATCAGCTCTCAGCTACATGATATGATGATTTCTGAACGCAAATACCTGATAAAGTAATGAAAAGTAAACGGAAACACTATTCGTTCCTCCAATTTTCGAGGGTTTCTCTCAATTTTATCAGGATCCCATCATCAGATCCTGACTTTCTTGACATGGAACCACCCTTGAGGTATACCCTATCTAACAAAAAAAAAAATCGGTTCATAAATAACGGAAACACGGAACAGCCCTCTCGGCTGAACAAATCTAAAAAAAAAAAAAAAATATATATACGGTCGAATTGAGAACCTTTTTTTTCGTCGGTTAAAAATCCATAAAAACTAACGTCGAAATTTTTTTATGTTAGTTTTTATGGTTTTTCTCAAAAACTCAATCAAATCAAAACTATTTAGTTCAATTAAATCAATAATAGGTATTTTTGAATTGTCAGGAGTAGGAGTCAGACAGACTAAGTCAATCGTGAAGCTAGTCGCCTGTTCCAATACGTAGGTTCTATGGAGAAGAACAGGCAAGAAACTCCAAGGGCACTCTTTTTCAAAATGTTAAACTTCTAGTTACATTGCTTATAAGCGTAAATGAAATGTGAGGACAATGTAATATACTTATTATTCTAATACATAAATAGACGCGCTAATTACATATTTAAGTAATAGCAGTCCGGAGACGACCAGCTCCGAACAACGGCACCCGTTCACGAGCATGACGCACAACTGAGTGAGTGAGTGACTGAATGTGTGAACTGAGTGACTGAGTTTCAAAATAAAAATATAAAATACCAGGTGAAAGGTACTTCTACGATATATTTCTCCTTGGAGCAAGACTGCACATATGTGTAGACATATCTAGACTGCAAACATTTGAGATATTTAAATTTACAGCAAGGCTCAGTAATGCAAGCACTAGTGCTCTTAGTTTTGACTGGAGCAGCTTTGAGTAGTGTAATAAACGTAAGTGAAAAATATTACGAACATATTAACTACAAGCGTAAAAAAAAATATTAGCGGGCTGGAATGAACATAACGCTGTCCCCAGCGAATAATACATAGGGCACACTGAAAGTTCTGCACTCCTACCCGCTCATGAATGTTTGAATTTCGAATGTTAAATTTTTTTAAGCTTTTGAAACTCATTCACTGATTAAAAAATGGCGGGAAATCGCGTGTCAAATATTTTTATCACAAGTTGAAGTTCGTCGATCGTAGCAAAAATGGAATTAACGCGAAAAGATTTTAAGGTAAAGATTTTTTATGATTTTAAAAGTTCACTGACTCCGCAAGACTGCAATGCTCGTCATCAAAATGCTTTCGAGAGGGAAGCACCTCATTTGAGCACCGTAAGGCGTTGGTACGCAGAATTTGATCGTGGCCGTGTTTCTCTCCGTGATGAAATTCGTGAAGGTCGGCCCTCAACTGCGATCACTGAGGAAAATGTGGCTACTGTCAGGTGACTAATTGAAGAAAAACGTCGTTTCACCTATGAGGAGATTCGAGGACATTTGGAGATTGGTATGAGCCAAAATCAAAAAATCTCACATCAACATTTAAAAGTTAGAAAACTTTGTTGCCGCTGGATTCCTGACTCGTGTTGATAGGTGTAAAAAAATGTTTTTAAAGTACGATCACGGTGTTCAAATACTGTGTATAACATTGTGACAGGAGATGAAACAAGGATATCTTGTTAGATGCCGGAAAGAAAGCAAGTCTTCTGTATGGGTATTCGAAGGTGACAACAAACCAACAAAATTGAGGCAGGTGAGAAACGTAAATATTACTTCCAAAAGCAGTAAATATATTACTTTATATGTAAATTGTTTTATTAATGAGTTACGTAAAGCTTTCAGTGTACCCCACGTATTGTCAATAAAAAATTTAAACATTACAGGAAAAAAAAAAAAAAAAACAGTTTTTCGTTAATATTTAAGTTTCTACACGAGTGTGAGAAACTGTCCATATACCTACCAAACGGAAGATAATTTTTGGAGCTATAATGACATATTTTCTACGTAATTGTTTAAAAAAAAATATGAGTATTTTGTTCAAATAAATATGATAATAATTGGATTATGCGGATTGATTGCGGACCGAGACAGTTAACTTCTGCTTCCCATCCTCATTCTATTTACCTTAACTCCTTGCCAATTCTAGCGAGGCTGATGTTTTTATGTTGCATTTTAAATACAAATATATTTATATTACTTTTTTATTCTATTAATCTCCAGTGAATTCTGTTCAGAGCAATGTTTACGACTTGAAATTTGCTCATTGGGTTTTTTTATTCAAAAAAAGTGTCGCTAATCTGTTGTGCGAATTTCTCAACGCCATTAGACAAACCTAAACCTTAATGTAGTGGAAACGGGATCGTACTCAAGTTTTATCTACCAGAAGAATTTTTTATTCATTTTTAATCTCAACAAGCAATGCGAGAAAATCAGGAACCTATTTGGAACAACTTGATATGTATTAACATTTTGTTGTTTTTCTGCTCAATTGATATTGCTATGTTTGGAATGGGTGTGACTGGGCAAAGTTTTACAGCTTTATAAAAACAAACAGTAAAACAAGTACTGAATCGTTAACTCCAATACATTCGTGTGTCTCGCTCTGATCTGAAAGAGTTGGCGAAAGCACAAGAAAGAAGAAGCTGGTGGCTGCATAGATATGAGAGCAGTATTCCATATGCGGCCGAACCTGCGCCTTATAAAGTTCTAGGCTTCTTCTCTAGCTTTCCCCCCCCCTCTCCCCCTCTTCCACCCTTCATCTACTCCCACCTTAAAGGCCGGCAACGCACTTGTGACTCTTGAGTTGCAGGCGCCCATGGGCGGCGGTAGTCATTTACCGCCAGGTAACCCGTCTGCTCGTTTGCCCCCTATACCACAGAACAAAAAGAATTCATGCTGAGGTAATTCCCAACTAACTGCGGCTACTTAAAGCTAGGCTTAGTTTCGTAACAAGATTATGATAAAAATCATTCCATTGTTATAGAACTAATTTAAGTTTATCACTGCACGGAATATCAAGGAAGTGAAAAAGTGCACGTGCAAGTAATTGCTTGTGTTTTTGTGACTTATTGACACGCCATCGAGTCTTATATGTTACTTTAGATGTTTTAGGTTGTGATTCATAATTTCGTTTATGTTGTCAGGCGCTCTTTGAGGGTGTGTTTACTTCACCTACGTATCTTGATTATTTTTAGCATCGATTTTATGGTAATACACGCTTAATTACACAACTAAAGCGTAGGTCTGCATTAAAACATGAAATCTATCAACAGTTTTGATTTTCTGATGGATTTTCTTAAAAACAACTTGTTAAACGAAACGTATTCATGAAAATGGTGAACTCCTTAATTCATAAAATATTTTTTTTAAGAACTGGAAAGCCTTATCCGTTCATCTCACTCTTGAAACTGAAGAAATAGCTACGTGGTATCTAGCTTGTAAGTAATTAAATGTTCATTAAATTAAAAAAAAAGTTAGCATAATAATTGTGTAATTTAACGGATGTCATTAAAAGGACATACATAATATGTACAATGTGATGTAAAGCGTCAATTTCTTTACGAATCATACAAATTCACCGCAACAATAGGTTGCTTTGTCAAATGTAAAATTATAAAAAAATGGAGAACATATCTGCCTGTGTCGATCTATAACCGCCCGTTTCCAATTGATTGAGCCTTGTGAGAAGAAATCAGGCAAAAAAAACTCACGGCCACTCCTTAAAAACATCAAGTTTTAACAGTATTATATAAATAGTATTAAATCAAATATGCACAGATGTAACTACATCTTCGCGAGAAGATTACTAGTAATGATTATGATGAAATGAGTTCAAACAAGAAACCTTCTCACGATTCACACTGGTCTACGGAAAAGATCTTGATGAACGACTCTTGATTAACACTCATCTCTCGAATTCTTCATCAGTGGATAGGAGATAATCCTCTAGAAATAGGCAAAGACTTGAACATACCCTTATCTTTACACTGAATGTCTTTATTTCAACAAATATGTTTGTATTCGAATTCTGAATTAGGCCGATGTAATTGGGTTGGTGTCATAGTAAAAATGATTGATGACTCACTAAGTTCATCCGCCTCACATACAGCTGAGGCATCTAATCTAATGAACTCATCTATTTGTAACTGAAGAGTTCTTTGTTGAAGGTGTCTTGAAGTTTTTGAAAGTTATAATAACCATCAAAAACTTCAAGACACCTTAGAGAAACAACATTTACGTGGGAGAGCCATGCTTCGGCCACCATAGGATACCACGGCCTCACAGAAAACCGGCAGTGAAGCAATGCTTGCATTGCATTTCGCCGCGTAAGTGAGGTTAACGGAGGCCCTAACCCTTCCCTCTCCCCTATTCCCGTCTTTCCCTTCTCCCCCTCTCCCCACTCTTCCCCTCTCCCCCTTTTCTCCTACTCCCGACCCGTCTGCTCGTTTGCCCCCTATACCAAAAAAAAAAAAAAAAAAGTTACTAAATTAAAAAAGGAATGCGCCCTATAGCCGCCATATTAATTTTTTTGAAACAGTTGTCAGTGTTACTCGGGATGACGTACGTACATCCAAAGCTGTTCAAGTAACATAAATAGAACAAGGACTAGAATAGAAAAAAAAATATTAAAACGTCACTAACGTTTCATCGTCGAATTACTTTAATACACTAATCATCTGCCTTTATTAATATATTAAGTATTACATAAGGCAATAGGCAAGGCATAAATTGGATAATCCTTGTCGGGTAAAGTTGTATATTATATTTATGCACCATAAACACAATTTCAGTGGGGTATCCATCAAAGTCACTGTCGTTAGTCATTATGTCATCCGTCTTCACGAGGCCTACATGTTAAATATGTAAAAATGTTTTTAGAAGTATACTCAAAATGTACCATTTTGATGCTATCTTTGGAATTGCAATAACAGTGATGTGTAATAATTGATGACAACATTCTATATTAAGTCAGCTTTTAGTTAGTCATTGTGTTTATTGTTTTGCTATACGGACCCGAGGAAGGTAGCTGAGATAGACTGGATGCGGAAAGTGGAGGACCAGGTGCAATGGCGCACATTGGGAGAGCCTATGTCCACTATCTCCAGCGTTGGACTAGGATAGGCTAATTGATTGATTGATTGATATTGCTATTGCTACAATTTGTATCCGTCATACAGGCATACCACTACGCACTGATAAATTTTTCAATCCTACTAATATTATAAATGTGAAAGTTTGGATAGATGGATGGATGGATGGATGTTCGTTACTCTTTCACGCCAAAACTACTGAACCGATTACAATGAAACTTGGTATGTAGATAGCTGGAGACCTGGATTAACGCATAGGCTACTTTTTATTCCGATATTCCCAAGGGAGCGGGACTTACGGGGGTGAAACCGCGAGCCGCTGCTAGTATATTATAAATCCGAAAGTGAGTTTATTACGCTTGCACGCCCTGATTACTCAACGGATCGTCATAAAGTTATGTTGTACAGAAAAAGACATAGAGTACCTTTCATCCAAAAAAGTACTGTGCCGGGGAGATAGAAAAATAACTTCATCCGTGACCAAAACCGAAAATACTAAGCGAGAAATTTATTACGCGATGCCCAATTGATCGTTACTATATGCTCGTAGTTAAGCATATCTTCGTCCCTGCTAACAATTGTCAGCCCAAATAAAGAAAATTCATAAATTACAACACAGCAATAGATTTTATAAGGTAAAAAGGCACTTGCAGATTTGTTACACACTAAAATAGGCACAACATTGCATTTTATTTCTCGAAATCAAGGTTCGCTTTCGTGAGAGGTGGGAGAGCCACCTCTTCCCACTCTTCCCTTCCTCCCCCTCCTCTCCTACTCCCATCTTTAAGGGCGGCAACGCACTTGTAACTCTCGAGTTGCAGGTGCCCATGGGTGGCGGTAGTCATTTACCATCAGGTGACCCGTCTGCTCGTTTGCCCCCTATACCATAAAAAAAAAAAAACTTATTAGCAATCCGCCCCGGCTTCGCACGGATAGCAGAGACATGATCAACAATCATCATCATATTTCAACCAATTTACACAAAACCTTAACAAATTATATACCTAAACCTTCTTCATGAATCGCTCTATCTATTAGTGAAAACCGCATGAAAAGTCGTTCAGTAGTTTTTGAGTTTATCGCGAACAGACAGACAGATAGACAGACGCGGTGGTGGACTTTGTTTTATAATATGTAGTGATTATAGAAAACTTAAAAACAATTGAGTTGTTATTATTTTCAAATTTGTTATTACTATATTAATTGTTAAACCAAACGTTTAAAGTAAATGATTTAACAATAGCGGGGTATGACGTCACACCACCTTATTTCATACAAATTTCTACAGAATATATTGTTTTGACATCTGATAAACAAGAACTACTGAATTATGTAACCGTGATTATACTTTTAAATGTGGCCTACAGTAGGTATTAGTTCTAGCCATGTTTACAGTCATCATCATCACTACATATTATAAAACAAAGTCCCCTGCCGTGTCTGTCTGTTCGCGATAAACTGAAAATCTACTGAACGGATTTTCCTGCGGTTTCCACTAATAGAATGATTCATGAGGAAGGTTTTGGTGTATAATTTGTACCCGTATGAAGCCGGGGCGGGTTGCTAGTCCATATATATAAAAATCAATGCCACTTTTCGTTGTAATTTTATAACTCAAGAACGGGCTCACCTATTTAAACCAAATGTTTAGGCTTTGTTCGGACTATTTAGTAGATGGTTTATGTGAAGTTTGCACAAAAAAGAAAACTTAACAAGGGAATTACTTACTAAAGATGATGCTCAAATTGGAAGAGATAAAGTATCGTAAAGTTTATCTGAATTTGGGAATCACAGGAGACGGACCTTTGTTGTTTTAATAATTTGATATTAGATTATTGACTCCTAATGAACTAAATTTTTATATATTGAAATTTTACTTAAACTTGTATTTTTATTAATATGTATTAGAATGGACTATTAAAGAGAACCAAATCTTAAACAAGAAATCATTAAACGAAACAAAAACCCAACAATAAACATGTAAGTTGTTATATATCTATCTAAGTTGTAGATTAGTATTTTAACGATATAATCATCAAAATCAGTTCAGCCGTTTACTGGATACGGGCTAACATAGGGACGGACATACATAAAGGTCAAATACATTACCCTCCTTTTTTGGTTTTTCATTATGCCGCAGTACATTTGTGTAATAAGCAAATTTCATGTTTAAATGTATATTTTTTCATTTAATTATATGTATTTACTGCCTTTATAATATATGTTAAAATTTTCTCAGTAACAATCAGAGAGATAAAAGACGCAAATTTTTTATTGTGAAGTGATGGGCTCAAGTAATTAACGAATGTAGGCTCTTTATTTTTTTCGTGGCACAATGGCAATAAATATTGTAGAAACACATAAAATCTGCAAAAAAGAAGGGCTCTTCTTCAATAACTTTTCATGTAATACCTGAATGACCTAAATGGTTATTTTAGAATTGCAAGACAATTCTTTTTATTCCACTTAGAACCCCAACGATTGAAACCATTCGTTACCGTAATGGCTCGTTATTTTTAAAAGATCCCTTAAAGTTCACTATCGATAGGATAAACTGCTAACAGTAAAACTTACCGGCGATCGGACGACCCTAAACTTTTTATAATGCCCCTTTGTATTGTCCTCTATCCTTAATAGTATCAATAAACTTTGTCTACGAGGGCTATCTTACGGAATGTTGAAAGAAGCTGATTATTTAAAATTCTTATGCTGAGAGTTTCTGATAATAGCAATGTACGAAACAGAGAAAGTTATTTTGAAAAACTAACGATACGACAATGTACTGCAAGAACTATTTAAAGATAATTTTTAATAATACTGACCAAGTTCGTATTTTAACACGAATCCGAGTATCTAAGAGTATTACGTATCACAGGGAATCCTGTGTAATGTTAGCTCATGAAGCCAAAATAAATAGCACGTACTGAATAAGGTTAGTGCACTACGATGTAGTGCTTCGTCTGAATAATGAAATGCTCTTTACCTCAAACTTATTGAGTAGGTGCTCGACAACTTAAGTTAAAAGTTAAAAGACATACCCTGTGCCCTTTTTTCTTCAGAGTTCAGATTTTTAGAGACTTAACGTCATTGTATACTTTAAGATAACGAAACCCTTTTGACAACATAACTAACGCAAAACCATTAACATATTTAAGTAACACGTTAGCTTGGTTATTATGTGATGTGACTTTATTACCGTATCTGGCGGTACCTCACTTATTCGTTAATCTATTAAAGCGTGCTCTAGGTGTTCAATATTTGTCTTTAGAGAGTACACGTATCAAATGAGATGGTCAAATATACTCAACACACACTGTTACTCAGCTATTATTAAGTGTAATCTTATGATATTACTATTTGGATTGGCTTGGTTAAGTAAATAGCGGCTGGCACGTATGAGTTCAGATTTATTTCGTCTATTCTGCGAGAAAGTGATAAGTACCGTGTAAGTAAGAACCTGTCATGACCCGTGTGAAAAACTTTGTCTGTAATATGTTAATATATGTTTGGAGTTTTTAGTTGGAAGTTATATTATGGTTTTTGTACTCATATTTAGTCAAGCAGATCCGTTGTAACTGAGACAAAACATTTCTATTTTTTTTTTTTTAAATAGCCGGAACCTTCAAAGGACAACATTGCCTGCATTGTTTTTATTCCTCATACAGTACATGTTTTTAAACATATCTCTTTTATTTTACATATATATGGATATAGCACCACTATCCCTCCACACACGGAAGAGTTGACGGTAGTTGTTGAAAACTAGTGCAGAGCGCGCGCAAACTTTCGACTTAAATTAAACCGAAAATATAGGATATTTTCACTATAGCCGCTCCTCACACTACAGTGAAATAGTGGGCATTCGTATATTATTTCATCGATACGGAAAATATTAGGAAATCGACTGCCTTCATGAAGAATGAGAGAATGAGTTATTTAACAAATACATCTTTGCGAAGGTACAATTCCTCCAAAATTTTACTGCCTCCCAAAAACATTTATGAACTGTGGAAAAATTCTTAAATGACGAATCTAAAATCTTACCGCAAGTTTTTATGATGAAGGTGAATCTTTTTTTATTACTTTAATTTATTACCTAGTGAAAGCCGGAGTATCATTAAAATGTGTATTGCCATTGTAAGTTCGTATGTCAGTTTTTAGCTTTATCTCATATTTGTATATAGGTATATATTTTTAACATGACATAAATAAACATATTTATGTCTTGGTTGAAGTATTAGATACTACGTAGCCAGTGAGTAAGGGATAGTAATAATTCATCTCGTAGGTTGCTAGATGATTCTCTCTTCAAACCTTGAAATCATTGAACCGAATGTGTTCGACCGAATAACATGTTTTAATTACTGACATTAAAATAGTACTAAATTTGAATCTTACATTATTAAAAGTTAAGTAAGAGTGAGTTAAGAAAGAATAAATTAAAACAATATTCTGAAACAACGTTTTTAAGTTTTTCGAATGCATATGATGTTTGTTTAGTTATGTTATAAATTATTCAGTAAACAAAGTGTCGTATTTCTCGCTCATAGTTGAGTAAATACTGTGTACTGAGTATGAGGCTGTAAAAGTCAATTTCAAAATAACTTTAGGGAGAGTTTCATTTATAAAGTAAGTGTCGAAACAAATTACTAATTTATAAACACAACTGCCCTGTCATAAACCAATTACGCGTCATACAGCCGTCATATTTTTTTTTTTCAAAATATTCATTCACACACATTCACTCGGGGTGATGTACGGATTCTAGCGATACCCAGGTGGAACAAAGAAACTCACATATATGAACCCTAAAAACATTAAGCTCCTTTTTTGGGCCGTCGCATCATGTAATAAATAACCATTTTGTAATGGGCTAGAATCCTGTGCCATCTCAAAGAGATTAGAATTGCCCCGTATATTTTTCAAGCGCATTCTAGCTTGACAGTTTATAAAAAAAAAATTGTGTAGTAAGACTGTCACGATGATTTATTTTGATTTTAACTTTAATAGTAAAGTATTGTGTGTACAGTTGTATTAGTTCGGAGGCGGGTATATATATAATATATATAAATATAAATTAATATGCCTTTCCGCTGAAGTGACTAAAGCTAAAATCGCATACCCATATATAATATTATTGATAGACTTTACATCTAAATCTAAGAAATGTGTATAACTAAAAGTTAGTCGACGTCATAATAATATAGTCTAACATTAGTGTGACGTTTCTAAGTTTAGTGAACTTTAGACGTCCAGAACGTACAACAGAATAACTGATGAGCAAATACGGACTGGACTAAGTTGAGTAAATTATTCAATTTTGATTCTGTCAAACTCATATAAGTTTAGTCCTACGTTAGCAGAATCAAAAACGTCATTTTGCAAGACTAAATTAAATTTTAGAGAGTTTTAGTATAGTTTAGAGAGTTTTGTATTAACTAAATTGGTACCAATATATTTTCGTCACCTAAGTGCTTGTTTGTCTTATCTACCTTTGGTTGATTTTTACAGGACGAAGAGTTTTTGCTTTATTGAAAAAAAAAGCCATAGTTTCAAGATTTAAAAGTCTTTCTCAGTACATGAGCTACCAATAAATTGATTTTTTTATTGTTCATCAATTGATGGTAACTAAATATACCTTATTTTACAGATTTTGAATGGAGATAGAAAAAAAATGCACAAATAAAATTACGAATGTGAAGTTAGGACACTACCTCATTAGAAATAGCACAGTGACATAGCGTCATGGGCTGTGATTGGTGGATTGAATGGACATAGAACACTTAGGCAGTCAACTAGACTTACGATGAAGGATAAAGAATAAAAACATGACATAGAACAAATAAGCACAAATTTTCATTACAGTATCGTGCCACAAATAAAACTCAAATGGTTTTTTTGTTGGTTTTACAGCAAAAAGTTTGAAGCTTCCTTAACACACAGGTGTGAAATTTAAGTCGTTACAATAATGCATTTAAAGTTAATTTTAGATCAATTTGGTCGATAAAACAAATAAGTACTAAGGCGATGTTTTATTGCCTCAAAATAGTAATGTATACACAAACTTGTTTTACAATATTTCATGTACAATATTTGTCTAATATTAGCATAGTTATGTTGTTAAGCTAGGTTTGTAACCTGTATTTCTGCACACGGTGCCTTCCATCACGACTATTCGGTAAGTATATAGGCAGTGTATCACACATAGCATAATCAATTGATCAATGTGTTAATGAATACTTATATTATAAATTCTAACTTAATATGGTAATATTAAAAATATAGTTAACTTGCTGTTGCCCGCGACTTTGTTTGCGTGAAAATTCAAATTTTTCTGCGGGAACCGTATGTCCTTCCCCAGGATACAATCTATCTATCTTTGCCAAATTTCATTACGATAGGTTCAGCCGTTTAGTCGTGAAAAGGTAATAAACAAATAAACAAAGTTACTTTCACATTTATCCCACTAATATTATAAATGTGAAAGTTTGGATGAATGGATGGATGGATGTTTGTTACTCTTTCACGCAAAAACCACTAAAGGGATTGCAATGAAATTTGGTATGTAGATAGCTGGAGACCTGGATTAACGCATAGGCTTTTTATCCCGATATACCCACGGGATCGGGACTTACGCGGGTGAAACCGCGGGGCACTGCTAGTATTATATAAAAACGTAACGTTGAAATTGCTTACAGTATCATCCAGCTCTATCTACTGAGCCGCAGGAAGAAACCGTCAACTTAATTAAAAAGGTTACAACTAGGGAAAGGAGAAACACAGAACAAGTACAATTCCTGGAAGTGAAAGTTTCTCTTATGGAAGCTCTTAAAGGATTGAGGAATGACAAAAAACACTCTTGAAATAAGAAATATTTCCCAGGAGGACAGTGAAAATGTTACAGAAGTTGTTGAAATAAATTTATAACACTAAAAATCCAACATGTAACAAATGTTAAAAATAATGCACCAATCATTATAGAATATCAGTAAACTAAAGAAAGAATACTGAAAACATCAAGCCCTGACACCTTTGTCGAACAAAATCATGGCGGCCGGTCCTGACCTTGTGAAGAATGGAACTTACAAAAATATTGCTGGATATCCAGAGGGAATATTTTGCTGCGAAAAGATAATGGTCAAACTACAGTATTAATCTCACTGGATCAAATCAGAGACTTAATATCAGCATGACTATCTTCGTTAGAAACATTTGCACTCCAATAGTATTTATTGATATTTTTAGTTTTTGCTAGCCCTGAAAATGTTAAGATTAGATTTCATTCTTTTATATTTATATTCACAAATAAAAATATAAATAAATAAACACTTGTTAGCTACTACATATATGCGTATAAATATCATTATGTATATATATATATATATATATATATATACATCATCGTCATCATCATCATCTTCTTGCTTTTTCCCAATTTTCATTCCGGTCTGCGCTAGGTGTAACATTGCATAGGGTTTTGGCTGGTTTTTTTATGGCCGCCTGCCTGCCTGACGCCAACCCTCCCTGGGTATGTAGCCGTTTTAAGACGGGAAAGAAGGAAGAAGGTATAATTTTGTAAGGAAAAATGGGTAGGGAGAGGAACCTAAGGTAAGGGATAGGGATAAGGGAACTCGACTCAGACTGCAGTAGCTCGCAGAGGCCGGAGTCGCGTACCCGAATGCCCTGTATTTCCTATGACTGGAGAGGCTACTAGGACAATAACACCACCAAGTGCATGATTTTAAATCGTACATTTTTTTTAAATTTTTATTTCCGTTACTAAGAAAATCCATAAAAATACCACACACACATGCGCATACACACACACACACACACACACACACATGCATGCGCAAAACTAACAAAACCTACTGTTTAAGGCTTTTTCAAACCATGTATGTTCCACATGTTTATACTAAATAACAAGTTTTGTATTATTTGTTTATGGGAAGGAACTGATTTCCAATATACAGCTACCGCTAGTTTGGAAATCAGGGATTGCACTTGAATTGTATGCACCTTTTGTTACAATAAAGAATTTATTATTTATTATTATTATTATTCTCTTTATTAACATATATAAAACATATAAATTACATTTTTAAATACATTATTATAAAAAAAAAAAATATATATTTAAAAATATAAAAAATAGTGTCCCACCGGTATCGAGTACAGGGACCAAGCTATCGGTGGTTAGGGTTCCAGAGATAGAAACCTCCTCACAATACGTGCCGTGTCAAGAATGACTGCCTTCTGCATTAGGCCCTTAATCCAGCTGCCTAACGTGAGCCTCTGAAGGTGTTGATCGAGGCTCTTTGCAATCAACCCATGGGCTGATATGACTATCGGCACAATGATTGCCGAATCCACATCCCACATGTCGACCACCTCATGGGCCAAATCCAAATACTTCATTTGTTTTTCTTTTTCAGCCCTTAAGAGATTGTCGTCATGGGGAATGGTGATATCTACAATCATTGCTCGGCGCTCTAATCGGTCTATTACCACTATATCAGGTTTATTGGCAACAATAGTCCTGTCAGTGATAATAGACCGATCCCAGTACAATGTTACACGACCATTTTCAAGAACTGGGTCGGGCACATATCTGTAGTACGGTAATTCCAAAGTCACAAGGTTATATTTAAGAGCAAGTTGCTGATGGACTATCCTGGCCACTTGGTTATGTCTGTGCAAGTACTCGCCGTTGGCAAGACGAGAACAACCGGAAATTATATGCCTGAGGCTTTCTCCGGGACGATGACATGCCCGACAAATGTCAATCGTGCCATCCTTCAGGATATGTTTCCGATAGTTGTTCGTCATAACAACTTCATCAGTAATTGCACAGATAAAACCTTCAGTTTCTCCAAAGAGGTCACCGAAACGTAGCCAGGACACAGATGATAATAGATCTACTTCGGGCCCATTTAAGGCCCGATAAAAACGTCCATGCAGCTCTTTGCTCTTCCATACTTCCCTGCGATCTGTAATATTGAGTACTGCAGGTTTGCGCCAGTTCTCTCTACCTAAAGCAAGCGGGGTGAGTCCGTTGTCAACTGCCACAACATCCCGATGCACCTCCACGTTAACAGAGAGGAAGTAATCTCTGAGATTGCATACCTCGCGGTTATGTAGTGTCTTGGCATTTAAAAAACCACGACCCCCACATTTCCGCGGGATATACAATCTCATTACCGATGAACGTGGATGGTGCATTCGGTACGCGGTTAGCAATGTACGGACTCTTCTATCCAGGGCATCAAGTTCCGTCTGAGTCCATCTAAGTATGCCAAAGGAGTAGGTTAGGACTGGTATGACCCAATCATTATAGGCCCGCACCTTATTACCGCCTGACAAAAGACTTTTTAACACTTTTTTCAGGCGGCCAAAGAAGCGTTCCTGTAACGATTGCTTCATAGTCAATTCCTTTAAACCTAACGCCTGTGACATTCCTAGATACTTGTAAGTTTCGTTTGCGGAAAGACGTCTAAGGTGTGTAGAATCTGAGAGTTCCATGCCTTCAGATTCCACAATCTTGCCTCTTTTTACATGCATGACTGCACATTTATCCACACCAAATTCCATCCTGATACATTTACTAAAGTTTTCAGTTACCTCTAGTAATTTTATCAGTTGGAAATTGCTGCAGGCAAAGAGTTTCAAATCATCCATGAAAAGGAGGTGGGATATAACCTGACCTCCTCTCCGCAAACGATAGCCTAGTCCTGAACCCTCCAACATAGTGCTGAGAGGATTCAAAGCCAGGCAGAACCACAAGGGACTCAAACTGTCACCCTGAAATATACCCCGCTTGATCTTTATATACTCGCCGTCACCCTGAGATTGTCGACATCCTGGATAGCAAAGAACTGTTCTCCATTGCTGCATACATGCCTCCAAGAAAGTGCATAGAGTTGTATCAATCTTATACAACTCCATCACCTTCAGGAGCCACGTATGCGGCACAGAGTCATAGGCTTTCTTATAGTCTATCCAACATGTCGCCAGATCTTTTCGGTTACGGCGAACTTGTTGGTTAATGGTCGTGTCAATAATAAGGAGCTCTTTAGTGCCACGTGCCCCACTTCTACATCCATTCTGAGAGTAAGACATAACAGAGTTGTTGGTAACATGAGATGCTATCTTCACTCTCAGAATGGACGTCAGTAATTTATATACTGTTGGTAGACAGGTGATGGGTCTGTAGTTTTTGGGATCCGTGGCACAACCAGATTTATAGAGCAGGTGAGTCACGCCTGTGGTCATAAAAGTTGGAAGCGAACCCGATTCCAAGCATGATTGAAATTGAGATGCCAAACAAACATGTGAGCTACGGAGCCACTTTAACCAAAAGTTATGCAGTCCGTCCGGTCCTGCTGATTTCCAATTCGGCAACGAACGAACTGCATAAGCTATATCGATGTTTGAAATCAATACTGGCTCCATTCTATTAATTGACTCACATGATCGTTCGACATCTCGCATCCATTCACCCTCAGTGTGAGCGACAGGCATCGACCAGATGTTACGCCAAAATGAATTCGTGATTTCAGCATCTGGTAAATGAATGTCACTCACTAAATCAGGCTGCTCCCACCTTCTATAAACCCACCTCTCATCCCTTTGGAATGTGCGATTCTGAGTATATCGGTCCACCCTTTTTTTGTACCTTCGTATGCGATTTGCCCATGCATAAACCTTCTGTTTCAGAAAGTCAATGCGCTCTGTGACTCGCGCTGTATAATCACAGGAACTGATACCAGTTCCCGAAAAAGCCCGATTCACAAAACGCATTACTCTCGGGCGTGTGTTACCCGATCTGAAACAGATAAGCTTGCCAATGAGTACCCTCGACTCAGCGATACGACGCTCAATCCTGCATTGCCACGCCGGAACAACAGGTTTGGACCGAGTAGTGGTGTCATTTCCTGGGAATTTAACACCAGCTACTCGGCATGCTGCAACAGCCGCACAATACAAAATTGAGTGTGTATCGCTGATATCTATGCTTTTTTCAAAATAAACAGGTAACATCGAATCAAGGGTACATACTAGCGCTTTGTTTCGTTTATGCATTGGCAAACGCGGTAAACGTGGTCTACTTTCAAAACTCATGGACCGATATTCCAGAATAGCGCCTTCCAAAGTATTCCTTATTATATCAGAGTACTGAGTACTTACAGATGAAGCATCATTTACCTCCCCTCCTTCAGCTGGATTAGGTTGCAACAACATAGAGTCTGCATTTGTCACAATTTGTGAAGGAGGAGAAGTAGTAAGGCTAACCTGCAAGTCCGAGCGTAGCCTTTCAAGTACGGAGTTATCCAGCAAATTACATCGCTGAATGGCCCGCACTTGATCCGATAGTCTTTGCACCGAAACGTTAACAGCTGGCTCAAGTTCCTGAAACAGAGGCATCATACGATCACGATACGCAGTGAGGTTAGTTCCTCCCTCTGTAGCCACAAAATATGCTCGCATGACGTTCTCATTCATTGAACTCGTCCATTTCATGCGACGCACATTACCACCGGTAGCGGGGGCCCTACTCGAAGCCGATGGGCCTCGGGGTCCCAAGCAGGACGGTGGCCGGCCTCCCCCCGGTCGACGTACAGGTGTTGGCGACGTCGGCGGGGAGAAAAACTCGTCGCTCGAAGTCGAGCTCGACGCCTCTGCAATGGCCGGACCTCTTACTGTGGGTTCCGGGGGCTGCGAGGCGGAGCTGAGCGATGAGTCCGGGGATGGTATAAGTGCTTTACTTCTGGCTCTTGTTAGCATTGTCTTGGTCTTCGGTTATTTAATTAATTTATAAATTATTTTGACATGACATGACATTAAATGTCATGTCTTAGTATATATACCTTTTTATGGTCAATTATATGATTTCTGCCGTGTTTTCATTTTAAATTTGTATCTAGTAATCATTTTTGTGTATACATTTATAAAATGTGCTGTTTTATTGTTAAATTATGATTAAAAATATAAATATTACATATACTGTTGGTGAACCAAGACTGCTTCTTAGTGTTGCCAGTTATTATTATTATTATTATTATTATTATTCTCTTTATTTATCGTAAAACTTATAAATTACATTTTTAAATACCTATAAAACAAAATATATATTTAAAAATATAAAAAATAGTATACCACCGACATCGGGTACAGGGACCAAGACACCGGTGGTTAGGGCTCCAAAGACAGGAACCTCCTCACTATACGGGCCGTGTCGAGGAGAACTGCCTTCTGCATCAGTCCCTTGATCCAGCCGTCTAACGCGAGCCTCTTAAGGTGTTGATCGAGGCTTTTGGCTATCAATCCATGAGCAGATATGACGATCGGAACAATGATCGCCGAATCGACATTCCACATATCGACAATCTCGTGAGACAAATCCAAATATTTAATTTGTTTTTCTTTTTCAACTTTCACGAGGTTGTTGTCATGAGGAACAGCGATATCGATAATCATTGCGCGGCGCTCTGATCGATCTATCACCACTATGTCAGGTTTATTGGCAACAATAGTTCTGTCAGTGATGATAGATCGATCCCAATACAATGTGGCACGACCATTTTCGAGAACTGGGTCGGGCACATACTTGTAATATGGCACCTCTGAATGCACAAGATTGTATCTAAGGGCAAGTTGTTGATGCACAATCCTGGCCACTTGGTTGTGTCTGTGCAAATATTCCCCGTTGGCAAGACGAGAACAACCAGAAATAATATGCCTGATAGATTCACCAGGACGGTGGCATGCCCGACAGATGTCCACCGTACCATCTTTCAGGATATATTTCCGATAGTTATTTGTCATAACAACTTCGTCCATAATTGCAAAGACAAAACCCTCGGTTTCTCCGAAGAGATCACCGAACCGTAGCCAAGATATGGACGCTTTTAAGTCTATATCAGGCCCATTTAGGGCCCGATAAAAACGACCATGAAGTGCTTTGCCCTTCCATACCTCCCTGCGATCATTAGTACTAAGTATTACAGGCTTGCGCCAGTTCTCTTTAGCCAAAGCGAGCGGGGTGAGTCCGTTGTCCACTGCGACTACATTACAATGCACTCCCACATCAGCATGCAGAAAATATTCTCTAAGGTTGTATATCTCGCGATTGTGTAAAGTCTTAATGTTTAAGAGTCCACGACCCCCAAACTTTCGCGGGATATACAACCTCATTACTGATGAACGTGGGTGGTGCATTCGGAATGCAGTCAGCAGTGTACGGACTCTCCTATCAAGGGCATCTAATTCAGTCTGAGTCCATCTAAGTATACCAAAGGAATACAGCAAAACCGGTATGACCCAACCGTTGCAGGCACGAATCTTGTTACCGCCTGATAAAAGACTTTTTAGCACTTTTTTCAGGCGGCCAAAAAAACGCTCCTGCAGCGCTTGTTTCACATTCGATTCAGGTATTCCCAATGATTGTGATATACCTAGATATTTGTAGGTTTCGGTGGCAGACAGAGATCTGAGTTTTGTTGAATCTGAAAGTTCGACTCCTTCAGATTCTACTATCACACCTTTCTTTACATGCATGACTGCACACTTGTCCACACCAAATTCCATCTTGATAGAGTTACTAAAGTTTTCAGTCACATTCAGTAACGCTATCAATTGCAAATTAGTGGGGGCTAGTAGTTTCAGATCATCCATATATAGAAGGTGAGATATAACTAGATCATCTTTCTGCAACCTATAGCCTAGCCCTGAACCCTCTAACAGAGTACTGAGAGGGTTCAAAGCCAGGCAAAACCACAAGGGACTCAGACTATCACCTTGAAATATGCCCCGCTCGATCTTTATTGGTACATCGCTTGCCGCATTCTGCCGACATCCTGGATAGCGAAGTACCGTCCTCCATTCCCTCATACATGACTTCAAGAAAGTGCAAAGAGTTGCATCAATTTTATACAACTCTAGCACTCTCAAAAGCCACGTATGTGGAACCGAGTCATAGGCCTTCTTATAGTCTATCCAACATGTCGACAGATTCTTACGGTTACGACGCACCTGTTGGCTAATGGCCATATCCATGATAAGGAGCTCTTTAGTGCCACGGGTCCCGCTTCTACATCCATTCTGAGAAATAGAAATGATCGAATTTTTATTTAAATGTGTAGTAATTTTGAGTCTCAGAATAGATGTTAGAAGCTTATACACGGTTGGTAAGCACGTAATAGGTCTATAGTTTTTGGGATCCATGGCACTACCGGACTTATAGAGTAAGTGGGTAATACCAGTGGTCATAAAATGGGGTAATAACCCAGAGTTTAAAGCTGTTTGGAATTGAGATGCCAAACGAGCATGCGAACTTCGGAACCACTTCAGCCAAAAGTTGTGCAATCCGTCTGGTCCAGCTGATTTCCAATTAGATAATGAACGGACTGCACTACTTATGTCCTCTGTTGTTATGGTAATTGGCTCCATTTTTTGTATATTTTCGCATGATCGCTTAACATCTCGCATCCAATCACCTTCTGTATGAATGACCGGCACCGACCAGATGTTACGCCAAAATGTATTTGTATCATCATCATCCGGAAAGTGCCTATCACTCACACATGGATCCACTTGTTCCCATCTTCGGTAAACCCACCTCTCATTTCTTTGGAACATGCGATTCTGATTATACCGATCAATTCGCTTTTTGTAACGTCGTATCCTATTTGCCCACGCATAAACTTTTTGCTTTAGGAAGTCTATGCGCTCTGTGACACATGACATGTATTTTTGAGGACTAATGTCAGTCCCCAAAAATGCCTGTTTCACAAAGCGCATCACCTTTGGCCGTGTATTGCCTAATCGAAAGCAGATTAGCTTACTAATGAGTGTCCTAGCCTCAGCAATACGACGCTCAATTCTATACTGCCAGGCTGGCACAGCAGGTTTGGGTCGAGTAGTAGTGGTATTTACATAAAAATTAACTCTCGCTACTCGACATACTGCAACAGCCGCACAGTAGAGAATAGAGTGTGTATCACTAAGATCTTCGCTATTGTCTAAATAATCAGACAATAGCGAATCCAGGGCACACACCAGCGCTATATTTCTTTTATGCATAGGCAAACGGGGTAAACGTGGTCTAATTTGGTAGTTTACAAACCTGTATTCCAGAATCGCATCCTCCAAAGCGCTCCTTAATCTTTCATTGTATTGGGTATTTACGACTATAGCCTCACTCTCCACTACTTCATCAACAGGTAGTAACTGTGGTGTGTCGTTAGTAATCAAACTCACATTTTGCGACGAAGTAGGGACAATAAAGCTATTCCGTATTTCAGAGCGTATCCTCTCAAGTACGGTATCATTCAGCAGGTGGCAGCGCTGTATAGCCCGTACCTGATCCGATAGTCGTTGTGCTGACACGTTGACAGCTGGTTCAAGCTCCTGAAACAGAGACACCAAACGAACACGGTACGCAGTAAGGTTAGTTCCCAACTCTGTAGCCCGATAATATGCCCGCATGACGTTTTCATTAAGTGAATTAGTCCATTTCATGCGGCGCACATCACCACCGGCAGCGGGGGCCCTATTCGAGGTCAGTGGTCCTCTGGGTTCCAAGCAGGTCGGTGGCCGGGCTCTCCCCTGCCGACGCACAGGTGTTGGCGACGTCGGCGGGGAAAAATACTCGTCGCTGGAACTTGAGCTCGACGTCTCATTGCTTGCCGTTGTCACCGAAGTGTGTGTTGGCTGTGAGACGGAGCTGTGCGATGAGTCCGGAGATAACGGGTGTGCATCTCTACTTCTAGCTTTTGATCTTGTTAGCATTTTTTCATTTTCATTGTTATATTATTTCTTGCTTTGACATCTGTCATCTTGGAAAATATTGAATTTGTATTTTTTCATCTTAGATATGGTGATTTTTGTTATTTTATTATGAAATCTATTGCTTAATAAGTTTCTCTGTATTTGGTTTTGGTTTTTTCAATTTATTTCGGATTAAATAAATAAAAAAAATTAATCTGCAAAAAAATTGATGCTAACAGTTAGTGTTGCCAGTTATTATTATTATTATTATACCTGGATATTCAAACGGTCATAACTTGTATATCATTATTTTATAATCTCATTATTGTATTTTATTCACTCTCAGTCTGCTCATTAGTCAAAGCACTGTAGGTTTTTGAAAACACCTCTATCTCAGAATTCTCTAACGTCGACCAATAGATACTATTATTATTACCTTCACTCTAACTATGCTTTATGGTCCATAATAATATGGACCAGGTGGTTCAACGTCATTGTTGATAATTTGGCAATGAGATTGTTGGCATATCAGCAACGGTTTTAGGCGATGAACCAGAAGTGCTTCCACAATATACACTTCGTGACTGTAGCTTGCTCAATGTTATGAAAATCATGATATTATATGATTACATTCATATAATTATATGTTGATAAAAAATGTAAACCACAAATCGTCAAATCGTGGAATACCCTTGGTTTTTATCACATATACTTACATCAAATTCCGCGTCTTCAGTAACACTGAATTCTGAATAAAAATATAAACACGGAACAAGAACTTTTTCTGTTTGTATTATGATGCTGTAATAAAACAATTTAATCCTTAGATAAAAGAAAAAAATATCCAAAGACTTAAACAAAAATGTTGCTAAAAAATATTCAACACTAGACCGAAAGAAATATTAGCTTCGGCCATAAGCCTTAACTTTTTTATTCGTAAAATTCGAATTCCTCAGCACGGGACCGAAAAAGATTCTGAATTACTACCCTCAGATAATTTAACTCCTAAAATAAATACGTAAAGTTAAAGTAAAATAAACTTTACATGAATGCGACATGGTTTAATACGGTTTGTTTGAGCTTTCGTCAGAGATCACGTCAAACAGTTTGAAATAACGTGAAACGTGCCTTCATTTGAATTTCAGTGTATTCGCTTTCGATATCAATGTAGAGATAGAGTTCTTTCGCCATTTCACTGTGTTTATAAAGCAATCGCGTATCGTAAGGCAAAGAGTGAGGTCCCCTTTTATTGAAATATATCATGGTTTTAGTATGTGACGCGTTATTATATCGTTATTATAACACCATTTGCACAAATACAAACAGTATTTACCTTTATAATATACATAAGGCAAATTTCATAGTCTGAACCGAAAAGTACCTCAATAAGTACCCGCAACGGCGTGGTCATGTAAGCTAGAATTAACCAACTGCTGGAGTATTTACATACCTAATTAGATACAAAATACTGTAACTTCATTCTACTATGTACTGTTTAGTGTGAGGTTCGACTCCAGTTTATAGTATCCCACTAATATTATAAATGTGAAAGTTTGGATGGATGGATGGATGTTTGTTACTCTTTCACGCAAAATTCACTGAACCGATTGCGATGAAATTTGTTATGTAGATAGCTGGAGACCTGGATTAACGCATAGGGTACTTTTTATCCCGATAGTCATACGGGATCGGGACTTACGCGGGAGAAACCGCGGGGCGCTGCTAGTAAGTTTATATGCCAACATTAGTTTGAGTTTTGTTTACTAACATTGTTTACATGAATGGATCTCTGTAGTCTGAAATAAAGCCAATATTATTATTATAAGCAGCCATTCTGTACACATCCTCATCCCTGGTCTTGCTTAACCTTAATTGTTTTTTAACCCCCGACGCAAAAAGAGGGGTGTTATAATTTTGATGTGTCTGTGTGTATGTCTGTGGCATCGTAGCTCCGAAACGAATGGACCGATTTAAGCACAATTCACACATAAAGCGGGCGCGGGTCGGGACGGGAGTGCGGCGGGTCTAATTCCTTGTATTTATTTGGAAGATAACACACTGAAAGCGTGCACGGGGCGGATGGTGAGCGGTGAGCGTTGAGTATTCCTACACATGTTATTGCAGTAATTTCCCTGCCCTCTTAGTATAGACACATAAGGTTATTTGTGAAATAGTAAATCGTTTCATCAAAACATTGGGAGACAAGCGCACTACAGTCAACGTTGTCTGCACCTCTGTGAAGATTCAGATTACGAAAATTACCGTGTAAAATTAATTTAGGTTTGGGTTTAGCAGTACGGGTTTGATAGGAAAGAAATAGAAGATAGGAAAATCTGCATAGCATTGCCCATATTTAGCGACATGCTCTGCTGAGAAAGTAAGGAGGGAGGAATTACAGTTTGGAATATTGTGCGTAGATTAAGTGAAAGAATGGGAAGATTATTGGATTCCAGAACAGATCAAGGAGAAGCAGATTGCGCTGTAAAGCATTGCGAGCCATCACGAGACTTGAGAGGCATGTATCTTTGCTATGCTGATCCAACCAGTTTACTTATTTTCGCATAAAATTCGCCCAGACGCTTAAGCTAGAGCTCACCTAGCTAATCCACCTCAACTAAATGACCAGTTCAACACTATTTAACAAATTGATAGAAATATTTTTTATAAAGTACCACTGAATGTATGTCATTCCTACTTTAGAGTTACACGCTGTTAAATCCTATCCCAAGATGTCCGTATGCGATAAAGCACTAGCTGCTAAATTGTAAGTAGAAAATGATGTTTGGTAACACTATGCGTTCTTACAAAACCAGAGAAAAGGTTGTTGAACATTTCCTCTCATATCAAAAGTAAAAACCCACCCACCCAGTAAAGCACCCCAAAATTTATTAAACCGAAGCCAAAAGTTTGCTTTTTGAACTTCATGATGGAAATGAAATAGTCAGTGATCTCAAGTAATTTATTTATGATTTGTTTGTTTTGGGTAACAGTGTTGCATACCAATCACGGCATCTGTCAACTCAGTGAACATTTATCATGATGACTTATTTTAGAGGCGATGGAAGAGGGAATTTCATGAATGATTCATTCGCTTATTGCTTACTTATTCGTCCATCGAATTTGTGGTACAATTGAGAATTAAATATAATTTTCTAAGTAAGAATAATGTTTGAAGCAAGCTGAGTGACAGGGTATAGTAAAACGAGGTTTAGGGTAAAACGGAGTTCGATGGAATGATGTTTGTGAATTTGTCACTTGACAGTTATTAAAAGTAAGCCATTACACTTGGCTTTTTTAAGAAGTTTTTTCTTGTTTAGATTTTTTATACATTTGCACTCGAAAAATGCATATGTAAGTATGTAGTTTAGTACTACTTAAGGGAGTGAGCTGAGCTTGCCACTACTGAGAAATACACTTTGTATTTCAAAATTGTTGCTTTTAGGTAAAATGTATCCTATTCCTAACTTATGTTATAAACGCGTGTGCGGTGTTTGTTTATTTGTTATATTTTCACGCGTTAAGGCCTAAACTGATCACTATGAAAATTTGCAAACTCGTTATCAGGGGTACAGAAAAGCACATGGCGTATCTTTGATCCCGAAAAAAATTATTTTATCCCTCAGGCGTACGGAATTGATTTCGAAATCTATATTAACGCAAGCGAAGCTGGCGGCGAAACCCAGTAGAAAGTAAAAAAAATAAATTAGTTTACACAACTTTGAAAGTAACTGTTAAATTCTAATTACATTTTCTCCAGAAACCTCCTGACTATTATGTCTGTCAACAAGGTTCAAAATTCTACTCTACGTTCCTTTAGAAATGCGGGTCTATCCAACATCTGGCCTGTTTACCCTTCCCTGGAGGGACAACAGTTCAATTAGTGTTCAGTCATAAACACGCTAGCCTAATTGTCAGACTAATTACCAACGATAACCCTGTCGCTAGTGTTTGAATTATTGTTGTCACTGCAAAGGCTGAGAGAGAACTGAAAAATATAATGTAGGTGAATAAATCGTATATATTCCAGCCTTACATACTTTTAGAATAAGAATTTCATCTTTTTAGACAAGGTCTATGTTTGTTTTGCCGTGTAAAAAACCCCATGTACCGTCCTGCCGAGAGATGTCATAGTCGAACCAAGCAAAACCACCACCGCCTCACGGTTTCACGATGAGTTGACTGATGTACAAACCCTTGGAAGATCCGCTCAAGAAGTGCGCCGACTTCAGTAGCCCGGTGGTCATGTGATAGTTTGTCGATGGTGGTGCATTCAGGCCAACTAATATTTTTTCTCGAAAAGTTCCCGTTTCTGTCCGTTACAGAATATTCTTATGGGTCCATCGGACGGTTCTATAAATATGACATCTAAGTCTTATTTATAGAATGAAAGATCTATGGTTTCGTGTCGGGTTCTACGTCATATTTAGGTCGTTTATAGGCCTTTTTCAGTAATTTGTTAAGGTGTTCTTCCTCATTTCTTACTCTAAAATGTATATTTCATAAAGCTTTGTTCTTTGTAGCTTTAAAGAGCCAACATTGCTATTTTCGCCCACTAATATTATAATAACGAATCAAACCACGGCGGTATATCCTTTGCTAAGTACAGGGAAGTTTGTAAGGGATAGTTACAATGAAAAAGAAAACAATAAAATGTGGGCTACACAAACCTTAATTAGTTAAAAAAAATTTGTTAATGTAAAAGCGGTAAACGCAAAGTGGTTTCCGATTTCATTGACCAATATGTTTTTGAGCCATATACACTTTTTGATACTCTATGGCTGGTGATGTGTGAAATTCCGTCTGGAATACGTTTAAATAAATAACCACTAAAAAAAAACAAATCGACCTCAAAAAAAACAAAGGTCACTGAAAAGTGAAAAATAATTTATTACAAACTTAATGGAAAAGATTGTAACACATGTGACACTTTTAATATAAGGTAACATTATAAGCCTACTGGTTTGTTGAAACACCTACCTAGCAAAGTGAAGTTTGAGGGTCACTTCGTTGTCCGTCTGTCTGTCAGAAACGCGTGGAGGTTCAGCTGAAATAAACATCAAACACTTAAGTCTGCATTTCCTTTAAGCTGTAAATAATCAATATTTTAAATCATCACAATCGAAAGTCGTTAATTTGTTGTTAAATCACATAAAAAAATATATATAAATATTTTTTTTTACGGGAATCGTTTATATCGCCTTCGGCGTGCGAGTCAGACACGCACTTGTTCGGTTTTTTTATTATTATAAGTATACTGCGATAATACCCCCTATTATAGTACTGCTATTTATTATATAATCCTCGTTTGTATCCTATTATTTCCTTATATTTCAATGTGGAAGAAAGAGTCTATCTATAACATTATAACTATAAAATAAGCATACATGTAAAATTTTTGAAGCAGGGTAGAAATAAACACATTCATCTACTAATTTCTCTCTAACACATCAACAACGATAAGAACACATCTTTAGAGGGGTTCGTGGCTAAGTGGTAACTGAGTAGGTTAGCACATTACAAGGTTAAGTAATCCTAGTTAGGTCAGTCTTAGGATGGGTGACCATTTTTAACATATTGAGAGACCCCTGCGTGCCTCGGAGAACACGTCAAGCTGTTGGTCCGATCAACCATGAAATTTGTTCACCTACTCAGTTACCACTTAGCCAGGAGCCCTTGTAAAGATGACGTGTTCGTAAATCTACACATCTATAAATTAATAGATACGCGGAAAGAAATTTTTGTACGCATTTTTAAACTTAAATACAACTTAAACTAAAACACCCTTTTATAGAAAATTCAACTAAAAAAAAATTAAAAAATTAATCGAATTGTTGCATTGTCATCGGTCTTTGACAGGTGTGCAAAATTTGAACGAAATCTGGCCGTTTAAAGTGGGTCAAAATCGCGCCCAAAGGAGTCGGTTACAAACATATAAGTGAAGCTAATATAAAGCGTGTAAAAATGAGTTTTGGTTGAAATTCGACCACCAGGCGATCTCTAGTCAAGCAAAGACAAAACAGTTCAGTAACTTCTTCTCCTTTGTTTGTCAACTATTTTTCTTATTTTTTCTTGTTCGGTTCGGTTCCTATAGCTATAGGCAGAGCTCTAATTACAGTCATTGGAAACATTAACTTTAAATAAAATGGGAGCTTTTGATAACTTAACAAATTACGGTCGCATTTTAACTTATAGGCAAACACTAGCGTAGTTTATTTGCGAATGAAAATCTGTATATATAAAAGGTCCCTATATATAACTCTAAATAAATCTAATATATAATGATTAGTCCAGTGTTTTGTTAAGTTAAAAGAATCTCATGAAATTATGTTTCAAAATCTTAAATGAATTTACAAATGCTATGACATGCTTAAAACAATTTGCTCATCTCATGAAAAATAAAAAAAAATACATATTACAATATGGCTACTAAAAAACTTATTTTTTCCTTACCAACCTACCTACAACATGTCTACCTCTCAACCTAAATGCTGCAATGTACAAGACAGCTGGCCCTCATGTCGATACCAGGTGACCGGTTCACGCATTAATACACATTGAAAGCTTTTGTTTGTCTGTGCTCTATCGGCTGTCCCCTGCATTAGGCTATTGGAAGGTAATCGGAGGTTAGCGTTGGATATATCAAGGAAAGGGATTGGAAATTCAGATTTCAATACTGTAGTAAGAAGGTTTTTATGTTGGAACTAGTATTTACTATACTTTATAAAATACTATTTATTAACTAATAATAAAATTTGGCTTTAGTGGTAAACAAAACAAAATTACGACGAGTAAATGTTTATATCTTTGTCATGTAATAATATCATACATAGCATCATACTTCAGTTAGTAGTTAGAATTAGTGACACTGTTTATAAAGTATTTAAAACTAGCCTAATACAAAATACAAGAGACTTCTTCATTGTTATTTATTTATATATCATTTCCAATAGTTTTAAAGACATCGTAAAACTGCTCGGGTATAAGCAAACGAGGTTAAAATACACATTAAGAATTAAAAATACAGGTATAGAAATTCTACCAGCACAGCAAACCGAATATACCAGGAATTGTTGAAGTACGCTCTCACATAGTGCCGATATGGGAGCTATTTGTAAAGATGTGGTGTGAAGGACTTATCTCATCTGAATTTAAGATCTCACGTATCTGCTCACTGTATAAAAATAAAGGTGCAACCCTTATCGGAGTATGACGCTTCTCTGTTTCTTTGTCAAAAGATTTTGCCAGGATATTACTTAACCACCTAATCCCCCTGTGGAAGAAATTGTTACCCGAAACCAAGTTCATTTTACACATGGAAAGAGGGAAGTGCAAAGCTTTATTTTCTTTTCCGACAGCAAGACCAACCTATTTTTCTAGCAAAAACATAGATGTGTTCTTGAGCCTATTCTGTTTGTTCTCTATTTCGCAGAGATCGTGAAGGAAGTATTACAATCTATACTAGACGGTATTCGCAAACGCTTATGTTTGGATGTGAGACTATTCAATCTGAATAGACTGAAGGCAGGTACCAAGATATCTTTTCACATGCTGGCTAAAATCATATATGCAGATGACTTATGCTTCACGGCAAATTCCCCAAATTCTCCACAATCATTGATGACTACTCCTGCCGAGGCAAGTAAGAAGTTTGGTGTTAAAATCAATGTAAACAACAAACCAGTAGAGAAAATCAGGTACTTATGATGGGATGCAGTTAAAATGTAGCTTGAATGTGATACTTCATCATCCAAGTGCGGCCTGGATGCTAAAATTTATGTCAGGATCGGTGCAGCTTCAGCTGCCTTCGGTAAATTAAGAGCCAAAGTTTTCAGCTCACGCGACCTTAAGCTTGCGATAACGGTTTTAGTTTATATGATAATAGTATTGCCCAGTTTGCTTTACAGTGTCTTTGGAGCATCATGGACATTCACTGGTCAGACCCGGTCCGAAATTCTACGTCGTGCAGGGATATGCGGCGAAGAGGCATACCTGATACGGTGGCAGCTTCACTGGTGTAGCCATGTGTTTCAGATGCCCGGTGTGAAAGTGGCCAAGCGCATCTTTTACAGGGAGCTTCAAGATGGCAAGCGCAACCAAGGATGGCTCCTGCGGTACAAAGATGTGCTTAAAAGACATATGAAGAAGAGTAACATCAAACCCATCAAATGGGAGTCACAGGCTGGGAATCAGTTACAGTGCTACTATCAACTACCATTAAAGCGATAGTGTTTTAACAACAGAAAAAATAACCTGAAACATGAGTTTCATAAAGTGGTCATGATAATCGAAATTTGGATATATATACATATTTATTATATGTTTCTTTAAAAATATGGAACACTATTTTTATAAAGTTATTTTGTTATGTATCTTTTGACGGTCGCAAGGAGCTTAGACTATCAGTATTTGGCAAACTACGTCGAGTCCAAGTGGCAAACTGCTGGCCATCTTTGCCCAAGTGCTGATGGCTGTTGGAGCAAACAGGTCTTAAAGTGGAAAGGTAGGACGCCCCGCAGCCAGATGGGCCGACGACCAGAGGAAGGTAGCTGGGATAGACAGGATGTGGAAGGCGGATGAGCAGGTGCTATGGCGCACATTGGGAGAGGCCTATGTCCAGCAGTGGACTAGAATAGGCTAATTGATTCATTGAAGGAGTTTAGACTTCTTAGTCTAAGCTCCTTCAATCAATCAATTAGCCTGAATAGGCCTTATTAGGCAAAATAAATTATTTTCATCTATCTACCTATTTTGTAAATGTATTTGTTTGAAACCTAAAGCATTCAACGCGCTTGTTATTAACACAGTTTTATTAATTTCTTTCAGTGACCTACTGAGCCTAAGTGTTTTACATTCAGTAATGATTTTTTTTGCAAAATACTGTCATCTTGCCCTAAAAACATTAAATATTAAAATATGCGCAGCACATTTGAGCAATCTGGGAACGATACGCAACAAGAAAACTCGTTTTCAAATAAAAACCCCAACATGGGACGGGATTTCGTTCAAATGCAAAGTTTTCAATATTGCAACAATCTCTCGTCTCAATGCCGCTGGCGCGTACACTCTAGAAAGTTTTAGAAGCGGCAAATCGAAAACCTGAACCATGGCACCTGTTTGGAACTAAATACAAGCAAACGCTTCCCGAATTTGAGCTTGATTGAATATGAGCTCATGGGCTTTTATCGTGCAGCTTTATACTTATTTATTAGAAAAATAAGGTTACATAACTTTAAAATATGTGGTTTCGTTATTTGTGATTTTAACTAAAAACAATAATTTACACTTTTAATTTAATTAAATAAACGAAAATGTACTGAAATGTTTACTTAGAATTTTATTAAACCAATTTCTTATGTTAAAATAAATATAGATAGCGGTAACGTTCAATACAGTTGAAGTCTGCGATCTAAACATTATGTATGTTGGTAGAATTACGAACTTTTTCACTGACTATAAGTTGTTCTTAAAAGCACATAACTACATAAATAGGTCTTATTCGATTATAACTACAAATACCAGCACGAGTCGTGAGCACACGTTTTGATAATTGTACTTGGCTTATTTGTAGATCATAATTATATAATGGTTTACGGTTTATAAGGTTGTATGTTTATCTTTACTGCGTTGTTATTGGTCGTAGCGTGATGTTATATAACCTATAGCAATCCTCGATAAATGGACTATCCAACACTATAAAAATTTGAATTTAAACCAGTAGTTCCTGACATTAGCGCGTTCAATCAAACAAACTCTTCAGCTTTGTAATATTAGTATAGATTAAAAAAACGCACGTCTTTTTCAGCGTTGTTATTTTGTGTTTTTATGATTTTTACTGATTTAACCCACAGATTACTGAACAGTTACTACGTAACAGATAAATAAAATAAACTCCCTATAAAATATGCATACCTACTGTTTAAATTGCCTACATAAATCTCGAAAACTGTATGTTGGAAAATACTCTAAATCTTACAAAACGTTTTAAAAATAATTTGAGGGAAACAAGGGCAATTACAAGGTCAAAAGGATCATTTTATTAAGTTTCATAAATAGTGTTGTCAGCCTTTTTTTTCTTATTTTTACATTCATACACAGCACACAAACTACCAAAAACTGTAAATTTTCACTTTGAAACTATGTAAATACGATCTCAAATTACGTTTTTTGTACTTTCTTTAAAAACGTATGCGCACGATGCAGCTACTGACCAGTGGCCGATAGGTGTATAGCGCGCACAAGTACATCGAGTGACAAAGGCCTGTTTAAGCTGATAGAATTGTCCTTTAATTTACTGACTTAATTTTAACTTAAGTCAGTAAATTAAAAGGATTTTTTGCCATGCCTCCACACCATCTCAACACTACAAAGAGCACTCAACACCATCAACACCTGGTGCAGAGGTAACGAATTATCAATCAACGCAGACAAAACGATTATAGTTCCATTCACAAAGAAAAGGAAGCTGGAAAGATTGTCCAATACATATATATCTGCAAAATCCTTTCTTTCTCTGGTGAAGTTGAGTTCCTAGGGGTCACACTTTACCAAAAGTTAACCTGGGCCTGGTCCTTAAAGCAAAAATGGCATTATGGATAAACTGTCGCATGGCTGGCGCTAGAAAGCCAAGCGGTGCTATTGGCACTATACAATTTTGAGACTAGCTCAAAACTAATACAAAATTGCAAGGAAAACCTGAACACACTGGGGCAATAAAACAAAATTACATTAAAATAGGTACCAGGCCACTCAGGTAGATGGCAATGAAAAAGCTGATGAACTCGACAGGCCAGAGCGGGTGCAGACAGCATAAACCGGAATCATTCTGCGGCATCACCCAACAGTGAGCTTATTCAATCATAAACGCCCAATAAACATCAATGGCAAATAAGGGGTGGAAGACCACGACTGGTCTAAGACAGTCGAAAACCTTAATAAAATGCTATGAAACCAAAGTATCAAAAGAACTTCTGGAGCTCAAAAGATACAAAACCTCACCGGTCACTGCGAACTGAACAAACATATGTTTAACCTAAAGTTAGGTCAGAACACAATATGCAGATTCTGTCAAGAGGCAGGAGAATCTACTATGCATATTCTATGCTCCTATAACCCACTAATGTGGCACCGAAATATTAAAATAGGGGTTGCACATCATGCAACCGCAGGAAATACAAACAATCACTGCTGATAGGATATGCTCTGATCTGATTTCTCGAAGCCATAAGTCTGAGTAGTGAACTGTAAAGCAAAAGTGCGTTACAAAAGAACAGAAATGATCGAGGTAGCACTAGGCACTTAAAATATTAATAATACTTGAGGTAAACATTCCTCTGTATATCATGTAGCAGTAACAGTCTTCCTTTTATCAAGCACAACCGTAGCCAATATTCCTCTCTTTGTAAAAAATACAGCAACCATTCTTTTCTTCACGAATAGAGGCATTTTCACAGACGTCGGCGGTAGTTCATCTTCAACTTTTTGATTAAATAGGAGCGTCGAAGTTATACAGCCAGGTTTCATTACATTAAACGATCGATTTCACGTATTCAGATCAGCCGTCTTCAATTTTTTTTTTACATTTCAGTTCACCAAGTCATACGCTGCAAGAACGCAAGGCACATTGCCAGAGTGAACAAAGTTTCAAATGGTCATAAAGAATCCGATGAACAGTTAGTGCACTTAACTTGAGGGTTTCCTCGAATATATTAAAGTATGACCACACTTTTCTGTAATACCGTGTATATATAGCGGTGAACCACCTGGAGTGCAGATTTAAAATTATTTACTTTATCATAGTAAAATTTAAATGGTACTATATTTATATCTATTGAATTGATTATGCCAGTTCTAAACTTTAGAAGCGCGTAAGTCGACGGTGCCAAATATCTCAGTGAGCGGTGAGCACGGGGTATTGCTTACTCTTTTATTGCCAACAAGTCGCATTGTACCGCGCACTCGACATCACAACCACAATCAGGGACCGCGAGTTACACAAAGTTTCTGACGAAGCGTGGGGAACTGAGGCATGGTTATTTTCGTACTCACACATGAGTATACATTAAATGAATGTTATTATGAAATAACATTCATTTAATGTATATTATGTTATGGACTAAGTGATTGAACTTTGTAATATTTACTATGCCCGGGCAATATGAATAATGAAATGTCAAATCGGAATGTGTGATGCACACTTATACAAACCTCGTTATTTATCACATTGTCTGGCTATTATGAATATTGCTACGTGACTGTTGGGCAAGTTAGAAAGAGGTCTAGAATAAAGTTGATGTGGTGTATGTTAAAAAAAACGGTTCACTAATGTTTGACAAAAAACGCATGACAAATGATTATTTTAAAAATAACATTATAAAAACTAATTATTTGACAAAATCTCATTTTGCAAAGATATTACTTTATGAGTAAGCATTTGACAAAATACAGGTTTCGCAAATGTTTTACATTGGTCCCGATTCTATTGTACACTCGACTAAACTAAAATCTGACTCAATTTCTTCATATGAAATCAACCCCAGTCTTCTTCGCAACAAGTGATATTTATTACTGGCATCTATTTCTCAGCGCCACTGAACTTCACTAAAACCTGTCAACGTATACTCAACTTTATTTCCACGCAGCAAGAGTCCCCATTTATTCAAATGCCGTGTAATTGCCGTATAAAAACTTGTTCAAAACGAACCAAGATGACGTTATTTTAATCGACACCTACGAAGACGCTTACTAAAAACACAGAGCAAAAGAGATGTTAAAGTTTATTTAAGCTCTCGGTATTAAAGTTTATTTAAGCGTGTCAGATTTTAGTCGACAAATAAATTTCTTATTTCGATAGCGACATATGTTACCTACTTGTTTAAATTTGAAATAGGACCTTGTTTCAAAGTGTACAAGGTTTACATTTTGTATGAAGAAAATTTAGTCAATTATAGTCAAGAGAGTAATACAACAGAATTGACACCATTGCAAATATTTTGAATGTTAAAATATCATTCCAAAAATATTCATTTAACCAAGCATTTCGTTTGTCAAATTTGTGATTTTACAAAATGGAACAGATCATTTATAGGCAAGCACTAATTTCATACCAATACTGATACCTTTTGATTGAGAGTCAATTTACAAAAAAATGCACGCCCAACCAAGTAAAATAGGTAGAATTCGATTCTGGTTCGATGTGGTCGCAGTTCTTTTTTTTTTTTTGTGCGTGTGGAATCCCCCTCGGGCCGTCACCAAACCGGGGTTTTCGGTGGGGCGGTGTGTCAGAATCGAACCGACTAAAACCACACGGTGTGCTGTACTGCCCCTTAAGTAGGAGGGATCCGGGAACAGCTTTTATTGCGACATCCGGAACCCTCCTAGCGCCTGCCCGCAAAAGCGCGGGCACCACCTTCGGGTAAAGAACCTCTCAATTTGGTGACGTCCAGGCACACGCGGACGCCGCCTCCTCGCGGGGGGCCACTATAACGGGTGGAGGGGAAAACCCGTCCCTTCCACCCGCGGCCACACTCAGGGTGGCATGAGGCGCTGGTAAGCGCGCCTCCGCCACCCGGTTCGTCGGCGGCGAATTAGGTCCGAGTGGAGATCGTCCTCCCGGACCCTTTCCGTCGCCTCCTTTTGCGAGATGACGCGCGATGACCTCACACCGCTGTAAAATTCCTGTCGCTACCGGCCATGGAGCGTATGACGGCCGGTAGCGAGAGATCCCCTCCAATGACTGCAGTGAGGGCCCGACGCTGCGTCGCCCAGGCGGAGCAAACCGCAAGCGTGTGCTGAGCCGAGTCCTCACTGCAGTCGCAGTGGTGACAGGCGGGACTCAGTTCCCTCCTAGCGACCGAGTGCAGGTACTTCCCGAAGCAGCCGTGCCCGGTGCCGTGCTGCCGCCCTGCCCACTCGACGATGACCGGCTGGAGCGTCTCCACGGCGGCAAAGCCAGCACGTAGAGCCTCCAGCTGAGACGACCAACGAGCCATGGTGGCTCGGCGAGCGGCCTCACGCCATTCGCGTACCTCTTCGGGCGGGGGCCGACTGCCGCTTCCCGCCCGGAACTCAGCCGTTCGCCGATATACTTCGGCGAGCACTTCCACCTCCAAATCCCACGGGGGAGTCCCGGCCAACGCGCACGCCGTGGTCGCAGTTCTAACCTAACCTAAACGTAGCCATTTCTGTTCACTTGACCTACCCTATTAATGAATGATGATAGCGTTGCGTTTTAGAAATAAGCGAAGGAGATTTAAAATACTTATCATATACTTATACGATAAAGTAAATATAAAATAAATGTATAGTTATATTTTATAGCAATAAAGACTAAAAAAAAAAATATTTTGGATATTTTGAAGTAACGTGCATATTCCCTATTGAATAAAAAACATGTTTTATTACTCTGCCAAATAATGGCTCAATTTGCTTATTTCAATTGTTTTTATTATATTGACTACTCATATTGATCATTTTTAAAGGTCTGGACACTATGAATAATGCTATATTAATCACCTGGCCCGTAACATATACATTTCATTTATAGCTTGCGTATTAATATTAGTTTAATAAAGGCTAATATTACAAGTAGTGAAACATTATGGTTTATGTTCAAGGAAATATTTTTTTTTTCTGAAATTGTAAAAAAACCCAATCAAAATCTCTCTAGTATTTATATTTTCAGTTTGTGTTTGCAAAACAAGTTCATTTTGTGTTTGCAAAACTTAGTAGTAGTCACCGTTTCAGTGACTCTAAAAATTGCTTTCGATTGGGCAGAAATTATATGTTTTTCTTAGTAATTTCTTCTAAACTTCCCAGCCCATAACATGAGTTATATGAAATTACTTGGTGATCAATACTCATGGGCAATGCTTGTAACCATTGAAAGGCAAATGTGTATTTATAATTTTTTAATATGAAGTGTGTGATCACGCACAACACATTTTTGCCATGCGGCCTGCCTGTCTGCTTTACGGTCTTACAGCGTTACATCGCACAGACGAAATTATTGTACCGTATTAGACCGTATTATTGCCCACGCCACTTGTAAGTGCCACAATCCGGTTCAATCGCAAAATACACATTGCCTAATTGGGTACACACATTGTGTTTGTTGTCCTTTTCCCACTTATATCTCCTGTCTATTCCAAATCCAAATAATTTCGTCGATCCAACTTCAGCATTATCATTAAAGTGGTTTATATTGATTACCAGGCCATTTACATGGATCTACTGCGGTAGTTGACTGACAGCGTTGTTTCTGGTCCAGTTTATTCATTGAAATATCGGTATTGAACCTTGAAGTGAAAACGAGCTATTAATTTGCGTTAATAAGATATGGCGAACGCGCGTACTGAAGACTCCTTTAAACTTTAAGGACAGCAAGAAAACCTTAAAACCAATACTCGTTTACCTCATGAGTACAGGTTTTAAGGTTTTTTTACGGTTGTCGTTATATAACTATGTTCATGTATTATCGTAGTATTAAGATTAACAAATTTAAAAAAGTTACAAACGATTATTTTTAGTACTACTAACAGGGACTATTTAGAGCATTTGATTTTTGAGCAAAATGTGGTGAATGAATGTTTATGTATGAAAGTGGACGGATACAAGGGTAGAGGAGGACCAAAGAACAGATGGATGGACAGCGTGAAAGAGGATATGGCTAAAAAGGGAGTAAGCAGTGAACTTATAAGGAAGAATGGAAAAAGAAAACGATTTGTGCCGTCATCAAATTAGTTTTGGGAAAAAGGCAAGAAGATGACGTGATAATACGTCTAATAGGATAAGATGAAATAGTATGCCCCGTAAAATATGATTACAAACTTGGATTAAAACCTGAAAACCTCGGCTGTGATATTAGTTTTTAGCACGAGTTAGTGGACACACTTAGTTCCACGAACGTTCTGTGCTCTCACATCCACGTTTCTGAAGGTTTCATACACAGTTATATGTACAGGTGATATTTGTTATAGACCAAGTTCTCTGACCCTTCAGACCTTACTTATTTTCTGGCAATCAAAATATGTCGTATTGAGTAGAAGTTGTAGAGTAATATTACTCCTGAAACATTTTGTTAGTCAGAAAAAAATGATGGTCTGTCGCCTCTGGGAGCTTACTCTACAGATCTTGATTTGATTGATAATTACACAGTACTATTTAACGTATGGGGATAGTATTGCAAGGTTACGCAATGATTGAACACAATATGGCAATGATGGGCAATATTTTTTCCTTGCACCGTGTAGGCTTAATAGTGTCCAATATTTTTCAGTTCACTGACTAGAGCGGTCGCGATCAAACTTCGTCGTCAGTCACGTTGCTCGGACGAAAATATTGACACGAATGGCTCGTTAATTTTAATAGCATTTTTTTTGGAAGTTTGGGTTCAAGCCCCTTTGAATAGAATATTCAATATTATCGCACAATGAATGTATTGTGAAATAGTAGTGTAGGTGTCGCCACCTTAATTAGATTAGCTAATGTTCTTTCGTACACCATAAACATAAATGCTACACTCAACCCTATCTGCAAATACAAATCTCTATTTGAAAAGAACATAAATACGAGTACATATACTCACACCTCTATCCCCGAAGGGGTAAGCAGAGCCTTGTTAAACACCCATATCTTGTCAACTGTAATTTGGTCCTACTTACGTAATAAGTAAGTAAGCCTATTGCAGTCAACAAGGTACTTTGGAAAAGGAAAAGGCAGGTAAGACGGAAAGGCTAGGTAAGGAAAGGGATAGACTGGGGAGTGTAAGCAAAAGCTCAAGCAGATCAGAATCGCACAGCTGTAACTCAAACTGGCTGATGCTGGGAGGTCCGAGTCCTCCTACACAGAAAGAAAAACACACAAAGCCCTCTAACACACAAAAAAAAAATGTGACAACAAACAATTTTAGCGTTTTCTTTGCTGGGGTTATATTTAAATTAGTTTGACTAAAATTATTAATTTTTACAGCCTTAACTCCTATCAGACCTAAGTTTACATATGTTGTGTTTAGAATGAAACGACCGAGTGCGGGGCAAACACTGGTTTATTCTCTCCGAACTTATAGCTACCCTCACAACAATATTATATTACAACATCTTCCCCATAAAATAATAAAAAGGTTAACTAGTTAACCTTTTTACACATCACATGCAAATTTGACAATGTTTTTGGTTATACATACTGTGGTTGTACTATTACTAACTTAGAACATTTTTGTTAGAAACTTATACTAAAACAAACACTTCCTATTGTCTTACACTTTTTTTTTTATTTCCTTTTTTTTTTTTTTTTTATCTTAAATTTCTTTTTTAGCAATTCGTTGCCGAGCAACCTCTTTGGCTTTGCGAGCTGGTAGTGCGGGCGAGGGTGCCGGACGTATAAAAGTTTCTAAAGGACTTTCGTCCGGTTGTGATTTGCACTCATTATCTTTTACTCGTAAATCTGCATCCTCACACGCATTACCGAATTGGTCATTATAACACTCCTCATTAAAATGACCCTGATGTACATGTTCATCAGGTTCACATTTGATTAGGTGGCGCCTATTGCGCCTGTATCTTGCCCCAATCTTATTTTGTATAATATATGAACGAGGAGTGTCTGCATGGCCGACCACTGTGGCCCTACTTCTCCTCTTGCCATCTACAACAATCACCGAATCACCCTTCTTTAAATTAGGTAATGCTTTACAGTTTTTATCATACAGAAACTTAGACTTATTTTGCTTATCAAGCATAGTTTGGTGTTCTACGGGGTCGACAGGACGAGGCTTTAAAAGTGTAGGATGAACTGGCAATTGGCAACGCAGTCTGCGACCCATGAGTAACTGAGCAGGAGAACTCAAACAGTCTCTCGGCGTATTACGAAAATTAAGCAGAGCTAAGTTAAAGTCTCCTTTACCTCTAATTGACTTAATTAACAATGATTTAATTGTCTGTACTGCTCGTTCGCTTTTCCCATTTGCCTGGGCATAATTAGGTGATGACGTCACGTGATCAAACCCCCATTGCTCTGCGAAACGCTTAAACTCGCGACTACTGTATTGTGTTCCATTGTCGCTTATCAGAACATTTGGGACCCCATGGCGAGAGAATACCTCCTTCATGCTTTCAATGACCATATTAGACGAAATAGAATTCAATTTGCAGACTTCAATATAATTGGAATAATAGTCTACAATGATCAAAAAGTACTTTTTTTTATATTCAAAAATATCTGAGCCTACTTTATTCCACGGTAACTTCGGAATTTCTATAGGTATCATTGGCTCTTTAGCCGGAACGTTTGAGAACTCCTGACAGATTTTACACCGCTTTACATAAAGTTCTATGTCACGAGACATGTGTGGCCAAAACATCACCTGTCTTGCTCGGCGCTTGCACCGATCTATACCTAGATGGCCTTCATGAACAATACTTAACATTTGCGCACGCAAGATTTTTGGTATAATAACCAAATCATGCCTAAATATAACATTATCCACAATAAACAACTCATCTTTGAAAGACCAGTAATCCCTAACTTCATTACTTACATCATACTTATTAGTAGGCCACCCTGAGTTTATATAATTTAAAAGCGCGCTTAACTCAAAGTCTCTTTTGGTTTCCTTTTTTATTAAAGTTAATTTATTATTTGACATAGGCACATTATTGACCACCATTTGTACCTGATACAGGACATTTGTGCTTATTTCTTCACCGTATGAGTCGGGCAGTGGCGCACGACTCAACATGTCTGGTATTTTTAAATACTTGCCTGGGACATAATTCACTACCAAGTCATAGCCTTGTATTCTCAACATCATGCGCTGTAACCGTGCTGGAACGGACATGAGTGGTTTTTTAAATATGCTCTCTAAAGGCTTATGGTCAGAATCTACAACGACACCCCGCTGGCCGTATATATACTGATGAAACCGTTCACACCCGAACACTATGGCCAGAAGTTCCTTTTCGATTTGAGCGTACCTTTTCTGCGCGTCAGTGAGGGTGCGCGACGCGAATTCTACGGGGCGACCGTCCTGCAACAATACAGCACCTACTGCGAACGCCGACGCGTCTACCGCTAGGCGCACGGGTTGCGCCGGGTTATATAGCGCTAACACTCCGGCACTAGTCACACATTCTTTTAGCCTACCAAATGCCGCGCGCTCACTCTCTTCCCAGCGCCATTCATTGTCTTTCTTTAGCAATCTCGTTAGAGGGATAGCTATTTCCGAATAATTTGGAATAAATTTGGATAAATAATTTACGGCACCTAAAAACCTTTCTAAGTCTTTTCTGTCAGACGGAATGGACATTTCTTTGATCGCTTTTATTTTCTCATAATCCGGTCTCATGCCGTTCTTATCAAACACATGCCCTAAATACGTCACCTCCTCAACACAAAATTTGCATTTTTCTTTATTGAATTTTAAGTTGATATCCCTCGATCTTTCAAGTAAACGTTTTAATCTCTGATCATGAATTTCCTTCGAGGAACCCCATACTATTATGTCGTCGATATAATTGTCTACCCCTTCCAGGTCTTCCAGAAGTTGTCGTACTTTTCCATGAAAAACCTCAGAAGCACAATTTACGCCAAACGGAAGTCTTAAAAATTGATACCTACCAAACGGAGTTGTAAAAGTACATAAATCTGTACTCTCCTCATCCAGCTGTATAGCCCAAAAACCAGCGTTGGCGTCCAGCACCGAGAAGTACCGAGCGCCATGCAGGCGTGCAGCTAGCTCTGCTACAGTGGGCAGTTGAAAGTGAGCGCGCTGTACCGCGTGATTTAACTCCCGTGGGTCTAAACACACGCGAATGCCATCGTTCTTTTTTGCTACTAATACCAACGGATGTACCCACCGAGTGGGGTGACTGACCTTCCTGATGACCCCTTTCTGTTCCATGTCCTGTAATTCACTTTTTAACCGATCGCGTAGCCCATGTGGAACTTTCCTCGGGGCACAAATGACGGGTGGAACCGCTTCATCGATTACTATATGATATTTACCAGGTAGACACCCTAAGCCTTTAAATAAATCATTGTAATCAGACATCTGAATTGATCTAAGACGTTTAACTAACCCCATAGTTTCACACGATTCGCGTCCCAATACACTGCTACAGCGCATGTCGGCTATGACAAATTTTAAATAATAAATGTTATCCTTAAAATACCACGGCAAAACACAGACTCCCTTAGTAGGTATCACGTTATGAGTGTACGATAACAAAGGAATTTCTTTCTTTGTTATCATATCCTCGCTAAACCCTAACTCCAAAAATCTTTTAAAAGCTAACACATTACAATCGGCTCCAGTATCTAGTTTAAATTTTTCTTGTCCACTTTTGCACGATAACACTTGAAACCAGTCCTTCGAATTATTTATCTTAGAATCGATTATCGATACGTAGAACGCACCTCCCGTGTCCACATCACTATCATATTTATCGTTACCATCACACTCGACCTCGTACACCCGCCGTACTCTATCACGAGCCCCATTTTTAAAAGATTGAATAGACTTACACATGCGCGCGAAGTGTCCTTTATTACCGCATACAAAACAGCTGACCTGCTGCGCCGGGCAACAATCCACGCACAGCGCACGCCCGCAGCCCCCACAGGGCTGGGCGCGCTCCCCCGCTCGCTCCCGGTATGCGCTTCGGGCGCCCGCGCTGTCTCGTGCGGACGCGTTGTGAACTCGAGCGCTGCTGCTGCCGCTCACTCGCGCGCTCTCTCTCACTATCCCGCGGCGCCTCACTCCAACACTGTCGACGCACGAGACACCCTCAGAAGTACTGGCACCATGACTACCTATTTGCCGTCCGCTTTCTTGTGAAACTTCCTCGGCTTGACAAATTTTTATCGCCTTGTCGAGTGTGAGTTTCTCAGTCCGTAGCAACCGGTCCCTGACCGTGGCCTGTCGGACCCCACAAACAATTCGATCCCTGATCAAACTGTCTTCTAAAGATGCAAACTCGCAGTTCTTGCTAAAAAGACGCAATGCAATCACGTACTGTTGAATCGATTCCCATTCCTCTTGATTGCGGGTAAAAAACTTGTATCTAGTAAGTGTTACATTTGTTTCAGTTCCGAAATACTCATCAAACTTTTTTAACAACACGTTGACGTCATCGCGCTCCTTGTCACTTGCGAATGTGAAAGTTTGATAAATGTCGTAGGCATCTGACCCTATTAGGTTAACCAACAAACTAGCTTGAACACTGGTTGCTTCTTTGTCTACACCTGAAGCCTTCACAAATAACCCGAATTGTTGTCTCCACTTTTTCCAGGCCTCGGCACGGCCGGCCGGCCCACCGGCGCCGTCCATGTTTAAATCCGAAGGTGGTCGGGCGTGTTCCATTTTAATCACCGATTTGTACTTGTAATCTGCACGAAAATTTGATCACAACTACTAACGATCACTTTTCTCACTTAGATTTACTAATTTCACTACTTTTCGCTATATTTATGCCAAATAATGATAAACCGCTGTCACCATGTTGTGTTTAGAATGAAACGACCGAGTGCGGGGCAAACACTGGTTTATTCTCTCCGAACTTATAGCTACCCTCACAACAATATTATATTACAACAACATATAAATGATAGACACCATCTTGCTGGGGCAATCAGAGCACATCATCACTTAAATGGTTTCAAAATAGATCTTCTAAAAGTCTACCCAACGACATCGAATCTGCGCTACATATGCAGGGATGAGTGGCGTAAACCATCAGCTATTGGTTAACTCTACTCACGATACGAGGAATCTTATTTTTACTAGTAACACAGTTAATAAGTGTGCCTGACAAAGTATTTCTTTGGGCTATGGTTTTAGTTACTTTGGCTCTGACATGATTACACAAGAGCTATGAATGTACACTATATTCTGCAGTTTCTTCTAAATATAAAATTGCCTGGGTGCTCTGTTTAAAAACAGTTTTCAGTAGTAATGTTAAAGTTTTTATTTAGCCATTCATTTTTACGTTGAAATGTTGGACAAATTGGAATGTTTGATGTCAATGGTTGTCGATTACATTGCAGAACAAACTATACAAAACTTTTCCCTCGCCTTAAAGTTATGATTTATTTGGAAGTAAGATTGGAAAGTACATGAAGTATTATGTAGATCCGGATATTTCTTGTTTATTTTTTAGAAACCAATTCGTGACTTATATTTGCTGTCAACTCTTAATATAAACTATTGACAGTTGACAGCTTTTTTCTAACATATTACCTTGAAATAACATCCAACAAATTAATTAATTGAAAAAATAAATTCCTTTCAAACCTTATTTTTGTGCTGAATGCTATGTTTGAAACATTGAAAATGTGACGAAACCATTTCAAAATACAATCCACCCAAATAAAAAATCAGTCTAGATCACAAAATATTTTGAAACCTTGTGACATTCGTTAATTCTGTTGTTTATGTGAACGATGTGAGAAATGTTAACACATCGTAAATTTTATAACAAGCCCAATGTCACGTAAAGTGAAGCTTTTGTATGTTTCATACGTACATAATTAAGTTTTCTTATTTAATATATTAAAATCAATTTTTGCTTGTTCATATTTTATGCATTGCCGTTACGTTCATCCGATCACCGTGAAATTTTTCATACCCGTTTTCAGAGATACAGAAAAGATTAAAAAAGGATCTTTCAACCAGAAAAGATGAACGCAAGCAAAACCGTCGGCAAAAGGTATAGAAGAGTGATATATAGAAATATGTCACTGCCGTTTACTGTTGTTAATCCTGAAGAAGAAGAGGGAGAGAGCGCTGTGGGAATTGTAGTGAGATTGTTCCAAAGTTTTTGGGAGAGAAGCAAAATAGATGAAATGGAATTTACTTCCCTACAACAGATTGTATGAATATTGATTTGAATATGATTGGTTGATCAATATTGATCGCATCAAGCGGTTGCCAAAAAAAAGTCAATTAATTAGGTAGATCGAGTTCTGGCCTTCATAATTATTAGCCTACGAAGAACGAGTATGCTTACCCATTACCGTAACAGAAACTGTGTTTGTCATCGGTTCTATCAGTTCATTGGTATTCCAAGAAAAGATCAAGCATACGAATACCATAGCATTTTAAAGTCATTTCACCGGTCACCAGTTTGATTTCCGCTTACTGCAAATATAATAATAATAACTTCACACACCTCACACACGGCCGTCTGATTCCAAATTAGGCAGAGCCTGTACTATGGTAACCATACTGCTGATAAACATACTTATATATTTCTAAATACACACATATTTTAGATAAATTACACCCAGACACACAACAAATGATCATGCTCATCACACAATTATTTGTCCTGGGTGGGAATTGAACCCACGACCTCTGGCTTAGCAGTCAGGGTCACTAACTACCAGACCCACAGGCCAGTCAATATAGTATAATTTGTAAAGATGTTTGCATAAACATATTTACTTAAGGCTGGGTGTTTCTTTATATAATATGTATGTATGTTTATCTTTGTTCTACAACCCGTGGAACAAGCTGTGCTAAGTTTGGACCTACGTAACGCTGTGTTGTATGTCCCAAATATTATTTACTATGGAAATTTAACTGATTCGGTATCCGTAACGAAAATTCGGTGTCTGTAACTGAAACAATGACAATGGCTGCCACTGTGATTTCAATGCGTGTCTCATCAAAGTGTCGAATGTGTTAATTTTGCGTAATTTGAAGATAATTACGTTAACCCTTGTGCGCAATGTGTTGTACTGCCAGTTGACATTTTGAGGAATTTACAAAACATTATTAACTACAATAAGTAAAAGAAGGAATACTTTATTCTACAAATACATCTACCCCTGCTTATTAAATCAGAAAATTCTTAGAATTGAAAGAAGTTCTTAGAATTGAAAAATATGGGTTTGCTAGTGTAAAATATATTTTTGAAGGTTTATGCGTGATCAGCATTCGTAAATCGATTTTGAAATATCATTTCACTGTTGTAATTTTTAGAGCTGTTGAAGAAACGTAAATTTTAACAATAGATAGCTATTAGAAAATCATAACGATAGAAACTTCCATGTCACAATAATGTTAATTAAGTATATACTGAATCATGTAGTCGTTTTACTTTTAATGTTTTTATAAATTTGACTGCATACGTGGTGCTTAATAGTCAAATCCATCCATTACTGAAGTTTTAGGCACTAAATTTAGAAATATGTATTTGGACTAATGAGTAATGGAGAAGTTCCTGAGTTCCTCTATACAGAAGAACAAGGCTGAAGAGGGCTGTTGTGTTCCTTTTTTAGGGTTTCGTAGTCAACAAGGCCCCCTTATAGTTTCGCCATGTCCATCCATCTGTTCGTGTGTGCGTGGCTTAGCTCAGAGAGTCTTTGTACTAGAAAGCTGTAATTTGGCCTAGGTATACATATGTATCAAGCCAACAAAGTGGTATAGTGGGGTGTCGTGGGATAGGTCGTTCAATAGTTCAAGTATTGCAGGTGTATGTGAAAGATATTTTATCATGCACAGGTATCTGTTTGCGAAATATTAAGCTTTATAGTGCTAAGTTTTGTTAGAGTCAAGTAATCCCCATCCCAGCAACTGTTGGTTTTGGATACATGAAAAAATCACGAAATTATAAGGAAATCTATCTCGGCTACTTGGGCTTAACAAGTTAACATTAATAATAGTCGACCAACTTTTAATAATGTACTTGAAGAAGTTGAAAAGAAAATTTCGTAAAAAATGCTTTCAAAGTTTATAAACTTTTTTTTTTTACTTACATGAGTTTATAAACTACGGACCACTATACAGCGTGTAGCCCAACACGCACTTGTCCGGACTAATAAACAAAGGCCATAAAAAGAAAATAAAAATTATGTTTACGACGATGTTTAGGTACTTGATACAGAGAGCTTAGTGTAATAAGGAGTCAGTTGCTGACAATTTTTTAAATCCGAATGAATCCGGCGTTAGGAAGGAATTTGCGGAGTACACAAAGTGATATATAGAGCTGTAGGGATAAAAGGATATAAAAGGGTCACGGTTCTAGACAAGTTACAAACTTGGGTATAAAAATGTTCTATATATATATTAAGATTTTAATAATACAGATGTATTTTAAACGGTACATACATTTAGCAAGATAAGATTGACTTTCACAATCATGTAGTATTACCGATTTAAGACTTTTGTTTTGGACAGGGTCAGGTTTGCAATCCGGAAATTGCTTAACTAAAATTCTAGCTTCATAGCGATTGATTATATTCCTTTTCTTCACCACTAATAGACAAGAAGTACGCGAATAGCGTACTCAAATCTTTAATATAAGCGTATGGAGGGTTAAAAACAGGACTGCCAGTTTGTATAATTGGATTCAAAATTCGTATCCTGTTTGTATAGTACATTGTATTGTATAATATAGTGATGTTATAGTGTAACATGTACATACGTACATACATAGAGATACTTAAAATAAATCATGTCTGTGATTCACTGTTAAAGCCTTATACGTTAAAGTTAAAACACCTTTTATTGAAATCCCTAAAGAGTGACGTACTGTAGTTGTACAACACTGATTTTGTATAATAGTACGTGATTTTGTATAAGTTCCGAGACTCAGTGGTATAAAATAAGTTGTATTTACTGGCAGCCCTGGTGAAAAATGAAACACATACTTCCTATAGTCGTCATTAAAGGTTGCCGTATTTGATAAAAATGTATCAGATTAATAAACAATGTAGTCAGTTAGTGCTTTTTGAATTTGTAACTAAAATACAAACTTATAAGCTGCCTCATCTAACTTAGGTATAAAAGTTCGTTACCTCGCAATTTTTCTGCAAGTTTACGGCACAATAATCTAGTATTCCATCTATTAAATAAAAGGCATTACTTCAAATTTAACATAACATTTACATTAATTTTAAATAGTCTATGTCTAGACTATTTAACTTCATTATATACTATATTTAACTTAAAAATAATCTACTATGAATGAATTGATCAAATAAAAGTATTTTAAGAGTTATCATTGAGGCGTAATAATTGCTTTATAAGTATGCGGATTAACTGCCAAGTAAATTGCAGATATGTACCTTACGTATATACCTACTACTTACATTTTTATTTTTGCTACTATTTAACTATTCCCTTACTATGTAAATGCACGTCGAGACATACTAAATAACAGCAACATACTATCAACAACAACAACGTATTATATAGTTATTATCTTGGAGAGAATCCCATCTTCGTGGTTCAATTAGCTTAACTAAAAGCTTTAAGCTACTTAACCTTGTCGTAATTTATGTAAGACACCATCTGACAATTCTGAGCCACAAATTATACAGTATTGTTAAACTTAACCAAACACCTGCAACAAGCCTGGATAAAAAGTTTCACTGGCCCGGGTGAAAGGATTTTTTAAAATCTCTTAGCTGTGTGTAAAGTACAATCTATCTTTACAAAAAAAAAATTGAATGTTCGTTTGTTCAAAATCGCAAATCCCCTAAAGTTCTTTATGGATTGTTTTAGAAAATTTTAGACTACGTTACAGAATACATAGTAGTACAGGTACAGAAGTCCCACACCGACAAATCATTTAAATAAATAGCGAGTATTGTTTCGACAAAATAAAGTCGCAATTAAGGTTACACAGCGCTAATTACCTATACTAATATTCACCTAGATGTTGCCTCTCTTTCTATCGTGTAACTCTTATCTGTTCTGAAGACGCTGCGACATTAGTTAATTATTATTATTAGGTAATTTGGTCCAGTTCTGACAATGGCATCCATGAGAAAACAATATAAGTCTTTTATGGAATAGTTTTTTTTAAGTTGTTTTTTTTTTTCAAAGAATTACGGGATTTATCGTTACTATAATAAAAGTACTGTAATGTTTCTCTGTAAACAATATTGCAATTAGAGCCGTCGGTCATTAAAGTATGGAGTTTTCTGGAGAATCTAACACGCGACAGAGTTGCATAAAGCTGTCCGTGCAAAAAACAGCTAGTACTTAAATCTTCTGGTCTTCCCTGTCTTCTGGTCAACTCTCAGCTTCTGGTCTTGGGCTTTGTTAGTAGTCCTGGTGTTACATAAGCTCACTAAAAATTGGAAATCTGTTTGGAATTTAGAGGAATCCGGAGTATAAAAACACTATCCCCTACGCCGCACCTTGTTAAAATCTCTGCTTCTATTCGGTTTCTTTATAAGTTGGTCACTTTTAATATGGTACAGTTACATGGATTTAGTAGGCTTAAAATTTTAAATAGCAATATAGGTATACCGACTTTTAAATTTATCTAACGGGCTGGCAGTGCAGGAGTGGCAGTGGATTCTAAAAATTCAGCTGGATCAGTTAGTAGGTTTATCTGGTTCTATAACAATGTTAAAAGAGATAATACTCTAGCCTTTCCCCTAGAAGAAATGTCAGAGTTATAGCGTTTATTGCTGCCGCCTGGTCGTTACGTGGGACCGAAATAGCATGTGTTTTCATAAGTTGCTATTTCCATTTCGTCCCCCTACACAAAAGAGAGGAGATTCGGCAACAATGAAACTGTACAGCACAAGTTGCCTCAGATTCGTGCTCGTATAGTTATTGTCAATTGCATAAGAATAATGTAGCACCACAGACTAGAACTCTTTAGACAGGCTCTAATTCATCGTCGTATGACAAGCAGAGTTTGAAAGAGATCGACAGAAAAAAGTACTAATACGTAATCTTCTATCAACTGCCTCTACCGCTTTATGGTTTACCATAGTACATTAATCCCATATTATAAGTTTACGAACACCTAAAAGCTCGGCTTCGTCAATATTTTTAGAAATATTACAAAAAGGGTTCTCTGTGCGGTCCAAGCCAAAGGGGGTGTTAAACATATTTTTGGCATTTTTTCTCTGCTTTAACGGAGGAGGCGACAGCAAGAGTAATTTTACTTTGACTTCGTACCTTTGCCAAAATGACGGTGATGATTGGTGAAGAAATATTTTCTTACATCATAAAAAAAATGCGACCGCCGGATTCTTTAAATTGACATATCGTTCATATTGACAAATCGACTACTATACATGAGTGAAAACCGCATGTACGTAGCACAGATGAACTGCAAAAATTCTCAAAAACCGATGGAAATGCCTTCTGTTGCTTCTTATTTATCATTTCCATCATTTCTTTTTCTTAAATGTCCAGACATGATGGGTTTATGTTTTTACGACTTCTAGGTGGCGTATCAGATTGAAACAGTGAAACACAAACAACAATAGACAGACAGACAAACAAAAATTCGTTTGATTCTATTGCTATTATAAAAACTCCTCAAATATTTTTTTCCTAAATATATCCTATGTACAGACAATTTTACTATATGTATAGAAGATAACAAAGACTGTGAAATAGGTACACACCGTTTCACAAATTTAATGAGGACTACACAGCTACACCCTTTGCAAAATAGGAAAGGCGTGTTCATTCGGCGAAGTCACGAATCGCAAATCGTATAAGGTCAATCGCATGTTTATTTAACGTCATTTCTGACAGACTGCCCACGGGCTGGGAACCGCCCACGCTTCTATATCAAAATCCTATCCAGACATTAAGTACAAATCCTTATGAAATTCAAGCTTGAGTTAATAAGCGATTATTCTCCCAATTCATATATAAATAGACACGAGCATTATCGCGACGCTTGAACAAGATTAACTGTCAGAGCTTTAGAGTTAAGAATGGAAACCAGAGATTGTAGGAATACGTAGTATTTTTTTTTCTCCGGAACAGCAATCTCATACTATGGAGTCCAGAACACAGATACACATATTATATATACTTTAATACATGTGTTTTTTTTGTAAATCTACATATATATGCACCTACGTATAAAATAGTTCAAAACATGTTCATACTTAAAAATATTTTTGCACAGAGTGGGAATTGCAACCACGTCCATAACGTTACTGTTGAATACTCTACAGCTGTTTTAACCTCCACCGCAATAAGGATTGGTGTTCCAAGTTTAACGTGTATATCTGTTTATCATTGTGCCTATTTGTGGTATCATAGCTCCTAAAAGGATGGCTTGATTTTGATCTAGTTTTTATTTGTAAGGTGACTTAACGAGAATGTTCTTAGCTATAATAAACTCAAAAAGATCTGTTAGCCGTTCGAAGATAGCTCTTTTCTAATCGTTGCAGGGATTATTGACTCGGGGGTATTTTAAATATTGAATTGATGCTTGTTAAATGTGTGTACTTTGACGGTATAGCAATGAAGTCGTCTACTTGCTGAAAATATATAAAAGAGATTGAGAATAGAGACAAAAGTGGTGAAAACTGGAAATCTAGGCAGTTCCAGTATAAGCCCCGGTCGTGTTTTGCATAGATATGATCACTTGCTTTTACGTGAAGAAGGTTTCCTTTACCGCTAACGTAAGTTATAACAAATGTATATCATAGTGGTTTACATGATAACATACAAATATGTGGTACAGCTGTAATTTCGTGAATTTGAACAAAAAATCAATAATTTTAATACAGAAATCTTTTATTAAAACTGACAAATAGATTTAGCAAATATTTCGCTATGAAACTATGAATTTTTAATACCAAGGAGGTTGATGGAATGTTTTCGTTCGAATGTTCCAAATGAATTTGCTAGGAAATGTCCGGAAACAAAAAAAAACAGTATAAATTTATTATAAAAATTGATAATGTATAATAAATAGTAAATGAATTGTGCACCTACTTTAGGAAATTCGTTTTCCGAAGAATTTTTCTATCAGTAACGTTTTTTCAAAAAAATTTGCATACTTGTAACTACAACTTTCTGTAAAACCTTGTATTAATCTAACAGGCTAGCCAACCAGCTTTAAAATCAAATAAACCTCACAGCAAAATTCTTCAGCTTTCAGCTTAAATAAAACTCGGAGGAAAGCGTAAAAGTTTTCAGCCTGAATAAAACCCAACCCCAAAGCGTGCCAGCGTTCAGTATATATGAAACTTAAAATAAACGTGACAACTTCAAGTTAAATAAATCTCACAGTAATACGTGCTTGTATCTTTCAGCGTGCGTGTATGCCTGTATCATTCAGCCTAAATAAAATGACGAGCGAGACTCTTCATTAATATAATTATCAATCAGTATGCTTATTTACACCACTTTACAAAAAGTAACCATTATTATTCTAAATAGCCACTCTTATATCCATATTTTTGGCAACACGATGCTCATGTTTAAATCTTCTACCTTGTAACGCGTTCCAGTTAAAAGATTATTTAATTTTTGGTCAATGGCTGTTGCATCTACGAATTTTATACCAACATGATATAAGATTCTTAAAATATAAAAATAAATATAAATAATATATAAAAATATTGATAGTCAAACACATACTGCTCCTTAGAGTTAAATTCAAGTTATTCAACGTGGGAAGATAAAGCAGATTGACGTTAAACAAGACACGTACGTGACTCAACGCTATCTTTTTGTGTATTTGCTCACATTTTATATATGAAGGACGAAATAAAAAGGTTACACGTAGCTGCTTCTACCCGTGAAACGTGTTAAAAATTGATGTGAAACATATAAATGTCTTATAATAATTATTCAATACCAACCATCGATATTCTGCAGTATTTGTTATTCAGATTTGAAAGACAGTCTTTCGATGATTTAAGCCTAGAAGAGTGTTTGTAGCTATTTTATTTGGAAAATTAAAAAATTCACATGATCATGTCACAGTAGTGATATAGTATCTGTATTCTAAAGTAAAAAATATAAAATAACTAGTCGTACTCAATAAAATGTTTTTCAACATCTATTTTATACAAAAATAATAATTAATTTATATGATGTAGATTTTTTAAGCAGGGTGTTGTCAGAAGATTGCCTGCCAAAGTTTCATCACAATCTGATGAACGGTTTAGAAATGCATAGAGGACAAACATACTTACATTGATTTTTATTTACATAGATATTCAAAATGAATACACACAAACACTCACGCCTCTATTTCCAAAGGAATAGGCAGAGGCGTTTCAACGACCCAGATTAACTATATTTTGGTCCCACTCACATAATAGTGGGTAACCCCTTTTGCCACCACCACCGCCACTTTTAATCGGGCAATTTGGGCAGTAAGTATCGGAAAATTGGGAGTAGATTGAAATGAAAGGGTAGTTTAAATAATCCATACATCCATACAAATAAATAAAATTAAAGTGTCTGTTTGTAACGTGAAAATAATAGGTTTTTTTAAGCTCATACAGTTACTTGCACGATACCTATGAGTACCTGTCTGTCTGTTTGTTTCGGCTAATCTCCGGAACGGGTGGACCGATTTCCACGGGACTTTCACAGGCAGATAGCTGGTGTTATAAGGAGTAACTTAAGCTAATTTTATTTTGGAAAAAGAAATAGAGAAAAAAAGTAGACAGTAAAGACGACGGCATTATTGGCCGGTGTACTTAAAATGAATCTCATTCTAATACAGGCATTAAGCTTAGACAGATGAGTAAATAAGAATACAAACTTACTAAAACTTTGTCAAATTATATTTAGTATCTAATTGAGTTTTAGTTAACATTAACCCGTTGTTGAAAACTGTAGATATTAGTTTGAATTATTTATTACTTTTCACTGTGAACATCTTCGAAGTCAAATTCAATTAATAACATCGGTAAGAGTTTAATTCAATTGTGCAAAACTTTTAACATTGCGTCAACAATAAAGGTGATTCCTGGTACATAACAGAACTCTTAAAGCTATTGGGAAGCTTTTGCATCAGACCCTCAGCTATTAGTTTTACAAAAAATTATCTAGTGCACAAGAACAATAAATTATGAAATGATTTAATACACTGAACATCATCTTTGTAGTGTTATTTTATAAAATAAAAGAACGAGATATTTAAGTTCACTTTTTATTTAAAGCAGTCCGTCCAATACTTGTAACAACTGAAAGTTTAATGAAAAGAAAAGATTGATTAATATAAATGGTGTACCTGACAATAGAGCACTTACTTCAATCACGGAAAGGGCATGACTCTAGCATGCAGTTACAAAAATAATCCTTGAAATAAAACTACCCGTTTACGAGATATGACCGTTTAAATTTCCAGGTATTTTTACCTCCGTTTCTCATAAAAGCAGGTGGAATGTGTAAAGTTAAATGTTTTAAATCATAATTTTTTTTTTTAATGATCATAATCTAATGAGCTCAAACTTGATACTATTCCAATGAGCTCAAACAGAATAACTCTGCTCTAAGTTGATAAGGAGTTGGGAATCCTGCTGATTGCAGATGATGTTATAAACAACCCTCTTTTTGCGGGGTACAAACAAGGTATACAAATCTCAAACCTTGCCAGGTTATACAGGAAAATGTTATTCTAGCTACTTTCAATGACTAAAAATAGGAATTATGAGGTGTTTTTTACTGATCTTGTTAGTAGAATAATGACATCCCTAAATGACTTTCATACTTATTAAGATGAAGAAATCTGTCGCGCTGTCAAGCACTGCATACCTTCCGTTCATTGATATAAGAAGCCTATTAGGCCTGAAACTTCCCCAAAACATACACATGAGTACAACAGTATATCCTTACCTTCTTAAAAAAACAATTCCTTTTCCCTTGAGACGAAAAAAATATATAATTTTAATAAAAACTTATTATAGGTACATCAAAGTGCTGCTGACGAATCACTGCTTAGCGAGGGTATCGTATAGATCTATTCAATTACGACGCTGTATAGATATTGTGATAATCGCCCCGATTAACCGTCTCCTGCCGTAACTAAGTTACATACCATAATGATATTGAAGAGAGATACGTGGGATTACTGTTGTTGATCTGAAGATTGTAATTAATGTTTAGTTTAATAATCTATTTGTATCTGTAGATAAGATCCTCTTAAAATTCATATAAAGCAATTTTAGTTTATATATTTAGGTTATATTTTTCTTTAGAAAATTAAGGTACTACTATACTGGCTTCCTTAGAAGGAGGTGCAGATTGGGGTCAACTTAATCTAGTCCAATTTAACATAACGAAGTTTACCTCCAAAAAGATACCATTTGTCGTATTACCTTTTCAGAGCACTTCCCTATCTGCCACAGCCAGCACCGGAATCCTTGGCGTCAATATTGAGCGAAGTTCAGTTTCGCTGTTACTTAGAGGGTAAGGCCAAATTAGCCTTGAAGTAGCTTGGTGTGCTGAACAGACTGACACGGTATTTCCCTCCGGCCCACCGCCTACAACTTTATAAGGCGCTAGTTCGGTTCGCATATGGAATACTGTTCTCATGCAGGGGCACCCTAGTACTGGCTTTTCGATTTTTAACTGACTTAAAATAGAAAGTTCTGTATTCGAACCGTATGTCTGTATTTTTCTTAAAAAGTAATGGATCACTTTCCATTTTTTCAGGAAGGTTTAGGTATATCATACGTTAGGCATTTATTAGTTTATATTTAGGGTTTTTTCCTTCTCTCCTTGCTTCTATATTAGGCTTCTAGTGCATATTACTTTTTTTAGAATCTTTCTAAAGTCATTGATTTTCTTTTAAACAAACCAAATCTTATATTTAAAAAAAACCAGTATCTTTGTAAGCAATTGTTCCAATTTGTACTGCCACCGCACGTACCTTTAAGACGTAAAGGACGAACCGCTTCGTACCTTACGAATCAACTCACGTCCGTTCGGAGGCACAATCAAATTATATAGAACTGACTCGATTTCGCCTGGTGGTGTGGTCTAAGTTGAAGGAGCGTGTGAAAACAAATACGATAATAGATTTTCAAAATCTACCTTAATATGCCCTTATTCTTATAATTTCATACCAACACGTTTTGTATCTATAATTTTCTGAATATCATTCATTTTATTAAGGCCCTGGGAATCCACTGCAAAACATAGGCCTTCCGATTTTTTTTATGGTATAGTGGGCAAACGTGCAGACGGGTCACCTGACGGTAAATGACTACCACCGCCCATGGGCACCTGAAATTCAAGAGTCACAAGGGCGTTGCCGGCCTTTAAGGTAGGAGTAGGGGAAGAGGGAAGAGTGGGGTAGAAAGGGTTAGGGCGTCCGGTAATCTCACTCTATCGGCGAAAAGCAATGCAATCATTGCTTCACTGCTGGTTTTATGTGAGGCCGTGGTATCACTCCGGTCGAGCCGGCCCATACGTGCCGAAGCATGGCTCTCCCACGACAAACGATTGATGACTAAACTATTTACTGAAAGTATTTTAAGCATAAGCCTTTGATTTACAAGTTTTATTTATTAATAGCTTTTGCCCACGGCTTCAGTCGCGTAAAAGTTATTTTGCTGTCCTTCGGGAACAGTAATTTTTTCCGGGATTAACGGTAGCCTATTTCCTTTTCTGTACCCTTGACAATGCGTGTTCAAATTGATGATCAATTATTCAACTGATCATGATTTTAAACACAACTTTAACTAGTCAGTTAAGGAGTGAAAGCGTAACTAACAAACAAACTCACTTTCGCATTTGTAATATTAGTTACGATTAAGATTCTTAGAAGGCAAGTCTTAGTCATTTTACATAAAGAACAAAACAGAGTTGAAGATCAAAAACAAATAGAAAATACCGTTATCACATTGATATACATATGTATGTACATATTAAAATATCTCAATAGTACAAAAAGCAAAAGCAACAACTATGAAGATCTACAGGAATAAAACTGAATAGTTATTTTCAAGGCACCAATTAATAAAATACATGCGTCGCGTTAGCACTCGATAATTATCAAATTATCAATAAAAATACTTCACGTGAAACTAAATCAATCATCTAGATATGATACCATCATGATCGATTAATGTTGTTGTTGTTAATAGTTAAACCTTCACAAGGTCTTTAATATTACTGACGTAACCTCCTTTGGGTCAGGTTTTAATTAGTAATAGAATCAAAGCGAAAAATGAGTAAAAAAAAAAACAGATACAATACTTCTCGTGAAACTAAATATAACATTAATGAGGCCGTGATGATCATGAATGAATGTTGTAATAGTTTAAATTGTTTATTTTATCCCACTAATATTATAAATGTGACAGTTTGGATGGATGGATGGATAGATGGATGGATGGATGTTTATTATTCTTTCACCGCTGAACCGATTACGATGAAACTTGGTATGTAGATAGCTGGAGACCTGGATTAACGCATAGGTTACTTTTTATCCCGATATTCCCACGGGATTGGGAATAACGCGGGTGAAACCACGGGGCGCTGCTAGTAATATTATAAATGTGAAAGTTTGGATGGATGGATGGATAGATAGATGAATGGATGGATGGATGTTTGTTACTGTTTCACGCAAAAACCACTAAACCGATTGCGATGAAACTTGGTATGTAGATAGCTGGAGACCTGGATTAACGCATAGGCTACTTTTTATCCCGATATTCCCAGGGGTTCGGGGCTTACGCGGGTGAAACCGCGAGGCGCTGCTACTATTTTTATATTTCAATCGACAAAGTACCACTTACCACGTCCCAGGAATACAGCTTTCGCCTCTTCCACATTCATCAGACTTTTCATACACGCTCGCCACTCACAGGTGCTTTTAACTTGGCCTTTCTTCAGTATGCTGCCGATCTGGTCAGTATACGTCTTTCGGGGCTTACATGCACCGACTCGCCCACACACAGGACCCTTATAAACTCCTTTAGATATTTGCTCTTCACTTATCCTTTCAACGTGCCTAAACCGTCAAAGCATTCCTTTCTCAATTTTTGTCACTACATCTTCTTTCAACCCGTTATCTTATCTTATCATTTCTCACTTTATCAGTTAACATTACACATATTTCTCTTTGAACGCATTTCCACAGCATTAATTTTACTTTAATGTTTCTTTGGCTATATCCAACTCTCGCTGCCGTACATCAGAGTTGGTGCTTACATACCCTCGTGAACCGTCAGACGTGCTTTTTGAACACACTCTGCAGTGCAGAGCAAAGTTCACCGAGTTTTCTTTTTGAATTTTTCGTGTAAATTCTGTACCATGCTTTCCATCCCTAATAAGCATACTTGCAAGATAAACGAACACATTAATTTGTTCCACTCCTTTATTTCCAACTTTATCTTAAAAGCAGTTATCTCTTTATCCCTTTCGATTACTTACATTTTTAGTACAGCAGTCGGCCTAATATGTCAGATGCTATAACTGTCACTTGTCACAGGCAATACTAGAAATACATACTCTGTGGAAATTTTATCTACCTATTACGGTTCATGAGATACAGCTCACTGACAGACAGGTGGAAGGATAGCGGAGGATTAGGAATAGCACCTAGACGCCTTTAGTGCAAGGTTCTTCACTCGTACGAGCTCACATTTCGCGTAACCCAGCAGAATCATTACAACTTCCAACAATGTAGGTAAGCAAGTAAACACATAAATGTTTCTATATGTTCCCATTTTATTTCTCCTAGTTCTTTAACCGACTTCCAAAAAGGAGGAGGTTCTATGTTCGTCTGTATGTATTTTTTTTTTGTGTATGTTCATCGATATTTTCGCCAATTGTGAACCGATTAAAAAAAAAATTTAAGTTCGAAAGGGTATACTCCCGAGGTGGTCCCATTATCATCAAGTCAGGATCTGATGATAGAATCTCAAGGAAATCGAGGAAAAACTAACTAACTAACAATGTAATAATCTGGTACTAGTGAGCTGATCTGATGATGGAGTCAGGAGGTGGATAGTGGAACTCGTCAACCGCGAACAGCAAAGACACGAAATTTTGTAAAAGGATTTATTACGTTAAAACTTGTTTTGCACTAAAAAGGGTGAAATAAATTATTTTAATAAAAAATAATTAAATCGACTCCAAAACCGCAAATAGGCACTCAAAAGCCAAGCCAAGTAGGTAGTAGACAGAATGTATGTATGTAGTAAGTAGGTAGATACTTGTAGGTAGTATCTATCTACTACCTATTAGACTTGGCTGGCAGCGACTTCAAATAGATGAGTGGGTAGTGCTTATAATAATTATATTAATTTATTTTTCGCTTTTGAGTGCCTATTTGTGGTTTTGGAGTCGATTTAATTTTTTTTTTCTACTAAAAGTTGGTGCACCCTTTCATTCATTTCAGCATCACTGGTCACATCTTGGTAGTGGTAATGTCTATGGCATTAAGGCCGCCATTGTACGTTTTTCTGCATTCAATGTTCAATATATATATTCTCAACATAGGCATTATTATATTCTAGACGCACGAGAGTACGCGGGCAAGTTCTCGAGCCAAAGCACTCCAGTGCTATATTTACACATTTTCAGACCCCTCTAACTCAAGATCGGATAAACCTATTAAAATGAAATTTTGTATACGCCTACTACTATGAACTGCTAAAAGTTACTAAATACTTTAATACTTTACGGGAAATGAACGCCTGAAAATCATAAATTTTGGAGGTGATGGGTCAATGCCTGTCGGGGTCCTACTGTGGCAAATCTCAGCTCCCCCGATCACGACCAAGCAGTGGAACATCGGGGTGGTTTTTAGTCGTTAAGAGTCTTACAGGCCAATTCACCCCCAAGGGCAGAGGACATGGATGAGAACCTTTCACCCCGTCACCCCAAAAGCAATTTTTTACTGTCGTGGTGTTTGCTTATAAACCCACGTGTGACCTTTAAGGATACATGCTATCCTTATAAATATACTATATAAAGATCCTATGTAATATGTAACTTGGAAGTTTATACTTCATGAAATTGAGATGTACGTAAGTGTTGCAACGTTTCACGCTTATAATTTTTTTAAATAATATTTTGTATTAAACATCTTCTTTTCTCTATCATCATAAAAGTACTTACGAGTACTTAACGATATTTATCAAATAGAGTGTCATCAAAACTAATGTCATTGGTCCTAGTCTGACTTTTATTTTGTAGACGAAAAACTAATAACATTTATATATATATATTCAGGAACCAATCAAAAAAATAAAACCATACTTAAGAGATAATTTATTCACATTACTCTGCCACTTCAAGTCATATATTCGAATACGGTCAATAAGAAATAGTAGGTATTGTAACGTGACGTAACTTATTGTATGAGTCTTGAAGACTCATACAATAAGTCAAGTTTCAAACCTAATGCTTCAATTATTCCAATACAAGGTCACTTGTTTCATTGATTTCTTAGATAAAAAAAGCATCTTCAACTCTTTCGTCAATCAAGCTTTTCTAAAAACTGTCACGTATGAACTCAAAAACTTAAGTAACGAAATCCTTGTCAATGTAAAACTAAAACAGAATTGTTAATGAGAGATAAAATTTAGCTGTCAGCTTATTATTGGGCCAGCGTTGGGTTGTCGTAACGATAACTGACAGACAAAACAGGGTTGCTAAGTTATATAAATCTCTTAAGTTATGTAACACCTTTTGAGGGTCGGTAATTTATGGGTTACATGTATATCTGTTAAAACACAAGTCGTTTCTGTGTAAAATAAATGGTTGGTGTTAAGGGTTTTTATATTTACAGAAAACTTATTTGCATTTAACACGAAGTAAGAACTATGTCACCACACGTTTTACTATTATATCGTTAGATATTATGCCGTAGCGTGGAGCGATTTTTTTAAATAATAACCTAATACGTTTTTCTACGTGGGAGAGCCATGCTTCGGCACGTATGGGTCGACTCAACTACGCTCGATACCACAGCCTCACAGAAAACCGGCAGTGAAGCAATGCTTGCATTGCATTTCGCCGAGTGAGTGAGGTTACCGGAGGCCCTAACCCTTCCCTCTCCCCTATTCCCGTCCTTCCCCTCTCCACCCTCTCCCCTCTTCCCACTCTTCCCCCCCTCCCCCTCGTCTCCTACTCCCACCTTAAAGGGCGGCAACACACTTGTGACTCTCGAGTTACAGGTGCCCATAGGCGGCGGTAGTCATTTACCATCAGGTGACCCGTCTGCTGGTTTGCCCCCTATACAAAAAAATAAGGAAAAGTTGGTGTCTTATTTAGTTGCATTAATCCATGCAAAATACTATTTCATTTAGTTAATTTAGTTAATAGTAATAGCCTCCAAAACGACATCCAGTTTTTGTAAAAAGTTGTTTTTAGACTCCATTTTTACGCGTAATTAAATGTACGAAATTTAAATAAAGATATCTTTTTATTTAACAAAACGTTTGTGGTTATAGTTTATTTAAGTGACAAAAGAAAATAATGCATGGTCTTGTGTTTAATAACTTTAAATAAGAGGACTGAAGGAGCGCAGAAGGGGACAGTTAGCATCACTTCGTAAGTCGTCAGAGCGCAAATGTTCCTCGATCGCTCGTTTTATACTTTGATGGGAGGAAATACAAAACATTGGAGATAATTAACTGTGTTTGGAACCTATTTCATTTATTTCTCTATTTAACTAAGTACGAAGAAGAACTCTATTTAACCATTATCCTTGCAATGATGTGTGATGCCAAGAAACACATTAGGGAACTGGTAGCCCGACGCATATTAAAAGCATGCAGTGTACCTTCAACACCCGGGCTCTTTCAAGTGACATCTATAAATTTCAACGCCTCGACAAAAATTTGTCTGACCAAAACATTCAGCACATCGTTGTGAGGGTGAACTTTCGTTTTTAAGACTTTCAGTGCCATACTCAGGCTGTTAAAAGTGCCGTTAAAATGACCACAAAATATCATTAGAAAATTTTGTGTATGCTTTCGATTAAAAACGGTTAATAAATGTCTGAATTATAAAGAATGTATCATTTATTACTTAAATAAAATTAAACTAAACTTAATTTTTCATATATTATAATGTGTGCTCCACCCTAATGTACCATCCCTAGATTTACTACCGTGGGTAAACCATCTCTCCTAGCAATAAGTCTGAAATATGAATTTTTATTTTAAAATTTACGGTTGTTGTATGTAAATCATTTTTTTTATTTACTTTGTCATGTCTTTTCGACATTTTTGAAATACATGACATGATAAACAAAACTGTTAAAAATTATAATATTGTCTTTCTGTCCGTATACAGATTATACAGTCCAGCTGTTAAATATACGCCTTTCTATAATCCCATATAAACAGTTCTAAATTAAAATTTAAGTGGTGCTTTTCATACTGAGAGTTTGTTTTTTCGTTACATCACCTGAAGCTCATTACTATTCATCCAATCTATTAGTGAAATAGAGCCAGTTCTCAGGTATTGCGTATATACGAGAGCTTTTAAGTAATTAAACCTTACTTCAGTTATCTACCCATTCGGCAGTAGAGTTTCGCGTCAATTCCATTTTCTCTTTTCATTAATGAAACTAATAGTGTCTGACTTTATGCGTATATTTTCATTTGTGAGGCAATTTTAATTATGTAGGGGGGTAAAATTAGTCTCCCAAAAAGAAGGGGAGTGTATTGTATGTAGGGTAGATCTAAATCATGGTTATATACATAGTCTCATGCTTACTATAGAGTGTGCACGTCAGTCCGTATTCCGTGAGCCATCGACGAGTAGAGACGTGTCAGCTCGCATATCTGGAGTGAGTTGCCGAGCCAGCACAATGTTCATATGTAAGCGTGGAATAGTGAATACAGTGATTCACTACAGGGAGCTTGCTGTGGTGGTATTGACTAATATAGATCACATTTTGCAATAAGCTTCTTTTAAAATATGTCGTTGAAAGCTGACTACGTCTCTAGTGATAAATTCTCATAATACAACCCTAAAGCTCAGGAGCCCAACTGTTTGGACAAGTAGTTCGTAGTGAAGAATTATTTATTTATTATTTTATTTAAAACTTCCTACAGTTTACAATGCACGAGGTGGACTTAATGCCACGTGGCATTATCTACCAGTTAACCTTTGGGTGATTCAGTGAGGGACATGGCAAGTGTATAAGAACGAAATTTTTTAAAGAAAGTTATAATTTACATACAAATACAATGTTGAATTAGCAAGTTCAATAATTTGAAACTATTGTTACGGAGGCTAAAGACCAAAGACATGTTTGAAATTTTTTTTCTAAGTATGTACTTCGGTAAAGATTTGATTTACAGAGTGAACACAGTGATGCTTTTTCTTGTGATTATAGGAGATACCGGATTAATATTAGGCCTATAATACACTCATTCATAAAAAGACATAAATTTTTGAGTAAATCCACATATATTTCTCACAATAATCAGTAGAAATGTTGTTTATACAGAGCACTTCAGTTTCAAAGTATGTTAGACTGTCATCATTTTCCAACTGAAGCGCAGAGTGTTTTACAAACTTTAGAAATCTCACATTGAAAGCGTGCACACTTCTCGTGTACAGGCGCGGTATTCTTTTGTGTCTCGCAAGTAGATGAGTGTGGAAATAGTCTTGCGTACACAATGAGCGTCGCGAATATCCCTTCTCATACAAACATGAAGATATGTGAGCTAACAAAAGTGTTAGTGCACAACATTATGAAAATAAAATTGTTGGTAAAGAAAAATTCTTATTCAAATGTTTGATATTTAAATATACTTATTTTCACAGATTGCAATAATATATCGCCTCCCGGCAAAAAAAGTGTTATAATACAAAAACAGATATTTCGAGAAGACACGACTTTTAAGCCTGTGAATTGAACAAAACAGCTAATAACGATTATTTTACAGCTGACCAAATGCAACATTTGCTATTCAATACTATAAAAATGTTAAAAGTACCTAACATGTGATATGACACTTTTTTTACGATATGTTTAAAACTCTACTTCGTGAAATCACATAAAATTATGACCAAGTACTGAATTGGTTTACCATGTTCGTCTATGAAAGTTAACATGTGTAATTTTTTATAATAAAAAAAGACTATAATTAAGTCCTTACTTACCTACCTATATTTTAAGGTCAATTTTTTTTTTTTTGACTTAAAAACTTCTTAAAATCTATTGATACTGTAACTCACTATCCCTTCTTGAAATGATAACAATCCATAAAATAATAATTAACTGATTTCATATTGTTATTTAATTTATTTGTCCTAGAATTGGCTTAACAGAAATCGTACTATTACTTACAATGTAATTTTATGTCTTCTTATAGCTGGAATGTGGCCAGAACTCTGAAATAATGTAGTGGGAAATAATAAAATAAAATTATGTGTTAATTTTGCAAGCATCCGGTAGTTCACATTGCTTTATTTTCATATTTTAATCGAAACAAGCGTCTTGAAAATATCTAAAATAGAATAATGGATCCATTAGTTTTGCTTGCGACTGTACACTGAGCTACATAAGTCGTTTAGCTTTACAAAGCGTTTATCTGCATGCTTGTATGTATTTTATGGTATTGTTTAATAATATATAGAATAACGTCCAAAAAGAAATAAACTATAACGTGCAAAAAATACATCACAATTTACTAGTTACTGTTGTATATGAAGGCATGCTGCACCAGAAATGTTATTCCCAAGTGAAAATCCTGTAAAATCGTAAAGAAGAAGTAGCTACAACAACTTACTGTTGAAATATCTCTTTAAGTTTATTAAAGATATACGTACGGTTATACTCAAGTTTGTATTTCCGGGATGCGCCACTAGTTTCTTCGGCGGACTGGTTTCTTTCGACGGGGGCCTGACGCTTTACTTTTAATCTTTAATAAATATACACTCACAAAGGTTTTTATTCTAAATTCTAAAGTGTTAAGTAGTAAGCTTTTGAGAAACTTAAATCTCACGGTGGCTTCTCTCACCAACTGGCCAAAATTTCAAGAAAGGCTAGCATGATAAATTTTAAATGGCTTTTATTGCCGTCGCTTTGGGCGTAGGTGTATGGCAGTTTATGCATATTTAGATGGTTCTGCAGTATTTTTCTTTTCTTTTTTTATATTATAGGGGGCAAACGGCGGGTCATCTGATGGTAAGTGACTATTGTTGCCCATGGACATCTGCAACTCAAGAGTCACAAGTGCGTTGCCGGCCTTAGAGATGGGAGTACGCAAAATAATAATAAATATCTTAGGATAGGTCACGGTCACGGGTCATGTTCGACGGGTCCTCGGAGTTGGTTTTCTCTTGTCTGTTGGTTGGTCTTATCTTGAAAGTTGATACCAAAATACTTCTTTCTAAGTAAGTAGTCGTAAACTGAGGAGATATTTATCAGATTTAATATTATTAGCTCATCACGATCAGAATCCATCTTTTGTAACTTTGTTTTGATATGAAAATAAATAGTAAAATCACTACTATCTATCAAGATTCGTAACTTACTCTTTTTACGATCAATTTTAAAGGACTTTTATGCAATTGTTTAAATTGTTTGGTATTCGGTTTCAAATATCACGTCCGATCCTGTCTTCTGTTTTCAACACGAGTAATTCATGACACACATTATTAGCATTACCCCTCTTGTTTACTCCTCCAACAAAGCTCTTAGAAATGAGTTCACGTCTACACATCTTAAGCAAGCTCATTAAGAATATTTTAAATCAACAACCTTTTTATACACTTTTTTTACTCGGACGGCCTTTCTCTGCTTTATGTCTGTTTTGCTGATAGTACTAGATTTATGATAATTGCAACTGTTCCAATTCTTTGTAGTTTGCAAGGCAGTTTATCTTGATCTCCTCGAGTACCGGGTTTAGCGTTTTCGCATGTCACTATTAAACAACCATAAATATCTCTGTGAGTGACCCGGATAACGGTAAACAAGACACAGGACAGAATTTGACTTTCCCTTTATTTATTTATGAAATTCTGTACTTCTGTTACGTTAGGAATTATCAAAATGCAAATGATATTTTATTGACATTATTTTCTAACATCTTTTTTATACGTTTGTACTCAATCAATTTTCGAAATTCCCATAAAATTTTACAAAACTTATTATAGAATAGTGTAAAGCAAAGTGGCGTCAGCTTAATGGTTAATGAAATACTTAATGACTTTAGAGATAAATTTTGAAAATACATATTCTCTTCCAACTGGTTTCTACTTCGGTTCCACTTTACTTCCACAAAGCTTTCACTTCGTCTTCCCTTCTATTCCATTCCGCCTTTACTTCACTTCCACTGCACTTCCAATTCACTGCCTTTCTTATTAGCAATATAACGAAAGAATATAAGTTTACTTTTGTTGACACAGCGATATCAATGAGCTTTAAAGGCGGCAATGTTCAACAAATTCAAGCTGTGAAAAGCACCTTTACCCTGCAAAAGATTGCAGTTAACCGTCACTATTAGCATAATGTGTTATATGGGAGAGCCATGCTTCGGCACGTATGGGCCGGCTCGACTCCGCTCGTTACCACGGCCTCACAGAAAACCGGCCGTGAAGCAATGCTTGCATTGCATTTCGCCGCGTGAGTGAGGTTACCTGAGGCCCTAACCCTTCCCTCTCCCTTATTCCCGTCTTTCCCCTCTCCCCCATCTTCCCACTCTTCCCCCCTCCCCCTAATCTCCTACTCCCACCTTAAAGGGCGGCAAGGCACTTGTGACTCTCGAGTTTTAGGTGCCCATGGGCGGCGGTAGTCATTTACCACCAGGTGACCCGTCTGCTCGTTTGCCCCCTATACCATAAAAAATAATAATAATAATAATATTGTATTGTTTCTGGTGAGTATAGTCACCTTGGGGCGGAGACTTGATTGTATAAAAAAACCTATTAACTTTAGAAACACAACCCTACATTATTTTCCCTGAAATGTTCTATACTGTAGTGGCATTTAACTAGACATTGTTCTCCATCAGTTTTCCTAGCTAACTCTGCCATACCCTCATAATCAAATTTGCGCGGTCGGTATTGCGTCACGGATCCCTTTTTAGCTATAAAAAGAAATTGTGAATTAGCGTAACAATTGGGATCAATTAGCTGTAATTACGAGCCTTGTTAAATCTCCGTCTGTCTGTCCACCAACAGTCGAATACACTGAAATTTTAATGCGGACCAAATTAGCCTTTTGACCAAATTAGAATTTTGGAATGCTTTACGAGTTTTATCAAGTTACTTGTTGGATTTTTCAGCCGGCAAAATATACTTAAATGTACAAACATTTCTGTTCTATAACTAACTTTCTATCTTGAAGGAGAATCTTCGGTAAAATGAACATAATGCTATCCTGATGAGTTACGTTGAGTTTATAGGTTATCTAGAGAAATAAAACAGTGATCTTGCGTCAACTCGGTTTTTCAACATCAACAAAAATTATTTTTTTATTTTTTTATTTATTTATTTATCTTTATTGTACACCTTTAAATAGTAAATAATGCAAATACATGTTACAAATGTTAAGGTATAACAATCGGCGGTCTTATCACACATGGCGATTTCTTCCAGACAACCTTTGTACAGATATTGTCAAATATAATTGAGGGTAGTCTGTGGTGTACAATATAAGGTTATGTTAATATACCAAAAACTGAATACTATATTTAACCATAAACGTACCACATACATATACCAATATTAATATTACTTATACATACACTAAAATATATATACATATGTATAATAATATAATTAAAAAGTATTTATAATGACAAATAATAATCCTTCACTTGTTTTTTAAATGAGTGCAAGGTTTTGGCTTGTCGAATTGTTTCAGGCAAGTTGTTCCATAACCTGACCGCTTGCACCGAAAAGGACTTGTCTGTGAACTGAGTGGAATGTCTCGGCATTTTCAGCTTTTAATTCTCTGATGATCTCAGGTCCCTGCAATGTGTGTTGTGTAGGAACTCAAAACGTTCCTTAAGATAAGAGGGAGTGTGAGGATGGAACAGAGTACTGTACAAAAAAGAAAGAATATGAACATTCCGGCGAAAGCGTATAGGTAGCCACTTGAGCTTAGAACGATACTCTGAGACATGATCATACTTGCGTAATCCAAATATGAATCTAATGCAGACGTTTTGGAGCCGCTCAAGTTTGTTCAGCTGGTCTTCGGTGAGATCGAGATAGCTGACATCACCATTGTCAAGGATAGGAAGAAGAAGAGACTGTGCGAGCGCAATTTTCGTGTTGGTAGGAAGGAAATTCCGAAGCCTTCGCAGAGATCCCGCTGTTGCAAATAATTTACGACTGATGTCTCCAATTTGAGGGCGCCAGGATAAGCACTGGTCCATATAGATTCCTAAGTTTTTAACCTTTTTGCTATATGGAATAAACGAACCATTGCAATAAATAGCTGGCATTTGCTGAAGGTTTATTCTGCAGTTCAGCCTAGGACTACCCACTACAATGACCTGTGTCTTTGACGGATTTAAAATTAGTCCATAATCCTTACTCCAGGTGCATATTTGCGTTAGATCTTTATTGATAACATCAACTGCTTGTGTTATATTATCAGGGTCAGCTTTTGAGTAAATTTGGAGATCATCTGCAAAAAGATGGTAGAAAGAAAGTAATCGATTTGTGATTGAGTAACACGCCACCCTGAGGTACGCCCGCAGATGTAGTGCACCAAGAGGAGTAAACATTGTCAATACGAGCACGCTGCTGGCGACCATACAGGTAACTATGAAACCAGTCAATTGCTGATGGAGATATGTTAAGAGAGCATAATATACTTAGCAAGACATCAAAGTCAACGGTGTTGAAAGCATTACTAAAATCTAGTAAAGCAAGCACTGTCAGCTTTCCTTCCTCCATGCCCAACCTGATATCCTCCGTAATATGGACTAAAGCTGTGTTAGTACAATTCTTTGAGAGAAACGAGCATAACTGATTGTGGATGAGGCGTTCAAGGACTTTGGATAGAAAAGGAAGTTATTTAATTTTATAGAAAATTATTTAATTTTTAGTCAGCAAAAATGTTGTATGTACTTATAAAAATTATTCAAATCTACTATGGTTTTTAATGAATTTACAACATACAAGTAACGCATGTGGTGGTAAAAAAATCTCCTTCTGTTTTAAGTCGGTTAGTAACTATAACGTTCGTCACGGTCTCGTTTTCCCTCCGATACCATCATCAGATCCGGCCTTGGTGACAATGGGACCACCTGAGGAGCATACTATTTCAAATAAAAAAATGATTTTTGAAATTGGTCCATAGAAAACGAGAACATTTATAAAAAAAATACAGCCGAACATAGAACTTTCTTCTTTTTTGAAGTCGGTTAAAAATGAACCTCAAATACACAAAAACATGTTTTAATTAAAGAAATTATCAACTTATCTAAATTATAATATAAACTTATAAATAGTGATTACTTGTACACTGCCAGCTGTACGTCAGACACCCCTCGTTAGTCACATTTTATCCAAGCAAGAACATTTTCATTCTTTTGTATAAAAGATATCAGCTCAGCCCAGCCGTCCGTTGCGTCGTTATTTCTAGATAAAATAGAGTCTGTATATATTTTTTATATTACAGCAGCAACAACTTGCCTGAACCTATCTACTATTTATGGCAAATTGTCTGAAGTTAAACTGATCTATCGACTAGATTTGTTTAAACTTCGAGTTATCAAATATACCCAGTATTTTAAAGATTGTGAAAGAAGGCATTATTACTCAGTATCAAGTGAACACTAATATGCTGGTTACTTTGTTTAAGAGTATGTGACGTCACAACCATGGATAATGATGAGGGTGATAAAATTAAGGAATACAATTTTGTCTATTTTACTCAAATATAAACCTTAGTAGTAAGAATTAAAGTATAATAAGTATTTTATCACAGATGCACAAATAAAAATGAACTCTCTGACAGCTAACACAATATTGAAAATTGGTTGCTAAAATAATATTGACCACCTGAATCTTAATAACAATTTGCATATTGTGATAGTAAACATATAATTGAATCTTTGTTCTTCAGTTAATTCTGAATATTTTGCATATAGAAATTAAATATCCCTATTTATATAGATTTCTAAGATTAATAAGATTTCCACTAAATCCAAAAAGGAAATATCATAATCCTTAGAGTTGTTACAGACGAGTGGCATTTTGTCGACAATAGGAATAACTACTGATGACGTCGAGTGACATCGACACAGGAGGCCTATGTCACTTGCGCACGATATACTTGCGCGCGCTAAGTACCTACTGGCTGCTCGTCCACCGGCGGACCTTGTACGCAGTCCTGCGCGTGCAGTAAGAATATAGGTAAAGGAAGAGAAAAAAAGCCCGGCACCGCTATTTATGTAATTTAAAAAAAAACCTTTTAACCCTAAATGCCCTTGTTTCCCTCAAATTATTTATTAAAACTTTTTGTAAGATTTAGAATACTTTTCACCATCATTCAAATTCAAAATCATTTATTCAATTAAGACACTAAGTGACATTTATGAACGTTAAATTGAAGCTACTGTTAAAAATCACCATCATTCAAATTCAAATTCAAATTCAAAATCATTTATTCAATTAAGACACTAAGTGACATTTATGAACGTTAAATTGAAGCTACTGTTAAAAATCATAGATCGACGCAAACAGATGCCACAGCATGTACTGGATTGTCGAGGTAAATTAGGTGAAAACACCAAAATTTACTGCCTGCTTGTGTCGATCTATAACTTCCAGTTTCCAAAATGCGTAGAGCCTTATGAGAAGAATACTGGCAAAGAAACTCATGGCCACTCTTTTTAAAAGTCAGATCTTCAGGTACAATGATATTAGTGTTACATAAAAGGTAAGCATGATGCAATCTGTTGCCACCTGAATTTCATTTTATTGAAATGCTCCAAAAGCTAACGTACAAACAAAAAATATCACTCAGTGATACCGTTGAAGGTATGAACCTATTAAACATAGAATTCATTCAAGGTGCACATCAGTTACAAAGTCTACTGTTAAAACTAATTCGTGACTGAATTAAGAGGCTAGAGTTGCAGTTGAACGAACCAAAATAATAGTATGGGTTAAAGCATCGCTGACTAGGCCGACCAGTCACCCCAAGCAGCACCCGTTCACGAGTATGACGCATGGACCAGCCATTGTCTCCTTCGCTATATCAGAGGGAAAGAAAAGACCCGCCCCATGACGACGCCGCAAGCAATGACATTTTAGTAAGCATGACGAACCATAGTCAAGATACTGATAAAAATCACTAATAGTCAAAATTACCATAATAATCGTCACGCATTACTTTCAACTAACAATGGGTTGTTAATAATTTATCTTAATTATAAGACAAAGAAGTTTGTGTGTATGTACCTAAAGACACCTTAAGCCCAAGACTGTTTGTCGTTTAGATAATCGTTGATCGTATAGTAGGCTTTCCTAATGAGGTGATTTTTTACAGTTCGCTTAAATTTATTTACAGGAAGGTCGATTACATCTATAGGAATTTTATTATAAGAACGTATACCAAGACCTTCGAACAAGTTGTGTACCTTATGTAAGCGATGATAGGTAGCAACGAGTTTAGACTTGTTTCTTGTATTAATATTGTGTATATCATTGTTTTTCTTATAGTCATTGATGTTGTGCCTAACAAACATAATATTTGCAAATATATACTGTGGTGCAACAGTTAAAATACCTATATCCTTAAACAACTCTCGAAGAGAGACTCTAGCACCTAAATTGTATATTGAGCGGATGGCTCGTTTTTTGAAGAATAAACATCGTTTCAACATCAGCCGCCTTGCCCCAAAGTAGTATACCATAGGACATGACGCTGTGAAAGTAGCTAAAATAAACTAGCCTAGCTGTGTCCGTATCAGTGAGCTGACGTACCTTTCATACTGTGTAAGCTGCCGAACTAAGCCTACCTGCAAGGCTGTCTATCTGGGGTCCCCATTGCAGTTTACTGTCTAATGTAAGTCCCAAGAATAATGTTGAGTCTACAATACTTATCATTTCATTATTTAGAGTTAGATTAGTGCCTAGCTGTTTTACATTTAGTAAATCTCACACACTTTGTTTTATTTGAGTTCAGTAGGAGATTGTTAGTTGAAAACCAATACAATACATCATTTAGTGCCCTATTCACATCGTCAAAAACTGTTTTTTTACGATCGACTTTGAAAATAAGTGACGTATCATCAGCAAATAGAACTATATCACAGCGATCTTTTATATAATAAGGTAAATCGTTTATATATATGAGAAAAAGTAGAGGACCCAGTATAGAGCCCTGAGGAACGCCCATAGTAACAGGTAATCCAGAAGACCTCGCACCATTGACATCTACATGTTGAATTCTATCTTTCAAGTAGGAAACAATTAGTTCCAAAGCAATACCAGTAACACCATAATGCTTAAGTTTAAGAAAAAGCGTGTTGTGTTCTACACAGTCAAAAGCTTTTGAGAGATCGCAAAATACACCTATCGCATCTTGCGAATTCTCCCATGCATTAAATATATGTCTCAAAAGAGTTGCACCAGCATCAATTGTTGAACGACCCTTTGTAAAGCCAAATTGTTCTTTGTGCAATAAATTATTTCGATTGCTAATGGCTTTCTAGTTGTTGCAGGATAACTTTCTCAAAAATTTTACTTATAGCCGGCAAGATTGAGATTGGCCTAAAGTTACTTGGTTCAGTTGTACAACCTTTCTTGAATAAAGGTATTATTTTGCTATACTTCTTCAGGTTAGGAAAAACACCAGAATCGATTGAATGTTATAGCTAGAAATAGCGCTATATCAATTATAATAGTTTCTATTAATTTAACAGAAATCCCCCATAAGTCCCTTGAATTCTTAGAGTTAAGAGACTTAAACGTTTTTGTAATGTCTGTGGGGTTTATGAATTCAAATTTAAATAAATTCTTACATTTGTTTACATTGGCCCTTAACAACAATTCAGACCTGGACGCATAAGAATTCACGGTACTAGTTGTACTAACTGGTATATTTGTGAAAAAGGTATTAAAAGAGTCAGCTATGTCTAAGTTGTTTGTTATAAACCTATTATTAATATTTAATTTTAAATTGTTATCTCGAGGTGTACTACGTCCAGTTTCATTATTAATAATGTTCCATGTAGCTGTTATTTTATTATTTGAAGACTTAATCTTATTACTTATGTACATGTATAGACTTTGCCATAGAACATGTTTTCCTAAAAATCTTTGAGTAATTTTTGACATATTCATGAAATTTTGGGTCAAAATTACTTTGTTTCATGGCATATAAATCATACAGCTTTTCTCTACTTTTGTATATTCCTGTTGTTGCCCAATCGCAGAATGTCGTCTTTGGCCTTTGCATTATTGTTTTTAAATTAAATATACTGTTAAATTCGATTTCTATCATATTGAATAAGTCGCCGTAAAGTTTATCTGGATCACTTTGAGTCCAATCTAAATTGGAAACTTTATCACTAATGTTATTACTAAAATTCAATAATCGGTTACTAGTCATGGGCCTGCATATAGTTTTATTTATTCTATTTTCTTTTATACAAGGAAATGTAACAAATTGCCAACAGTGATCAGATGTTAAATCACTTAAAATTGACCTATTTAAATATTCCCCATTGCAAAAGATGTTATCTAAGCAAGTTGCCGAGTGAGAAGTAATTCTTGTTGGCTCAGAAAATAAATAATTTAAGTCAAATGATATGATGATCATACAGTTTAATAATCGATATTTTAGAAAATGGAAGAAGTTTATTAATCTGTAGGATTTTTGTATACTAAAACATTGAACAAATGAAAAATAAGCGTTAAGTACTTAATTTACATAACAATTGTAATATTTTTATAATAAAAATTATTGAAGAGGTAACCCTACATACATTTTAAAGCCCGGAAAGAGTAGGTAACTAAAATGGTAGGTATCGATATTTTTCTAGGGAGTGATTTATCTGTCACGTAGGCTAATAGTATGTTTATTCGGTTTATTTCAATAAACCGAGGTGTCATTGACTGTCCCTGAGTACATCCGATGTTAGTGGCAGCGGTCAGGAATAGCGGGTTCGGTTTCCGCTCAGTGCACATATTTGTAGGTATGAACAAGTCTATTTCCAACAAAAAGGGTATCTATGTGTGTTTATCCGTGTTCTAAAACCCATAGTACAAGCTATGCTTAGTTTAGATCTAGGCAATGCCGTGCAATATGTCCTAATAATATGTAATTATTATAATACCAACATATCAATTTCGGTGCAGTTCTTCAATGCTGTCGATGAGTAACACACGACAAGGTCAACGATTACGCGATTACAACGATTATTATTTGTCGACTAAGTGTCGCCGGTCTGTAAGGACCCTAAACGAGGGAAAGTCGCAATTCATAGTGACAACGATCGATCATACATATCTAATCAATTAGTTCGATGGACGATCACCACGAGTGTGTTATTGACGTAGACGGTGTGACGGTGATCGACATGATCACCCTTAAAAAATCTACCGCGATATAAATATTATAACGTCTATTTACGTATTTACTATTAAAGTAAACGTACTTTGTAACACTATGGTTACTTAATTTTTATTTTATATTAAATTTTAACTTTAATCCTTAGTAATATTATAAATCCTTACTTCCTTACTAATATTATAAATGCGAAAGTAACTCTGTCTGTCTGTCTGTCTTTCTGTCTGTCGCCCTTTCGACACGCCAAAACTATTCAAGCGATTTAAATGAAATTTGGTACACAGATAGTCTAGATAGAGCCTGAGAAAGAACATATGCTACTTTTCAACGCGAAAAAAAAAGGGGTGTAAGAGGTTGAAAGGTGGGGCTGAAAAGTTATTTGGAAGTATCGTCATATTTAGAGCTAGAAGTTTGAAACTTATTTTTTATACTGTTGATTCGATATAAATACACTATTCCACGCAGACGAAGTCGCGGGCACAGCTAGTAACTAACATTATAATATTAGTTTAATTTTTACGGGTCAATATATAAAATATATATATATATATATAAGGAAATATTTTTACTTTAATTTTAAAGATGAGTTTTTTTACCTGTTCTACATAATGTGTAATGTTTTAAATACAGAAATGCACTGGTTTTGTTCATTTTCAATTTTTGTGTACATTTGTGCTTCACATAAGTACTAGAATTTTTTTACAGATTAGGAGAGTTTTATGTGTACTACTCCTCTCCCAACAGTTCTCGTATCCAATATCCATCCTTCAAATAAATAAACTAATCATATATGACAAGTCGTAATCTACACAATATCTCAATGGAAAAACTAGTAAATTATCATCACAACATTAAAACTATTACAGCCATGTCTACTGGTATGGTACTGCACTGGGAAATTAATTTGTTAATTCTAAATTTCAATTCCTTATCGTGATACAAACTTTCTAGTACAATGTAACTCATTGCAAGCTAATTTAAACACATTTAACTTAAGTATTTACGTTTCAACTTGTAAGAGTTCCCAGCCTCGATGGTGCAGGTTTATTCTAAAGCCCCGTGAGAGGTTAGATGGGTAAAGGCTTTCGAAAATGCAGTTAGATTTAAACTAAACTTGTGTGACTGTGATTTTACCACAGTGTTCTGTTGACATGTACTTAGGTACGTTGTGTTGTGGTATTCATGTGGGATTCCTGCATCACAATGTTTAACTGCGTGTTAATAAATGACGTGTTAATGGTTTCGTTTTATTTTCCTTTTATAAAACCAAAGCAGTGGTAAAATGTATCTCATATTGAATGGGGCCATCTAAATGAGGCTTTCATAATTTAAATATCTCTTAGAAAATTTTTGCAGTAAAAAAGAACACAACTTAAGATTGAACTTAACTTAAAGATCATAAGTAAAAAGTCAATTTAAAGTATAGAAATAAAGAACATAGTAATGAAATATACAAGTTATCGATATCAGATATATGTTTTACTTGGTTCCTCCTATGTAGGATGTATGCCTCCGAATATTATAATGAATTTCAATTCTTTATATATTTTAATATGTTCCTACATCATCTTGTTACTGATAACTTGATTTTTTCAGGTAATTTGTTTTATTTTTTTTAATTTATTGGAGGAAAACGAGCAGACGGGTCACCATAAAGTCATATAAAGTTTTGGTGCCATTGCGTATATACTTTTGTGGACACAAGCCGTCATAGTAGAACAAGTGCAGTGTTTTTGAGCGTCGTTGACATTCCATGAATCGAAATAATGGGTGTTACATTTTACAAAATTTATAGTCTCATAGATATATTATAGCGACGGTAGGAAAGTGTAACACACTCTTTAGTGAGTTTTCTGTTTGAAGATAATTCAAGCTAAATGGTTCCCATCTCTGTTTTATAAGATAGCCATGACTAAGAATATACTCATAGTAGTAATAATATTCTAACGATAACAGTCTAAGCATAGGTCTCTTCGACTTAAATCTCTGATCACACTTTTTTTGACTGTTCGAAGATGTAATGTCCTTATTCTAATAAGGACATTACATCATTAATTACAACTTGTTCTGCTGGTAAAAGAAATCATAGTGAGGAAACCAATGCACCCAAGTGGACTTCATAATGTTCTTGAAAGTTTGGTCATGACATATCCTAATCCCTTTCTTACTGAGAGGGTTCTCATGGCCTATAGTTGGAGAGTTTATAATAAGTATTTTGTTTTTTTAATTATAGACAGGATTGATGTTACGTTATTGTGCAGTATCGAAACAATCAACAGCACAAAACTTTGGTTATATAGATACGTAATAGTTGCTCTGATGCATGCAGGTGGGCTCGAGTCATGTTCGTAACTTATATTGAGTTAGCTCAAGCACAAATAGAGCAATACCTGTTAGCATAGGTCATGAAAATAGCGATTTTAGTTGCTTTGATATTAATCAAAAAAACAAGGAACAACGTGTCACATCACTCTAATCAATATCCTCTTTTCTGTAGTTGGTAAGTCACAGAGGCCTTAGCATCTTTCTAGGGTACACCTGAGGCCCCGGCTGTAAGACCCGGTGACGGAACACTGTGTAGTTTTAGTTGGTTCTAGTCCAACATACCACCTCGCCGTTTGGCCGCGGTTAGGTGATGACACGTGGGGGTTTCCACACATTAAAAAAAAGAGGCCTTAGCATATGTGCTAATTATGGAACAAAACTATTCAAGGAATGATAAAATCTACGACAGTAATAATATAAAGGTATAGTATATTTATATTGTAACCAATAATTACTTATTAATTTAACTCTTACTTATAAACATCGACTTGCATTGTCGAAGGTATAAATAGATTTTGCAGATATCATACAATTTTGAACTCGCGTGAAGAGTCCTGTAGATTCAGAACAAATTTGCTGTGACAGAAGGACAGACATACGCACTTGTAATCCTTTTTTGATTCGGACATACATACAACACAATCCCTCCTTTTCCCCATTCTTGATTATGCCGATGCCAGTTATCCAGATCTCACCGAGGACCAACTGAATAAACTTGAGAGACTCCAGAACTTTTGTATAAGATTCATATTTGGACTTCGCAAATATGACCATGTCTCTGAGTATCGCACAAAGCTCAAGTGGTTACCCATACGCCTTCGCCGGAATGCCCACATTCTTTTCCTCTTGTACAATATTATTTTTAACCCGTATACTCCATCGTATCTAAAAGAACGTTTTGCTTACGTCTGTGAAACTCACTCAAGATCCTTGAGATCATCGGACAATTTGAGATTGAACATGCCGGCACATTCGACTAACTTTATGGACAAATCATTTTCCATTCAAGCTGTTCGGTTATGGGATTCCTTGCCCGTTGGTATCAGACGCGCACAGTCGTTGCCAGTTTTCAAAAAATTGGTCAAAGCTGCAAGGAAACAAGCCGCATCATTGCCCCTTTTCAATCCTACCTATTTCCGTTACACGAGGAAACCCTGTCTACGGCACTACTTTTCTGTACATAAGGTATGCGTTTACTATATTCTTATACTGTATTTATATATCTTGTATGTATCTCTGACATATTATTTTTATCATATTAATCTTTATGCACCAGACACTGCCCCACAACTCCCTGTGACGTATTCTCTCCAACCCATGGTTGCCTGGAAGAGATTACCTTGTTCGATAAGGCCGCCAATTGTACAAACTTGTCTTTAGTTGCAAGATTTTGTATTTTCTTTTCAACACCTGGTGTACAATAAAGAATATTATTATTCTCTTTATTAACATCTATAAAACATATAAATTACATTTTTAAATACATTATTATAAAAAAAAATATATTTAAAAATATAAAAAATAGTGTCCCACCGGTATCGAGTACAGGGACCAAGCTATCGGTGGTTAGGGTTCCAGAGATAGAAACCTCCTCACAATACGAGCCGTGTCAAGAATGACTGCCTTCTGCATTAGGCCCTTAATCCAGCTGCCTAACGTGAGCCTCTGAAGGTGTTGATCGAGGCTCTTTGCAATCAACCCATGGGCTGATATGACTATCGGCACAATGATTGCCGAATCCACATCCCACATGTCAACTACCTCATGGGCCAAATCCAAATACTTCATTTGTTTTTCTTTTTCAGCCCTTAAGAGATTGTCGTCATGGGGAATGGTGATATCTACAATCATTGCTCGGCGCTCTAATCGGTCTATTACCACTATATCAGGTTTATTGGCAACAATAGTCCTGTCAGTGATAATAGACCGATCCCAGTACAATGTTACACGACCATTCTCAAGAACTGGGTCGGGCACATATCTGTAGTACGGTAATTCCATAGTCACAAGGTTATATTTAAGAGCAAGTTGCTGATGGACTATCCTGGCCACTTGGTTATGTCTGTGCAAGTACTCGCCGTTGGCAAGACGAGAACAACCGGAAATTATATGCCTGAGGCTTTCTCCGGGACGATGACATGCCCGACAAATGTCAATCGTGCCATCCTTCAGGATATGTTTCCGATAGTTGTTCGTCATAACAATTTCATCGGTAATTGCACAGATAAAACCTTCAGTTTCTCCAAAGAGGTCACCGAAACGTAGCCAGGACACAGATGATAATAGATCTACTTCGGGCCCATTTAAGGCCCGATAAAAACGTCCATGCAGCTCTTTGCTCTTCCATACTTCCCTGCGATCTGTAATATTGAGTACTGCAGGTTTGCGCCAGTTCTCTCTACCTAAAGCAAGCGGGGTGAGTCCGTTGTCAACTGCCACAACATCCCGATGCACCTCCACGTTAACAGAGAGGAAGTAATCTCTGAGATTGCATACCTCGCGGTTATGTAGTGTCTTGGCATTTAAAAAACCACGACCCCCACATTTCCGCGGGATATACAATCTCATTACCGATGAACGTGGATGGTGCATTCAGTACGCGGTTAGAAATGTACGGACTCTTCTATCCAGGGTATCAAGTTCCGTCTGAGTCCATCTAAGTATGCCAAAGGAGTAGGTTAGGACTGGTATGACCCAATCATTATAGGCCCGCACCTTATTACCGCCTGACAAAAGACTTTTTAATACTTTTTTCAGGCGGCCAAAGAAGCGTTCCTGTAACGATTGCTTCATAGTCAATTCCTTTAAACCTAACGCCTGTGACATTCCTAGATACTTGTAAGTTTCGTTCGCGGAAAGACGTCTAAGGTGTGTAGAATCTGAGAGTTCCATGCCTTCAGATTCCACAATCTTGCCTCTTTTTACATGCATGACTGCACATTTATCCACACCAAATTCCATCCTGATACATTTACTAAAGTTTTCAGTTACCTCTAGTAATTTTATCAGTTGGAAATTGCTGCAGGCAAAGAGTTTCAAATCATCCATGAAAAGGAGGTGGGATATAACCTGACCTCCTCTCCGCAAACGATAGCCTAGTCCTGAACCCTCCAACATAGTGCTGAGAGGATTCAAAGCCAGGCAGAACCACAAGGGACTCAAACTGTCACCCTGAAATATACCCCGCTTGATCTTTATATACTCGCCGTCACCCTGAGATTGTCGACATCCTGGATAGCAAAGAACTGTTCTCCATTGCTGCATACATGCCTCCAAGAAAGTGCATAGAGTTGTATCAATCTTATACAACTCCATCACCTTCAGGAGCCACGTATGCGGCAGAGAGTCATAGGCTTTGTTTTAGTCTATCCAACATGTCGCCAGATCTTTTCGGTTACGGCGAACTTGTTGGTTAATGGTCGTGTCAATAATAAGGAGCTCTTTAGTGCCACGTGCCCCACTTCTACATCCATTCTGAGAGTAAGACATAACAGAGTTGTTGGTAACATGAGATGCTATCTTCACTCTCAGAATGGACGTTAGTAATTTATATACTGTTGGTAGACAGGTGATGGGTCTGTAGTTTTTGGGATCCGTGGCACAACCAGATTTATAGAGCAGGTGAGTCACGCCTGTGGTCATAAAAGTTGGAAGCGAACCCGATTCCAAGCATGATTGAAATTGAGATGCCAAACAAACATGTGAGCTACGGAGCCGCTTTAACCAAAAGTTATGCAGTCCGTCCGGTCCTGCTGATTTCCAATTCGGCAACGAACGAACTGCATAAGCTATATCGATGTTTGAAATCAATACTGGTTCCATTCTATTAATTGACTCACATGATCGTTCGACATCTCGCATCCATTCACCCTCAGTGTGAGCGACAGGCATCGACCAGATGTTACGCCAAAATGAATTCGTGATTTCAGCATCTGGTAAATGAATGTCACTCACTAAATCAGGCTGCTCCCACCTTCTATAAACCCACCTCTCATCCCTTTGGAATGTGCGATTCTGAGTATATCGGTCCACCCTTTTTTTGTACCTTCGTATGCGATTTGCCCATGCATAAATCTTCTGTTTCAGAAAGTCAATGCGCTCTGTGACTCGCGCTGTATAATCACAGGAACTGATACCAGTTCCCGAAAAAGACCGATTCACAAAAAGCATTACTCTCGGGCGTGTGTTACCCGATCTGAAACAGATAAGCTTGCCAATGAGTACCCTCGACTCAGCGATACGACGCTCAATCCTGCATTGCCACGCCGGAACAACAAGTTTGGACCGAGTAGCGGTGTCATTTCCTGGGAATTTAACACCAGCTACTCGGCATGCTGCAACAGCCGCACAATACAAAATTGAGTGTGTATCGCTGATATCTATGCTTTTTTCAAAATAAACAGGTAACATCGAATCAAGGGTACATACTAGCGCTTTGTGTCGTTTATGCATTGGCAAACGCGGTAAACGTGGTCTACTTTCAAAACTCATGGACCGATATTCCAGAATAGCGCCTTCCAAAGTATTCCTTATTATATCAGAGTACTGAGTACTTACAGATGAAGCATTATTTTCCTCCCCTCCTTCAGCAGGATTAGGTTGCAACAACAAAGAGTCTGCATTTGTCACAATTTGTGAAGGAGGAGAAGTAGTAAGGCTAACCTGCAAGTCCGAGCGTAGCCTTTCAAGTACGGAGTTATCCAGCAAATTACATCGCTGAATGGCCCGCACTTGATCCGATAGTCTTTGCACCGAAACGTTAACAGCTGGCTCAAGTTCCTGAAACAGAGGCATCATACGATCACGATACGCAGTGAGGTTAGTTCCTCCCTCTGTAGCCACAAAATATGCTTGCATGACGTACTCATTCATTGAAATCTTCCAGAGCCTCTGCAATGGGCGGACCTCTTACTGTGGATCCCGGGGGCTGCGAGGCGGAGCTGTGCGATGAGTCCGGGGATGATATAAGTGCTTTACTTCTGGCCCTTGTTAGCATTGTCTTTGTCTTCGGTTATTTTATTAATTTATAAATTATTTTGACATGACATGACATTAAATGTCATGTCTTAGTATATATACCTTTTTATGGTCAATTATATGATTTCTGCCGTGTTTTCATTTTAAATTTGTATCTAGTAATCATTTTTGTGTATACATTTATAAAATGTGCTGTTTTATTGTTAAATTATGATTAAAAATATAAATATTACATATACTGTTGGTGAACCAAGACTGCTTCTTACTGTTGCCAGTTATTATTATTCTCTTTATTTATCGTAAAACTTATAAATTACATTTTTAAATACCTATAAAACAAAATATATATTTAAAAATATAAAAAATAGTATACCACCGACATCGGGTACAGGGACCAAGACACCGGTGGTTAGGGCTCCAAAGACAGGAACCTCCTCACTATACGGGCCGTGTCGAGGAGAACTGCCTTCTGCATCAGTCCCTTGATCCAGCCGTCTAACGCGAGCCTCTTAAGGTGTTGATCGAGGCTTTTGGCTATCAATCCATGAGCAGATATGACGATCGGAACAATGATCGCCGAATCGACATTCCACATATCGACAATCTCGTGAGACAAATCCAAATATTTAATTTGTTTTTCTTTTTCAACTTTCATCGCTCTGATCGATCTATCACCACTATGTCAGGTTTATTGGCAACAATAGTTCTGTCAGTGATGATAGATCGATCCCAATACAATGTGGCACGACCATTTTCGAGAACTGGGTCGGGCACATATTTGTAATATGGCACCTCTGAATGCACAAGATTGTATCTAAGGGCAAGTTGTTGATGCACAATCCTGGCCACTTGGTTGTGTCTGTGCAAATATTCCCCGTTGGCAAGACGAGAACAACCAGAAATAATATGCCTGATAGATTCACCAGGACGGTGGCATGCCCGACAGATGTCCACCGTACCATCTTTCAGGATATATTTCCGATAGTTATTTGTCATAACAACTTCGTCCATAATTGCAAAGACAAACCCCTCGGTTTCTCCGAAGAGATCACCGAACCGTAGCCAAGATATGGACGCTTTTAAGTCTATATCAGGCCCATTAAGGGCCTGATAAAAACGACCATGAAGTGCTTTGCCCTTCCATACCTCCCTGCGATCATTAGTACTAAGTATTACAGGCTTGCGCCAGTTCTCTTTAGCCAAAGCGAGCGGGGTGAGTCCGTTGTCCACTGCGACTACATTACAATGCACTCCCACATCAGCATGCAGAAAATATTCTCTAAGGTTGTATATCTCGCGATTGTGTAAAGTCTTAATGTTTAAGAGTCCACGACCCCCAAACTTTCGCGGGATATACAACCTCATTACTGATGAACGTGGGTGGTGCATTCGGAATGCAGTCAGCAGTGTACGGACTCTCCTATCAAGGGCATCTAATTCAGTCTGAGTCCATCTAAGTATACCAAAGGAATACAGCAAAACCGGTATGACCCAACCGTTGCAGGCACGAATCTTTTTACCGCCTGATAAAAGACTTTTTAGTACTTTTTTCAGGCGGCCAAAAAAACGCTCCTGCAGCGCTTGTTTCACATTCGATTCAGGTATTCCCAATGATTGTGATATACCTAGATATTTGTAGGTTTCGGTGGCAGACAGAGATCTGAGTTTTGTTGAATCTGAAAGTTCGACTCCTTCAGATTCTACTCTCACACCTTTCTTTACATGCATGACTGCACACTTGTCCACACCAAATTCCATCTTGGTAGAGTTACTAAAGTTTTCAGTCACATTCAGTAACGCTATCAATTGCAAATTAGTGGGGGCTAGTAGTTTCAGATCATCCATATATAGAAGGTGAGATATAACTAGATCATCTTTCTGCAACCTATAGCCTAGCCCTGAACCTTCTAACAGAGTACTGAGAGGGTTCAAAGCCAGGCAAAACCACAAGGGACTCAGACTATCACCTTGAAATATGCCCCGCTCGATCTTTATTGGTACATCGCTTGCCGCATTCTGCCGACATCCTGGATAGCGAAGTACCGTCCTCCATTCCCTCATACATGACTTCAAGAAAGTGCAAAGAGTTGTATCAATTTTATACAACTCTAGCACTCTCAAAAGCCACGTATGTGGAACCGAGTCATAGGCCTTCTTATAGTCTATCCAACATGTCGACAGATTCTTACGGTTACGACGCACCTGTTGGCTAATGGCCATATCCATGATAAGGAGCTCTTTAGTGTGTTACTTTACATCCATTCTGAGAAATAGAAATGATCGAATTTTTATTTAAATGTGTAGTAATTTTGAGTCTCAGAATAGATGTTAGAAGCTTATACACGGTTGGTAAGCACGTAATAGGTCTATAGTTTTTGGGATCCATGGCACTACCGGACTTATAGAGTAAATGGGTAATACCAGTGGTCATAAAATGGGGTAATAACCCAGAGTTTAAAGCTGTTTGGAATTGAGATGCCAAACGAGCATGCGAACTTCGGAACCACTTCAGCCAAAAGTTGTGCAATCCGTCTGGTCCAGCTGATTTCCAATTAGATAATGAACGGACTGCACTACTTATGTCCTCTGTTGTTATGGTAATTGGCTCCATTTTTTGTATATTTTCGCATGATCGCTTAACATCTCGCATCCAATCACCTTCTGTATGAATGACAGGCACCGACCAGATGTTACGCCAAAATGTATTTGTATCATCATCGTCCGGAAAGTGCCTATCACTCACACATGGATCCACTTGTTCCCATCTTCGGTAAACCCACCTCTCATTTCTCATTTTATTATTATTATTATTACAACTAAAAATTTGTACACCGCAAATTTCGTGGCCCCTTTGCTGTACAATTACACCCGTATACTTGCAATAATCAAGATACAACATACATAATGCTCACTCAACATGTATATAAGCGTGACCGAAAACTAAGAAGAACTATCTTGAATCATAGTTTGCTATACTATATAATTATAGTACTCATTGATTTCAAGATTTTGGTGGCTTTATAAGTGTTCATTTTGATAATGAGAGAGATATCGTGTAAAAATTTTAACGCTAGATAAGAAGCGGCGGTATATCTCCGAAGGCCAACTATAATTTAGTTCAGTTATAAGTCAAAAATACTTTGAAGAAAAATGATTTATGAGGGTAATTATTTCGCGAAGTTCCCTAAATTAATTATCTACAGTAATAAAAACTTATAGAGATAATTTGAATAACTTACAGTGGAAATTATAAGGCAAGTAACCACAGACAAAATGTTTTCAAAGTCTGGACTTAAAATTATTATATAAAGACTTATAACATGAGATATAAAGACAGGAAATGAAATAGATAAATGAAGGAGTAACACATAGATTCTATGCAGCAAGTTGAAGTTGCAGACCAAAACCTCTAGAAGTATAAAAACTGAAACTTGTAAAATACATGAGGATGCATCGAAGGAAAGAGAAAGATCAATAAGTTTATGTAAAAGTTTGTACTTGATATTATGTAATATTTTTGAAGATGATTATTATTATTATACTAGATTTGCCATTCTGTGCAGTTTCCCCCGCGTTAATGGTCACTAAAAATCGTATCGTAATGGTTTAGCCTTTCTCAATGAATTAATAGAATAGTAGACTTATCAATTTTTCGAACACACAACAGACTAATCTATATATTTATTTATTTATAACATATTTATTTATATACATAGATATATTCATCGAGTTGATTCTATTCGGAGCTGTAGTTAATCATTATTTGAATAACTTCTGATACTTATCTCAGTGTCACAAAACTCCACACTTCATTACACTTTGGAATAGGTATAGTATAGTAGACTCAGACGTAAAAATGTAACACACACAATTTTCTTGAAAACGAGTTTACAAATTGTTACTGGTAATGCCCCCGATATTGAATTCACTATTATGAGCTTGAGAGTTCTTGTGAAAGGATACAACACACCAAAATATGCCATATTGCATATCCATTACTTCTTAGCTCGAACTTAGTCAATAACCGATGAATATTGGCATCCATTCATCTGACATCACATGGAAACGACGAGACAGCGTTAACACGATGCTTTTGATTAAAACCTTAATTAATACAAAATGCATGAACATCTTGATGGGTTTAAATTCAATTTAATTTTTAATAAAATTTCTATACACTCTAAACCTAAAGTACAATACAATGTGAATGTGTTTTGAAAAAATACTACAACTTACTAACGTTGCAAAAGCAGACTCTAAAGGATTACGTATTATCTGCACATAATATCGAAGTAGCAATTAATTGACCCTGACTTTTAATAAACATTTTATTTTTTATTTTAATCTCAATCCCTGACTTCTAATCAAGGGCAAGGTCAGTTCTAGGGGATATTTTATGGGTGCAACCTAAAATCCTCGCAACCTTAAAGAAACCATCAGTGATTTTTTAAGTCGCGAGGGCCTTGGTGTTTTACCGTAGTTTATGGAAGTATGAAAATTCATATATATTTGTTTAGAATAGGTATTCTACTTATATTATTTACTAGCTGTGCCCGCGACTTCGTTCGTATTTTTATCGGAAAACAGCAATATGTCAATTGCAATAGGTGATGCACCTCTTCCTAAAGGGGGGGGAATCCTCCAAAGGGATTGTATTCCGGAGTGAAATAGTCAATCCATGTTTCATCCATTATCACATACCGACGTAAAAATCCTTTTTATTTCTTAAACAGTACCAAACAGCGCTCTGGATCATTGATACGAATTGCTTTTGAGTAATTGTTAGCAAATGCGGCACCCATTTGAAAAAAAGCTTTTTCAAGGCCAAATTTTGATGTAGAATAGTGAAAACACTACCAGTTGAAATCTTCACTATCTCAGCTATCTCCCGAACTTTTATGTTCCGATGTTCCTTCACGATTTTCAGAACTTGGTTGATGTTTTGTTGAGTCACTACTTCATTTAAATGACCAGAGCTTTCAGCATTTGTATCTATACGACCGTGTTTCAAATCGGCATACCTGGTTGGTTTAGCCACTGCTGTGCTTGAACGGTGTTTTTAAACAATATTTCATCAACACACGAAACACGTTTTTAAGGTTCCGTTCCTCAAAAGGAAAAAAGGAACCCTTATAGGATAACTTTGTTGTCCGTCTGTCTGTCTATGTGTCTGTCAAGACATTTTTCTCAGGAACCCGTAAACGCATAAAGTTGAAATTGTAATCAAATACTTATGTCAGTAGTCCTTTGAAGCTGTAAAAAAGCTTCTAAGCTAACGCAATCAAAAGATGCGGCCATTAAGATTTTAACAAATTTGAACATTTCGCAGGTAAATCGGGCAGCGTTTGGGAAACTTCGCTGCATCTTCTCGTCCGAAATTCCTCAGTGTCTGAAAACAAAGGCTTTCAACCAGTGTGTGTTGCCAGTGATAACATATGGCTCCGAAACGTGGTCTCTCACTATGGGCTTGATGAGCAAGATCAGAGTCGCTCAACGATCTATGGAAAGGGCTATGCTTGGTGTTTCTCTGCGCGATCGAATCAGAAATGATGAGATGCGCAGACGAACGAAGGTTACCGACATAGCCGAATGGGTCAGCAAATTGAAGTGGCAATGGGCGGGGCATATAGCACGTAGAACGGATGGTCGATGGGCCCGAAAAGTTCTGGAATGGAGACCACGGACCGGAAGGCGCAGCGTGGGACGTCCATTGTCGCGGTGGACAGACGACCTGGTAAAGATGGCAGGACGTCAGTGGATGCAGGCCGCTTCCAACCGGTCTTCTTGGAAGTCATTAAGGGAGGCCTATGTCCAACAGTGGACGTCCTATGGCTGAAATGATGATGATGATGATAGGGTACTTCCCATTGACCCAGAATCATGAAATTTAGTAAGAAACAAGGTCTGATAGCACAAGTAAAGGAAAAATCTGAAAGTCTTTAATTTGTTGTTATATTACATAAAAAAGTTTTTGTGATTACAAACTTATATTTTGCGGTTGGATTGTTGACTTTTTGGTACATGGCAACCGCAAAGTTAAGTTTGTCTTTCGAAAAAGACAGGCAAAAGTCTTTGAGCCATTCCGAGATGGACATACTAGTTACGACGTTTGTTTTGCTTACGGAACTCACGGTGCGCGAGTCAGAGTCGCACTTGCCTGGTTTTTTTCTATTGTTTTCGAAATTACAAAAGTAGCGTCACATAAATATCTGTAACTCAATATTTTATTGTACGATTTTCAAAAAAAATTATACATATCATTTGATGGCCAGTACTTTCTAAACCTCAAAAAAAACTTTTAAAATATTCGCCAACTCCAAGTCTCGGGACTTATTGAACGATCTAGTATATTCTATCGTTTAAAAGTACCCACAGGAGAGGATATAAAATAAGGTTATCTTACGTAAATAAAATGTAGGACGAAATAAAAACATAAAAAAAAGTTTATGTACGAAAACCCGCATGACGCCTTTTAGTACTGGAAAGAAAATATATGAAAAGTATTAGTAAACCACTCCATTTATTTGTTGTAGACATGTCACGTCATGCATTATTAATAAGTAACCTGCTTACAGCTGTCCACGGGTATTGTAAAAATTTGGGAAAAGAAAATGTGGCTGAAAAAGATTTCTGTAACAGTTTTATTTCAGATACGCCTGCCTTTGCGATGTTTATTTATCTAACGACGCTTTTCCGAAATGTGCTCAATGTGCATTCAATTATAGACTAAGACAAAAATATCGGTAATTTTTGGCAGTGAACGATTTATAGACTGTTTTATAGGATTAAATCATATAAAAGAGTAGGACAGAATCAGAATATTTAAAAAATATTTAAAGACTTGGAAGGAACTTGGACTTGAACTACTGTATGTTTACACTTATGAAACTTCATTCATCTAAAAACATTAAAATAGCCGTAACAAATTCACTAAGAATAAAGACAATATTTATTGGATTACCTATTTCAGATGGTACGATGAACGGTCAAAAATGTTCACTGATGACCATAAATTCAAATCGAACAGATTATGAATTTAAACAACAAGTTGGCAATGGTACGACCATTGACCATACATAATATCATGTTGTATTCAAATTCGTCATTAAAGTTGTTTCTAAGTACACAGGTATACACACGCACACATACATAATTTTCATGCAGATAGTTCCATTTACATGATTATAAAATAGGTTAAGTACCTATCAGAAGAAAGCATCTAAGGAAGTTAATTTGATTTGGTTTATACTGGCTCCTGTGTAATTTTTGCGACAGTAAACTTACGTACTTTTATATTATCAAAGAAAAGAACGAAGGAGGGACGATATCTTCAAATCTTTTTTTTAAAACGCCTAACGTAACAATTCCAAATACCGCGCATCCATCCTAAAACAGTCCCTCAAATAAAGGAACATCATACTAAATACGGTTCAAGTTGCCTCAAAAACTTGAAACTTTTTATGTAGTTTTGGATTTTACCAAAGTACTTGTTTCACGACAGATTTATAAATTTTACTCTCTAAAATGTAAGTATGTCTAGTCACCTAACTCGCTCAAAAAGGTTACCAGCAGCTTATAACTTTAACCCTCCAGAACTTAAATCCACGTTACGAGAAAGTAACTTAAGAACTTCTTTGAAAACATAACGCGTTATAATAGCTACTCGGCGCTTAAGATTATAAGGTTACAAGAAATAAGTCGAAATGCTTGTAAACGTCAGTAATTCGGTAATTCTAAAAATTGTCATTTACTGCAGAGCTCAATTCATTTCCTAGTTTCAGTAATAGATGTAGAATAGCACTTATAATGCTACATGTCCGTGACGTGACGTGAAGCGTGTAAATTTTTTTTTGTCTATAACGGTTATTTATTTAGACAACCTTTTTTTTCTCACGAAGGCAGCAGACTACTATCTCCTAAATACTTTTAATGAGATTGTTTTCTAAACAACCTAGTATCTGTTGTTTGAACTTTATTGGAAGGAACGTGATTATGCATCACTAGTATTTTTCATTTAAGGTAAACCTAGTATCTGTTGTTTGAACTTTATTGGAAGGAACGTGATTATGCATCACTAGTATTTTTCATTTAAGGTACTAGTAAAGGCATTGTTCAAATTCACTATTTCAGCAATGTGCGTTTGTCCGACTATTAAAATAAAAAAACAATCTTAACAATCTTTCAACACAGCTTGTTACTGTAGTTTTAAAGTTGTACGGTTTCTGGTTTTATGGTGCTCTTTTATTCTGTTATTCCGTTACTGAATCTATTGTATGCTCTGTTTGAGCTTTGTTTTTACTTTTCTTATTCATTGAAATAATAATTAAAATAGTACATATGTCACTTAACATATTGATAATTTTAGCCATATTCCCGCCATTGCTGAACTCTTAAAGGCCTTATCACTTACTGATATCTTAAATACAAATAAAAGTGTAGGCACTAAAATTTAAGTATTGTAAATGTATTACTAATTATTGAACATAATGCTTAATAAGTATTTTTGTTCCATTTTATAACTTGATACGAGTAATCTCAAAAGACAAATATCTTCTTATAACAAAATTTCTTTAACTTTAATTGAAAATGGGTAGTCGTTCATTATAACGGGTCTTTCACAAATTTGTCTGAGCTGTTTAAACAAAAACTTAAAGTCGTAATTGTTTAAAAGTTGTGGATAATGTTGTACGTCGAAATCCCTATATTGATTTCCAGCGATTCAAATTTATTAAAATCAATCAAATTTAGAACACTTAAAGACCTGCAGGTTGTTAAATATTTCTGTGTAAAAGTAATTATTAGACCTAAAGTCTAAATTAAGCATATATAAATGGAGCAATCGCAGTCACTAAGTGCAAACGAGCCTCGGGCAATAACGGTAATATTGTACGTTTTATTGTACACCTCAGGGAAATATTCTCTTTCATATCTTTTCTTTCATCACGTTACGTTGTTGCTAACGAAGTTTGCTTAGGTAAGAACACTAGCTAGCAAAACAATGTTTGGCATTAAGCCAAGAGAGTCCTGTAGGCCCTATTTTAAAGAGTATGGTCTACTGACTTTCCATGGCATATACATTTACGAATGCGCTATATTTGTAAAACAAAACATACATTTATTTCTGAAAAGAGAAAGAAAACGCCATTTAGGTAAGCTATGTGTCGTGGCAAGCAAAACAAAATTGATGCACAAAAGCATGTTCTGCAGAGCACCTATCATGTACAATACGCTGCCGGTATCGATTCGGGACATAAGCGAACCTGCCAAATTTAAGAAACAACTTCGTGAACTGCTTATTATTAAATATTATTCCTCAATTCAAGAATATTTCGATGACAAAACCTTAAATCTATAATTAATAGTCTATTATAAACTGGTATTAATTATTGTGAACATTACTATTAACATTAATTTCATAATATTGAATAATAATAATAGGTATGCATACCAATTATAATTTAATCTATAATCATTATTATTATTTTCTAGAAGAACAATGTAGATATAGGTGTATAATTGTTAATAATTTTTTATTTGACTTTAATATTGTAAACGATGTATAACTTTGAATTCTATGCTTAATAATTATGATTGTATTCTGTAATATTTGCACACCAGCATTGTAAAACATGGTTTGGATGTACCAGTGTTATATATATGATTTGATTTGATTTATTTCTCAATTTAGACAATTTTCTAAAAAGACTTTTATAATAAATCCTACTTATATTATAAACTTGAAACTTTGTAAGCACATGCAGATGTATGGATGTTTGTTACTCTTTCACGCAAAACTACTAAACGGATTGCGATGAAACTTGGTATGTCGATAGCTGGAGACCTGGCTTAACACATGGGCTACTTTTTATCCCGATATTCTCACGGCATCTAAACTTACGCGGGTGAAATCGCTGGGCACAGCTATTATTTTATATTTACTTAAATTTTATGGTAACGAATGATAAACAAGCAAAATTTTGTACAGTTCTAAATTAAATGACGTTATTGCCATGGAAAATAATGGACAAGTGCGAGTCTGACTCGTGCGCCGAGGGTTCCGTGGGAAGTACCCCATTGTTTTTTTTTACAGCTTCAACGAATCACTGATATAAGTATTTGATGTTAATTTCAAGTTGATGCGTCCACAGGTTCTTGAGAAAAAGGGTCTAGACAGACAGACAGACGGACAACAAAGTGAAGGATCACTTCTAGGAACCCTTACAAGAATAAGGGAATAAAGGTTGTGGAACGGAAGCCTAAAAACGTTGCAACACTTGAGACTCACGGTTCGGTTCCACGTGACCTGAGACCGGTCACCAAATAAACAGATACTTTGTAGAGAATTAATAAAATCTTTGGCAAACGCTTCAGCGTGGTAATGTTGCCAGTTCTCTGGGAACTTCAGCAGTTTGCATCTTTCACACTCATGATTTAATTTTTCTTAATGCCTTCTGGATTCTTTATTTACATATGTATTTTATTTCGAAATTAATCTACCATATCCGATGAAATATATAGCATTTCAGTTATCTTCCACTATATTTTATTAATACAAAATTTCGAATACAAAAATTTCCCTTGCATTTATAGTGGTAATCAAATATGCACCGTTTTCATGAAGATCTATCTTTATCCTCAATAGTGTTGAACGTACTGTAAAGTCATTACAAACATAAGGCAATGTGATTACCTACTGTGAAATTGGATTTGTCTTTGATAACTCGAGTATGAATGATGAAGCGTTTAATTACTTCTTACTATGAAATAGTGCTTTGCAAACACCAGACATAATCACCTGAAACAGTTTGACAAACAAAGAATTACAGAACTACAATTACAATTTTTTTTTAAACTTAAATTTATTACCTAAATGATAAATTCTAAATCTTAAACTTATTATTATTAGAAATTACGTAGCTGCTCTTCCTGTCTCTTACTTTAAACGAGCCCGACATAGTAAATAATTGTCAACGCAGCTAGCTTTTTAACCGATTTCAAAAAAGGATGAGGTTCTATGATCCACTGTTTATATATTTTTGTTTATGTATATTCACCGATTACTCAAAGACGCCAAGACCGATTTGGAAAACTCTTCTTTTGTTTGAAAGGGTATATCCCAGGTGGTCCCATAGTCATCAGGTCAGGATCTGATGATGGAATCCTGGAGAAATCTAGGGAACTCTTCAAATTTTATACGCACACTTGAAGCGATTTGGGTATTTTGAGGCACATTGAAGTCGGTGATATTTTTTTAAAACATTGTGACCTTTTGTAACTTGTGGAGTGTAAGAAAGACTAAAATTGTAATTAAGATAACACAAAATTACCCATAAATTGTACATTGACAATAAATTAAATATACGCATAAAATTATTATTACCAAAGTGAAATTATAAAATAACGAATCTTAAAAACTATTTACATTTCATAATGATCGTACAGCAGTTGAATGATAAAAAGAAACTCTACCTATGATTTGACCTACTTCCCCAGTCCCTGTCAGTATTTTTGCCTTTTATCTCGAAACACTCAACGCTATCTCTAAAAGCTTATGGTCAGTGATAAATATGGAACGCGTTAGGCAATTCAACGCTACTACTTTCTCAGTACCACCGCCATCAACGCTTAAACCATAATAGAGCCGATTTTTAGATAGGTACATAATTCACAATGTATATTGTGAAGCAAAAAGATTTGTGAGATTTGTTTTTGTGTATTTCTTTTATGAACCTGTCTTAGAATCAAGGGTCCCACGTCATACCATTACAATTTTGTGTATTTCTGTTATGAACCTGTCTTAGAATCCAGTTTCCCACGTCGTACCAGTACAATTTTGTATATTTTTGTTATGAACGTGTTTTAGAATCAAGTGTCCCACGTCATACCATTACAATTTTGAGTATTTCTGTTATGAACCTGTCTTAGAATCAAGTGTCTTAGAATCAAGTGTCTCAAGTCATTCCATTACAATTTTGTGTATTTCTGTTATGAACATGTCTTAGAATCCAGTATCCCACGTCATTCCATTACAATTTTGTATATTTCTGTTATAAACGTGTCTTAGAATCCAGTGTCCCACGTCATACCATTTTAATTTTGTGTATTTCTGTTACGAACCTGTCTTAGAATCCAGTGTCCCACGTTATACCATTACAATTTCGCGTATTTCTGTTATGAACCTGTCTTAGAATCAAGTGTCTCAAGTCATTCCATTACAATTTTGTGTATTTCTGTTATGAACATGTCTTAGAATCCAGTGTCCCACGTCATTCCATTACAATTTTGTATATTTCTGTTATAAACGTGTCTTAGAATCCAGTGTCCCACGTCATACCATTTTTATTTTTTGTATTTCTGTTATGAACCTGTCTTAGAATCCAGTGTCCCACGTTATACCATTTTAATTTTGTGTATTTCTGTTATGAACCTGTCTTAGAATCCAGTGTCCCACGTCATACCATTACAATGTGTGTGTTTCGGTTATGAACCTGTCTTAGAATCCAGTGTCCAACGTCATACCATTACAATTTTGTATATTTCTGTTATAAACGTGTCTTAGAATCCAGTGTCCTACGTCATACCATTTTAATTTTGTATATTTCTGTTATGAACCTGTCTTAGAATCCAGTGTCCCACGTCATACCATTACAATTGTGTGTGTTTCGGTTATGAACCTGTCTTAGAATCCAGTGTCCCACGTTATACCATTACAATTTTGTATATTTCTGTTATAAACGTGTCTTAGAATCCAGTGTCCCACGTTTTACCATTTTAATTTTGTGTATTTCTGTTATGAACCTGTTTTAGAATCCAGTGTCCCACGTCATACCATTACAATTGTGTGTATTTCGGTTATGAACCTGTCTTAGAATCCAGTGTCCCACGTCATACCATTTTTATTTTTTGTATTTCTGTTATGAACCTGTCTTAGAATCCAGTGTCCCACGTTATACCATTTTAATTTTGTGTATTTCTGTTATGAACCTGTCTTAGAATCCAGTGTCCCACGTCATACCATTACAATGTGTGTGTTTCGGTTATGAACCTGTCTTAGAATCCAGTGTCCAACGTCATACCATTACAATTTTGTATATTTCTGTTATAAACGTGTCTTAGAATCCAGTGTCCTACGTCATACCATTTTAATTTTGTATATTTCTGTTATGAACCTGTCTTAGAATCCAGTGTCCCACGTTATACCATTACAATTGTGTGTGTTTCGGTTATGAACCTGTCTTAGAATCCAGTGTCCCACGTTATACCATTACAATTTTGTATATTTCTGTTATAAACGTGTCTTAGAATCCAGTGTCCCACGTTTTACCATTTTAATTTTGTGTATTTCTGTTATGAACCTGTCTTAGAATCCAGTGTCCCACGTCATACCATTACAATTGTGTGTATTTCGGTTATGAACCTGTCTTAGAATCCAGTGTCCCACGTTATACCATTACAATTTTGTATATTTCTGTTATAAACGTGTCTTAGAATCAAGTGTCCCACGTCATACCATTGCAATTGTGTGTATTTCGGTTATGAACCTGTCTTAGAATCCAGTGTCCCACGTTATACCATTACACTTTTGTATATTTCTGTTATAAACGTGTCTTAGAATCCAGTGTCCCACGTTATACCATTTTAATTTTATGTATTTCTGTTATGAACCTGTCTTAGAATCCAGTGTCCTACGTCATACCATTACAATTGTGTGTATTTCGGTTATGAACCTGTCTTAAAATCCAGTGTCCCACGTCATACCATTACAATTTTGTATATTTCTGTTATAAACGTGTCTTAGAATCCAGTGTCCCACGTCATACCATTTTAATTTTGTATATTTCTGTTATAAACGTGTCTTAGAATCCAGTGTCCTACGTCATACCATTTTAATTTTGTATATTTCTGTTATGAACCTGTCTTAGAATCCAGTGTCCCACGTCATACCATTACAATTGTGTGTGTTTCGGTTATGAACCTGTCTTAAAATCCAGTGTCCCACGTTATACCATTACAATTTTGTATATTTCTGTTATAAACGTGTCTTAGAATCCAGTGTCCCACGTTATACCATTTTAATTTTGTGTATTTCTGTTATGAACCTGTCTTAGAATCCAGTGTCCTACGTCATACCATTACAATTGTGTGTATTTTGGTTATGAACCTGTCTTAGAATCCAGTGTCCCACGTCATAACATTACAATTTTGTATATTTCTGCTATAAACGTGTCTTAGAATCCAGTATCCCACGTCATACCATTTTAATTTTGTATATTTCTGTTATGAACCTGTCTTAGAATCCAGTGTCCCACGTCATACCATTACAATTGTCTGTGTTTCGGTTATGAACCTGTCTTAGAATCCAGTGTCCCACGTTATACCATTACACTTTTGTATATTTCTGTTATAAACGTGTCTTAGAATCCAGTGTCCCACGTTATACCATTTTAATTTTGTGTATTTCTGTTATGAACCTGTCTTAGAATCCAGTGTCCTACGTCATACCATTACAATTGTGTGTGTTTCGGTTATGAACCTGTCTTAGAATCCAGTGTCCCACGTCATACCATTACAATTTTGTATAAACGTGTCTTAGAATATTTCTGTTATAAACGTGTCTTAGAATCCAGTGTCCCACGTCATATTATTTTAATTTTGTATATTTCTGTTATGAACCTGTCTTAGAATCCAGTGTCCCACGTCAAACCATTACAATTGTGTGTGTTTCGGTTATGAACCTGTCTTAGAATCCTGTGTCCCACGTCAAACCATTACAATTGTGTGTGTTTCGGTTATGAACCTGTCTAAGAATCCTGTGTCTCACGTCAAACTATTACAATTTTGTGTATTTCTGTTATATGTGACCTGGGAGTAATAAATAAATCATTCTACTTAAATCACCTAAGTAATTTAAACATATTTGTAACATAAATTGGGCTAGGTATTCACTTCCAGTATAAATTGTCATTGTATAGACTTTCGTACCATGACAGATCAACATATATTCTGGACACCTATGGCTGTTTAATATTACAAGGTTTTAAATATCTTGCAATGTTTATTCGGGTCAAATGTTGCAACTGAATTTTAAAGCAGTTATCATCAACCGCTGAAATTTTGCATTTAGGTTTAGTTTGGATGACACAATATAGTAAAACAACAGTTTTTAAAGACATAAATAAAAGTTGCATCTAAGATGGCAATCAAAAATATAGTTGCACCCATCCATCTGAAATTTTGTTATCCTGGTGCTGGGGTTAATATGTACGTAAAGATTCAAAATACTTAAATTGCCAACCAAGTGTGCAAATTAATATAATAATATGGCAAACGACCATGCAACAATGATGCATTAAATTAAATGAATATACTTGGAAACACGTCAAGACAAGCTATTAGCAATGCTCTAAAAAGAAGAAAATGAACTTTGAATAAAGTAAACCCATCAATTTATTCCATTACACTTTTTTTATGGTATAAAAGCGTGTCACGCGATTTACCTGTGTAGATAAACAAGAATACAATATGCACCTAATCTGATATGGACATTAGTAATTCTGTGAAAAAATAATATGTTTTTATAAAATAAATAAATCTCGCGACAAGCTTTTGAAGTTTAGACAAAGGTTCTTGAAAGAAATACAATTTATAGTGTCATTTTGTCAAACGACATGACACCGCTGACAACAGATATTTGACTAAACCCTTTTACTAATGTAATGAAATAACAAATGAAAATGTATCAGTACAATCGGCAACCCACCTGATTTAGTAATAGCCCAAGAGCTCATAACGAATTTTGAGAAGGTAGTTTAGGGTAATAGATATTTTGAACAGTAAAACTTGAATACCATTAAAATAATAAATTTAATGTCTGGCTGACCAAATCGGCTATGCGACCAAATTTTACTATGGAACTATGGAGAGAGCTATACTTGGTGTGTCTCTACGTGACAAAATTCGGAACGAAGTTATCCAAGACACAGAACCAAGGTAACCGACATAGCTCAAAGTATAAGCAAGCTGAAGTGGCAGTCGGCTGGCCACATTGCCCGCAGTAGTGATAACCGCTGAGGTAGACGAGTTCTGGAGTAGACACCGCGTCGAGGAAAACGAAGTGTGTCCTACACTACGTTTAAATGCGTACAACGTAGTGTAGGACACCCTGCGGACAGTGGAGTGATGATCTGCGCAAAACGGCAGCGAAAAACTGGATGAGGAGAGCCCAAGATCGAGCTCAGTGGCCAACGTTAGGAGGGGTCTATGTCCAGCAATGGACGATGAAAAGCTGATGATGACATTTGGATAAGTTAAAATACCTAAAATACCTTCTCAAAATTCGTTATAAGCTCTTGCACTATAAGAAGAGTAGGAAAACCCAAGGATGTTAGTGTTCGGTTTTTGAGTGGATGGTGAGTTGGATATGTGAGTTATTCTTCATTTATTCATTTAACACATTTTGTTTATTAGTATTTGGATCCTTTATGGAACTGTATTTTCTTTTCTTACTGATGATACAAATAATTTAATAATTAATATTTTTATTGAATCTATTACTGGCGATATCTACATACCGATATGGTGAAGTATGTAAGTTCTCAATAGCATATAATGTATGGGAATAAATGGCTATAAACGTATCAACAAGGCGAAAAGTTCATATTTTTTTACTTAATTACTATTTACAATGCAAAAGTAAGTTAAAACGAGTAACAAAGGGCATAATTACTTTAATATTATGATGCTTATTGTTAAATACTTGAGGCAAAGTTTGTTTTTAGTGGTTATGTATCCAGGTTCTTGTAGGATTTCAAGTAATCGCCCTTGACTGAAAGAATAAATTATCCACTAACATACTTGTGATCTGAGAAATATCTGTCCTCATTAAAGCGATTATGAGAACAAGAGTCAAACTACCACAAATAACGACTTATAATCTCATTCTTAACATTTATTTGTAAATCTTAAATATAAACTAAGCTTAGATATACAAGTGTGAATATAAACAAGTATTTTTGTATCGCACCATTATGCCTGATATGTCCACAAGCCATATTTCTCTTTATTTATCTCCACGCATTTTATATTTCAATATTTTTTATCTCATACAATAGCAGTATGTCAAAATATGAGCTGTATATGTGCCAGCACAGCTTTATTTATTGCGGTACAATAAAAAGCTATAAAGAACTTTTTCATTGAATATATACGTGTATTCCTATTGACAAGTAGAAATTCTTTTTCGTTTTATCTCGGTATGTATATTTACAGACTATAGACAAAACAATTATATAAAATATTTGTAAAGCGATTCGCTTAACAAATATTTAATTAAAATTCCACATTCCTGTTAACATCTGACAGATTCGAATCACCAAATGATTATGATCTGCAAATTGTACAGAAACTAGATCAATTAATTGCTGTCTTCCGTGAGCTCTACAAATGAATACATTCCAAAAAAAATATTCAATTAGTCAGTTACCAATTAATTTAAACTTACAACATTTTAAAAAATTGCATCATTCATTTCTAAGTCTTCATTCACTATCCTAATTGATGACGCAAGTTACAGAATGAAAGATAAACTTTATATCGGCTTTTAACCGTGCAAACCTTTCGCAGGCTTCCCATGAATTATTAATAGCAGCCTTCAATACACTTGGCCGACAATTGAATTAAATGGTCTCACTTTTAAAATGGAAACGCTGAATGTGGATGATATTTTATGCTAAAATATCTGAGAATAAATTCTAAGAAACGTTTAGGTGTTGAGAAATTATTTTAGTTAAGGTATTGGCAGTATTTGTTGTAATTAAATGTAGTTGTAAGTAAAGCGGTAAGCAAGCCTTTGTGATATAAATTTATTTTGGTTGCTGTAGTAAACTGTGTGTTGGACGCAAACAAAATCTGGTACTTTGTGGCATATAAGTAACCATAAAACCCAAACTAGAAAGCACTTACACTACGCAGGAAAGGTGACGACTCTGCAAACAAAATTTACAGCCAAGGATCCATAATGTTTTTTGACAAAATGGTCACACATTACTTGTTTTTTGTTGTTGTTGTGGCTACTTTTAACACTATTCTCATACTGTTTTAATACATTATTCCAAAATGTCTCAATTTAGCGCCTAAGAGGTAACTATATCATCATCAACCAACTCTAAATCATCTGCCACGACTTCAACCACTTCTTAACGATATAATTGCTAAATCAACGTTTCGTCAATCGTCAACACCGTGAAAAAGTTGCAGTCGTAGTTGTAGTCAAAGTAACTTTGTGTTCGACTGATTATTTAGTTTTAACATTCCTGTTTCCTCAACGCTTATGCTTATACGCTTATTCATCGGAGTATATTTCCTCAAAACGGCACGGAAAAAGACCACTGAAACTGAGGCCGGTAGCTCATCTTCAAACACTTAAAGCCTATAGGTTGTTAGAGACGGTGAGCCCGCGACCAGAGCAAATTTGACATTAGCAGATCTTGGTACTACAAGTGTAGATAGATAAACATGGGGAAAGTAGCTCTCACAACCTCCACAGCACCACCGCAACACATCATACTTAGAGTTATTATATATCTAGAGTTATAAAATATAAAAAAATATAAAAATTATATAAATTATATATATATTAAATTACATAAAAGAGTTAAAACATTACAGAACAAAAATTTCAGATATTTGTATTTACTGTACTGTAGTACTGTAATACTTAATTTGTGTGTTTCAGGTATAGAAATACAGTGTCTAATTATTACTAGTCCTTATCTACGAACGCGTCGAATGTCATGAAAAAGCTTGTGTTTACCGAGTCTAATTGTGCATTAATAGGAAACTTAATATTGTATACTCGTTAGTATTTTCATACCGATGCGATATAGTAACTAGATTTCAAAATAAATATTAATTTCAATTCAAAGCTGTTTAACATATTATGTATATATGAGTTTATAGCTAGAAAACGTACTGCGTCGGGTAGACGGTGGCCAAGGCCATAAAAAAAATCATAGTACTGATTCTGTCGGATGCAAGGTCTTTCACAGACACATCTCTAGGAGCTCTTCGGAGATTTAAGGAAGAATTTCTATGTAAAAATCTCTCTAAAGATTTAGTGGTATCGGATAAGGGGAGCCGGTTACCCGGCAAACTGTTATAGGGGAAGGTGCATTTCTCGAGAGGAGAGCAAGGTTTTGTTTTACTCAAAGTAGACTAAACTGAAGGGTGAATAAAGAAGAATGACGGTACAAAACTTTGAACTTTCTCCTGGGGGCTGATGGCGTAGAAGATGCCATAATTTTTCTATGTTTATTTTTTGAGGTAGTATCGAGGCTTTCCACACGACAAAAAACTTTGCAAACAATAACACATAATATAATATTCAGTTTTCAAAAGGGATTTTATGCATTTACTTACAGATAAAAACAACATAGCAACTGAACCTTATCCAAGGTACGACATTGCATTCAGGAATCCATTTGGTTGATGAACGACGACAGCTTGCTAACACGAATGTATGCAAGTTTTAGGCTTCAAAACATTCGTCGGTAGGTTTATGATGTTATCAATGGATTTAGTGAGGCGAAGTGAATTGTATTGTTGTTTGGGAAACAGTGCAAAAATTAATTTGATTTTCAAAAAAATATTGTACTTAAAAAAAAACACACATTTATAAGACACCGTCAAAAAACTTGTACGTTAACCCTCAGTTATATAATGAAGCAATTGCAGATCTGGAGGATTCAGGCTTCACATTTTATAGAAACTATACCTTCCCTGTCCAACTATATGATAACTATAAGATAAATTACTCAAAAACAGTATTTAAGTATGTTGTACAGAAATTGTACCTTTAATTTTTGTTTTATTGCCTGATAAAAAAGGGAAAACCCAAATAACTTTATTTAATCTCAAAACATTTGCTCACAATTGCCGCATTTTGATCCCCTAAATATACATTGCGACTATGAGATGGCGGCAGCAAATGCCATTTTAGTAGTTTTTATTTAAATCTAAAATTATAGGATGCTACTCAGGCAATTGGGCGAAAGGCTAAATTATTACAAGTTAGCAAAACTAAAGTTTAAAAAAGTATTATTTCACTAACCGCAACCTTGTCATTGTTACCATCTGAGTTTATTTCTGAAGGATGGAACACGGAACTAAGTATATACAACATGAAAGCGAAACTACCCAAATTGAAAAAAATATGAATTATATAGACAGATATAATATTATAATCATCATCATCAGCCTCTCGCCGTCCACTGCTGGACGAAGGCCTCCCAAGGAGCGTCAACTATCCCGGTCTTGGGCAAACGCTCATAGCTTCGGCATACACTGGGACCACCAACTAGCTTTCGCTGCGGACGTAGCTGGGCGAAAAAACACTGGCAATTAAGTATTGAAAAAGAAGTTAGGACTGCAGTATATTTAATCAAAGTAAGGACATCATTTCGTCGGTGAGTCAAAAATCCTTGGTGTTTAAGTAGTATTGACAAAAAGTCACAGAGTATTATGTAATTTAAGAGAAAAACCCGATATGATCTAATCTACTAAAATAATTTTACATTTCGTATAATATTGAGTACTAACTATATTGAAACTATGAGCACGCAATAAACTACATAGCCACACAAATCTTACATAGAAACAGCTTACTCTATAGTATATTTATGACTCCTATATTTTCCTGTAACATAGTGTAGGTATTCATTTCCCCCCAAAGTCTCAAGGGTAAAAGACAAATAGTTCAACACATCTATTTTGGAAACAAAATGTGAGCGCGTCATTTGTGCATGCATATCGCGTGGAAGTAACTATTTCCCTTGGGTCTGACGTGTCTTGCACTTATATATTTGTTCCTATTTCCATAATAATAAGTAAGAATGGTGTTGTAACATGCGGAAGGGATTTATATGGAGATTACCATGGAACAAGAGAAGTTTTATTGATGGAAGCATAGCGGTACTCAAAGAAGTGTAGGTATATATCCCAGTCTTGGTATTTGGCAAATGTAATAAAATACAAATGATAGGTAAGCACAATTTCAACGCAATGCAAATATCAAAATGTGTAAACAATTTTCTTATTCTTTGTAACAAATTTACCATAATCCGTAAATAAAAAAAATACCGTAAGAGGTTCCCCGCACCGAGAGCTCCCGGGTACGAGGTTGCTGCTTTGAATCGCCTACGCTGGGCACTTCGCTAATGTACTCTAGTTTAGGTGCAGTGTCTTCGTCTTCCTACACAGATACTTCAGAAAACATTCGTAGCCATTTGATTGACTGACTGCGGGAAGAGAGAGTCGTCCTCCACTCTCTCTCCCGTTCCACTGCCTCTTTTGCGGTCATCATCTCATCGCAGAATAAGGCGATGGCGTTCCATGCGCTCTCGTTCCGGACCGTGGACAGAACAACATTTGGGAGCGAGAGACTCCCCGCAGTAACGACTGCCACGACGAGATCACGGCGCTGGCTAGCCCAGGCATGGCATTCCGCTAGTATGTTTTTTTGTTGTATACTACATATTGTAGTGAGAAAATAAATTATATTGTGTGTCCGTAAAGCACCTATGTCATCTGGAAGGAAATATTCAGCAGAAGAAAAATAAAAATTTATTATTATGATATTTTTTACTTTTTTATTTTAACAACTCTGTCCGTTTCCTTTTTTTTACAGTTGCCTGAGAATGTAACTATGAAAGAGTTCGTAGAATTAATCTTTAAAACATGCAGTTAGGAAAAATATAGATTAGTAGACATTATGATACTCTACATATAGAATTTTTGGCAAAACAAATGTTTACTATTTTACGCAATCAAAACAGTTACGTTCTATTGTACATAATGGTCCGAGCAAATGTTTGTACAGCATATTTATGGATTATGAATGATATTAATTATTTTTGAATCGATATAAAAAGCCTTTCCTTTATAGTCATGAAAAATACATGATTTACAATAAATGACATCAATATGTTCAAATTCAAATTAAAACTTAGAGTATTGAACACATGAAAGATTTCTCTCTCCAGTTCTCAGTAACATTAATAATCAGTTCTTATGTATAATATATAAAACGTGGATAAAATAATTTATTAAACGAGTTTAGTGTTTTAAGCTAAAATTAACGGCTTACATTTTTTAAAATAAACTTTCTCTTAAATGAAATTTTGTGAAAATTAATTAAATTTTATTATATTTTTTCGAATCAGTGACATCTAATTGAGCTGTCAAAAAAATATTAAATTAATTAGAATGGACATAGTATAGATGTAGGTTATTTTTTAACTTAAAATAACGATGAGATATAAAGTAGCTTTATAAATTCAGCCTTTTAAGAATTTCACTTTTGAAAAATAAATTTAAATGTATTGCAGAATTAACTCCTGACAAGCGTGAAACTATTAAGGTGACAAGATAAGTAGATGCACTCAAACTTAAAAGAATAATTCAAATTCTTAGCATTTCATCATGTCGGTCCAAATGCTACACTTACTGATATACTAAATTTAAACAAAACAAATGCTTGGTTCAGAAATCATTCCGTAAAACCTGTGAGAAAACTCATAATAATAAAAACTCAGAGCCAGTCTTTTGCAAATTACAATGCTTAATTTAGTTTTACAAACTAGTCAAAAGGAATTGAAAAACTATAATTTATTTCAAGGATAGTAAACTCAAGTGATATGCTGCAATATAAGTTACATCTAAGCTACTTCCATAAGAAAAGTCTCAAATAAAACTCAATATCAGTGAGAGAACTAATTCATTTATATTAAGAAATATATTTAAGAAAACTGGAATTAATGATCACAAATTTTGCCAGTATAAGTATAAATTATAATATGTAGTGCTAGCTTTGTTTTTTGGTAATAACAAATTTATAATTATATTTAAACGATGAACACGTACATAGGGGAAGGAATGGGCTAATTGTAGCCCAAGAATACATTTAACTCACTTTCACGGATTCGTGGGCAAATATTATTTATTTTTGCAAAATATTACAACGTATTTTGTAGACAAATCAACAAGTTAATGGCAATAAACCTTTAACAAAAAATATTTACAATCGCCACGAAGTTTTACACTAGAATCGACTGCCATAAAGTATTCAAATAAGCTCTTGAATTAGCGAGCTGGAAACCAATTGCGTTGAGTTATGGCAACGTATTCCAACCAGACAGGCTTCTATTAACATATTAATAAAGCTGCAAATGCAAAAACAATATCTCGGCAGATTACGACACATATCTATTAAAGATAATTTATAGCCACAGCACTTGGTGAACGAAATAAAGGTTGTTCTTTCGGGCAATGTTCCAATATGACATGTCAAGGTCAAGGTTGTTTTTGAAGCCAGATAAGACCCAAGTATAAAAATAAAGCTCGTTTGATCGCAGGGCTATATAATGTATGTTCGGAAACAGGTAAAATTTTGCATTTGCACACATGCAACACCAAAATTACAAACCGCACGTTGCCAACCCTAATCTCTTCTCCATGTTTTTCTTGCAACCCTACTCATCAGCAAACAGTTTATGCTAGTTGTTTGTTTTTGATCTTCTTGTTGATGGAGGTACAGGCGCAGTGTTGTACGTTGTACACGTCACCAGATTTAAATAAAACTCTATGAGCCCGGATAGGGAATAGAGTTTGCAAATAATACAGTGTTTTGCTAACTCATGTTGTGTCAACACAACAACATGTATTTACCGATTTAAAACTTAGTTATAAAAAAGAAATCATTAAATGAAACAAAAGAAAACCGACTGCGTTAAAAACACAAACTAAGGTATAAAGTGTATATTGGTGTGTCTTTAGTTACTATCCTCATACAAGTTTGTTTGCTTACGGAATCTTCGGTGCGCGAATCAGACTCGCACTTGTCTGGTTTTTTTTCTCTTAGGACACTGACCTCTAACCAACCTCGAACTGAACTTTGTGCAGTCTAGACAGTCTCGCTTACGCATTGCCTGTGTGCCTGGGATTACAGGATTCGAGTTTCTACTTAATTCTACAGGCCGACTGGCAGATTCGTTTGAGGCAAGAATTCAAATTACTATTTATCCCACAGGTCGACTGGCAGATACATCGAGTCTAAATATCCCACTTCCGATTACTGGCGGCTTCCTGACCTAGCAATCGGGGAGAACGAGTCCAAGAGGACCGCACTAACTTCTAAGGCCAGTACTCCTTTCTGATAAATCTTTCACGGTTGAAGCAGCGCGTCTCTGGAATGCCCTACCAATTTCCATCAGGCAAGCACAATCGTTAGGATCATTCAAAAAAATGTTAAAAGAATACTATCAGCAAAGTTATGCCTAAGATAGTCTATATATAATCTAATACTATGCGCAATTATAATGTATGTATTTATGTATGTGTATATATATATGTATTTGTGTATGTGTATACGTATGTAGTTGTATGTATATATGTTTGTGTAAATATGTATGTGAGCATATACTAGTAGTAGGTACATATTATATATTTGACACCATAACCGCCCACACTAAATCATTACAGTCCTGTCCATCCAAAGGTTGCCTGGAAGATATTGCTTATTGTGATAAGGCCGCCCATTGTGCATTTTATGTTTCAGTTGTTTTTTTTTAATGTATTTATATCATGTGTTTGGTGTACAATAAAGAGTACTATCTATCTATCTATCTCCTTGATTACTATAATAGATGTGAGACTGTAATTATCCATATGTAATAGATGTAATCCATAATCGGTAATCGTTCAACCTTCGTTTCTGACAAGTATAATAATAATAATGTAATGTAATAAATAAAAAAAATTATTTATTCCGAAAAAAGTTTACATTACATATGTGTATTAATATTGTTAGCAGTGCTATGTAGTTCTTTTATTTTTAATCAAGACTTTATTTCGGACCCCTTTCGGGTAAAAGCCTCCTCCATTTTTCTCCATCTATCTCTGTCCTGGCCTATCTCCATCCATCCGTTTCCCGCGATCTCCACTATATCTTCAGCCCATCGTTTCTTTGGTCTTCCGACGTGTCTTTTCCCTAGCGGTTCCTTCCACTTTGTCGCTTGCAGCGTCCATCTTTTGTCCTTTACTCTACAGATATGTCCAGCCCATTGCCATTTTTGCTTCAAAGCGTATTCCAGAGCATCTGTTAATTTGGTTTTCTTCCTTATATTTTCGCTTCTAATTTTTTGAATTTTCTTTATTTTTAAGATGCTTATTTGCTTTCTGACAAGTAACTACATTTAATTAATTTATTGTTGTGTTATAATTTTTGACCCACACACATATACATAAATGAAATGTAAACAAATATAAAATGAAATAATAGACAAATAAAATAAATTTATTGCAAAATAGGAAAACATGAAGAAAATATCAAGACTAATCGTAAGTACAAGCCTTTCGACCCAAAAATGTTTTTTGGTCTTCTGAAAACTGAATATTAAAAGAAAACTTGATATTACTTTTCGAAAGAGGTAAGACAAACATATAGAGTAAGAATATGACACAGTATTTAAAGTATTCTTCAAGGTTTTTTGCACTAAAATTGCATTTTGATTTACCAGTGTGATCTAAATTAAGTTTGCCGTAATATTAGGCTGTTTTTCTTTCGTCTAATATGACAACGATAATGATAGATGTTTAATGAGTTTTTTTTACCATAACCAATTTTATTGAACGTTAACCTACGAAATACAACTTTGAATTTATCATACTATTTATTAATACCAAACAAGTTATTATTAGCTTTAGGAAGGAGTAATTGTAAGGGGTTAGTAGTCTAAAATGCAACGTCTGATTCTGTTTTCATTAATTTCAATTCGTATGAAGACTGGTATCTGCACTAAGAGAGGAGAGTGAAATGCCATATCGAGAAATATCGTAATTACTTTGTTACTATAGTATCAGTAAGTTGGTGTATTGTGTCAGATCTACCAAGATCTTCCATTTCGAAAACTATATTGGTTTACTGACAATATTTTTTGGAACGAGGTTTCTTATGGGGCGTTGCTGAGGGGTACTTTCGCCGGCAAAGAACGTCCGTAACGTAAGATTTTTATGTATAGTCTATGTATGATGGCTATACAGTGTCTAATGTATAGTCTACATGATGACTGTTATTATTATTACATAATTATATTACATATTTTTATAAATCATTGTAAATAAAATAAAGGTGTTAAGATGACTCATAAAGTAGTTGTTTTATTTTTATCGATACAAAAATCATAATAAAAAATGTACACCCGAATAGTTATTTCCTTTATACCTCGACTAGAACTTGAAAATACTTTTTTTCTAACAAGGAATTTCGTTCCTATCTGGTGTCCCACGACACCACACAGTTTTTATTTTTTATTATAGATACTGGGTTAATTGCTTATTAATATTTTTTTTCTAGTACCTTCGACATAGTTGTTAAAATCGATATTGGGTGGCATTTTGAAGACGAGCAGTGCAGTCTTGCGGAGTCAGTGAACTTTTAAAATCATAAAAAATTATCGCCCTAAAATCTTTTCCCGTTAATTCCATTTATGCTACGGACGACAAAAGTTGTGATAAAAACGATTAACACGCGATTTTCCGTCAATTTTTTTTAACAATGATTTAGTTTCTCATGTTAAAAAAAATATAACATTTGAAATTCGAACTTTCAGTGTGCCCTATGTATTCTTAAATATTTATTAAATATGCCACTAGTAATAAAGTGATTTCCCGATGAGCAGTTTGTTTTAAGTGAGGATATGATATCTGTTATCTCTTGAATATCAGTTGGAAGGAAAACAAATGATGAGTGCGTAGGTTTTAGTAAAGGGAGCTTAAAGTTGATGCACATTTATAAAGTATGTGTTAATATTATTGTACTGTTCTGCTCGGCACAATAAAACAACAGATTGGTTACACTGTGCTCCTACTAGCTCGGCGGCACGACTCGAAGTGCGCGGCGAGCGTTCGCTCCGCACACTCCACCATCGCACGCCTCACTAGCAGGTGCACATTTATATTTAAGATGTATATACACTACAATTATTAACAAAATTCAGTGAGTTTTTTGCATCAATGAGGTCTGAAGATCGACTGATATTATAATTAGGATCTTTTTTGTACTTGAGATGTAGATTGTCTCGGTTTTGCATATAGCGTAATAGCCCTGGTGTAATCCAAGGCTCAATCATACGCTTGCGCTTTGAAACAGTGATAAATAAAGGGCAACTTTTTAAAGTGGTGGTAAGGGTGTCGAGGAAAAAGGTTACAGCGTCATTGAATAAATACTATCAACATGTATAGTTTTAAGTTTCTCGTCAAGGTATGAATAGTCTAAGCGCTTGATTGTATTGTATATGAGCATGGAAGACGAACCTGAGAAATACTTAAAATGAATCTGTAATAGTCAGTCAAGGTTCTGTGTGCGACCAAACTTGTGACCAAGAATTTAGACTTGATTATTGGAAATACAATAAGCAGGCTACATGCCATGGGAAGCTTAAAAATTGAGATAGATTTCGGATCGTGTATCAGAGGTAGATGAGGAAATGTCAATATTTACATCACCCGTTAGAATTGAATGAAATTTGAGACATCTCTTAATACTGAAAGGCGATTAATGCAGACAGCAGGCAGTTTGGGTTATAATTTTAATTACTACATACCATATATGAATCCTCAGTCACATACGGAAACTGTTTAGTTTCCGTATGTGACTGAGGATTCATATATGGTATAGTTCTGGGTCGATTTATAGTTCACAACGACACTCTCATTTTTTATCCTAACAATTTTAGTGTGAGCGGAATGGTAGCCGTTGATAAGTTTAAACTTTTTTTTTCGGCGGTAGGTGTAGAAAATCGTAGACGTATCGTAAATTTTGAGATCTTATTTAAAGTATATTTATTATACTATCTGCTTCATTTTATATATTTAAAAAATCGTATACAGTTAAAGTACCGGTACTCACGTTTGGAGCATATTCTAATGTGATAATAAGCCACTTAGTCAACACCACCTGCCAGCACATCACTTAACAGCAATTACGATGTCACAAATCACTGATATATTATCGGCGCAAAAGACCCTCGAGGAGACATTCACAAAAAAGATGACTGACCTCGAAGCCCAAATCCAAAGTGCAGGTCCTGCTAAAGATACCGAACACTTTAGGGAGTTAATGTTCTCCATGCTGAGCTTACTCCGGAAGCAAATCAGTGAATGCTCCAGACAGATCGACGCCATGGAAACCAGACAGCGGCGGAAGGCACTGATCTTCTTGGGTGTCGAGGAAGCTGAGAAAGAGGACTGCAAGGGCGTCGCACTTCAAATCATCAACAGCAAGTTAGGCCTAAAAAATATATCTGCCTCCTACATCAAAGCTTGCCACAGACTTGGCGTGTCGGGCAAGGAGCACCAGCGGCCTTTGCTTGTCAAGTCCTCGATCAGCCTGCAGGTGATAACAGGTCTCGTAAATAATAGGTCATAAATAATTGAATTTGTAGTAATATTTGCTAATACTCAATAGTAATATTTACCGTAAATTAGCGAGTTCCTTATGAATGTGACCATTTACCTTTTTATATTAGCATATTCTTTTCCATTTTTCTTTTATTTGTGTAATAGTTTTAAGATTTACTTTGTTATTGAAACGAACAACAGAATATTAATATACCCTTTCTCTGTTTGTTTTGATGCGAGGTGACGTTTCATGTGAAAAATTAATAAGTAGCATAGATTAAAGATTCTATCATTCATTCATTCGGTCACTACTGTTCCGATACACTGCGTAATATATAATGTTTTGCATTAAGGGTACAGTCTTTAAAACACTTTACCTTACGTTCTGTTCACATGCACTGTATTTCACATTTTTTATTTATTGTATTTTACATTTTTGTCTTTCTGTCCCTTGTTCTTTAGTGATGTAAGCTGGCGGGTGGTGCAGAGATACAAACACTGTACCGGAACTTTTGCACATAATTAATATATACTTTATATTTATTTATTTTTAAATTGTTATATAAATATAGTTTTAGTTTGTTCGTATTTATGTCTTCAGATAGTGAATGTTTTGTTTCTGCTTGTGAATCTGAATCCTCGGTGAGTAATGAAAGCTTCTCCTCCATCACAGTTACTCTCGGCGATGTTTTGCGCGACAAATTTAATTTTAACAAAAACTACCAGCTATTTAACGTATGTCACCTAAACGCCCAAAGTGTTTCTAGCCACTTGTATAAGGCGTTCCGTGATGCCAATGTTCATGCCGTTCTGATCTCGGAGACTTGGCTCAAATCGCATCTTCTCTCCACCTCTTACCCTCTGCCAGGTTTTATTCTTATCCGGAATGACCGGGTAGGGAGGGGAGGAGGTGGTGTGGCCATTTACCTTCGCAGTGACTTTCCCTATAAAATAATATCATCTTCTTCTTCTAATTATTCTGCCTGAGCTGAGTACCTTTTCTTAGAGGTTTGTGTCAAGGGCGCTAAAGCTGTACTAGGTGTCGTCTATTGTCCCCCTTCTATTGACTACTTCACTGAATTCGAATCAGTTCTCGAATCTTTGGGTGCAGAGTATGCTCATCACATCATCATGGGTGATTTTAATACTAATTTCCTATCCCATAACTCCTTTCGTTCCCATAAACTCCATCTCCTTCTAGAGTCGGTCAGTTTTCATGTTTTGCCATTACAAGCCACTCACCACAATAACGTTGGCGAGGACACTTGGCTCGACTTAATTATCACTTCCAATCCTTCTCTTGTTTCCTCTCATGGTCAACTTGACGCTCCCGGATTTTCATATCACGACCTAATTTTCCTTTCCTACGTCCTCAAACCCCCAAAACCCAAACCTAAAGTTCTGTACAGGCGTTGCTTTAAGCGAATGGATGTTGACAAACGTGTATTGTCTGGGGCCCCCTAATTGAAACTACTTCTGTTGACGACAAGGTGTATGTTATTTAATGAAGCGGTGACTAAGCTGTACGACACTCATGCACCGGTTAAAAAGGTAAAGCTTAAACGACCGCCTGCGCCTTGGATGACTAAAGCTATACAGATGGCCATGAGACGTCGAAATTCAAAACCTATAAGAGTGGACGTCAGCTGGCAACTGTATAAAACTGCAAGGAATCGGTGTAACCAGATGATACGGAATGCTAAACGCCACCATATTCTAGATAATATTTCCTCCTCCTCTCCTGCCGACATCTGGAAGTTTCTCGGAACTCTAGGTGTTGGCAAATCGCGATATGTAGACTTTTCACAATCTATAAGTCTCGATTCCATAAATAAACATTTCACCAACTCTCTCATGTTGGACAGTCTATCTGAACAAAATACTCTAAATTACATCAATAGTCTACCGCGCCCTAATTTAAGCCATTTTCACTTCGGTCCGGTTGCAGAAGGAGAGATCAAGAAAATTATCCTGTCTATCAAATCCCAAGCGGTTGGTTGTGATGGTATTAGTCAGAGAATGATCATCACATTGCTAGACCACCTCCTTCCCGCTATCTCCCATATTGTTAATTTCTCCCTCATGTCTGGCACTTTTCCTTCTCTATGGCGGAAAGCTTATGTACGCCCGTTACCCAAAACCTCGAATCCATCTCTCCCCACTCATTTCCGTCCTATTTCTATCCTTCTCTTCCTCTCCAAAGTGCTAGAAGCCTGCGTCCATAAACAGTTCTCCCACTTCATTTATGCCAACAACTTACTTAGTCCTCTTCAATCTGGGTTTCGACCTGGCCATAGCACGGTCTCTGCTCTCCTTAAAGTAACTGGCGATATTAAGATAGGTATGGAGAATACCATGGTTACTACTTTGGTCCTGGTCGATTTTTCCAATGCCTTCAATACCGTCAGTCACGAACTCCTCCTTGCTATCCTATCCCATTTCTCGGTCTCTCAAGAAGCACTTCACTGGTTTTCTTCTTACCTTCGGGATCGTCAGCAGTCGGTCCGTATTGAAAATTCTTCTTCTAGTTGGTGTGGTCTCGCTGCTGGTGTCCCTCAAGGCGGTATTCTTTCACCTCTTCTATTTTCGATCTTCATCAATCTTATCACCCCAAGACTTCAGTGTTCCTACCATCTTTAGGCTGATGACTTCCAGTTATATTATCAAACAGAGTTGTGCAATATATTGTCTGGGGTTTCGTTAGTAAATAGTGATCTAGCGGCCATTAAACATTGGTCTGATATGTTCGGCGTGTCAGTGAACCCGAATAAATGTCAGGCTATCATCGTCGGAAGTAGCCGCAGTATGAGCCAACTCGACCTAGCTTCACTCCCACCACTTACTTACGATGGCATGGTTATTCCATACTGTGAAAGTGTGAAAGACCTCGGATTGCATATTGACACAACTCTGAGCTGGCCAAAACATGTTGCATCTATTTGTCAGAAAGTAACAGGGTCATTACGGGCCCTTTATAGGCTAAAGAACTTTCTGCCAACGAAAACTAAGGTAATGCTTGTACAGACTCTAATACTCCCTATAATTGACTATGGTGATGTATGCTATTTTGACCTGAATGCAGATCTGCTCAATAAACTTGACCGTCTTCTCAATAATTGCATTCGATTCGTTTTCAATTTACGGAAATATGATCATGTGTTCCAGCACCGCTCTAACTTGAAGTGGCTGCCAATTCGCCAACGTAGACAGACACGAGCATTAACCACTTTATATTCTATACTCTTCTCTCCAAGTCCTCCTTTCTACCTAACTTCTCAATTTCAATATTTAGGTGCAAATCATACTGTAAATCTTAGATCTTCACACAACCGGCTTCTCCGTTGTCCCACTCATCGCTCCGACTTCGTACATTCTACCTTCTTCGTTCAATCTGTCCTGTTATGGAATGCGCTCCCTCTCGAGATCAGGATGGCAAAAAGTCGGCTTACTTTCAAATACATGTTGCGGAGACATACCTTGTCAGATTCTTTTTAATTTTAGACTCTCTCCTTCACGAGTTTATATATTATATTATATATATATATATATATATATATATATTAACATATTATGTAGTTGTAATATCATTATCACTTATTATATATATATGTATATGTGTATGTATTATATTAGTACTGTCCGTACTAAAATAATAATTTATCAAACTTAAAATAAATGTCTTAATCTCTGTGCATCTACCTTGTTTTGTCTCTGCATCGCCCAAAGGTCGACTGGGAGAAAATGCCTAGGGCATTAAGTCTACCTTTGACACATTTTGTGCATAAAGTATAAATAAAAAAAAATAAAAAAATAAGTGGTATTGAATGATGTGTAATCCAACATTCGGTTAAAATTATTAAAATCCCATTCAATATCAGAACGTTAGAAGAGTATGAAGTCCGTCAATGTTTCTATGAATGCTTCTTATGTTTTGTATAATAACATTTAACGAGTTGTTACCAGTATACATTAGCTTCGAGCAGTTATCTACGTCACAAGTATTGGAGTTGGTCACAGATATATCGTCTATTTCATTGTTGAGTGATGTATGCATATTATGATAGAATTTTATGGTATGATATATGTTTTACTATTACATGTCTTTTAGGTAAATACAAACTAGTGGAATACAAAAAGTCAAATGTTTCCAGCTGACTATCCTTAACAAGAATCCGAGGTTTTTGCAGACACAAAACAGCACTGTGTTGGCGTAGATTATGAGTGGGTGTAAGGTATGTAGTCCACTTAAGGATGTTGTGTTAGGTTAGTAGGTAACTAAAAATTTGAAAATGACTGAATAATGTTATGTGTTTTGTTACATATTGAACAAGCAGCGCAGCTTATGCACAGTGTACCTTTACTTAATCTATATATAGAAAATACATGGTACATATTTAAAACATACTAAATAAAGAGGTAACTAATAAAATTAAGTACTAATAGTCATTTAGCATTCTTAATAAGCTTAATACGCTATAAACACGTTATTTGGCACTCGGAATAATAGTGACATAGAAGCGGCTGATCATTTTGATTTCGCCTATAACAATAAGCTCTAAAGTATATGTAAGGATGTGGTGCAACAGACATAATATGAACGAAAGATTCCCAATTTAGTCATATAATAACCGTATAACTATATGGTTATTATTATAATAAATTGGGAATCTATTTACTCGCTTACCTTGCTATTTCCCTTGCCTTTATTATAGTTATAAGGCAAGGGAAATAGCAAGGCTTGAAAGTTGTAGGATGGAGGTTTTGAGACTCAGCGATAAATGCATTTAGTTCGAGTTTTTGAAGTGAAACTTCTTTAGAATCGTTGTGATTTAAAATTCGATGAAACGAAAAAGCGTCACGATTAAGAAAAACAAATTCATAAATATGATTTAGACTGCGAGAGAATGAGATAGAATACAAGTATCAGATGTTTCCTATAATCTTTATCTTTGCGCCTGCGCACTACCAAGCCTTCAGAAAATGTGTCAATATCAACGTGGTGTAGTTTTTGTGCGTTTGCGTATTAAATATTCGTTGGTTAATTACTTTTATATAAATTATCTAAAATTAAATTTATTAACATTTGTAAATTTTTGTGTTGTTTTTATATTGTATTTCTCTATTCTATTTCTAGGCTACTTTTCTGAAGTTTCACTTCTGCGTGTGTGAATTGCATACACCCACACTTTTTTTTTTACTTGTTTAATCTCATTGGAAGTAGTATCTCTTTAAAACACGGTCAGCATTACGTATAAACCCGCCTAGAAAAGCAGCTTATTAAAGGGTATATGGATCTCAAGTATATTTGTGACCGCAGATAACGCAACTTGCTTACTTAAAAAGTAAATAACTTGACTAAATAGTTGTTAACATTTCATAACATAAGTACCCAAGTACAGATAAAATTCTGAGCGCTAACAAAATATATCAGATGGTTGGTTTGTATTGGCTACATTAAATATTTCTAACTCAATTTTACGCGTCAACGGTTTTCCCAAAACTGGCATCATACCAAAGGTTATCTGGGAAACTCGAATACATAATATGGAAAAATAACGTTTTTGCTTGATCATTCATGAAATATCCTTGAATCACAACATTGGATCTTAATCATTGTAATGTGTAACGGCAGCCAACTTTATTTCTAAGACAATATGACTATACATTTTGAACTAAACAGGAAAGTGCCTTTTTACTTATTTTGAGTGATGTTAGATAGTTGCCTAGTAAATCAAAATCAAAATTTATTCCAATTAAACCAGTTATAGGTATTTTTAAATTGTCAGGAGTACGAGTCAAAATAAGTCAGTCGTGAAGCTAGTTGCCGAACAGGCAAGATGCTCCAAGGACACTCTTTTTAAACATGTTTTTACAATTTTCACGTTGCATTGCTTGTAAGCGCAAATGAAATGTGAGGACAACGTAACTGTGTAAATTTAAGTAGTAGTAGTCCGGAGATGACCAGCCCCGACCAAGAATACCCGTTCACGAGCATGAAGCACGCGTCAGCCATCATACAGAACAACCATACCACCCATCCAACCCATTGAAGGGAGCCGAACAATCCGACACATACGCCACCATCGGCAGGAATATGACGTATGACATACTCAGAGCTGCCAAGCAACATAGAAAATTTAACTTAAGGAGTCACTACACAGTTCTTACATGAATAATTAAAAAATTTCTAAATTAAGCTTAATGTAATTTTGGAATATAATCTGCATGACCTTTTGATGTCATTGCATTCTATAAAGATAATTACTTTTACCTAATCAGGATTAAGGTTTTCAACATTTTTAGATGATCACCAGAAAACTTGGTATTTTCAAATATATAGTTTATACTAAACACTTTAGATAAATTGAAAAGCTTTTATGCCATCACATGCTATAGCGACAACTTATAATTAAAAAATCCATTATTCTGTTCTTAAAGTAAAATACTGAATCAATCCATTAAACTCGTAGTCGCATTGCTTCGCGTAATAAAAGGTAGCTATGAATAAATTTCAGATAAATTTATCAGCGTCTGAAAGGAGGTTTGACGTGAGATACGTTACAGAAGAACCATCCATCAAAGCTGCAGAAGTTCTATTTACGTAGGTAAATACCACGCTTAATTCGTCACGCTACAGGAAATAATAACCATAAATTGTTTTAGACTAGAAAATTTAGAACTGCATAACCAACGGCTTTACTGTCAATGAATGGAGTAGTTGCATCATGAACGATCTCTTGACTTGACAACGTCTTATAAATAGATGAACGCCGGCTGCACGCGCGATAAATTGTCACGTTCCGCCTGAGCCGAGCGTGCAAGCGAGATCGCATAACAAGCGATAGAGAGGCATGATTGGCCTAAGCGTTCGTTTATTGACATTGATTTGATTTCAGTTTATTTCTAAAACTAATTGTTCGTGATTTTATTTAAACAAATTATGTAAATTAAATTTGCAAAAACTGTAAATAATATTTGAAAATTAAAAATTAATGTTTTAACCAGAGTTTTAAAATATTGTTTTCTTATGACGTTATCACGTAAAATTATCGTCCGTAAACCGACTTTACAGACAACCAATATTTTTTTTCTTGATATTGTTACACTTACTTGCCTGGAATCCAGTATTTACATACAATGCCATGCTAACATTTGCTAGGATAAATCAGGTTTTAATATTTAAATTAGGAAAATTGAGATTTCTTTTGCGGATTGGATTTGATTAGTAAGTGTCCAACTTTTTATAAAATGCTGGGCGTACTAGCAAACGACGTCATTGCAAGTATAAGCGTCTAGCCCAACCCACTTTGGCGTCAAAGAGTCTAGTGGCAATGAACGGGGCTGAGAAACATTTGACAAATATATTATCTAATGTCAAGACGAAGGCCCAATATCAATGTTAAGTCTTTATTCTTCTTTTGTATAGGTATTTATTAATACCTATACAAAAGGTTTTATAATAACTTTAAAAATTTACTGTACCTACCTTTTTTACTGCTGCTTTACCTGTCGGAGTCGTAACGTAGTCTTCATGATTTTGATGTGGATTTCAATAGTGCCCTATTCTTTAATCGAACATTTCTCTTTTTTTTTTCTTTTTTTTTTTGTCCTGTGGAATCCCCCACGGGTCATCACCTCACCGGAGCTAACGGTAAGGTGGTATGTCGGAATCGAACCGACTAAAACCACACGGTATTCCGTCACAAGTGGGTCTATTGCAAGGGACGGAGTAGGGGAAGGGTGGAAGGGGGGAGCGGTGGCAGGAAGGGTGGAAGAGGGGGGGGGGAAGGGTTAGAACCTCCGGTAACCTCACTCACACAGCGAAAAGCAATGCAATCATTGCTTCACGGCTTTTCTGTAAGGCCGTGGTATCACTACGGTCGACCCAGCCCATACGTGCCGAAGCATGGCTCTCCCATGCAAATAGATGTTTTCAGACACTTTTAAACGTCGATTAGTCCTTAAAAGCTAGATAGTGCCAGCATATCCTATGACTAGCCTTATAAATATTAAATATATTTTACAAAGTATATTCTAAAAGCATAAAAAATAAAATAGACACATAGCGATACATTATTAATGACAGCTTTTTCAAAAGAACATTATGAAAATTCAGACATTTTTTTTTTCCCAAGACGACAAAAGGAAACATGACAAGACGATAATAGGCTCAATCGCTAGAAAAACACGAATGGGGATCATGACGACGCCTTGAGGCAGTGCTTCACTTTTAAACTTCTAAGAATATGTGGGTTGGATAAGATTACAACAAGAACTTTCTCCCTAATTAGCATTCTGGGACTTTTCTGCCTACATAATTTAACTTAAGCAGTCTCAGTTTGGAAGGGAAATGATTTATGTCGGTTTTGATTTGTGGGTAAAATTGCTTAGAAATTGGCACTTGGGATTTTGAGTTTGGTTTTTAAAGAAAACGTATTTAAAGTATACTAGAGATCGCGGGGTGGTCGAATTTCGACCATGGTTTATTTCATTGGCCAATATTACTTGACCTGTCATTGTATAGACTTTTGTACCATGACAGGTCAAAATATATACATGACACTCATAGCTGTATGTACCCGTTTTCGCATTTTTTTTAACTTTGTAGCAAATATTGTTCAAAAATTTTAGCATTCGTCACTTCTTCTCTGTATAAACTATAAGTGTGTGAAATTTCATACTCCTCCGTCCGCCCAATTTTCGTAAAAAGGGATCCAAAGTTTTCGCTTCACGTATTAATATAAAGATTCCTAGCAGCTACGGAAATATTCAGCAGTCTAGACGTAGGGTCGAGAAACTTTAATCGTTTATTCATAGTAATCAGTATTGAATACGACGCCAATTGCAGCCGCGTGTAGCTTTAACACATAGAACAAGCATGTATTTGTGTGTGTTATGTTTCACTGATAGTTGTTCTGCATTTCATACATTGTATTTATTATACGTTGTTAAAGTGTTTTCAGACAATTAAAAATGTTCCCAGCGTGTAAGTTGTCAAAAAAGCACATTTTTGAGTTTTTTTATGTAACCACGTCTGTAAATATATCTCTTGATTCATCAGCTTCATTTTTATGAGAAGTTATTTACGGACACACTTTCACACTCCATGCATGTCGTAACAGCTTTACCGAATAATAATTTGGTGGGCTTGGGGGTAGAACCGAGTACCGCACACACAAATATATTAAGCTAAAACGTATAACAAGAAAGAAGTCAGTAAGTTGAGTAATGCACCTGCCACTCAAAAATCAAAAGTGCTTTGCCGGCCTTTTAGGTGGGAGTAGGGGAAGGGTGGAAGAGGGGAAAAGGGGGAGGGCGGAAAGGTTAGGACCTCCGGTAACCTCACTCACTGCACTGCGCAAAAGCAATGAAAATCATTGCTTCACTGCCGGTTTTCTGTGAGGCCGTGGTATCACTCCGGTCGAGCCGGCCCATAGGTGCCCAAGCATGGCTCTCCCACGATTATTTAAGTGCTTTGTAAGTACAGGTACTAAAAGAATCACAGTACAGTCTTAAACTTAATATGAAATATAGTATTACCACTTATTAAACTTGCTAGGACTTGAAGCCTAACCTTTACTGTTATGCGTAATTTAAACTCATACCGTTGAAACTACATAAGTTTTGAGACAAATAAACTTAAGAAGATTATACACACGATGAATTTAGTTTAAATTTATTCGAAGTGCTTACGAATGTTGGTTAAATAGAATCATCGTATTATACCCATGACGTGATCAGCCAACAAGCTCAAGGCTGATAAAATAAATAAACAGACGCGTAAATATCACTGACCTTTATTTTTTTTTTTTCTATGGAATTAGTAATAGTATATAAAAGTATTAGGAATATTCCTGTGTCGGGACAACTATTTGTGGATCACACAAATTTTGGTCCCGTGTGGGTTGTGGGTTCAACCCACACGGGACGTAGGGGCGAGGTGACCTCTTAAACCACTGCGTCATCCGTGCAGTCAATATTATATATGTATTTTAATGTATACGTACAATTATTCAAGTATATTTATGTGTAAATTTGTATTATTTGATCGGCCTGTTGGTCTAGTGGTTAGTGATCCTGACTGTTGTGCTAGAGGTTGTGGGTTTGATTCCCACCCAGGACAAATAATTGTGTGATGAGCATGATCATTTGTTCTGTATCTGGGTGTTATTTATATATTATGTGTGTATTTAGAAATATATAAGTATGTTTATCAGCAGCAGGCCCTGCCTAGTTTGGGGTCAGACGGCCGTGTGTGAGATGTATGGAGTTATTATTATTGTTGAATACCTATTTTTTAAGATATACCTACATACTGCATTTTAACGAAAAGGCCGCCGCTTTATACATATCAACTTTGTATACTCACTGTAAGAAATGTTTTAATGGTGTACAATGAAGTATATTCTATTCTATTTTTACCGGTTTATTCCTGTTATTTCTCCTGAAAATACCTTCCACGTCACAGACATGGCTTATTAATCATTTTACAATACCTATCATACAATCACTCCAATAAAATATTTTTTTATTTTTATTAACACCGAACTGGCTTCCGATTCTTATTCAGTGTATTTTTATCGCCACGAACTCCTTTGTCTGTTTACTTTTGGATTGTAACAACAAGTAATAAAAATTCGTGCAGTTTTGAGGAATCAATTACTTTTTTATATCCGAAGAAAGGAAAAACATAATATTTTATACAGCTTTCAAGCAACAGTTTGCGAGAATTTATGGCACGTTCAATATTTTACACATGCCCCAAGAATAATGGAAAGTGGCCTTCTATCTTGGAATGTAAACTCACTTGCGTCAATTTGACAGCCGCCTGGTTTGTTTTTAATCGACTTAAAAAAAAAGTGGTTCTCAAACAGACTGTGAAGGTATTACATTCACACTATTTTGCTACGATGCGCTGTTATTGAATTTCAACGTGGTATATATTTTAAGTATTGCTTTCCCACACTTATAACATGTGGACGCTCAATAGTTTGGAATTAGAGACGTAGTAAAAAATTAGGACCTTAATAAAACTTATATTTTATTGCTTTAAGTATGAGTGTCTTAGAATTGAATATTTGGCAAACCAGGAAAGGTCAGTCATTAAGATAAATGAATAGGTTGTGTAATAAAAAAAGGGTCGCTTTAGAATATTTCTATAAGGACTGACGGTTCTGAATAACACATGTGGGCAAAGAAGGGCGATGATAGAGAGTGTCTTTCACGGTAACAAGGAGGCAGTCGTGTTAAGAACGGGGAGGTGAACAGTTGTGGCATCGTAGGCATCGGGTTGTCAGGTTCAGAGAAGACGCTCGGTTCATGTAAGTTGACATAAAACGTCGGGGAAGTTTGGCATTATATTTAATATGTATTTATGTCCTACACTGAGTAACGCAGTATCTGTCAAGTAATCAAATTTACCTCCCGTGTACATACCGGCTTCGAGGTATTAATTTAATATAATTACTTTGGTATTGGTTAAGGTCCTTTGGGATGGGATGAATGAATATTGTTATCCTGTAAGTCTTCTGGTTATAGCACTCGATCTTGAACAGAGGACACGCGGCATTGGTAATCATCGGCCCAACTGTCGTCTGCTGTAGAAGTCGAATTATCGAGTACCATAATTCCGGGTTATGGTAATCGAGGTTTAACAGAGGCAGCGATATCCTGATCATTGCCGGTTTGATCTCGTCTGCTGTAGAAGTCCAAGTTTCGAGTGAGTCGTTAGCGAGGGGTGGTTATGGGATAATATGATTAAGATGGAATATGTGTGTAAACTAAACCAATGCCAAAGGGTTTAAATGTACAATCATACTAATTAACTTTTGGATCCCCTCTTATCGCGGTTTTGTTATTGATTATATCGAAATATCGAATGCCAGTGGAAAGATGTCCAGCCAGGGTCGAGTCTTACAGTCTAACGCGGAATAAGGCGGGGCGTTAGACCTCCCCTAATCAGAGGGGAGCTGGGTTTAGTGAAAAATACTCTGTTGATTAGACGAATAACTGCTTTACTCGGGTCAGGTTCATAGAGATACCATCACAAGACTAAATAGTAACGTAGTAACTTGATAATTTGCCCTAAACCAACATGGACGCTAACATCATGGGTCTTTCTAGAAAAATTCATAGAACTACATACTGCTGTAGTTCTACCGTCTTATTAAAAGCTTTTAAGAGTTTAAACCGCTGTTCGTTTCTGAGGGGACCTGAGGAGTGTACTGTGCACATGCAGATGTGGTAGAAGGAAACAAATTTAAGCCACACTAGAACCAAAATTAAATTTATTATGTAGGAACTGTTGTAGTGTTATTTCACTGGTAAGAAAAGTGAGGAGTAAGAGTGATCGCAAGGCGAAATTTAGGGTAAATATAAGGGGGATCTTAAATGTGCGAAGAAAATATATCTTAGGCGAAATACTAATGCCGTCTATTTTGTGTAGATTGGCTAGAAAACTTCTACATGGTGTAACTTGAATAGATATGATGTCGATAAAACAGTGTGGTCACAGTCGGTTCTACTTCGATAAATCCACTTCTTCGTATCCTTCAGTCTATCTTTAAAAGTCATCTATATAAAATTTCAATCAAATCTCTTTAGCGGATAAATCGCGATTGAACAGGTAGACAAACTTAAATAAAAATGAACCCTAATTAATTATATTATCTATTGGGTTACCCAAAACACACTGGCGCCTCATACAATTAATTAAACACGTCATTTATTAATAAGTTATGAACAATTTTTTTCTGTTTTTCTATTTTAATTAGTAATTTGAATAATAGGATAATATTTACGAAGTATATAGTACTATGTATTATTAATATAATATATATAAAGGTATTTTACGGACAACTATTGTATGAGTAACTTTAGGTTAGGGTGTGACTGAGTAACAAACTTATCCATTTATAATATGATTAGGATCTTAGGATAAAATAAATTGATATACCTACTGTAATTCCGAAGAAAAGAATAATGATTTTGAATGAAAATAATAGTAGCCCTTGGAATCGAAATATAAATAAATACATTTTGTTGGACATAAAAGAGTTAGCAGTACAAAAGAAAATGTGTCACCATTAATGTACAGTATGCTTTACAAACGCGCACTATACACCCATTGTGATATCAGATTAATCAAACTTGAGTATAAGTTTGACACAGCTTTGTGTCCCTAGATTTATAGCATTCCTTTGTTTATTGGAAAGAAAAAATAAGGTAGCAGGGAAAATGTTGCCGTGAAAGGGAAGAAAATATATCATAACTCGGTCTAGTGGATGGGCTACTTATTTCTGGGTTAAAATATTTTAGAAATATTGTGTTACATGTTATGGGTCCAGTGTAAATTTTTCATCATAATTAACTAAAAGAAATATATAACGGACTTCAGCGTGCCTAATCATGATAAAATCTAAAAGGCTGTATTCAACTTCTAAGGGTAGAAAATGAAGTGATGACCCTTCATTTTCTACCTTTAGAAGTTGAATATTGTCTTCAAATTTAAATAGGACTAACCTCGAGTAGAGCCAAATCAATTAAAAAAAGAAAGATTGAATTTGATTCACTGAAATGGCGAAGATATCGCATAACATGCAAACAAACAATCAAAAAGCTGTCGGACTGAGAATCTTCTCCTTTTAGAAGTCAGTTAAAAATATATGAAGTGTATGTATAGAATGTAATAAACAATGTGATAATGACACACATGAAAGCTGCTTCAGATCACTGTACAGTAAAGTTAATCACTCTAGAGTAAAGGTTGTTATGTCCCTCCAACATACAGGGAGGATCCTTAATTTAGAATATGTGAAAATGCCTGGCGGGCCACGACTCTGCGTTTGACATTAAGAAGTTGTTTATAAATTTTATACTAATCAGCGCGAGAACTTTCTTTGTGCGACACATAATCAGTAGTTACTATGCAGTTGGGCTGGTTTTCGCTAGATGGCGGTGAAGTATATTTTTACTTTAGTGTATATCGATCCATTACAGGCATTAACTGAATCCAACCTTTTTCCAGTGGCACTATCCAATGTGTTGACTTTTAGCCTCTCTGTGATAATTATGGCTATTACCAAACTAATAATGAAAAATATATATTATCACTTAGATAATGAATCACGAATCGTAAGGATTGAGCTCCGCTTCAGTGCCGCATTTAATACCTAAGGAAGCGGTGGTTACCTTAATAATCTTTAATGGCTCTGACAGCTCGGTTATTTGATATATTATCAGTTACAAATTAATTATTGGCTAAAATGTAAAATCTATTCTTTGAATGCTTGTCATTGTGCAGTGTATTGTTTACGACTATCATGTCTGCCAGTCCTGGGCTCAACTCCCGAGTCGAGCGATAGGAGGTTTTACAAGCAGGAATACTCAATTGCAGAATCCTGAAGTTTGACATCATATTTTGAAAATGATATTAGATACCTTAGTATAGAGAACTTTAGACGTTAACTGAAAAGCAGTAATAGAATATTTATAAAAACTTAAAAAAAAAAAACTGACGAAAAGAACTAAAAAGCAAGAAATAAATTGTAGTATCATTAGAACTACATTTGTGTGCTAAGTTTCAACAAAATCGGTTCACAGGTGAAAAGTCAATGGGTGAAAAGTCATTCATCCCCTATTTTTCCCACCCTAGGGTTGAAATATTTGTTTAAAATTTGAATGGGACCAACTTTGAAGTAAGCTCTATCTAATAAAAAAAGAATGATTGAAATCGGACTTCCTTGTAAAAAGTTATGCGTGGTCATACTCAAAAAAAAATATACACTTGAGAACCTTCTTCGTTTTTTCATCGTTTAAAAACTGTGAAAACTTAAGACAAAGTATGCATGTTCTGTATTGTAGTTTTCGATATGATATCAGAATATTTTACGACACAGCCCAGTAAATTGCTTCTCCGATAAATTTGGAACTGTATAAGGCATATTTTATTACCCGACTGCGCGAAGGAAAGGGTGGATTCTGATGACCAAGATTTACGACCCACGATGTCTGCGCTATACTGTTTCAATAACTGATAGGAAGTTATTGAAATGAGGATGTTTTATATTCGATATTATCTGACGGAGGGTAAAGATACTGCGAAGGCCTTTGAGTATTAAGTTAAAGTTTATATTGCAATGTAACTAAAAGCAAAAAAACGTATGCATAAATTTTTTTGGTGTAAGTATTGATTAAAAGATATTTTAGTGTTAAAGAGATTTCTTACAACACATTTCTGCTTTTTTTTGCTTTAGCTATATTCATAATCTTCTGTACATCTCCATGGGAGCAATTTTAAACAAATAGGCTTCATTTGTAGTCCAATATGACTATTCCAAGTCCCCCTCCCCCCGACAGAGTTGGGCTAAAGTGGTGGTTGGAGAAAATGTACCCCCCCAAAGGTATATTTTTGCGGTTTTGCTAGAGACTAAACGCACTTTTTTGGGACCACTCGTTTCCATATTACTGAACATCAAAGTTGGACCAGTTTTCCATATTTACGATAAAATGTCGTTTTAAGATTTTCGGTAATATTATATAAACTAACGCACCTATGAATAGAGTGGGCCATACTTAAGTTAAAGAGGAATAAATTCTGCATTAGATGAGACCAAAAGTGAATTCTTGACCACCCGTTTAACTGCAGGTCTACAAAAAGTGTTATTCCATTATTTTAAACATAGTACTAAAGCTCACCATGGTACATACCAGTCCTGTACCAAGTAACAATAGTAATACATGATTATATTAAAATTGTAGAATAAAAAATATTATATCCAAAAATGGTTTCATATAGAATGTGATGAGATCCAATTAAACTCCATCCAATCCAATTAACTAATATAAAAATGGAGGATGCAGGATAAAAAATACAATGCTTGTTATCAATTCGTAATGATTTTATTTCACAATAAGAAAAATTGTTGGTAAGTATGAAGATTAAATGGGGAAAAAATATTGTTTGGGACACAAAAATCACAAATATCGAGGTTTGACTGCCACTCAGTTCCCTAAAGTCTATAATTTGACTTTAATTAATTTAAAGTTTGACTCAACCAGGCAATTTTTTGTATTGCCTCACGCACCATAGAAAAATATTTCCCCAAAATTAAATTACTGATAAGAAATTAGAATGTACTAGACATAAATACTTATTCTGCCAACGAAAGTGAGTAATAAGACCTAAATTGGTTTTAAGGTAAAATTGTACGGAAATAGGTGGTCAAACAAATTGGTCTCATCTAATGCAGAATTAGTTAACCTCATTCACTGCAGAATTTAATATTCTAAAACTTCATAATGACCATATTTTCAATATTGTGAGTCCTTTAGGAGCTATAACCGTATAACTACAAAAATACCCTTTGTGGGGGTACAACTCTGCCGGGGGGGGGGGGGGAGGATCTAGAATAGTCATATTGGGCTACAAATGAAGCCATTAAACAATAAAACCTTTTGTAGCAATTATTTCCGATTGGTCTATTTTTTATGTTTAACGCCACTGGCCTAAAAGGAAAGATTATGGTTTGCAACGCACAAAATGAAACAATTGCGAGTGGTCACACACTGAATACAAATTCAGTGTGTGACCACTCGCAATTGTTTCATTTATATGACATGACAGAAACTTAATTGATTTTTTTGATTTACAAAAAAATATAGTATTCTGTATTCTTTTGTTTTTAATCTGTGATTTGCGTTTTATTATTTTATACATATTTTTATATTAATTGCGTCTGTGAATAGAAGTGTCATTTGGGATAATAATTTCTAGCGTAATCTTTCAAGCAGTCTGGCCGTTTTGAGTGTTTTCATTACCTACCCAAACGACTGCCTACGGTGGTGGACCAGTTGAAATCGAGGAGCTCCCTAAGGTGTGGTTGAGTTTCGTGATTACTGACTTATCTATCTTACAAGGTGTCGTGACTGGTCAGCTCACTGTAAGGGTTCTTTTATATAAGGACCACCTTGGACGCCTATATCGCACTTACACATTTCGAGTGTATGTAGATTTGGATCCTTGAGTTGGTTTCGACGTTTCTTCTCAAGGCTAGTAGTAGAAAATGCCATCATCAAATATCTATTTGTAAAATAAATTCATTTATTATGTAATAATACATTGTAATAGATATTATACTAATAACGAGTTCAAAAATATCTGTCTACGTGAACATAATTCAAAATGACCGCTGCATTCTGCAGCTCCTCAACTCCTCAGCCACACATAATCTACTTCCCTTAAATACACCTATTAACAGTACCTAAAAACGCCCAAAATACACACGGTTGAAATGGGAATGAAGTTAGTACCGAGACAACCCATTAACAATGTAGAGACCGCTTTAATTTATATTGTTTAGGAGTGCCAAGCCGCAGGCCTATACATTAAACAAAAAGATACATAGGTACATATTCATACCTCCCTTATTGAAGGGGTTCTTCGAAGTAATTAAGTTCGCGACTCCATCTTAAGAGGTAGTACTTTTATGTCAAGGTTAATTTCATCAAGTGGTTTTATGAGTGTATTGCCGTCGTGCTTCTTGTTATTGTCTTGTGATTTGAGGGCAAAGGAAACGGAGTGATGAGCGAAGAGTGGATTTGTTTAATCTGTCAGCATGTTTTTAAATATGTCGTATTGGGGACTTTGAAGATTGTCGTTTTGGTTGAGCTAGAAAGTATAAAACTAACACAAATAAATGTGTCTACATAAGGTACGTAAGACGAAATTACAATATGCAATACCACTTCGAGTTTTAAACTGCTTCGAACTTTAACAAAATACGTATCGCGCTATAAAAGTTTTATACTAATTACTATACCGGGTGTTAGTGAAACGCTCCCGAAACCGAAGACAGACGATAGTACTAATATTAACTTTGATGATGAAAATTGTCAGACAAAATATCGATCCCGATGAAAAAAACAGCTTTTTACGACGTTTTATTAGTAATGTTCACGCTCCAATATATTAGTACAGCTAAATTAAACGATTTTTTTAAAATACATTACTTTACCAAAAAAATCCAGCAGTGAAACACAAAATCAAAAACAGCTGACGCTTGGGTCATAGGACGCGCGGACACCGAGTACCACGCGTTCTTTGACATTGATTTTTTTTCTGACTCATCATGAAAGGTATCATTAGTACTATGTGTTTAATAAACGTATTTTCTTTCTTTCTTTCTATCGTCGGCCTTCGTTTCCAGGAGAGTTTCTCTAACACCCTGAATACAAACTGTTGACACTAAGTGATCAAAGCCCGATAGTTACTATTGGAATGTTGATTTCAACAGTTACTCTTGGACTGTGGTCACCTAGTATGGTTGGATGATCTTATGTCATAGGGACATCATTCCCTGTTAAACTGTAAGTGCATTTATGTCGGAGACAAACCACACAATGTATTAAATAACTAATTTATTAAAGATTACTTATAGGTACATACAACATTTAAAGAGAATCAATGAACTATTTTTAGTAAAACTTGGGCATATAGGTACATATTAAAAAAAATAGACCACCATTTTGGAAATTATAATTTCAATACTGATATAATTTCATTTTTTTATTTCTAATGCACGTCTTCACACTTCTGTGATTGTATTACTATTTAAGTTCCTCTAAAATATTTGAAAATCGGTCAAGTACAGGAAAGCTTACAGAAGGCCCCTAGTACTCCCTAGAAAATCATTCGTGACAGAAAAATTTACCAAACTAAGTAATATCCTACGAATAGACATGAGTCAGTTTTATTAAGTGTGCCAAGGTCATAGGGTCACAGTATCAATATCAATAAGGCAATGGACCACATTATTATCATTAAAATGTAAAATACTGTTGTCTATCTTTAATGACATTAAAACTTGAGTCTAATTTTTTTAAAGGTTATCAGAGTATAAAATATTGTTTTATCCCCCTTAACATAGTTAACAAATTGTGTGGTTTTGTTTAATTGCGCTCGTGGTCTACAGAACTTGTCGGTGAGCGATAACGTTCACCTGACGTTCTAACGTGTCCGTCTGTACTGTTTATTTACGATAGCGGTAGTGATAGTAATTTACCTTTGTCTTAAAATCATGAAGAATATTGATCTTTACTACAAAGGGCAATGTTCTTTTACTCTACTGCAGTGATTATAAAAGGAGGTTAAAGTCAAGTACATTACGACAGTCTTTTGTTAGTTAATCCTTATAGGATTATTTTGTTGGCCGTCTGTCTGTCTGTCTGTCAAGACCCCTTTTTCTGAAGAACGCGTAAAGGTATCAAGTTGAAATCAAATCAAACATCAAATAATTATTTCTGCCAAAGCAGTAAAGAAATCGAACTTCTAATTCAACGCAATCAAAACGTTAAAATATATGACTTAAATGGCTATATCCATTTAAATCATATATTTTATCATTTGCAGGTAAACCTCTTTATTAACCAAAAATCATGAAATTTGGCGAGAAACAAGGTCTCATAACACAAGTAAAGTAAACAATTAGACAGACGTAAATTTATAACTATAAATTTAAATATAGAATAATATAAGTATAAATTTAAATATAGAATAATATAACTATAAATTCAAATATAAATATAACATAAAAACATTTTTTGCGATTACGAAGTTATATATTTTGCGCTTGGAAAGTTTACTGTGCGTATATCGATGCTTGAGAAAGTATTTTAAGAACGGCGAAGTTAGTTTTCCACTTGAAAAAATAAGGTAAAAATCTTCGAGCATCGATTCCGGAGATGGACGAACTATCTACATACAAGTTTGTACGGAAATCTCGGTGCGCGAGTCGAACTCGCACTTGTTCGGTTTTTTATTATGTGGCTTTAACATAGATGCAAGAATATTTTCTTGCATCAATAAAATGTGTGTCTGGTAAATATTTTTACTAGAAAGAGACACTTAACCACAGAAATAACTTCTTCTCTATCTAAGTCGGAGTCGCCCATGGTTAAAGAGTTCGGACGAGAGGCCACTTTGACCTATTGATCAGAGGCGGGCTGTTCTACTCACTAAAGCAATAATTAGTGGCTTTGAGAAGTATTCTTTCCTGTCAATTGCCAAGTTAAAGGTTTAGTTAGTTAGTAGCAATGTATTATAAGCGGAGAACTATCACTTGAGTGCAGAGAGAGGTACGAACAACTTGGCAGTTCCTGTTAGTTAGTGATTTTCATAGTTTATATCAGTGGTTGAGAGACTGTTTCTTACATAACCCGTAGTCCACACTTCTGTAAAATCAATTGCTTCTGCATCAAATGCTTCCCGGATAGAAGGCTGTTTGCCTACTTTTTTTTATGGATAATTGGAATAGGCATTTGTTTTCCGTATCACTCTTTCTCTGCAGTATTTTAGAGTTGTACTGGGCGTTTTTGTGAGCACGGTTGTAAAATCGTGTGTGTACAATAAAGTCTAAAGTAAGCAGTATTTGATTATAGCTTGTTCCGACACTCACATAAGTTATGAGTACGTACAATATGATTCGTACCCAACACGTCTTGATTTACATTCGTTGACACAACTTTTATGTTTCTAGAGTAAAAGGATTCCTCGCGTGGAAACCATAATAAAACAATCATTTGCATTTGTGGAGGAACTTGTCTACTTTCAATAGACGACATTAAAACCATCTGTGTATGCTTACAATATAATGCAATGCTTATAATCACACGGTGTTTGCACATTTCCGAATACTTCCTTCGCGTAAAACGCTTTACTTATAGGTGTATAAAAATGGATGACGTGTATTTATAGAAAATAAGGTCACTTTATTATCTCATTCATCATTGCTATATTATATATAAGACCAGCGGCATCATGCCCCGGTTATATCGGGTATAACCCCGTGTTTCTTCGGTACTCAGTCATGAACAAATTATATATATCAGAATCGTTTGCAACAGACAAGGAAGCGTTGCGGGTATTTTTATTAAATTAAGCTCTGGGCAAACGGTGGGGTGGGGCAGTATGATCGATTTTACCGTGAAATTTAGAAAAGGAATCCTGTACAACATTTTCATTGCGTCCGATTGCCCAATCGCTCGTGGCCCTGCCACGCGGGCATCAATGACAGAAAAGGTCTTTATTGGTTCGCGGTAAAGAACCGCCGTCTGCTCAGCGCCTTACATTCAAAACTTTAAGTATCTCAATAATTTTCAGTACATGCTGCACTCTTGTACAATATTGTTACGAAAAGCTCACATATCAGTTTCGTGGAATGGTTTTATAATGAGGACCAGCAATTGTTAGAAAGCAAATAAACAATACAAGTCATAAGTCATGAGTAATTTATTTAAAATTGGAACACGATTGAATTTTAAAACATTGCATTACAATAAATTAAATAATTACATTACATTATACGATAAAATACATAAAAAATATTAAATTAGGTCATCAGTCATTAACTTAAATACCGATTATTCATTATTATGTCCGCTGTTTGTCAGTAAGTTCCGCAGGTAATTTATTATACAGAAAGACTGATTGGACTCTAGGGCTATGTTTAACTACATTAAGTTTTGGTTGAATTGTTGACTGTATATCCTTTCTTCTCGTGCTTTCTCTAATCTTTCTTTCATCGTTGGTTTCAAACCTATGCAGATTCTTAACAAAATTTACCAATAAAACGAGAATGTAGAGACATGGAACCGTCAAAGTACAGTTCAGAGTTTCCTAAATTCGTAAACATATCGCATCTGAAAGTAAAGGGTTATTTTAACAGAAAATATTCTCAACAAAACTTTTATATTTGATTTCATTTTCCGGGATCATCTATCGTTTTCGTTATCAGCCGAGGAAGCGATGCAACCGCGCGCACTGCCGTATCACGTTGAAATTCAAAGCGTCCCCGATGCAGAACATTTTTAAAGATTTCCGTACCGTCTTTTTAAGAAAAGAAAACGTAATTGACGTCAAGTGGCTCTCGGGGAAAGGTAAAAAGAGGGAAGAAAAGTTAGAACTGTTGCGCTGGAATATTAAGAAGTTTGCTCTTTAAGACAGCGATATCTTTAAAACATTGAGACTCCTATTTTTTTCATCTTCGCTCATTTACAGCATCATTAACCCTAGAATACTAACATAAATCTATAATTATTTAATACCAATGATCAACAAAATAACGGATTCAGCTCTGCTTATCTTAAACGAATTAAAACAATTCCCGTAAAAAAAAATTTAGTCCTAAAACATGCCTTAAATCTGACATTAATTAATTTTGTTAATTAAATTAGACTTCAAGACTGTAATACAAATTAAAAACATTTTCCAACTACCAAAAATCAGACTATTATTCACCAGAATTGGTTAATCCCATCAAAAATGCCTGGCTGTTGCTGACTTGCTGCTAAACATATTTATGTAAATGTTGAAAAGCTTCGGCGAATTTACCCCACACTCTAAAATAAAAAGTATCCAAGAGCACATCTCCGCAATTGACATGGTTAAGTAATTGGGAGTAACCACAGCAGTATAGCTCTACAAAACCAACTCCAGCAGTCCAGTGTAGATAGCTTTATGAACACTATTGGAAAATAAGAAAGAAAAAAGTTGAAGAAAAATACAGAATCTTTAGGACATACATAAATACCTATGTATGTCCTAAACTCCTGTCCAACTTTTCTCTAAATTTCGTAAAAAAAAATTTTTTTATCAGTAATAAAAAATTAAAAACGTAAAAACTGTTTTGTTCGATTACTGTCAGAAAATTTGAGGTTATGTGCAAAAATATTCGATGTAATAGTTTTAAATGATTTTATTATGTAGAACTGTTATATTTACATTTGTTCGATACGAGTTCTAGATTCGATAGTAATCGTGAACAATCATGTTCCACCCCTAAAAGTTCACCCCAATTCAGCTTTCTAAGTCAGATCGACTTTAATTTATTTTTCATGTTGATTTCGCTATATTTTCTTCCCCTTCCTCCTGTTGTTTTTTGTTTACCAAAAAATATTTGCCGTGGTCTCCAGCCCACACGATATAAAACGCTTTTAAAAGCTTTCCTAAAACGATATACGTAACGTAACTTTATAACGGTAATGTATATTAATTAAAGTAACTTAAGACAAATAATATTTAATTAATTAATTGTTTATTTAATAATTTCTATTGCATGACAAAATAACAAAGTTATTTAATGTAATCTCCGCTTTTATATGTTTGTAAAACTTGAGATACTCGTTTAATTATAGGTTTGATAACGTGAGAAACCTCACACAGGGCCACCTGATCCCAAACTAGGCAGAGCTGAGATGTGACCAGACTGCTGACAAACATACTTATATATTACTAAATACATACATATTATAAATAAATCAGATAGACACAGGACAAATGACTGTGCTCATTACACAATTATTTGTCCTGGGTGGGAATCAAACCCACCTCTAGCTCAGCAGTCAGGATCACTAGCCACTACTGTTGGTCCGTCAAGTTAATTATTATGTTAAACTAAACCTTATGTGTATTATGATTTGGAAATCTTAAAACGTATATCTATATTTTAAAAAATACAGAAAATTACGCTGATTACATTCGCGAAGAGCAATAATTCTTTTACATGCATGAAGCAAACGCTATTTTATTAGTAAATACTGGGAATAAACTGCACAGCAATTATTTCTGTATTTATATTATCTATGACGTTTGATTCGTGTTTAACTTAACATTTTATTTGATATATATTTCTCATTCATATATTGGAAATGTAAATGCATTAACTTGCTGTCAACTGTCTGTAAGTGCCAACGCCTATTTTATTTTTCATTGAAGCAAAGTAGGTTTTCTTATAATGGATTATTTATCGCTATTGTAACGTATGTTAAGACCGCGACAAGAATTGTTAATTTTTTATAAAATTTGACTTATGCAAGAATCTAGAAATAAATGTAACAGTAAAGTTAACTACTTTTTCCTAATGGTAGTAATAAATAATAAAGAAACACAAATCTTTAAAGTGTTTTGGCAAGAAATTATACACATATCTGTATTCCTAGCAACCCCGCTATAATTTTTCAGCCCAGCGGACGCGATTCACTTCTAATATAGAAAATAAAATAGCAACCCTATAACATTCCAAGTACATGTCATTTTCCATAAAGGTAACACAAATTGAATGGATGAGAGAAATCTCCTACATTTCGGCCAGTATTCTTCGTCTTCATCTGTAGGAAGTTTCCTTGTCGTCATAACACATAAGTGCCTCTGATGAGGCACATGATACCACGCATTTGCCAAGATTAATGGCACAAAATATAAAATCCTTGGGAGAAACTTCGGGGAACATTATGATAACGATAGGGGATCCATCACAATAGAGGTGGGTTTGTCAATGTAGCGTTTCTGCGTATAATAGTTGTTATAATAAAGTTAACATCTTATTGTAAGCAATTTCTAATCCATGTTTGTATTTTGCTAGATTTAAAAATAAATGATTAACTAAAAATTAAGAAAACAGAAAGGAATCTGACAACTTTATACATCTTGAAAATCGCAGTAATAATATTTATCATTCGAGTGGAAGTTTTTAAAGAATTTTTTAATGTGTAGCTCTCATGTGTAAGTACTGTCCAGCGTATAGCACAATGAAGTTGTTATGTCAATGTGAAAACGACAATAACATCAAAGGGGTTGACTAGATGGGCTTCTGATTTGACTGCTCTTTCTCAAAAGCAATCTCGATTTTGCATTTTGTTCCTAAACACGTTGAAACAGAGTGGACCCTTTCCGCGTAACTAAAAATGTTAAAAAGTTACGGTTTACACTTTGTTTAAGAAACGCTACTACTAGCTGTGTCATGGATTTCTTATAATGGATTTTTTAGAAAAGTTTTGTCCCAAATTTGTGACTGGTTATATAATCATAATCATTTATTTCTCATCATAATATAGGTACATAAAGAAATTTATGAATTACAACAGTATTGATTTTGCGTCTAGTATATGTGATTAGCTGTCATGGTAAGTAAGTCTATACAATGACAGCTCAAGTTATACTGGCCATTGAAAAAACCATGGTCGAAATTCGACCACCACGCGATCTCTAGTAAAGTTAAATATAAATAAATAACCAACAATACATATTTAAAAAAACGCCTATCGTTAGCACTTGTTGCGTCTCAACATGCGAGAGTTTCTTTTCTATTCTTTCTAGTAGTGAACATACAAGAATGTTATTTAATGGTTCATAAAATTGCTTTGTAAAATTAGAGCTTGTCTGACTCTGCCTGCTTGTTAAGAATTAAAAATAAACCTTTTTCCTAACCTTGAACATTTAACACGATAAATTATGTGTTATATACATTCCTACTAGTTAGTATTCATATACACACACAAAGCATTGAACATAATATATTCTCTTTGACTCACTTTCAGTTCATATTTGCAATTCATGAGTCTATTGACAGACATGTTCTCACTGACAATATTTACTTTGATTCTAGAAGCAAAAAGCTTCTCAATTATTGTTCTTCAACTTTCCAAAATACGATATTTTTTATGGAACTAATAGGTTTGTCAAAAGTAGTTATGTTTGTTTTACTGTATAATGAAATCTTATTTGTAAAGTTACTGAAATAGTCTTAACAGAGTTGGAGAAAACTTCATGCTACTAGAAAAGTTATTGAGAATATTTTATCAACTATGTTGCTTATATTTCTTGAGCAAATATTCGGCGAGTAACTAATATACTTTGGCATATTGATTATACCAGTAGTAATTACGAAAATGATAATGTTTTCTAAACAAAATACTCGCTTACACTATTGCCATACAAAAAAAAAATCCCAGCATATTTAACTCATTATACTGTCAGACCTCGCTAGTGCCTGGAGGGACATACTTAGGAGGGGATAAAGGCTGCAAATAATAACAATTATATTGGTAGCCAAAATAAATACTATCACATTCAAATTAATATAATCAGCCTTCTTCAAATCAGAGGCGCGACTTCTTCATCTGAAGTTCACACCGTCAGGTCCTCGCACTGTCTTCTGTTCCTTCTCCATTCTAACAATTATACAATTCAAATATATACCTAACAAACAGCGCTTCAAATATAATGTTGCCAGCCAGCTTCCAACAAGATCAAAGGAGGTTTGAACACTACAATATATTAAGGTTCGCACGTCTTAGGATCTAACATTAACGTGTTACTTCCGTAATAAGAGCCAGTATCTCACGTGATGACAGACGTACAGGACCCACATGCGGCCGTAAACTTACCATAAAGTAAATGATCTCATCAGATGAAATATTAGAACTCCTCCACGCCTTTTAAATATTTGTAGTAGAACAAAAAGCAATTTTCTCGTAATTATATAGCCTAAATATCAAGTTGTATAACCCGAGATTGAGCTCTTTCAGGCCATCATTAAAACCTCATTTTCATTCATTGATGTGCTCTGTAGTATGGCACAGCGTCTGAAACGAGTTTCATAGTTATTATAGGCATTTTCAGAAGAAAAAAAACAGAAAGCATTGGTTCCTGATTGCAGGAGCTATTAAAGGTAATAAGGGAATATAATCTAAAGTAGAAGGAAATGTGTTATTACACCTGTTAGAGTAATCCAGGAAATTGTTTATAAAATGCGTTAATTACTTAACTGTTTATTAAAGATTATACGGTTTTACTCACGTTTGTATTTCGAGGGTGCCCGACTAGTTTCGGACCCGACGGGGGTCCTTTTTCAAGGAGTGAAGCGTCCTGCCGCGACAGTGTCAGGCGTCACACTGGGTTTACTACGCTGCCACAGGATCCTTCGTGCGGATGTAGACAGTTGCATTTCCGTAAAACCGTATAATCTTTAATAAACATGAATACCACTCACGAAAGTTTTTACTGTAAAATTACTTAACTGTAGTTATTTAACTACTTAATAGTAGGTAAATGATAAAACAACACAATGTTTTTGCACTAAAGTAAAAAATAAAACAGTTGGTGTCAAAATAGTTCGTTTTGCAAAAATCATCAACGAATTGCCGCAATTCTTGTTAAGCAAGCCATTACGCTAGCGTCGCTTATTTTGCTGTAACTCTGATTGCAAATTAAATTATTCTGTTATGTTAGCTACATAAATATTGACACAGATATGCAATCACGTAATCAGTGTTTCTCATTTCGTGCCAAAAATCAATTCTGATACTTCTCGGAAACCGAATGAAACCAAAGCGACTTCTGGGCTTGATAATATCACACAAGCGAACAAACGTTCAATGTTTTCTATGGACTACTTGATTGAAACTGCTTTGTCCATTCTGCACCTCTCATTACAATCAATCCTTGAAAATAATTCTTACACTTTTTCACTTTTTTTTTTATGATAATAGGGGGCAAACGAGCAGACGGGTCACCTGATGGTAAATGACTACCGCCGCCCATGGGCACCTGCAACTCGAGAGTCACAAGTGCGTTGCCGCCCTTTAAACTAGGAGTGGGAGAAGAAGGGGAGGGGGGGAAGAGGAGGGAGAGGGGAAAGACGGAAATAAGGGAGAGGGAAGGGATAGGGGCTCCGGTAACCTCACTCACGCGGCGAAATGCAATGCAAGCATTGCTTCACGTCCGGTTTTCTGTGAGGCCGTGGTAACGAGCGGAGTCGAGCCGGCCCATACGTGCCGAAGCGTGGCTCTCCCACATCTATTGATATATAATACTTATATAAATATATAAAACATATATATATAAGTATAGTAATATATATAAATATATATATATATATATATATATATATATATATATATATATATATATATATATATATATATAATAGAATACTTGCTGCTTGTTGTCCTTTTCTATTATTTTATCGTAGTCATAATCCTATGATACCTACTTCATACAACATTAGATACTACATAAAATATTAGATTTTAACTTAAATATCTCTGTTACATAGCAACTATCGTGTCCTGTATTTTGTTGTGATACCATTATTTACCTGTTTATTACTTGTTACTGTTTAGTACTTGTAAAAGAAAAATAATTCTTTAAAAAAACCGACTTCAACAAAAGAAAACAATTCCATACAAGACTTATATATGGTTTTCTCATGGATGCCTTTTTCAGAACTGGACCAAATTGAAATGGGACCACACAGGAAGCACCAGCGTTCAAATAAAAAACGAATCATCAAAATCGGTTCACCCAGTCGAAAGTTCTGAGGTAACAATCATAAAAAAAAAACATACAGGCGAATTGAGAACCTCCTCCTTTTTAAAGTCGGTTAATAATATCTATATAAATGACTAGCTACATCCGGCATGCGTTGCAATGCCATTTTCTTTTATTTTTTATATCATTTTTTTTGCCAGGAACCCTCGCAGACGTCCCCAGAACACCCTACCAAAAAGTTTCATCAGAATCTGATCAATGGTTTCGGAATGCATAGAGTAAAAACAAACAACATTAATTTTTATTTATATAGATACACGTGTATGTTTGATCGGTTAATGCCATGGAAACGCAAGGTACTAGGGTTTGCCTGTAAATTCAAATCATAAGACAGTTTGCGAATTTACGATATCCGAGCTGAAAGCACATCGTATCTGCAAAATTAAAGCTATGCCACCTGTTGATTTCACAACATGGTTCTTTAATGTTTAAAAGCTTATCTTGTTTGCAGGGTTCCATACCCAAAGGGTCCCAACGGGACCATATTACTAAGCCTCCGCTGTACTTCACTCTGTCTGATAGCAGGGTGTATCTCATGAACCGTAGTAGGCAGACAGTTGAAATGCTCACAAAGTGTGTATTTCCATTGCCGCTATAAATAAATTATAACAACAAATAATAGGTAATTTTATGGTCACAGCAACGTGATTTTTTTCATATCAAACCCTTCGTGTGGGAGTCCGACTCGCACTTGGCTGGTTTTATTTCATTCACTTAACACCTATGAACAAGATTACTTGAATTGAAAAATGAAAACTCACAAAGCGACAGTGATGCGATCGCTTTTTTGAAAATAAAACAAGAAGTATGCCTGTATGTATAGGCCACAAGCTGATGATGCTAAAAGCAGGCAACAATATTTTAAACATTCATTCATGTTTAAGCTTGTTTGACTACATTACGTTGTAGCAAGATATTTTAGGTTTAGCACTAAATACGAGAGCAATATTCAAGTTTTTACAAATATAAGCTAATGATATGATAGGCAGTTTTATTTTACTTTTCTCGTTACAATAAAAACTTCAATTTGAAACAGCCAACTGTCTAGTCTTAAAACTTAATGATTAGGGAAACAACATTTCTTTGCTTTTAAAATTTTAATATTTATAATTCGTAATACATAATAGTATCAACAACATACAATACAATATGCATTTCTACAATTATAATCAATCCATAAACGAAAAAATTAATAATTGTAAAGAAACAAGGTCTGTTATTTGAAAATGATTAAGTCTTGTCAGTTGCAAAATTATTTGCAACATAAATATTCAGTTTACGTATTCTTTCTACTTAATAACTCTTTAAAAGAACAGGTATAGTACCTCAAACCTCATTACCATAATCCCCCTGTAAGCTGACTTAAGGAAATTTGTAAAGTTTCTTATATTAAAGAAATAAATAACCGCTATCTTGTCTAAATAATTAGCACGAGGTATATTTAAAACTGTCGGGATACTTGCTTATCTCAAAAGTAGATCTAGGTTTGTTGGTCTGAAGGAAACAGCTTCTGTCGTAGGTAATAGGTTACGACAGATAGATACAGTGACGATCGTATAGGCGGCCAGGCGAACTTCGACTGTAATGTTAGAAGTCGCGGATTTTAATACCGATCTGTACAAATATGTGTATTAATATGTCTATTGGCATGAGTGTGGATGTTTCTTTGTACAAAAAGTACACTATGAGGACAAAAAATGTTATACGTGTTCTAGAATCTACGGTACAAGTCATGCATATTTTGGGTTTGGAATGTTTAGATAGTGAATCATTATTATTTCATTCATTCAATAAGCCTATTGCGAACCACTGCTCGACATAGGCAAAGTAAGTCATAGTACCCGGTCCTCCTCGTCCCGCATCCAATTTATCCCAGCTATCTTCTTCAGTTAGTTGGTCAATCTGTCTGGGGCAAACATTATTTTCACTAATTTATGTTAGTTTTTCAATGTTTAATTAAAAAAATAACTAAATAAGTCGTCTCCACACTTGCAGCTGACCTCTCTTACACTAGCCCTCTGTCTATACTAGCCTGAGTCGCTTACGTGACATGAATGGAAACTCATACTCTTTGAGCAAAAGGCTTTAGGAATATTCCTATTACTTTTTTATATGTAAGCTCAAGATTATTTCATTTCCTTTTTCCTTGTCTTACATTAACGTGTAAAAGGAAAGCGTATGAATGTTGGAAGGCTCTGATTATATTTATACATAGAAATGTACTAATAAGCTATCGCGAAGTTCACTGCTAGGGAGTAACTGAAATGGTAAAAAAATATTAACTGTTGATGATTTTAGGATTCCGTTCCATAAAAGGAAAAAAGGAACCCTTGTCGGATCACTTTGTTGTACGTCTGCCTGTCTGTCTGTCTGTCAAGACTCTTTTTCCACAGGAACCCATAGACGCATTAAGTTGAAATTAATACCAAATACTTATGTTTGCAGTCCCTTGAAGATGTAAAATAAAATAATTTCTAAGTCAACGCAATCAAAAGATACAGCCATTCAAACCTTAGATTTGACGAAATTTCAACATTTCGCAAGTAAATCAAATCCTATAGGGTACTTCCCATTGACCTAGAATCATGAAATTTAGTAAGTCTTTAATTTATTGTTACCTCTGTCTGTCAGTCTGTCAAGATCCGTTTCCTCAGGAACCCGTACAGGCATCAAGTTGAAATTAACATCAAACATTTGTCAGCGATCCCTTAAAGCTGTAAACAATTCAAGTTTCTACGTCAACGCAATCAAAAGGTCATTGAGTCTTAGATTGTAACAAATTTCATAAATCAAAACCTATAGGATACTTCCTATTACATAGCAGCACATTAAAGAAAAATGTTTGTGTAATTACAAACTTATGTTTTGTGGTTGGAAAGTTGACTTGAATGTATTTTTAGAACAGTAAAGTTATGTTTGTCTTTCGGAAAAGACGGGCAAAAATCTCCGAGAATTGATTCCCGAGATGGACGTACACTCTTTATACAAGTTTGTTTGCTTACGGAACCCTCGGTGCGCGAAGCACACTCGCACTTTACCGGATTTTTTAAATACAATTAGTTTTCCCGTCAAATTCTGTGCATAGAATATGTAGTATTTAATTTTTACTTATAGGAGAAAACACATTGGTTTCATCAAGGGAATTTATAATTTAAAATCGAAATTACAGCAGCAAGAATAGCTATTCAGTTTTTCTTTCATTAATTCAATTTTTAACTTTGTATATTTGTTGGTAACATATCACAAGAGTACTAAGATTTTCGAATAAAAATTATCAACATTTAAACCTCCTTTCACAACATCTACTTTATAAATTATTTAGTATTAGTAGTTACATAGTTATTTATAGTACTTTCATCGCTACTATATTGACATCGTCTTAGACACGTAAAGTGCAATGATGAATATAAGAAAAATAAATTGACCACCATCTAAGAAAATATCTATAACTAATGAATTTACCCTGTATCCATTTAAAAATGTCATCCTACAGATTAGCTTGTTACAAATTATATAGATTCTCTATAGATCAAATGGCGTATAGGAACAAATAATCGAGCTCCCAATTAAGTCTCTGCATTCTGTCTTTATTGTCACAAGAACAATTTAGTACTTAATCAAACTCTCGCGTAAAGTAGTTCGAACACGTAATAAACTGCACTTTACTGCAAACTACTTAGTTTGGTGAAGGATATCCTATGTACATACATACAATTGTAAGTTGATATACATACATGGGTAGAATTACTGCTAATATCCCTTCTTTGGGCATAAGATATATTTCAGGAAAACCTTCATAAAAATGGTTTTCATAAAGCAATTGAGCTTTTCTATTTTATTTTTATATTTGTACACCATGGCCGGATGAATGGCTTTTGCTTTGATGAATTCGTAGAAAACTCTAAATCCCTGCAGGTCCTGTTACTGGCATGAAAAACTTTCCAAGAAACCAACTGGTATAGAAGAAAATATCGGTGTAGTTATAAGTTTTCGATGTTCTAGGCGGAAATTCTAGAAACTCTGAAAAATAAGTATAAATAGAAATATGATACAAACACGGGAACAGCTTAATGTGCTTGCTAAGGAAGCTACTACTATAGTCCAAGATCCCAGGGCCGCCAGACGTCACGTATTTTCTGACGAACGAAGGTGGACAAAAAAAAAAAAGAAAAAGTGGTGGGTAGTTCTACAGTAAACATCAAAATTGTTTGCTCTACTTTTAAATTATAATTAAATTTTATTTTACCATTAATTATAAATATTTAATGACTTATATTATAAACTGACATTGTCTTCTGCCGGTGTGAGTGTTATCTCCTTAAATTACATCCTTAATTAACACCACCATAATCACCTGCAGTATGGAGTCCCTACTCAAGACAATTGGTGACATGAATGTCATGTTTAACAACCGTATGGCTGAATTTGAGTCCAGAGACCGGCTACAAAAGGATACCAGCACTTCCACATCTACCACCAACCTTGAAGCGGAGTTTGCAAGTTTCAAGAAATTTGTTCTTCAAGCTCTCAACGATATTCAACAGCAGGTGCAAATGTTGGCTCAGTCTGCAGACAACATGGAGATGCGGAGTAGAAGGAAGATGCTACTGCTTCATGGTATAGCCGAGGACAAGAATGAAGACATTGCGTTGGTGGCCAGTAAAATCATTACTGAGCAGTGTAAGGTAAGCGGTTTCACAAAAATTGACATCAGAAGATGCCAAAGGATGGGTCAGGCTCACTCTTCAAGTAAGCCCAGGCCTATACTTGTAAAATTCCAACAAGTTGCTGCCAGAGATTCTGTATGGTTTGCAAAAACTAAATTAAAGGGTACAGGAGTTACAATATCGGAATTTCTGACCAAATCACGACATGATGTCTTTATGTCCGCACGTCAGAAATTCGGCATCAACAAATGCTGGACCCGGGAGGGCAATGTTTTTATTATGGGGCCTGGTGATAGGAGGCATCGTGTGACGACACTTGCTGAACTAAGCGCTATTTGTGATGATGCAGTGAAGCCGGTTGCAGTCGCCAAAACAACAACGGTAAAAACCAGGCGTGCAGCTAAAAAATAATATAGCATCATGTTGGTTGTTCATCCTTGCTCATTTCCTATTATCGGAGTATGTTTACCCCAATTAATGATTTTAGATTGTCACTCAAACGTCACCTTCACTGCAGGTTACCGTAACTTAACATTGTATGCTTACTATCCTATGTAACATATTAGTAGATTACCCTTTTTTAATTAATTTCATGTATTTAATATTGATAACAACAGTTTGGTAACTTTAATGTCATATGTTATTGAATTTGCTATTAAAATGTCAATAGGATTGCGATCCGTTTCACTCATTACTTCTGCGATGCGATTTGAATACTAGCCTTTTAGCATCCAATTTCTACCACTCAGAACAAAGGTATACGTATAATTTTAATATTTTTTTACTTATATTTAACTTTCCGTCTTATATATTTTTTTTTCTTTTTTGGAACGCAATCTTAAAAACATTGTTTTAGCCTTGCATACATTTTTTATTGTTTTTGTTTCATGTTTGTTTACATACAACCGGCAGACGGATACAATGATTAGAAGAGTTTTAAAGAACATTTTATACATTTAACACATATATAATATTTTATAAACTTGTATCTATTTATTTATACATTATTATTTTTATATAATACCAATGACGTCATCCGGCACTAACAGCGATACTGACGAGTATCTATCGGCATCCAGTGATGATGCTAGTTTCATTAGTATCCCTTCACTAGCTGATACAATCTCGACTCAATTTTCTGATGTTCCTAGGAACTTTAATGTCGTTCACATCAATGCCCAAAGCATACCGGCACACTTCTCTGATTTGTTGACAACCTTTGACTGTACGAATATCCATGCCATTCTAGTGTCAGAATCATGGTTAAAGCCCTGCCTATCTACCACAACGTACTCGTTACCAGGCTTTCAGCTGATACGGAACGATCGTGTTTGTGGCCGAGGCGGTGGTGTAGCCATGTATATTCGATCTCACATTCCTTTCTCCATAGTAAGTATGTCATCTCAACCAACACCCACAAATGCTGGCGAGCATATTTTCATCGAAGTCTTACTCTAACACACAAAAATACTTCTCGGTGTATATTACAGTCCCTCCCTACGAGTAGACTACTTTTCTTCACTTGAAGTGCTCTTAGAAAACTTAACCCTTTCGTACAGTCATATTATAGTCATGGGTGATTTCAACACCTGTTTACTAAAAAACGATTCTCGTTCTGCTTCTCTTCGATCTGTCCTGGAATCCAATAATCTTTCTATTCTTTCACTTAATCCTACACACAATATGCCAAACCGTAACTCCTCCCTCCTTGATCTCATCCTTACTTCCTCAGCAGAGCATGTCGCTAAATATGGGCAATGCTCTGCAGATTCGTTTTCCTATCATGATCTTCTCTTTCTTTCCTATCAAATCCGTACTCCTAAACCTAAACCTAAATTACTCCTACACCGTAATTTTCGTGACATGAATCTTGAGGATCTTCGCAGAGATGTAGACAACATAGACTGGAGTGCACTTTTCAACTCTCAATGTGTTGATGAAAAAATTGACTATTTTACAAATCACCTTATTTGTTTATATGACAAACATGCCCCAATTCGTCAAATAAAGGTAAGACATCTGCCCGCACCTCGGATTACCGAAGAAATAAAGGCGACACAGAGAAAGAAAGCAAGGGCACATTCAAGATATAAGAGTCACCCTACTACAGCAAATTGGGAAAAATTTGTGCTAATTAGAAATCACTGCAATAAGATGTGTAGGAATGCTCAACGCCGACATATCCACAAATCTGTTGAAAATGGTGATCCAGTCAAAGTCTGGAAGTTTCTTAAGTCATTAGGGGTCGGTAAATCAGGTCCAAATTTTCCTTCAAAAGACGTTGATCTCGATTCCTTGAACTCACATTTTTCTGCTTCCTCCAATTTTGGAGGAACTACTAAGACTGCAACGCTAAATTATCTTTCTTCTCTTCCGACCCCGGACTGTTCCCCATTCGTTTTCAGTCAATTTTCTGCTTGTGATGTTAAGAAGAGTATAGTGTCAATAACTTCTAATGCAGTAGGAAGCGACAACATCAGCCGTAATATGGTACTTCCTATCCTAGATGAAATCCTACCTGTGATTTGCCACATCCTTAATTATTCCGTATCCACCAATGTTTTTCCATCTGCGTGGAAAATGGCTCAAATCACTCCTCTCCCTAAAAAATGTAATCCATCCTCTTTTTCAGATAACCGTCCCATATCAATTCTTCCTTTTCTATCCAAAGTCCTTGAACGCCTCATCCACAATCAATTAAGCTTGTTTCTCTCAAAGAATTGCCTCCTAAATCCTCTCCAATCAGGTTTTCGTCCGGGCCACAGTACTACCACAGCTTTAGTTCATATTACGGAGGATATCAGGTTGGGCATGGAGGAAGGAAAGCTGACAGTCCTTGCTTTACTAGATTTTAGTAATGCTTTCAACACCGTTGACTTTGATGTCTTGCTAAGTATATTATGCTCTCTTAACATATCTCCATCAGCAATTGACTGGTTTCATAGTTACCTGTATGGTTGCCAGCAGCGTGCTCGTATTGACAATGTTTACTCCTCTTGGTGCACTACATCTGCGGGCGTACCTCAGGGCGGCGTGTTATCCCCATTACTTTTTGCAGTTTTTATTAACTCAATCACAAACCGATTACTTTCTTCCTACCATCTTTTTGCAGATGATCTTCAAATTTATTCAAAAGCTGATCCTGATAATATAACACAAGCAGTTGATGTTATCAACAAAGATCTAACGCAAATATGTACCTGGAGTAAGGATTATGGACTAATTTTAAATCCGTCAAAGACACAGGTCATTGTAGTGGGTAGTCCTAGGCTGAACTGCAGAATAAACCTTCAGCAAATGCCAGCTATTTATTGCAATGGTTCGGTTATTCCATATAGCGAGAAGGTTAAAAACTTAGGAATATATATGGACCAGTGCCTATCCTGGCGCCCTCAAATTGGAGAAATCAGTCGTAAATTATTTGCAACAGCGGGATCTCTGCGAAGGCTTCGGAATTTCCTTCCTACCAACACGAAAATTGCGCTCGCACAGTCTCTTCTTCTTCCTATCCTTGACTATGGTGATGTCAGCTATCTCGATCTCACCGAAGACCAGCTGAACAAACTTGAGCGGCTCCAAAACATTAGATTCATATTTGGATTACGCAAATATGATCATGTCTCAGAGTATCGTTCTAAGCTCAAGTGGCTACCTATACGCTTTCGCCGGAATGTTCATATTCTTTCTCTTTTGTACAGTACTCTGTTCCATCCTCACACTCCCTCTTATCTTAAGGAACGTTTTGAGTTCCTACACAACACACATTGCAGGGACCTGAGATCATCAGAGAATTTAAAGCTGAAAATGCCGAGACATTCCACTCAGTTCACAGACAAGTCCTTTTCAGTGCAAGCGGTCAGGTTATGGAACAACTTGCCTGAAACAATTCGACAAGCCAAAACCTTGCAGTCATTTAAAAAACAAGTGAAGGATTATTATTTGTCATTATGAATACTTTTTAATTATATTATTATACATATGTATATATATTTTAGTGTATGTGTAAGTAATATTATAATTAAAATTTATTTTTTTAAATTAATATATATTAATATTGGTATATGTATGTGATACGTTTATGGTTATATATAGTATTCAGTTTACAGTATATTAACATAACCTTATATTGTACACCACAGACTACCCTCAATCATATTTGACAATATCCGTACAAAGGTTGTCTGGAAGAAATCGCCGTGTGTGATAAGACCGCCGATTGTTATACCTTAACATTTGTAACTTATATTTGCACTATTTACTAATTAAAGGTGTACAATAAAGAGAAATAAATAAATAAATAAATAAATAAATGTGAAAGTTTGGATTGATGGATGTTTGTTACTCTTTCACGCCAAAACTACTAAACCGTTTGCGATGAAACTTAATATGTAGATAGCTGGAGACCTGGATTAACATATAGGCTACTTTTTCTCTTGATATTCCCATGGGATCGGGACTTATGCGGGTGAAACCGCGGGGCACTGCTAGTATAATATATTCTATAAGTTGTGTTCAAATGGAAGGTCCAAAATTAAATTTTAGAATTAAAGCGGTGATTTCTGACAATGTTGTTAATCGCGATAAAGGTATTTAGTCCAACGAAAACAATGAAACTCCAATACAGCAAATGAAATTACCATACAAGAAATAATAGCATATTACAAAAATGAATATAAAGAAAGCAATTTTTTCTATTCGCTCCATACTCACATGAGTAGGTATCTAAAAAGCACAAAAAACCAAGCACGCACTGCAACATTGTGCACACACCTACTATCGACTACCAACTACACAGCACCAGGCCCCGTACTGACTCTCAACAAGTACATGACATCAACGACGTACAACGGATCGTCGCCGAAGCTACTAGACACAGTTAAGTACCTATATAGGTCGTTTATTTTAATGCTATCATCTCTGGGTTGCTATTACCAATAATATTTGTTCCTCATTTATCGACTTAAGCGGCTAAAAACGGCTTCAGTCCAGCATTATTAAATTATTTGTGACTTATCTTATTTCTAATTATAGATAATTCGTGAATTATGTAAAAGATAAAAGATAAATAAATTAACTATTTCACTGAAACAAGTAATATTGTTTTTTTGACGAAGATAGACATTATTTTCTCATTAGTACAATCTCACATTTTCATCAAAATTTACATGTGTAAATAATATATGCCTTAGTAATCACTTCGGACTCGGTACGAGTATATTTCTGATAGATTTTAGTTGAATCATTAATTATAACAGAAATAGCAACCATTTAATACACTTATTTAGCGATGTTAAAACATCGCTAAATAAGTGTATTCGTATTTTTTTTTTATTAGACAACTCCCGCATTAGGAATTACTCCTGTGTCGCGGGGGACTTTACAAACATACAAAGAACGGACACAAAGAACACCCAGACTCGGGTGGGAATCGTACCCACGACCTATGGCATAGCAGTCAGGGTCACTAACCACTAGGCCAACAGGCCAGTCGAACGTAACGTATTGTATCTCAAAAAACTGTAACGTACTCTTTTCTCACGTGTACCTTTTCCATGTCACAAAAAATTATGATGGGTGTTGATTACAGTAATTTTCATAGGCCATTACACAAAACGAGCGTAGCTCCTATCGGAATAAACACCATTAGCTAGGAATTCCTTATAGGAGTGACTTCTCAGCATGCGATTAATAATCGCATTATGATGTAATTTCTGATGAACCAGGAGGAGCACAGCAAAACCTTCTCCCCGATTAGGTTTTAGTGAGCCGGTAAACTGGTATCAGTCTGACCTTCTTTGCTTTCTCGCAGACTTTACCGTTCTTGACAGCTGCCAGGCAAGGAAGGAATCTAGAGCCTGGTCAATCAAGCTCTCAAATCAATAGAGGTAATATAAATTATTGACTTAAAATCTTACATAATCTTCAAATTAATTATCGATTTCAGGTCAATTATTAATTTTTAAATTTGACAGACGAGTTACTTACAACATAAAACTAATTTTATTTGATTAAATGTGATTATGATATGACATGATCATCTAATGTATACTAATATTATAGAGCTGAAGAGTTTGTTTATTTGAACTACTAATTCGAAATCAAAAATTCTCTTACTGTTAGATAGCCCATTTATAGAGGAAGGCCCATTTATAGCGTGATGTCTATACAACATTACGCCACAACCAATAGGACCTGACCAGTGACCATATACGTAGGTGAAACTGTGGGGACGGCTAGTACAATAATTATATTATGCTTCCAACGCCACGTAAATACAAGTATCAATAGAATAAAATGTCAAGCAAATTTTTAAATAAATTTACCATAAAACGATCGAAACTATAAAAACTGAAAATATTACTTAAAATAAAATGCCAAAGAAATAAACATAACAATTAATAACACTTTTGCTACTATGGACTTCAGGTTCAATAGATGGAACGTGGTGGAAGTGTTACTTTATCACCAGAGATTGTATTAAAGTTACACAGCCCTGTTGAATGTGTATAACTTGCTACTGAAACCTTTTATAGAAGCTATAAGAACATGAAATAATATGTACAATAATGTTTTTAAATTAATGCTTGTAAATTTTCCTGAAGGCACAGTACAAATGCCTCTTTCTTTATGGGATGGTAGGCCCTAACCCTTCCCTCTTCCTCTCTCCCTTCCTCGTCCCTTATTCCCCCCTTCCTCTACTCCCACCTTAAAGGCCGGCAATGCACTTGTGATGCGGTAGTCATTTACCAGGTCCATACCATAAAAAAGATAGTGGGAAAACGAGCAGACGGGTCACCTGATGGTAAGTAACTACCATCGCCCATAGATACCTGCAACTAAAGAGTCACAAGTACGTTGCCGGCCTTTAAGGATGGAGTACGCTCTTTTCTTAAGGGTCGTTGTTATATCTGTACAAATACATAACTAAACGGAATTATCATATAACGTAATAGCATATGTGACATTGGAAGTGGTTCAATATCTAAACAAAATCAAAGAGAGTGTACTGAATTACCTAAAAGAAGTATCAGGAAACATGGGAATTTATAAAAAGAGTGGCATTTGCAATTAATGTGAGCATACCTTCGATTAGTCAAAATACAATGTACCAGTATAGCAATAGTAGCGTACTGATGATATCCTGCTATAGCGGGTTTTATAATTATGGTGTACTAAGGCTACAAAATGTACGATCCTACTAATATTATAAACGTGAAAGTTTGTAAGAATGTATGGATGTTTATTCCTCTAACTTGGTCAGTAGATAGCTGGAGACCTGGATTAATACATGGATATCCCGATATTCCCACGGCATCGGGATTTACGAGGGTGAATCCGCGGGGTGCAGCTAGTTTTAAATAGGAGTAGTTTTTGAAATAAAATCCATAAATTCTGTAACTCAAAAATAAAATCAATCTCTATTATTAATACCTGAGGAGAATGTAAAAACTGCTACTCAAAGCTATAGTCCGGTATATTTTTTCTTGTCATGGCACAAAAGCCTTTATAATGAAAGTTTAAGTTGTACTGGTCCATGAAATAAAACAAGACATTCAAAAGGGTGGAAATTCGACTGCTGGGGGATCTCTAGTTGTCATTAAAAGTCGAAACATTCATGGCAAGCCTTGTTCGTAAACTGGGCGTGATTGTCATCAAAAACACATTGTAGCACCACGTCAAAGATTACTTGTGTTTACAAACACCTACGCGTTTTATTGACCTTATTTACTGACTTAAACTCTAAATGCCACATAATTCTATATCAAACTTATAAATTAAGTTAGATAGAAATTACCAGGAAAGTTATTCCTGGTTATTTCAATTCATTGATGCATCACATTTGTCTTAAAAGGGGCAATATATTTTTGTATAGTTTAAATTTCAGTCGATGTATGTGTACAATAAACCTAGCCTTGAGTTATTGAATCTAGGATTTCATAAACAGATTAAACAAATAAAAATTGTGATGTAAAGTTTATCCTACAGATAAACTTTAGTTTAATTCAAATACACAAATATATTAATTCGAACGGTGTTTCAAAATAATAGACCGCAACGAAAAACAAAGTTGACAAATTTCAAATTATTTTAAACGTGACTTGGTAATGTTTTTTCTTAATTCAACCTACATTATGTCCTTTATTCCATCTAGTCCTACCAGTAGTTCGAGAGTCGAACTGTTTGAATTTTTTTATACTTATACTGACGGAATATCACTGAGCTTTACTAAGCTTTACTTATTTAATATTTCTGTATTTTTACCAAAAATATAAAGTCACATTATTTACCTTAAATGACTGATGTATTTATTTTATGTAACAATGACGTTAACCCTTTGCCACCTTAACTAGCAGTAAAATGATTTGAAATTTAGATTTCTTATTGGTAAGATTCAGTTTGTAATAATATTTGTTATTTAATAAAAATCAGTTTATCACATAAAATCAAAGATACTTTAGTCGTATTCCTAAATGTCTTCTATTTCAGATTTTCAAACCAACTGTAAGAACTACGAAATACAATTTGTAACAAAAAATAAACCGACTTGAACAAAATTTATTGTGAAAAAGAAATTAACTCATAAATACGTTATGTATAATGTGCTAAAATCTTCCTTAAAATATGTAGAATATGTTGATAAAACAATCATGGAAATTGGTCAATTACTTTTACAGGAAATCGCGGACATTTAAAAAATAGTATCGATCGAATACAGTACCTCCTTTTATGAAGTCGGTTAATAATATATAAAATAGTAAATATCTCAACAAGTTAACATAATTGCGGGACCCAAATTTAAAAATTTGTGGTAATTCTTGAAGCATTAAAGGTGAATTTGTGTTTTATTTCAAAAACATAATTATGTATTTAGTTTGGACTTTCGTTTTTTGACTTTACAAGTACTGTCTTGTTAGCGATTTAGTTAGTCTCTTCATGAAGTTGCTTACAATGTTTTTCTCAGACTTGGCTAGAAATCGAGATTTTTTTTGTTTTATCTATAAAGTGGTTTATAGTAATATAATTTAATATAATGATAATGAATAATAAATATTTATTTCAGACAAAGTCCATATTTATAATGTTTACATGATAGGATATACTATCGAATCTGAGCATGAACATATGCCTTTAGGATATTAGAATCCTGCTTTTCCGCAATGACCTTCAGGACGCTATTAGTGCTACTTCGTACCCTGCTCATCATTGACGTCAGCCTCTTGCGTATGAAACCCGTCAATTCTTGCTTCAGCAAAATACCAGAGGCACTACAAAATCGAGGCAACCCCAGCAACTTCCTGATTGGATTGTTATATTGTTCAATATTATAAAATCTGGATGTCTGGTCTGAGGATGACTTTGCCTTCTTTGCCTGACATGGCTCGGTCTAACAACTGCTCAATAGCGATATCAAAAGTTAACAATTAAAATTAACAAAAAGGTAACATAATAATGTAAAGTCACGTTAACCCCTCCTAGGGGCTTTAAAAGTTACAACAAAAATCGCACTTCACGAGGACTTTTTTTATGTTATAAGGGGCAAACGAGTAGACGGGTCACCTGATAGTAAATGACTACCACCGCCCATGGGCAGGTGTCACGCACTTGTGACTCTTAAGTTGCAGGTGCAACTCAAGAGTCACAAGTGCGTTGCGAGCCCTTATGGTGACAGTAGGTGAAAGAGGGGAGAAGAGGGAAGAGAGGGAGAGGAGGGTAGAGGGGGAGAGAGAAGTGTTAGGGCCTCCGGTAACCTCACTCACTTGGCGAAAAGCAATGTAACATTGCTTCACTGCCGGTTTTCTGTGAGGCCGTGGTATCTCTCTGGTCAAACCGGGCCCATATGTGCCGAAGCATGGCTCTCCCACGATAATGATTCACTTCGATTCACGAGTTACTGCTCGATAACGACGGCTGCGGTAAACGTTACAGGACTAAAGAATTTTATGCAGAACACCGATGCCAAAATTTTCGCTATTAGCCGTTCCCAGTAGTTTCACCTACACTTGTAAGACGTTAATAAACTCATAAACTTAACTTTGGTCATGTTAACTGTTTTCTTTGACTATCGAGGTTTAGTGCACTCGGAATTCTGGCCAGGAGGTCAGACTGTAAATAAAGAATATTATTTGAGCGTTATGCGGCTCTCTCAAGAACAAATTCGTTGAAAAAGGCCCAATTTGTGTTAAGAAAATTCTTGGATATTACACCACGACAAAGCGCCATCGCACAAGGCCATCATTGTGAACGAATTTTTAACCAAAAACTCAACAAATACAATTACCACTTAGCGGTACCCGTTTTCAGTCAGAGAATTCGCGGCGAGAACTGAAGTCGATTCCGGAAAATGCATTTAAAAAATGTTTTGATAACTGGATTAATCGTTGACGTAAATGTATTATTTCTGAAGGGGCCTACTTTGAAGGCGATTCAATAAATTTGGAAGAATAGTTAACATTTGTGTTTTATTGACCTTTTCCCGGTACTATCTTGACAGAGCAGTATAGCCTATAGCCTTCCTCGATAAATGGGTTATGCAACACTAAAATAATTTTTCAATTCGAACCAATAGCTCCTGAGATTAGCGTGTTCAACCAAACAGACAAACTCTTCAGCTTTATAATTTAGTATAGATATCGCCGATTTAATAGGATCTGTAAAACGTATTACCATAAGTCTTACAGACACCGACTTTTAGTCCGCTAGGATTAAATACCTTAATATATGTACATTATCAAGATCACAACGTATTATAATAAATTCAAAACACCCCCGACTCGACAATCCCTTTAACGATTAGAAAAGAGAGATCTTCAAACAGCTGAAGAAATTTTCTTGAATTATATCTAAGAACACTCGATCAAGTCACCTTTCAAACAAACAAAAAGCACTTAAAACGGTCCCTTCGTTTCGGAACTACGATACACAGACACGTTAAACTTATAACACCCCATTTTTTGGCGTCTGTATTTGCATTGCGTTAAAAATAGTAACACGGTCGTCTGATGCCAAATTTGGTAGAGCCTGATTTGTGGTGAGCTGATTAACATACTTATACAGTATACATATATTATTAAACACATACATCATCACCATTTTAGCCATAAGACGTCCACTCTTCGACATAGGCCTCTCTTAACGACTTCCAAGAAGACCCGTTGGAAGAGGCCTGCATCCACCGATGTCCTGCGATCTTTACTAGGTCGTCTCTCCACCGCGATAATGGGCGTCTTATGCTGCACATCTGCGCATCTGTAACACATACATATAATAGACAAATTGCAAACAGATACAAAACACATGATCGTGCTCATCACACTATTATTTGTCCTGGGTGGGAATCGAAGCCATGATCAGTAGTCAGGATCACTAACTTCTAGGCCAACAGGCTAGGTAAATAGTCGTATTAGAACTAGCTACAGTTCCAAATACTACCAAATCCAATCAATACAGAGCTAGTGTAATATCTCATTACGTATCGACGACCAACAACTTGATAGACTACTTGATAAGATGCCGCACTTCGTTGGTACTTGAATAACTTGTCTACTTAGTTTATATTTTGTTTAATTTGAACAGTCTTCCTTTTACACAGCGCATGCCTGTGTATAATTTTGTATATATACGGAAATTAACTCAATCACGAAATGGGTATTACATTCCTCTGAATTGCCTGACGTTTTCACCAGGTTGCACTGGCCGTAGTCGCAGGCTGATTCAAAAAGTTAGCATGCATGTGTGTTTGTATGTCTACCTAGCCTTTGCTTGCTAATTGATTTATTGAATCTTGATTGATCTTTATCAATCAAAAGTCAATAAATCAATTAGTATAGTGTAGTCCACTGCTGGACATACATAGGCTACTCCCAATGTGCGTCATAGCACCCGGTCCTTCGCCTTCCGCATCCAGTCTATCAAGTCATATTCAGGTCATCAGTGAAGAGTATTTCGACTTGGTTAATAGAATAGGCATTTGTCTTCAAACTCACCTGATGGAAAGTGATGATGTAAAAAAGATAGTACACGCCTGTCCATAACACATACTCTTGAACATTCCAGGATTATAATTCTCTGGAAAAATAAGCCAGATCATTCCAGACTTTGGCGACCTGAACCAAAAAGGAGCTATGAAAGCGTTTCGTTCAACTTTTTGATGTTCCGACAATAAAAAGGTAGAACCTCTGTCTGTGTTTAGTTGCCCGATGAAGGAATGGTGAGGGTTCAATTAGTTTAAATTTCATTATAGTTTAAACTATTTGTTTTCTTTTCACTAACTGAGTGACTTGACTAACTACTTGTCACTAACTGAGACTGAGATTTACCTACAGAAGACTCATTTGTGAACATAAATAACAACAACCCACAATATAGTGCTAACTAACTTGCACAGTAATCCGTATAAGTACAATTAATACTTATAGTCCAAGATCCCAGAGCCACCGGACGTCACCCACAGAGGAATTAAAATTAAGTTTAGGGGATGATAGGCCCCTTGGATCGGTCTGTCTTCTTGTAAAAGGTTTTAAAATAGTTGTCTGGCGAACATACATAAAAATGGAGCATCAGAATTTACGTGAAGTTAAGTCATTATTTTGGGAGCTTTAAAGCGTCTGCAAAGCAATACGGCCAACGGAAAATGTTTGGGAGTATTGTCGACTCATTTTTAACGATATTGTCTAAAATGTACGTGAAAATCAGCTAGAAGAATTTACGTGAGGTAAGCAATGTTTTCATGTACCTTGATTACCTGATACCTGGAAATTGGCCGTCTAATCAAGCTAGCAGGTAGGCATGCGATCTTAGTACATACTAACACTACTGAATCGGCCACATAACGTTCGGCAGAAAATAGGTGACGTCTGGTGGCCCTGGGATCTTGCTCTATTACCACGCACAGTCTTGTATTTATCATAAATATTAAGTCTACAGAAACATGTAAGTCAAATTACATGGGTAGTTGTGATAGCATAAGAATGACAAAGAATTGTGACATTTATAACTTTTTCACTAATAAAATCAAGCTTGTCCACTGGGCACTAAAGAAGTAAGACACAGGAGTTCTCCGTGTAACATTGATACCGGGTCATAGGCCCCGTGATGAACCGTGTGATTTTAGACGGTACGAGTTCAACGTAACTATTTCCTCCTTGAGATGGTACTCAATGGTGTTCCACATATAAAAAAAACAAGTACTAGTATGTATTAGTGTGAAGCATTTCTGCCAAAAGTTAAGCATTAAGCTTATTTTCATTATGACGCCTCAATGCGGATAGTAGTCATATTAAACTGAGTACTGCAGATACTAAGAGTAACTTTAGTTTATGAGTCGTTAGCGAGCGAACTCAGTCATAAAAATGATAATTTCACTATGCGCTCGCTCGGCACCATAGGCTTAATTTTTTTTTTTCAATATTTAAAACTATCCTGTTTGTTTTTCTTATTTTCTTGCTTATCTCAGTTAATATCAGTTCCAGAGGAAAATCTACCAAAATAAAAAGTTGCATAATACATAAAGTAAAAGTAATTAAAAAATAAATCAGTACTCTTACAAAAATAATAAAAACCGCCAAAACATATGTAAAAATGGCACACTATTTCCAACTAAGTTTTTGATATGATAAATATATCCACCAAATTTCATAAAGATCGAACCATTAGTTTTTGCACAATAGTTCATTAATCTAAATGTTTCAAGAAAAAAAGTTAATTTTCAAATCGGTCCTGAGGCTATAAGGACTTGAAAATTGGTTCAAATTTTCATACCCAATAAAATGAAATAAAAACGACTTACCCAAAACAAAACAGATCCCACCTAAGCTAATACTGCTTGAAACTAAATTAAATAAACCAAACGTTAAATGACTATCAGAAAACATTTGTTTTACAACAATTAAACTTGCGTTTTAAATTTTGATCTGGTTTCTACATAACTTGCCTTTGTCCGATAAACAAAATTTGAGGAAATAGGAAGCTCACCCTATCAGAATCAGAACTATCATAAAATCCTTTTTTTTGGAATTTTAAATTTAGTAAACTGTTACTACAATAGTTAACGAAAGTTGATGGTAGGTACTCATTTGCAACATCTACAACATTCGCCCACATCCATGTCATTAGGTGCTTTATTGCTCACAGTTTTAGTCATTTGTTACGTAACAAATATGTGTTGTATATTTTCGGGGCTGCTAATGAGTCGTCATTCATGGCGAAGGAAGAATATAATCTAATAGACTAAATAAAAGTGATAATGTGCGTAATGGTGCAGCGGTTTAGTGGTTACCTTATCGAGTGCTATCAGGTCTAGTCTTGTTGGTTCCATTTCTATGATTTATTTCAAATTTAAAACAATGAAAATAAAAAAAAAAAAACATATTAAAATATTTATATGATTCTCGAATTTTCGTTTCAAGTATTTCGCATTCTGTCTTTTTGTTTATAAGGTCTACCCAATGTTGTTTTATTCCGCAAATTTTCTTCAGTGTTAATCCCTGCACAGGAGTTGCCGTTCTGTCGTTTTTGTCTGCATCTAAAAAATAACCTACCTACCTACCTATTAGTAGTTTCTTGAGAGTTCCCTAAAAATACTCTTAATCCTTGTGTTATCTGTGGAACAACTCCTCATAATCCTTTTATTACAAAGCCCACGTCCACCATAACGTCTTTCTACTATTTTTTTTTCATTCCACATCATATAAGACATAACGTAGATTAATTTGCTCCTGAAATAGGTATTGCAATAGTTTTAAATATAATTTTCATGAAAATAGTTTTCCGCAGAAGTTTTATGTCACGCGAAACTGATTTCCCAAAGGTGTAGCCTTTAAACGAGGTTTTAATATTCGGCCCTTCAAAGTGACGGCCCCACATTTACATAGACATGTACTTTAATATTCTATGTATTATATAGATCATATGTTTATTTTGTCAGGACTATGTAGCTCTATGTCATAAATCCAAAACCCATAACTATCAGCGAGGATACTTTTAGAAACAGATTGGAATTTGTTTTGTTAGTCCACTGAAATGTTTAATTTTTTGGGTAACAATTTTATTTTTTAGATATCAGGGAGAGGTTAGTGTAAAGTTAAATCCAAGTTTGTGGGGTTGCAATCGGCTACTATCTTGAGAAAAGGGGTATAAATGGTTTTTATGGTTAATCTTAGACGATTGAAAATTATGGCGAAATATTAATATTTATGTATAGTTATGAATACTGAAGAACAATATTCGTTTCGCAGTGCTCTAAAACCTCACTAAGCGACCTAAACGACTATGCATCTCACACGTACAATCCAAGATTTTAACAATGCCAATATTAATAATGAAAAATATCAATAAATAGGTACATGTCAGATAAAAACAAGACAAATACCTTCTAATTTACAGTGTGGCTGTGGAGCAGTACCGGCAGTCTGCCAAGAATTTTTATCAACTACATATCATTTAGTTTATAATGTGTTCGTTTACATAGCCTGCGTTCAAGTATTAAATTTCTTCTCATTTAGTTGGAGAATATTATTAGGTATTTGATTATATAATTTAACGTAGTAGTACCCCATTAAAGATATTTGCACTTTTGGTAATCTAAATTTTGGTTGAACTAATTTATTTCCATCTCTAATAATATAATTATGACTTTTACACGGTTCTGTAAAGATATTCATTTTGTTTTCTAGCATACATGATGTTTTCATAAATATATTGATTAGACACCACCAGGATGATAATTTCTTTCAATAGATCCCTACGGAGTTCGCGACTACGTAGATTATAAACAAACGCTCTAATAGCTCTTTTCTGCAGAATAATTAAAGATTCTATATCGGCAGCACGCCCCGCAATAAAATGCCGCAAGACATGACACTGTAGAAAATAAATAACTAAAGTAAACTAATCGTGCAGTATATATGTCTGGTAATTGGCTTTTCTTACAGCATATGCTGCAGAGTTATCTATTTTTTAACAACTAAGTTAAAACAGCACTTAATCCGACTGATGGTAAGAGATTACGAACACCTTCAACACTGCAATGGCAGTGTTGTTTCTTGGGCATTAATCCAATCGTAATCTCCTCCTACCCCACATGAAGGTCTAAAGGTCTTACTTAGAAGCAGAAATACAACAATCATTAGTCTAGTACTAATAATTTACGGCGATCTTCTCTAATGAAGAGACCTGGGAAAGCCCCTAACGCTGCAGTTTGAGTACGAATCTGCTTACTGCCTGCTAGAACTATGTTACGTAACGATATTATGAATACATGAGAACCTAATTTTTTAAAATATTTATGACCGTTTTTTAAACTTTAAGGCGGAACGGCCTGAATCATGGTGTTCTTGACAATAAAAACATAAGTTATGTAGTAGTGCTAGAAATGTAAATTATTTTCTAAGTTTTGTACATCGCGGTTACCACACACTTTTTTGAAAGCATTGAATTCCATACCTCTCTACCATCAAAGTAAATCAGTTCGTTTGGTTAGTTTGATATATTAGCCACAAAACCACATAACTGAGATTCAACCACCCGGTCAAGATTTACCGATGCCTGAGAATGTCTGGAATGCGAACCTTTTAGAGATGTGTATCTAAGTATATAACTGAATCCGTATGACATATTACATAAACGAATTTACTTGGTACGTTGTGTATGTTTTAAATACGAGGTGTATATCACCCCATCAAGATTGCTTGACTCTGATAGCTTATTTCACCTCTATAGTAAATAGACATTGACAGCATAAAAAGTTAGGTGACAGACCTATTGTATATATTTTTATAAATAAATAATAACTGAAGTATTGCGTATTTTTTACGACCATATCTTGGGATCCATCCTGCGTGTCTTGTATTGAGTAAAGTTTACAGATACATGGATAGTAGCGCGTGCAAGTAGTGAGTTCCTGCCGAAGCAAGTCAGTAGGAGTTACAAGAGCTTTTTACTCTTGATAAACAAAGTTACGCAAAGCAATTGTCAACGTCTTGCAGAAACGGAGAAATCGGAAGTCACGATTTTCTGTCCTCTTATTTCTACGACTAATGATTAAATGCTTTGAAAGAATGTATGAACTAAAAGCAGTGTCTCCAGAAGCGAACTCCGTAAAAGAATGAGAAATTTTGGGTAAAACATTACTCATAGTTTAGCGAAATATTTAAACATCATAATGAAAAGTCCTCCTGTGAATTAAAATGTAGCTCTTCAAATAAAATATTTTATCATGGGATGCATTCCAGGAAATCGAACACTTCACAAGGTGGCACAATCGCAGGCGTATCTTAAGAGAGCACATTGAACAGAGACGAGCGGACGTGACGAGAATATAAATCTCCAAATTCTGTCACGTTTACAGACACGTTTGGATATATACATATGTTCTGTCGCATTCCTCTATTGAAAAATGATTTTTATCCATGACTCTACTCACAAAGTTTCTAGATTTTATCAATTTCATCCAAATCGGTCTAGCCCTTTTGCGAGTAAAATATTTACAAAGATACTTACGCGCTAAAAGATGCAGATATAATCTTTTGTTTTTCTAATGTTTTAAGGAAGTAAAAAAAATCATCAACTCTTGAAAACATGAGCTCTAATGTATAAACACATTGAAGGCGTATAGCGTGTCCTCCGCTTCTTCCCTCTTTTTGAGTGTCCTTTCTAGTACCGGAGGGTGGTTGGGTGGAACCACAAGGAATGGTTAGCTAAACTGGGAGCTTCATCAAAATATACAAGTGAAATTTCCCCTTAACCTTATATTACAAGTCTGATGCATATGCCATTATCCTACCACCTTCTTCAAGTGATGTTGAAAGAACAAAAGCTTATTTAAAGGCATCCTTATCTTGCCTTTGTCACCATAAATCTTTTGAAATATTTACAGTCGAAAATATTTGGTAGAATAATACTAAAGAACGCGACGAGGATTTTATACCATATTTTTTTTCTGAATATGTGAATCATACGAAGTGACTTACGGTATGAAAAAATCGGCAATCATCGAATAAAGTTTTGTAGGCAACATGGAAAAGTATCAAATGGTTTTTGAACTGATTAACTTGTCACATCACTAGAGAATTTACAGTGCATACATTTTTATTAATTAATTAATAAGACAATTTATTTCTGGTTTCTGGTTCATGATCATAGTTTAATTTCTAACATACGTTCAATTCAAGACCTTTTTAATTTAATTACTGCAAACTGCACAACTACGTGTTTATTATATACATAGTCTCTTGCCCTACTACCGTCTGGGGCAGGCAGAGACAGTGAAGTGCCAGTTTCCACGATCCTGACATACGAGTACAGCTTGGGCCTATGGAGGAACGGGTGTTACGTCCCTCCAACACAAAGGGAGGATCCTCCAAGTAACGTGATCATGCCTGGCGGACCGCGGCCCAACGGTTGATATTGGAAAGTTAATACTAATCGGCTTGAGAAATATCATAGTTCTTCTTTATCTCTCATCGATTCAAGATTAATATTCACTCCTTAGTTCGTTAGATGACTTGAAGTATGTTTTTTGCTGATGTCCACAGACTCTTACACAGTCATCAGCCCTTTTATATACGCTCGCAATATTTGTTGGTACCAGATTTAATGTGAAAATGTTCTAGTATCTTACCTTGAAAAGTTACATTCATTCCAATTAAAAGTGAAGTGTTGCTTCGGTGATTAACTTTTCTCGGCTCTAATATAATGAAATATCTATCTGAATGCTTTTCAACTTAATGAACCGTCTGTTCAAACCAAGCATCGCCGTCGTATCAAAAATCAAGAAAAAAACTTCGCCAGTAAGCCATGTAAGATTTTCTCAGCTATGTCTAAATGAAAAGCAGTGGAGGCACATTTCTGCATGTAAATGCTAAATGTTTGAGAATATTTACATTACAGATCTATTTTCATACACGTCTTTGAAAGCGAAATGGCTGAGTGATATTTTACTGTTTGGTACTAATGGACGTTACAGTTTTTGGGAGCTTTTAATTGAAAAACTACACAGTCGGCTTCATTAATCCCTTTCGGAATTTTATTGCTCACTGTACGATTTAAATTGTCATAATCATAGACATGGTTGCCGTAACACAGGTAAACTTATCTCGAAATTCCAGGCTTCAGGAGAAATACACATAAATAAACATTTACTTATTTATTTATACAATAAATTTCTTCACAATGAATTATGTATGTATTAAACTTATATGTGGAATTAAGTAGTAGATAAAATAATAGAAAATATTGGACCAAAGCCGCAATTCACGGGATAAGTAATGCAGAATGCAGGAATAAAACTCCGTAACTTTCACAATGTATGGCCATAAATCGAGCCAAAGTGCTTTTGTAGACGCATTGTGTGTTAAGTGGAGCAAAGATACGATAGGCGAATATAGTTTATAACGATAATGTGTTGTACCAAGTTTCTGGTTTATATTTGATGTTTTAGACACCAGCAGGTGAAGTAAGTACCTTGAGTAAAAAGCAAGAATCTAAATGCAGTGAACTGAAAATAACCATCTTCTCGACTCCTATTTTATCAATTTTGAATATCAATATTTTTTGACTGTTTCTTTTGCTTATTTTAATAAAGTTAGCAAATAAAGTTTACAAAGGGCCAGCTATTTCTTTATTAGAAGAATTAATATTGCGATTCAATGTGTTATTATTGTCGTGTGTTAGTACTTTATCAATAGACATCGATGGGGACTAATTTACACCTACACTTACACCTAAATCATAACTTTTTTATTCACAGGCAGGCGAAGCTTCATGATACAACTTTCTAAAGCATATTAGGAGCTTTCGCCCGAGAGGAAATTAGTCATGAAAATCTGTTACTGTTTCGCGGGCTGACTATTCCAATCTCTAATTTCCACAGATTACTAAAATTAATGTAAGTTGACTGTTTTTATAAAGAGTATCAGGTCCGCTCACGGTCGATATCAGTAAACATGATCTACGATTACTTCATAAATCCTAACATTAGATCTTAGGGAATTACGGATATCATGTCAACCATATTTACGTTTCGGTGGTAATCTTAACTAGTAAGTAACATTACAAATATGATTGTTAGTTTGTTTCTTACGCTTTCACGTCTTAACTACTGAACATGAAATGAAATCATAAACGTCAAGAGTACAGAAAACGACAGGTAAAAAGGTACCTTATACCTTTCATCCAGAAAAAAGCACTGTTCCTGTACAAACACTGTAACTGAATCAATTGAGAAAATCTACATTATCACAAGCGAAGTTGCGAGAAAAAGCTAATAATGATTAAGTACTCTGATGATGCTTTAAAAATAAGCGTGAGTACAATAGTCATGCGTTATTATGATACTACCTAAAAAAAACAGATCATAATAATCATATCATATAATAGGCGAAGTACAAATTTTTCGTATAAATAAACAGAAAATATAATAATTATCATTATTTTAATCTATTACAATACAAATAATTACATACATACAATTATAAAACTCACTTTAACAATAACAAACACTAACGACTGCGTTTCCCATTAGAACTACGTGAATAATTTAAATTTAACTACTAAAGACATAATAATATTTCAGCCATTGAAATTTCTTAGGGTGACATTATAATAACATCTTCCACAACCTTCGAGATTCATGAACATTGGTTCTTGTGCTTAAAACTAAAACAACTAAATTGATAACCAAACTTCAATATGTGTCACTGAAATCCGTGATGCTTATTGATGTTCGGAAACTAAATTCAAATCTAAAATATAAAAATATCCCAACGTCCTGATTGTTTTGAAATATAAATTACGTAAACCTACCTGATTCAATATTTACATTTAAAAAAATCACTTACTAATGTTTAGAAATTAATTCCGGACTTATAAATCTAAAATTTACAAATTAAACATAACATAAAGTTTTTTTTTTGTAATTTAAAATATATAAACCTTTTCATTTTTACACAAACAAAGTAAAAAATAACCAGGAAAAATAGGAAGTGTTATAAACAGTTACTTTTGAAGCACCTTAAGAAATACGCTTATGTATATTTTAGGAATTTTGTCTAAGCTTCTGACATGCTTTCCACTTCTACAACATGTCTATGTTTTTTCTTCTTATGGATTCCCTCGAATTCATTTTGGATTTCAGTAAGTGTTCGTCCTTTAGTTTCAGGTACAAAGAAGTAAACAAATATAGTGCCAACAAGACAAGTTACGGCGAAATGCCATAACGTCCATCCAGGTTTTACCATTTCTACCATATTTTGATATAATTTCGTCGCACCAAAGGCTAAAAACCAGTGGAAACCTGCTGTTATAGCAGTTGCTCTTCTCGTTACGTTTGGAGGGAATATTTCTCTAAGCATTAACCAAGGTATAGGACCAACACCAGAAGCGTAGAAACTAACAAAAAGGCATAGAGTGAAAAGTGGAACCCACGTCTGATCCAGAGACATATTTGACGCTTTTAAGTGATAATATATTCCTAGGCATCCCAAGTTTACTGCCATTGCCAGAAATGATACCATTAGGAGCACACGTCTTCTTACCACCTTTAAAAGCATAGTGGAAAAGTATGTTGATGACACCAAGCAGAATCCCAATATTATAACTGCTCCTGGCGGGTTTAACGAAATGGCAAAAGTTTCAAAAATATTCTTAGCATAGAAAAGTACGGGGTAAATTCCACTCATCTGTTGAAATATCATAAGTCCAAAAGATACAATCAGTGCCTTGAACGTTGATTTTGTGCTGAACAGTTGCTTAAAAGTTACTCTGTTTTTTGCAGAATTTCTTAAATGTTCCCTCAAGTCCTTAATTTCCGAGTCGATATCATTATCAATGCCTCTGAAATATCTTAAAGCTGCTTTTGCTTCATGGAATTTGCCTTGAGAAAGCAAATATGCTGGTGATTCAGGGAGAAAAATGAACGCAACAAAGAATGCTATTGGGACGCTTGCACAAAGTACCGACAGCCAAGACGTACTTTCTACCAAACCTGAAATATAATAATAAATGTACATGCAATTATATATTTAAAAGAATTGTAAATAATTGTGTTCTAACAGACTAATTCAGTTTTTTTTTATTTTAGCTAAGTCAGTGTAAAAATAATGAACTAAGCTTTTAAGGTTTTTCATTTACATTAGTGTGTGAGTTCTCCAAAAAATACTCCCATTGCCTAGGGTACCCAGGGCACTAAGAAGTACCCATGTTCATTGAACCAATTAATAGTTATTCTAAAACAGTTTAAATTATTTGAGACTTTCATAAATTTATCTATAAAATCTTACCTATGATATATCCGAATAATATACCGCAACTAAAATGGACATGATAAAAGTTTGCCATTGCGGGTAGAATTTGATTCTCTGCTATGTCTTCAATGTAGGGTGGTATACTGACACTGAATGCTCCCAATGCTACTCCTCCAACAAAACGACCAACATACAGCCCGTAGACATTTGGACTGCAAAACAAGTTTAAATTTATGAAAAAAACCTTATTTTTCTAATAAAATTACAGTTGGGATCGTAATATAAACTTTGGTAAATTATATCATCTGTTTAACTGTTTCTTTCCAACCTTATTTTTTAGGTTACGACTGGGGTCTTATTATTAGAATTGGCTTCTAATCAGATTTGTCTGAAAATAACTTTAATCACCAACCAATTACATTCCGTTCCGGTTTTTTTTTAAAGACTACTATCGACGTGGGTCACATTTCTTTACAAGTATGGTGAATATTAATGCCTAAGTAAGGAGTCTTTGTTTCATTCATATCCCGATGGTAGTGATGAGGGAGTGGGTGAGTGGGGAATTCCACACGCACAAATTTTGCGGGCTTATCCTTAGACCATCACTAGAGTGTCGTCGGCATAGTAAGTCTACAGGACACTTCCAAAAAGCACACAAGACGGCCACTGTTTTACTGTCTTTATTAATTCATTATTTTTTATAGCTTTTTAATAAAATGTTGTATTTTACATACCTTGAAGCAACTAGTATCCAAGAAACTAGTAGTGGTAAAGCCAAGTACAATAAGGTTTTCTTCCTACCAAAGTATTCCGAAATAAGTCCAGAAGGCACTGCACCAAATACCGCTCCAAGACAAAGCAAGGAGGCAGCCCATGACGCTTCTGATTCTGTGAGCTGAAAAAAAATCAACAATGCAACTAACAAAAAACAGGAGCCTATTTTTTAATCTTTAGTGTAGCACTGAGCTTTTTGGAGGCAAGCTCAACCTTAAGTGCTAACAGATTTTATTACTGGAGGTTGTTTGAGATCTACAGTAAGGATTCCAATAATTTAAAAAATGAGAAAAATGTACTGAAATTGTGTAGCTACACTAAGTAGGGTTTTCATAGTGACAGATTCAGATGTTTTCGGTTTAATTTTTGTTACGAATATTTATATAAGAGATTTATTTAACATATCTTTGGTGTATAATTGTGTATTTACACAGAAATTAACGCATTCACAAAACCGTGTAAATATATAATTATATCATGGAACGCGAAAATGTAAAAATTAGTATATCTTTGGTTACCCGTAGACCCTATAAAAAGTTCAAATGTATTTTTAAGGGAAACAATATTATAAATTTGCTATAAAATGTTAAACGCTGGGTTTAAGTAACTTGAAACTAAAGTAAATATAATAATGACCTTACCTCTAGTTTAGTGTGTGGAGTACCAAGCAAGCTAGGTGTAGAGTTCTCCACGGCAATTACGTCCCGCGTGGGTGACGGCTGTAACATACAAGTATTTATTGACTTCATTAATCACGGCAGACATCATAAGCAACATTATTTTGTTCTATTGTTTGTGCTAATAATCCTACGTAAGAAAAACATAGTACGCTTAAGAATCTTATTAACAATACACATGATATAATTTTTCCTTACAAACAATGTGCTTTATGAAAAGATAGATTATATGAACTAGCCTATAACAGGAAAATTTAGGCAATAAGTACATTCGAAAATATTAATACGTTTTGCTCTACTTTAGAGCCTTAAATTACTTTTATAATTAGTTATTTTTAAATAAGTGTTTTATGCCGTACAAGCAGTGGCGGATTAAAGGATTAAAGGTGATAAAAGGCACGCGCCTAGGGGCGCGAGTCTACAAAAGTGCGCATGGAAGTTTTTAAACATTTTTTTTAAATTAAAGTAATATTAATTGTGTAGGTACATACAATACACAAAATCTTTGTGTCTATTAAGATGAAGAGCTTCCAAAGCGCTGTCTACTTGATTACTTCTTCATAGCCTTATACCATAAAAGAAATTGAAAAAATGCAATTGGGATGTTACGCGTGGACTCGATGCTTTGTGAAAGAAGGTATTCATATACTATATGTTCTTGTTCAACAATGGCAGCGATTGAGAATTATCACGGACTACCAGTTTCAGGGTTCATGTATTACGTATGTATTGTAGTACATACATATGCGAGTTTCTTTATTACACCATAATTTCTAAATACCTAAACATATTTGGATGTAGGGGTAACCGTAGCATTCATACAATATTCCGACACTATTGGTATTGGTATAGGGCTCTGTTTAGTTGAACCAGCCTAACTCATTCCAGAAGCACAGCAGGAACAGAAGCAGTATTCCGACAATAACTAAATAAAAAAAAATAAAACAATATGGCGGACCGTTTTCAAATGTAAAAAAAGGTAGAGCGTGTTTTATATTTTTTAAATTAGCAACTTGTTGTGGAGTGTCACTAGGCTCAATAAGATCGCCAACGTGAGGACGACATCGCCAACAAAATGCAAGAAAGTACGCTGTGGTCCATACCACCGCAACCTACTTGCTTGCATGGAGGAAAGAGGAGGCTGCCTGACTACATTGGAAACTTGGCGCTACAGTCCATCCCCGGCCGAAGAGTTAGAGGCAGATCGAAGACAAGGAGGTGGGATGTAGTGCTGAGAGATTGAGAGTGTTAAGTTTCGGAGTAGAAAGACGAGGAAAGCTGACCCCACCACCATGTGGGACGAATAGCGTGGAAGAGAGAAATAGAGAGATAGTAACTTGTTTATTTTTGTATGTTACGGATATATAAACATATTTCAATGATTTATTACAGTTTATTACAATATATATTATAGTATTCATTAGAGTAAAGAGAAACAATAAACACATACACGACTTTACAACACACTACAAACAAAACACATATAAAGAAGTCGCAGTCACAGACGGAAGGGGCGAAGGATGGGACTGTTGCTCCTACTTACAGTTTATTTAATAAGAGAACCTCAATACTTTACATCCCTTAAATTGGACATAAACTTATATATTAAAGTGTATAAGTTCAAACTTTCTTACTTCTATCATCAATTTAATGATAAAAATAAAAGCTATTACAAGCTTTATAGTAATAAAATTCGCACAAAGTAACTATTTTAATAAATGGAAGACTTTCTTGCGGTTTACCCTTTCAAGTAGACTTAATGTTATCGAAACTTGTCTTCTGATCAAATTGTTTATCAGCACTCTAATTCCCTTGGAGTCTCGTTGCTCTTTGTTTCTTGTTAGTCGCTTAAATGCGGTGAAAACTTAAAGTACAGTTTGCCAAAGTTCGACAAACAACAGACGACAGCTGCCGCATGCCGTGAAACCATGACTTATGAAGTTATGGAATTGCATCTTTACAGTATGAACATTGTTTTTTAACAACAAAAAAAAAACTTTAAACCTTTAGTCATAAGGCTTATTATTGTATAACCTGATTGTAATATAGAGTTTGTTTATTGTTTTAATCCTCGAAAAGCGCAATGCAGGTGGGCTGGTGATATTTGGTGCTTGCAGCTCCTTTTTTATACTTTTATTAACTTGATCATGTTATAAAATTATTGTTATGTACCTAGCAGTCTGCATGCAATTTGAAATGAGACTAACTAATTCTGCCTATAGTTTTGCGCTACAGCAAAAATACACGGCAATGTCAGGCCGTTATTGGTGCCTAAGTTTTCTCTATCAAAAAAGGTGTTACTTAGTCGTTTTCACCTAGGACTCTTCCTAAATTGTTTAGAAGATCTTATTCAATGGTAGAAACACCAAAATAAAAGTGGTGTGTGGTGAATATGATCTAGCCAAAGATATTTTAATGTGTTCTGATTCAACAAAATATGAATTTAGATCTTTTAATCTAGATTGTCTGAATTTCTTCAACATTTTCCGTAAGTAAAAGAATTTTAGCTGTTTGTCATTACTTACTAACACTATTGCTAAAAAGATATTTCTATTTCTGAGCCGGTGATAATTAGCTTCAAAATCTTTGTTGCTATAAAGTATTCAGTACTAGCTACCCGGCTATATATAAAGATTTGTATTTTTTAGGCATTCATTCTCAATGATATAACATTCTATACACTACTAATACTTATGAAATGATTGAGGATATATAATAATGAATACAAATAGGCTTCATTCATACGCATCTGTAGGAAAACACAGATCTCAGTTTCAAAATTGCAACGACGAATTAATTTGTATTCACAAATAATGCAAATTATTACACAGAGTGAGTAAACAAAAAAATATCTATACTTACATGCATTACTTTGTTTAAAGTACAAACACTTAATTGCTATTGAATCTTAAATGAGCAAGTTTAAAACTGCGCTTCTAAAGTATACAAATTACAGCGTACGTAAAACTACAACTTGGTATTCTCGGCATCATAAATTGTAAAGTTTTCGCACACAACGGAACTTCAGTGGCATTTGCGCCACTGTCAACGATACTAAACTTTCGTTTCTCAGAAGCTAGTTGATCACTCTCAAGACACTTGTAAAGATACTTAGTGAGATTGTTTTTTTGAAATCATTATACTTAAATATTTAATATTCCATTCCAGGTTTTCTTGTCACAATTACAGAGATTATTCATGATTCTTTAGCGTTTTTTTTTGTGTTCACTTTGTTTCCAAACCTTATCCATATTTTGAGTTATCTATGATGCAAGTAACGGTAGGTAGTTACTGTAAATTAAGACACAGCCTATTTAATCTTGTTTCGCAGATTTCTATTCAAGAATACCGTAATTTCATTTTTAACTCTTGCCTTAGTGTACAGCGAATCGATTTCAACTAATGTGTCCAGGTACAATTTAAAAAAGATTACACCTGGATCCTTTTTTTTTGTTATAGATGTTAACAAAAACGTTAACTGTTTCGGATATAGCCTAATCTAAAGCTAAACCTCTTCTTAACACCCTACTAATATTATAAACACGAAAGTTTGTAAGTATGGATGGATGGATGGATATTTGTTACTCTTTCACGCCAAAACCACTGAACCGATTGCGATGAAACTTGGTACGTAGATAGCTGGAGATCTGGATTAACATATAGGCTACTTTTTATCCCGATATTTTCACGGGATCGGGACTTACGTGGGTGAAACCGCGGGGCGCTGCTAGTTTATAATAAAAATAGCAAGCTATCTATGCTATTTAAATTTGGTTTTCTTCACTTCGCTCATTGCTTGCTGTTGCAGCGGTATGTTCGACGATGTCTTACTTGTATACATATTTGTAACTCTAAATGTTTTCTCATTTTTATCATTTACCGCACAAGCACAAGAATCCGCAAAGTCGCGGCTTCGCTCGCTTGTACATATTTAAGTTTTTGGACGGAACCCTAATTATTTACCTTACATTTACCTATCTATATATCTATATTTGCGTTTACCTTATAACATCAACTACCTGCCCGTTAGAGTCCTCGTTCTGGAGATTAGCCGGAATAACCAGATAGACACATAGACAATGACAACCAGACACTCCAAGTTTATTTATTTATAGATGTAGATATCTTGAAATGAAAACCAATACGAATCTTCAGTAAAGTATGTACCTAAAGGATTAATCATTACTTAAAAAGAAATTATATGTATTTGAATAAATATTATGAAAGTGTGTTATAATGGCGTCAGGAGAAAGAGGCCTAGAATACAGTTGATGTGGTTGTAAAGGAAGTATATGTCCGGCAGATATAGTTATTGCAATAAAAAAACTGTGCAATATTAAAACAATTGTTTCGCCAAGTACTTGACCTATTATTCTTATTTAACTTATTAAACAATAGAATAGATTGTCCTGAATGGTTGTCTAAAATTAATATCTCGACTCCAAGTAGGTTACCGCGCTCGAGTGTCTACAAGCTGCTCATTGTCTGTAGATACAAGACTAACATCGGTCTTGATTCACCTTTAGCAAGAATAGCCAAATCATATAGTTTTCAGCTACTGGCAGATTTGGATATCTTTGGTGATAATTTGTTTGGATTTGGGAAAAAAATCACTGAATACCTGAGTGCCAAGCTTCGGTAATTATGATACCATACTGGGCTAGGTTTAAATTGCTATTTTAAGTTAATGTTTCTATTCCTTTTTAATTTTATATTAATGTTTTACATGTAAAACTATTTATTTAATTTCTGCAGCGAAAGTTTTATCTATGTTAGATTTGGTTGCCTGTAAGTAAGTGAGCACAAAGCATTTCTGAAAATTATTATCTAAATGTAAGAAATGTGTAAGATTTTTGGCGATCCAAATAAATAAATAAAAAAAAAACAATTAGTTTTACGTGGGACAAGGAGACTACAAAAAGGCTAATAATAGAAAAAAGGTCTCATCCGTAACTGTAATATTTTATCATACACTCGACTAATGCCGCGTTCCAATAAACAAGAAACGATTCGTTTTGCTAACGGACGGTAAAATTTTCATTGAAAATTCAACGAAATTTTACCACCCGTAAGCACGTTTTGCTTTTAATCGTTTCTTGTTCATTGGAACGCGGCATAAGACTACTTTAATATCTATTTTTAAATAGTTTTTTTTTAAGTAGAGATTTATTTTGGTCTATTTAGAGTTTCTAGAGGTGATTCAAGTTTGATTTGATCAGTTAGTTCGATCTTTAAATGACGTTAATCATCAAGTTTTTAAAGTCGAGTAGTGCAAAAATAGGAAATGTAACCTTAAACTTAACGCAGTGTAAAATATACATGTCGTTTACAATTTGTTTCTATATGAATATTGGCCATACAAAAGCGGCGGCCTACGCTGATCTCAGCGTAAACATAATATCTTCAACTATCATCCACTTCATTAAATTTTACAGCTTTTAAACTTTAATATTCCTTGCTAGAAGACTTGAGATGCAAGACTTAATCCACGCCAACCAGGTGACGGTACTACGCGCTGCCAAGAATTTACGTCCAGTGTACTGAGGCGTTAAAAGTTTTACAGACATTTCATTGATAAATAAAGTGTACCCTTTACCAATAAACCTATAAATTGCCGCTTCGTTATCTCCACCAGACATGTCTCCTACTAATGGGGTCTCGGGTCGGTGTTCTAGTTAATGAGATTATTAATGTATTCTGATTGTTCTTATATCTATAAAATAGTTTTGTACGCTTTTGGTTATACAGGCGCAACAGTACGGAGAATACATTTAAGACACTATAAAAAAAAATAATGGACATGCCCTGTTGGTCAATCCCTAACATGAAAAGATCCTCGGCCTTATACCATTACTAGCTCAATATTTGTACCGATAATAGCATACGTGTGCTTGTTTGGCACCTTAATTAAAAATCTATATAAGATATAAATATATAATACACGAATGGTTTTTAAATAATGTTCTTTACAAAAATTTAATATAGTCAAAAATAGGAACGTAAAGACATAAATTTTACTTATCATTCATAACTCATTTTACTCGCAGCATATAGTTCATAGAATATTTCCACCGTTTTCGAAAGAAAAATATACAAAATATATTAAATTAATTTTAGATTGCTTCATAACACACAGAAGTTATAAGTAAGATTCATAAAGTTCCAAGTTTCAACACGAAAATACAACGAAGCTAGTTTTAATTACGAACATACGAGTGGTTTTATCAAATAATATCATGCATGTTGAATTTTTGAAGTGAAAACTTTTTTAGGCACGTTTGTGCAGTTTTGCTATGGGGAAAAAGCACTGAACTCGTGACCCTCACGCTAATAACACATATATAGATCCACTAGAGGGCGCTAATCTAAACATTGAGTTCTGTCAGCTCCTTATGAATGAATGTCACCAACCTGCTAATGTGACATTTTAAGTTCGTCGCTTCGTTTAAGTTTTCACTTCTGTCGGCAATCCCATGACTGCCTATTTTTCATTTTGTATTTTTATTGTTTTCTGAATGGTAAAGCAAATAGCATTATTTGTATAGAATTAATCCTATGGACTAGGGTCATCAGAAACTACAAAATACAATTAAAAAGCTGGTTCAGTTCTATTGACTTTCGTTAACCCCATGTCAGATCAGGTGGGCACACGACCCGCATAGTTTGTTAAGTACATTTGGTACCTGGTTTGAATTATATAATACTTAAGTTTAATTTTAATAGTACAGGTCCTTTACGACTACCATACTGCTATTCTGCCCATACAACTGATTCGGATTGCGGAGGACATTATTGGCCATTGTCTGGTCATTACATAAGTCAAATGCACTCAAACTAACTAACAAATAAATGTCAATGACAATTTTTGATCTATTCTTTTTTGGTATTTCTGAATGATTTTTATTTTCAACTAGCAGTTCCCGCGTGGCTTAAGTCGCGTGTACATATTTATATATTTTTCGCAGAGCCCTAATTCTTTTTCCAAAATAAAAGTAGCCTAAGTTACTCCTTATGATACCAGCTATCTGCCCGAGAAAAACCCGTATAAATCGGTTAACATGGGTATCATGCAAATACCTGTATGAGCTTAAAAAACTATTATTTTGACATTACAAATAGACACTTCAATTTTATTTATTTGTATTGTATGTTTTCTTAAGGTAGATACACTATTGTGTCGTGTTCTGTCGTGTCGCGTCGGATGCATATAGATTTTAGAAATTTAGTTCTAACGGAACACATTATAACTGTGTTATGTCGGCAAACACACTGTAATAATGTCTCTTCCATTTTTTGTTGCAATTATACAGTATACAGCCATATTTTCTAAAACAATATCATAATTTTAAAAAGAATAACTATGTTATCGTGAAATAAAATATACTTATTATGAATTTAAATAACTAAATTGAACATTGGGAGAGGCCTATGTCCAGCAGTGGACTACAATAGGCTAATTGATTGAAACTGAATCAGCATAACCAAAAAAAAGACGAAGACCTTACCGTGCTATGGAAAAGGCGCAATATACCATTTAGATAGGAAAAACCATAAAGTCGTTAAAATGAGGCGCTAAGTGTCATTAAAGCTGAAAAAACAGTTTTTTATTTCATTTTCATTTAAAGAACACACAGTTTTAAAGAGCTGCTCACATATTTTTTTGCACAAAGCCTTTTACTTTTTTACAATTGAACCAGTTTTTAGAATAATGAAAAAAATATGAAAACCGTTTTAAATGTCTTTGTTCATAGTTAAGATTAATTTTGAAGTATATTTATTTTCACAGGGATCTTAAAATTATTGAAATTTTTTCTGGATATAAAACCAGTCCACTATATATAAATCATTAATATCTAGTATCCATTGGCTAAGACATGGCGTAAAAGACCCAAAAGTACTGTTAAATTAGCTCTCTTTTCAGAGGTTAAAATTGGTGATTGTTTCTTAGAAAACTACATACAAATCATAAGTTTTTCATCGTATTAGTGTAATTATTATTCTTGTACTTTTTTGTTCTTATAAAATTTGGAATTACGTTGAATTTTCTCACGAACACCTTGGGAATTAATATCAGACGACAGTTTTTAAGAGTTGTCTTTTCATTACGATTCGATCAAAACTTTTGTTCTTTGATTACAAGTTTCATAAATTTACATAATCGAGTTGACGAGCCCATCGCCAGGCAGTGTCCAAATGAAGGAAAGATTTAATTCCCTACGTAATACTGTCTTAAAGGAATCTTACACTAGCTACTTTTGGTCGTAGCGTCTCAGGGTTTATCAATTTATAACGCATTACGCTTTAATGATTCATTACGCTGCTTAATGGCCCTTAAGCTCCTTGGATCACGTGTGGGGAATCTCAGTAAGTCACGAGGAAATCTCTGTTTGACGCTATGTATATGTAGTACGTGAGAGTAAAGGTATTTGAAATTCTGGAATAATCAAAATCAAAAGAGTTTGTTCATCTACGTCACATTTAACACTTATGAAAATCAGGACTTACATTTGTTGTCAACGCTGTTGTCAAGTTTGATTGACCTTAACTTCCCTCGATATGTTTGAATCTACTAAGGTAAGTCCCACCAAGGGTAGATCGATCGATCGTATGGACCATGCCCTGCCACTAGTATAATAGCGGCGTTAATAGAAGCTACAAACAGCGCAACATGCGTGTGAGTTTTCGGCAAAAAACATTAAAATTAAGTTCCATTAATTCGTTTTTTAGGAGTCGAAAACTGACGTATAACTGAACACTTTGGGTATTACCCAAAGAAATACAAGGCTGGTTTAAGAAAATTAAGTATAAGGAATTTTATGAATTACTATTAGTTATCGAGCATAGACGGCTACTAACTTCCTCCGTATTAAAAGTGGCAAGGGAATAATGGTGATAATGGTGAAGACCAAATCGCGAATTGGACATAATCAGAAGGAAATTTACAACTTCAAGATCTTTATTGCCTACTTCATTGATGGTATTTGATGATGGAAATAGTCGCTAGTGATTCTATTCGCCAGTAAACATTGTCATAGAGATGTCACTATAGACAATTGGAGCCGGAGCACTAGTACCCCGGCTCCAATTCAAACACAAATGTTCTATCTCCTTTTAACTGCTTTTACAGCAGCATTGTAAGCTTGTAACAAGATAAAAGATTCTAGATTTTGATAGCTGCATGAAAAACTTACGCCTCGTGTGAACTGACCTTTACATTACAGAATTATGATTGTCTTTGCGAAGATTTTTATTGTGACATTCCCAACATTTGCTTAACTAAGCTTATTACTTAGTTTCAAAAAGTAAATGTTGTCTATGCTTGAATTTTATTCAGCAAATTCATATATTCAGTAACACTTAACATTTATATTTTATAATTCTGGAAACTCTTTCAGAAACAAGAGAAAAGTGCACACATTATACTAAAGTCATACTGAGAGTTTCTGAATTCTGATAAATAAGACCAGATATTAGACTTATGATACATTTATTGTTTTTCGAAGTATGTATATGCTCTCACAATTTATACATTTTTGTATTCGCTGGAATCAGTGTAAGAAGCAGTTGGACCAGTCTTCCTTAGGGACCTCTTGAATGGTTTTGTGGAACGCATTCACCGCTGATTATTGGCTCATAAAACGTGTGCCTCTAAGTTTGTCTTTAATATCAGAAAACAAAAAGAAGTCGCAAGGTTCGAGGACTGGGTTGTAAGCGGATGCGTCATCAGTTTCACATTTGAAACCGTCAAATACGCTTCTGTTACCTAAGCAGAATGTGAAAACTCGTTATCGTGGTACAGGACGACATTGCTTCTAGGACTTTTTTTCGCGAATTTTTTCGAAGACTCTGGACAAATAAGTGTTGACGTACTAACTACGATCACAGTCCTTGGGTCTCTGAGCGGTGTTGTTGTATAATGCCCTTGTTTGCGGAAAAAAGAGGTGACCATTTTCTTACCAATGCTTCGACTTTTGTAAATTTATGTGGGAGAGCCATGCTTCGGCACGTGTGGGCCAGCTCGACTCCGCTCGTTACCACGGCCTCACAGAAAACCGGCCGTGAAGCAATGCTTGCATTGCATTTCGCCACGTGAGTGAGGTTACCGGAGGCTCTAACACTTCCCTCTCCCTTATTCCCGTCTTTCCCCTCTCCCCCCTCTTCCCACTCTTCCCCCCTCCCCCTAATCTCCTATTCCCACCTTAAAGGGCGCCAACGCACTTGTGACTCTCGAGTTGCAGGTGCCCACGGGCGGCGGTAGTATGATGCTGCCTATCAAATTTGGTTTATTTTCATTAAAAAACCATTGAGTTATGCCATTTTGCAACTAAGGCACTTCAAAAAAATTACTTTCAATGTGCCCCACTGTGTGTATACACTATTTATACATATCTTACAAAGTTTATTAAGAAGTTTGTAGTTTATTAGGAAAGTTAAAAACGTTAAATATTGGAAAAGGGGCGGGACCGGATGGCATACCACCAATATTTATCTCTACATGCGCATCGGAACTGGTGTGCGTGTGGTTATATGTATTTATTTAATACAGCTAGGCATGACTGACATATTTTCAATAACTGTTTTAATATTATTTTCGTTCTTTATTCGAATTACGGTATGAAGTATGGTATTCCTTTAACAAAATAAATAATCTACTTTAACAACTGATTTCACATCAAAAGTTTTGCGTTTCTATTATATTATCATTCTTATCAGTCTATCCAAAGGTTGCCTGTAAGAAATTGCTTTTAGCGATAAGGCCGCCCTTTGTACGTATGCACTTTGTGTTTTCTTTGTAAGCAAATCTTTGTTGTCGTACAATAAAATTTATTTTTATTCGATTCTATTCTTCACTAGTTATGAAAAGTGGTTGTGATTGTCGGAACAGGTGGTACTCATGGGTGAAAACTATCCCGGTTGATAAAAACTATATCCAAATCGACTCATTCGCTTAGGAGCTATGAAGCTAGTCATACAGACGTCAATTATGTAAGACCCAATTATGGTGAAGAGGAAAAATTCTAAAGAAGACCAATATGCGTGTTACAAAAAAAAATAGAAAGATGGCATTCATTAAATTTATTATGTTTATATCTTATTACTTTAAACGAGCAATTCTTGTATGTATGTAATTATTTATGTATGTATTTATATTTGGGGTATATAGGAAACGGCTCTAACGATGTTGATAAAATTTTGTAAACAGATACAGTTTTGGATTTTAAGTTGAACTGCATAGTTGTTTTCCTGTAAAAACGTGATATTAAAAAAAAAATATTAAAAAATAATACGATTTTACAAATAGCTACCGAACGAAGCTCGGTCTCCTAGGAATACGTGAAGCGAATTCTTTGTACCCCTATTTAAGAACATTTTGTATTACTAATGTATGAGCAAAAATCTTTTCCCAAAATATCACATCGCAAACTATTTTTCGTAAATTTTCATTTGGCAAAAAACATTTGTCAATTAATTAATTAGCAAATTCTTTTTTTCACGTTCGCTTCGCCCGCTCGGCACGCGCTGTTCGGGTCCCGTTCTAACCTAACCTACTTTTCTATAAGACGTTTGCTTAATAAACATTTGATTTAATAAAACTTGACAAAGTAAAATAATGCCAAAAGATAATTGAACCAAGTCAATAAAATGCGAAATGACAATTTGCTAAATATTCATTTGGTAATTGAAACTAAGGCGATAAGTTTTTATGGAAGTAAAATTTGACGAAAAATATTTTGCCCAAAGGTAAGTACACTGAACATTTCGTGAACACAGGAACGTGATATTTGAAATACTTAATATTCATATATAGAAGAAGTGCAGAGAGTAGAAATTTTTAAACAATATGTGTAACAAATTTAAAAATCGCGTAAGAGCTACACGTGTCCAGTATACATGTTAACCTGTCATGTTACAAAATTCTATACAATAACAGTTTAAGTTTATGATACCTTGAATTGCTTGCTTGATACATGACATTTACAGCGATATCTAGAGTCTGACGACAGGTTACGACAGCTAAATGTTGTTTATTTTAAATGTTTATTTTCATTTGAATTGCACATTTAGATTAATAATAAAGATAACTTGACATTGATCGAGACCTGTTCACAGTTCTATGTAAACATAATTATAACTGACTGTATTAAAACACTTCGCTGTACTAAAACTACCATTAACATAGAAGTAACTCTGTCTGTCTGTTACCCTTTCGTGGCTACTTTGAAATCGCTGTTACAAGGAGGTAGAGGTTCGATTGATGAAATCGAAAAGAGTCGGCAGAAGAATCATTGTGGTATTTGGGAGAAGCGCATGATCAATGGTGGATATCTCGTAGCGTTATACTTAGAGAAAGGAAGAAAGCTTAAAAGCTAAGAGGATTTCTTTTGACATTTCAGAGCACCACCTCTCAATAAACTACGCCCATATGCATGCACCATGCTACAAAATTGTATCCAGAAATGATCAATATGTTAAGGGCACTTAATATCCCATCTCGGTTTACTTTTTACCACCTGACCAACAGTAAAAATGCTTTTTAAATTTTCACTACACGGGTATTATTTTATCAAATTTAGTAGGTAATAAAACTCATATTGTGTGGACAAGTGCGAGTCTCACTCACGAACCGAGGGTTCCGTAAGCAAACAAACTTGTATGTAGATAGTACGCTCATCTCGGGAATTAATTCTCGAAGATTTTTGCCCATCTTTTCCGAAAGATAAACTTAACTTTGCTCTTCTAAAAATACTCTCCTAAACATCGATGTACGACAAACTCAACTTTCCAACACCAAAATATAAGTTTTTAATCACAAAATGTTCAAATTTGGTGAAATCCTATGCTTAAGTGGCCATATCTTTTGATTGCGTTGACTTAGAAACTTGTTTTTACATCCTCAAGGGACCGCAGACGTAAGTATTTGGTATTTATTTCAACTTGATTCGTCCACGGGTTTCTGAGAAAAAGGGTCTTGACAGATAGATAGACAAACGGACAGACAGACGGACTGAAAGATAGACGGACAACAAAGTCTTATAAGGGTTCCTTTTTCCTTTTTTAGGAACGGAACCCTAAAAACATAGTAATATTGATAGTCTATCTCACAAAATGGTAAACAGCGAACCGGCCTCCCACGCCGCATTCGTTGCATTCACATTCAACTCGCGCGCCTACTATAGAAATATATTAAAGTCAATTGAGGGGTAAGTTGCACAAAATTGTTTAAATGAAATTTCCTTATAAGGTTGCATCCTTAAATTAAAAAGGCACATAATGCCCTGATCAGTAAATATAGAAGAAAAAATTTAACTTTCACCAAGATACACTTATGTGTTACTTGCACTAACAATTTGAGGGCTAAAAGGACCACATATATTTGTTTGATAATTATTGTGAAATTAAAAAAAAAAAACGTTTCAGTCGCTCGTCTGCTTTGACCGTAACTACCGCCTAACTAACCGCCTAAATTTATCGGCCGCCTAATGAAAACATTATTTATGTGGCACGCCCTGAGTATCTACTGTAAGTGTAAATCTACCCGGATAACCCTTTATATACCTACAACTAGCAACCCGCCCCGGCTTCGCACGGGTAGCAGAGACATCTTCAACAATCATCAACATATTTCAATCAATTTACACAAAATGTTAACAAATTATACACCTAAACCTTCTTCATGAATAATTCTGTACATTAGTGAAAACCGCATGAAAATCCGTTCAGTAGTTTTTCAATCTATCGCAAACGGACAGACAGACGCGGTATGGGACTTTGTTTTATAATAAGCACTTGAGGGTTAATACGCCTTGAAATTTAGCACGCCAGAACGGCTGAACGGTTCTAATTGAAATTTGGCACAGATATAGATTGTAATCTGGAATAGCACATAGGCCACTTTTTATCCCGAAAAATACGTGGGATATTTCCATGCGAACAAAACAGCCAGTGTTGTATAATGTGAATATTGATGTAATTAGGACTTCATGATTTTTTTCTTTGTGGGCATTTATATTTATAATGTACTAGCAACCCGCCCCGGCTTCGCACGGATAGTAGAGGCATCTTCAACCAATTTACACAAAACGTTAACAAACTATACACCTAAACCTTCCTCATGAATCACTCTGTCTATTAGTGAAAACCGCATGGAAATCCGTTCAGTAGTTTTTCAGTTTATCGCGAACAGACAGACAGATAAAAGCGGTGGGGGAATTTGTTTTATAATATGTAGTGAAGTTTTTATTAGCTTCACTTGTAACTAACTAGCTAACTAACTATGTAATAAAAATTAGTTAAGTGTAACCCAGTTCTTTGTCGTATCGAAAAGTATACTTTCTATGTATGTATGTACATATATCGCCACCCGGCAAAAAAGTGTCTTATCACACATGTTAATGTACGAGTACGTTTTGACATTTCTATAGCATTGAATAGCAAATGTTGCATTTGGTCAGCTGTAAAAACTTCGTTATTAGCTCAGTGAAAAAGGGAACAAAGTTCGCTTTTTCACTGAGCTGTTTTGTTCAATTCACCGGCATAAAAGTCGTTTCTCGAAATAACTGTTTTTGTATTATGACACTTATTTTACCGGGTGGCGATATGTTATGTAGTTTGGATGACAATACTATAATTTGGTATTTTGGATCTGATGATATAGCCGTGACAGAGTAACTCTTTAGTAGCTACTAGGAAACCTTTCGAGTTTGGGTTTATACGATTTGTTTTGACCAGTTCAACAGATTGGGCTTTGTAACGATGATCTGATGAAGAAGTCAGAAGTGGGATAATTTACCTATTTTTTTGCTTGTTAATTATATTCGACATTAAAGCGTATTTATTTAGTTTTCCTAAACTATAATTATTACATATATTATAACATAAAACCAGATGTACTATTTAGAAAGAAAGAAAAAAGAAAATGAATTTACTTAGTAAAACAAGGCATACAACTTATTTTAATAAACATCATATCTAAAAGACTAGTTCTCAAACTCAATCTAGACTGAGGTTAGGTGACATAAACAATCTGTGGTATGTTGCGTTGTTGACGTGACGTGTTGACGTATCATAGACCACGTTTAATAAATAGGTTAAAAATAATTATACACAATTTTGTGCTTTACTGTCTATCATACATCATACCTATAACACAAGCATATATATTAACGAGGGTTGTACACCATATCCCACAATAGGTGGACTCTCAACATTTACTGCGATTTTAATGTGTTTACGGTAATTAACGCAATCACGTTATAGTTGCATGGCGTAATAGTACATTCAACGTTACATGGCATAACTAAAAGGCTTCTAATACTTAAGGTAAACATTCCTCTGTATAGCATAGTAATAGTCTTCCCTTTATCAAACACAACCGTAGCCAATATTGCTTTATTAAAAAAAACTACCATTCTTTTTTTTACGGATCGGGACATTTTCACACACGTTGGAGATGGTTCATCTCCAAACACACACATTTTAATCTGAGATTTAGTAGGAAGGTCGAAATAATACAGCTAGGGTTCATCACATGTAACAATCGAGTTCATGTAGTTAGATCGACCGTCTTCAAGTTTTTTTTACATATCACGAAACCAAGTCACACGATGCTCCTTCGTCAGCGCATCAATCATCAAGTGCGGTACCCAGTGTGAACAAAGTTTCCGTACTCTCAAATGGTCTTGAAGAATCCGATGAATAGTTTCTGCACTTAACATGAAGGTTTCCTCGATCTGTTGATATGTTACACGTCGGTCTTCCTGTAGTACGAGTATTTTTCGTACAGTCTCAATGTTCTTATCGGTAGTAACAGTAGACATTACATCATCCTCTAAGTTAAAGTTCTATGTTCCTTAGAGATGGACAAGTTTCCCTCAATGCTCTCATTTCCTCGAAACATTTTTGTTTAGTTAAGCCACGCTTAAAGTTATATATAATACGTGAGGAAAATTCTTTGTACGATATTATAAGCAAACGCGTATAAACAGGAATGTGAAATTTGGAAAGTTTAATGTAGAAGAAATGCAGAAAGCTGATTTTTTTTAATAATATCCTACTAATATTATAAACGTGAAAGTTTGTGAGGATGTATGGATGTTACTCTTTCACTCAAAAACCACTGAACCGATTGCGATGAAATTGGTATTTGGATAGCTGAAGATCTTTTTATTCTGATATTCCCACGGCACCGGAACTTACGCGGGGGAAAGTGCGGGGCGCAGCTAGTGCGTATTTGACCACGTATATATTTTGACCTGTCATGCTACAAAACTCTATACAATGACAGATCAAGTTCTGCTGGTTATGCCATTCATAACGGTCCGAATTCATTAAAATTAAAAATAACTCACCTCCAAGGGTCCTAGTACAAGCAACGGCAAGGCTGATGATGACCATGCGACGCAAACACCTCCAGCAAATGCGCCAAGGTTTACTGAAAAGAAAAAAAATGTTAGTATCAGATCAGACTATCAGGGCAAGTACCTACACATACATTTGAAGCATTGAAGAAATGACTTTCTATCCTATAAAAAAATTTACTAATAGCATATTATAGATAGATATTTCAATTATACCACACCTACTCACTATGTATTCTCTGATTAAACAATTTTTTGGTGAAATCTATTCCACGGGCTATGATAATAAAGTATCGAAAGAACTACTGGAGCTCAAAAGATACAAAACCTGTGCAGTAACAAGAGTCCTCACCGGACACTGCAAACTGAACAAACATATATTTAACCTAAAGCTGGGTGAGAACACAATATGCAGATATTGTCAAAAGGCAAAAGAAACTGCAATGCATGTTCTATGCTCTTGTGGCCCACTGATGCGGCACCGAACTATTAACCCAGGGTTGCACATCATGCAACCGCAGGAAATACAAACAATCAGTACTGATAGGATCTGGAGGTTTCTCGAAGCCATAAGTCTGAGCAATGAATTGTAAAGCAAAAGTGGACTACAAAAGACCAGATATGGTCGAGGCAGCACTAGGCACTTAAAATATCAATAATTATTTCTACGGGAACCATACATTTTTCCGGGATAAAGAGTAGCCTATGTACTATTCCAGACTATAATCTATCTTTGTGCCATATTTCATCCAAATCCGTTCAACCGTTCTGGCGTGATTAAATAACAAACATCCATCCATCTAAACTTCCACATTAAAGATTTTAGTTTAAAAAACACGCTTAAAAAAGTTGAAAATAATTTGTGATTGTAAATTATAAATTATTGTTATCGTGGTTACATTTTTGTTTATAAGGACAATCTAATTGATTTGATTTTGGCTTCCACCAGCTTCCCGAACTCAGCCTCCTAGCAGTATATAGCTAGAACAATTAGTGTAGAATAAATCTCTTAAAGCCTTACCTATCCCCGTAGCAATGTACTGTGTAGTAAGTCCCGAAGTATCCCTTTTGATGTCAGGCACCGTTGCCAACCGCTGTAGTATCTTCTGGTGCCCATTGTGCCGGGTCTCCAGCTGTTCTGGATGTTCACCATTTTGTATCTCCGCAGTTTTTCTATCTAAAGCTGAGGTACTTTGCTCGTCCACTAAAAACAGAGACACCAGTAAAATTAGTTTTTTTATTAAGCTTATTTCGCAGATTTCTATAAAAATAATAATAATAATAACACAGCTTACACATGGCCGTCTGATCCCTAACTAGGCAGAGCCTGTACTATGGTATATATATAAACATACTTATATATTCCTAAATACATAAATATTATTGATAAATTACACCAGAACAAATTATCGTGCTCATCACACAAATATTTTTTGTCCTGGGTTGGAATCGAACCCACGATCTCTGGCTCAGCAGTGAGGACACTAACCACTAGACCAACAGGCCAGTCAGCACTCTATCATTAATCCTTATCAAATACTCTATCATTAATCCTTATCATATACCGAGCGTTTATTTCCAGGTTATGGTGTTTCATAACCAGTTTTTTTAGTTACTTATTCTTACAAGTATTATCTTTTTCTTCAGGTTAAGCAACTTCATGTATCAGTTAAGTAGACATTCATGTGTTTATGTCACACCGACATAAATTATCCAAAAATCTCAACCATTTGTGTATATTTTGAATCTGATAATATATCACAACATGATCCTATAGCTATGAAAAAATATATCCTGTAAAATTAAGAAGATCGCTTTACATATATACATTACATAACAATTTATTTCAGTTAATAAATGTGAAAATGGACATGGAAGTTTTGTGAAGAATCAGCCCGAAGTATGTTAGTCACACAAAGACTTACAAACCTTCACTTCCTGCAACGTAACCTAGCTACTGAATGTTATCAGTTTTAATAACAAGCAAAAGAGATATAGGTGCCAGGTCAATTAATTTTATTTATATTTGATCTTTAGTAGGTAAGACCGTAGACTATAGATGTTGCAAAACAATTAATACTAATCTACCATAAACACTTCTTATAAGTAGGACTATCAGATTTGAAAAGAAACAAACAGCTAATTAGATAACACAATCAAGCTTTAATTTAACTTGACACTTGATTTTCTTGTCACAGTACATGATAAGAAATTGTAAACAATTGTATTTTATTAAAATCAACTCATATTGCATAACTAGCTTATTTTGAAACATCTGTATGTCATGTCATCTACAATGTTCCTTTCAACACTGCTGAAAGAACATGAGTGGAGATTAAACCAAATTCGGATGCAACTTAACGCCAACATTTATATACCTTCCAATATTTACCTACAGCAACAGAGTGTACAAGTTTGCGTATATAGTATAGTATATAGTATAGTATTGTAGTTTCATAACTAGAATCGGTACGATGGGTTTGACATCGTCATTTTATGTACAAAATCCCTAAATGAAAAACCAAAACAAAATATTTATTTAAGCAGTAACAAATCTTTAATTAATACTTTTAATATCAGAAGGGTTGTCTTGCTAACGGGAGACTATCTGGAAGTTTTACATTAAAAGGCAATACACAGCTTTAACCAATAGATATGAAAGCATGAATAGTTGCATAGAAGCTTCTTGGAAGAGTATTGTGGAAAAATGTGTAATATTCCTCCTTCATCACAAAAGCTTAGACCAAAGTGATGATTAGAGGCAACTTTATTTTTATGAGCTGAATCATGAGGATAGTGTTTGCTGAAATTTAGATCCGCTTTTAGTTTTTATTCATGTTATAGTTCTAAGAAAACAAGCATGTTTAGAACCCAAGAAAATACAAAACACAGCAAGGCACTTCAAGACACTTTGAGCTCATTCTGCGTAAATAGTAACACCAACAATCAACAAACTCCGGGTACTTTGAGATAACTTTGCACTTCGATACATGAGACGACCACCATCTTAGTCTACCCGTGACCATGGCTGCTGAAAAGCAACTGAAACGTCGGGATCAGTGTAAATAGTAAAATAATACCAAATAGTATCCGTTAAAAATAGTTTTATTTCAATGTGTAACATTTGCGTAAACTTTCGACAATATCATGTTTGGAAAACAATCCGCCACCCGGCAAAAAAAAGTGTCATTTCACAAAAAAAGTGTCATATCACATGCTAGGTACGTTTTGACCTTTTTATAGTATTGAATAGCAAATGTTGCATTTGTTCAGCTGTAAAAACATCGTTAATAGCTCAATGAAAAAGGGAACAAAGTTCCTTATTTCATTGAGCTGTTTTGTTCAATTCACCGGCATAAAAGTCGTGTTTTCTCCAAATAGCTGTTTAGTATTATGACACTTTTTTGCCGAGTAGCGATCATCAGAAACCAGTAAAATTATAATTAAAATTTTAGTTACTCTACAATTCCCTCATGTTTTTTTTTATTCTGTTACACAGATTAATAAATAGTTGGTACATATTTCAATTGATTATCTCTATAGCTTACACTTCCTTCTGTTTAGCTTACAGTTCCACAGAAAGTACAAGTAGAAAGGGGAGCAAAAACATAAGTGGAAAGATGTACCATCTATTATATTAAAAATAATTTATCGCTGACATTATACAATTTTTAACGACGTACTAAAACATTACACATTACACAAATTGACGAATATTTTCGGCAATCTTGCACGATTTGGTAGTAAGTGATAAAGAACATGTTCGTAATAACAAATAATGATATCTACATGTGGCGTTTGACTTTAAATAAAAGTTACTGATCTTTACACTAGTAATCTTATATTTTAAAAAGGTATATATAAATTTGTTTGTTTGGCCAAAAGCTTCATTTTATTTTTTGTGTGTGGAGGCACTAATTAGTGCTACTATTTTCACAGACCCAGAATGTAACTAATGAAATCCTAAATTGGTGTGAAAATCTCCGAGTATCTCCCGACCAACAACGGCACGCCAAAATCAGTTTTGTAGGTTGAGTGTAACGCGACGTGGGGACTAAATAACAAACTCCTTGTATGTATATCTTGGCCAACAGTTTCAGGGGCATCTGAAGCTCACTTGGAGGAGAAAGAACCTTTCCTCTAGAAACACAGGCGCTATGCTCACCGCCTTCTATGACCCATTAACGAACTGACCCTCCGTCTACCATTAGGAACTGTGTGATTTTTAGGACAACTAAAATTGTCCAGAGACGGTGAACTTATTGGCAGGCTCTCATTGCCATTTCTTTACTGCACAGCTGTGCTTGGTGTTAATGTTCTTTAACGTTCCTACCGATCGTAACATTTTTATGGAAGGATGTATTGAATCTTAAATGTTGTCAGATATTCGTATGAATTCGTATATGTTTGTACAGTTTTATTATCAATTCTAAAACAATTGAACACGTGACGAATACGCACGATTCTCAAACGCACGAGAGCAAAACCGAGATCTGAAAGTGTGTTATGTAATAAAAATAAATATTAAAATGTGAAATAGTAAAAAAGTGCAATCTCAAAACTGTTACTTTTGTAGAAAGCTTATACGAAATACACACCAATTTGTAGCTTGAACTATACTAGTTTAATAAAGTCCATTGTCTATACATTAAACGCGTTAATCTGTGAAACTATCAGTCAGATTTGAATAATTCTTGCATTTGGCATTGGATAGAATATTCATTGAGGAAGCTTATAGTTTATGTAACATCACGCTGCGACCTTTAGCAGCGGAGTAGTCACTATAAAAGCTGGTGAAACTGCGGAGAATGGCCTATGTAAAAAAAAAACTGTCCGCCCCTGTTTTTTTTAAATGAAGAACACTATTTTTTTTTAAATTTTAAGACTTACCTTTGTACACATTATAAGCACAATTTGTGCCGTTAAGAATATTAAACCTGAGCAACAGAATCTTTAAATAGTTCCTGATTTTAATACCTATTTATTCATAACTCTACAGTCTATACACTCATAATTAAAGAACAAAAAATAAACAAAAATGCACCTACTTTGTTTTTAAGTACACTCGACGACAACTTCACTCAAGTTTTTTTTTAAGTACAAATACAACGTCAGGATTGTTGCAACGACTGGTCGCTCAATAACATAATCTTGATAACACCGGACGTCGGCTACGTCAAAAATAACAAAGCAGAGATTTTAAACGCGGGTCGCTTTGTCATTTAATTATTTTCTGTTATAAAACAATAGAAGTTTAGTCGTGTGGAAACGTGTGTTAAGTATTGTTGCATTTTTTGAAGAATTGATGATGTTATTTGACAAAAGTAGTAAAAACATTTTGATGTTACAGTCATATTGTACAATGCCGCCCTCACACCATTTACACTGATCGATATTTATTAGCAAAACAAATAAAGAGTAGGCTTGGTTAACTATTGTTAAAAAAAAAAAATGGTATAGGGAGCAAACGAGCAGACGGGTCACCTGATGGTAAATGATTACCGCCGCCCATGGGCACCAAGTGCGATGCCAGCCTTTAAGGTGGGAGTACGGGAAGGGGGAAATAGGGGGAGAGGAGGAAAGGGGAGGGCTAGGGCTTCCGGTAACCTCACTCACTCGGCGAAAAGCAATACAATAATTGCATCACTGCCGGTATTCTGTGAGGCCGTGGTATCACTCCGGTCGAGCCGGCCCTTACGTGCCGAAGTATAACTCTCCCACAAAACAAAATTCTTAACCGTAAAACCAAGCAGTAAAAGCAAATTGTCCTCACATTAAATTGCGCTTATAAGCAATGTAACAAATAACTTTGTAAAAAAAAACATGATGGAAAAGAGTGTCCTTGGAGTTTCTTGCCTGTTCTTCTCCATAGGATCTATGTTTTGGAACAGGCAACTAGCTTCACGACCTACTTATACTGACTGACTCCTTCTGACAATTCAAAAATATCTACAATGGGTTTACTTGAAATAAATAATTTTGATTTTAAAAATGATTTTTCGATAGCAATATGACGCCAAAAGTTACTATTTATACTATACTGATATAATAAAGGAATTTTCAATTAGATTAAAATAATTCGTTATGAATTGAATAGAGTATTTACTCAGGTACGTTATAGGCTATGTAACATCACGCTACGACCCTTAGGACCGGAGCAGTGACAATACATAAAGCTTTCCTTGACTTTTCTTTAAATTAGGACTACTAGTAACGTGGGTCACACATTAGGGAACGTACCCATACTACGTGACCCGTTCTGAGGGGGGAGGGGGGTCTTCAAAATAGCACACTTGGTCACAGGGGCGGGGGGGGCTTAGGTTTTCGTCACATAGTCAATATCCTCTAGGGAAATCTCGAACTTTTTCTTCTGGGTGGGGGGTCTTGGCATATACTACAGATGGTCACCGAGGGGGGGAGGGGTATAAAAAATTGTAAAAAATGGGTCACGTAGTATGGGTACGTTGCCTTACTAGTATATTTGTTAACCCCTCCAGCTACGCTAAATGCTTGTGTTAGTGAGTCACGTTGGTGGTATACTGGGTGGGGTTCGAACCCGAAACATCCTCTTGATCAATAGCCGGACGCCATAGACATTCCGAAATTCTATTCCTTAAAAAAAACTGTCAGTCGTAGGACTGCACGTCAGAAGTGAGATCATAACTTATATATTTAAATATTATACATTATATACACACAAATCTGTATATATATGTATCTGAGCGTGACGGTCATGCGAGTTCAGTGCTTTTTCCCCATACCGTACAGGCTCTGCCTAGGTTGGGATCAGACGGCCGTGTGTGAGATGTGCCAAGTCATAACTGGCCTGTTGGTCTAGTGGTTAGCTGAGCCAGAGGTCGTGGGTTTGATTTCTACCCAGGACAAATAACTGTGTGATGTGCATGATCATTTGTTCTGTCTGGCCCTGCCTGGTTTGGGATCAGACAGCCGTGTTTGAAATGTGTGAAGTTATAATTCTTTATTATTATAAGGAATAATATTATAAGTTATACCAAAAGTGCCAAACGTGTCTAAAGAAGTTTTCACTTCAAAAACATGTTCGGTTATATTAATATAATTCCCGTCATTTCTACTTTACAAACATGAGCGTCAATCCTAACACGATCCGCTCGTATGTCTACATGCAAAATATAATATTGTTTACAGCCAGCGACTTGGCAAATGCGATTGGATGCTTCCCCTACTCGTCAATGAAACTTTATGACTTCACTAGCTTTTACCAGCGGCTGCGCTCCCGTGGAAGTTATTTTTTCTATCTCTCGGAAACACTATTATTTTCTGCATGAAAATCATATCTTCTCTGTAGTTACTTTAGGGTTCATGTTGGTAATCGTATCTAAACTCTTTTCAAATCTTTGTTTCAGTTTATAGAGAGAAGGCCAAGTGCTTGTGACAAGCGGAATATTGCATAAGCATTGTCATACAATGTGGAAATGCTGTCAGTCTCAAATGACTGCTATATGGAGGGATTTCAAATGATCTATTAGGGTTTTGTAAATATTTGATAATTCCTAATACATTTAAAAAGTATGAACCCAGAAAATATTTCCGAGAGAATTCAAAGTATAAGTACAAAAATGGTCAAGGAATAGCTGTGGAGGTAGATATTTACGTCTAAAGTCCACCATATAAAATTTGGTTACAATTTATATAGCTTATGTCACCGGTTAATACAAATCTATCGATCCCTCATTCATCAAAAGCGGTTCAGTAGTTTGGGTGCTACGATGGAAGTAAATAAAAACACACATACAAACATACATAGACTGCTAAAATTATTACCCTTCCTTTGCTTTGCCGTAGTCGGGTAAAAAATTGTTAACGTTTTTTTTTCATAAGTATTATAAAAAAGGTTAATGTCCTTTTACCTAGAACTTTCTTTGAGAATTCCAAATGCGTATTCAAAAAGAGAATCCTATTTCATTTATTTTCTAGTAATACTATTTAAAGCTAAAATACTTCAATTTTTTTTAATGTTCTTTTTCTTATAAAAGATTTGACGTAATAATTTGTTATCGCTCAACCTTTGAGTAATGTCAAATCAAGAATAAAGTTTAGTCTTCTCTCCGAAATTGTTTGATTTATTATTTATTTGTCTCATGAAATAATAACTTCATCTAAAAATAAACTTTTAGGTTTTATTCTCAAAGGCTTTTATAACATTTTGCTATTTTACTACAAGAACGCAAGCTGATCGTAATATTACGGCTATTATAAATGCAAAGCTTTGGATGGATGGATGCCTGTTACATGAATCACGCCAGAACAGTAACGTGCAGCCGGCACGGATCTGGATGAAATTTAGCACAGAGATATATTATAATTAATGCACGGTTCCCGATCAAAATTTCCACGCGAACGAAGTCGCAGCCAACTTTATTTGTTTGTTTGCTACTATTTCACGCCTTAACTAATTAACTTTTTAAATAAAATGCGGCATACATGTAGTCTAAGGCACAGAAAAGGACATATAGGAACCGGGCGGTTCCTATAATCAAGAAACGATTCGTTTTGCTTACGGACGGTAAAATTTCGTTGAATTTTCAATGAAAATTTTACCATCCGTAAGCCAAACGAATCGTTTCTTGATAATAGGAACCTAATAAAATATGAAGCTATAAAAATAATATATGGATTGATCCATTACAAAAAGATTTTTTGGAATCTGACTGGTAATTCCAGAGATTAGCGCGTTTAAACAAACAAACAAAGTAACAAAATAGTTTAAGTGGTACGCCGCACCGAGTTTTGTGTGTTCAAATCCCACAGGGAACAAACATTTGTGTTACTACCAATAGTTGTTCCGAGTCTTGATGTTCTTTGTGTCCATTCTTTAAATATTTGTAAAGCCCCCCGCGACACAAGAATATTCTTAATGCGGGAGTAGTCTTTCTAAAAAACAAGAAAAAATCCCTTCAGTTTTATTATATTACTATAATACCTACAGATAATTGGTTAAAAAATATATTAGTTCATAAAAGCGACCCCGATTGTGTACGCCTGTCATTGATACCCCCGGCTCGTCTCGTAACCTCACGCCTATCTTTCTCAGCTTAGCGCCCATAAACACTGCAGATAAACTATCGTATCTGCCGCTACGTGATTTTTATTTTATTAATAAACAGGCAAAATAATGTAAACAAATATTTAAATTCTATGAAAAGATTTAATTTACATCGCGTGGTTAATTTACATCAGAATGACTACTGCTATTTGTTTTTTTTTATATACAATTGCGTTAACAACCACAACGATTAGTAATGAATTATATTTGTAATACTAGATTGACACTAGATGGCGCTCTTTAAATAAAATATCGATGATAGTAACGCAGTTGAGTATCTAAAGCAGTGGTTCTTAACCGGTGGTCCGCGGACCATTGGTGGTCCCTGGAAGCATCCAAAGTGGTCCGCGGAGCCATCGTAAGCCCGGCCGCACATATATTAATTACCTCGAAACCAATAAACCAACTGGGTGGTCCATGGCAACACAGAAATATTGTCAAAGGGCCCCTAATGACTAAAAGGTTAAGAACCACTGATCTACAGTATAAAAAAAGTGTAGTTTACCTATTACTTCTTTGTAAAATTATTAAAAAAGCAGAATCACCTCAATAATAAATACTCTACAAATGTCTTCATTATTTACATTCTTTTCATTTCGGTGTAGGTATGTACGTAAGTAGGTTTATTTACGTAATATATGTTTAAGTAGATTTCGAAGAAAGTCTACCTATTGGTTTTGTATCAGTTGTCGAGTTTTCCAAAAATTTCTCCACAGAAGGTCTAGTTATGATCCCTAGACCCCAAAACAACCGAAAGTTAAAAAGTTTAAATATAGTTACAAATGTATTTTTATATGTATGTGTATGTGTATGTATGTATATATGTACCTCAATTTTACCGGCACGATAGAGGTCGCAATTATGCACCGATTGCTTTCAAACTTGGACGAAAAATCAACAGAGCAAAAATGAAGGTTAAGTTCGTGAATGGGGGATATTCCCCGAAAGGGAGAGACTTGGAGGCAGATTTTCAAAATCTGTGCGACTAAGTCTAAGATTTTAATTATACGCATGCCGTGCAAGTCTCTCCATCACCCAAAGGTTAACTGGAAGAAAATGCATTAAGTCCGCCTTATGTAATGTATTTGCAGGAAGTGTAAATAAAAAAAAATATTTAAAAAATCATGTCAAAATCTCCAACTGTTTTTAAAGCGCATTATATAAAATTACCTACTGAAACTTATAAGAATCATAAGTCATTTGTTGTAAAAGACGAGCACTACGTAAAAAGTGTTAAAATTTATATTAAAATACTTTTTGATTAAGTTTTTATCGAACCAAAAAAATATTATACTTAAAAGGTATATCTGTCCTCCTTTGGAAATCAGGATAGCACCTAGTCGCCTTCTGTTCAAGGCGAAAGTACGAGCCCAAATTTATCAGAACCTAGCAGAATCATCACACCCGTAATACATTATATTTATTTCTATACGTATGTATGTAAGTTAGCACGTATCTATGTTTATATGTATGTATGTATGTATAGGTATATACATAATATATGTTCTCCTGTGATCTTTTCTAGTTTCTTTTTTCTTTTCTACTTAAATCTAGTGCATCTATTCACTCATTCCTGCACCACCCTTAGGTAGACTGGTAGAAAATGCCTACGGTATTAAGTCCGCCATTGTAATTTTTTTTTGCGCATAAAGTGTAAAATAAATAAATAAAATATTTAACATTGAAAATCTCATTATTAAGTTACTGAAATCCTTGAGGTAATGAGTAATTCAAAGAACTTTGCACTTTTACAGGAATAATTTCTTTTTTAACTATCTGTTACTTTCCCTCATCCACAACTCTCAGCCAGTTCTTTTTGTATTTCGAACAGTAAAATATAAAAATAAATTTTAGTTTCATACAATAAAATATGTTTTCTTCTAATATTAGAATGAAATACAATATTTCATCATAACCTTGATTCCATTTTTAAATTTAGATTGTTAAGATTTACAATTGTTTACGCTAAACTCAAATCACAAACCAAAAATTACCTCAATAGCGTTGTTTGCTTCTAATCACGTGAATATGAATGTTTACAATGACTGTGGAAGACCTGATTCCCAAACTAGAGTGAGCAATATTTTAGAAATCAGTCCCTTCCTTCTATTAATAATAATCTATCTATAGTTTTATCATAGTTAAAAAATACTGTTTTAACGTTAAATATTATACTTCCGGTATCGATTTGTCACATTACGATAAAGTTGTCATGTTCCGAGTTGTTGTTAAATACAGATACCGAATTTAATTATGCTCGACAGGTATCATGTACTTTATGTTTTATTTATTTATTAGCTCACCATGTTTTATTGTTTCTATTCCTTTTTCTTCTAACTTTTTTTACTTCTGTAGTAGAAAATATCACATCTATTATTTAATTGATAACTTAAAGTAAACTGGCAATAAATTTAGTTATTTAATTAATTTTACAAGGACCAAATTTTAGTTATACAGCGTGTAAGTTTGAGCTACGCGAAAAACTTACAAAAGTCTCATTCTGTTTATACTTATCACAATACAAAAGTCAGTTCATAATATAAATGCGAGATTAAGGATTTATAGTCGTTAATTTCATTTCGCACTACGCAATGTACAGCTTACAAATGTAGGTACTCTTTTTGTGCGGTACGGTGAAGGACCTTAAACGTTCGACGACGTCAAGACCAGCTGATTGCAAAAAAACTTTTGATTGCAGTTTTTGGCCGTATATACTTTGGCCAATAATAATAAATACCTTATTGTAAAATGTTCTGTTTACTCATTGTGATATCACTTTTCACCAAAAAGAAATATTGATTTTCCGGCAGATAATTCCAATGATTTTGGACTCAGAATGATTGTCTGAATACAATATTTCAGGATTCGGCATGGTGTCTCTTACACCCTGTATGGTTTATTTATGAGAAAGGATTGATTTTGTAAATATTTTGTAATATATAAATAAAAAAATATTTTCAGACACTGTTGCACGTCAATCTATTCTGGTTACTGAAAAAACATGTTAAAAAAATTGTTTAGCCGTTGAAAACCAGCTATGGATTTTTTAAATTATCCAATCTAATAGAACTTGTCAATGCAGAAGGAAATTCCGTATCTAGTGATGTAATATAATAACCTATTTTTATATTTGACCGAAAAAAAAACTTCACTTTAAACGATACTTCCGGTATAGTTATGGCAACCATAAACAAGTTTTAACGTTTCTTTTTTGTTGTTGAGAATAAAGGCCAAACGCGTTTAGCAAAATGTCTTCGGTATTGAAAAAAAAAAGAGCCTATTCCCGTACTTATTTATGTCTAATGGGTGCTTATTTCTATTCGTGTGTAGATAATAAAAATGAGTATAAGTTTACTTAACCAGTTTTTAAACTTGATAACTTTGGAAGAATTAAGATAAATAATTTTTCATTTCACAATGTTTAAACGTGATTTTTTTTATTTTAATTTTAGGGGGCAACCGAGCAGACGGGTCACCTGATGGTAAGTGACTACCGTCGCCCATGGACACCTGCAACTCAAGAGTCACAAGTGCGTTGCCGGCCTTTGAGATAGGAGTACGCTCTTTTCTTGAAGGTTATATAATGTTCTTTTCCTCTCATCTACGCACTCCTAAATCTGAACAAAGATCCCTCTTGCAAATAATCGACGACGTTGACGGGATTCGTTCGGATTGTTTACAAGCCGGTTTCATTAGTAATCTGACAGTTATTCATTGATCATCAAATAACTGATACTGATATTGAAACATGATTATTAATCATGATTCAATATTAGTATAGTTAATTCTCAATTAAGATACAGCAACACTTGCAAATAGAATCAATTCAGTAACATACTGAATTTATGTAATAATATGTGGATATCAACGCTCAACGCTAATAGATTCAAATTCACTGTGAAATAATCATAAATTTAAAATACCCCATTTTAGAAAAACGCTGATGATCTTCAAACGGCTGAACAGATTTTCTTGAATATTATCTAGGAGCACTCTCGATCAAGTGACCTTTCAAACAAAAAAAAAACCGGCCAAGTGCGAGTCGGACGCGCACCGCAAAATATTTTTATTTTGTTTCTACAAATTTACGGTTTTCGCAATTTTTTCTTTATCTGTGCTATAAGACGTTGCTTCGTACCAAATTTCAAGATTCTGAGTTCACGGGAAGTACCCTGTAGGTTTTGATTAACTTGCGAGTTTCGAAAATTTGCGGAAATTTGCGGCATAGACAGGGACAGTAGACCTGAGTATTTGATATAAATTCCAGCTTGATACCTCCACGCGTTCTTAAGAAAAAGGATCTTGACTGACAGACAGACCTTCGGACGGACGGACAACAAAGTGATCCTATAAGGGTTCCGTTTTTTTCTTTCGAGGTACGGAACCCTAAAAACGCACTCCGCACGATGCCACAGACAGACACGTCAAACTTATAACCCTCTCCTCTTTTTGTGTTGGGAGTTAATAAAAATGATACTCATATTTTTAAATTTTTAAGTAACTAGAACTTAGAGAAGGGATGCCAAAATGTAACAGTAGTTTAACATCCAATCTTGTCGACTTTATCCGTCTCTGAAGACACAACCATTTTCTTAGTTACAATGTTAACAGTATCAATGTCATTTTCACGTAATATTTTTGGTGTGTATAAGTGTTCCATGGGAGTGGAAACATGTTTGGATATCAAAATACGTCTGGTAATAGCCGTTGACTTTCTTTATTATATTTACGTCAAATAGAAAAGGACTAGGGAAACGGGAACAACGCATTTATACAAGACCAGCAGCGCCCCGCGGTTTCACCCGCATAAGTCCCGTTCCCGTGAGAATATGGGGATAAAAAGTAGCCTATATGTTAATCCAGATCTCCAGCTATCTACATACCAAGTTTCATCGCAATCGGTTCAGTAGTTTTGACGTGAAAGAGTAACAAACATCGATCCATCCATCATAACTTTCACATTTATAATAATAGTGGGATAGCAGATATAGATAACATGATAACGGAAGTACAACAAATCTTCCGGGTATTTTCATATGTGCAAATACTAAAATACCAATATTCGAATAATTTTAAATTAGTCTAGTAGATATTATAGTAGCTCTTGTACTAATTGTAATAGAAACTGAGATAGAAACTTTAGATAACGCCTTAGGTATAATATTATTTCCAATTATCAAACAGAAAACTAAGGCCTACTCCCTGTATCGTGGAGGACTTTACAAACATGCAATTAAAAGGTACAAAGTACCCAGTACCCAGACATAAAGAAATTATCTGTGAATCACACAATTTCTCAAGTCAATATCTGTTTTGACTTTATACTAAGGAACACTGACACTTTGACTTGATAAGACTTTTTTAAAGACCTATGGTGTCAGTAAGATGGCATGGCTATGACAATGAATGCTTGATATCGAAACCTGCGTTGTCCCCGCCTTTATATGCAATTAGACGCATTCGTATCGCGACATATATGTGCGTATAACAAAGTCATTGTAATAGCTGCAGGAAAAGGGCTTCAAATTATTACTGGAGTTACGAAGAAATATAAACTCCTTGCCAGAACAGCGCTTTCTAACCTATTGTAGAATAAGGCAATCCATTGGGACTATTAATCATGCCAAGTATAGAAAACACATACTATCGTATTTTAGGCTTCGATCACTTATAGGAACTATATATATTTCTACATTAATATAGTTTGTATAATGCCTATTTTCAATAGCAATAGCACCAAAGAAAGGTTATGTTAATCATAGTTTATCAATATATATGTGTAATGAAATGTGTTTATTGATGTAAAGATTTAATAGTCTGGTGTAGATAAATTATAATTGGCTTAAACCAATACTTTACATTCATAAACAGGAACATGTTAGTAAACAGATGATTGATTATTTATTATATTATTATTAAGTCATATTAGAACCCGTGACTTTGACTGTATTGAGGTTTACTTATGAGGGCCACTGCAGCAAACTAGTTTACTTATTAAAATTGTTTTCAATATAATCTATATAAATTGTGGTGATGGACCTCCGCGCCCTTGTGATCTCCTTCGATTGCGATAAGAACTCTTTGGAAATAGCGCGAAGGGTCTGGCTGGCGGCGCCATTCTCAAATTCGTATTCGAAATAGTTCGAGCATTCGAAATAGAAGAAAGGACAATCGTCGTAAAAAGTCTCAAGAAATATTAATTAGAAACATTAGAAAATTTAAGAAAATTGAACGAGGGACTTACGCGGGTGAAACCACGGGGCGCAGCTAGTATTTTATAAAGATTAAGTCATTAATGTATTCCAATATAGAGTGTTACAGAAAGATGTTGTCAAATTTTAGAAGCGCTATGTGTAGCCGACAAATACTTGAATTAGCTTGAAAAAACTTAATAAAAAATATATATTTGAAAAAAATAATTCATTGAAATATACTTATCCTAGTGTAGGGCAAATTTCTTAACCACATTGCCTTTTTTATGCAGACATTTTCAGAAAAATCTGGACATTGCATCAATATCTTTAGTATTAAATACTCATAGTTTCATTCATGTCTCTCATACGAAAGCTTTATCTGTCAATTTTCAAGTTCAATTTTGTCAGTTTCAAAATAAGATTTCTGTATTAAAATTCACGATTTTTTCTAAAATTGTTAGCGTTTTACGTTATATAGGGGGTCTACTATATATACTACCCTAAAATATGGCCACATCTTTCTGTAAACCTTATATAAGTATCTACTGGCATAAATTTATAGGAAGTAAAGTAGTTGAAAATACAGAATATCTTTTTGTTTTCTATTTATTAGCAATTAAAAATGTTGTTACAATTTTTTAATACACCATCAACTATTACTGTCTCTCTAAATCATTATGATCCATCCTAAGGTTACCTAGAAGAGATTGCATTTAGCAATAAGGCCGCCCTTTGTACATTATCTGTTTGACACAAGTGTATGTATAATATATACTTCTACTGTAACAATGGTGTACAAATACAGTGTTATCTATCTATCTATCTATAGCTATAATACCATAGGTTTAAGTTTGTCAAAGACATAAAATGATAATATTACTCAGATAAAAATAATCACAGAGTTGACTTTCGGTTATTTTAACTATTTTAAGACCTCGAGTATAGGTTAAGTGAAAACTCAAATAAAAGTATTCATTAGGGAACGATTAAGGCCGTTGGTTTTTATTTATAAAAGTACAAACGGGCAGACAGAGAGACATTATAATAAATAGCATTATAAGAAATGCACAGCTATTTATTCTACGTCATTGTCGTTAGAGAACCAGTATGAGGTGTGCAGTAGGTATAATGTCAAGATGGTTGCCTTTTTGTAATGACACTGTTTAACTTTGTAAAATAATATAAAATATATTATTACTTTCTGTACTTATTGCGAACTGTATATTTATTTTCTTTGTGTTTAATGTCTAATGTGCGTGATTGGAATAAATATATATTTTTTTATTTCTACAAATAATATTTTCGGCAACGGATATTGGCGTTTATTCCTCTTTTAATTTGTAAAAAACCTACCATTATTAGGAGGTATTTTTTTTCTTTTAGAACTCATCTTAAACAAGAGTCACGGATGAAATCCAATATTTTCTGGGTATTTAATTGATTAAATGAGGGCCGTAATGATTTTAATGATTTCTCAGACATTTGATAATTTAGTCAAATGTTTTGAGCTAGGTTAAAAGTACAGAATGTTTAAGCTACTTTTTTTTCTTTATTACAGGAATGAAGTCTGAGTTTGCGTATTCGCTATAATATACAGCCAGCGAGTTTACATACACGGGGGTATCAAAGTTCTGTTTTTGAAATGATGTCTACTTGAAATGAATATTAAACCTGCATGGTGCGAGTTTCCAATTTGAAACTTTTTATAGAATACGAACTACGTTCTGAATTTAAAATTATATTATTCTTGTTACGTTGTTTGCTTTTTTAATCGTTTTTAAAACTGCTTGCGTATAGTTGCGATAAGAGATGGATGGTAATGATTTTTGAATGAGTTTGAGGTCTAATATCTATCTACTATTTTAGGATTAACTGTTTAAAATTAGTTCACTAGCTACCTTTGGCCAAAAACTTAAAAACGTTTCGTAAACGTTTTTAAGGGTAAGTCTATCAAAATTGGATAGTTTTTGAAGTTAGTTTTTATAGAATAACAGATTTAATGAGAAACGGAGGTAATAATACCTGGAAATTCAAACGGTCATAACTTTTGAATAATAGTATTTCTTTTTTAATCTTTTTGTAACTGTCACCTTTAGTAATTTAAGTAAGTGTTCTATTCCATTGTCAGATGCGCCCTGTGTGTAAATTTCACTCAGAGACAGAACAAATGATCGTGCTCATCACCCAATTATTTGTCCTAGGTGGGAATCAAACCCACGACCTCTGTCTCAGCAGTCAGGATCATTAACTACTAGACCAACAGGCCAGTCAAACTACAGGTCAATAGTAAATAATAATAATAAATTTATTAAGTCTAAAGTTATGGTTTACAGGTAGACAAAAGGTGCAATGTATACAATTTGTAGCAATGCATGATGACTACCATGTCTGTGGGTTGAGTACTGCCCTCCTGGATAGGCTACTGAGCAGCCTGTCCTAAGGAGTTACAGTGTCGGTCCCCTGTTCGTATGTCGTCGGATTTAATTGGTACATGTGATACATGCGTGTACGTTTGTGCACGTATATGTGTGTGTGTTTGTGTGTGTGTGTGTGTGGGTGTGTACACACACACACACACACACACACACAACATTTACACACACACACTCACTCACACGAATGAGTGAGTGTGTGTGTGTAAATGTTTTGTCTAAATGACATTAATTATTTTTTAAGAGTTAATTAAGAGTATGTCAGTGTCATCGTAAGTCAACGTTAATAGAAATGTCGTGATAGCCTTTTTACAGGTGTAGTAAGACAAACCGTAGATGGGACAGCTTGCGTTAATTTTTGTTGTACATAGATTATGATTAGATTAAATAGATGGCCCAAGACAAATCGCAAATTTCTTAACAAACGAGGTGTGCACATGTGGGATTGCACAAATTTTGTCTTTTATGCGTTTTGTGATATCTTCATATGGCGTGAGATGGTGTTGTAACATCACTATTTTTAGTATATACCTACAGTTGTCTTACAGTACACAGTACAGTCACCCAGTAAAGTACGTTCCACGATTTGTAAAGTCTGCTATCAAATATATGTATTTTTGGTCAAATTAATAATCGGAAGACCAACTCAGATACGCTATGTAATGCATAGCTAGTACCGGGTCAGTAAAAGCACATAAAATTTTTATGTTAATTCTTGAAAGATACGGCTCGTACAAGAGTATCTAATATCCATAGAATAATCTCCCACTTACTATTTCTCCTATTCATATAAAGAGATGAAGGAGGAGGGTTTGACCTCCTCCATGTGAGGGAATTGATCGGTCAGGATTTGCTTGCTTTAACACCGCGTCGCATATATACCGCAGCAGCAACAGGTCTCATACCACACCGTGTGGTTTTTTCTCTCGGCTGTATGGTCGGTGTGGTACTCGGAGATTGCTTGATTGATAAAAGAAAATAAATAAAGGTGACTATGAACGCTTAAAAGTTTAATCTTCTACAAACAAACCAGAGGTTAATTAAAAACTTATCAATATTTATACAGAGCTATTTATTTTCAGTAATTAAGTTCATTTTACCTGATGACTTTCTAATCTCCTTCAGTATCGTAATTAAAACAAAAATAATATTCAATTAACTACAAAGTACGAACATTTATCATCAATATTTAATAATGCAATTTTATCAGTTAGGTACTTTTTTGAAGAGGCAAGTGCCTATTTCTTTTTTATATTTCTCGGAAGATTCTATGTAATGAAATTAATATTCAAAGAACGAGTAGGGGTTCAGGCGATAACTAAATCAATTATCACGAGGTTGAATCTTGAGAGTTCGATCTTCGTTTTTGGTGTAATACATCGCTGCCTGCACCTTCGTGTGTACGATACGAAGGCAAAGGTATATCACACGCCCACATTTTGCAAGCAATGAATTTGGTCCAACGTAATAGGTTAGAGCCCTCGAACTTCAGGGCAACAGCCAGTTTGTTAGCAAAATGTGGGTATTTAATACATCTCTGACCACCCCTTCTGGGAGACAAGCGTGAGTGAACGTATGTATGTGTAATTTGTGTATTACATAGGAGCAATCGGCGTACCGAGAAGGGGGGGGGGGGGCAGGGAAGGGCTGTTGCCCCTCCCTGGCTTTAGCAAGCTTACGTAGTACTAAGGTAATTTTGAGTCAATTATTTGCCTCCTCATCCGCCCTGGACCGACAAAGTCACATTTTGCTCCACTCCCCTGGGCTAAACGCTGGTTACGTCCATTCATAGGAAGCTTGTTTATTGCCATCAATGGGACACATTTCCAGGCTGTGATTGAAATTTTCTTAACGGGAAAACAAAGCTTAGTCTAGAAAATATAAAAATAATAATGATTTATTTTTCTCCCCACAATACATTAGAACACTCTTTGGTATTGGTGTTAAATAAATTTTTCTAATTTGAATGTACTGTGGGAGACTGGTGCCTAAACTAGACGGAGAGTCTGTATTTCCGGACACCAGGTCTCCACCCCTCGGACAAGTTTACATTTCAAAAATTAGATTATGCACACATACACTTATGGCTGTGGTAAGCATTGCATCTGAGTTTTATTATTGTATCTTTTCATTTATTTCAATGAATAACTTAAACATGTTTATCTATTTATATCAAATAATAACTGCTATCATTTAAATACAAACATCAAAAACCTAAACTTAGAATTGAAAATAAAAGATCGATTATTACAAGAGATTTAAGTTACTGTAGATAATCGTTTTGAGTAGAAATCGCTACAAACTTCCATTAAAATTAGAGTCAGACTACAAATGCATTATCAAATTGAAATGTGCCACATTTTTTAAACATACATTTTCAGTACAGAGAATGGTCATTTGTAAGTATAAATATTTTTTAACTCAGTTTTCACTCAGTATTTTGGAACCTTTTTTAAGCACTATATTTTTTTTAAACGATTTCATTTTTAATAAACCCGTAAATCTAAGTAAATGTAACGGCTAAGATTAGGATTGTACACTAGCGAGCAATGAATTCGGGTGACATAAAGATACGAATTCGGCTCACATAAAGATACCTGAAAATCTCGGACACTAAGAATGCATAAACGACCCTAAACTTAAGCTTAAGATATGCCCGGAACCACTTAAATTAGAGTGTTGAAGATAGGTCAAGGGTTATGTTCTCAGATGATTCAAAATTTATGCTCTTTATTTAATTGTAATGTATTTCAATCAATCAATTAGCCTATTCTAGTCCACTGCTGGACATAGGCCTCTCCCAATGTGCGCCATAGTACTCGGTCCTCCGCTTTCCGCATCCAGTCCCTCCCAGCTATCTTCCTCAGGTCGTCGGTCCATCTGGCTGGGGGGCGTCCTACCTTCCGTTTACCGATTCGCGGTCTCCACTCTAAGATCCGCTTGCTCCAACGGCCATCGGTCCTTCGGCATACGTGGCTAGCCCATTGCCACTTAAGCGTGCTTATTCTGCGAGCTATGTCGGTAATGTATTTATTGAACACAATTTAAAGTTTCCGAGATTTTCGGGCATCTTAATTTGACTGACCCGGATTCATTGCTCTCGAGTGTACTATTTATTAAAATCAGTAACAATGTATTTTTACACTCACATCAGCAATTTAATGCCTAATATCCGGCCTTGACTCATTGACTGAGGTATCATAATGTAATATAGAAAAAAAATTCTGTAAGAAAACATTTTACCATTTGTGTTTTCCGGTATCACATTTAGGCAAAAAATCTTCTGAAGCAAGTTAACGAGAAATTTGTAAACAGGGAATTTCGTTTTAAATTCTCATTAAAACTCGAATCTGCCGAGTCTTTAAGATGATTCTCCAAAAAGTCTCAATTAAATAGTTTTTTGTTTCATAGCAAAAAACTGTTTTATCGCTTTCAAAATATATAAGAACAATACACAAACCGCAATTTGACGTTTTTTATTTTACGATGTCAAATCATAGTTTAATTTTGCCGTGACAAAAGTAGGACAGGTGAATAAAAATATTTTTTTTATCCTGCCCTTTGTTGTTTGAATTAAATAATATTATGACATGGAAGTTATATGAGGGTGTGCTCATCTTACTGTCATGTCATATAAACAGTAATTCTGTAATTTGCTAAATTTACATATTCAATGGCCGGTATTTTTTACCAAATATAACCTAATTTATGTTCAATATACATTTAACACAATTATAACCAAAAATGTAAACTGTTATAATTAAATCCCACTACTATTTTAAATGTGTAAGTTTGGATGGATCGATGGATGGATGGTTGGATAGATGTTTGTTACTCCTTCACGCCAAAACTACTGAACTGATTGCGATGAAACTCGGTTTGTAGGTAGCTGGAGACCTGGATTAACATACAGGCTACTTTTTATACCGATAGTCCCAAGGGATCGGGACTTACGCGGATGGAACCGTGGGGTTTTGCTAGTTTTAAATATTTGGCAGCGCTATGCAGTATTTGAATATTCTATGTAATGAACTGGAAATTAAGGCATTTACTGAAGGCTGTGATGCTGCAATATTGTATCTTTACGTTATGTAGTCGTGCGGTACGCTTGTTTAATGTACTTTAAGTTCAATTTCCGAGCTAATTTACATATTATTCTAATATAAAACTTTGAATGGGTGCTTTCAAAAAGTTGAAAATTTCTACGTAGTATGTACATGGAGCACTGAAAGTTTTGCGCTGTAGGCTATTCACAAACGTTTAAATTTCGAATGGTTTATTATTACTTCCTTGGGTCTTCAAACACATGTCTATTGGTTTGAATCGCAAATGTTATTTGTTCGTTCATGTTCATCTATTATTAATGGCAATCATTGTGTTTGGAATAAGCGTGAACAGATTTTATCGCCATGGTTTTGTGTGATTTTAAGGCTGCCTTGACACCAGCGATATATTACATTACGGAGCTTATTCAAATTTTCAAGCTAGGCCTTGTCATCTCAGAATGTTTAATACATTTTGAGATGACAAGGCTTAGCTTAAAAATTCAAAATCCGTGGGTCCTGTCGATCTCAAGCAATTGTAATCAACTAGAAGATAAAGTTTAGTTATTATCTAAAAAACTCGGTTGGCTCAACAGAGCCAAGCCCTCACCTCACTACAGAACGGATTTAAGTCAGTTTTATTGTTAAATCCGGGTCCTTATTCATATTGGTTACTACTTCTATGTTTAAATGCAAGCTTCTCGATAACTTGAATGCTATCGGCGACACCAAACTTGCAAGCATTCCTGATCATAAAAGACAGATTTACGACATTTAAACATCCTATTTTCAACAGGTCAAGAAAATTTGAAGCGCCTACGAGGAAGAAAGAGCCCTTTTTACCTTTTTCTAATAGCCAAATATTTTTTTATTTATGTTCTTATTACATTTTAAAGAAAAGTGATTATAACATCAGGGTGGCAATAACCAATAAAAGTTTTTGTGGCACGATTTAAGGGTATTCAAGTCAGTGTAATAATTTTACTACTAAGATACGATATGATGATAAGATACGACGAAACGAATTATTTGTTCAAATTTAAACCTGACAATGGCCACTTAAAAATAGCACTAGAAGTAATGTTGTGACTTTGATTATTCACCGGGGTTGAGTAGGGTTGTCGTCATAGTTTTTAGACTCGAATGAGCCCGAATGAAGGCTTTGGTGTTACTTGCGATAGTTAGTAACTTTTGTAACCGTACTATAGCATAAAACGTAGTGTCCACTATCAATAAAAAGATGATTGTAAGAAACGTTGCATCGCACGGAGTGATCAAAGAATATTTGTTGACACATTTATGTGGTTGCGTAACTGTTTTTCTATATGTTTAGTCTAAAGCAAGCCGCCATACCTTGACCTCGCTATCTATAGCAGATAGCTGCATAGACTAGAGGCGTCAGGAAATAAGGTGTTTTATTCTATGGTTTGTTATACTATCAGCATCATTTCATATTCATAAATTGTTGTTCCCTCGAAAAAAAAACTTTTCGTTACCAACTTATAAACGACTAGCAGCGCCCCGCGATTTCACCCGCGTAAGTCCCGATCCCGTGGGAATGGGATAAAAAGTAGCCTATGCGTTAATCCAGGTCTCCATTATCTACATACCAAGTTTAATCGCAATCAATTGCGTGAAAGAGTAACAAGCATCCATCCATCCATCCAAACTTTCACATTTATTATATTAGTTGGATTAACTTTTATTTAGGCAAACTCATCGCTTAGGATAGTTATTATATTAATCGGCCATAAAACTATAAAAAATCTTAGACAATTCTCTCAATCGAAGGGGGTTGTTATTTTGAAGCAACTTCAAAATAATAATCATCTCCAAGTAAAAGGAAATAAAGTTTAAATATATGCATGATATCTTCAACTTATTTGAAAATATGAAAATTGAAATGCAAAAACAAACTGAGGTATTAACCAATACATTATTGGACAAAATGGAGGATAAACTTAAACCTATCCTAGAAGAAAATAAAATATTAAAACTCAAAGTGGAAAACATGGAAAAAAGGATAGAATTTTTGGAGAGAGACAAGAAAAGCAATAACATAATAATACACTGGCTGAAAGGGGAGGAAAAGTCTACACGAGAGTTATTTCAAATAGTGAAAAAAAATTTTTTCGGATGAATTAGACATTTCGTTAGAGGACTTTGAAGTAAATAAAATTTATCGTTTTGGAAACACGCATAAAGATGGCAAACCGAAGCCTACGCTCCTTTCCTTAGTGAATATGTGGAAAAAGAGTGAAGTTATGAGAAACAAAAAGAAACTGAAAGAAATATACATAACAGAAGACTACTCAAAGGAAGTCTTAGAAAAAAGGAAAGCATTAAAAGCCAAGCTAATCGAAGACAGAGAAAAAGGAAATTTCGCCTATATTAAATACGATCAACTTATTGTCAAAGAAAACAAAAACATTAAGGATAAAAGGAAAAGGGAAAATTCTACGTCCCCGCAAACTCATTCACAGCCCAGGAAACAACAAACACTGACCGCATCAAAGAGTAGTAGAATAAATGCATTCGAAATGATGAAGGTTAGATCTAACTCTTTCCCAAGTAGATCAAGCACAAAGGAACAATAGCAATTAAGTACCGACGATCGGAACCAACAAAAAAAGAAGAAAAACTATAAAATCACAGAAACGAGAAACCCTCCCCCAAGCCGATTGGTCACCGTGGGGGAAAACGACCACTACCCTCCAAATACAAATGATAAGAACACACAGCTATTAAAAGTGTGCACCTTCAATGTTAAGTCTATAGCATCAGCCGAACGATACATTGAATTGTGCCATGCTCTAGAAAAAGTAAATTACGATATAATAGGACTAGCAGAAGTAAGAAGAAGAGGATGCCAAATTGAAGAACACCGAGATCACATATTTTGCTATATAGGGGAAACACCTGGACTATACGGAGTAGGATTTATAATTAAGAAAAATCTCAAATCAAATATAATAAACTTTATTGGAATATCAGAACGAGTAGCCTTGTTACAATTAAAATTTGATCAAATTAATATATCAATAATTCAAGCCTATTCTCCAACAGGGGGCTCAAGTGAAGAGGAATTATGTAAATTTTATAAAGATTTAAGTAAAGGTCATGAATTAGTTGACAAAATAGTCCTCGTAATCGGAGATTTCAATGCTAAGATTGGAAGACCAAAATATCCGAGACACTGCTAATGGGAAAATATGGATACGGAAATAGAAATGAAAGAGGAACGCGAATGATCCAATATGCCTATGAAAATAGACTATCAATTATGAACACATATTTTAGAAAAAAAGAAAATCGCAGGTGGACTTGGATCTCCCCAGATCAAAAAACTAAAACTGAAATCGATTTCATAATGAGCAACAAACGTAGAAATACTAAATCAAGTAAAATTCCAATCAGACCACAGACTGGTAAGAGCTAAATTGAGGACAGCCAAAAAGAACAGGAAGACCTTCAACTCTATTCCTAAGTCCCTAAAAAATGACGACGAAGCCAAATGTTATGTTGATAACCTAAAACTCAACATTAACAAACTTAATACTCTAAACGAAACACAAGACATACAAAGTTATTAAAATAAATTTGAAGAAATTATAAAAAACAGCCTAAAGACAAAACAAAAAGAAGACAAAAGTAGAAAGGAGCACAACAAAGTTCTGACAAAAACTACTATAGATCTAATAAATGAAAGAACTACACTAATAACTACCATGAAAAAGACTAAAGAAATGAAAGAAAACCTTAAAGAATTGTTTAAAAAGACAAATAAAGCTATAAAGATACACTACAACAATTACAGGAAAAGAATTATCGAAAAGAATCTTAATACTAACAGGAGCTCAAAACGAGCCTACAAGGAATTAAATACACACAAAACTGGATACAAAAATTGAAAGGGAAGAAAATAACAAGAAACAGGCAAGAAGTACTGAGTAACGCCACAGAATTCTATAAAACCCTTTACAGCAAACCACCTGAAGGTACGAGTGGAAAACAAGACGAAGATATAATCATAACGGAACCAAACCACAACATAGAACTAATAAACGAAAAAGAAGCAATATCTCATATAAAAAAATTAAAATACGACAAGAGCCCTGGACCCGATAACATTAGTAATGAAGCACTGAAGATAGGAGCACCTATTTTCGTGACACATCTTACAGAACTTTTTAATATGGTGCTTAAAACGGAAACAGTACCTACGCAGTGGTGCCAATCGGACATAATACTTATGTATAAAAAGGGTAACCCGTTAGACATCGGCAATTATAGGCCAATCAGCTTATTATCAAGTATTTATAAACTGTTTGCTTCTATCCTACAGAGTCGCATTACTGAACAAATCGATAAAAATCAACCGATTGAACAGGCAGGATTTCGGACGGGGTTTTTTAATACATGACCACATACATGCAATAGAACAATTGTTGGAGAAATTCACAGAATTTAATTACCCATTGTATATGGCATTTGTGGATTACTCAAAGGCTTTTGACAGTACAACTCATGATTCTATTTGGAAAGCACTAAAAGCAAGCAATATAAATAATACATATATAAATATTCTAATAAACATATACTCAAAAAGTAAAAGTCAAGTAAAATTAGAAAGAAGAGGTGAAGAAATTGAAATAGGCAGAGGAGTGACAGGGAGACCCTTTATCGCCTAAACTGTTTATAACAGTACTAGAGGGTATCTTCCAAAAGATCGACTGGAAAAACAAAGGTATCTGGATAATGGATCAACATCTGACACATTTAAGGTTTGTAGACGACATTGTGCTTTTAGCTAAAACATCAAATGAATTAGAGAACATGATACAAACCTTGAATAGTGAGAGCAAAAAGGTTGGTCTGGACATGAACCCAAGCAAAACTAAAGCTATGACTAACAACTATAAAAAACCAATATTTGTAAATGGAAAAGAAATAGAATATTTAAAGGAATACGTCTATCTTGGTAAACAAGTCTCGTTCAGTACAAACAGGAACAAAGAAGAAGTGGATCGAAAAGTTACCATTGCATGGAATAAGTTTTGGGCACAAAAAGAAATTTTAAAAGGAGACTACAGCTTAGATCAAAAAAAGATTATAATAGATACGTGCATATTGCCGATTATATTTTAAATGTTACTTGGTGAAAACACTAGGTATATTTTGACAATGACACGTCTGTCGGCCAAAGCTAGGCTAATAACAATCACTTTATGAATCCCACTAATATTATAAATGTGAAAGTTTGGATGGATGGATGTTTGTTACTCTTTCACGCCAAAACTACTGAACCCATTGCGATGAAACTTGGTATGTACATAGCTGGAGACCTGGATTAACAAATAAGCTACTTTTTATCCCGATATTCCCACGGGATCGGGACTTATGCGGTTGAAACCGCGGGGCGCTGCTAGTATACATATATATTTCAAACTTCACACACATTTGCACAAAGGCGGACTTAATGCTCAGGGCATTCTTTGCAGTCAACCTTGGGGTGCTGTAGAAATGTTATACCTACGGTTAATGCAAAGATGTGTTGAACTTTTGATTGATCTATTTGAAATTATTTAAAGTAGTTAAATTAATCAAGACAAGCTTGAAATACATAATACACAGGATGCACACTATTAGATACTTTCATACACAGATAAATACATGGAAGACCGAGCTTTGCTAATTAATTTTAATTTGTCGGATTATCCTGTCGACCACTGTCCACAGAGATCAACATTTGTAAAATAAAGACGAACAACTTAAAAGCAGGTGGTCAATAAACGTAGTTTGATATTGCATGCCATTTGTACTTTCCGCCACAACTGAACTTGTATTCAATTCTTTATTACATTCCAAAATGTTTACAGAGAAGTTAAACTTAAGGTATGTTTAAAAACAAATAAGGTATATTTATATATTTTTCTGTATTATGGGACAAAAAATGGTACATACAGAAACAGCGATGTAATAAAAAAAACTGAAACGAACAAACAGCACAAAGAAATGAACAAACTGTACCGTACAGCATTTATACTACTCGTTCAAATTTCAAAATTTCATTTGGCTCTTCATTTAAATCTCTTCCGGGAGGGAAGAGATTTAAATGAAGAACCAAATGAAATTTTCCCCTACTCCAAAGGACGGCAACGCACTTGTGACTCTTGAGTTGCAGATGCCCATGGGTGGCGTTACTCACTTACTATACCATAGCAGGTGACCCGTCTGGTTATTTGCTTCTTATCCAATAAAAAAAATAAAAATAAACAGGGAAGGATCGTAGAGGAGGTCACTGGTTCCTCTCGTGAGAAGAGCCTCTTTGTTTAGCGAAAGTAGGTGGAGTTTCTTAATGGGGTATTAGATTTGTATTAATATTTTTTGGGTAATTAGTAGGAATAAAAAAATATTAAATGTGTCAATCGGGACTTAATCGCGATAATATTTTTAAAGTACGTTTTACTTGTCAGATGGTGGTGGTCACGAGTGGTCACCACTCCGTGACAGGTATGATCAGTCGAAACGTCGGGAAAACTAAAAAGATATCGTACGATGTACAAATAGCGAACGTTTAAAAACAAAAAAAAAATCCTTAGCCTCCCAGCAACAGTCGAACCGATTATATTGATTGTGTATTCTGTCTGTGATGTACTGGTTTATTTTTAAAAACCTAACATTCACTTTGTTTAAAAGTTGTAATATATCATACATCTATTCATCGTATTTTTATTTATTGCAGAGTCCTTTTAAACTATTTTAATCAAAGTACACATTAAATATCTTCTTTAAAAATTATAAATGTTCGTTTTTATTCAAAAAATAATATTTTTCTAAAAACATCTTTTTGTTTTAAGAAATAATAACAGAATTCGTTTACACACTTTATTGTTTCAAAAGCCATACCCTTCGTTCACATTTGTTCTGTGTGTTTTGCAAACGTTTGAAAGTAAAGTGCTGTTCATTTGATGGGCAGGAACCGAAGTCAATTGAGCTCGAAGTTGCTGGTTCTTTGCTGAACAAAAATACAGCATTTGAGAAAATGTTGTTATCGGCAATTTCGCAGAATATGTTTATAGAAACAGATTTGTTGACATTTGACGATCATGAAATAAATCAAAATCTATATCTAATCTGTAACTGTATTAAGAATATACAATTTTACTAACTGAGGTGACTAACAAATCGGGACTTAATTGACATTAAGCAACATACGGTGTGCCACTAATAACTATATGTTAGAAAACAAACTCTATAATTTATAGTAACGGTACAGTTTTAAAAAAAATCATGTCACGTTGTTGGTCGCGATGAAATCTTGAACTAATGAACCGATTTTAATGAAATTTCGCACACTCGTGTGCAGTTTATACGACAATTTTTTTTATTCATTATGATATACTCGTAATTAAACGGTTACTCATAACAATTACAATCTAGACCTTAAGGCTAATAAGTAATTTAAATTTAACTTAATTTGCTAAAAACTTACAAAGTTAAGAACGTGTTCATTGGCACTTTTCTTATGGTCTCTATTTTCATGGAAAGACACTTTGTTCTTGTGTTCTTTAAGAGTAACACTCACTGCACTACTTAACACTAACTTCACTAAACTAACTCAAAGGGTTCTTTTTAGTCTTCTAACTATGTCCGTGGTGTTAAGGAGCTGGATAGCCTCAACGTTCACATGTTGAAGAAGCCTTTGTTCATCTGCTTCGGCGTATTGTTTTATTACTTCACTAACAAGATCTACTCCTAGGTCTCGGTGGATATCATCATTTCTAACGTACCAGGGAGCTTTACTATTCTGCGAAGTACCTTATTTTGGAATCTTTGATAATTTCAACGTTAATTGGTTTGGTACAACTTGAGAGAAAGAATGAATAATTGAATGAAATGATTTGTCAAAATGGTGCCACCTTTAGGTAATCACTCACACTTATGACGTCCCCTTAGTTTTTGACGCGTTGAAACCATCATGAGGCCTCACCTCCAGCAATCTCACCGAGGCTAGAGGCAAAGTTACTGCCGGACTGGAACCGACTAAAGCCACTCGGTGTTTCGTTACGTGGTTTTATTGCCGGGGCCTCGGGTGTACCCTAGAAAGTCTGTTTCTGCTAGGGTGATGGGTAACCCTGCCCATCGGCCCGAGGCAAGCGCTCATAGAACCTGGAAATTGTTTTGCACTCTTCGGCGCGTGGTGCGTCTTTTGCAGGATGAGAAAGAATACCACCACAAAGATACCGTGCAACATGGAATGGATGGTAGAGCAGTGGCGGCACACAAACGTTGGTTTCCGACCTTTGCGATACATGTACTTTCCGAAGCAGACGTGTCCGGTGAGTTTCTGTGTCATCCTGTGGGAAAGGCTGCCTTGTCGCTTCTCCAACTTGCGGCGTCCCCTAAAAATTATCGCATATTTATAGGGCAAGACATGTGTGCATAGTTAGTTGCTAAAAAATAAAATATGCAAAACAATTAATATATTGTTACTCGAGTATAATAGGTGTGCGTAACTTTTTAATCCCACCTAAAAGGCAACGCGGCTATAGTGACTTTTATGTGTGTAAAATGTTGAATAGTCTCAAAAGCAATGTCAGTTAACTCTGCGATTTCAGTGAAGTTGGGCTTATTTCCCCCAGAAATGCCAAAAACATGTTTTATGACTTAAAAACAGATTTTTTATAGAGGTTCCTAATACTAAAATTTAATATTTTTTACGGAGAACCTTTAACGGAGTTTTATTCAACACCTCACTCAGTCTTAGTTCAGCAATGGATCTTAAAGATTATATACACAGTTAAGAAGAACCCGGGATATACATAGTTTATTCCTTTCCTATCTTAATTACAGTCTCCAAAAGTTTTGCTCCTGATTTAATTACAGGCGCTAACGATAGCCGTAAACAAGCCACGTAGGGGCCGCAAATTTGGTTTCTAACTCATTACAAAAGTAAGTCTGTAAAACCAAGTGTATGTACGTGACATATTGAAACATGAATATGGGCAAATAAGTATATTTGCCCATATTCATGGCACGGCATTTCTGGTGATAAGATGATAATAAATTATATATAGTGTAACGTTACATTCTTGAGCATGAATAAATACGTATACTAAAATAAACTCAAACAATTAAAATGAATCCTACTAATATTATAAATGTGAAGGTTTGGATGGATTGATGTTTATTACTCTTTCACGCAAAAATCACTGAACCGATTGCGATTAAACTTGGTATGTAGATAGTTGGAGACCTGGATTAACGCATAGATTACTTTGATCCCGATATTCCCACGGGATCGGGATTTACACGGGGGAAACCACGGGGCGCTGCTAGCATTTAATAAATGTACAACGCTACGTCAGACAACACCATTCAATTCCATCCCGTGTACCTAAAGTCGCAATACAAGCAAAATAAATACAAATAGGACTCAGAATATATGGTTGCTTGAAATATCTCTAGCACACACATCCTTCCCATGTGTGTTCAAGGCTCAATACTGCGTGAGAGCTAAACTCATGTAGTAATGTTATTGCATATACCCGGTAGTACAATGTAAAAAAATAAAAACATGAAAATTTAATCCAAAGGTAGGAAAACATAGATGCCAAACTTATTTAACGTTTAAGTATAAATCATGATTTAAATCTCAACTCGTTTTATATTCAACAAGTTTACACCGCGTTTTTAAACAGGTCAAGTCCGCAGATGCAGGCAGAATGCTTTAAGAATTTTGATCAGAAAGAGCTTTAGAAAATTATCATTTATATTGTTAAACTTTTCCTGCTATTGAAAATAATTTGACATTATGCTCATTAACTTCTCTTTGGTGAATAATTTAAATGGTATACGAAATTATTTCGGAGTGAATTTTTCTTCAGTAACAATTTTACGAGGTTTGGTCTCTTGGGTACAATTTTCAAATCTTTTAAAGTAACTAGAATAATGTACTTTCTTTAATTTAAATCTGAGAGCGTTTTAATGTTCCATTCTGATTCGAAAAGCGTCTGTAGTTTCTATTTGTTTTGGTTTGAAATAAGATTTTTATCATGAAAATTTAAGCGGTGGTACAATGACTTAAAACTAGGGCATCGGACTTGCGATCTAGTGCTTGCGGGAAACCCACTCTTTTTATGGAGTGAAAACTTCTTTAGACACGTTGGGCACTTTTGTTATGCGGAAAAAGCTTAGTGCTTATTCCGCATAACAAAAGTGCCCAATGCGTGACCGTTACGCTCAGATACATATGTACTGATATGTGTGTGTATATGTATTATTTATATGTGTAAATTATGTTTTCACTTCCGACGTGCAGTCTTACGGCTGACAGTTTTGTTTTGTGCGTGTCGGGCCGTCATCCAACTGAAATTTTCGGTGGGGCTGTGTGTCGGAATCGAACCCACTAAAACCACACGGGGTGCCATACTGCGCCTAAAATAGGAGGGACCGCAAAACCCACACAGGCATTTAGCTTAGCCACCCACATTACTAATATTCTTCTAAAACACAAAAAACATAATGTAGAATATTTTATTGTGCCTGTATTCATTCGGACCTAGTGGACTTATTCTGAAACTGACCGCACCGTCCGACCAACCCGTGACTATGAAAAGTGACAGACAGGAACAATAGTCTTTGGAACCCCAAAGACTATCGCTTGACTATTGCTAGTTATAAATCTCTATAACATTTCATCCAGAAGCTTTGTTCGTTCTGGTATAGAACTCTTCTTTAATATAACCCCTTCTTGTGCTCTCAGGGGGTATTACATAAACGGAAAAAAGTTGGGCTATATATTCATGAAAGGCAATAACTACATTTGCTTTTATTGTGATTTTTTTCTTTTATTATTTTATTTGTTTTTTAAGGTTCCGTACCTCAAAAGGAAATACAGAACGCTTATAGGAACATTTAGTTGTCCATATGTACGTCTGTTTGTCCAGACCATTTCTCTCAGTAATGTGTAGGAGGTACCAAGTTGAAATTAACATCAAATAATCATATCTGCGTTCCCTGAAAGCTGTAAAAAAAAACAATCTTCTTAGTCAACGCAATCAAAAGATACGGCCATATAAACCTTATATTTTAACTAATTTTATCACTTTGGTAAATCAAAATCTATGGGGTACTTCTCATTGACCTAGAATCATGAAATTTGGCAAGAAGCAAGGCAGCACAAGTAAACGAAAAAATCCGAAAGGCTTTAGTTTAATTTTGCGCTTATAATTGACTGTATCGTATTGAAAAAATCTATAACAACGTATGGATAAATATTTTTAAAACGGCAAAGGTAAGTTGGTCTTTCTGTCAAGAATCCATTCCCTAGATTAGAACGAACTCGCGCGAGTCAAGCTTGCGCTTGTACAGTTTTTTTTTCATACAAAGTACAAAGGTTGCCTATTTGTACATATTGACTTTGTATATTTCTTATTATTATTATATATATTATTTGACTGGCCTGTTGGTCTAGTGGTTAGTGACCCTGACCGCTATGCTTATAGGTTGTGGGTTCGATTCCCACCTTAGTCTGGGTGTTCTTTGTGTCCGTTGTTTCTATGTTTGTAAAGTCCCCCGCGACACAAGAGTAATTCTTAATGCGGAAGTTGTCTTTTTAAATAAAAAAAAGGAAATTCTATTAAGCAAACTTTATTTGGTGTTCAATTAAGTTTACTTTTATTGTCAAATATTATAAGTCTATATTTTACATTTTATATTCTATTTTCTACAAAAGTATAGTACCTATTTCTTAATACAAGCTCAGCAACTTATAAATTGTTGTAGGATATCATTCTATACTATCAACCAACCATTTAATAATTTTGAAATTCAATTTATTATGCTTCCCAAAATTTTCAAACCACAGCGATTTAGTTAAGTAAATTGAAGTGTTTACTTAAATCTATTAAAGGCATCAGATTAAATGGATTGAGTGAGCAAACCTTTAAAGGGTTAGGTATATTGGAAATCGTCGACTGAATTTGCTATTGAATGTTTTACGTGAGGTTTTCTTTTGGAGAAGTGACGTAATCGTCACTGTTTTAAAACGCGTTGTAGGGGAAAAGGACTGGTGTCCAACACAACGGATCCTCCGATGTGATCATGCCGGGCGGACAACGGTCCGATGATTGATGTTGAGAAGTTGTTCAAGTTGTACAAATACTAATTGCCTCGGGAACTTCGCGATACACAATCAGTATTCACTATATAGGTTGTATCGTCTCCGCTAGCTGGTGCGGTTTTAACAAAAAATATTATAAAACTATTATTTACATGGGTTCGTCCATCGTCGCGGTGGACAGACGACCTGGTAAAGATCGCAGGACGTCGGTGGATGCAGGCCGCTTCCAACCGGTCTTCTTGGAAGTCATTAAGGGAGGCCTATGTCCAACAGTGAACGTCCTATGGCTGAAATGATGATGATGATGATTATTTACATCTTGTCCTATATAAATATCGCTGGTTTGCAAGAATATGGACGTAAGTCAAAATTCAGTCGATATGAACTAAGTACGCCAAACGATCATAAATCTTTGATATTTTATCGTAAACAGAGATACAACGCCGATTTCGTGCTAAAATTAATTATAAAGCAACAAATTCATTACATATTTGATACAAAATACTCTATCGGAAATCACAAATTTATTGCCATTCTCTAAAATCAATAACTTTTAGTTGCGTCGCTATTCTCGTAAACCAGCGATATAATTACAACCAGAATATCATAAGGTAATAAAACAGAACCCTACTTTTGCCATCTGTATTCTAAAGCAATATGATGACCAGAATCTAGTTTAAGTAAGCCACTCCATTGTATTGGATCTTTTATATTATCATCGGTAATCTGGTGGCTGCGACGTTTATATGTATGTACAAGTAATATCTTTTTTTATATTTTAGGAAGCAAACGAGCAGACGGGTCACCTGATGGTAAGTGACCGCAGGTGTCCATGGGCGAAGCCCATGGACACCTGCAACTCAAGAGTCAGAAGTGCACTGGAAAAATTGTAGATTTCATCCGCTTAAAAGTGAAGTGAGTATTTTTCTTCAGAAATCTTTCAAGTGCTGAAAGGATTTACCGATAATTTTTATTGCTAAAATATATGTCAAATAATTCTCAGAAGGAAAAATTTAACGAAAATTATGTTCAGAACTTTTCCTCCTCGAATGTTGCCTTTATGTTCACCCCAGCGAAAGTTTTATACATGCCCCTCAGAACTCGGTGTCATCAATCATATGGTGGGACATGATTATGGCGTTACCGAGCTTACTCAGTAATGCCATAAGCTAGATGAGTCCTGTGGTGACACAAAAGACATGTAGTCTTTTGCCAATAGTGGCTGTCACACAATAACTGTAAGGTGTGCAATAACAAGAAGTGACAACCCTGAAATTATCGAATTGAACATACATACATACACTCACGTCTCGTCTGAATCCCCGAAGAGGTAAATAGAAGCATATAGCAAAATATGGTTGTTTCCTAAGATTAAAATAAATAAATTAACGACCCCATTTTGTCAACTGTAATTTGTACCTACTCACGTAATGGAGGGCAAGCCAATTGTCGTCAACCAGGCACTTTGACAATTAAAGGTGGGAAAAAATTTATTAAATCGAAACGGAAATATAGGTAATAATGGAAGATAATAGAAGGAAACGGATATTGCACGAATTCTACTACGACTACTACTAATATCTTTATATTGTACGGTTTTGAAGTTAAACTTCTTTAGAATCGTTGTGATTTGAAAATTCGATGAAACGAAAAAGTCACACTAAAAAGAGACAAACACATTCATAAATAGGATTTAGCCTGCGAGAGAATGAGGTAGAATACAAGTATACAGTGTTTCCTATAATGTTCGTATGCTAGCGTGTCTTTGCACCTGCGTACTACGAACCCTTCAGAAAATGCGTCATAGTCAACGTGGTGTATCATTCACGTGTATAATTTTTGTGCATTTGCGTATTAAAATTCGTTGGTTATTTAATTTATATTAATTATTTAATTCATGTTTGTTAATTTGACCAATAACTTTTGTTTAAATTATCTAAAATTAAATTTATTATATTTTTCTGAAGTTTCACTTCTGCCGTGTGAATTACACACACACTTTTTTGGTTATAATAAGTTTTATCTATCTATATTAACTAAAGATCGCCTGGGGGTCAAACTTCGAATTTAAGTTTTAAATGTTTTGTTTTATATCATGACCAGTAAAACTTGATCCGTAACTGCTTAGACGTTCGGTACAAAGACAGATCAACACATGCACAAATACACTGGACCTGAAGCTTCTTGTAGCCGTTATATTTAAATTTATAACAAACACATTTTGTTTAAAAATTTTAGCTGTCTATACATCTTCTACATAAAAATGTTACCTAGTATTCCAAATTCCTAAGTCTTTACGTATTAATAGATAGATTTTATAGGTTCCCAAAAATAAATATTACAATGGCTATTCCAGTATCTCGTACTTCGAAACCCATCTTAACATCAATCACTTGCAGATAACGTTACCACCATCACGGTTAACCTTCATTTACGTCATGACAAAACACTTAACGGTACTGTTATTTACTCTACACAGTAGAAAATTATATGTACTTTTAGACATTTCAGTCTTTTGTACAAACACGAGTAGTTGTGACAATCCGACGGACAATTAACGGTTAGTAAATATATATTTATATATTCCCTACAGTTTCATCCGCGTTTATGGTCACTGCTCTACTCCTAAAGGTCATAGAGTAATGTTACACAGCCTATATTATATCTCATGAATCTGGCTATCATAAATAAAAAGATTTTTTTATCCGACTGCTAGTTTCAGAGATTAGCGCGCTTAAACAAACAAACAAAAAACTCTTCAGTTTTGAACCCCCGACGCAAAAACGACGGGGTGTTATAAGTTTGACGTCGATGTCTGTGTGTGTGTGTGTGTCTGTCTGTGGCATCGTAGCTCTCAAACGGATTAACTGATTTCGATACGGTTTTTTCATTTGAAAGCCAGTTTCCTTGCGGTGGTTCTTAGCTATGTTTGGTTAATATGGGTCCAGCAGTGTAAGAGTATCAGCTCTTTTCCAAAATGATGTAAGGCATTTTGTAACCGTTGAAGGGATTTTGGAGTCGGGGGTGTTTTAAATTTTAAATTTATATTATATTAGTATAGATTACTCAATGTTTAATGTAGTGCTAAATTCTAGATATCAATATTGGAATATTCATTATGTTATATACATAGTTACTAAATACATTTGTTTGCATTTTTGGCACAATTTTTGTCAGTAACCAGATACGAATTGCTAGCGTAAAGAAAACATGAGAAAAAAATAAAATAAGGTATAGTGGAGTCTAATCTTAAAAAAATATATTTGAACTTTTATTTCTCGAAAAATAACTTAATTATGTTTACAAAGTGTTAAGAGGCTTTAACAAGAGTAAGTATCAAATATTTTCGTTCTTAAAATGGATAAATTCTTGGAAAACTTTAACTAATCGTCTGACCTCTAAATATTTTGAAGCTTCTTAAGTTAGTTAAATAACTTTATGAATTTAAAAATAAAAAACATGAAACAAATTGTATTTTATAACGAGAAAACGTTACGACGGCTGCCAAAAAAACTTATGGTTACTTTAGGTTATGAAATTTATACAATTTAGTTTAGGTATTTAGGTTCATTCTTCTGAATTTCTTGCATACGCTTTGCCTTGTATAGGTGAGTATGTATGTAGGTTTGTATGTAAGAATATGAATACCAAACAAATATTTGTAAATATTTTAATCTACGGTTTACAGTAAATTATTTTCTTGTGAAAATGACGTACTAAGAACGTAGAACGATTAGTCATTAAAGATAGATTTCAGCCGCTATTGAGTTTTAGAATACACATATGTACAATCCCACTAATATTATAAATGTGAAAGTTTGGATGGATAGATGGATGGATGGATGGATGGATCTTTGTTACTCTTTCACGCCCAAACTACTAAACCGATTGCGATGAAACTTGGTATGTAGGTAGCTGGAAACCTGGATTAACATATAGGCTCTTTTTTATCCCGATATTTCCACGGGATCGGGACTTACGCGGGTGAAACCGCGGGGCGCTGCTAGTTGTACATAAATTCACAATTAGACTAATAAGATAATAAACACTATTGCTCCTTCGTGAAGATTCATCATCAGCTTATCGCCATCCACTGCTGGACGAAGGCCCCCCAAAGGATCGCCAGCTATCCCAGTCTTGGGCAATCCGCATCCATCCGCTGCCAGCCACCTTCTTCAAGTCGTCGGTCCGTCGTGCCGCAGGGCGCCCTGCACTGCGTTTGCCTAATCGCGGTCTCCAGTCTAGCACGTATCGGTTCCAGCGACCATCAGTCCGTCTGGGGACATGACCAGCCCACTTCCACTTCAGCATACTGAATCTCTGTGCGATTTCGGTTAATCTAGTTTTCTGCCGAATAACTTGATTTCGAATTTGATCGACTAGAGAAAAACCGAGTATCATCGTGAAGATTAAGCACTATGAATTAGGATTTTATCTAACCCAAAATTGTCTTGCAATGGAATTTGGTGGCATACATATATATATAAAATCTGCAAAAAGACAAAAGTCTTCTTAATTGGTTAGCACTGTTTGTATTTTCTTCTAAGGATGAAAATGAATCATGCTTTATCATTATTGCTCACAGATGACGTTCAAACACTTTTTTTTTTGTAAGAAAGCTGTGTGGTGAATCGAAACGCTAATATAATCATTAATCATTCCAAGTTAACGACCAAGCTAAAGTCTGGAAGTTTCTAACATCACTACGGGTTGGTAAATTAAGTCATTAAGTCCGCCTATGTACCAAATGTGCATAAACTGTAAATAAATAAATAAATAAATAAATAAATGTAAATATGAGTAACTTCCAAGCGTTAAATATTGATTAACGTAATCAACACCTCTCGATCTTGTTCAGTTTTGATAGGACCACCAAGGCAAATACTTGAGATTACCTTTAACCTATTTTGATCCTAATCAACGCGTAGCTATTCACGATTTGTGTTTAACCAATTATCGGCTTGTCATGAGGCAGTAGCGGCCTTAGGGGTGACAACCAGGGCAACCATCTGGGGCCTCGCGTCCTCACACAACAAGCCAAGTAGAAAAATTTCTTTGCTGGCTGAAGTCAGACTTGGGCTTTTTTAAAAGCACACGTAACATCTTTAACCTTGAAACCGCCATCTGAAACTAGGTGGGAATGCGTGGGGTGGGTGGAATCTATTAAGACCGTATATATCATATCAACTAAGCGATATATGTGATGCTTTGAAAGATTTAGCGGAAAATAAAACAGATTGTCAATCGGTTAATGAATAACATTCTATAGAAAAGTGAAGGAAGTTGTCATAAATATATGGGAAATTGATAAAACTTATGACAATTTCCCATATACAACTTTAAAACTATCAACATATAATCATAAATTAAAAATTTAAAACACCCCCGACTCGAAAATCCCTTCAACGATTACAAAATGCCTTACATCATTTTGGAAAAGAGCTGATAATCTTACACTGCTGGACCGATATTAACCAAAAATAGCTAAGAACGCACTAACTAACGAAGTTAAAAATCGCATCGAAATAAGTCCATCCGTTTGAGAGCTACGATGCCACAGACAGACACCTACACACAGAGAGACATCGACGTCAAACTTATAACATCCCTCTTTTTGCGTCGGGGGTTAAAAATATAGTTTCAATGCACATAAATTCCTCAATGGACCTCGTAAAGTTCTATTGCCCGGGGCCTCGCAATACCTAAGGCCGCCCCTGATCAACGATTCTCAACTCTATTTTTTACTTCTTACCACGTTTATGCTAATGAACTGCATATACATATGTAGATCATGATGATCAAATCAACAATGTGTACACACATTGTTGATATCATCAACACAGTTATGACTCCAATTTACAGCAGGGGTTTTAAAATGAATGAATTTTAAATGTAATAATACACCACCGAATAAATATCTATTTATAAATAGGCAAAGGCAAAACCATTAAGAACCATTTTCTCCCATATTTGTGAACTATTTTGCGATTTCCTTTATTAACATTTTTCGTTTTGCATTTTTTTTCGAGCCTTTCCAAGAATAATATCATGAACAAAAATGAAATGAACAGAGAAAATGTTAACCTATTTCTTAAACATTATAATGGTACTGAATGGTTTTGTGTTGTATTTATACTTTGTATTTTCTCAGATATAAGTACAATGAACGAAAGTAGAAGAATAGAAAAATATGTTAGAAGCATGTAAATTCATACATGTTTTTCTCAAATTTTCATCATAATTTTAGCTATATGCAGGTGTCTCTCGTCCATTCTATATGTACCTCTAGGCCTCCTACGGAATAATATTTTATGTATATCAATCAATCAATCAATCAGCCTATCATAGTCCACTGCTGGACATAGGCCTCTCCCAATGTGCGCCACAGATTAAATATGTATATATTACTGAACTATTAGTCCATCTCTTCTTTTTATACAAGGTGTTGTAAAATACTTCAGAACCTGTGTATTTTTAAAACGATTCGAGTTTCTTCATTGTCCAGGTTCGCTTTCCCTAAGGTTATAAGAAAATCTGCAACTGAAATTGCTTACATTTTTAATGAATATTTTACGTAACCACAGCTTGTTTGCTTAACCTTAACACTGTATTGTAAAAATCAGACGAGCTCTAACCTTGAATATTTTAAAAGCACTAGTAAAAGATAATTAATTTATCTACGATATGTATGTATTTAGTGATATATAAGTATGTTTGTCAGCAGTATGGTTAACATAGTACAGGATCAGCTTAGTTTGACCAGACGGCCGATTGTAAGGTGTCTCAAGTTATTATTATTATTGTGACCGATGAACGTCGATAGTGCATTCGGTACGCGGTTAGTAGTGTACGAACTCTTCTATCCAGAGCATCCAGTTCCATCTGAGTCCCTCTAAATATGCTTAACAAATATGTTAGGATTAGTATGATCCAATAATTATAGGCCCGTACCTTATTACCACCTGACAAAATAGTGTTTGATATTTTTTATTATTTTCAGGCGGACAAAGAAATGTTCCTGTAAAGATCAGTTTTTATTTTTGTTAAAGGGGGCTAACGAGCAGACGGGTCACCTGATGGTAAGTGACTATCGTCACCCATGAACACCTGCAACTCAAGAATCACAAGTGCGTTGCCAGCCTATTTATTTTTTTATGGTGTCCTCTAAAAAAATATTTTATCATTGACATTATAATGTAACATTGCACGACAAATAATAATCATTATATGTAAATGAAACTTCTTCCTCTTTCTTCTTATTAAAATAACGATAGGTTAACCCAAAATCATAATGATAAACAAAAAAGTGTATTAAAAAAAAGAGTGTTAAACCAAAGACTTGGATTCTCTGGAATCGCACTTTATTGCTATGAGTGAGTAAAAATGATTAGGGGTGCCACTTATCGTAATTATAACATTTATGCAATATTTCTTACATAATATTAGACTTTTGAATAGCAATTTTAATTCTTTAATTCTTAATTTATAACGAGAAAAGAAGAGATAGAAAGATATACATCTAGATGTATCTCGTTCTTTAGGTTTGATGAAATGTTATACACTGGGTCACAGAAAGGTTTGATAACATTTTTTTCATATAGTAGACCCTGGGGTCCAACGTAAAGCGTTATTTTTAAATATGTGAGTTTTAAGTGAAAAATATATTAAAACTGTGAACATAGACATTAAGATTTGCCGACAAAGTTATTATTTAATAGCTTTTCATAATAACGAGGATAATGCTATAGCCAGAAAGCACCAAGGATAAAGATTTAATATTGTCAAAATGTCCATGTAAAAAATAAATATATCATTATTTATAAAATTCAAAAGTAAATATATTTATTTATCATTTAAATTATCATTAAAATTTATAAGACTGCTTAAATACCTCCAAAAAATAGTGTTGGGCTTCATAAAGAATCTAACACATATTTTGTAAATCATCGGTTAAAGTATGTGTGACATCCCTGAAAGTAATCGAAATCCAACTTCGCGACGACTAGATGGAAAGTTTTTCTTTCCAAGGAGATAAGTTAAATTGATATTTCACTGAGTTAAAGCGATTTTTTTAAACTCCTGTTCCTTGCCGACTGTTAATGTAATTTGTACTTGTTGTAATTCTTGGGATATTGATATACTTAAGTAAGTTACCAACAATTTTATTTGTGTTGAATGCTTCATTAAAATCTTATTTTATCTTTTAAGAGTCTTTTAGCAATTAAAACGTGCTATTCGACTGTAAAGGGTAAATATATGATGACAAATAGTCAAGGAGCCAAAGTAGTAAATGTAACTCAGCAGAATATCTTCAGAAAAATAAAGAAAAACAACATAGGAAAGGTAGTAGAAAGATTTTAAATAGTATGGAAAAAATAAATTAAGTTATTCTATATCTAATTAAGTTTTATATATTGTTACACATTTTTTCCGGCCGAATATTAATGAAGCAAAATACACTTCTGTACATTCCTGTACACAAGAGTCCCACGCCTACGGCAGCCGTAATTTACAGAGCCACAATTTTAAGGGTACCTAGTTTATTATCTAAAGGGTCATCTAGAGATAACTCTCTAAGACTCGTACGATTTTCAAGTACGAACTTCTTGATTAGATTAATGTTTTCATCATTCGCGACGGTTCGGGGTCGACTAGAATGAGGCAAGTAAGCTATTACTTGTCGGTCTTCTTTAAATACTTTACACCATTCATATGCCCGAATCACCGTAAGTCTTCTGCAACATTTTCAGTGATTCGGCACAAGAAATTTAGTTTCATACGCAAAACTTAAGGCAAGCACTTTGTTCAAAAAACGTTTCCATAGTAAAATCTCAGAACACTTAAAACAATGAATACAAAAACAGCAGCTATAATTACACTGAGTGACAGATAGTGCCCAAAGTTCGCGCGGTGACTTAGTACAGTGCTGCCAACTTAAAGACAAAAAATTTACACGTTCTATAATTTATGAATTCCCGGTATTTTTTACACAGAGTAGTATATTTTACATACATGTTTTAATGAGATAAGATTTTTCACAACAGAAATCCCTAAAGAAAATGATTTCTTATGGGATTAAATTTTGAAGGACTTCACTTTCCACGCACATAACTGACAAAGTTAGTCATTCTTGTAACATTGTTTTCCCTAATTAATTTTTTATCCTGTTTAGCTCTTTAACTTTGAATATGACCAACCAAGCAAAGGAATATTTTCGTGGCAACTTCAAGATTTGGAAAAGTTTCTACTAGATTTATAAGGTTATGTAACGATAAGATATACACGTAGCAAACTCAACTAAGGGAATCCGCTGTTTCTTTAGGTGGATATGTTATTTTAAAACTGCCTTAAATGGGGTCTTTCGGGTGGGGACTTTTGTGAGGATAGCAAGTAATGGACAACAACGGCACGGTCCTGTTTCCATGATATATAATTGTTAATACAAGAATTAACGGTCAGCCTATGACCAGGGCCAATGCAACCTGGTCGAAACGTAAGGCAATTCGAAGGTATATAATACCTATTAATCGCGTTAATTCTCGTATAAATAATTGTATATCTGGACCCTGGAAGGTAATGGTTAGTATTAAAGGTAGATTTTTTTACATTTGGCCTTTTTAATTTTTGCATCGATATCTTCATTTATTGCTTAAAATAAAATTTATTATTTTCTTTCGTAGAATAATCTCCAAGAAAACCAGATTATGTATTATATTATTTAGAAAACAAAGAATTTTTAGAAGTAGTCGATAACAATTCAGATGATAACGTGGCTGAAGTATGTGCAGCTTTTGCCATGCCAAAAAATGTGAAAAGTCATTGTCTAGAACATACTTATACAGTTATACTTCCAAAGAAAAATAGAAGATTGGTTTTGATTTACTCTTACGCCAAAACTACCATAGTGTAAATAATTTTTTTTATGTATATGAAAAACCATTGATATTAGCCACCCAACTGCTATCGAATTAGGTGGCACCGAACTTTGGTTTTTAGCCGGTGTTTAGCCGATCTCTTCCAGGCAAATATTGGATGAAAAGAGAGATATTATATAATAAGCCATGAGGAGTTTTACTATTTATTAGGCATTCTGATATAGATGCATGCAAAGACATTTGCGAATATTCGAAATAAACATATGTGCACGGTATTAAGGCTCTAACCACTCAGCAGCTCAAATAAAACTGAGCAACGCATTCCACAAATGGATGGCCTCTACCGTAAATTGTAATCCCATAAAAATCCTTGAATGTGTGTTGTGTGAGAATTCAAAACGTTCTTTGCGATAAGAACGAGTGTTGGTATTGAAAATCGTACTGTGTAATAGTAAAAGGACATGAATATTGTGGCAAGGCATATGAGTATCCAGTTGAGCTTATTCCGATATTCAGTAACGTGGTCAAATTTGTTCAATCCAAAAATGAACCTTATAGAAAAGTTTTGTTGCTCAAGTTTATTAAATTTATATTTGTGTAATCAAGGAATTGGATGGAAAAAGGATTATGCCACTATTTTTGGTGTAACTGGTAGGAATGAATCATCTCAAAGACCTTGCAGAAGCAAAACACTTTTTTAACTTACTTCTAGTAGTTAAAGAGCCCACGACAATTTTTTATCAATATAAGCCCAGACTTTTCACTGCATTTGTTATAAGGTTAGAGGCACCATCGCAGATATTTGATGTGAGTTGTCATGATATTACGTGACCGTGATCTTTGTTTATAATAAGGCCATTATTATATTGCTGTACACCGTTATATTGCAAGCCGTTTCACAGGTGCTAGGTTAGAAATCTATAAATTATTTGCATAAAGGTGGTCCAGATGACATTAAGTCGTTGGAAATAGAGTTTATGGGCGTTTGCATGATTTTATAGCTTTGATCTTAGCGTCATTTTTCTTAATTCTTAGTATGTTTCGTGTCGATTATGCGGATGTATGTTTCCCCCAAAACTTTTCAGTAAAGTCGTTGTGCCCTGGTATTTTGAAATTATCTGAAACAGCCATTGTGTTTTGACAATGATAGTCACCGCTGTGGGGTCTTAACCGTTACATTACCAAAAACTCCGATGCAATAAATAAAGTAACTACTAACAATCCATTACCAATTTATTATTGTAACATTATAAATAGGTCTGGTCAAGGTCTGACATAGCACGTACGAGTAACGGTCTGTGATAAGAATAACATTTTGGTCAAAGATTGAAGGTTACTTACAAACAAGCATTTGTTGACCTATGTAGATTCTGGCTACTCCACCAACTTTCTAAAGTAAGAAAATTTCTCTAATTCATTCTCTCTTCCATATTTCTGAAATCAAGCAATTATCATTTTATTAAATAAATTATTTATATTGATGTTTTTAAGATATCTTTATTTCATAGTACTTTAATTAGAACTTTCACTTCACTGAAAGATTACACAACACCGTAGGAAACGTAACTTATACAATAGATGTACTTATGTGGTATGTTCTTAAATATAACCGATGAGTAGTAGAATGGTTTTAACGAGAAGATTTTGCCAAGCATAATTTTGTTTTCACAATACTTACCTTCATTACTTCCAGATAACATAAAATTATGTTCAAATAATGGTAGACCACCAGGATAAATTGGAAGCTTTTGTATAAAGGGCAAATATTATGCTGCCTGCTTCCTAAACCATAATACCACTAGTACTACGAGAACATATTTCCCAAAAACAATTAGTTTTATTTTACAGCCTATTGCTTATTTTTATTGTTTTACAGCCTATTGCTTATTGTTATTATTTTACAGCCTATTGCTTATTGTTATTATTTTACAGCCTATTGCTTATTGTTATTATTTTACAGCCTATTGCTTATTGTTATTATTTTACAGCCTATTGCTTATTGTTATTGTTTTACAGCCTATTGCTTATTATTATTATTTTAGAGACTTGCTACTTTGACCATTTCTGGTCTTTTGTAGCGCACTCTTGCTTTGTAGTTCACTGCTCAGACTTATGGCTTCGTAAAACCTCCAGATCTTATGACCTTTAAAAATTACTGAAGTGTTTAAAATAATGTAACTGTATTTCGCCGAGTGAGGGAGATTACCGGAGGCCCTAACCCTTCCCTCTCCCCCTTTTCTTCCCCTCCTCGCATACTCCTTCTTCCCCCCCTTCCCCTACTCCCACCTTAAAGACTGGCAACATACTTGTAACTCTCGAGTTGCAGGTGCCCATGGGCGGCGGCAGTCACTTACCATCAGGTGAACGGTCTGCTCATTTGCTCCATATACCATACAAAAATATAAATATAATAGTCCTCGAAGGTAGGTATTAATTGTCCTTACATAAAGACAGTTAATATGGCTGACAAGCTCGTTAGCCCTGATAGATTACATGTAGCTATGAGCCAGATTACTATGATTGAATGGATTTCTTTTAAAAGGATTAGCCGTTCTTGCAAGGGTTCCTCCGAATATTGCGCCAGAATGATTTCTTGAATGTACATTTTGGTCGATCTTTTTCTACTTACGTAGTACGTATTTGTACGAATTAATTTTATTCATTCAGTTGAAGGTTATTTCTACATCATGCAGTTAGAAGAAACGTTGCCAGTTAGATGATGACGTATAATTGAAAACAGAAAAAGATCCAGTTTTAAGTAGAATCTACGGATATGATATTATGTTTTGGTTGGCCTCGCAGCTGTGAGAAGGAAGAAGAAAAATCGTTTTATTTTAGAAAATCGGAACTGTAAGTGGAACATCATCCATGTTCCACGTACAGTGCCGATTTCTCTTCATTTTGTATAAATAGTACAGGCTCTGCCTAGTTTAGGATCAGACGGCTGTGTGTGAGGTGTATGAAGTTAAGTTGTAGAAATACATGGCGGGCATTAAGGTGTTATTGAAATTAAATCGATTAGACGGACATCAAGACGCTGTGCAGCAAAGAGTATACAAACACTGCTGTGCAGTCGATAAGCCGGTAGCAGCCATGACAGTACAATAAAATTTTCAAGTTTCTAAACAGTATACAGAACCATAAAAGTTCATTATTAGGACACCGTCACCACGACACGTAAAAAAGTTTATATAACTAATACAATTTTATTTGTATCTGACCCACGTTTCCTGATTCATAATAAAATATACCGGTATCTATATGAACTGAGTTTATCCCCCTAAAAACCTACTCTTCCATGGATAAAGCATAATTTAACCCTTCTCATCTTATAAGAGGTCACATAAGATATGTCAAACCCTTCATATGTCATAATACAAATATACTCAGTAGTTCATGTCCCAAGTCGACAAATAAAGTTTTCTTTATATTTCTTCATGGAATGTAAGCATTTTTTTTAACTAAACAGAAAATGCATAGAATACCTTTCATCCAGAAAAAAGTCATGTTTTTTTTATTTTATAAAGATTATGTCTGAAGCAATAGTATCCTGATCTAACAATTACATTAGTTTTCTATGTCAGCTCAATTTCTCACGGAACCCAGTAATGTAATTACTGTGAAACAGATTTCGGGTTCACCTAATCTTTGTTATAGATCATTTATTACTGTAATATTAATCCCTGGCCTTTTGTTTCTAAATGTGGTTGGAAGGTAATATAATATGTTTCTAGCAGTCATTTTGGTAAACATTTCGAATGAATTGGTTTTCGAAAATGTTTGAAGGGAAAACCTCTTTAGCGGCGTTGTGCACTTTTTGGGATGGGTAAAAAATGTTAAACTCGCGTCAGGACACGTGACCCTGATCGAAATTTGTAAGACGGAGCCGAGTTTCTTTTATTTAAAAAAAACATAACATTTGAAATTCAAACATTTATGAGCGGCCAGGAGCGCAGAACTTCCAGTGTACCCTATGTATACATTTAGATATGTTATTACCTACTTTTTATTTTTAACCTAATTATATATATACAGATGTGTGTGTGTATGTATATGCAAATATATTGTGAAGTTATGTTTTCACTTCTGACGTGCAGTCCTACGACTGACTGTTTTTTATTACTTTCGTCATAACTAGAGCATCATTGAGTACATGTATATGAATCACATAGTAAAAAAGTCATTCGGTAAAAATTATGGTTCACGAATTAATAATTTACGATGTGATGCAACGAGAGTGACCAAGTAACTTGTTTCTTATATTAGCAATAGATTAAAAACAGTAGTTGTATTTAAGGAAGTGATTATTGCTAGTTTTCAGTTTTTAAGAGTAAAATTCATAGGTGTTATCGGGTTAGTTACATGAATTTTGATTTACGTAAAATCTAAAATGGTTCTTTATTCACAACATGTTAATCTTGGTACTACTTAAGTTCTTTTACATTTTCCATATTATATTATAAGCCATAACCAAATTTCTGATGGTGGTAAAGGTTATTAACTCCGACACAAAAGTGAAGGCTGTGAGTTTAACGTGTGTATCTGTGTGTCTGCCTCTGGATTCGTAGCTCCCAAACGGATAGACCGTTTTCACTTAGTTTTTTGTTTTTGTTTAAAAGGTGACTCAATCGAGGGTGGTCTTAGCTATAATTCAAGTTTTTTTTTCAGTCGTTTTAACATCATCAGCTTTTCTTTGACTGATCGATTTGAAATGTAGTGTCATTATTAGCATGGTAATCTTGACCTGATGATGCAACATCATTTGGAATCAGCAGGATAGCCAACTCCTCACCAACTTATAGCAGATACATCGGGTTTAAGGTCATTGGAATAATCTAAATTATTCGATTATATTATTATTTTTAATATAACAGTACGAAATGACAGTAGCTGATTATCTTGATCATAGTTTAATTGCAGTTACAGGTATAAATTAAATACAGAAGCTCACAAAATGACATAATTAGATGTACGTCCCGACGTCACAATTACGGCAGAGGAAAACGAGTGTTCATTCGGTATTTATTGGATTTGCTAATTTCATTGCGTTGAAATGGGAACATCGAGATTAATGGAGTATGTCACACCAACCTGTAACATGTTAACATGATAAACTTTATTTATTATTATTTATTTAAACTCAGTCAAACTGTTTACTAATTATTTTGATTCTACGTATGCCACAAGCCTATGGATATTTTTGTATGAAGAACTGATACTTAGCTTGAATAAATCACATTTGTACCGTTTCTTTCTAACTACAATTAATAAACTCTTTAATCTCTTTCAAGTTTTCTTAAAATTGTTACATTTTTGTTATAATTTTTGTTGTTCTTTTTTGCATTTGTTTTTTTTTTCCTTATGAACTAAAAAATATCAAGACCATTTAAAAAGCTGCACCAACTGTAAGCTAGAAATATTCTTATTTGCTTCTGCAACTCGCATTCTACGATACGGTTACACATGATTGTTTTTCAATCCATCCCTAGAAGAATAGATTTCAATTAGTATTCGGTGTGTCAGCAATATAAATATTAAGCCATGTCGGAAATCATGTCGAATAACATTATTCGTTATTATCGTCGCTTCCGAAATGAGACACACTTTTAGGATGTGTCTGTCTCACACCCCTCCAATCTGAGTGCCTAATATCCGATGAGGGATTAGTACGCATTTCTGACGGGAATTACTTCGGAAATCTTTGGAAATATGGAAATTTTAAGACATGACTTGAATCAGTTTATGTAAAGAAAAGTACCCTTGTCTTGTATGATGAGATAAAGGTTTACTTAGTAATTTTATTTAAAAAAAGGTCAGGTCAAGTCAGGTCAGGTAAAAAGTCAGTAACAAGGAGATCAGTGCAGTATTCTAACAATTTTCCTACGGACCCGGCATAAAGTTGAGTTATAAATATTTTTTTTTAATTTAGTAAATAAATTCGTAATTCGTTCATGTAAGAAATTAACCATTGCAGTGTTCTGCCCAACATTTTTTACGCGTTGTATCGTTTAAATAAATAATTATATCATGGAACGCGAAAGTTTAAAAGTCAGCAATTGATAATGAAGTCGTAGTCGACACTTCTGTAAAATCAATTGCATCTAATCTTCTCTATTTTAACGAGCGTTCTTAAAACTCACTGAAAAGCGTGAAGCCTTATACTTCATGCTACAGTAGAGGGCTAAGAGTAGGTTCTAATATTTTTTCAATTATTTTTTTATGTAATTTACAAAGTAATGCAGCATTCTAATATTATTCAAGATTATAATATAAAAAAAAAATCATGACGCCTATTATGGGTAATGGTTGCTTTCTCGATGCCTTGCTTCCAATTGTTAAAGCAAGTGCAAATGCAGTGCTCACTTTCTATCCCATTGCCAGAGCTAAATCGCCTGTTCCTCGTAGACATCGTGAAACTATCACCGATATTACCATCTGACCAACGATCTACTTGGTGGATGAATAATGGGCGATGATTTTGTCAACATGTTTCAAGTTCTGTGAGACCGATGTAAGACTTTCATATTATTTTTTTTCTCATTTTTATACCGGGTGATGTTTTGTTTTATAATTTTAAACATTTTGTATTCCATAAATACCTCCATCTTACTGAACTGAACACTATTAATGTAGTGATTATTTCTGATGTTAAATACGATGGCCAGAGCTATAGAAGTGAGGAAGTGGGCGCCAGCTGTAACGTGGAGGGTTGACCTCGTTGTTTCCACGTGGTCCCCTCGCAGTTTTGGGGTTGAGAAATTACACACGTAAATCACTTTTACAATCTATATTGATGCTAAAGGTACGAAGTACAGATATGAAAAATTACTTTACAGCAATTACATAAAACTCAGGGACGTAAGGTCCAGAAGAGAAGAGAGGTCTTGGTCGTTGTCCCGGCGCTGGTGAAATGCAGGAGTACTTAGCTTCGTCGTGAAGGCAGGCTGGAGCAAGAGGGCTAGTCCTCGCGCGCCGTGGTTTATATAAGCCCCCGGGGTGCGGCGCGGCGTGGCGCAGGGCTTTAATAAACCGCGTTAAAAATAAAAAAAGAGTTACATTATCCACCTTCTGGCTCCATCATCAGTGTATCTTTATCAAGCCCAATCTGTTGGACTCGTCAAAACGAATCGTATGAACCCATCAAGCGAGGTTTAATAGAATCCATTAGTTCCACTATCCACCTCCTACCTCCATCAGCAAATCAGCTCCAAGATTTCAAATTATAGTATGGTCATCCGAACTACATATACATACAAAGTTTAATTTCAAATCAATACTTAGAAGTCAGTTAAAATTTATTTTCAAGGTTTGTACATTGTTAGTGATAAGTGAAGCTACAGAAAAATACAATTGTATTACTGGCAACTGACAGCTGGACTATCGGTATACTAATTGCCTTAAAAACTTGGTAACAGCCTGTGAAAATTGCGATAAATTAGAAAACAAAGATGTTTACGATGGTATCATTGCCTTCAGACCACAAGGATATAAAACAAAACATGAATAGACTTCATTTTTTTTCCAAAAAATTTTGGTCAATTATGAAACAAACGACTAACGGAAGTGACAGCGGTAACCTTAATTCACTGACATAATAAAATTGTGTCAATTTGGTATTTATATATTAATACGCAAAAGAGGAATTCTCTTTGAATGCATTTTAGGAATGTGAAATTTTAAATAAAGTTACTTACACTTAAAGTTAAAGTTTATGTGCAGAATGCTAAAAGTTTTAACCAACGTGTGTTACAAATTTAAAAATTACGTAAAAACGCCTAAATCAGTCTACAAGCCTCCAGTATAAATGTTGACTCACGGTACGGTTACTTTATATTAACCGGTCAACTTATACAGGAAATGAAACAAAAACATATGAATTATGGTCGAATTTCGACCACCAGGCAATTTCTGGTATTAAAAAAAAAATTTAAAACCAGCTAAAATTTATCGACGGATGACAGGTTATCGAACCAGTAGTGGCATTTGGCCCCGCCCGATCACTCACCCGCTCACCGTGCCAAAATAGTTATTAGTCACCCCGGCTAAAAGCGACTGAATACAGGTATGTATTCAGTCGCTAAGAAGGAACTGAGTGCAGCCTGCCACCACTGTACTCCATCAAAGACTCGGCTCAACATACGCTTGTAATTTACTTAACGCGATGCAGCAATGGATCCTAGCTAACTTCATCATAAAAGAACTCTTATTACTGGCTGTCGTACGTTCCATGGCCGTTAGTGTCCTAAATCCGCTGTCACATGTCAGATCATTCCATAATTAATGTTAAAGCTAAAACGTAATATCATTTCATCAGCTGCTTTGTTTTGCCTGATTAAAATTTTGTTCTAACTCTAGATTATTAGGGTTGAACGTGCTTTAAACAGGGAATTACGATCAAAAAGATTAATGAACTGATGCACTGAAGTAATCAATCGCAATTGATCGACGCTATAAAAAGAAAAGTTTGACAAGTTTGAAAACTTTGCAAATCGATGAAAATTTTTTATATTTATAAGAAAAAAATATTAGGGGCCTACTATAACATACGGGCTGGTTCAAATAATTTACTAAAGGTGTGAAACATTTAGTATTTACTAGTAACCCTCCCTGGCTTCGCACGGGTACAAATTATACACCTAAACCTTCCTCATGAATCACTGTCTATTAGTGAAAACCGCATGAAAATCCGATCAGTAGTTTTTCAGTTTATCGCGAACAGACAGACAGACAGACGCGGCGGGAACTTTGTTTTATAATATCTAGTGATATTAACAATAATATTACGTCTACTTCATTTTTTGGTGCCACGTCTATCGGATGTTAGACAGCATCATGGCTATGTAGACTTTCGAGGAAGTCACTCTGAATAAAGAGGAAGTGCTGTATTCAAACCATTCGCGTAGATTCTTTAGCCACACATTACTTCTTCTACCTACACCTTTATTTTCCCACTGTCTTCCCCTGAATACATGCTAAATTGAACAGACTAGAAAAAGTTAAGCTTTTTTCAGAAAAAGAAACTATATTAAATACTTTAGTGCTACTAGCATAGAAACAAGAAAAAAAAACTAAAATTAAAAAAAAAAATAAGCTTTCTAGCACAACCCTGCGCTGCGTTCCGGTCGTTCCTTACGAAGACCTCTCTTCTAATTAGTAATTTAATACAGCTTTCTGTTGAAATTCCCCTAGTTGTTTCTATCCGTCTTTAATGATAGCTCCTTTATTCCTCTTAATGTTCAATTCTTTACCTTTTGTCCATACAAATTAAATTGAAGCGTCAATTGCTGAAAAAGCGTACCTACTGGCGCAGTGTGGTCCAAGTAAAACTTTGGCGAAATTTAATCATCTATGCTTACAAATATTTTTTGGACTAAGATTTTTTTTATTGAAAACTATATTCGAAATATACGTTCTTTGTATAATTATTAACCTTAAGAAATCTTACTAATATCTATAATATGTGTTTGTTGGTTTGTCCTGTCCTGTTTGTTGTAGTTTTTTGACTAATTTACGAGCTGGAGAGAGAAGTTGCTGTGTTCGGTTCCTTAGAAAAGTTCCACTCGAACGCTATTGAATACAAAGAATAGGCCAAAAGACAGCCTAAAATAAACACCAGATTCCCCATAAGCACTTTGACATCAAAAAACGAATCCAAATACGAGCAATATCAAATTTGGCACAAAATAATGTGTTTGTAAAAAATCCCGTAAAACTGACATTCCTTTTATATTATCTGTTGGTCTCATTTCGTAGAGACACGAATATGTAGCCGTCCTTGTTACCTGAAAATCCAAAGATCAATTTACAGACATGACAGAATTTTCTCTTCATAAATATTATTGACAATCACCGCAAAATATAATTATTTGTATTTGGTACAAGTTGTCCTGTATTATCTTTTTACTTTGTCTTAGCAGACAGTGTCTTATGCGCTCCCTAGACGATCATGCGGCTATGCATGATAGTTCGCTTGGTATAATCATTTTATTCAGTCGATATAGGTAGTACAGTTAAGGGATCTTCTGCGCTGGTATGGAAATGTCTTTGTCAAAGGCAGATTTATAAATAAATAAATTTATAAATATAAAAATAAAAGAAATTGTCAATCAACTGCCAGCACGTAGTTTGCATGTCATTTGCATTAATCAATGCAATTAAACGATCATGCACGCATGACAGCACGTAACGCATGTTATGCCGCATTATCGTCTAGGGAGCGCTTTACAGACACAGCTGCAACGCAGATCCCAACCTTATTATAGAAATAGATTAGATTACGATTCAGTACCAATAATTAATTCCTTAATAGTGCTGGTTAAATATCGTAGACAAACATTACCCCCTAATATGGAGCAGCCTTTCAACACCTTAAACAATTCAGAATAATTACATTATTCCGAACTAACTTTAAAGACGGCGTATCTGTTTAATATTCTATGAGCGAGTAAGTCAGTGGGCCAATTTCCAATATCCATTGATCTGCCGGCCCTAGCCATCAGATAGCGGCTTTTATAGGGGCCCGCAAAATGTGCAATTTCAATCCTGCCTCTGATTTGTCACCCAATGTGAGAGGAATCCTAGAGGTCGAGTCGACACGTGTTGTGGTCCTCAATCTATCAATATTGTATTAGTATTGGAGATTTACTCTGGAAGGGTAACTGAGCGAAGATAATATGTCAAGTTCGAAAAAAGGGTCTGCTCAATCGTTCAAACCTGGATAGATTTGGAAGAGAGTTCGTATCGGTAAAAAATGACCCTCAATATTTTTGTAATCTTCAAATGGTACTATTTCCATCATATTAATCCTTTTTTATTTTGAGTTCTTTAAAACTGCGATGGGCGACGCGATTACAGAGCCACCATATTGAAATGTTATGAAAGGCTTTTGTGAACAAAGTCAAGTGTTTGTGAAAAGTATGTAGATTACTCGTATTCTTTTTTCCTAGGTTTTGTATGCAATTCCTAATTATAATAGTATGAGGAAGTGCTCGTGCATGAGAGGCTCGTGGTTAAGTCGTTACCGAGTAGGTTAGCGTATTACAAGGTTAAGTAATCATAGCCAGGTCAGTCTTAGGATGGGTGACCATTCTTAATACATTAAGACCCCTCTGTGCCTCGGAGAGTACGTTAACTACCCGTAACGAATGCCACAGATGTTCGTATAGCAACCGGTATACGAACGTCCCAGTTGCTATAGGAACATCTGTGGCATTCGTTACGGGTAGTTGGAGGCCTTAAAGTCCAACACCTTTTTTTTGTGCCTATGGAAACTCCTTCGGGCCGTCACCCCACCGGTGTTTTTCGGTGGGGCGGTGTGTCGGAATCGAACCAACTAAAACCACACCGTGTGCCGTACTGGGCCTAAAATAGGAGGGATCCAGGAACAGCTTCTATTAAGACATCCGGACCCCCCTAGAAAAAGTCCGACAACGTGGTCTAACTACAGACTTCGATATCGCCTAGTACTTGGAGTGTGGAGGTCTGATGGCAGTCACTTAACGTAAAATATCAAAGTTCGGCCCTATTATAGTTTGACTTTTATAAGTGAAAACTTTTAATTGGCCTTCACCTTGCTTTTAATATATTATTTATTGTACGATTTTTAGCTGTAAGTTTTCCAAACAACGTAAAATAAAACAAATAAAAATAGACTGAAAGCCGACCTCAACTTGGTTGGGAAAAGTCGAGGAATATGACTATGAGGATGATGAATATGAAAACAACTGTTTAATCATATAGAATACTGTGTGGAATTACTTCGTTTGCGTGGAATAGTGTATTTATTTCGAATCAACAGCCTAAAAAATAAGTTTGAAGCTCTAGCTCTAAATATGACGATACTTCCATAAAACTTTTACATGTGGAAGAGCCATGCTTCGGCACGTATGGGCCGGCTCGACTCCGCTCGTTACCACGGCCTCATAGAAAACCGGCCGCGTGAGTGAGGTTACCGGAGGCCCTAACCCTTCCCTCTCCCTCATTCCCTTCCTTCCCCTCTTCCCCCTCTTAACACTCTTCCTCCCCCCTCCCCCTCTTCTCCTACTCCCACCTTAAAGGGCGGCAACGCACTTGTGACTCTCGAGTTGTAGATGCCCATGGGCGGCGGTAGTCATTTACCATCAGGTGACCCGTCTGCTCGTTTGCCCCCATACCATAAAAAAAAAAACTTTTCATCCCCACCTTTCAACCCCTTACACCCATTTTTTCGCATCAAAAAGTATTTTCATTTAAATCGGTTCAGTAGTTTTGGCGTGAAAGGGCGACAGACAGACAGAGTTACTTTCGCATTTATAATATTAGTAAGGAAGTAAGGATAGTCAGGGTAAATCATTTGTAACGCCATTTATGTATTCCATTATTTTTTCATCATAATCAATAAAGAATAACATAACAAAAAAGAATAATCAAAATTGGTCCGACCCGCCAACCGCTCTGCCCCTGCTTTGTAAATCTCTGATATCTTCTAAGATATTCATTTTAATGATATGCTGTAAAGGGCAATTTTGATCTACATGAAATGCACAACGTATCTAATGTATTCAATTGGATAAGGAATAATAATGTATTGTTTAAAATAGTTTGATAAATAACCCATAATTTTTTTGTAATATGCAAAAGATAAAAATGGTTACTGTGGGTTATCCTTAGGAGATAAACATATAGCATCGCGGACTTTTTTATTGATCTTTTTAAGATATACAATTCCGTAGTATATTAATTTGATCTATCTCGTAAGGTTTAGCCACCGTTTGCAATGTAAGCGCACAAAAATATATTTGTTACGACATGACATTACAAATCTTTGAATTTCTCGACTTTTCTTTAAAATAATATGCATGTATACTGCATATAAACCTTCCTCTTGAATCACTCTGTCCATTGGTTAAAACAGCATGAAAATCCGTTCAGTAGTTTTCCGTTTATCGCGAACAGACAGACAGACAGACGCGGCGGGGTACTTTGTTTTATAATATGTAGTGATGATTACATTTACCATACCATACATATGATTAAAATTTACCTTTATCATATAAATTAAGAATATTTAGAGTTATTATAAGTGAAAATTATAATCATGTATTTTTTTAGAATTTATAACGAGAATTTAGAATACAATGCAGCATTCTAAAACAATTCTAGATTGAAAATAAAAATAGAAGTTTGACGCTCCACCCTAATCGATTTGGACTGCCAGATGTTCCATGTTCCATTCCTTACTTCCATAGTATTCTAGTTTTAATGTTCAAAATTTCTAACACCCGATAACACCCCATATCACTACATAGTATAAAACAAAGTCGCTTCCTGCTGTCCGTCCGTCCCTATGTATGCTTAGATTTTTAAAACTACGCAACAGAAATTGATGCGGGTTTTTTAATAGATAGAGTGATTCAAGAGGAAGGTTTGTATGTATAATACATGCATAATATAGTAGAGAAACACTGATAACTTTAGAGGTTTCTAATGTGATGTCGTAAATAAACATTTTTTTTGCGTTTACATTGCAAACGCTGGCTGAACCCTACGAGATAGATTAAAATAATGTACCACAGTATTATACACCTTAAAAAGGTCTACAAAAAAGTCCGCAATGGTGTGTGTCTATCTCTTAGGGATAACCCACAAAAACCATTTTTTATCCTTTACTTTTTACGAGAAATAATGGCTTATTTACGAAGCGATTTTAAGTAATACAGCATTAATCCTTTTCCAATTAAGTACCTTAAATACATTGTGCATTTAATATAGATCAGTATGGCCCTTTCCAGCATGTAATTTCAATGAATATTTTCGAAGATATTACAGATTTAAAATGCAGGGACATGGCCATTAATAAATCGCAGGGTCAAACTTTCAATGTTGCAGGCTTAGATTTGAGCGTTGAGTGTTTTTCACATGGCCAATTATATGTCGCTCTTTCAAGAGTAACCTCTGAAGAAAACATGTTTGTATTGTCTAATGGAAAAAAAGCTGTGAACGTTGTATATAAAGACATTCTGTAGTATATTTAGTATCATCATTGCACCCGTGCGAAGGCGGCGGCGCGGGTCGCTAGTATTATTATAATAATTTCTTTTTAGAGTTCACTCTTGCTTTATTGCCATCTACTTCCAATTTGAGTTACTATCAATAACAAACGTATGCAAATGACTGTCAAGTTGAAGGTAAATTAAGTTTTTATCGTTTACCACAGATGGCGCTGTAATATATTTTGATATAACTAGATACAAAGATTAGCAAAGATTACATTATTGTATACAGACTTCATTGGAAGAACTGTGTACATCTCCGATCGTAGGTCTTCCTTGGTTAATGTTTAGTCATTCGCGCGTGACTCTCAAGGACTTGCTTTGAGAACGAACACGATTGACTCTTTTTATACACCCAATTTCGTAATAACTTTCAGTTTCCAAATTAATGTAGGAAGTACGAGATAAATGAGGGAGACTCCTTTGCAGGAATCAATGTTCCTATGAATCACTATAGAATAGCATGGCACCAAGTAATAGGGTAAGATTTGTTTTTAGAAAAAAAATGTGAGATCGTTGAGCGTGATTGTTTTCTTCCTTAGTGTAGGTATATTGTCATACAGGTTTATGCGATCACGATGATTCTCTAAAGCTTCACTACATTATTATAAAACAAAGTTCCACGCCGCGTCTGTCTGTCTGTTTGTTCGCTATAAGCTCAATAACTACCGAACGGATTTTCACACAGTTTCCACCAATAAACGAAGTGATTCATGAGAAAGGTTTAGATGTATAATTCACTAAGCTTTGGTCTAAAATGGCTGAAATATGACGATGATTGTTGAAGATGTTTAAAAAAATCAATATAATGCTTTGCTACCCGTGCGAAGTCGGAGCGGGTTAGTTTTAATATAAAAAAGATTTCCTTTTTAGAATGCAGAAGTCGACTATTAGTGCGGACCACACTACAAAGCAATAAAAAAAACATTGTGTTGCAATCGAATGTTCTCTCTACTACTACTTACATACGAATTCATAGATCATCATCAATAATTAAATAACCGTATCTTTTGATTTCGTTGTCTTAGAAGCTTGATTTTTTTACAGCTTCAAAAGACTGCAGACTTAAGTAATGTTTGATGTTTTTTTTTTTTTTAGTTTATTTCAACTTGGTACCTCCACACGTTCTTGAGAAAAAGGACTTTAACCGACAGACAAACAACCGGACAACGAAGTGATCTTATAAAGCTTACTTTTTCCTTTTGAGGAATGGAATCCCGATAATAATATTAAATTTATTTCAGACCACTTACTTAACCTATGGTTTGTAAAAAAGACAATCACACGCAAGAAAATACATTAACAATCACTGTTGTGCAATCCCATTGGCGACTGCGGAATAATCTTACTAATATTATACACATCGTTTAGCTTTCCTGTGTGCCTCCCTGACATGTATTACATAGTACGTTCCACTCCATTACAGACTTCCTTTTCTTATAACTACACGTATTGTTTTTATAATTGCCAGAAAAAGCTTATTTATTTATTTATAGGAGTATATTTCCACAAAACCACATTGAAAACCGATTACCGGCCGGAAGCCCATCTTCAAACACTTGAAGCTTACAGCTTGCCAAAGACAGTGAGCCCGCGGCCAGAGTAAATTTGACATTAACAGATCTTGGTGGAACAGGTGTAGATGGTTATACATGGGCAGCAGCAGCCGCCACAACGACCACCACAATGACTTCAATGTTTTAATAACATCATTATAAAAAATATCAATAACTTGTCTATGTTGCGATATTTTACAAGTTAGATCTGTTCATTTTTGCAACTCACTTGGGACAGGTAATGCATTTGATCTATCGCTGGCCCGTAAATCGATCGACCTAAAATTTATTTATTTATTTAACAACAGCTAAAATATAATTGAAATTAACTGGTTTGGTGTTAAAAGTAGATATGTATAGATTTCTCATCTTCCTAAATATGTTTAAATTGTATTTAAATCTGTATGTATGTATGTATGTATATGTATTTGTATATGTGTTACTTTTATCTTGTTTTTTTTTCTTTTAATTTTTAATTTTTTATAATATTGCCTGTATTGTATTTACTCACCTCTCTCACACGGCTTACACGGCTGGACTAACTACTGGGTTTGTACATTTTATAAATCTAGTTGCATCTCACCAACATATATATTTTTTTTTATTTACTATTTTTTATGATATACATAATAGGCTCGTGATGTCGCCGGGTGCAGGGTCCTATCATAATGTGAGGCTTGCAGCAATATGCTGAGATCGGTGCCTTTTCTGGCATTGTACAGGGCACTTTAATTACTTCGGTTATATTTCTTTTTTATTTTTATTGTAATAATTGTGTGCGGTCATGTGAATGTCAGAATAAATGTTTCACTTTCTTTTTTTCTTTACAAAACGTGTATGCATAATGCTCAATTTCTTGTACACTTCTCACTTCCCACGCTAAGTCATTTAATACCGGTTTATTATTATGTTTTTAGGTACGTTACGTTAAGGTTATATTCAATTATAAATGGATAGTGGTTTGACTACAGTATGCCAGACTTTATATACACACTAGGTACTAAAGACACAGCTGCTTTAGAGATAGGGCTGCCATCCGTCCGGGTTGCCTCGGATTTGTCCTAGTTTAGAGGGCGTCCGGGGAGCGTCCGGGCGGGGTTTTCAAAAAGTGTTCGGGTAAAACCCCCGGACACTCTGTGCCAGGGGATAACCATAATTGTTAGATGAATCGTTAACAAGCTAAAAATTTAAATGGAATCTGCGTTTTTTTTAAAGTTTCCGGGAAAGAATCTGGATTTCACCCATGTGTCCGGATTTTTTTAAGTTTTTGTCCGGCGTCGGCAATCTAAGTGATGGCAGGCCTATTTAGAGACTACACAATGATCAAATTATCTTCGTGACCCACGAACTTCACTCAACACAAAAGTGAAATAATTAGATAACATTTCTACATCAATGCAAGTCCACGCCTGCTTTGCAGAAAAGAGTCCTAGTTCGATATAAAACTGTTCTGTAGGATGGGCATGGAAATCATCTCATTTATAAATAAACACAGTTAATTTTACAACTGTCTATAATAGCTCTTAACGAACCGAGAATATCTGTAAACTCTAAGCTAAGTTAGCGGACGCCTTTATAAACGTATAATGTTGTTTTTGTGTTATCAAAAAAATCTGATGGAACTCCACATACAAACTATTATCAATTAATTTGTCAAATCAAACATTTAACAAAGACATTTCTAGCCATTGTGTTTCAAAAGCTTATAGTCTAAGAGACGTAGAAGATCGATTCTATCACACAAACCTCGGACGCTCTACTTTCTCTTTCGCACATATAAAATTAATCCGATTCTAAAACTTCGAAGCCTGACAATAATATTCTATGAACGGTTTTTCGCAGGCAAGCCAATATGATTGATTTTGTGATTAAATTATCTTTTTTATGATATCAATTTCTATCGGTTATCAGATCAGTGTACTTACCTATATTGATTTACCTATTCATACCTGCTTGCCAGGTAGCCATGAACAAAAATAAGTAGGCAAGCCTACCAAGGCATGTTCTCTATATTGAAAGCTCTCAGTTGAAATAATTTTTTTCGGTTCTCAAAAGAGTGAAGGTTATGAAAAGAAATTGATTACAATTAATTTAATTAAAAATACCCATGAACATTTTTCGATAGGCAAGCTATCATAGGCATGTTTATAAATAAAAAATATTTGATAAAAAATGTCTCATCTGGTTATCTGATGGATGAAGGTCTATCTTCCACGTCTCTTCTACTATTACAATAGCTTTTAAAACAAATTAATAGGTAGTTATGATATTAGCCGGTAAAGATGGTATTTTGTTATGATAGGTGAACAACAACAAACTTGTTTATGAATATACTAGCGACCCGCCCCGGCTTCGCACGGGTGCAATGATGATACTAAAATATATACTACAGAATGTCTTTATATAGAACGTTCACAGCTTTTTTTGTCATTAGACAATACAAACATGTTTTCTTCAGAGATTACTCTTGAAAGAGTGACATTTAACCCTCTGGCCGGTACTGCCGCAACCGCCATGTTCATGCATTTTAAATCTGTAATATCTTCGAAAATATTCATTGAAATTACATACTGTAAAGAGCCATTTTGGTCTATATTGAATAAACAATGTATTTAAGGTACTTAATTGGATAAGGATGAATGCTGTATTGCCTAAAATCGCTTCGTAAATAAGCCATTATTTCTCGTAAAAAGTAAAGGATAAAAAATGGTTATTGTGGGTTATCCCTAAGAGATAGACATATACTATTGCGGACTTTTTTATAGACCTTTCTAAGGTGTATAATACTGTGGTACATTATTTTGATCTATCTCGTAGGGTTCAGCCAGCGTTTGCAATGTAAACGCAAAAAAAATGTGTTTATTTACGACATTACATAGAAATCTCTAAAGTTATCAGTGTTTCTCTACTATATTATGCATGTTTTGTACATATAAACCTTCCTCTTGAATTACTCTATCTATTAAAAAAACCGCATCAAATTCCGTTGCGTAGTTTTAAAAATCTAAGCATACATAGGGACAGACGGACAGCAGGAAGCGACTTTTTTTTATACTACGAGTATGTAGTGAAGATGATATTAGGTATGCACATGACCTTCTGATGTATACACAATGACTTATATTTATCATTCGGCGCCCTCAGTTTCTCCCAGATCGTGAGATCTATTTGGCTGGTCATAAGTAATTTATTTTAAGTAATTAAAAGTTTCTCATTAGAATTACATTGTTCCATGTTGGATTTAAATTAAACGTTGTAAATTTAATAGTTCTCTCCGTCTTGAGATTATGTTAAGTATAGTTTTATGTATTCTGTTATGTTTTGCGGTCAATTTCTGGTGGAAAAGAAAGTGTTATGATCCTGATGGCCCTCCAATGCATCCTGGTGCGCTGCCTATTATTGGAAATGCCCATCAATTCCTTGGAAACAGTATAAGTAGGACACGAAAACTAATTTTCTTTTTTCTTTGCCTAATACTATTCATGGTAGAAACGAGCATGGATATTTGAGTAGTCTAGTAAGTTATGAGACCATAAATCGTGTGACTGATGTTATTACATGTTATTTTAATTTAAAAAATGTGTGGATTGCTAATTGCCCGACAATTATTATTTTTTTCTTATATCAAATTAGTAACAAGCGATACTCCTAATACTAGCTAATATTCCTAATATTGTTATAGAAGTTTGGAAGTACCTGAAGGAGCTTTCCTACTTCAGCCTCAAATGTGGTGGAGTATCTACTGTGTACTTGGGGCCGTTGCATCGTATACATAGTGAGTATCCTTCGGACGTACTTTGGTAACTATTTATAAATATAAAGTAATTATAAAAATATACTTAAAAGCACCGAACCCTTTACGTAGAACCTTTACCTTTAGAGTTTGTGTTGGAACAACACAAACTCTTCTTATTAACCGACTTCAAAGAAGGAGGAGGCTCTATGTTCGGCTGTGTGTATGTTTTATGTATTTTCATCGATATTTCATTCACTTAGTATTTTTATCTTATGAATTTTAAATACACACCAGCCACACACATCTCTGCATCACCCAAAGGTTGACTGGTAGAAAATACCTACGGCTTTAAGTCCGCCTTTTGCATATCTATTTGCAGGAAGTTTAAATAAAATAAATAAAAAATATTTTCGTCATCTCTGGACCGATTTTAAAAGTTTTTATTTTCATTAATTTATCAAATCTGAAATTAAATGAATCATTTTCTACTTTTTAGTTCGGTTTACTATTAAAGCGTTTTTCTTAAACTATTTTTTTTAATCGACGAAAAGAACGAGGTTCTCAAAATTAGTTTTTTTAACATTTCATAATTTATGTAAGTAAGCTCAATACTCAAGATTTATTTATTTTTTGAGATTTATTTCTTTATCGCCGGTTTAATTTTGTGTTAAAATGTTTTAATATAGTCTTCTATTGTCGTCAATCCTTAATCCCTGTTGCAAATTTTTAAGTTAATTGGACGTCTTGAAGTTGTTGAAACCTATGTTTAAAGATTCCGTTACATAGCTAGATAGATACAGGTCAAGCTAATATAAAGCGTGTATATAAACATAGAACGTAGAACATAGTTTTGTGTTTAATCTTAGGGCTAGATCATCTAGCCCTAAGATTAAACATAAACACAAGATCTAATAAACAAGAACCCAAAAACAGGTCTAGTATAACCACAGATAAGATAATAGTTACTTTGTAAGTACAACCAGAAGTAGTTGTAGTTGTGTCAAGTACATTACTACTACTACGTCTGGTTGTACGTGTTACGTAGCTTTGTTTATAAAACTACGGCTAGTACGTAGTTTATGAGATCTAGCATACTAGATTTAATATAACAGACTGTACTTACATCTACGTACAACGAAAACATGTTTCAGCGCCATCTTGTTAATACAAGCCGAACTACAAAGTAACTATTGACCTGTATCGCGCAATGGATATTCATAAAAATACAATCATCATCATCATCATCGTTTCAGCCATAGGACGTCCACTGTTGGACACAGGCCTCCTTTAATTACTTCCAAGAAGACCGGTATGAAGCGGCCTGCATCCACCGACGGCCTGCGATCTTTACTGGATCGTCTGTTCACCGCGATAATGGACGTCTTACGCGGCGCTTTCCGGTCCGTGGTCTCCAGTACAATATCCCAATTTAAACCGTTGAACCGCGGTGGTTGAAGGATCCTCCTCCTCCTAATTTGGAGGGACTTCAAACCTCCACAATGTTTATATACACAGTACATAAGACTAATTTTAATACCACGCCGAGCTTTACTTATTTCAGCTTTTCTAAACACAACTGTATATTAATTAAAATTTAATTATCTTGTGTATTCGTGCCCATATGTGCAACTAAAGGTGTTACGATATTAATCCCACTAGTATTATAAATGTGAAAGTTTGGGTGGATGGATGGATGGATGGATGGATGTTTGTTACTCTTTCACGCAAAAACCAATGAACCAATTGCGATGAAACTTGGTATGTAGATAGCTGGAGACCTGGATTAACGCATAGGCTACTTTTTATCCCGATATTCCCACGGGATCAGGACTTACGCGGGTGAAACCGCGGGGCGCTGCTAGTACTCAATACTTTATTGCACACCATGTTACAAAGGTGTTATATTGGGTTTTACAGTACGTTATGGACCCTGTCGGGCACGGCAGTGTAGAAAAGAGGATGAAGTTCTTATGCCTAACTAGCATTATTATACATTAAATTTAATATTCATTTAATTTAGTAAACATGTCTATGATATAATAATATAATAATGATTTTTTTTTCTAACCACATTACAGTAGAAGTACATTACCTTTGATATTGGTGTTAAATTTTTTTTTTCTAATTTGGATGTACTATGGAAGACTGGTGCCTAAACTAAACGGAGAGTCTGTATTTCAGGACACCAGGTCCCCACCCGTCGGACAAGTTTACATTTAAAAAATTAGATTATGTACACATACACTTATGACTGTACTTATGCTGTATTATAGGTATAATAATGAGGATACGGATAAACAAACTATGAGGATACGGAAAACATACTATCTGTACAGGTGTACAGATAGTATGTTTTCCGTATCCTCATAGTTTAAGTCCTGTAGCCAACAGCTTACCTTCATTTTGCACTTGATTTTGAGATGGTATAACGAAAGCTTCTTATTTATTTTATTCTAAAGATAGCCACCAAGGTGGCAAAAGAATCGTTTAGAGAACATGGTGAGCTAGTTTTGTTGACGATTGACTGGGTTAAATGGCCTTAGCCATGCTGCTTTAGAACCGTTTGCAATATAAACAGTTGACGTACCGTTAGGACGACATGTATATAATCACAGGTTAGGACTCTGGCCTCTTTGTACAAGAGCGCTGTTGCATATCGGAATGGTCGGCAATAAGACACTTTTAGTATGGCCCTTTGCGTTCTTTCGAGTTCAAAAACTGTGTGTTTTGAAGCGCCACCCCAAGACGTGATGCAGTATATCAGTAAAGATTGCACAAGAGCATAGTAAATTGATTTTCTTAGGCGTTCATCTACTACATGTCGCAAGGTCTTAAAGACATATATTAATTTACGCAATCTATTACTCTTGGAATCTTAAGGTATTATCTGTATATAAATGTATTAATATTTACTTAGGTTTCTTTTATTTTAATTATATCCTATAAGATTTTACTATATGACAATATATGAAACAAATGAAAACTAAATCTAAATTAATACGTGAAGCGAAAACTTTGGATCCCTTTTTACGGAAATTGGGCGGACGGAGGAGTATGAAATTTCGCACACTTATAGTTTATACAGAGAAGAAGTGACGAATGCTAACATTTTTGAACAATATTTGCTTTACAGCTATGAGTGTCTAGTATATATTTTGACCTGTCATGGTACAAAAGTCTATACAATGACAGGTCAAGTAATATTGGCCAATGAAATAAACCATGGTCGATATTCGACCACCACACGATCTCTAGTAACAATAAATGTATAAGTAGTTTCAAATATTTTCATTAGTTATCCTTACCAATGGTCTTACTGCATACACTTTGCATTTTTACTGTAGTTATTGTAGAATTTTTGTAACTATTTTTTAGTTATAACTGACCCTGATGATTGCCTGACACTATCCAAAGCTTGCCTTGATAAGCCGTTTCTGTACGACATCGTCAAGGAGTGGGCTCACAACGGACTGATTACCGCCGATGGTAAGGCCAAATTGATTCCCATCACTAACATTTCAAAATTTTGAAATTTAAAGATAAAGTTTACTAAGTTCCGCAGTGATCAAGTTAGCACTGATTTTAAAACATATTACGTATTGCAATCTTTATAGATGCTTGAGATTTAGAAGCCTACCTAGTTTATTCTATGCAAGTTTATAGGTTTATGCTTTTACTTGCAGTATCAATATGGAAGCCTCATAGAAAACTTCTGAATCCAATGTTCAGACAGCAGATGCTGAATGAAAATTTTGAGATATTTAATAACCAAGCTAGACGGCTGGTGGAACAAATGTCTGTTGAAATAGGAACAGGAATGTTTGATACCCGAAAATACATAATCATCAATAGTCAGGAGACCGTTTTTCGTAAGTTTATTAACTATTTGTTCAGGTTAGGTCTATAAAGGTATGAAAACAGTGGGAGAGCCATGCTTCGGCACGTATGGGCGGGCTCAATCGGAGTGATACTACGGCCTCACAGAAAACCGACAGTAAAGTTAGGGAGGCTACCGGAGGCCCTAATCTTCCCTCTCCCCCTCTTCCCCCCTTCTCCCCCATTTACCCTACTCCCACCTGAAAGGCCGGCAACGTACTTGTGACTCTTGAGTTGCAGGTGCCCATGGGCGTCGGTAGTCACTTACCATCAGGTGACCCGTCTGCTCGTTTGCCCCCTATCCCGTTAAAAAAAGAAAAGGTTGCAGAACAAAGTATCTATCGTATATATATATCGTAGTTAGTTGGTTCTTATAGTATTTTGAGTTTAAAGTGATAGATTTAGATAGAAATCAACTTAAAATATCCTATTTCAAGACCATATAAGAAGTTATATATAGTTAGTACCTTGCAAAACTATAAAATACCTAAGTCTAAGAAATAAAGATAAGAAAAAGAAAGAAATATCATAAAAACGAGAACGAAATTTATCTTTTTCAGAAATCATATTAGACGTAAAAAGTGATGTTTTTGAGGATATGATGAAGAGTTATAGTAAAGCAGCAGAAGATTTACTCGAAGTTTTTATTGCAAAATCTCAGAAGTTGTGGTTACATATCCCTTTCATCTTTAAAAGAAGCAGTTACAAGGAAAAGCTAGACAGATCGATTGAAATAACCTCCGGGATTCTAAATCAGGTAAAGTAAATATTGGAAATCCTTCACCTCTCTTGTCATTCAATTCGTTGCGGATTCCAAGATATTCTAACCTTCCCTGTGACTCACCGAATATTCGTCCGTCATGGTAATCAGAACGCCGTAAATCTATGGACGTTGGCAGTAGTAGGAATGTCACGCATACTTTGTCAACCTAGTAAAAGCCTTGCTACAATTTAAGCATCCGCGGAGCACTACTTTATATGAGTCCTGTGACTTATACAGAAGCAGTATTTGTTTCTGGAGTGCAATAGTTCTTCAATCAATATAATATTATCATATTTTACTTTGTATCAGATCCACCATAACCAGCAAATGTCCACAAAGCTCGATGTATTCCAAACAGCCAGCTTGTCCATCTTACACTAGACGACGTGCACTGTTTATTTGAGTTCATTTTATGTAAATCTTTATTTCTAACGGGAAATCTAAATTTAACTGAGTATTATATTTATAATTTAATTATGGTTGTTTTAATTTAGACGAAGATTAAAGAAAATTAATGTAATCTTAAATATTTTTCAGCAAATCCAAAATCAGAAAGCTGAGCTAAAGGAAAATAACTTCCAAATAAATGCTAACAGAGCAGGTGAGTTCATCAACTTGTTAAGCCACATCTTATGGAACTCTTAGAAAATTCAGGTTTTCTATCAGGGATATCAAATTTACATAAACGTCGCCATTCCACAAGGCTTCGTATTACAAACATTATTTTTATTGTATAACAATTATTTTCTGTCTAAAAATAGTATTCATAGCTGTGCAGAAGCTACCATCTTCTTTTATTAGAAGGGAATATTTCCTGAATCGCCGTTGTCATCACCTCACCTATGATTCGTATCCGTCTTACTATAAAAAACTAACCTTAGTTCAACCCAACCGTCTCAAAATCCAAATACATACAGTTCCAGATCACGGCCCAGTTATGTTACGGTTATGTTTTAAAGATCTGTTTGATATGATACCCTCAGCTATCACTCTAGCAGCACTCGCCAACGACAAAAAGTTTATCCTCAGACCTTAAACTGTGGTTAAATCCCTTTCAATTCCTTAAAGAGGATTTACTTCTACGGACCCACTCATTGTGTAACTATTTTTTATTGCCATGGTTTCTGTGAATACCTTATTATGGAGCAACCCTGGAATAGCAGGATGACATCTTGTTTACCTTATTGATATAAAAAACAGGTCCCAAACTTTGATGACATTTGTAATATACACATTTGCTCTATTTCTTTTACTGTTCTGTATTTTTCTATACTCACTTCATTACTTAACTTCACTTCATAGCTATCTAAACAAGGTGCTTTTATATATTTTCACCCAAAACAGCAACATTCTTGGACATTATGCTAATTCTACAAGAAACCAAAGGCTCGTTTACTGATGACGACATTAGAGAACATTTAGAACAGCTTGCCTTTACTGGTTTTGACACTACTGCAGAAACATTAACATTTGGCTTGAAATTGATTGGATCAAATGAACGTGTACAGCAGCGAATTTATGAAGAGTAAGTTTTTTTTCTTTATTTTACAGTAAAATCAATCATCATTTTACAAAAAATGCTATGCCTGCAGTGGTTCTGTATGTTCGTCCGCCAAAAAAATATGTTAAATAGCCTTCACTTGCTCAATCCTTTCTATAGTCAACTTACATTTTTACAAAATTACACAATATCAAATTACTTCCATCTAGAAAAATACATTTAATTCATAAATAATGCTAAATTCTTAGATGTAATTATCATTAATCAAAAAACTTTGGAAGGCTTGAACTACAAACTCCAAAATGAATCCTGCAAAATCATTTAATTTAAAATACTTACAGCTCTATGCCGGAAGTCCGCTTCTTCCAAAGCTCAGTGCGTAAATCACTTCTTTCCCTCGATATTCATAAGTCGAGTGGGCCCAACGGAATTTCTCCCATCGTGCTGAAGACGTGTGCTCCAGAGTTTGCACCGGTCTTAACACGCCTTTATCGGCTCTTCTACTCCCTCGGAGTCGTCCCAAACTCATGGAAGACAGCTTTAGCGCGCCCGATCCCTAAAAAAGGTTACCGCTCGGATCCGTCCAACTATAGACCTATAGCCATAACCACCTTGTTCTCCAAGATAATGGAACCAGCTCTTTCGGTACTTAGAAGACCACCAGCTACTCAATGATCGACAATACGGTTTCCGTCAGGGTCGTTCAGCTGCTGATCTTCTCGTATACCTAACACACCGGTGGGCACAGGCGATCGAAACCAAAGGGGAGGCGTTGTCTGTCAGTTTGGACATAGCGAAGGCCTTCGATCGGGTCTGACACAAAGCGCTTCTCTCGAAGCTTCCTTCCTATGAGCTTCCCGAGAAATTATGCAACTGGATCACCAGTTTTCTCGCAGACAGAAGCATCAAGGTCGTTGTCGACGGTGCATGCTCCGACTTCAAGTCTGTGAATGCTGTTGTCCCACAAGGCTGTGTGCTATCACCCACGCTGTTTCTTCTGCATATCAATGATATGCTGCAAATCAACCACCGGCCACGCTTACATTTCTCGGCAAAACGTCACTGAGAGTCGATTCAAATTTGTGTCTGAAATCGAAGCCTCCTTAGAAGGAGTTTCTGATCAGGGTCGACTTAATCTAGTCTAATTTAACCCAACGAAGATACCGTTTGTCGTGTCACCTCGCTTTGAAAGCACTTCCCTGACTGCCACAGCCAGCATCGGAATCCTTGGTGTCGATATATCGAGCGAAGTCCAGTTCCGCGGTCACTTGGAGGGTAAGGCCAAATTAGCCTCGAAGAAGCTTGGTGTGCTGAATAGATCGAGACAGTATTTCACCCTGGCCCACCGCCTACAACTTCATAAGGCGCAGGTTCGGCCGCATATGGAATACTGTTCTCATATCTATGCAGAAGCACCCCAGTACCAGCTTCTCCCTCTTGACCGCATTCAACGGAGAGCGACTCGAATCATCGATTGCCAGGATATTTCAGATCGGCTTGACCCTTTGGCGTTGCGAAGAGATGTAGCTTCACTCTGCATTCTCTATCGCGTGTATCATGGGGAATGCTCCGAGGAATTGTTCGGACTTATATCGGCCGCAACGTTCATTTTCATTTTCATTCATTCATTTTCGCCATCGTTCAAGGCGATAAAACTTTCATCCCCATCACCTGTTTATGGCAATCCACCACTGTGCGGTTCTCCAGAAATTTTTTGCCTCGCACAACCAATCTCTGGAAGAAATTGTCGCCTGCAGTATTTCCGGACCGATACGACCTTCAAACCTTCAAGAAAAGAGCGTACTCCTATCTCAAAGGCCGGCAACGCACTTGTGACTTTTAAGTTGCAGGGGTCCATGAGCGATGGTAGTCACTTACCATCAGGTGACCCGTCTGCTCGTCTGCTCGTTTGCCCCTTATAACATAAAAAAAACACTCAGATCAAAATATTTTTGCTAACAAACATCTCAACTTGTACTCATGAAATTAAAGAATAGCGGACTTAGTAAAGGAAGTATATTCCTTTCCTTTTAAAAGACTTAAACAAAATAAAAACGTATATACAAGCTTGAAGGGAAAAACAGAAAAAGTTTGAATTTTTGCAAAACCTTGATTAACAAAATCATTTCTATATAATACCAGAGCATCATCACGAAACCACGACCACTCTATCAGGAGTGTTCGACTGAGGAGGAAGAAGTAACATATATTTTATATTTTTTTAAATCAAGTGAACTCAGAAATAACACCAATTGTTTTTATGGTCTATATGTTGGCGTGTGCAAATGATTTGAAGTTATTATTTTTCTATGACACAGTTATTGGTATTTATACTGTGATTAAAGGTTAAAGGAAGTCCTCGGAGACACAACCACAGCCGTAAGCAAATACGATGTACCTCGACTAGTATATTTGGATGCTGTAGTTAAAGAAATTTTGAGGACGTATAGTACAGTACCTTTTGCTGCAAGGCAAATTCTCAAAGATGTTAAGTTAAGTATGTGCTTTTTTAATGTTAAAATTGTTATAACATTTTAATTTCATAAGCGATAAAACACAGTCAAAATAAAATTCATTGCTTGTTTTTAAATGTTCGCGACTTTTATGCTTATGTTAGATTTGTAATTGAGTACGTGGGACCACTGTGACCACGATCGGTGCAATACAATCAAAATACCGGGGAAGCAAAAGGTATTGTACCTTCTAATTGTGCTGATTTACACACGACATATTATTTGGAAAAAAATGGCTTACGAATTAAAACTAATGTTTGTTTATCAACTTTTTGGTTTGCTTTAAATAAAACATACATGTACTCTCACACCGTTCTTCCACAAGCGGAGGCCAAGACAGAACACAACAACTTTATTTGATTCTTATGTATATTCTTTTATTGCTTACATCGGATCACTTTTAAAAAGTTAATAATTTTGATTAGGTGACCTAATTCTCAGTTTTCTGTATACACATATTCTTCTGAATATAATCCTAAACTACCTGTTAACCGGAGTTTTAACCGTGTTTATGTTCACTATTCCGCTTCTTAGGTTCGTAGCGTAAAGTTTGCCTATAACTATACCTTTCCCAAAAATTATACTATCAAAATCAATAAGAATTTTTCGAATTCTTCTCGTAGTTACGTAGTTAAACTTAGCAAGTCAACCCAAAATAAAGTCATAGTTTAGAAAAACTAAAAAGGCACGCTTTAATGGCGAATCGTATTAAAGAATAAAAAAGAGATCCACTATCCACCTCCTAACTCCAACATCAGATTAACTCCAAGGTGCCAAAATTATAGTATTCTCATCCAAACTACATATATGTACCTACATGCAAACTTTTATTTCGATACGACAATTAGAAGTACGTTAAAATTGATTTCCAAAATTTGTTTGGAATTTATTTAGAAGAGTGTTAATAAAAAAAACTTTCCCTTTAACTTTATTATTACATAGACAGTCATTAATTCTTAGTTATTTATATTTTTATTAGATTTTTTTCAATATACAACTTACATTAAAAATAATTTAAAAAATAATAATAATAATATATATACGGGCTATTTACATGCATGCATCATAAAATTCCTCCGCATCGTCGACTACTGGCAATGTCCCCAGAAGGCTGTCAGCATTCCCACATTGAATTGCAATGCTAATTCTCTGTGCAAGAAAAAGGCCCGCCTTCTGGTCACGAGAAGTGTCAATCAGTCGCTTAGTTAATTCCTTATAAACTGAACGAGCACTCGGACCCCATGACCCTAGTGTTTCGACCCCAAACGGCTCAAAAACATAGTTACCAATTAAATTATTGTATTTACGCCGTTTGAGGCTTTCTGCTGATGCAGCAGCAGCGCCAGTACAAACAGCTTTACTCGGAAGATGTGATAGCGCGAGGGTGTCAACGCAGGTTGCGTCCCACACCAAAGGCCTACCCACCTTCCATGGCAGTAACGACATACCATCTGGTCTCTTCCCATCGTCTCGTACCAGACCATTGGGTTCAGGTACGACTGGCGCGCCGGCGGTAACAAGAGCACGACGGATTATGTCGTTAAGATGTCGAGATAAACGGCCTGCGCTTCTGCTACAAGAAAGGCCATGATGTCCGAGACTGTCGACAGCTTCTCGTCAGTGACAAAGATGCGGAGAAACACAAGGAGCTCCTAAACGAAGGCAAGGGGCAAGGCGGAATGTGTTATCGTCCAACAAGGTGCCTATGTTGGGTGATGGAAGTGCCTGAATCCATAGGCCTGATTCCCATTCTCCCACAGCCAACAACGAGCGCGCTCTGCAACATTGGATGTGGTGTTAATTAAAAAAAGCATTCTTAAAGTGCATAACGGCGCGTCCCATTGCCTCTGAGAGAATGGATTAACAGGTAAAAGATTATTGCGACAAACTATCTGCCAAGCATTTATGGCATCGGTCTTGCAGGACACTTCAGAATTAACCAGTGTGTTTGTTAGAATTTTCCTGGTTAACTCTTTTGTGCCGTGGGCCGAAGACAAAAATGCTGGAAGGCTGACATCTGAAATTTTGCGAACGCCAAGACTACCAAAACGAACCGGTAAAGATGCTTGGAGCCAGGCTTGGTCGTTCAAAGCCACATTTAAAATTATACTAAGGGTGTTTTGAATAATTTTGTCAATTTTTTCTAAAAGTGTTAAATGTTTCCAAAGTTGCAATGATCGAAGCGCATGAGTAAATTTGGGTACGAAAAGACAAAAACGGAGTATAGTAAAAGCCGAATGGACATTAATTTTAAGTAAACGATCCGAAAAATGTTACATAATTCTTTTTGTTCCCAATGGTGTCAATTCTGTTGTATTACTCTCTCGACTATAATTTACTAAATTTTCTTCATACAAAATGTTAGCCTTGTACACTTTGAAACAAGGTCTTATTTCAATTTTAAACAAGTAAGTAACATATGTCGCTATCGAAATAAACAATTTATTTGTCGACTAAAGTCTGACACGCTTAAATAAACTTTAATACCACGTGGCGAGAGCCGCTATCCGTTGAATGTCATCTCTTTTGCTCTGTGTTTTTAGTAAGCGTCTTGGTAGGTGTCGATTAAAATAACGTCATCTTAGTTCGTTTTGAACAAGTTTTTATACAGCAATTATACGGCATTTGAATAAATGGGGACTCTCGCTGCGTGGAAATAAAGTTGAGCATATGTTGACAGGTTTTAGTGAAATTTAGTGGCGCTGAGAAATAGATGCCAGTAACAAATAGACCTTGTTGCGAAGAAGACAGGGTTGATTTCATATGAAGAAATTAAGTCAGGTTCTAGTTTAGTTGAGTGTACAATACAATCGGGACCAATATCAAAGAAAAAAAACGTTTATGGATACCTAAACACACGAGATACTTAAATCTTCATTGCTAATTGCAAAATTTTAGCTCACAATTCGATTTTATAAAACCCCAAGGTTGAATGCTTTATACACTAAATCTGCCTTTGAACCACAACTAGCATAAAATTTCAAATAAATCAAATGTTATAGTAATGATTTTTAAAGAAAATAATACTTAATGAATCATTTTCAGAAAACTACACTCTCCAAGCTAATAGTATTGGGGTTATATCTGGTTTTGGAATCCATCGTCATCCAATTTGGGGGCCCGACGTTGAAGAATTCAGACCCGAGCGGTGGTTGGAATCTTCTTTAGCTGTCAATGACAACCCAAGTTTATTTGCTGCATTCAGTCTAGGGAAGAGAAATTGCATTGGTAAATAAAGAAAAACAATATGAAAAATTATATAGATCAGAAGAAAAAGAAAATGCAAAGAAATTCTTATTTATCTTCGTTAACAAAGCAAAAGGAATAGTTATCCTGCTGTACGTTTAGATTTATCAATAGCGTTAATACTATCTTGTTCAAATGGTAATACCTCGTCCTTGGTAAACTAAAATCCCAACCGTTGTTAGTCACGTCTACTTCTTTGGCAGTATTTAAATACGCATAATTGACTATATTTGACTTTTTGAAAAAAATTCGAACACTGCTCATAAACAATCCAGATACGACGTTCTTGTCCCACCAATAGCCTTTTCAGAATATTAGCTCTAAGCAGTAATGTCTCCTGAAAGAAAATGGGAATATCAAGAAGTTAAAAGGTCTGTGATTGTTCGTACGAACATAAAATTAAGATGACAATAAGTAAGATGATAATTATGTACAGTATTGATAAACTTATTAAAAGTACAAATAAATAAGATGACAATAAGTCAACCTTGGCAGTGGCCGATGGCCCTGGAAGAAAACGAATAAATTACATAGACACAGTAGTTGTAGATAGTAAAAACCAAGATTCGGCAACGGAAAAGTAAAATATGATAGCTGCTACAGACTAACTGCAGAAAGGAAAAAATAAGCAATCACTTATACACTTATACTTTAATATTTACAGAGAGTTTAATTTCCTTTTTTATTTCAGGAAAATGGTATGCCATGATTTCAATAAAGACGACTCTTGCGCATTTACTTAGGCATTACCGTCTTTCAGCAGATGACACGAAAATGACGGTCAAGTTTGATGTTTCCATCCGATCGATCGCTGGACATGAAATTAGTTTAGAAAGAAGATGAATTTATGGAGATTTAATATAATAAATAAATAAATGTTATTATTGAATTATATTATTGTGAATGTTTTTCTCACCACAATAGTTCTCTTGCTATTGAGTTTTTATGTTCTTGTTCTCTGTCTCTAATTGTCATGCTCGCTTAGACGTTCTGCCGGTGGTGGCGTATGTGTCGGGTCATTCGGCTCCCTTTGAAATGGTTGCAGTGGACGATGGCTGGCACGTGCGTCATGCTCGTGAACGAGTGCCGTTGGTTGGGGCTGGTCATCTCCGAACTGCTATTACTTGCATATAGTAGTAGTTTTCGTGACGATACCAGAAGCCTTGAGAAAGAGAGCGTTTGTGCCGTGTGAGTGGATGAACGTGCGTTTAGCATGTGGGCATTGCGTTTGCTTGTAAGATGTATTCGTGTGTTTTATGCAGGTATGTGTGTAAATATTTTATTTATTATAAAGGTAAGGGCCGGCAAAACAGGCGAAGTTGTTCGAGAAAACCGCCCACAAAATCTGTTTCTCACATACATTGCCTTTACGGCGATTGTCCTTCTATAGGTACGGATCATATTTTAGATAATTTGTTGTTTTAAGACAAACAGTCTTATAAAATGGATGTATTGAAAAATGAAAGTCTGTCTGACCCCAGGATATAATGCAATAATCAATCAACGATTGGCATAAAGCATAATACCCCACCTTAAAAGCCAACAACGCGTTGTGACTCTTGAGTTGCAGCGGATCCATGGGCGGCAGTAGTCATTTACCGTCAGGTAAACCGTCTGCTCGTTTGCATGCAAATCCCATAAAAAAATACACCATTTTAATGACGGCTTGTTTAAAAATATAAATCAATTTAAGTAACCGTCCCACCAAGATCTCTATGTACGGTTTGAAGATGAGCGTCTGTTCAACGATAACACCCAGGAACTTGACAGTGTCTAGTCTCTGTAAAGTGAGGGAGATTGGTCAGTTTTGAAGAGAATTGTAATTGACACCAGTGATAACAAGTTTTATTTTGTAGGCGAAGGCCTAATATTTTGTTTTGGCAACATTTAGGGTTAGCACCTTAATTTTCATCCAGGAGCTGACCCTGTTGAAACCAACCTGGGCATTATGAAAATCTTTTTTCAGTTATCACCACTAAACAGAAGGGCTTTTGCTGAGTGATAATTTTGCCTTTATGGAGTTGGAATTGACACAGGAAGGACTGGCTAGGAACAAGGTCAGGCCGAGTTTACTACCGTGAGGAACTCGGTATTTTATCGAGGTACTTTTAGGAATAGTAATTAGTTTTGAGTTATTATAAATAGCAGTATATAAGTAACTTATGAGGATATCAGTAAATAAGTGAGCATCGCTACACTCGTCTATCGGTTGAAAGTTTGTGGATGAATAACCACATTGAGTCGGTTAAAATCAATAGTATGTGCTGTTGTATTGTGTATTTCAGATAAATGTTGACAGTAGTAAAAACAGGCTACATCCTCATAAACTGTGATTGAAGACTCAAAAATTAGGCAATTAGCGTCCATTTTAGTTGTTATCATATTGTGACCGAGATATGTGGTAGTAGGTAAATTATGACCAAGAAGCATACAGTAACTAGCTATAAGGTTAAGATACACATCTTCACTGTCATCTATATTGTTTGGACCTATATCGATCTTTAAACCGCCCCAAAGTGTAAGGCCTTAAATTTCAGAGAATTACGTCAAGTGAATTGATAAAAGCTATGGTTTTCTAGTGACTCGAGAGAAAAATTTCGATAATCCAAGTGTTATTATTCACTTTTATGCAGCAGACTGTTAGCGTCACAGTCGTAACAACTAGATGTGGATATAACAACACCTTCAATTTTAGTTCAGTTACGAGTTTTTGATGAAGAATTAAAGTTATCGAGCGTCGGTATATGTCTAGCTGAAGGAAGCCAACATTCAGTGAGTAAAAGGATATTCTAATTCAAACCAGATCTTTGAAGGAGTATAGTAAGGTTTAGCAAGTTACGTTAAAGGCTCCACATGTTTTGAGTGATATTTAGTAGCGTCAGATATGTCACTGACAATTGCTTCAGCTACATATTAATGTAGATGAAGCAATGGTCTCTATTAAGAGACCATTTTTAACCAAATTTAAGGTTCCAATATCTCGCATTTAAGTCATAAACAAAAGGTAAACCACTCACTGTAGCGATGAGTTCTTGACAATATTTTGGGTATTTTAAGTGAAAAATTGAAACTGGGATAAATTGTTTAGGATTATCCATGTGACCTGAAGTAGAAACTACTGGAGTAGGTTTGCTACTATTCATAATGTTTAGTTTTATAACTTCCTCTGTTAAGGTGTTGAGTGTGTGTTGTTCTTGGTTTCGGTATGAATGTGTTAGGGAATTTACAAAACGGTGTTGTGGTGTATTAGATATATCCGTGCCTGGCGTGAACACATTGACATGTCGACTTTCATGTTTTTTTTCATTGGCTCAATACTTCCTGTGCATTAGGAATTTATATGAAAAAAAAAATACAATTTCAAAAATACATAAATTTTGGAGCAATCGACTTTGAAAATATGTTGCTATCTCTCATTTTAACATGTCTAACTTGACAAAACCTCATGTCAAATTAACGATTCACATGATTTTGTGAATGAACATTGATATTTTCTTATATTAACTTACATTCAGTCACCAAAATAATAATCGTTACCTATTTGAAATCTCAACATATCACCGTCGAAACTTAAAAATGACCACCCTGACAAATAGGAATTTTAGACATGTCAACATATTCACGCCAGCCACTGATATTATTTTTAATTTTAATTTTTTAATTTAATTTATTAATTTAATCGCAAACAAAACCACTTAACCTTATTCTTGTAAGGCTTCTTACTGGTAGCAGAGACATCTTCAACAATCATCATCATATTTTAAATAATTTAAACAAAACCTCATGAATCGTTCTATCTATTGGGGAAAACCGCACGAAAATCCGTTCAATAGTTTTTTAAGTTTATCGCGAACATACAGACAGGCGCAGCGTGGGACTTTGTTTTATAATATGTAGTGATTAGTTTCTTCGATTTGACTAAAAAGACTCTAATTTATTACATAAAAATATTTATTACATAAGAATACCGGGCGTATAATAAAACCACGTGACTTGACCAACACGTGATGCAAGTAATTTTAATACAGTTATTAGACAAACAAGTAATGTACATAATTATGTTAACAGTAATTAACACGATCACGTGAAAGGTGTTATATACCATTGATTTACCTGAAGTTTCGACCAGGTTTCATTACTATTATGACACTATTACTTATTACTATTACGTGATCGCATTAATTCCTGTTAACATAATTATTTATCATGGACTAAGAACGTTTAAAGTTAGTAAGACAAGTAGTGTCTGTTGTTTGATCATCAAATTTTCGTAAGGTTTAATATAGATTCCTCTGTTAAAACTATTACAGATGTTACAAAGGACTACAGTGGGTACGCATAATTTGCGATACTCATTTTAGTGATGTCATGTGTTAGAAAATCCATAATTACAAGGAATTTTTATGACATGCAAAGTAACTCAGATGTATTTTAGCCTTGAAATAACTTGTATAATAATTGTAGGTAACATTTCAATATACGATGATTATTAAGAGCCTCGACAAAGCATTAAGGAAATAAAAACGAAACATACTTTTTTCACTTAGATCACATGGTACTCGTAATACTTATAAACGTTAAAATTTCATTTTCAGAGACAGATCTTCCACCTTCTTTAGATATCCCACCACTCTGTTACATTCTGAAGGCAGGGTCCTTAAAGTTCGTAAAATTTATGTGCTCTAAACAGTACTCCGTAAACACAACACTCTTCAATATGATCCAGAAAGTCAATACACACGAAGATCTTTTAAAGTCTGTGATACTGTCACTTTCAGAAGTGTCCTCGCCAAGAGACACTTTCTTGACATTGCCAGATTCATCAACTTACTAAAAGGGAATGTAAAACCAGAATAGTTAACTGACTATTTGAACAGGATTACGATAAAACCCAGGCATTGGCGAGGCTCACTTTTCTATAACACTGCGGTTGTGTGCTATGATGGCCATACTGTAATACATGCATGCAAGCACATACACGCACGCGCACACGTACCATCGTAAGTCATCACTGAGAGAGGAACTGGTACCCGTAACACAAGTTACATCTTATTACTGATACCAGAGCCCGACTGCATTAGTTTCTAGTAATGTTGTTGTGATAATATGTATGTATACACTCTACCACTATTATGTATTAATAAATTATTATTTCTATTATTAAATCTAAAACCTAATAATAATAACATGTGGATATTCTTTTTAATTGCCATAAACTACAATCATAACGTAATTAAGATGACTAAGTTATGCGGGTTGCAGACCGAAAACTAAGCCATGCCTAAGCTAAACTAAGCCAGCTAAGCTGAGCTACACACCAAGAACTAAGTGAAAGCTCAGTCAATGTTGTAAAGTTCAATTTGACGGACGTATCGCTCGCCATGAATATAATGGATAAAGAAAGTTTCGATGATGAATACGTTAGACATAGGAAAAGAAGATTATTACTGACTTATGTCTACAATACAACAATATTAATAAATTTTAGACTTTACCTAAACAAGGAAAATAGGTTAAAGGTCAAAAGTGACCTACCTGTGAACTTCATCAAGAGAGAGAAAAATATATGTCCTAGGTATATACATGTAATCATATTACGTCATGCTTCGACCTTCAAATGTTATTTGGAAACGTTATGATAATGTCAACCTATAGGCTATAGTTGATAAAAAATTATCGCTCCTATAGTCGTTACTTTATAATCTCATTGTTTTTACAAGCTACAGATGAATAAATCAGCTATTATTGATTTGCAAAAATTTTCTTTGAAATCCGTAATAATAAATGTATACTTTTGGACTTTTGATCCAATAAGGATATGTCAACATCATTGCTGAACGACTCTTATGAGATGACATAATTTCTTAGCTGCTTCAGACCTTGGGCACACGCATCTAACAAATTTCATTGAAGTTCTTTCAGCAAAGCCTCACGTTCACCTTTATTTCACACACGTCACAATCCATCAGCAAATGTTGCACGTCTTCAATTCTATTACATACACGACAGTTGGAAGGATCAGTAAAATATGTTACCCAATCATCATATCAGGTTTATTTTTTAATTTAGGCCCTAATTCCGCATGATCTGATAAGCAATTTTAGCGGTTGCGGTTACAGCTGATAATTTAGCTATTCGGTCTACCTGTTCATTTCCTCATGGGCCAATATGCAAATATTAATCCAATTATTAATATTGATTATAAAGTTGTAGCTTAGTAAATTTTCCTGCTTCGGCACTAGTTAAATCGTGTCCAATGTCGGCTTTATTTTATCTTTATTTGAAACAGTCGAAGAATCTAACCAATTTATGAGATCATTCATCTTAATCTCAAATACCTTAAAGAAATATTCTCAATGATAAATAGCCGAATTCAGATCAGATTTGGAGTTTGCGGGTGAAGATCTATACCATAATATATCCATCGCCTCCAAACAAACCAAGATACATGAAGCCCACTTATCCCTGATTCAGTTTAAGAGGGAGCACAGTAGTGATGTGTTCGCTCTTAAGATGTTGGTATCTGTGACCTTCACCAGAAGGAGATTTGTGAGCCAGGCATTCTACTTTAAGGGTATATATTATAGTACTTTAATACAATTCAATCAATATACATTACATTTGTGCGTAGGATACAAGGGCTATCTAAAGGTCAACAACATTTCCAAAATAATACGTAATAAATGTAAATTGATTACTATAGGTAGATCACAGCGGAATTCCCATTTAAACCGGCTAGACTGCCAATGGTACAGTAGTATAGGGGGCAAACGAGCAGACGGGTCACCTGATGGTAAATGACTACCGCCGCCCATGGGCACTTGCAACTCAAGAGTCGCAAGTGCGTTGCCGGCCTTTAAGGGGGAGGAAGGGAAGAGGAGGCAAAAAGGGGAGGGGGAAGGGTTAGGGTCTCCGGTAACCTCATTCACGCGACGAGAAGCAATGCAAGCGGCAGTAAATGCCGGTTTTCTATGAGGCCGTGGTATCACTCTGATCGAGCTGGCCCATACGTGCCGAAGCATGGCTCTCTTATTTATTTATTTAGTTATTTATTACAAACACATCCCACACAAACTTTACGGGAAACCCAATGCGATTGTGGGACTCTAAACTATAATACGTCTTTTGAAAGTCTCTGTCAATCAAATCTTAAGAGTAAACCTGATTAGGTTAGTTTAGGAAGTATTAAACGGCTTCCTACGCCACCAGTTCCAGTACTAATCTCTATCGTGTACCATTGTCTCTTTGAAAATAATGAACCTCGGTTTGTTAATAGAATCTATACCCATATTTAAACTGAAACAGGTCCAATTCTTGAATATTTTGAAATTTTTTTTGGAGCACTGTATACTAATTAAAATTGCTATTATCTTCTTCACCTTTCTACCATACGAGAATGAATCAATCAATCATTTATTCATTGCAATACATAATATATTATAATTTAACATCTGAGGTTTTATAAGATGCAGAGTCAATCATGTCCGGCCGATTAAGGCATGCAAAATTAGTTATATAAGCAAATATACATTATTACAAAAAAAAATGTAGACTAATGTCACATAAATTTGTCAAAAGGAATAAATTAACATATAATTAAATTGCAATGTCAAACAAATACAAAAAAATTCTAATAAATACTATATTAATAGATAATAAAATTAAATTGGACTTAATACAATAGTTCCCATTATAAATAGTACCCTTGTTTTTTGTAACGAGGTGGAAGATACTCATGGTTGTCCTCCGCCTTCGGCCTCCGGCCGAAGGGGTCTGTCGGACTCTTACCGACTAAAAACCACCCCGTTAAGTATTCATCTATTGTTTTATATACCTTATTAGTTAACAGACTCATCAATTCTTTCTTAAGTAAATTCTTATTACTAATTTGTAAGAGAGATTTTGGTAGCTTATTATATATTTTAGATGCCATTCCTAATAAATTTTTATTAAATATTGTTTTTTATGTTGTATAAAACGAATTACAAAATAATTATATTATTACGTCGTGAACTATTTAGAGTATCGTATTAGTAAAAATTATTTTTTATGAACCTTACCATTTTATATATGTACAAACAAAGGAATGTTAATATGTGAAGATTTAGAAAGTGGCTATCCATCATCTGTATACCGCATATCGCTACTACACACCTGTTTGGGCTTTAAACACTGTTTCCTTGCTTATTGAGTTGTGCGTGTGTGAAAGTGTGATACACTGTAAGCGCGCTTTTCTGTTTAACTATCTTAGACAGATTGTACAGTGCATAGGAGTATTAATTCAGCCGTTTGTATACCCCATTTTTGCGTTTGCCAAGACATATCCCTATCTATTTCTGTACCTAAAAATTTGGTGGAATCTGTCTCTTTAATTGTTTTATTACCATATCTTATCACAGATTATTTGTGATTGGTTCTTTATTCGAAAGTCATTATTTTAATATTTTCAAAGATTAATTTTAAATTATTTGCTTCTAACCAGTTAATTATCTTTCCGAAGAATTCGTTTATTTCTGTATCTAACGTTAAGTTATTATTACTAGGACTAAAAAGTACAGTACTGTAGTCTGCAAATAAGACCATTAGGTGATGTGTGACTCTAGGCATATCGTTAATATAGATGAGAAATAGTAGTGGCCCCAAAATACTTTCTTGAGGCACACCATACTTAGTTAGTCTTTGACTACAAGTATAACTTTTTTCTGTTTTCGAACTAATACATATCTTACTTAAAGACGTGACTTATTTCCTGTTTGTCAAGTAAGATTTGAAGAGGTTGATTCTATATCTTTCTAGCTTTTTTAGGAGTCTACAACGATCCACAAAATCAAATGCCCGACTCATATCTATGAACAGAGCTGCAACAGGATTTTTAACATTGATATTCGAAATCATTTTTTCATTAAATTTAAATATCTTATCTATTTAAATATTTTTCATGGTATTCATGGTACTTGATTGATTGTGATTGATTCATGATTCATGGTACTTGATTCTGTAAAGAAGTAGAACTCATATGAGAATGAATTAAAAGACTAAAAGTATCAAAGCAAGTATTAAGTCACTCACTCCAACTACCGGTCAACTCTTCGACGCGCTTTAAAATCGAGGATTACGTTTAAGTTATACTTTCTTCTACGTGTATTTTACGATACACATTAAAAACATTATTTATCGCTTGAGATCTAAGTGGCTTCTTTTTATTAAAATAACATTTATTTTAAAAGAAATGCAAAATCTCAGCAGTGATTGACATATCTCCTAATTTGACATGACAGGTGACAGTTGAAATTACCATATAAAAAGAACATTTTTTTATGTTTTTTGGTACCACGAGATTCAGGTAGACTGTACTATATATACAGGGTGTAAGAGACAAGGTACCGAATCCTGAAACAGTGTATTCAGATTCGAAAACCATTGGAATTTTCTGCCGGAAAATTCAAATTATTTTTTTTATTTTCCATTACTTTTTTGCTTAAAAGTGATATCACAATGAGTACACAGAACATTTTTCCGAAAAAAAAATGTAACAAATGCCGCATACGGCTAAAAACTCCAATGTAATCAATCAAATAACATTTAAACATTTTATGCAATCAGCTGGTCTTGATGGTGTCGAACGTTTAAGGTCATTCACCGTACGCACGTTGCATGTACATTGCTTAGCGCCAAATGAAACCAATAGCTATAAATCCTTAATCTCGCATTTTTTATGATGAACTGACTTTTGTATTGTATTAAGTATAAACAGAAAGAGGTTATTGTAAGTTTTTCGCGTAGCTCAAACTTACACACTGTATAATAATATGTTGTCTATGGAATCCTAAAAATAAACGTAAATTTTAAGTTGTGTATATCTTCATTTTCTACTTAATTAGCAAAGCGTTGCCTAATAAAAAACCGGATAAGTGCGAATCTGACTCGCGCACCGATGGTTCTGTAAGCAAACAAACTTGTATGTTGATAGTACGTCCATCTCAGGAATCAATTCTCAAAGATTACTGCCAGTCTTTTCTGAAAGACAGACTGGCAATAATCTCTGTTAAACTCTGCGGTTTTAAAAATACTACTAATATTTTTATATGATATAACAACAAATTAACGACATTGTTCAGATTTGTGATTGAATTGGCTTACAAACACATTTAGCGTCCACACGTACACAATTAAATTGCCAATTTTCATGTGATCTTATTTTCTGTGCCGGATAGACGTTTGTAAGAAAGGTTCCTGTATTTTGCTCCGTGTGTATACCTAATAGTTGTTTTTGAAGAAATGCTATCTGTACTGATCTTCGGAATCATCTTATAAATATAAACACCCGAACCAATAAAATGCGTTAATATCACACCACTGTAAAAAAACTGGAACACATTTGTATGCCACCTGCTAGCGGACTAATATGTAAAATCGGCCCATTAACATCCACATGAACCGATTTCACCTGATTTGATGTGACATGATCAAGTCAGGAGGTCCTGACCACCCAATGGCCTGGAGTTGGACAATTTTCGTTCACTCTACACAATCCATTAAGAATCTAGTCAAATTGCGCTTGAAGTTATACCGTGTGGAAGCCATATCAAAATAAAACAGGAGTTTGTAGTCGTAGTGCCCTAATAATATTTCTGTATGGCCTGTATTTCCACCCAGGACAAATAATTGTGTGATGAGCACGATCATTTGTTCTGTGTCTATACTTCAGCCAAATTCGATGTAGAATGTTTACCAACTAAGGGTTTTCGCGCATTTTCTGACAGGCAGTTGTTAATAACCTGGTTGCAAATTACATACCCTTAAAAATATTGTTATGGTCTGACAAGGAAATGAAAAACCTCCTCATGTTGCGGACAACAAATGGCACTAGTGTCTTTTAATGGCAAGAGTAACTTTAAAACTGTTTTTAAACTTTCACGGCTATATTTATTAGATTACACATCTGATATGTATAGTCGCAAAAGTTTCAAGTGCAAGTACTGATAGTTGCCAAAACTCGCACTATATAGGTATAGTACCTTGTAATTATTATTGTCGCGATTTAGTCCTGATTTACACATCTAATTTCAAAACATCATTAACATATCATCATTGTTCATTGTTGATTGCTCTCAAAGTGGTAGCGTGGTCAGGGCTTCATCACACTCTTGAGGTTGCGTTTTATAAACCTATCGGTTACCGTTCCGCCGGATTTACAAGAAGCGCAAGCGCACGGAAAAGGTGGATGGAAGGAACAAAATGCCGAAAAATATAATAAATTATTGTGCAGTGGACGGGTGTAAGAGCCAGAGAACCAATGAAAATTTGTAATTTTTAAAAGGATATGCCCATTTGGTAAAGAGCTTTTGGCCCAATGGCGCCCATGACTGAAATAAATTGTAGGCATTAAGGTTGAAATCACAGATGTAGGAACCGCTAATGTTTTTTATATAGGACTAGAACATAATTAAAAAATCAAATAATAAAAAACTCACTATTTGCTTTGATAGCCAAAGCGATATGATTCTTGACTTCCAAATGAGAGGTCCTAAGTTTAAACCCAAGTATTTCTTCTAACTTTTTGTAAGTTACATTGTGTTCCTTTATGTTATATGAGTGTATTAGAGAAAACCAAAAAAATAAAACTTTTCGTCGATACTTTATTCGTCCTCATTTAAATTTATAATTAACACTATAAGTAACGTCATCTAGAAACTGGGCTACAAGATTTATATTTAGATTGAAACCTTGCCCAGCCCAAGAATCAAACAATGGTCATAACATGGGCACAACACCCTACTGTCCTGCGATCAGCTAAGAAAATCTTCTAAGCCTTCGTGTATCCACGTCACAATTAATACAGATATGTCCGTGGTAACACGTAGTTGTCGTGTAAATCGGGTTCCATAGTCGTGCCAGGTCTTTCTGATACAGATACGATATCCATGAGTAAACATATTTTATTTATTTTCTGAGTCAGGCTATTATATTTTTCTTTTGTATAAGTGTTCTGCGTAAGCCGTACGCCTACGGCTAACTTACGGCTGTCAAACATGGGCTCTACGTAAACAAGACGAAGACAAGGACAAGACAATACATCAAAGAAAAATGAAGAGAAGCATGTTATCCATAAAATTACAAGATATAATAAGAAACGAAACCATAAGAAAGAAAACGGGAATAACAGATAAACGAGAAAGAGTAAAGAATCTGAAATGGAACTGGGCTGGACATGTCTACAGAATGGCTTACGATAGATGGACTAAAAAACTGTCGGAATGGGTACCCAGAGATAGCCAAAGACGGCAAGGTAGACCAAGGAAACGGTGGGAGGATATTTTCAAAGAGAAGGGTGGAGTAGACCGGAGAAAACAAGGCAAAGATAGAGACAGATGGATAGAATTGGGGGAGGCCTACGCCAAGGAGTTGACTTCCACAACAAAATAATATAAATTGAATTTACATTGCATTCAAGTTCATTTACTTTATTAAAAAGGATAAATGAAATTATTGAAGAAAAATAAATTACATATATCCTACTAATATTATAGAGGTGAAAGTTTGTGAGGATGTATGGATGTATAGATGTATGGATGTTTGTTACTCTTTCACGTAAAAACCACTGAACCGATTGCAACGAAACTTGGTATGTAGATAGCTGGAGAACTGGATTAACATATAGGCTACTTTTTATACCGATATTTCCATGGGATCGTGACTTACGCGGGTGAAACAGCGGGGTGCTGCTAGTTTATTAATATTATAACATTTATTGTATGAATTCTAATATATAAAGGTTCAAAATTCTGTGTGTAATGAAATTTTTACCTTTTTAACTTGGTATGATTATACCGCCATTATAATACTTGAAAATAAACAACGGTAGTGGCTGTGTTCTGTAGTAGCACTGAATACCTTCTTCAATTTGACGATTTATAGATAATATTTTTTGTATTCTTTTGAACGATTATATTATATCATTACATTACCGGAAAAAAATATAACACATCATCACTAATATCCATCAACAGTGAAAAAATGAAAACCACATCCAGTTTCGTGTGATTTAACGCTAACATTTCAGCGCGCTTTTTCTGTGACATCCAGGACCACGACGTGTTTGATTCTATAATGATTTTTGAAAATAAAAGTCATAAAATATACCTATTGTTATTAAAAAGGATAGAAAACTAATTTTCAATATTGTATTTAGAAGTCTTGTGCATGTTCCCATAAATATTCATTATAAACAACCAAATTGTTGTTGATCTGCGAAAGTTGTAAAGTTATAGGGTTGTAAGGCGTATAGTTGGTATTTTTTATTTGCTAATTCTTGTTTTAAGGTATTTTTTAACATATTACGTATTTGGTGGTTAGACTAAGTTCCAGCAAAAGCAATGACAATAAAATCGTAAAGTAAAACTAAGAAATGGAGGTAAAATTACAATATTTCTGCATTTTAATTATGACAACCCTATATATGATGACATATGGTTTGTTTACAAAGATTCCACACCCAATTTGGCTCAAGTATAGGTGTAATTTATCTATAATATGTATGTATTTAGAAATATATAAGTATGTTTATCAGCAGTCTGGTTACCATAGTACAGACTCTGCCTAGTTTGGGCTTAGATGGCCGTGTGTGAGATGTGTCAAGTTATTATTATTATAAATAAAAATAATGACGTAATTATTTATTTCACTCGCTCCATCGTTCGCGATACATCAAGTAGTCTATCACGGTAAAGTTAATAGTGCAATCTTCTCATAACTGTGACAGATTTCGCAACGGGACCTATCCTATATATTTTTGTTTTTCTGAGACTGAGTAAAAAATCTATAGAAAAGATTAGAGGTCTATTAAAAAATTAAACACAAAGATACCATACCACCTCAACAGAGTTATCTTTATATTTAATTTTTTATTTCGTGTCATTAGCTCTCATCACCTAAATTTATAACTTTATGTATCTAACAAGAAAAGGTTGATTGTGTAAAATACTGTAAGCAACGCAATTAAAAAAATTCGGAAGTGTAAATAAATAGGAATTTAAATGGAGCGACAAAAATGTAAATTTAACCAATACATTAAAATAACCATCCCACACATGAACGTAGGTATACTAACGTCAGCGGAAGTAAAATAAATCGGGTATTACTTAAGTGTTTTAATTTGATTCTAAGGCCACAGTAAACAACTTGAATATTTACTAAAATGTTATTCAAGCAATAAGTGGCATTAGAATGCATTTCATAATTAATATTTAAAATGTTCCCGCGTAAATTGACGAAAACATTAGATCAGCCATGTTGCTGATTCGTCATGACGTCATGTGGTCAGTAAAAACGTAAATAATAGCATTTTGCCAAATTTGAAATGAGTTTCTATCCTGGTAGCTATTATGTTAGGTGATGGAGATAAACAACACATGTCATACTATCAATGTTTATTCATTCCGTAATTTAGTAGAACAAAATTTGGGATTTGTGAGTTTATTCTGTTTAGATTTGTACTTTCTGCTTTTATAAAAACCATTGTCCACGGTAATATTTAAGTAACATACGGATACACGAGAGGAATAAATATCCGAAAATTTACAACAAAATAATTGTACTGTCGTGATGACGTAATGTCATGGCGGCTTGCGTTTCACGTATTTGTTAGAACAGATAAAAAAATTAAAACTTTGAAATAAATTATAAAATTTAATTTCGCAATTTATGAACATATAAAATTTTCAAGTTGCTTATTACCGAGACTACACATGTTTTTTGAGCATTATATTCAAAGAGTAAAATACAATATCACAACTGAATTCGTTTTTTTTTATATTTCTGAATCGGTGAAAGGTATGGGATTCACGGGCCATGAGGCTTAACAGACCTCATGTTTGTCGGTATAAAACAAGAAACAAAATGGTGCAAGTGATGAAAGAACACAAATCCTTAATTTCTAGGCAGTTTCATTTTAACATCATAGCGTACATTAAATAGGGTAGTTGACAATTTTTGCGAAACTAATCTAGCCGATATATTAATATTTCATTAAAAACAACATGACAAACAGTTTCATATTTTATTTTACATCAAAAATTTAATAAATTTTCCTCAAACACGCCAAAATGTCATGGCCTGTCGTGTGACATCATAGTTTGCACCTCAATCATCTTAGTGATTGAGTGGGCTAATATATGTTTCAGAAAGAAATTGTCGTCAACCCGTAAACGAGACATGAATATATGTTCAGTTTCTCAAATGTATTGTTGTGAGAATAATATTACCCTGTCAATTAAACACACCTGATAATAAATCATCATGACACATCAAATTACATACTTGAAAATAAACTGTCAAGCTTTTTATTGATTTTTTTAAATTTCGACTCCTAGTTTCGCCTTGTCTTCAAGAGTCACGTGAATGTTATACAAGGAACCAACAAGTTTATAGTGTACTCACTTGTGATTTGTTAAACTGACATAACAATGACATAAAAAACATATCATTCCTCGGTAACCTAATGTCGGCATTTACTGGTGTATCAGTTGTATAACATCGTGTTTATTTATGGTTGACTTTGTTAGTATATGCCAGCGAGTTTTGTGGCTTCCGCCGGCGATAAATGTTTTGAAAGGGTCATGTTTTGGTCAAGCTAACACCAGTAATGGTTAGTGTAAGTAATAATAATCGAGACCTAAACATTGGTTGGCATAGTATGGTATGCATAATTATATAATTCGTGACCATCTTTCTAGTAAAGCAGTCGTAGACATTAAATATTTGTTGGCTGTAGCTTGTTTAGATCTCTGAAGTTTAAATACTGGTTTATGCGGGAGAGCCATGCTTCGGCACGTATGGGCCGGCTTGACTCCGCTCGTTACCACGGCCTCACAGAAAACCGGCCGTGAAGCAATGCTTGCATTGCATTTCGCCGCGTGAGTGAGGTTACCGGAGGCCCTAACCCTTCCCTCTCCCTTATTCCCGTCCTTCCCCTCTCCCCCCTCTTCCCCCCCCCCCTCCCCCCCTTTCCTACTCCTACCTTAAAGGGCGGCAACGCACTTGTGACTCTCGAGTTGCAGGTGCCCTTGGGCGGCGGTAGTCATTTACCATCAGGTGACCCGTCTGCTCGTTTGCCCCCTATACCATAAAAAAAAAAATTTGACTCAGATCAGATCAGACATCTTAATAAGCGGATGACTTGGTTAACAGTAAACGTCCAGTCTTTAATTGAGTCTCTAGTTGAAGATTTACTATGGACTAGCCGTGCCCGCGGCTGCACTCGCATGAATGTAAAAATCAATCAACAATATATCGCATATAAAAAGTGACCTTTCTTCTGATATAGGAGGAGAGAGGGATCCTCCAGATCTGGGAATTTTTCAACTTAAGAAAATGCTTCTTTATATATTAGCGGTAAACCACATGGAGTGTAAAGTATTAATATGATTGCTTACACGCGAAAGATACCTTCTCCTAAAGGATAATGCTTGGCTCTTCGGTCGTAACCATGGTATAACATAGGCTGACTGAGAATTGCACAAGTTTGTAACTTAATGGAAAATTATTGGGAAAAAATTGTATTTTCAGCCGATTCCCGTTGCAAACGTGGGGAGGACTTAAATTTCTAAGAAGAAATATTGGCACTCTCATTTTTAAATAAGTCATAGCCTATATATATATATGACTGGCCTGTTAGCCTAGTGGTTAGTGACCTTGACTGCTACGCCATAGGTCGTGGGTTCGATTCCCACCCGAGTCTGGATGTTCTTTGTGTCCGTTGTTTGTATGTTTGTAAAGTCCTCCGCGATACAGGAGTCATTCCTAATGCGGGAGTTGTCTTTTATAAAACAGAAAAAAAAATAGCCACTGGAAAACTGGGTGCTCTTGGATAGTTTGTAAAATTCTCTGCTTTTATAATTATATATCTAGGTGTATATTGTTTACTTCCCCCTGAAACGTCACAATGTCATATATTGAGCACAGCTTGATTAAAGTATTAATGTATTTGAATGCCTCGAATGACACATGCAGTAACAAAAAGTATTTAAAATTCAAAATAAAAGACTTTTATATATAATGTAAAAAAAAATAATCACAGTAATCATTAAAAAAACGTTATACATGTAACATTATTTCTCGATCGAAAGTTTAATACTAATTGTAATTTTTTTTCTTGAGCCCTTTAAATTCTTATTCCTATGGATAGAGAGACTGACAATGTTTGTACATAAGCAGTTTCTACCAGAGGTGGATTAAATATCGACAACGCCTTAGGCTACCATCTCATTGCGGCCATCCATACTAATGTTATAAATGCGGAAGTAACTCTGCCTGTCTGTTACGGTTTTACGCCTAAAGCAATTTATATAAATTTAGGTATAGATATAGCCTTTAAAAAAACATATTGAAGAAGAGTGCCCTTGGAGTTTCTTGCCTGTTTTTCTCCATAGGATCTACGTATTAGAACAGGCAACTAGTTTCACAACTGACAGATTCTGACTAACTCGTATTCCTGACAATTATAAAATAATTATAATTGGTTTAACTGAAGAAAAAATATTTTGGTTTGATTCCGATTTTTACTGGTCCTTGGAGAAAATTATTTTTTGACGCGAAATAAACGTTGAAGGAGTTGAAGTCGGGAATGAAAAATTGTTTGGGAAAATTGTTACGAAACAATGTTATTTAACCAATCGCATTTGTTAAAAATGTATTAGTTTACATTTTTGCTTTGCATACGTCTATAATGGAATCAGGTCTATGTAGGAGTAATCAAGAACGGGTGCGATTCGGTAGCTCTACGTCACCATTGATATGTTTTTTTTTATATTGTTAATAAATTTGCAAATTAATTTTGTTTTTTGTTATGTATATTTTGAATTTTTTTAATTTCCGCGCCCGCCTCTTTGTAGCCTCGCGTCCCTGGGCATGTATCTAGGTATAATCCGCCTTCACAGGGATTTCCTTCTAAGGGTACACCTGAGGCCCTGGTAATATGGACTGTGATGGAACACCGTGTGGTTTTAGTCAGTTCGAGTCCGAAATACCACCCTACCGCTTAGCCCACGTGGGGTGACGACCCGTGGGGGTTTCCACATGTAAAAAAAAAAACGGGAATATTTAAAAGGTACAATACACATACACATATAAAACAAAATATATATTTAAAAACATAAAATATAGTAGACCACCGATATTGGGTACAGGGACCTTGGTTGACGGTGGTTAGTGCTCCAAAGACAGGAACCTTCTCACTATACACGCCGTGTCGAGGAGATTCAGCTTGATTCAGCCGTCTAACGCGAGCCTCTTAAGATGTTGATAGAAGCTATCAATCCATGAGCACATATGACAAGCGGAACAATGATCGCCGAATCGATATTCGACATCATCAATCACCACATCGATAATCTCGTGAGACAAATCCAAATATTTGATTTGTTTTTCTTTTTCAACTTTCACGACGTTCTCGTCATGACGAACAGCAATATCGACAATCATTGCGCGGCGCTCTAATCGGTTTATCAGCACTATATATTGTAAAGATTGGGGGGTATGAATGGTATCCAAGCTCGGGGTGTCGCTGGCGAGAGGAGGATAATTAAAAGATTACCAAGTACTTATGTCGTTATAGAAAATATTAAGCTTTAAACTCATTTAACATTTATAAAAACAAAATTAAATTTCTTGAACAAATCAATATTTCTTGAGTAGCCAATGCAGACACCACGCTGTCTGCCAGAAAACTCTTTCCTATTCTGACAATTATATAATTCAAAATGTATCTAATATCACTCAGTGCAGACTTCTCACACGCCAGTATTAACGTATGTCACAGAGGTGTGACAATATTATTATTATTATTACCAGTGCCACTAGTTACAACCCTGAACGCGTTGATATACTAAAATACTATGTATGTAAGTTGCGTTGACCTCAAGTCATTAGACATATGTTAATTTTTTTTTATACTTTTCATATATCACATAGAGATAGATATTCAAATGCCATTCACATGTAGTAACCCGGACGCAGCTGGTGATCAAGACATTCTTTGACTTTGTAAAACAGGTTTGTAACGTTGTTCATTAACATTATACTTATTAAGATTATTTAAAACCCTATTACTTAAAAAAAGGACAAGTTGCTAAGAGCTCGCATAGCAACTTGTCCTTTTGAAATATAATTGGACTTGCCTGTCTAATTTAATACAGATTTTTAGAGGAACTATTTATAGACTCATCATTAGTATTATGGTTAGTGTAATAACTTGCCAGCTGTTGGTGTCAGTAAGTGCACCTTAGTTGGACTATATTATAAAATGCTAAAATTTATATATGTAGACATTAGCTTTTTGCATAGTTGTACTTAACAAATTATGTTACTTTTGTAATAATTGGTTCTGTAAGTTATTTATAGCCTTGGCATCCAAAAGTGGACCTTTTTCACAGCTTCAAGCTACGTATTGATAAATTCAAATTTGATATCTTTATTTTATAAAATTGACCATCAATTATTCGAAATCGTCGATTTAATAAATAATTTTTATAATTAAAAATTATAGATCAACACACACAGAGTCACCGCAACAATAGTTTGCTTCATCAAATGTAAAATGTAAAGAAGAGAAAAAGATAGAAGAATACTCTATTTACAAACTGTTATTCCAACTTAGCACTTGTATTGTATACCACAGACTTATTTAATATTCAACATCAGTACTAAATCATTCCCCTCAGGGCAAAAAAAAATCTATACGTCGCCGCGTCGCCACAGTAATATTATCTATCTATTACCGTGACGTCGCGCTATAGTGGGCGAGTAAGACGACATTTCCTGTTTTATTTTGACAAAATATGCTTGGCTAGTTTTGTTTATGAGTTGTGTTTATAACACAAAGCCAAATTGCTGGCTTACGTTTTATAAACTAGGAAGTGATCACAATGACGTACAGTACTCAGATTGAAGTTAAACTATGTCTTAATAAAGCAGTTCCCGGATCCCTCCTACTTAAGGCGCAGTATGGCACACCGTGTGGTTTTAGTCGGGTCGGTTCGATTCCGACACACCGCCCCACCGAAAACCCCGGTGTGACGGACCGAGGGGGTTTCCACACGCACAAAAAAAAAAAAAAAAGGTACAAACTTGTTTCAGAGGTACAGTTATTACACGCTTTATATTAGCTGGACCTGTATCTATCTATCTATTTAACGGAATCTTTCAACGTTATCACCAACTTTAAGACGTCCGATTAACTTTAAAATTGGCACATGTGTCAAGGAACGATGACAATATAAGCCCCTAAAATAAGAAAATAAAATTTATAAAGAACGCTTAAATAGCAAACCGAACTAAAAAGTGGCTAATAATTTTTGAAAAAAGAAAAGTGTAGGGTGATTTTTTTATTATAACTCTACATTTATAAATAGCTACCACTGAACTATTTGTGCGCCAACGTTCAAAACGAATAGACTTTCTAGACAGGTTTACCATTTACACAGATAGATCTTAGAAATAAACAATAACTATATAAAAATCCAATGAATAAAACTTAAGAATTATACACCTAATTGATGAGTTAAAAGTTGTTTATAATAAACGTTAAAGCTTAAAGTTTTACGCAAAGTTGTCTTTTAAAATAAGTGTAACCGACTACAACATCACATCGTGCCTAAATCATCTCAAGTATCTATTTTTCTTCCTTTTATTTTTTATTTTGCGCATTTGGTACATAGGCGGATTTTTTATAGCTCTAAGCAACGTCAAAATTATAGAAAGAATGGCTCTATCTGATTTAAAACCTTTATGAACTGTTAATAGTAGAAATGCAACGATTTAGAAATCTCATTTCTGACGGAAGATAGACCGCTACCTTCCGTCAGGCCGACCGTTTATGTGGGAGAGCCATGCTTCGGCACGTATGGGCCGGCTCGACTCCGCTCGTTACCACGGCCTCACAGAAAACCGGCCGTGAAGCAATGCTTGCATTGCATTTCGCCGCGTGAGTGAGGTTACCGGAGGCCCTAACCCTTCCCTTTCCCTTATTCCCGTCCTCCTCTCGCCCCCCTCTTCCCACTCTTCCCCCCTCCCCCTCTTCTCCTACTCCCACCTTAAAGGGCGGCAACGCACTTGTGACTCTCGAGTTGCAGGTGCCCATGGGCGGCGGTAGTCATTTACCATCAGGTGACCCGTCTGCTCGTTTGCCCCCTATACCATAAAAAAAAAACCTAACTTAAACTCCCTACAGTAAAATTATATTTAATATTTGATTTTTTTAGTGGTTCGGTTTGTAATTTGTCTTAGTTACAATGTCAACTGTCACTTTTAAAAAAATATTGCTTTTCCCGGTGCAGGGACGTTAATTGCTGAGGAGTTCTCCTGGCTAAAGCACAAGGTCCACTTCAGCATATGCATAGCATAATTAAATCGCATTTCATGAAATACCTATTATTGAGCTAGTGGCCATCTGTGGTCTTCACCATCACTTCACCAAATGGTACTCCGGGAGCAAATGCACGAGTTACCATAAAAAATAGCCAAATCGCTATTGATGTGCCTATAATATTTGAAGAGTTCCCTCGATTTCTTCAGGATCCCATCATCAGATCCTGACTTGATGACAATGAGAATACGTGGGAAATATACTCTTCAAAAAAAAATATATTTCCAAGTATGTCCCGCCGTCATCAAATAATAGGGAAACATACAAAAAAAAATATTCCGACGAACTAAAAACCTCCTTCTTGTTTTTTTTATTCAGTTAAATATATCTACTTGATTGGGACCAAGCCATCATTTTAAATAACTGTCACTGTGTAGGTCCGTAAGATGACCTGACCACTGACCATCGACCAGTAAATTAAAAAATATGATTAATTAATTTCTGATGCTAACATTTTATAAAAAACTATAAAATCTTGCTTACTAACGGTGATTCCCGCTACGACCGCTATATATATATATATATATATATATATATATATATATATATAGCGGGCGTAGCCTTGCAGTTTTCCCTATAGTAAATAAAATAGTTTTTACGACTATCTCTTTTACACAAAAATACAAAGGGATAGGTAGTACAAATATACGACTATATCTCGGGTGCCATCGTATTTATAAAAACAAAATCACAATCAAGAAAATCAGGCCCAAACCTTTTGAGAAATAAAATCTTGAGCACGATGACCATCACTCCATTCCATTCTATCCATCCAACACTACTTTCTAAAGAAATTTACTTTATTTTTATGGTATTGGGGGCAAACGAGCAGATGGGTCACCTGATGGTAAATGACTACCGCCGCCCATGGGCACCTGTAACTCGAGAGTCACAAGTGCGTTGCCGCCCTTTAAGGTGGGAGTAGGAGAAGAGGGGGAGGCGGGAAGAGTGGGGAGAGGGGAAGGACGGGAATAAGGGAGAGGGAAGGGTTAGGGCCTCCGGTAACCTCACTCAAGCGGCAAAATGCAATGCAAGCATTGCTTCACTATGGGTTTTCTGTGAGGCCGTGGTATCGAGCGGAGTCGAGCCGGCCCATACGTGCCGAAGCATGGCTCTCCCACAAAAAGAACTACTTTCTTGAAAATTTTTTTGGTGAAAACGCTGAGAAAGCCCATACCTGCGATTAAACAATCATAGGTCGCCACCATCAATTAGTAGTACTCATCAACACTACATTACCAAAAACTTTATAGACTATTTCTAAAGAATACATAGAAGCTTTCCAAATAGAAAATAGTACCTACCTAGTTATTGTATTTCCATATTCTACAGAATTTCTGAATGCTTATGATTTCCAATGTTTAGCACAATAACCTCTGGAAATTTGTAAAACTTTTCGCTTACCTTTAGGCTTTTAATAAATCAATAGACTCAGAACACATTTTTTCTAGCTCAATGGTTTCATCACAGCAGCGATAGTACAGCTATGATGAATTAAGAGCCATGAAACATTTACTTAAATAAAGCATCCCACAAAGGATGTGACACATTAATAAAATTCACTCTGGAGAATCCAGATGTTGAGCTTCATCTTAATTCCGTTATTTTTTTATCTTGGCTTGACTTTATTCGTAAGTCAAATAACCTTGGCTCATATAAAAGTTCTTACGTTGGAAAAAAAAAGACAATTTAATCAACATTCTTTGTTTCTTTCTCCTTTTCTAAAATATCATCCATAACAATCAGTGAGGTTTACGTCGTACTCCAACTTTCATATCTCCGTTACGCCCTGTTCTGATAGAAAGACTGAAGAGCAGTTTTGTGTATAAGAGAAAGAAAATTAAAAGAAAAGACAGGTCTTTGTGTATACTGAGTCCATTTCATTGCGGCATTAATGGCGCAGCAATTAAAGAAGGCACCTCACCAATATTGCTTCTGCGTCTTTCCCGTCATTCATTTCCTCGCAGAACTTATCTTCTTCTATTCACGTATTTTTATACCTACGACCAAGGCCTGGCAAGCTTCGTGCTTTTTAAATTATATAAAAAAATTTGAACTTGAATCTGTAAACCAAAATAATATGGAAATTTCATATCCACAAAAGTATAGCTTGTCAACCGGTTTGAGGCGAATACGAATCGGATCATATACTTTATTCAGAGTATCTACATATGTACCTAATACGTCAATACTTTAAGTATATACAAGTTTCGGTGAACTACAGCCTCGAAATTCTAACATTCTTATATAACCTTTGGTAGACTCCAGATGCTTTCCAGTCTCGATGTTAAAACATACATTAAAATAATAATGTGTAACAGTATTTTAAATTAATTAGTAGAAAAAAAGTGCAAATCAAAATTTAAATTAAAAAAATAATATTTTAAATTAAGAACTTTAAAAAATATATAAATCAGTGACAAAATGTTGGCTTTAGTACTTGGAGCTGTGACATTTTTTCTGTACTACTGGTGGAAGTGGACTGCAAGGTATAGGCGTTTGAAGGCTACAACAAAGCTACCGCCAATGTACCCTGGACTACTGCCAATTCTTGGCCACGCACACTTGCTTATTGGAAATACTACACGTAAGTTTCCTTGATAAATAAATAAGATTATATTTCAATAATAATGTAATACTTTTATGAAGACAATTTTGTTTTTTATTGTAACGGAACCTCTATATCAGCTATTGTTATAAATATTTTGATGTTCGCTAATTTTAATATAATATGCATTACCTATCAGAGCTGAGTAGATAATATGAGAGGCAACTAACAATCACAATAGAACTAAGTTTTATTGAAAAGTGTGTCTTTAACTAAGAAGCATTTACAATATACTTGTAAATGCCTTCTAAATAGGAGGTGTTTATATTTATAGACACTGATTTACCCAGTCTATGTAGATATAGGTATACCGTGTCTGTTACTGGGTATTTCATGAGTTAAGCATAAATCCTCAGTGTACCATATGTTGTAATTAATAATTTATCAAAGTCTGAAACTTCACATTTCAGATTGTTAGGTTTTTTTTGTAATTTATCAAATTTTGTATTAAATCCCTAGTAATTCTGATCAGTTTAATTATTACAAAAAAATAACATTTATCTTTTCTTTTCGGATCAGATGACTTATAAATAACGTTTTTCATTTCGATTTGTCTCAAAAGTAACGGTATTAGTATACCGTGCCGGTAGTTCATCAGAACATTATGTCTCTAAATCTAACGGTTGAATAAACTGTTTGTAAAATTTACGAGCTTTTCTCAAGATTATTAAATTTATAAAACACTTAACCACTAATTCATTTAATAATCACAAATACCACGATCTTTCACAAAAAAACTTCTTATTTTAAACTAATTATGTACAAATCATTTAATTATTATGAATTAGTAGACTTTTTATCGCTCTAGAACAAATCTTTATATTTTTATTTTACTATTTTGAGTTATAAAACGAATACGAAAGTAGTCGTAATCAGACAACTCGAGCCAATATTTTTTCTTTATAGAAGCCCGTATAACCCATCATACATACATAGGTACACACAGACAGGCCAAGGTTAAAAAAGTATAAAAGAGTGTTGGGAACTCGGAACCATACATATAATTTTTTTTTTAAATAATTTAGGTAGCTTCAGAATTCGCTCGAAGCAGAAGCTCGCAAAATTTTATTGTGGTTTTTTATAAGTTTACCTTATATAACCAGTTTAAATACAGGATAATCGTTATTCATAATAATAAATTGTATTTATTAAGTATTTAAGTTGTATCCAAAACCGCTAAGGAGAACTAGTATCCTTTTATATAGCAATGTATCATCTTTATGTAAGAAATTTGTAAAACTTAGATTTTATTCAACTAAGAATGGTATTACAGGTGTTTCAGAAAGGTGTGGTCAAATTTTAGGAGCGTCATTTGTAGTCGACATATAGTTAATTTAATTTGAAAAAAAATAATTTGGAAAAAAACTATTATGATTTAGGTAGCTTGAAAAAATTAATTTTAAATTTTTTTTTTTCGGCAAACTGTTTACCGAATGTAGGTGCACATTTCTACACAATACATTAAAAAATTTCATGTCAATTCAAATGATTTTTGTTTTTTTTTATGCAGACATTTTCGGAAAAATCTGAATATTCCATCAACGTCCTTGGTATTAAATACCTATGGTTTCATTCATGTCAGCCCTCTCACATACGAAATGTTAGTTGAATCACATTGAAAATTTTCGCATATGGAGTTTGAAACTGAAAATGAATTTGAAAATGCTAATCCCTTTCACGACAATATAAGTACAATAAAAACCGGGACAAGCGCGAATCTGTCTCGCGTACCGAGGGTTCCGTAAACTAACAAACTTGTAGGTAGACAGTACGTTCATCTCGGGTATCAATTCTCGAAGATTTTCCGAAAGACAAACTTGACTTTGCAGTTCTAAATATACTCTCCTATACATCGGTTTACGACAAAGTCAACATTCCAACCGCAAAATATAGGTTTGTAATCACAAAAACTTTTTTTATTTTTTCTTTTTAAATCATCTCTCGGATGACATGAAAAAAATTCCAAGTAGGTTTTTTTTTTATTTACATTTTTATTCATAAAAGGCTGACTTAAGCTTATATAACTTAAGATAACATTTTAAACTCGCCAAACGTATCAAATATTTTTAGCTTGTGTTTGGGAAGAAGATCGTATAGCTTAAATATATAACTACGGGCTAGAAGGTTTTTTTTTTTAATTGTGACCAGTACGTAAATTTCAGACTAAAGGATAGCTTTGCTCAGACTGATGCTAGTTGAATCCTACTAATATTATAAACGTGAAAGTTTGTGAGGATGTATGGATGTATGTATGTATGTATGTTTGTTACTCTTTCACGCCAAAACTACTAAACCGATTGCGATGAAACTTGGTATGTAGATAGCTGGAGACCTGGATTAACATATAGGCTACTTTTTATCCCGATATTCCCACGGGATCGGGACTTACGCGGGAGAAACTGCGGGGTGCTGCTAGTGAAATAATAAATAATACAAAGCTCACTACTATTAAACAAAGTTGTTATGCAATTAATCCTAACTAAGATAAATGAAGAAAGTGAGTTTGCTTGTTACGCATTCACAGTTTAACTACTCAATAGATCTTCACAAAAAAAATCATAAAAGTTGTAAGGGGTACACAAAATGACCTAGGGAATTTATCCAGAAAAAAGTACAGCTCCCAAAGGATAGATTGATTTACAAATTCTCTAGAGGGCGCTAATTTCAACATTGAGTCCTGTCAGCTCCTTATTAACTAATGTCACCAACCTGGTAATGTGACGTTTTAAGTTCATCGTTTCGTTTAAGTTTTCACTTCTATCGGCAATTCCGTGACTGCCTATTTTGTTTTATTGTGTAATGAAATAGGCGTTTGTCTTCCAACTCACCCGATGGAAACTGATGATGACGACGAAGATGGTACACGCCTATCCAAGAGGAACGTATTCACTGTACTCTTCAACTTGAATTGTATACAATGGCTAGGTTTTCATACACCTGACCTGACTTTTTTGTGATACTCTTTTTATTGTCCGCCCAGAATCCTACGAAATACCGTGACAATTCGTAAATAGTGACCCTTCTAAACTGGTTCGTCCAACCATTACTTAACTTCGTTCTGGATTGTGACTATTATAATTATTACTGATTATTGTTCACAGACCTTTGGAATATTTTGAAGAAGTTTACGATGGCGTCCTTGGAAAGAGGAGGTGTTATGTGTGGTTTTATTGGAACTGATATATACTATTGTGAGTACATTTTCGGTTATTAATACTTACGTCTGTCCATCAACAAGGTGGACAGACGACCTTGTGAAGATCGCCGGTCGTCCGTGGACGCTGGCCGCTTCCAACCAGTCTCCTTGGAAGTCATTGAGGGATGCCTATGTCGAGTAGTGGATGTCTTATAGCTTAAATGATGATGATGACGATATATTTCTTCAGTGCTTTCTGAAAATTCATTCAGACCAGGTCTTTTCATTTTTTATATTGTTATAATGATCCTCACTAATTTAGTAATTTTAATCAAAGTTTTTTAATGTGTGGCATTAAACCTATTTACATTAGATTTAAAATAGTGTGCGAGGCATATAGTTTATGTTATTGTAAATAAATTAATAATATTTAATTTTGTACAAGTATTCAATAGGAACTGAAATAATAAAAAAGTAAAGTGCAACGTGTTCCGAGTGCGCTCCTCTAAACCGGAGGGGGCACAACGTTGTGGCCGCCTGTTCATCAAGAGGTGGCCAAGTCTGCAGGGGTTCCTAGAGGCTTCTTTTCTTAAGGTATCCCGGGTCCCTTGCAATAGACCCACTTGTGACGGAACATCGTGTGGTTTTAGTCGGTTCGATTCCGAATTCCGACATACCACTTCACCGTTAGCTCCGGTGATGTGATGACCCGTGGGGGGTTCCACATTTTTCTAATAGATATTTACTGATGCAAATTTCAATGCCATATATTGTTTTACTAGATGAACATGTGTACATTTGAATGTATTTGTCAAAAATTGCATTGAAGAAGTAATACGTTTATTTAATTATCTTCTTAACACTAATGGTAAAAAAGACTTATCATTAGCATAAAGTGTTAAACCAAAGTTTGATTCATTGATATTTCAAGTAAGTATTGGTTATGTGCAAATACACAGTACCTACCTGGTATCGAGAAAATATTTGATGTAGGTATACTGTACTGTATTATTTTTATGTAAGTGTAAACGAATCGAAGGACTGACACTTACGTAAATGTTGTGTACTTACTTATTTTGTTCACTAAGGACAACGTATCATTACATTATAAACTTAAGTTATGTGTTAGATATCTAATATTTATCTAGTCATAACCCAAAAGTAAGTATACAAACAACAGCTGTGAGTATCAGAAACTACTTATAATATAATAACACGACTGCCCGAAAAGGAAAGTAATGTTTTTAGAGTGTATGTATGTTTGTATGTGAGTTTCTTTATTTCATCGTAAATTCTAAATGCCTGAACAGATTTGGCCGCATGAGGTATCAATAGAATTCTTACATCATCCTGCGTGACACTGGCTAGATATTATTTGAAAATAAAAATCTACATATATTTCCCGTTGTGTAGCACGTAGATAAAATGCGAATGTTGAAATGGATGGTGGTGGTGTGACTAGGATGAACAAGGTGAGAAAGGATTAAGTATATTTGAGGGAGGATAGGTTATTGTGGTATGGACCTGATGCGAAGGGATGGGCAAATTGTGGTGTAGAAAATTTTACGTATGGAAGTTGACGTGTATAAGCGAAGAGGAAGACCAAAGAAAAGTTGAACGGATTGTTTGAAAGAAGATATGACTGGAAAGGGAGTTAGCAGTGAAATATATTGCGCTAATCCTTACTTAATAATATTATAAATGCGAAAGTAACTCTGTCTGTCTGTCGCCCTTTCACACCAAAACTACTGAACCGATTTAAATGAAATTTGGTACACAGATAGTCTAGAGCCTGAGAAAGGACATAGGCATACTTTTTAATGCAAAAAAGGGGTGTAAGGGGTTGAAAGGTGGGAATAAAAAGTTGTATGGAAGTATCGTAAGAGCAAGAAGCTTGAAAATATTTTTTTAGGCTGTTTATTTGATATAAATACACTATTTCACGCGGACAAAGTCGCGGGCACAGCTAGTTCCAAATAAAACTATGACAAGGGTAGGCAGATGATGTTTTGTTATATGATGAAAAAAATATAGATTGAACAATCCGAAGTTACTTTATTATCTCTATTGTATTCCACTAATGACTATTACACACGACTGTACTAACACTAATTTGTGTTTTACTTGTATTTCCTAATTATTGATGGTTTTTTTTTTTCAGTAATATCAGATCCAGAAGACAGCGTAACAGCTGCGAACGCCTGTTTGCAAAAACATTTCGCGTATGATTTTGGAAAACCTTGGATGGGTGAAGGGCTCGTGTTGGCTTCAGGTAATATTTATTTATTTATTTTAAATATCTATTTCACTGTCCGTTTTTTATTAAAAATCTTTTTTTTTTTGTATTAAACCTTCGCGAATTAGACAGATCGTGAACGAAACATTATGTCGGAAAACCAAAAAGTTGTACCATATAAACATTATCGGCATTAGTTTTTTTTATGGTATAGTGGACAAACGATCAGACGTGTCACCTGATGGTAAGTGACTACCGTCGCCCATAGACACCTGCAACTCAAGAGTCCCAAGTGCGTTGCCGACCTTTGAGGAAGGTGGGAGTAGGGGAAAGGTGGGAGTATGGGAAGGGGGGAGGTGGGTTAGGTCTTCTTGCTTACTCGGCGAAATACAACGCAAGCATTGCTGTGAGGCCGGTTTTCTGTGAGGTCGTTTTATCACTCCGGTCGAGCCGGCCCATACGTGCCGAAGCATGGCTCCCCCACATTAAAATTAAATCCAGATTTACACATCTAATAATTAGGTAATGATTTGAAAATTTCATCTTAACCTTAGATATTATTTAGAATATTCAATTCTATGGATCTATAGCCTTTTAGTAGTTTTGGTCTAAAACTGTCGAGATCTATAATAATAATATAATTTATTTTCTCACTACAATATATAGTTTATAACAAAAAAATTAAGTAAGTATATACATATTGTAGGAGACTGGTGCCTAAGCTAGGCTCTCGGCCGGTGTTTCAGGACATCAGGTTCCCACCCCTTAATATTATCATTTCTAGACTATTATATATACTAAAGCGTTAACAGCGTAGTAAGATATCCTACTTTATATAAATACAGTAGTATATAAGATAGTGTAAGGATAGTATTTAAGAATGTTTGTGGAAGTGTTTTTGTATATGAGTATATACATGTGCGTAGTGTGTGTGTGTGTCTCTCTCTCTCTTTGTGTGTGTGTGTGCGTGTGCGTGTGCGTGTGTGTGAGTGAGTGTGTGTGTTTGCGGTTACTTAAGAATGATTACACTATATTAATAATCATATGCTCGGTATCATCAATTCATCATAGTTTATTTTTAATAGCCATCTATTATAACATTGTGAAATTTCCACTCGCAATATAATTTATGATTTCTATCTACTGTTCTAATGATTCCAGTTCGCAAAGCATCTCTATTTTCACAAGATCAATTCTGTAACCGTTTGATTATTTTAATAATTTTACCGTTAGGTACGTTTCCACCCATTAATCAGTTTCAATTCAACACATTTAGGTACAGACCTAGACTCGTAACTAATTTAAAAACGATAATAACAAATTAATATATTGTATGCGTTAACATCCACTTAAGCGGCGGTAGCGTAATGGCTAAGGCGTCGGACTTGCGATCAAGTGGTTGCGGGTTCGAACCCCACCCAATACTCTACCGTCGTGAACCCGCTCCTAACACAAGCATTTAGCTTAGCTGGAGGGGTTTACAAGAATACTAGTAATGTGTGACCCACGTTGCTAGTATTATTTTCTAAAAAAAAAAAAAAAACCGTCACGCACGGGTGATTACAACCGGTGCAATTCGATCGAAACCCCGGGTAACCAAAAAAGCTATTGTGCCTTGTAATTGTTATCGCGATTAACTCCGAATTTACACATCTAATATGTTTAGTTGCGAATGTTTAAAAACAATTAATATATTGTACCTACCATTAAGGATGAAAATACGCCTCATTTGTATACAATGACTAATAAAATAAAAATTTAATAGGGGAAAAATCTCTAATTATTATGTCAAACGGGTTTGTCAATGTTATTATCGGTACGGTCTATTGCGTTACACGTCATAGACTTTTAGACGTCGTCTCAAAGCCATATTCATTAACATCCTATTTGGATCCTACACAACATGTAAAACACACACAACGTAAAAATAACTTAGTCTCAATTCATACTTTGTTTACTAAGGAGGATATCTGTACATCACTACATATTATAAAACAAAGTCCCCCGCCGCGTTTGTCTATCAGTCTGTTCGCGATAAACTGAAAAACTACTGTGGTTTTCACTAATAGACAGAGTGATTCATGAGGAAGGTTTATGTGTATAATTTGTACCCGTGCGAAGCCGGGCCGAGTTACTAGTAATCAATAAAAATGTTCAAATTTTCTCACTTAAAGAACTATCACGAAATAGCTTCAATCTTAAGAGAGTTAAGCTATTACGAAGGAAGTCAAAATTTTACTACATATTCCATTCTAAATCTTACGCAAACACACACACAAGTACCTAATATAAAATAACTGGATTAACTAGATTAGTATATTAAATGCTGTAAACATTGCATGTGACAAAAAACAAACATATTATTATTATACTTGTTATTACCTGCGACGCACTATATTTGGCTTTGTAAATACTTAGTAGGTAAATAATTTTTTTATCTTTTTACATGAGTCAAACTATATGCGATGTTGTATATTTAAATTATTATTTTTAACCGGTCAAGTTAAAAGTCAAAGAAGAATAACAGATAAACCAATTTAATATTTGCAGTAAATTTAAATTTAAATCAAAGATTTATTTATGCATTTTTACTTCTTATTATTTAATATACATAATAATATGTACAAAATAAATTATTCTTACTCCAAAATTACAATTTATTTAACACTAACAACCCGCCCCGGCTTCGCACGGGTAGCCATCCTAACAATCATCAATATATTTCAATCAATTTACACAAAATCTTAACAAATTATAGAACTTAACCTTCCTCATGAATGACTCTGTCTATTAGTATAAACCGCATGAAAATTCGTTCAGTAGTTTTTCAGTTTGTCGCGAACATACAGACAGACAGATGCGGCGAGGGACTTTGTTTTATAATATGTAGTGATAGCTATTACATTCTTCAGAAACTATGAACTTTGGCAATATTGTTTCATACAAAATTGTTATTTATATAACAAATCGTACATACGTGTTTACATTATGCAAACAGTAATCGTCAAATAGCACGACTATTAAAAACATTAAAATATATTTTTTTAGTTACGTACCTATAGTTTAAACAGACAACATAAAATAGAATAGAATATGCTTTATTGTACACCTTATACATAGAACTACAAATGATCTTAATACTGATATTAGTGTCATAACTAGAGATCGGATATTCGGATGCATATTTACCTAAAGTTGAGATGTTGGCTATTATGGAAAGCACTTTTTTATCGACAAAATCCCGCGATTCCGGGAAATTCAAATTTAAGTGTATACTCCGTGAGATGTAATAAACCCAGTTTGACACAAACGACTGTTGCCCTGTTACAACGGAATATGGTTGCTTTTCCCTACTTTTATTGTCAGTGATTTTTGACTAAGCAAAAACAACCTTATTACGTTACTCAAATCGGGCCTATTAAACCTCAGGGAATGTAAGCACTTTGTAAAAGTGTGAGTGAGACGGTAATACTTGCTTGTGCGCAAGTAGCGACGCGACAATACAACTACATTCGTCGTTGTGCTTGCTATGCGTTCGGGTGTTTCTCAAGGTTTTTTAATTTCTTCAATAACCTACTTGGCTATTGAACAACGGTTTCTGATTTGCATTGTGATTTGGATTTTTGTTTTGCTTGAAACAACGACTTTGTGTCACGAATCCTGGATTTACTTGCTCTGCGGCTTGGACCTCTTATTTCTTTTATTAACAAGGTAAGCATTATTTCTTTTTACAATTTAAAAACATTGTACCTACTTGTATATAGCTACAAATCTGATTTGGATTAAAGTGAGAAAATTTGTATAATATAATAAAAAACTCTCTAGTAAAGTCAAATGTACCTGAGTAATGGTACTTTCGGCAGGTAGTAACATGTTCTGCTCTCTAATTGGTCGGCTGTTGCATTAATAGACTATTGTTTAAACATTTGCAATATTTCAGGAAGTTTTAAAACATTGCGCTGTGTAGTGTTGTGATGTGATACTGCATTTTGATCCATCTTTTCAAACCATCAAAGAATGATCTTTTTTAGTTCGTAGGTATTATTCACTATTATGATGGCGGATTTAACTCAAAGAGAAGACATAGCTCAGTCATGGCTACGAAATCACCCAGAGATGTTTTACGACCCATCAACTGGAACTATGAGCGGTACGAAATATGATACGACATTAAAAGCGAAGAAAACCATTTTGAATCAGCATCTGAAATCACAAAAACATCGAGGAATTCAAGCAGCAGTACCAAATGACTTTTATATTGACTTGATTAATTTTCTTATTATAAATAATAAATTGGGATTTTCAACGTTTGACCACGATATGTTGCACATCGTGGTCAAACGTTGAAAATCCCAATTTTCGTGGTTTTAAAAAAATACATTTGTAACTGTAAAAATCAAGATAGAACCATTCCAAGTAAGTCTTTGTTAAGGACGAAATACTTGGGCTATGTTTATTAAGATAAAATGAAACTTATCCACAGTGAAGTACAAAACAATAAGAAATGGATGACATGTTGTAAAACCATTAAATAAAAACTCATCGGGACGAATTTACCTGTTAATTGTCTAACTTTAGATGTTGTTAACGGTCGTACTGTGTCCGAGTTTGTGATTGAATGTCTAAAAGCTTATGGGGGACCTAATTCAACAATAAAGTGCAGGACGTTTTAATGTTATGAAGTGACAGCATAGCGTATACGTGTTTAGCTCATGCCTTAGATAGATTAACAGAGACAATATGTTTAAGGTGCGGTGATGTAGACACTCTAATTAATAATGTCAAAAAAATATTTTTAAAAGCTCCCAACAGAGTACGAATTTTAAAGGAACTGCATCCAAATTTGCTTTGGCCTACAGAGCCAGTTATCACTAAGTGAGAACATGACTAGAGGCGGCATTTTACTATGCCAAACATTTTGACAAAATATCGAGTGTTGTGCTTTATTGGATAGAAGCCATATCTATCTATCTAGGAAATATTCTTTTCAACCTACAAGTGGATTCTGAATTTGAAAAGAAATATACTAACAAATGATAACCTCGAGAAAATTATTATTCTATACTATATTCTCTGAATAATCCTGAATTAAGAAGTTTTGAACAGTTAGTAGAACCAGATGTAACACCATCATGTTCAACACAAACAGATACAGAAATAACAGATTTCAGTGACCGAACCATAGTTACAAATAGAGATTAAAGATATTGTCACTGGGGTAATCTTTCTTCTTTAATCTTTAGCCACCCAATGTTGAGTAAAGGTCTTTTCCAAATCTCTCCATATTTATCTCGCTGCCAATTTGATGGTAAAATACAAAATGATTTAAGTTTTTATTTTCTTCATATTAGCCATGTAAGAAGTGCATGTCCTGGCTACTTATAAGAAAAACAATTCTTGTATGACAATTATTTATGTATATTTTCCAAAGTGCCCATGTACAACTTTTCTATCTTTCATTTCTCCTCTATGTATTTTCTGTGTGTACAACATAAAAATATTGTGTAAGATAAGATGTCCTTAATGAATAAATAAATTTATATTCATTTATATTTTCTTATTTACCACACCACCATTTCTCTTACACCCTACATACATACACACATACTCGAATGGGAGATTAAAATTTAACTTTAAGTAATTATACATCTGATTAGTAATGCGATCCCGGAATCCCGGGATTTTATTTTCATAACAATATTCTAAGAAGCCGTTTCCATAATTTGTTAGCCAAAAAATTACTTTAGGTAAATATGCATCCGATTATCCGATCTCTAGTCATAACAGTGTGTACACACATTGTACATATACAATGGGCGGTCTTATCGGTAAGCGATCTCTACCAGACAACCTTAGGGTGGATTTAGTGACTGGAGTAAGTGGTAACTGTCGGTGAACTACATATAAATATACACATAACTAAATATATACATACATACAGAACATACATATACATATATATACTTACATACATATCGAAGTAATAATATAAATAATCATATACTGAGAAAATACATATTATCGATATTCAGCACATAAACATACAAACAAAATACGTAATAATAAATCCTAATATTATGAATTCTTAACTAATATTATACATGCGACTGTGAGTCTGTTTAGTTGTTACTCTTTAACACCTAAACTACTCAAACCATCGTTATTAAGTTTTGCATACACCGTGCCAGTACTTGCCAGAAGGGTACAGAATTGGACATCGGGACAATCAGAAAAAAAGTTCTTTTCCCGAGGGATAGTCTAATAACTTTTACACGAGCGAAAGCATTTTATAAAAATACTAGCCGTTCCCACAGTTTCACTTGCGTTTATGGTCACTGCTCCGCTCCTATTGGTCGTAGCGTGATATTATATAGCCTATAGCCTTCCTCAATAAATGAGCTATCCAACACTAAAAGAATTTTTCAATTCGAACCCGTAGATCATGAGATTAGCGCGTTCAAGCAAACAAACAAATAAACTCTTCAGCTTTATAATATTAATAAGTAAAGATTTAAAAATACATACATACCAATTGTTTTTTAAACCTATATACATACATAAAAGCGATAGGATACTCACTCACTCACTCACTCACTCACTCATCTACAGAATAATCACCAAAAAATCTGAATAACTATTTAACCTATGAAGATGAAATTTGGCAGAGAGGTAGGAGAAATCAGCTAAGAACGGATTTGACAACAGGGCCGTATTTATGTGGTCTAAGGGCTTTCCAAAGTTTATATGAAAGTCATTGGGTTTTGTACTAGAGACCTGAAATTAATCAGGGAGAAAGTTTATAATTGGGACAAGTCCGCTACGAATGCATTTTAGGACAGGGCCGGAATAAAGAGGTCAAGGGCTGTGCTAAGATTGTATGAAAATCCAAGAATTAAATTATCATTAAAACTCTAAAATGTTATTCTTTAAAAACATCGACATTGACATGTTTCAAGATAGGTTTATGTTAAGTAATAATAATAATAATAATAATTTATTGTTTCTCTCACACAGTACAGCAATACATTAGGCAATACAAAACAAACTTACTTAAGACATTATTTTATAGTTCTATGTGAGAGACTGGTATCTGTACTAGGACAGGCCTGTATGACAGATTACCAGCCTCTCCCAGCTCTGGATTTGTGCAGTACTAGATGTCAGGTAAGTGTTATTGTTGAGAGTGTATAGAAACTACTACCGAGAGGCAGTGTGTTTGTTTATAAAGTAGTGTATATATATGTGCGCGTGTGTATGAGTGAATGTGTGTGAGTGTGTGTGTGTGTGTGTGTGTGTGAGTGAGTGTGTGTGTGTGTGTGTGTGTGTGTGTGAGTATGTGTCTGTGTGTATTTATATATTGCGTGAACGCGCATAGTTTGCGCATGCGTGTGTGGGTGAGTTTGTGTAAATAGCAAAAGTATAAGATGTGTTTAGAGTATCTATGTGTGTGCATAATAGTAAATATGAGATATGAGAGCGCGCATAGTGTTGTATTACGATGGAATATATAAAAGATTTTCTGTTTCATCGTAGTTGAGGGACTTGAGCCAAGATGTGACAGCTTTATTGCAATGGAAACGCGTGTAGGAGTATATATTAATCTGTTTGTTGATCTTATTATAAAGATAGGCTCCCAGAAAACAGAAAAACCTCATGGAGAACGCTGTAGTCCATTGAGTGGTCATTGTGTCACAGACATGATGTTTCCGACGCTTGTTATTGTGAGTAGAGGGCTCATAAGTAAGAGTAGTGTGCTGTTTTAGTATGATTCCCAAGATAAATAGTTGCCTCACTGTTAGGACGTCGGTAAGCCGATATAAGTCTTTGGTAGGGAAGAGGAATGGCAAGGACCGACTTACCTTCAATACTGCCCGTTGAGCTCTTTCTAGTTTTATGAGATTGCTCTTACATGCTCCGCCCCATACTGTTATACAGTAACTTACCATGGACTGGCAAAGAGCTAGATAGACCATTTTAATGACCTGTGCGTCCGCTATGTGCCGTAGGTTTTTAAAAACGAACATTAATTTACGAACTCTTGAGGAAAGTAGGTCCAAGTGGTGGCAGAAATTCAAGGAACTATCTAGTACAACTCCCAGGTACTTAATGTTGGAGGCTTTGGTTAGATGGGCGCAAGAGCAAGGGTGGAAGAGTGAGCATGTGTGATATATTATACCATGGCTGTCCCGTATAGAAGGTGGTATGCTCTTGATAGAAAAAGGCATGTAAATAGTTTTTTTAGGATTAAGTGTCAGCCCATTGTCTTTAAGCCACGAGGAAACAACGTTAAGTCCAAGTTGTGCGAAGCCATATGCGTCATCCCAAGAGTCGCCATGAAAAACTAATGCCGTGTCGTCGGCGTACGTCACTATCTTACCATTTGTGAGCGGGAGATTGCACAGGTCATTTATGAAGCACAGAAAGAGCGTAGGTCCCAGGACGCTACCTTGGGGCACACCGTAGTCGATAGGTAGATCACCACTAACGATGTCACCCACCCTAACCCTTTGCAGTCTGCCAGTCAAGTAATCAGAGAACAACTTAAGTTGAGTGTTACGGATCCCCATCCTCTCAAGTTTATTCAATAGGAGTGGGACGCGGACCGTGTCAAATGCCTTAGCCAGATCCAGAAATACTGTCACAACTTTCTTCTTCTGGTCGAGTTTGCGAACTATGTGGTCGGTCAGTTCGTGTACAGCATCGTTTGTTGAGATGCCAGCTCTGAATCCAAATTGTGAACTCGACAGAAGATTTTTTGACTCGAGATAGTTTGTAAGTCGTTTGTTCAAGAGCTTTTCAGCAATTTTGGAAATGGCAGTAAGAATGGAAATAGGTTTATAGTTATTAACACAGCCCACGTCACCACTCTTGTGGATAGGAATGACCTCAGCCAGTTTAAATTCCTTTGGGAAGACTCCAGTACTGAACATAAAATTAAATATATATGTAAGAGGTGCGACTAGTATATGGTGATACCGTTGCAAAAAATAACCAGAAATACCATCGCGGCCGATGGAATTGCCTTTTTTTAAGTTTAAAATAATGTTTTGAACCTCTGTCTCATCTGTACAAGTCAGGACGAAAGAAAATGGCTGAGAATCGACGTACGGAAAATGATTACGGGAGTTAGTATTTATAATTTTATCGGAGAGGTTTTTACCGATGGACGCAAAGAACGTATTTACCTTGTTAACTGACATGCAAGGGTCAGTGGGAGAGAGCAGGTCAGAGGCTGTGGTATGCTTTTTATCAGTGCATGCTATTTGTTTAATGGTGTCCCATAACACTTTGGTACTGGTATTAGCCGCCTTATTTATTGATTTTGTTTCATAGTCTTGTTTTAGTTTTTTTAGTAAAGAGTTACAGAAATTCCTGTACCTTGTGTAAGTGGTCTTGATTATAGTGTTATTAGGATTTCTCTTTGACTTTACGTGTAGTTTGTCGCGGTTTTTCATGCAGCGCAGTAAACCAATTGTTATCCACGGTTTTTTGATTCGCTTGCGATTAGGAATTGTAGATAATGTAGTGTTCCTTTGTATTTTTGAATGTAGCTCCGTGATTAAACGAGAAGTGGCTATATTAACATCAGATGTTTCGTAGATAGATTTTAAGCATATATTGTCCATGTCATTGTCTAGTCCGTCATAGTTAATTTTCTTAATTACTAATGGTTTCGCAGATTGGGTATGATGTTGCAATAGAAATATGACACACACGCACACTAAGTATTTTAAGTGTACGAAGTCGCAGGTAACAGCTAGTTAATATAAAACAGTAAATTTGTTATTTTTTATTACTTCGTGATATTTAAACGTTAATAATAAAACGGAACTCGTTTTCAAACACGCAAATTAAACACAAACTCGTTTAAAAATGAGACAACATTCGCATACCATACGAGACATTAATTATTCATTTCAATATTAACGTCTAAGGTGCAAAATAATAATAAAACGTACGTTCTGTGCGACTACGTAGTAGAGTTAATCCTTCCGCACCTTCAAAATGTTTTGTTGTCTCTTTTAGTGATGAAAAAAATATTCAAATTATTGATAAATAGTCAATTAGTGACTAACACGTTGGCGATTCGATTAAAAATAACAATCGATTTTATTTAATAGGAAGTTTTAATCGACTTTATTAATAGGAAGTTTTAATCCATTTTGTTTAGAAACAGTCAATTTAGATTTATAAAAATGTAATATAAACATTTCTTCTCATCACTACGTACAAAAATAATTTATTAAAAAGATACTAAACAATAAACTCTGCTTTAAATCCAGTAATTTACCAAATGTGAAACAAATGATACTTTTTAAATAAAAATAATTTTAAATTATTTTTATTTTATTTTGAGATTATTACTTCAATGACCCCGCTCTTTTTCACTCTGTGCCTTATGTGGTTACACAAAGCATTTGCCCACTATACGCGTCATATTTAAAAACGCACACCCTAACATAATAAAATTAACTTTTGGCAGGTCCAACTTGGAAACGTCACCGTAAACTCCTGAACCCGGCATTCAGTCTTCAAGTTCTCCACAGTTTTTTGGGAGTGTTTAATGAGCAAGCCAGGAGACAAGTCAAACATTTTGACGCTGAAGTCGGACGAGGTGAATTCGATCATCTTGCCACGTTAAAGCATATAGCTTTAGAGACTGTGTGCTGTAAGTATTTTAATGCATGAATAAATAATTTTAATTATAGGACAACAATGTCGTGAGTTTCTGTCGTAGCAGGTCTGCCATAAATATTAATAAATTGTAAATTCGATTCAAAATACACGTCATCATTATCTGTTAGAAACATTTGAAAGAAGACACAGTACAGAATGGTGGAATCTATTCCACCATTCTGTACTGTGTCTATATATATATAGTTCTAACTATTGACAATGTGATAATTACTGGGAGTACAAATTTAAAAAACACTTTAATATTGTTAGGTAGACATATATGGTTATCTGTATATATATTACAAATTATATGTACCTGCCTGTACCTTTGACTTTTGCATGTGTAAATACGGCTACAGGTTTAAATTTACCTTTTCAGAAACAACTGTCACTGTGAACGTAGCAAGTTAGTTAATAAAAAAATCCGAAAATTTATGGGAAAAATTGCTTACTAATGAGTTTCATTTTCATTAATGCATTTTTAGTATGATGTTAAATTAATCAAAATGTAAACAGTTGTTTGTTTATAACCTATCTAGTTAATAAAGTTGCACCGTGTCAAATATATTATAAATTTATATTATATGCCTACTTGATTTACCTACTTTTTTACATATTTGACCTCTCTTCAATCTTCTCTGTTTATCTTTGTCATAAAATATATTTAGGTGTTAAATCCGGCTTTGTGAAGTTTTGTGTATGCAAAAAAATTAAGCAAATGAAAAAGTTAAGAAAGAAATACAAAGTCTTTAAGAATTGTGTCAAAATCGATCGAATCCAAATTCGATCGATTTTGACACAATTCTAGTTAGTTTGGACTAACGTAACCGGTTTCATAATTAGTCTGGTTCGTACGACGGCGTTTATTCGGTAATTAAAATAGGAATACTTCATTTGCATGTCAAAAACTGGCTACCTGTTCTACAGTAAAAATATTGAAAGTTATAGGTAGTCTTGCCTACGTATGATCTAATTATAATAAATTAATTACAAAGGGCTGATGGTGACATTGTTTAAAATAGACATAGATACGTCTTTTTGAACTTCTCGCTGTCCCTTTTAGTCCACAATACAGCAAAAAAATGATTCCATGCTAATGTCAATACATTTCGCTGACCTGTCGGTCTTGTGGTTAGTGACCCTGACTGCTGAGCCAGAGGTCGTGAGTTGGATTCGCACCCAGGATAAATAATTTTGTTATTTTTTATTTTTTTTATTTGTGATTTATCTATAATGTGTATGTATTTATAAATATACAAGTATGTTTATCAGCAGCCTGGTTACCATAGTACAGGCTCTGGCTAGTTTGGGATCAGACGGCCATGTGTGAGATGTGTCAAGTTATTATTAAGTTGGTTTATTTTTTAACTAATTTAGTTTTTATTTCAATAAACTTTGAATATATTTCAAGTTATTAATTTTATGGAAACAGTTCATAAATGCATTTGTAAGCTCTCAGCGGACCGATCCTCAAAAGCTATAAATGTATAATAGGTAATACATTTATAGCTTTTTAGAATCGGTCCTAATCGTCCTGGCAGACTGTGAGTCTGCAGTAGTGGAATGTGTACTAGTAGTAGAACATACGTACGTGGCATCCACGTTATCAGGTACGAAAGGTAGGTAGGTAGTAAAATATGTATGATATTACGCTTATTTATAGGAGTATATTTCCACAAAACGGCACGGAAAAGGAATAGAAAACCAATCGTATTATTACATCGCAATTAGTTAACGTGTAGACAACTCGATTAGTACAGATATTTAAATAAAATTTTTAGTTTCTATTGAACGTTGTTATTTGAAATCGGCATTGTTAAACCAGATATGTATTTGAAATCGGCTAATTTAGTTACTTACAGATATGCTTTCTTACATAAGTATTTACAATTTTTTCTTAGGAATTTGTCAACAATAATCACTATTTCTTTTTCAGTAACGGCCTTCGGAATTACGGCTGATGAAGACAAAGAATTTAACAAATTGTACATGCATTCGGTAGATCAAATATTGAATATTATTGCGCTGAGGTTCCAGAACTTTTGGCTGCAAAGCGAGTTCATCTACAGTTTTTCTGAAATGAAGAAACGTGAGGACCAAGTCGTCAAAGTCTTGAATGCTATGTCTAACACCGTAAGTACTTACTTATTTCAGCTTCTTTTCACTTTTCTTTTATCGTGACAGAAACTGCTAACGAAGTGATAACTTCATTTGCGAGGGTAAACCGCTTCGTTACGTAACGCGTTACGGCGCCAGTCTGTCTGGCTTCGCTTTCTCTCACGCATAGCGCAGCGGTAGGCAGGCTCCTCCTCTCTAGAGTTTTCTCAAGTTAAACAATTTCAATATTAAATAGTTCAACTTAGATTAGTTTAAGTTATCATTAGTTATCTGTCGGGCGTCCCCAGACGCACACGTTTAATTTTATTGGAGAGACACTTTAATAAATAACTTGAATAATATGAATGTTATCCTTTGGATTTTATTTGCATCCAAGTAAAATTACATGAATTATATTATCACCTAGAGCTTGTCTCTAATTGTATCAAAGAGAAATTCATGATTTTAAGCTGCCAATTCTCCCCTGCCTCTTATTGTTATACAGTCAAATTATTCTTGAATTGAAAAGTTGAGGCGTTTAATTTATAACCCTGCTTTTATACATGAAAATATAGAGTCGCTTAGGATCTTCTATCTAAATTCTTCTATTAATTACGATTATTTCTGACAATATATGAGACGAGTAGGTATACCCAACCCAAAAATTTAACTGAATGTGTTGATTAATAATTAAAATCATACTTAAAATATTAAATATAAACAAAAGCATATAAAAACATTTTAACACACTACAGATTTTAAATGGTCTTTTGCAGGTTATTAAAAGAAAAAAAGAACAAATAAAAACTATCCCACGTGCGGAATGGGAGGAGCAAAGAAAATCTACGGGTATGTGAATGACTTAAACATACAATATGATTATGTTGACGGGAATTAACGCAAACACGTATTTAAAAAGTATTACATACCTTTGATTTGCCTGACGTGATACCTTTTAAATAAATGATCGTGTTGATTTCCGTTAATATGATTATATTATCATGGAACACGAAAGTTTAAAAGTTAGTTAAACACAAATTAACTCTATATCTTGAGAATGACGATGATGAAAAAATTTAGGTCGCGGTAAAATAATACATTACTATTTGACGATGCTTTCGGTTAGAAGATTACCGATATGCCACCTATAAAACTGAAATTCTGGATATAATAAAAACTGTTCCATAGGAAGCTTTAGATACCTTTTGTTTTAACAGAGTGGCTGCAAACCAATATCATCTTGAATACGACTTTTTGGCGACCTGAACTGACCTGTGCCGTTCCATTTGAAGCCATTGTAATCATGATACTAAAATTTATCATTTAAACCAACTTCATCATATTCTTACCCTTTTACCAAAGTAATTTCGGGTTGGTTCAATGTGCTTTCTTCTTCCATAACCAACTTATTAATTTATAATAGTCTTGATTTAATTTCAGGTATAAAATGTAAAGCTCTGATGGATCTTTTGATTGAACTATCAGAAGAGAATACTCTAACTGACAAAGAAATTAGGGAAGAAGTTGATACGGCGATCGTAGCTTCATACGATACTACATCTTGTCTTCTAGCCTATATTATGATGCTATTGGGAACGTATCCTGAAACTCAAGAGAAAATGTATAAAGAGTAAGTTGAGTCTACTTATTCAAATTATTAGTCGCCCAGGGGACCGTAGTTCGAGCGTAATTTATTAAATTAAATTATTGATAAAATGAGGCTCTTTTCTTTCATTCATAAAGCTAAGCTCGTCCACGGCTATTGACAAAAAATTGGCCCTCAAACAAAGGAAAAGGGACTGAAAATCTATTTAATTCTTCTGCACGTGTATCATGATACTGAACTTCTTCTAAACTGCGGGACCGATTTTGATGTTTGTTTTTGTGTGTGTTTGAATGGGGCCCTAGATAGTTAAGATGACAATTGGACCCGATAGGCGGCGCTGCAATTGGGTTCTAAAAATTTTATTTTTGGTTCAGTGTTTTTATTTTAAAATTTTGGTTTAATTGATTTTGGATTTTTCCAAAAATATTTTACTGCCATGTTATTCTTTCTGTAAGTGTTCAACTGTGTTTCCATGCTATTTTAAACTTTTTATATCTGTGCATATGGGTGAATATGTCAGAATTGCTGCTACTTAAGAGAAAAAAGCTTGATACACTAATGAAGGCAGGTTTATAAAACAGTTTTCTTTTGTTATTCCAACAGGATGGTTGAAATATTTGAAGGCACAGAGAGAGAAGTGACGAAGGACGATTTACCAAAGATGGTTTACACCGATGCCGTCATCAAAGAGACCCTAAGATTGTATCCTACTGGACCTGTGGGTTTGCGATACGTTGACAAAGATGTGCAACTGAGTACGTATTGTTTCTTTAAATACATTTATTTCTCTACTAGCAGAACGCGTCGTCGTCGTCGTCGTAGCCCAGACTAACTTCGTCCACGTTTATAAATTTTCCCCGTTTTTGCCACATTTTTCATTGATGCTTTTCTCCTATTAGTTGTAGCGTGATGTTATATAGCCTATAGCCTTTCTCGATAAATGGGCTATCCATGACTAAAAGAATTTTTCAATTCGAACCAGTAGTTCCTGATATTAGCGCGTTCAAACAAACAAACTCTTCAGCTTTATAATATTAGTATAGATTAGAATTTCTATCATGGTGGCTTAATATTTAAGTAAATGAAAGTATATTTTATTACTATACATGAGATAGGTAGATATTATATCTGACAACATTTATATAGTAGTCAATAAAGATATCATACAATACTTAACTTAATTAATTACAACTCATCATCCTCGCGCCTTTCCCCAACTAGGTTGGGGTCGCCTTTTAGTCTAATACGATACGGCCGAACTTTGATATTTTACGTGAAGCGACTGCCATCAGACCTCCACAACTCAAGTACTAGGCGACATCGAAGTTCTGTAGTTAGACCGGGTTGTCGGAATTTTTAGGGTTCCAACTACCCTACTATGCTTGTATGGCACCCAGGACCGACGCTTTAACGTGCTCTCCGAGGCACGGACCTGACTAGTATAACTTAACTTTGTAATGTGCTCACCTATTTGGTTACCACTTAGCCACGAGCCCCTCCTCGAACTTAATAAATTACAACTAAAGACAAGAAATAAAGTAAACATTCTAAGTAACAATTACACTAAGGACTATTTAATACATGCGCAAAAAATTACCCTACTGGTAGCGTTTCTAAAAGGCTGGCAGCATTGCCACGTTGAATGACAACTGTAATTCGCTGTGCGAGACATACATATATAAAACATGTTACAAGCAGCCCCCTTCTCCCCCCCCCCCCCCCCCCCGATATCTCGTGTCACTCCGTATGAATCATGGATACATTTAACCTGTAATTCGACTTTTATAAGAATCCCTTTTGTTGTTAGGGTATGATTGGCTAACAAACATCTATTATCTTCAAGTTTAATCTTTTTGATATTTTGAACATCGCTATCAAATATTATACGAATTATACAGATTACAGAGAGCTGGAATTAATGTACACTGGTCAATTCCAGAGGATTACGTGATGCCGGCCGGAAGTCAATGTGCGTTGCTCATCTACGGTGTCCACCACCACTCCAGCTGGGGCCCAGACGTAGAAAACTTTAGGCCAGAGCGGTTCCTCGACCCCAACAACATGCCAAACCCTAATATGTTTGCTGGATTCAGTATTGGAAAGAGATCTTGCATGGGTTTGTTTCTCTTTTATATTGTTTTTCTACTTCACTTAGAATCTTTTCTTACGTTAGGAAAATCACCAATCTTCTTTGAATTTTGCTTTATAAAATTGGACCAAAAGTTCTCTAAACTTTGGGATACACTTTTATTTATACACGTAATTTGTCCATCATCATCATCATCATCAATAATTAAAACGATAAGACTTCATAATTATGTTCCTTACCCAAAAATTTCCTATTTCAACTTAGTTACTTTGTATGCAAACTGAGGGAAAAAGTTTGTGTCATCACTTTTGGCAAAAAACTAAAATGTGACAAATTGATACCAATGGATGCGCAACAGTTCAAAGCAATATTAGTATCAGTTTCACTTGGATAGCATTATATTTATATTTTTATTATTATACACTAGCAGCTGATGACCAACAGTTGCTATTCTAAATTGCTATGCGATAACAAAATTGTTTGACATTTTGTTTTTGTAGTACCCACATTACTTTTGTATTTTTCTATTGTTTCTTAGATAAATGCAATTTATTCTCTACGAGAAACAAATATCTTAAACAACCTACACTTCTCAGTAGTGCATCTTATCCACATGTAAATTTTGAGACTTGCGATTTCCGGAGCATATTTACAAATAAGGATTATGCAACGTCTACCTAAACTGCTGGAATAATATATCTCATGTCATGATTGTACCATTTGATAACTCTAATACTAAATATCTTGCGTTTCTGTGCAGGACGAACATTCGCAACTTTATCCATGAAGACAACCCTTTCTCACGTACTCCGACGGTTTAAGATCACGGCAGACATCAGCCAGCTGAAACTCAAGATCGACTTTTTGCTCAAACCAGTCTCAGGATCATTGATTAGCATAGAGAGAAGAGACTAAAACATGATGTTACATTTTAATTTGAATGACAAAGATTTATAAACATATATTAAGATGCTAAGCGAACTGTGGTATTCTTTTTGATGGAAATATCTTCTCTTTAGCGTGAATCTGATTGTGTCATCATACACAAATAGGTAAACTATATTAACGATTCCAGATATTTGTATTCTATGGTTTTTTATATACAGATTTTCTTAATGAACACTGTTATTTGATATTTCCTAATAAGACATGGCTACAAATTACGTTACCCTTTAAATACAGGATTTTAATTTGTGAAGCAATAGATTAGTCAGCTTTTGTACTTCTGAACATATAAAGTTATTTAAATCACTTGTCTATACTAATATTATTAAGCTGAGGAGTTAGTTTGTTTGGTTGAACGCGCTAATCTCAGGAACTACTGGTTCGAATTGAATAATTCTTTTAGTGTCGGATGCCTCATTTATCGAGGAAGGCTATATAACATCATGCTACGACCAATAGGAGCGGAGCAGTGACCATAAAAGCAGGTGAAACTGCGGGAACGGCTAGTTTAAGATATATTTAATTATTGATACCCCTTTTGTCCACTTTGTTAAATATATTTTGTCTATTGAATTTATTTTCTGTAGCCTGCTTGACTCGAAAAATATTAGAAAGCGTGAGTTCAATATATTTAACTTGTAATCACCTTTACCGTAAACTTTACGAAGAAGTGAGATGGGTTATTAAATAAACTATTACATATTACCATTATTATTAGTACGAAGAAAATGTTGTTTCATAAAAAAAAATAATATGAGATGTATGAAACGGATAACACAATACAAGTATTATATAAATATTCTCTAGTAATATTCTACGTACTTAGAAGGTATTAGTGGCTAAATAGTATTGTAATTAATTAAAAACATTTACTTTAAAAGTTTTTTTTTATTATCTCTAAATCCCTAATCCTATTGATTGTTTACAAAAAATATGAATTGAAATAACGTAAGACGGGACGTATTTTAATACACCAATCAGCGTCTAGTGACGTCACTCATGTTATGTCTACTTATTTGAGTTCCGAATGTTATTTGTATTTTTAAATAAAATATAAGGTAGGTTCATCAAAGCAGCCTGGAATCTGGCAAAAGTTAGTGCCAACATGGTAGTAACTTTTTTGTCGAAAGTACAGAGTTTCGAGATTACAAATGAAAGGGACTAAACTACTACGGTATGAATAAATAGCAGTTTAAACTTTGTATGTCATTCAACATCTTCTAGGTACTAGTTATTTCAGCTCTTTAAGGGAATCTTATGAGGATCGTGAAACAGAGATTATGAAGCGAGTACTCTTCGCTACTTTCGACAAGATCAACAAACTATAAGTACCTACTCATGCAATATGTTCAAGCTTAATTGGATAGATGGATTCTCTTAATCTTATATAAAACTTCTGATAATATTAACATGATTTTACCACCACCAAACATCCAATTGTTTCACTATTGTGATTTAAGTTGAGGTAACTAATAAGAATAAGGCTTTTTGCTTATCTATACTAATATTATTAAGCTGAAGAGTTAGTTTGTTTGGTTGAACGCGCTAATCTCAGGAACTACTGGTTCGAATTGAAAAATTATTTTAGTGTTGGATAGCCCATTTATCCAGGAAGGCTATAGGCTATATAACATTACGCTACGACCAACTGCAGAGTAGCAGTGACCATAAACGCAGGTGAAACTGCGGGGACGGCTAGTGGTAAAATAACATGAAACATCAAAAAGGGGCAAAGCAAACTCACTTTGAAGTTTCATAGATATATATGTAGCTGCTACTTTATAGATTTGATTGCTATATTTAAATATAAAAATGTTATTTTTGTTAGATAAACGGTGTTTCGGTATCCCTCGGGCTCAGTTAAATGAAACTAGTGGACTATATAAACTAGGTTATTGTTCCCAACAAACGGAAAGATTCAACTTCCGTTTGCCAAAATAGATGGACAGATTGGCACAAAACATGAATCCGCACGATTTTTCTCAGAAGATTATTATTATTGTTATGATTACCTGATGTCGATAGATAATCAGGATGGTCCATTTTAAATACTTAACCATAGGAAACGGTTAAGAACTCTTACAAAAAAAAAATCTTGTAAGACGAACAATTAGTAAGTAATGACCAGTGACAAACACAAGTGACGCCATCGCATCGGGACTAAGATTCCGGTTTCGCGCGCAAATTTAAAGTGTATTTAAAAACCGGTTATTTTTGGGTGGAAGTAAATTAAAGTGTTTTATTTTTTAATATTCTTGTTCTCTATTCTACATGTAATTCTTGAAAATGAAAATATTGCATATTCCTTATTGGGAACGGTGTACTTAATTTAAAAAAAAATTGTGTCATATTCTCATTATAGAACGTTTAAAATTCACCTCTTATATAGTTATAGTAGTACCTTCTCTAAACAATGTATGTATCCAAAAGCTGTTTGGGTTTTTTTGTTAAAAAGTAAATACATAGGTATTATTTCATCAAATCGCGAACGACTAGTCACGCACGCATTCGCTACTTTACTAGTCGCTAGCGACTACCCTACTACTTACGCTTTGTGGAAATAAGTCCTAACGTCATCGTCATGCATCGACTTCATGCACCCAACCGAGAGTAGTTCGCACGTACATAAATTTAATTATATTGGTTTTTTTATAATCTAGTTTTTTTTTGGGGCATTTATCCAATAAGGACATGTCAGCCCCATCATATCTTATTACATTGTTATACTTATTTAATTTAAATTAAACAACTTTCAGGATCGGTGCTGAGCGATTGTGGCAAGATGATAAAATATTTTAGCCACATCCGAAATTGATTTTGAAAGAATATTTTGTATTAAGCTTACGTTCAGTGTATTTAATTTTATGTCGTTCAGCAGCGAATAGCGTTCGGTTTTATTCTGGACACATTCCATCAACAAATCTTCAATTTTGTTGCAAGCAAAACAATTAATAACGTCAATGAGCGGTTACATTATTTTAACACCTACAATAATTATTTACACATTTATTTAACCTATAATTATTAAATTATTACAACGTCATAATAGTGAATAATAGTTAAGTTTATCAATACAAAGGAGTCACAAAATCCACACATAGTTGCAACAACATGGTTTAACAACAAAACATTTTAATTGTTGAACCAATGACAAATATGAAGTAAGTTTATAAAAAGAGTTTCAATGTGCATAATACTCTCGGGTTCTCTTACGATGCTTTCCTGTGTCTATTTCACTTATGCGCTGCCAAACCTTTTTACGATTGAGTTCTGATAACCCCACTCAGCAGCAAATAGAACAACATTACCCCATTAATGCTGTCTGATTTTCTTCCTTTAAGTGACTAGACGAACCGCTAACATTTGCTCAAAGTCTGCTACACCATCTATATCTCATCCTCCGCGCCTTTTCCCAACTAGGTTGGGGTCGGCTTTCAGTCTAACTACGATACGGCCGAACTTAGATATTTTACGTGAAGCGACTGGCATCAGACCTCCACAACCCAAGTACTAGGCGATATCGAAGTTCTGTCATCGGCCGTTTTATATCATAAAAAAACTATTCTATTTAATAAAATGTATGTGTGTGATCTTTAAGTCCTTAAAACATCGTAAACGCCTAAAGAATTTGTAAACCTTACTACTTAAGTATTGTAATATACATTGTACCAGGCGTTATATGACAAAACATCGTAATAAAATAACGACTATAAAGAAACGCGTCACTCAATACCTACATAACAATAAAGGTTTATAAATTGCATTAAATTTTGTAACAGTTATTTATCAATGATAATGGAGCTAATAAGATGCTGGCATACCTTACTTATAGAAATCTTCCATTAGCATCAAGTTATGGGAGTATTGGGAGATATTGCAATCTATCAGGGTATTAATCCTGCTGAATTGTTCAATAATTATTCATTTTATTGTGTTTTATTGTGTATTTATTAATTTTATTGTGTATTTTATTATGTTTATTAGGTATGTTAAAAGAATTTGCATAATAATATCACTTTTACAGAACTATCAGGTTTTCAAAAATATTTTGACATGCCACCGTCATTATGTTTATTTCTTCAAATTTCTGCCTTAGTGAACCGCGATTGCCGATGCGATTACCTACACGATAAGTTATAAATTGCTCAGATACGAGGGCTAGGATGAGAGGGCTTCTGTAGCATAAAGATAGATTAAATATCGGAGGCATTCCCCCACAAGAGAACACCATACGACAATATACTATGAAAATTACTTAAATAGACTAATCTGGCTCACCTGGAATTTTTTTAACTGCATATACTGAGCTGAGTCTACTCGATAATTTATCAGTATTTGGGCCCCATTATAGTTTAAACTCAAAAGTATTACTTGAGAATTTAACCATAATAGTTGTTTTTTTTCACGTTTGGAGTAGTGAACCGGATACATTTAGTATTTTCTCCACAAAGAAGTAAGTTGTTAAAGTCAAACCAGCGAACCACTTTTGAAATAGCATCGTTAATCACGGTTATGTTTCGGTAATTCAATGGATATTATAAAAGCTTTCAAAGTCCAAAATAATATTTGTTTCATTCTAGTACCCCACTCTAATATCATATTATTAATATCATAATATCATATATTCACATCAGCTGCCGCTATATCATCTGGTGCATGATTGTGTTTTATTTCCTGTAGAATTGAAAGTATTGGAACATTTTTGGTATTATCGAAGCATACCAAGAATTCTTGTCAGCACATCGCCACAACATAGCATCATCTTTATTTTGTCTTTTGAAATCATACTGGAATCTAGTCCGTTAAAGGAGACGGTCACATCTTTTTGGGGTACCTACCTATGCGAACCGAAAGTTCAGTTTCACTTTTTTGTTTACTATAATAATTACTGTATTGTTTAAATCGTCAAACTTTATGACAAAGACCACTGAATGCTTACCAAAATAATTCAACTTTATGTTCAAATATTATTATTTACAACATTTCGAATTACCTGACTGATTTATCCAATGATTTTGTTTCGTTTCAATAATTGCAAAATAATGTTAAAGTTTTTATGTAGTGGGCCGAATCGAAGAATTTTTTTTTGTTTTATTCCAAGAAAACCAAACCGGGCTGAAATGACGAACGACCAGTAAGAAGACGCGTATTCGAATGGATTAGATAAAAAAATGTGTGCGTGTAATATGTGGATATTGGATTGGTTAACTTCTATGTACATTAAAGAATTATACCTATCTGTACAACATTACCTAGAATATTTCGCTAAGCATATACACTCGAGAGCAATGAATCCGGATCACATACAGATACCTAAAAATCTAGGAAGCTAATAATGAAATAAATTGTGTTTAATAGAAAATTAAATGCAGCGTACTGGTCCATTTTGAAGAGAGGGGAATCCTAAACACAGCACAATTATTTTACAATGATTGAATTCTTTAACGCGATTAAATAACCGTGAAATTTAAAACTCAACTTTAATGTTGATGTCGATTACGTTTATAAATTTAATACCTATAAATATTTAAATCAAGCAAAGGATTATTGAAATAGAAAGAACAAAAATGCCAGGAAGATGATGAAAGGACAAAGGAATTATACAAAAAATGATTATACTTTTTTGTCTTTAATCGTCTACCTAACGACAGTAGAAAATATTTGCAAGTAATCACATACATGTATTACGAGAGGTAAATTATAGGGGGCTGGACTCTCCACACATCATAGTAGAGTCTGGAGAGGCTTGCTCAACAGATGGCCAACTCTGCCGGGGTTCACAGGGATATCCTTTCTGGGGTACACTTGAGTCCCCGTCATTAGGACCCCGTGACGGAACACCGTGTGGTTTTAGTCGGTTCGAGTTCGATTTACAACCTTGCCGTTGAGTGTATGACCGTCAGCCGCTGTGTATGACCGGCCACCACTGTATGGCTGGCCGCCACTGTGTAATGTGTATGGCTTTAGTGGCTATGACAACAACAGGTTAGTCTATAAGTGAAAAGACTTAAAACGGGCCGTGGAGCGAGGAAGCGAACTTGGCAATACGGTCATCGGACAAGGAAAAGAACAAAAGTTACCAACATTCGTCCCTTGCTAAATAAAAAATAATATTAAATGCTCAACTGATCATCATGAAATACTGCAAATACGTTGTTATAGTGGTTTAGAAAAGGACAAAGTAAGACTAGTACCTTATGACCTTTTCCTTTTTTTTATGCGGTAGGGGGTAAACAAGCAGACGGGTCACCTGATGGTAAGGTAGGGGGGTAGGGGAAGGCAAGAAAGGGACAGGGAGAGAGGGAAGTGTTAGGGGCTCCGGTAACCTCACGCACTCGGTGAAACACAACGCATTACTTTACTGCCGGTTTTCTGTGAAGCCGTGGTATCACTCCGGTCGAGCCAGCCCATACGTGCCGAAGCATGGCTCTCCCACTAGTTTCTTCACCTTTCATCCAAAAATAGCTTTTCGGCGGTGGCCTAAATTAAATTTACAATCCCGTGAGCGAAGCTATAAGCAGAAGCTAGTGTTATATAAAAATGGTTTACTTTGTTGTCGTACGAAGGAGAATAGTATACCAAAATCATTCTTTCTGTGTCCAAATATTTGTGAGAGTCATTAACCCAGACTAAGATACTCTGTGTTATAGACTCCTGACCTGAAGCCACAAACCAACATATTAGATTAGATTTAACCGGATTTAGAATTAACAGTTTAAAGAAATAAAAATGTAAAATCGTCTTTCATTATTAATATTAATAAGTATTCATTGGTGACCATTTTATTTTCGTAATAAAATGCTTGCGGTAGATATCGTTGATAACATTATTAATAATATAAGTTCCTAAAAACTTTTTAATTAAAAGGTTTTTAAAAGTCTGTCTTATTTTTAAAAGTCAAATTTATTATGTTGAATTTAAACGTATTTTTTTTAAGTAACGGTGTCAGTTTGTACAGGTTCTTTTATAAACTAGAAGGTATAAGGCAATCTTGAAAAAAAACACACAATGTCCAGGACATTATGGACAAAAACCTAAAAAAAATACGTTAACAAAAATCAACACTATTACGGACTCAACAATTACCATATAACGTCATTTACAATAAAATTTGCAACGCTTCAAATGGTGAGACGTCATCTCACTGTAAAAATATAAGAAACCGACTGTATGTAAGTTAGTTTGTATGTTTATACTCAAAAGATCACACAATTTGTTTTTAAAGGAACGATAGGGCTAGTAACCCCCTGTGATGAACGCTTTTGATGTGTTCGGTGTTGCTAGTAACGGCAAGTAGTATGAAACAATGTCTTCTAAAGTCAAAGAGACACTCGCACAGAGTGTAAATAAGCCTAATATTTACTTCTTGTGCACTGGTGTAGATAGGCAATGTTGTTGTATAAGATGACGTAAACAAACCAACACGCAATGTTCCATTGCACGCGTTGCAACCCAATGTGAAATCTCATTTAATCACACTTTACTTTGATCTGTCAAGAATATCTCTCAAATTAATAAACCCCACTTAAATAAGGCAAAGATGGTAAAAGATGTTCCCGACATAGTGACTACATCAGAGGATAAATAAAAAACCTTAAATGTTACTAAAAACTAATGAAAAAGAGAGGTTAATAACTGTACGATCTCGCTGTCGTACACTAACAAAGGATTACTAATTGCATAATGAATGAAGAAATATCTTTGAACTATATGGCAGACCAAGGTTATCTCATCATTCGACTCAAAACGAAGTACGAGAATATGAACAATACGAGTAAAACTGGTAATGATCACAAAACGTAAGGTCAAGGGAATATAGCGGGTGAGGTAGAATATATACACGTTATCTTTTGCCCATCGATGGTTCTGACAGATGCATAATGGTGCACTCGGTGCATAGATGAGCCTTGAAGATTGTCAACGATCCTAAAAGCGCTTCTTAAATACTAAACCTTGGAAGTAACCACCGCACAGTTTGCTACTAGCATGGACTTTACCCTCACACTTTAAAATCTGAGCTTGCGTACTCTGTGACTTGAAAGTAATTACTCCAACTTGCTCAAATTCTAGAAAGCTTAAACCAGTAATCTTATCTAAATAGACTGAACGGTATCCGCAAAACTGTGTGTTCTTGTTCATACCTGAAAGTTTTTTTTTTTGTATGAACAAGAACACAGTGTTTAATAGACGGCCTATATTTTTGTGTTGTACGTTCAACTTTAACAGTTCAAGAGAAATATGCTGCTTGTATGCCGAATTTTCTTCTTCTCTAAACTATTGCTATGCAAAAAGTAATGTTAGTTGCACCGCCGTTGCATATCAGAACAAAAATATACTAACACATTTTCATATTTACATACCCTCACGCCTGTATTCCCGAAGAGGTGAGCAGAAGCGTATTAAACACCCAAATTTTGCCCATAAATATATAAACCTGGGAGACCGATGGAATTTCATTATTACAGGAAATACAACTATGCAGTTGAACTTAAAATGCGAAACTGTACCTGTATACAAAATTTCAACAAAATCGTTGGAGCCGTTTCCTAGATGCAAATTTTATATATACAAGAATTGCTCGTTTAAAGGTATTAGATTTGGTCTCACTCCGTAATAGGAGGTAAGCCTTTTGCCATAAATAAAATGAGTAAGATACCAAATATTCTTTTTTAAACCTATCAATAAATATTTCACCATGTATATAGTATACTAAACAAACAAATAAAGAGTTTTATTTGTTTTCAACATGCACATGACCTACATTATTCAACGTTTGAGTAACAATAAGTGGTGGGGTCGTCGAAAATGACAATGGTAAATTACTCTTTCACTTGGTAAAAGGTATTCAACCTCCTCGACACGATTAAGATGGTGGTTCGTGTTTTAAATATAAAGCGAGTGGACTCACGGGGAAACAGAAGCGTAATATTAAGAAGGTTGCGGCTCAAGAAAGCTCTTTATAAAAATGTTTCACCGTAAAATCTGATCAAAACGCTTCAGATCTCAACAGACACACAACAATGATTGGTGGTGTACTATTTTGTGTTTTGATATGTGTATACGCGATATGGGAGTGGAAAGTGCACGTTAAGGGTGGGCATATACTACCACCTTTGTACCCTGGCATGTTGCCCATCATTGGACATTTACATTTGTTAGTTGGCGATGGGATTAGTAAGTATATTTTAACAATTTTAATATATTATACTTTCTCCTCCTTTTTAATCGATTTTAAAAAAGGAGGTTCTATGTTAAAGCATATTTTCTTGTTTTATGTATGTTCACCGATTACTCAAAGACTCCTGGACCGATTTGGAAAATTCTTCTTTTGTTTGAAAGGGTGCTTCCTAGGTGGTTCCATGGTCATCAGGTTAGGATCTGATGATGGGATCCTGGAGAAATCGGGGAACTCTTCAAATTTTCTAGGCACACTTGAAGCGATTTGGGTATTTTGATGTGTATTAAAGTCGGTGACACTTTTTTTAAAAGATAATTATTAAGGAGTTTAGTTAACCTAATGAATGAATTACAACTAAAATTATTAATTGTTGTAACACATTGGTAGTCATCTTGCCAACTGTTACTGTATAACGCAGAACTTTCAGTCTTCGTTCTTGCACACTCTTGAATTTTGTGACATAGAGAGATTTATGACATTTCACTACACGATGGAAAAAAATTACTGCGGGATGTGCGAGGAAAGGTCTTTGTACAAAACATGGTTTTACAACTCAAAAATATTTTTTGTACTTGTCAAACGAAAGAAGGGAACAGTTTAGTTACTTACTTTACAACTTCCCTTGACTAAAAGTCAAGTCACCTAAAAATAAGTGACTGAATTGAGAAAAACTGAATTTAAAAAAAATTTAAAAAATTGAAAAGTTTTAATTGCTGATTGTCTAATAGTATCAGAACTTAACAATAAAATTTTGCTAAGCGATGTTTTGAAGTCTGTATCCGAAATTTAACCGTTCGATTACATTTCTATACAATAAACAAATTCTGTACAAAATTCTATAGAATAATCGCAGATCAATTCAGCCGTGACCTGGATCATGGATCAATAATTTGCATAAATATTAACTGTGTGCGTAACTTACTCACTTTAAATGTGATAAGTTGTTAGACAAAATAAATTGTTTAATCTCACATTAATGAATAGGAAAAACTACACTTAGGTAATGTATTAGTATTTTCACCCTACCTTTGATCTCACTCTATGCCCTCCACGACCTTATGGAAGTGACCGTGCACGTTTCTCCTGCTTCTTCCCATTTTTGAAAGACCACAATTCCTTTTAATATTAATTCAATATATCAGAATCGACTATAACTCTCTTAGATGTTCTCCTTTGCTTATATAACTATAGATTTATATATTTAACTAAAACCTGAAAGATATCTCTTCGGTTAATTATGGAGTCGTCTTACGTTCAAACTTCAGTTGAAGAACAAGATACCTTCATTGCATATAATAATATGTTTCCCTTAGAACCTTACTAAACTAACATTTTAGAGAACTCACAGGTATCGGGCTTTATAGTATGTTTTTCTTAATTGTAAATATTAGTTAACAGACTTTCATGTCTCAAAAGAAAAACACAGTTCAGTTCAGTTCACACACACACAATTCAGTTGGACAGCGAGAGATATGGTTATAGAGATCTATTCGCGCGTTATTCGTATTCTTGTTAAATCATTGAATTAAATGCTTGTATTAGTAATGGATTCATGTCAGTACTGTACTGGGTAAGATTAAAACCCGTGATCTCTCGATTGGAAGCCATTACAGTACCGTCGTCTAATACTGTTGCGACAATGTGTTATACATTGAATTTCTAATTAAATATTGTTTTTTGTATTTCAGAAATCAGAAATTTATTTGTGATGCATAGGTACAATTGATGGTCAAATATTATTACTTTTTTATGTCCTCTATTATCTGCCAATTAGGCGTACAAATATTTAAAAAAAATTATAGATTAGGATTAAACAAAAAAAATACAATAATAATTCAAGTCGAAATGAAAAACATAGTAAGTAATAATATAATTAAAGTCAAACATGTCCATAGAATTGGTAAAATTAAAATTAAATAGGCAATGTCCGAAAATAAGAATATATATCTAATGTCTAAAACTTATCTACTAAAAAATCTGTTAGGCTATAGTAGCATTTCTCAGAGAGCGTAGTGCCTAATTTACGCTTGAAAATATAAATATCGTTTTTCTTTATTTCCTTTGGTAATTTATTATAAATGACGCGAGCCATATAGAGATGATTCACGTTGACAGTGTACTGGATGGGGTTCGAATCCGCAACCCCTTCATTTGATGGCCTTTACGCTACGGCCGCTTAAATTATTATCTATACAAACATAACCATGACAAATTTATAAATCTCGTATCATCTGATTATCATGTTTTCGTCTCAAAATAGTGTGATCGATTAAATTCAATTATGTTTTAAGAATTAAATGCTAATCTCTTAATCGAATTAAGCGTGGCACTTAAAATGAATATGATGGTCAAACTAAACGTTATTTTAAAATGGAAAAACCACACTCTGGAAACAAAAAGGACCAATCTAATCTAATCTCTCCTAATCTATCTGAGACCCTGATTTGATTGAGACAGAGAATTACAAATATCTTAACACTGCAGCGTTAGAATTTGTGTCATGTCTTGAGAGGTTGACTAATTTTTTATGGGATGCTGGGGGCAAACTAGCAGACGGGTCACCTGATGGTAAATGACTACCGCCGCCCATGGGCACCTGCAAGTCAAGAGTCACGAGTGCGTTGCCGGCCTTTAAGGTGGAAGTAGGGGAAGGGGGGGAAGGGGAGAAGACGGAGAGTGCGGGTAGGGGGAGAAGGTGGGACGAGGGGGAGAGGGTATGGCCTCCGGTAACCTCACTAATTACATTCAACGGTAACTTATTGTAAACCTGTGCTCCTTCAGAAGTAATGGTTTTCTTGGCATAGTTGTGGGTTCTTGTTTTTGGTAGGACTATGAAACTGGCACGACGACGCGGTTAGAGATTTGTTTAAATGTTGTAAATGTTATATTAATTTGGATAGTTTTGTGGAGAACCCTACTGACAAATATGCATGTGTTAAAGGTATATAATTGCTTAATGTTCATTAATTTTGTTTCTTCGTAGATTTTATTGGTTGGTGTAAGATATGGATAGTTAAAAATCATTTTAATTTATTTATTTTGTACTACTTTTAAACTTTCATCCCCATCACCTGGATAATTGGCAAGCCAACACTGTGCGGTTCTCCAGATTTTTTTTGCCTCGCACTACCAATCTCTGGAACAAATTGTCGCCTGCGGTATTTCCGGACCGATACGACCTTCAAACCTTCAAGAAAAGAGCGTACTCCCATCTCAAAGGCCAGCAACGCACTTGTGACTCTTGAGTTGCAGGTGTCCATGGGCGAAGGTAGTCACTTACCATCAGGTAACCCGTCTGCTAGTTTGCCCCCTATAATATATAAAAAAAAAACCACTTGGAGACCTGCTAATCTTGTCCTGGCGGAAGTGCCCCAAATTTCGATCAAATATAGTAAATGTGGTTTTATAAGGTGTTATAAATGGTGTGACGTAGGTTATGTGGTATACATCGAACTATGTTGCGCAGTGATCCAAGTGGGGAGACAAGTTTAGCTCTGACGTGTTTCAGATGAACATTCCATGATAGTGAATTTCTCAATTTCAATCTCAATCCTAGATATTTTATTAACTTTATTATTATTTGTTATAGGTTTATGGCGTACTGTTAAAAACATTTCAGCAGAAGCAACGAAAAGAGGAGGTGTTATTTGCTTGTTCCTTGGAACTAACCTATACTATTGTAAGTATATTTATCTTAAAGCACTTAAATGAAAAGTTATGATTTTTAAAGCGTATGGCGTAAATAACCGCAAACGGAAACTGTCTAACAATATTCATAACTTTTTAATAATACTGTGTACCTACTATATATTATTTTAAAATCAGCACTTATATAAAAATCATTAGAGCCATGCTTCGGAACGTATGGGCCGGCTCGACCGGAGTGATACCACGGCCTTACAGAAAACAGGCAGTGAAGCAATGTCTGCATTACTTTTCGCCTAGTAAGTGACGTTACCGGAGGCCCTAACACTTCCCTCTCTCCTTCTCCCTTTCTTCCCTCCCTTCCCCTACTCCCACCTTAAAGGTCGGCAACGCACTTGCGACTCTTGAGTTGCAGGTCCCCACGGGCGGCGGTAGTCACTTACTACTAGGTAACCCGTCTGCTCGTTTGCCCCCTACCGCATAAAAAAAGGAAAAGGACATAAGGTACTAGTCCCACTTTGTCCTTTCTTTCTTCCTCTCCCCCCCTCCCTTCCTGGTCCCCTGTTCCCCCCTTCCTGTATTCCCACCTTAAAGGCCGGAAAAGCACTTGTGAGTCTTGAGTTGCAGGTGCTCATGGGCGGCGGTAGTCATTTACCATCAAGTGACGCGTCTGCTCGTTTGCCCCCTCTACCATAAAAATAAACTCAACTTTAGCAAAAAGCAACTTTGGATAGACAAGAGTGTAATAATATACGTTGCTGGTTATTGGTGTCAAAAGGTCAAGAAGATTTTTATAGGGTTTATGCAGTCTGTGAATGTAAAAATATTAATACGTTATTATAATGTTACGTTACGTTATTGTAACTAATAAAAAACGTCTAGAATTGATATTATTTCATTATTATTATTTATTTGTTTATTGTGACAATATATAAATATATATATATTTTTTTTTTAAGCCTTAGTCTAGTACAAAGGTCCACAAAACTATTTTAAACAGTTTGACTGTGGACTCAGTCGAGTCTCCAATAAAAATCATGCCGATATATATATATTATTATTATGTACGTATTATTAAGATTGGTATGGAAGCTTATTCGTTATTTGTTATAAACAAAGGGACACAGTTAATAACACGTTTATAATATCAGTTTAGGTACGATTATTTTTTCACCACATAAAAAAATAACGAATAAGTTATTTGTAAGTAGTTACGAAATTTTTTAACAAAAACGGCCTGTCTAATATTTAACCATTACCAACATCAATCAATACCAAACCTAATAGAAACAATTGCCGTAAGCACCTAATTTCGAGGTCGAGACAGTCGCTATTTAAAAAAAAAATAGGCAGTCATGGGAACGAACGAAACGTCGAACTTAAAACGTCACATTAGCAGGTTGGTGACATTAAGTAATAAGGAGCTGACAGACATCAATGTTTAGATTAGCACCCTTTAGTGGATCTATATATGTATTACTAGCAGCACCCTGCGGTTTCACCCGCGTAAGTCCCGATCCCGCGATAATATCGGGATAAAAAGTAGCCTATATGTTAATCCAGGTCTCCAGATATCTACATACCAAGTTTAAAGACCATACGCAATCGGTCCAGTAGTTTTGGCGTGAAAGAGTAACAAACATTCATACAGACATCCATACATCCTCACAAACCTTCAATGTTTATAATATTAGTAGAATTAGCGTCACGCGGTGTAGCGTAGGTAGCGATCACGAGTTCATTCCTTTTTCCCATAGCAAAAGCGCACAAACGTGCGTATAGAAAGTTTCAAAAAAATGTCTTCGGTAGTTGAGCCTTCCGTACGTAAATACTTTTATTTATTATTATAATAAAAGGTCAAGCATCCGTTAATAACCATATTTTTGCAGTTGTCTCGGACCCAGATGATGCACTGACAGCAGCAAATGCGTGTCTTCAGAAACACTTTACATACGACTACGCAAAACCTTGGTTAGGTGACGGATTAATCACAGCTTCAGGTTGGTATTGTCTCAGTTCATTCTAGGATGCCTTGCAATCCTTAAAAACTGCGAATACATTTAATCAGTATTTTTTAGCCAGTAATATCGTGGATAATAAGAAAATATGTGCCTCCTACCCCCAACACTACTAGGTTATTAAGAGGTTAATTTTAATTACTTTTGAACTTTCGCGCGAACTAAGATTGAAGACTCGGGTAAACGAAAAGGTATTGGAACCTTTTAACATTAACGCAATTAAATTTCTACGTTTTCATACATACATACATATGAGCATACCCAGCTTTTAGCCTAAAATTTATTAAAACCAAAATGGCAAATCAAAAATTTGACTCAAAATTACCTTAATACTACGTAAGCTTGTTAAAGCCAGGGGGGCAGCTAATTTAGGATGGCCCCTAACTCGAGCTAGTTATTGCCGCAAAGTCCGAGCCCTCTAATATTTCATGTTTTCAAGTTTAAAAAGAATAAAAAATTTATTACTATTTATCTGATTTTGGATATAAAACACATTTTAGACAACTTTGTTGAAGAGTTAAGCATTGTTCGTGCGTTGTGAGAGTACTATTTTAGTTTTCGATTATTTCCTCTCCCGTTGCATTCCACCTTCTCTTACAAAACTTGTCCAACTGGTAAATTATAAGATGTTGGTTCGTGTTTTATCCAAGAATGCGTCAAAATCTACTGTAATTAGAAATCTACTGTAAAACTGGTAATTAGAACGATTATTATCTACTCGAACTCGTATTTGTATTGCTTACTTATACTACGTTATCATTAATATGTCTTATAATTACGTTCAAGCTTTTGAAATACTCACATAATACTCCTAACATTTCTAAATCAGGTGAAACATGGAAACGCCATCGCAAACTGCTGACTCCGGCATTCAGTTTACCAGTGATGTACGGATTTTTGGACATATTCAATAAGCAGTCAAGATCATTTGTTGAAAACCTAAAGCAAGAAGTTGGTAAACGCTTCGACCATACTGTCTACTTAAGAAATATTGCTTTGGAGACGTTTTGCTGTGAGTACAGTAGTTATTATAAAAAGTAGGTATAACACATATTTTTATAAAGCCATCCATGATATTGGAGTTACTAATTAATACAAATGGACTATAGTTAATTAATTATTAATTACATAGAGCCCATAATAAAATAATATATAATATTATTAATTACTTAATTTTTCTTTATTTTTTCTTTTTTTTTTCTTTTAAAAAAGACAACTCCCGCATTAGGAATTACTCCTGTGTCGCGGGGGACTTTACAAACATGCAAACACCGGACACAAAGAACATCCAGACTCGGGTGGGAATCGAACCCACGACCTATGGCACAGCAGTCAGGGTCACTAACCACTAGGCCAACAGGCCAGTCATTAATTTTAGTTAACCAAAATGGAGAAAAGATATTTCCTGAAAAAGTTATTCCCTGTATCCTTTGTAAGGTCGTACTCGCAACTCATAATAAATTCCCATCATTTCTAGATTAAAGAGTAAACTATTTTTTGGTATATGTAGTTACATTAGATTCTGTTTCATTTTATTACAATTTGATTTGAAAAACTGCTTATTTTCATATGTTTTCAATGAAATTATGTACGCGTCCTTAAACCTACGAGACCCGGTCACCCAAGAGAACGATATGCATGCTTTGATTATCCTGTTTTTTTATTTTAGATAAAAAACAGTTTTTTTTATTGCAGTAACTGCGTTCGGTATAAGTGGCTTCGAAAACAAGGATTTTATTAATAAATACATGCACGCCACAGATAAAATACTTAACATCGTAACATCAAGATTCCAAAACTTTTGGCTTCAAAGCGATTTTATATTCAAAATCTGTGGGCTCAAAAAGAAACATGACAAATATGTGAAAATTGTCAACGACATGTCTGATAAGGTAATTCATGTAATCAATAGCACTGTTAAACAAGACACAGCACACATAATAGTATTCATAACCAAGACTTCAAATAAAAAAAAAGTCTGTGTGTCAGAAGTGAAAACATAACTTCACAATGTATTTGCATATACATACACACACACATCTGTATATATATAATTAGGATAAAATTAAAAAGTAGGTAATAACATATCTAAATGAATACATAGGGTACACTGGAAGTTCTGCACTCCTGGCAGCTCATAAATGTTTGAATTTCGAATGTTATATTTTTTTTAATATATAAGAAACTCGGCTCCGTCTTACGAATTTTCGATCAGGTCACGTGTCCTGACGCGAGTTTAACATTTTTTACCCATCCCAAAAAGTGCACAACGCCGCTAAACAAGTTTTCACTTCAAAAATACAAGAAGAATTAAATTACAATCAACAAACTGTAAAAACATGTTAAAGTGCATCTGCAAGTAAGTCTAATCATAAAAATTAAGCTACGGGTTTTTAAAATGCTGAAATCAGAGTATTCATTTACGAATATTAAGTCTAAAGATCTAGATTTGACTTTGAAGTAAATACTTTTAATGTAAATGTTGTCGCTGTACATATGGGTTCTAATTCTAATTCTATAGTGCCTAGGTCCCTTCTAAATATTTCATTTAAACTACAAATCTTTCGTCCATCGAAATGGATAATGTAAAGCGATATCTCCATGTAATTAGGTAAATTGACAACCTTTATTGCAGGTGATTCAAAGAAAAAAGGCAGCTAGAAACAACAACGATATTGAAATTGCAAAGAACACATCAGGTATTACATATCACATTTCTAGTACTTAATTTGTTAAATTTTACCACGGCCTCACAAGAAACCGGCCGTGAAGCAATGCTTGCATTGCATTTTTGCCGCGTGAGTGAGGTCACCGGAGGCCCTAACCCTTCATTCACCCTTATTCCCGTCCTTCCCCTCTCCCCCCTATTCCCATTCTCCTCCCCCCTCCCCCTCTTCTCCTACTCCCACCTTGAAGGGCGGCAACGCACTTGTGACTCTCGAGTTGCAGGTGCCCATTGGTATCACTCCGGTCGAGCCGGCCCATACGTGCCGAAGCATGGCTCTCCCACGACACATACAAAGTTTTATTTTAAAGTAGGTTAAAATTTAATAATAAGTTTTGTTTACATAGTTACTATTGAAGATAAGTAAAGCGTGTTAAATAAATAAAAAAATTATTGCAGGTATCAGGTACAAACCATTTTTAGATCTTCTTTTGGAGTTGGAAGACAAGGCTTTGACAGACAAGGAGATAAGAGAAGAAGTTGACACAGCAATAGTAACCGGCTTCGATACCACATCCAGCTTATTAAGCTATATTATGATACTATTGGGCACACACCCAACAGTGCAAGAAAAAATGTATGAAGAGTAAGTTTCTGAAAATATTTTTAGAAAGGACACAACAGTTGTTAAGGCTGTTTATACAGATTGTTACAGAAAGTGGTCATGTTTTAGGGTCGTATAATAGACCCCGTTAATAACGTAAAGCGATAATAATTTTAGGAAATTTCTTGATTTTTAAATTAAGAAATTTGTTCAATCGAATCGATTGAAAATTAACGGATAAAGCTAATATTTCATAAGGGCGAGGGCTGACATGACGAAACTATGGGTATTTAATACCAAGGATGGAAGAAGATGGAATTACCCGATTTTTCTGAAAATGTCTGCATGAAAAAATAAAAAACAACATCATTGATTTGAAAATTAATACCACGTTGTTTAAAAATGTGCACCTACACCAACAAAAGCATCTTCTAAAATTTTTTTAATGTTTTTTTTTTTAACTAAACCAACTAAGTATAAAAAAAATTGACTACGCCTTTCTGTAACAGCCTGTATACACGAGTCACCTATCTTAGGTGGATCATCGTATGCTTATTGTTATGGTGTTGTGTCAATGTAGTTGTAAAAAAACCGGACAAGTGCGAGTCTGACTCGCACACCGAGGGTTCCGTAAGCAAAAAAGTAGTATGTAAAATGTAGATAGTACGTCCAGCTCGGGAATCAATTCACGAAGATATCTGCCCGTCTTCTCCAGAAGACAAACTTAACTTTGCGGTTCTAAAAATACTCTACCATACGTCTATGTACGACAAAGTCAACGTTACGTTACGTTCGCGAGTCAGACTCGCACTTGTAATTTTTTTTTTTCTTTTGTGAAAGGTACCGTATGTCTTTTTCTGCACCACTTATAAGGGGTATTCAAAATTTCATGATGATCGGTTGAGTAGTTAAGGCGTAAAAGCTTGACAAACAAACAAACAAAGTCACATTCTCATTTATAATACTAATTTAGGATACTTGCCTATGGTTTATATTTTCTCGCGTGAGTGTCTAAAGCTCTAAAGCATTATTTTTGTTAAATTAGATTTTTTTTCCGTCTGGAAACCCCCACGGGTCATCACCTCACCGGAGTCAACGGCAAGGTGGTATGTCGGATCGATAGGTCTTGAGATTATAGAGTTGGCACAAACTAAACCAAAAATAAATTTATACCACATCTTTGCACCTACGGTTTAACATTTCTACATCACCCCAAGGTTCATTGGTAGAGAATGCCCTGGGCATTAAGTCCGCCTTTGTACAATTGTGCATGAAGTTTTTTAAATAAATAAATATGTATGTTACATAAATTACTAAATTTATAAATCGATTTTTCAAGGATAAAGGAAACTTTTGAAACAGACAGAGATGTTGAAAAGGAAGACTTTGGTAAGCTTCTATACACAGAAGCTGTTATAAAAGAAAGCTTACGCGTCTACACCACCGGGCCGGTAACTCTAAGACACGTGGAAAAGGACGTGAGACTTAGTAAGTACATAGCTAAGCATCTCTATTGCCAATAATGGCTATTGAGACCTTGTAAAGTTTAATATAAAGCAAAAAAAAAGTGTGTGTGTACTTATGTACGCACGTAAGAAGTTATACTTTTATCTAGTTAAATAAAGTTTATTTAAATAATACATACCGTCAACTAACCTCAAATTCTACAAACGTACTCAAAGTAATGTGTAAAAATCATTTTTATCACTATCGTGAAGTTGTTAACTTTTTTTGAAAAACTGAAATGTTGACTAGCTAACTTCAGGGTGTCGATTTTTCGTGACGTAAGACGTCTCAGACGTGTGCGTCGACCTAATGTAGCTCTCGCTTTGCTGTTGTCAAATCATTCACTTTTAATGTTAATTTCACAATTATGAAATAAATTAAATACTTTAAAATAAAACTGGATGACAATTTTCTCTAATTGTATTAATAATTATTTTGAGATTAGGTAACTTCAACTTCAACTTTTGGTTTGTGGCTTTGTAGAGTTACCACAATTTTGCCAATGTCAAGTAGGTATACGGAGGACAAACTGTCAAAGGATTTTATGTAGAGCTGTGGTAGAGCTAAAAAGAAATGAGATTAGGTATCTACCCAATTCGGTTGATAGAAAGTTCTTTTTGTCTATGTTTCTAGAGGGAACAATAGACCAACTGCATTCGACACTCACTAACTCTGTCGTCCTTCTTACGTAACAACTTTTTAAATAAAAAGGCTGCCATAATGATATTAATATTTTGATATGGTGAGGTACACGTCTTAGCTGGCAGGCTATCTTACCCATTTGAGTTGATATTTTTGAATTTTTCGTATGTTGACACAGACATAAATATCTTGCATTTAAATAGCCCTTTATCTGAATTATGAAATAGCTTACCCTAAATATTATTCTAGAAAATTACACCATGCGAGCGGGCAGTGAATGCGTAGTACTCCTCTACGGTGCTCACCGCGACCCTGTTTGGGGTAAAGACGCAGACCAGTTCAGACCGGAGAGATGGCTTAGCCCAGATATGCCAGCCAATCCAACTGCATTCGTTGGCTTTAGCTTGGGCAAACGCTCTTGTTTGGGTAAGTTAATTTAAACCTCAGTGACTATGTTATTATTTTAATATTTGTCAAGGATAAGAATCCTAAAATGAATGATAACAAATCAACTTTGAAAATAATTCTAGAAGTACCTTTTTGTTCTTATCGCGATAGTAAAAGTTTGAAGATAACGATATATCGTTATCTTCAAACTTTCACTGATAACATCTTGAGTCCCTGTTTAAGAGTTGATGTTCCTCCTTAAAATGAGGTATTATCTTAATCTAAAGCCTTTACATGAGGCACACAATATGCATGAATGAGCTCATTTCGTGTACCCACAGTAGAAAACAATGGTGAACATTTTTTAGTAGAAGTGAGGAAGACAATACTATCATTGTTATTTCTAATGCCTAATATTTAGACGAGGCTAGGAACACTTTTCTAAATACTAATTTTAAAATATTGCTCTAGGTAAAACCTACGCCATGATAACCATGAAGACCACCCTGGTACATTTGTTGCGCCGTTACAAGATCACAGCAGACAACTCCAACCTACGGCTACGATTCGACTTCCTCCTGAAGCCAGTTTCAGGGCATGAAATATATATAGAAGAGAGAGTTTAGTTCAGGCACTTTGAAAGGAAAATAGCAATTAGTTAAATTACGCCAGTGATCTCTTTGGAATTCGGTATCAAATGAATGGGCTAAAGGCCTTTTTGCACAATCTCATAAAATAGACAATAGAATATTGCGATCCACAAAATGGGAATGCAAAACTTTTTGAATATCTGTGTTGTGTTTTCCATGCTAAACTATTACTTGCGTGGTGATGGATATGCAAATGAGATCGGTTCTTACAAATATGATAATTTACTTATGTTTAAAATTTAAATTGTTAAGATTATTGTCTCATGAAGGATGGTAATAATTATAAGAATAGGTTTTGTGGAAGCAACGCGTTCTTGTATTCTAAAAAAACTGAATGGAACTTAATGGTTATAAAATATATTTGTAATACTCTGGACAATAAAAAAGACTAATATTACATTTGAATTAAGAACCTGTGATTATTTATTGTTTCTCATTTTCGCGCCAATCTTTGTTAAATATTCTTGTGATATTAAAATATAGTGGGGTGATATAAAATTGAATTGCTGTGATAGCAATACACAAAGTATTTACCTACCTACTGTTGAGAAACTTTTTACTATCAAGCAACATTTTAACAAGCAGATTGACCAAGTTTATGCTCGAAACTCGAGACAAGCTTCTCAATTAGTCAGTAGGGAGCAAGATTGACATTATCGGGCTTCAGTTACGGTTTGTTAGCTATCAAGAAGTGACTGAGCCATATTTTTGTGGAAAGGTATCAAAACATCGGCCCAGGTGTATCAAGACACGATTTTTGAGAAGGTGGTTAAGCCTCTTAAAACATAATGTTAAATAACCAAAATTAGTCCTTACAGACTCAGCACCGGCTCATAAAGCTCGATCTACACAAGCCTGGCTGGAAAGTATCATTTCTGACTTCATCAGAACTGAAGATTGGCCTACATCTTGACCCAATCGTAATCCACTTGAATATGATTTATGATCTCTTATAAAGAGTATGGCATGCTGTAAACACTATGATAATTTGGAGTCCCTAAAGCATTCCATAAGATTGGCAGTGTTGAATTACCCGTAGAGAAAGTGTGAGTTTCAATCTATCACTAGCAACTACATTTACCGGATTAAAGCAAATGGGAGCTTCATATTTTTTAAATGCTAATACTTAATTCATATTACATTTCGCTGCAGCGCCTGCAGCCGCCTAATCTCCGTACCTAGAAGTAGATGGATGGAAAGTTATTTGACTTAAAGCTAGTTGACTTGCTATCTGTAATCTCCTCACAAACTTAATTGTGATTGATTCTAGATCCTGAGAGAATTTTATTATAGGGTTTATCGGAAACCATGTCATTCTTAAATTGCATGTTGAGTTACGTCAGGTTATTATTATATGAAGTAAGCCTGACTGATGTTGATACAAAAGTAAAAAGAAAAACAAAAAAAAGCAAAATTTATAAAGATTTAAAGACCAACAAATATTTTTTTGAATTAATAATATTCTTGGCCATACCTACTGCACTATCTTAGATAGAAATTACGTTTTAGCTGATAAATACAGGCGTTGAGACTTTTTTGTAAATACACTAGGCGTGGCTACTGATGTCACACATCTCAGATGACAAATCTTTCCCACATATACATCAAATGACATACTCATATTTTTATACAAATACAAACAAAACTTTATTTTTAATAAAAGTAAACAAAAAGGAGCTTCTCGCGTGTAGAGATGCATCACGGAATAATACGCGAATGTTTTTTTTTAAATTGAATGTTGATTTAATTTTTCAAGCTATTTTACACTGAATTTTATATATATTGTATATTTCTCTTTTATGTAAATTCCATAAGTTAGCTTTTTTCGGTATCTATTATTTTTATATTTTGATAGTACCTACTCGTACATATTCATATTATCTTCCTACTTATCCAATCCAGACAACTATACTGCAATAAAATATTTTTTTTTATTGTTAACTAATCTAGTATCTAGATCTAGTATAACTAATCTAATCTAATAATTGGAAATCTCTAGGATCTTCTTTGCTCTGCACCTTAGATGAACGCAGAAATGAAACGACGTATTTATGTGGAACCCCTGTTGAATTTCACCCGCAGGAGTTGGAAGTTGTAAGTATTTGTAAGCACTGGTAACCTCTATGACGCTTGCCCATCTACCGCTTGCTTGCATAAAGAATACCTCGTAAAAAATCCCTAACGTTGATCAAAATATTATAAATGTGAAAATTTGGATGGATGGATGGATGTTTGTTACTCTTTCACGCAAAAACCACTGAACCGATTGCTATGAAACTTTATATGTAAACAGCTGGAGACCTGGATTAACGCATAGGCTACTTTTTATCCCGATATTCCTACGGGATCGGGACTTACGCGGGTGAAACCGCGGGGCGCTGGTAGTGGATATTAAAAATCAAATTGTAAACGTGCGGACTGTTGTCTTTTCCTATTCGGTGTTGAAAATTTATTTGGCATTCATCATAAAAACATAATTGGTCTTACCAATATGTATCTTTAGCAAGTTATATCAAGCAAATTACCTTCAAAGCATTTTGTTATAGCGCTGATTACACTTTCGGAATACGAAGATACTTAGTTGTTACTTAAGTAGGCCACTGTGTGAAAGCTATGACCAATTTTAGCTAGTTATTGCCATTGGCGTGTATTATTATGCAAACAAACGTACTACACGCTATTATTCATATATCGCACACCTAGATCTAAAGGGATATAACTCAAAAAAACACTTTTTTCAAAAAAGGCGAAAAACTAGTTACTGTTTGTGTAGATTTATGCTTTTTAAAATTTATTTATTTATTTAAACAATATAAGCTTGCAGTTTATGCACTAAGACATGTTATATCAAAGAAATTATTCTGAATATTCATATACATAAAATAAATTGAAAAAAAAATAATTAAGTACAAATACCTTGAAAATAGGTATATCAACAAAATAAGATCATACATTAAACAACTATCAAATATTATTAATGAAATGTCATGATACATCAATAAATGTCACAATTAAAAAAAATTGAGTTATTCCAAACTTTTTGAATTTAGAATCAAGCTTCAAGTAGTGGTGTTGTTTTGAAATCCGGTTTACAGGTCCGATATAACTGGTGAAATAACGAATTCAATGGTGTGTATAAGTGAAAAATTTAAATTTTCGAGTTAACTCCCTTTAGATCTCGATGTGCGACTATGTATTTACTTTGTATTCTAAATCTCTCTATTCAAAGCACAAATGTTTATGTTCGAACGTAATTGTCTATTCATATTTTATTGAATGTAGTATCTTTTGTTTGCGCAAGAGGACGTAACGGAAAATAGTTATCAACATAAATATATGTATTATTACCTACTAGCAGCGCCCCGCGGTTTCACCCGCGTAAGTCCCGATCCCGTGGGAATATCGGGATAAAAAGTAGCCTATGTGTTAATCCATGTCTCCAGCTATCTACGGACCAAGTTTCATTGCAATCGGTTCAGTGGTTTTTGCGTGAAAGAGTAACAAACATCCATCCATCCAAACTTTCACATTTACAATATTAGTGGGATTTGTTAAATATAATTAGGTATATGAATTATTATTTGTTAAATAATACTAGGAGACTAGGCCGCTACTCGAATCTTGATTTTTTTTACTTTATTGCATTATTTTTATAAAATGCTCTGTGGTCACGGGTTTAAAAAAAGTTCAGTTAAACTATTTAACATTTACTCGCACTTTCAAAAAGTTTTTTTTAGAAAGTCATCGATACATAATATGTACGGTAAGGTTGTGTCAATCATTATTTTTTTCTTTAACTACGAGAAATCGTTTCACAGCGCCTTTATATACCTGTACGTCATATTGTATTATAACACATTATTTTCTCTGTAGCATCTAGGTACGGATTATTAGTTCAATCAGTTATACAGAGTGTATTTGAAAAAGGAACACTTACTTTAATCACTGAAAGGGCATGACTCTAGCATGCAGTTACAATAAGAATTTCAGGGGTCGAAACAAGTTTACAGTCCAAAAAGTCTGATGTTGCTGACTCAGGTTTTTAGAAAATCTGAGTTTATCTGACCATTTCAACAGAATTATTTTCTAGGTATTAGGAATAAAAATAATAAATACTATTTAATAACTGGCCTCTACCGCCCCATAGCCAACCAGCAATCTTTATTTTGTCAGTGAATAATGCAGAATAATCACATATAAATACATGCAAAGATAACATACAATCATATTAACAAAATGCAAATTAGATAGACAGAAAAAACAAAAAGTGATATTACAAAGGATTAAGGATTTCTTAAAAAAAATCGATTTGTATGAATTTTTCTTATCTATAATCTTTTGGATTGTTTGTTCTTCTTCGATTTTTTCTTCTTGTTCTTTTTTCTTTTGACCACTAGGTACATCCAATAATGCTGTCTTTAGTCAGATCTATCTAACTAAGCAGTCTGACCACGGATACATGACGAGTCAAACCATGGACACCATCTGACCACGGATACTCGACCTATGATCGCACCGAATCTTCATAGCCCATAAAATCTGTGCTCTTGTGGCCTGTTGGTGGAATCTTCAGGATTATCTACAGAACTTGACAACCACTTAGATCGGTCGACGATAACCACGTATATTCTTAATATTGAACATAGCTCCCATTTTCACATTTATGTTTTTAATTGGATGTCGTTACTTTTTGTAAATAAATTATTATTATTAATCATTCAAAAGTGATCTGTAAAATTAACATTTTTTCTGCATCTACTTTGTATAGTTTTCTTTTTTGTGCTAGTTTGTACATTTTCTTGAACATTAGAAATATTAGAGGGCATTGCCCATTTATTGATAAACCTTTCCTTACGTAACCTACATTTTTGGTAGTGATTCTGTGCATTTTCAAAGTGTCTGTTAAAAGTTAAAATAAGTAAAAATTCACTGTTTTCTGATTTTTTCTTTGCATACTCACAATTACCCAGCTGGATGCCAAATTTCAACTTTCTAGGTCATCGTGAAGTGGGTTAGGTTTTTGATCTATATGTCAGTCAGTCAGTGATAAAAATGCTGATTTTTAAACGATAATATCTCAACTACTGTTTAAGCTGTATTTATGAAATTTGGCATTCTAGCGGTCAAAAGTTGCTCCAAATGGTTGTACTATAACACACAGCTGCTGCGTCGCCATGTTCATTTTTCTTGAACTTGGCTTGACAGGCTGCCGCGTGTAGATCGCTAGATACGATAGATCTATGTAACGAAATCTTTGAACGTGATTTTCACCCACTTTAAAACGTCGGATTGAATTGAAACTTCACACACTTATCAAGGACCGATGACAACACACTATTAAGAAAAAAGCAAAAATAAATAATAGTTTAAAAAACTACACTAATAATTGGGGGCCTCCGCTCTTTCGTTGCCCACGGGCCTCAAGGTCTCCAAATCAGGCCCTGCCCATATTGACATATTGTTGTAAGAAATTTTACTATACTTAATTAAAAAAAACACCAAACAACCAATATGCACCCAACCAATTATCACAGTAAACTAGAAACCTGTAAAAGACATGCATAATTAAATAAAGGACAGAAAAAGAAAATGTAAAGGAATCGACTTTGGGCAAAATAGAAAATCGATTCCTTCACAAAATCATGATGCATCAATATTTTGCTGTAAGCAGCAAACATCATATACAGCATCATTGGTTGTTGCCCTCTAATCATCACTTGGCACCTAACATATCCACTTGGGCATACATTGCATTCCCACTTAAAGAAAATGACTCACCCTTTAAGTAGTCCTACATCGGAATTACTTTTTATGCCATTATGTATCTCCCTAATCAATCAACTAAAAAATCTAAAAAACCTAACCATTTTCGAAAAAAAATTGACTAACTGACCAACGTGCAAAAATCTGACTTTGTCTGATTTATCTGACCAGTTTCGACCTCTGAAATCTTTGAAAAAAAAACTATCCGTTTACAAATTATGACCGTTTGAATTTCCAGGTATTTTTACTTCCGTTTCTCGTAAAAGCAGGTGGAATGTGTAAGTTCCCGGAGGCTTCCTTCTTAGGGTATTTTGGATTTTTTCATTCCGTTACTAAGAAAATCTATAAAAACTCGCTGCAAAAACTTTATCTAAGATAGTTTTTATTGATTTTCTCAATAACTGAGTGAAAAGTTACAAAATAAAAAAAAATATGATTTAAAGTCTTTAACCTTACACGTTCCACCTGCTTTTATGAGAAACTAGTAGTTAGTATAAGATTTGTCAAAAATTCTTATTGTAACTGCATGCTGGAGTCATGCCCTTTCAGTGATTTAAGTAAGTGTTCCTTTTTCAAATACCTGTATTACTAGTATAGTATTATATTATCTGTGCCTGTATATACCTACCTACATATTCTGTTTTCAAGATAAACGTAGGAATAGTATAGTACCAAATGAAATCGAGGAAGTAAATAGTTTTTAAGAAACATATAACCTTTTGTTTATGTAGAACCAGCTATGGCTCTGTCCAGAACTGGTTGCTCATCACAATACTTTGTCACTTGTCACCAACCACCTGATTAGTCCCACACATTCCCACCACATTAGTGTGACACCTGTTCTCTAGAATTTAGCATAAAATAAATGTTTTTTGTATTCAAACAAGTGTACATGCTTCAAAACTATAATGTTCATTACAAAAGAAGCGTATTTAACTCCTTAAAAATTCACAGAACGCACTAATTATATGTACGTTTTCAGAAAGTGTCGCTCACTTTCGCAGAAACTCCCTTTAAAAGTCGGTTAGGTATCCCACACTGTGCACGAAAGATTGCCTATATAAGTTATCTTCGATCGCATCAGCGTCGTCAAGCCGACTAGGAGTCGAAGCAGTCGCTATAGCCGAAAAAGGTTTAGCTATAATTCAAGTTCAAAACTTAATATGTCCTTAATATGTGTAAAAATCAATACGGATTGTAGTCACGTGAACATTATGTTAAAAAAATAACATTTAACAAACAAAACGGAACGTTTAAAGCAAATTAAGTGGATAAAAATCCATCAACAAAATTTGACACGCTAGTGTGGTTAATCGATTTTGTTTTTCCTTATTCGCGTCACGTCCACGTCATGAAAAATTTAAAATGTTGTGGTCCTAAGTAATTATTTATTTATTAGCAGCATGTAGGTACATGGATTGGTACACAGTGTGCATAGTTATAGTATACTAAACATTTGGCCTCACGGCACGCAAATGTTATATTTTAAATTATTGACGTGATAACGTCTTATAAATCGATGAACGCCGGCTGCACGCACGAAAAAATGTCACGTTCCGATTGAGCCGAGCGTGGAAGCGAGAGAGAGGCACAACAGTGTATTACAATAACAATTGCGGCAAAAAAGGTAATTAATTCTTGCATTTTAAAAATTTGATAAAATATAATAAAAAATTAATGTTTTTAACCAGAGATTGAAAATATTGTGTTTTCTTATGACGTTATCACGTAAAATTATCGTCCTTAAACCGACTTTACAGACAACCAATTTTTTTTTTAATAAGTTTTATTTTAATTAATAATTAATTTTGTAGGTAATGCCTAAATACTCCATAAATGTCAAACCTTATATTTACAAAAACTATTATCAGTTCTGTACCTGTAAATCAATTAAGATGCACGTCTAGGCACGTATAGGGGTAATCAATAAAATCACAGGTTCAACATAAAATCTTTATTTTTTATCTAAAAACATAATTAAACCTAACTTGATTCATATTTATTAATACATTTCAATGTTAATATTGCTACTAGAACCTACTGTAGATTCTAGATGTAAATATGAAAACACAAAACCAAACCGTAATAATATTAAATATATAACCACTTCAGTATGTTTCCCAGTAAACCCATATTATTACTAACCCCAACACTAGAAATAGCACAAAAACGTTGAACATGACTGACAGCGTCTTACACGCTGTCAGTCTGAGCTACGCGAAAAACTTACAAAAACCTCTATCTGTTTATACTTATCACACTACAAAAGTCAGTTCATCATAAAAATGCGAGATTAAGGATTCATATTCATTAGTTTCATTTGACGCTACGCAATGTACGCGGTATTCTTTTTGTGCAGTACGGTGAATGACCTTAAACATTCGGCGCCGTAGAAGCAGCTGATTGCATAAATGTTGTTTAATTGATTACATTGCAGTTTTTGGCCGTATTTTGTTTTTCGGTAAAATGTTCTGTTTACTCATTGTGATTTCACTTTTAACCAAATTAAAATTATAAAAAAAAAAACATGAATTTTCCGGCAGAAAGTTAGAATGATTTTTGACTTAGAATGATGTCTGAATACACTATTTCAGTATTCGGTACGGTGTTTCTTACACCTGTATAAAAAAAGAAATTAACTACAACCGACTTCGGAAACATGAGCAGTCTGACTACTCGTACTCATGAGAAGAAACATTGTCAGTTGTGTTTGAAGTTACAGTTTTCTAAGTTTAATACGTAGAGTAAGTACTATTAAAATTTTGTAGTAAACATCTGGTATTCGGGTGTTATATAATGTAGATACTAATTGCTAAACTTACAGTTCTTCACTTGTGGACATGCAAAATACAATTTTGTTATAAATGCGCTAAGATTCAAAATGATTTAACATTGTTGATAATTTAATGAGCTTTACTGAAGTATTCTTTGCTTTCTCTAGGGCTAGGCTTGATTGTTCTGGCGTTAGTATCAGGGTTCCAATTAGCAGGACAAACTAAAACAAAAAATAATATTCATATATCTGTAACATAATATTCATATATATAGGTTTTAAATTTTGATAGGATAGGAAATTTGTTCCCAAATCATAAGAAAGAAAATAAAAAGAAGATAAGATTTATTCGATGACATTTTAAAACACATTTATGACATTTTATAGACATTACAATGTAGGCAATAATAAAATTATATTTAGTTTTGAATCCGCCTAAAAATGTGTATCTCACGTGTTGCGTGAAAATTAACCAAAAAAAAATTTATCTCTTTATCCGAATGCTATTTCATAGAGAGTTCTTGATATTTTCCGAAAACTCTAAACTACACTGTGGGAGAATCTTTAAAAAGACTATTATTTCCGTTTATTGTCAAAAGATGGCGTGAGATTCAATTTAGGTAATTGTAACCCTCTATGACTTCCTCTATTGACTTGGCAATAGATGGCACCAGTGTGTCAATTTAGGCTTCCGTAAAAATATTATTATAGTTATCCCTGTTTCGGAAAGCAGACTATTAAAAAGAATCCTAGTTTGGTTACAAGCTCACCCGAATTTATTTGTGAATAATAAGATTTAACATGTTCAATAAGCGAACATGACATAACAACACATACCTTCACCATGTTTATCAGCAAATTGGAAAGCTTTTACAAGCCTGAGGGTCTCATCTACAGATCTGCCAACAGGGAGGTCATTGACCGCCATATGTCTTAAAATACCATTTCTGTCTATGACAAATAAACCTGCAAAACAAATAATATGACACTTAAACAATTACTTATTTAGGTAGATGACTGTCAAGTCAAATCAGTATAGTTTTAGTAAACATCAAAACCGTAGGTTCGGTCCATTTTTGTATGAAATACCAGGGATGACATCGCACCTTACTGAACTGTTGTCAAATCATTCACTTTAATTAATTGTACGATTAAAAAATTAATTAAAATCTTTAAAGTAAAACTGGACGACAATTTACACACTATTTCAAGTTGCCGACTTGGCGAAATAATTTATTTTGAGCATAGGTACCCAATTATTTTCAGGCAGTCTTTAAATCTCACGTTCTGTGAGAGTACTTTCAAAGAAGTCAGTCCCTTTTAGCTAGATCTCTATGTGGCCGGTTGTAGTTGATGGTTCAACAATTCTGTGAGAAGCCTCACGTCATACTAAAGTGGCTATAATTCACGCGACCAAGGAAATCAAGTCATTTCTCATTTCAACAGCAGAAAGCTGTGCAGAAGAGGAATAAAAATATAATTACCACGAAGGGCAAAGCCTTCATCAAGAAGAACATCATAATCTGTTGAAATATTTTTCTTGTAATCAGCAAGAAGTGGAATATCTAGTTTACCCAAACCGCCATCCTGAAATTTAAAGGATAATAATTCAGAAATTTCATATGGGACAAATCTTTATATTTCAGAAAGTATCAACTATAAATAACACTGGTCATACATTAGAAATATTTTCTTAAACCTCTCCAAACCAAACTAAGTGGGTGTACGGTATTTTTTATGTTAAAGTTGCCCCAAACCCGCAATTGAAAGTTCGGCACTTTAAGCTGTATTTTTTTTATAAATCCACATTCTTATATAGGCAGTAGGCAGTAGGAAGCGAAGCATCTGATATGGCCTCTGGTGGAGCGACTTTTTAATAAACATTACATGTGTCCAGTGCTGTAGCCTACCTTGATTTAATATTTAAGCTATGAAGATATATGCATATCTCTTAATTCACTTTTTAATCTTTAAATATTGTAACTTATTCACACCAATTCTGTTCAACACCCCAAACCCTTAGGAACTAAATCTTTTACTATGTAGGAAAATCAACAGCTTCTGCAGGGGTTAATCTAAGCAGGCATACCACATTGCCCTACGTTTTCTAGTTTTTAATTGAATCCATGCATTAAGCAAAGATTATCAAAATATTATTTAGATTAAACAATTGTTTAAATTCTCTAAATAATGAAGAAACAAAAAAACTATTAACTCCTGTAAATTAATTAATTAAAAAAGAAATAAACTTAGCTCTCTATATATTATACACCTTCTATAGTAAAGTAATAATATGAAAAAAAATCTTAATGTTTTTTGTATGCAAATACAAATATGTAATGTAATATAATGCAAAATAATTATAACTTTCTACTAACTGCTGAAATTGAACTACATATAGTATGCTATACAAGTGACTGTATGTGTAAGTAGTACGAAACTACTGTATCACAATGTCAATCACAACTACGAATTGCGATTGCAAGTGTCAGTTTAGGAATAAGTATGTGTCATTTATTAGAACCTTAGATTATATATAGGTCCAGATGCCTAATCCGTGCCTCAAAACTGAAGCCAAAAAATATAAGCGTCTAATATAAATACAAGCGTCTCACTCGTCACACGCGAGCGAACGTTCGCCGCTAAAGTACGTCTCGAGTCGCTACTTATAATATTTAAAAATGCCTGCTTGTGCTGTCACATTCTGTAAAAATTATACAAAAAAAAATCTTAAGTGTCCGAACATCACATTTCATATGTAAGTATTCTATTTCCTAATTTATTTATAAACAATAGAACAAAATTTCAAATTAATAAAATTACGACGCCATTACTAGAGATGTTGCCAGGACGTGAATTTCATTTACCCATAACGCATTCTAGCAGTATATATATTTTTCTTTCCCAAACTTGTTATTTATAGAAAGACGAGAAATATGCTTAATGTTAATGTTCGCGAAACTGGAATCCTTCAAATATTCTTAATTTCTAAACTCTAGCACCCGGAGTTCAATGTGTCCGTCAAACGATACTTTAGCTGTGGGATTGTACTCGTATTATAACTTATTATTACTACTCCTAACGAACACAGCTATAGAGCACTTAGGACTTGTAAAATTTTGCTAATTTCTTGATACTTTATAAATATATATATATATCCAAGTCCTACAAACCAAGGCAAAACATTTACTTTATTTTATCAAAATACCTTTTGTTACTCTGTTCCTGTGAATAACTAAACAAATTAAATGAAAAAACGAAAAAATGAAATAAACGAATATTTGTAACTGATTTAAATACATTCAAAATGTATTTATTTAATATTACTTACATCAAAAACAAAATTATGTATAATAAAAAAGTCCCTGAATTTTGGGGTAACCTCTATGCACTGGTAGTAAAACCGTCAATGCACACAAGCATAAACATTGTACGTAGACACTCGCGTTGGGCGGGGTTCACTCACACAGCACCAAAAAGTGCCTTCAAAGTAAACGGTGACTTTTGTACTAGTCACGGTATCTGGACCTATATATAATCTAAGATTAGAACATATAGATGTCCTGAACACCAATCTTTAATTTTGTGTGTTCATTGTTTGTTGAACTTTTGAAAGCAATAGATAAATTATTATTAAAAATTACCTTTCTAGGAGTATTGATCCAGGCAAGGTGACTGAATTCTGAGTCTGTTGAAACGCCCAAAACCTGACAGTCAATACCAGCGAACTCCTGTGCTCTGTCACTAAATGCGATTAACTCTGTCGGGCAGACAAATGTGCTGAAAAATATAAATCCCACTTAGTTTTTGGCTATCAAAGATGTTAATGATTACAATCTTGCAGCATTTTAATAATGTCTTGCGAAATCGTTAAATTAAAATTATACAAGATGTAGAATTTAAATTCTAGAACAGCAAACCAGCTGTAGGAGAAAGAGAAAATATGATAAAGTGCACTGACTGCATTCCCATGGGCGACTCCTATCACTTGTAATTTGGTATAAAAATCTGTGTCAGAATAGTGGCGAATCCTTTCCAAAAAAAAATTAACCGATCTTGTCCTCGAAATAGTTGTAGTTTAATGAAACCAAAAAAAACGCTGTACCTAATGGAGAACCGAAATACCTCCTAGTTTCATCATCAGACCATCGTCATCAAGCCCAATCTGTTGGACTCGTCAAAACGAATCAAATGAGCCCATACTCGAGGGGTTTACAATTGATGCTAATGAAAGCGTGCTAAAGAAGATCTCAACCTAATTTGCTTGCTTATTTAACATTGACAAATTTTTGGAACTGCTTTTATTTTATAGCTAGGACCTTATTTAACGCAAAAATATTATTCTACTAAAAACAAATCAATTGCTAAGCAAAATATCAAAAAAACTAAGTCACTTTTCAAAATTCCCGCTAAAACACCAGCATCTGTCATATAAGTTTGATTACGTCACTAATCGATACATTAATGGTGTTCCATATAGTAGTATAAGTATATAATGTAGGTAACACACAGTTAGCAACACTGCTGTCATGTCAGCTGTCAGCGAAGGCAACCATCATTATTACTGATTTTGTGTCGATCGAGTGAATACCTAGTTATTGTATTAATTATATTAAACTCTCCACATTACACTGTAATTCATTTAGGTATTTACGAAAATAATAAAACACTGATATTTCGGTGTTTGCCATATTGTTTTACTGTAAAAATGTCGCGGCGTGGAGCCAACCGGCCGCGGACGCTGATGGCCGGCCGGCGATGTGTTAATCGTTCCCTTTTGTTACCTAGGAACCTAAACACGCACTCCATTGAAAATGCGTCTCCGCAAATGAATAATATATTACACTCGTGGATAACACCTACTTAGGTGAGCAATGTTTTAAATACCAGGCACATACTATTTTCTAGATAACATTGTAAGAGTGTAAACTTTTCAAGTATATATTGGATAAAATAAAAACATTTGGTATTTATTGCAGGTGTCTCCTGAAAGCATACTTTGTACTGAATGCTGGGCGCTACTTCAACGTTGTGCAAAGAAATGAAATGAGATGAAATGCTCTACCCCTTCCTACTTTTGGTCATAAAAGAGTATGCTTTTCGTGTGGATGTTCTATTTTATGTGCAGCAAGAACATATCCTGTAACACAAGAGCGTCAAGAAATAAATATTTTATTAAAAAATGTTTCGCTGCACCTGGTAAATATATATTTTTTTTATATTAAAAAATAACTACATCTTCTTGTTAATTTCCTTCTTTCCACTTTTCTATCAGTGATAGTAAAACTAGTAGAAGTATTTATTACGTATCTCCTACTTGTCTCGATCTTTTTATGGTAACTAAGAAAAATTGAGCAAGCTATGCTTGCTCGTAATTGGTTATACAGTTAGATACTACTCTGTCAAGAAAGTACCGGGAAAAAGTCAATAAAACACAAAATGTTAACTATTCTTCCAAATCTATTATATCGCCTTCAAAGTAGGCCCCTTCAGAAATAATACACTTACGCCAACGAATAATCCATTTATCAAAACATTTTTTTAAATGCATTTTCCGGAATCGACTTCAGTTCAAGCCGCGAATTCTCTTTGATATCTTCTATCGACTGAAAACGGGTACCTCGAACTGGTAATTTGAGTTTTGGAAAGAGAAAAAAGTCGGCCGTGGCCATATCCGGTGAATACGGTGGTTGTTCGATGGTCTTTATTGAGTTTTTGGTTAAAAATTCATTCACAATGATGGGCTTGTGCGATAGGCGCGTTGTCAAGAATTCCGAATGCACAACAGCTCGATAATCAAAGAAAACAGTCAACATGACCTTGACTTTTGATCGACTTTGATTGAACCGAAACCGAAACAACCACGAGGTTGTTTCGGTTTCGGTTCAAATGGAAGTCGGCATTACGAAGCTTGTTGACTAGTTTGCATGTCTCGTAAACCCATGTCTCATCACCAGTAACAATGCGGTTTACGTAGGGTCGGAATTGACTCGTTCTAGCATGTCTTAAGCGACTTTCACGCGATTGAATTTTTCCAAAAATTTCCAAACGAGCATACGGATCACCCGATAAGTGACTACCGCCGCCCATGGGCACCTGCAACTCGAGAGTCACAAGTGCGTTGCCGGTCGTTAAGGTGGGAATAGAGGAAGAGGGGAGGGGGGAAGATGAGGAGAAGGAAAGGTTAGAGCCTCCGATAACCTCACTCGCTCGGCGAAATACAAAGAAAACATTGCTTTACTGCCGGTTTTCTGTGCGGCCGTGGTATCACTCCGGTCGAGCCGGCCCATACGAGCCGAAGCATGGTTCTCCCTTGCCAACTTACACAGAATATTCTGTCTAAAAAATTCGACTCGAAAATTCACATCTTTCGGAACTAGTCGAGTGGCAACGTTATTCATGCCCAAGCGATCGTTTAAAATGGTACGAATCCATTCGTGAGACGCAGAAAGTTCAGCGGCATCTCTCTCAAACTTGAATGAGGATTTTCAGTCACAATTTTCTTCACTTTAGCGATGTTAACTTCAGTTGAAAACGTTGATCGCCAACCAGAGCGAGGCAAATCTTCCAACAAATCTCGATCGCTTTTGAATGCACTGTACCACTCATGTGCACGAGTTTTTGATAAAGTCGATTCACCGTATGCTTTCTGTAACATTTTCAGCGACTCTGACCATGAAATTCCTTTGAGACAAACTCTTTGTTCGATGTTTTTATCTATTATAAAAATCGCAAAACACTTCAGATGAGCTTACAAAATCAAGTACAGAAAACAAACTGAATCACAGAGATTGCTCATACTTCGCGCCAATATAAAAAACAGTTGTGCCAAATTAACCACAAAAAAGAGTTAGTTCAATTTGGAATTGGAATTAAATTATCAATTCCCGATATTTTTTGACAGAATGTATAATTTCACCTTGTAGTTACTTGTAACATTGCTTTATTGTAACAACTGTTGGCAAGCTGAATAAATAAAATAAAAATGAAATAAAAGTAACCTAACCTAACATGCACTACTACTACTAGTGTTAATGAATTAACAATAATAAAAGATTCTTAACATTACAATATTAAAACTTGAATGCATTGGTTTTTCTCAGACAGTCTTTTATTGACTTGGTAGGTAACCAATTAGGAAATCTGTGATCATATGAATGCATACAGAATAAAACACTGATTCTTTAACAGAGCTCACAAATGGAAAGGGTATGTGCTGTTTGCTGGAGGGCAGCCACAAGAGAACTTCAACAGCAAAATCAACATAATGTCAATCGTCCAGCTCTACATGATGCTGGATTAAAGGAAGATATTAATAGTTCTGTGCCATCCCCTCTACCAGAACCAGCCTTGCAAAATGCACCTGTTAGTGCAAAAATTACATCTAATGAGTTTAGATGTACTGCTAACACTCCCAACCATTGCATATTTGAAAACTGTTTCGAACCTGAACATTTACCGATACCTGGTCCTTTAAAGGAATTATTATTACTGAATTATAAATTCTATGTACCAAAAGCAGCACGAATTGGTCATCACCACCTGAATCACGGCCACTGGAATGAACTAACTTCCCAGCTAAGAGATTTTATTGGTAGGCAATTTGATGATGTTATGAATATGATGCGGAGAGCTGTTAACCTAAGGCTCCAGTGAGTGGGTAAATCGGTGTGGGTAAACCCCTAAAGACGTATATTGAACTGATGCAGTACTCTGAAGAAGGGCCAAGTTACAAGTATCGTAAGAGGAGAGCCTGTATGTAAGGTCTGATGAATTTGGAAGAGGCGTTAGCTGTATGTCGGGATAGTGGCAAATGACGTTCTACCGTCTCTGCCTACCCCCGACGGGAATAATTCATTGTATTTTTTCATGGACCTCATATATATATATCTCATTTCTTATGGACTATCCTGCACAAAGATTCAGGAATTCAGCCAGTGTCAAGTGTTTTATACTTATACAAGTTGGTAAATAACAAAAACGTAAAACATTTACGTCTTTTTGTCCCTCTTGAAAAAAAAAACTTCATGGTCCTCATTTAGTTTTTATTTTAAGCAAATAAATAAGTACAATATTGTAATTGTCTCTTATTTTTCTAATTTAATCCTTATAAAGTAGGCATTTGACTTAGCGAAACCAAAATAACAATGGCATGGGTGCCATTAATAATATCTATTTCTGTGAAAAAGGGTTATATAGACCTTAAATTTTGTATGCATAATATCCATACTATTCCATACCACTGGTAAACATAACAGTTTTTTAGTTATATTGTAGGTAGTTCATTATAGACTAAGTTCGGTTTTGATGCAACTTAGTACATGATTATACATTCATGACCAGGTATCATTCTTTTAAAAAAAAAACATCTTACATATACACACACACACACATCTGTATATATGTATCTGATTGTGACGGTCACGCAAGTTCAGTGCTTTTTCCTCGTACCAAAAGTGGCCAATGTGTGTAAAGAAGTTTTCAATTTAAAAATATGGTTTTAGGTTTATAAACACCATAATTAATTAACCTAAATTTGTGAGTTCTTTATATTATCTTACATAAATATATGTATAAATTTTGTAAAAAAACATAGGACAGATTGTGAAATACTTACAAATCCAATGGATAGAATATCAGAACAACATATTTGCCATTGAAATCTGCTAATTTAAGTTTATTAAATTCACCATTCACAACAGCCATTCCTTCAAAGTTGGGTGCTGGTTTCTGGACTCTAGGAACAAATGCAGCACTGGCTGAAATAATAAAATACTTAGTTTTCTTTTTAATAATCTAAATACAGGAAACCTCTACAAGTTACTTTAATCTTAATCATAAGTGAAAATGTAATAGTCAAGTATTTTTATATTAGCTATATACACTTCAATTGGCTTGTGTTTGACTTTTTATAACAAATAACTACATTTTAAGTTGGTTTATTTTACCCGTTGGCAAATACAACTACACTAATCCAACTGCTTAGTAGCTGTTAAACATTGGAAAGTGGCCAAGTGTCATTATTATTTCAGGTATGAGACACTGAATGCTGAACATAAAACTACTAAAGACTTCCCGAAGAGTAGGCTTGTCACCTTATTAAATTACAAGCGACCCGCCCTGGCTTCACACGGATAGCAGAGACATCTTCAACAATCATCAACATATTTCAATCAATTTACACTAAATCTGAAAAAAAATACACCTAAACCTTCCTCATGAATCACTCTGTCTATTAGTGAAAACCGCATGAAAATCCGTCCAGTAGTTTTTCAGTTTATCGCGAACAGACAGACAGACGCGGCGGGGGACTTTGTTTCATAATATGTAGTGATGTTGTAAATTCAACTGGAGGGTAGATGGCGCACACTAAGATATACACGTACCATATTGTATTTGGGCTGGTAGTGGACAGGAATGTATTCATTTGGTCATGTTATGAGCTAATATAACCAAAATTATTCACTATATAAATGTTGAACTTTTAGGTTATGTAATAAACAATAATACTTACTAGTAGAAAAATTTAGGTTTTTCACAGAAGATACCGCTGGAGAAAGAACCTGTGAGTCAAAAAAAAACTGAGTCACTGAGGTTCAATTATTTCCGGAATTTAAAGATCGTGAAAAATTCCTTACCCTGCGAGTTAATTGTCTCACAAAGAAAGACATTTTGACGAAAGACTAAAATCCTTAAATGACGTATTCAGATCCCTTTACATAGAATATGTATATATGAATAAGAAGTATATTTCAAAGTCGGCCTCGATAAATCATTAAAATCAATAATTATAAATTACACCGAAATTCCCAGATGAGGATGACATTCGTTCCATCAATCAGTCAATCAAATGACAATGACAATTTGAACAGTATTGCCAACTCTTGGTTCAAATAGTATTCAAACCATTGACATAAAAAAACAAAATTGTGGTAACTCCACAAAGCCACAAACCAAAAGTTAACTTAAGAAAACATTAAATTGACTAGCCAAACCTACAAAATTATCGTGTATACCTACCCCAGCGTACCTTAGGTTTACACATCTACCGTCGAAGTAGCTGTCCAGCACTTATTTCATCAATATGTATTTGTATTGTTTTGGCAGCCTTTGACTGTCAATTAATGTTTCCTGAAACGGAACATTATGTAACTCATTGTAGGTTTTTTTTCAATTTGTTTGCAGTGGTACGCAACGTTATCCATGACTATGTGTATGTATGTATTATTGGGAATATTAGGGAGTAGTTGTTCTTTAATTCATTTTTCAAAAAATTCTGAGTTCATATCTCCGTGATAGTCGCCATTTTTGGAAAAAGATATAAATATCAACAAGCCGTTGTTAACGAATCCTGTTCTACCACCAGCACGCACAATAATTAATCTAAATCCTTCGCCAATATTTGTCATAACCCCACGTTCATTGGCTGATTACCAGTAGTTTACAACAGCATGCGACTGATTAACATACGTCTCATGAAGGTAAAATATTGGTCTACCTTGATTTCGAAAGTTTTGAATACCTAGAAGGTAGTGCCATCTCAAAGAAGACAAGTAATATCAGTGGACTCAATAAACAGTTTTTTGCTTGGATTGACATTTTTTTATATTTAAAACCCAACCTCTGCAAAGTATTTCTTAAATACCGCGGTAGCAGTTTAATACTCCATCTTGCTTCAATTCAGCATTTATTTTTCTTAATGTTGGGATTTCTTTCTTAACGGTATAATATTCTGTAACTTTTCGCCAAATAAAGGAGGCGTAAAGTTATCAATTTCAATTCGTTTCTTTTGCAATTTTGATTTTTTTTGGGGATTTCAATATAGCAGCACCGTTATTTTAACATTGCAATTTTGTTCCTGATTGTAGTATTTGACAAAACTATAATATTAGCCACTAAACTCGCCAAATTAACACCATTTTGATGTTCGATTGAATCTGGATCTTGCGATTTTTAAAATAGTTATGATAGTTTGACGTCCAATTACTTTCCCTATCGCCTGCTGACCATGGGGGTGTCACCTAAGAGCAATAGTAATTATTGTTCTTAGGGTGTCACTTACGTATTTGCAAGGCTCATGTCATTACTTCGTCAATTTTTGTCAAAGACCTTTTTACAGAAATATATAAACAAGAACGTCTACGTTTCGCACCAAATTAAGTGGAGTACAGCTATAGTTTCAGACGAAACAAACCCTTTAAGTCATATTAAAAGGGAAGACTCCACAGGTAGCGCAATGGGAATGATGAAAGTTTAAAAAGTATTGATATTATAAAGTTTATGGAAGCAATTTACGACACAGATAATCAAACATTGAATTCTTATAGGAAAAGCAAAAATGATTACATTTAGATGTGTAAATCAGGACTTAATCAGACTTAATAAAATTTTATTACAAGGCACAATACCTTTTTTGGATACCCAACGTATGTTTCATCATTTCAATTGAATTGTACAGATCGTGGTCACTCGTAGACTGGTAAGAGCTCAGCGACGCCTCCGTGAAGTGCGAGTTTAAACAACTACCCGCACTTGGTCTTCATCAGTTTTACTTTTATTTTCGTTCGCACTGTCGGTACTTTAACACACCACACTTCCGTCCATTGAATGTTGTTGAGTAGCGTGTCATCTGACTCCTGATCCCAAGATATTGACAAGCGGTACCCATCTTCTCTGTTGAAATTTTATTTTTTGATTGTTTAGAAGGTAACTACTTCATTTACTGTGGTCAGTATTACCTCCAGATTGACGGAGGGGCCATAGGTAGCACCGAAGCACTAGTGATGGCCAAAATGTGGAGGGAGCATTTTGAAGCAATCTACCTGCAAGGTTTCAACGTAAAGCTGTGGAAAAGGTACGTTCACGATGTCTTCTGTATCATAAAGGGTAACTGTAAGGAGGTGGAACCACTTTTGTAAGCTACTTAAACTTAACTACATAAAACATTAAATTCACTTTTGAAAAGGAGATAGACAGACCATTGAGAGTTGCCATTTCTCGATGTTAAATTAACACCGTTAGGTGAGACAAAACGATGCCCTCGGACACGCTGTTTATCGTAAGCCGACACACACAGACAGGTACTCACGCCCACACACACCATCATCCAAATCATCTACAACCTGTTGAGGCTTCTTTAACGTTGTGCGACCTTAAACATTTACAGAGTGAGTTGGCTCATGATCAGTAAGTACTAAGACGCAACGAACGAGACAGCCTAAGGCGGCCAAAGAGGAACCCAAAAGTAGTACATGTGGACATATGTCTAGCATATCTTTCATATGTTAAAGGAGTGACGGACAAAGTTGGAACAGTAATGAAGAAGTATTATTAAGACCGTATATAGTCCGCACTCAAAGATAGTAAAGTGCTTAAGAACACCAAAGGATGTCGTTCCTGCTCAGACGTATAAGGAGGACTCAGGAGTGTATAAGGTGGATTTCAGCTATGGTAGCTTTTATATCGTACAGACCAAACGTACAATCGCAGAACGGGTCAAAGAACACACCACAGCTGTAAAAAACCGTCAGATGAATAAGTCAGCGATCGCCGAGCGTATGCTAGTCAGGTTCAAAGCACTGGATCGAACTACACCAACCACAGATCCTATCCATTGACAGTCACTATTACTCCAGAATAGTACGGGAAGCAGTCGAAATAAAAAAAAATCAACAGAGAAGATGGGTAGGTACCGCTTGTTGATGATGATGATGATGATGGGTGCTAATCTTGGAATCCTATCATCAGTAAATGCAATCGTCGGCGAATACACGCTACTCAACCGACAGTGCGAACGAAAATAAAAATAATGAAGACCAAGTGCGTGTAGTTGCTGAAACTCGTATTTCACGGAGGCGTCATTGAGCTCTCACCAGTACACCCGTGACCACGATCGGTTCATTTCGATCGAAACGTAAACGTAAACGAAAGCACAATAGTGTTTTGTAATTGTTATCGCGATTAAGTCCGGATTTACACATTTAATATGTATAGTCTCAAAAGATTCAAAACAATGACGATACGACCTTCAAGAAAAGATCGTACTCCTATCTCAAAGGCCGGCAACGCACTTGTGACTCTGGAGTTGCAGGTGTCCATGGGCGACGGTAGTCACTTACCATCAGGCGACCCGTGTGCTCGTTTGCCCCCTATAATATAAAAAAAAAATCATTACATTTAAATATTATCATTTTACACCATCAACACTCATAAGCTTTAATATATTTTAATAGTAGGTCTACTTCATCAATATTTGAGATTTAGTTTCAATCTTCTTTTGGTATAAAATATGAATATTATACTTAAGCTGTAGTCTCGTTATTTAATTGTAAACAATAGAAGCGATTCGTTAATTATAACAAGGAAAATAATAAATCATATGTGTTTTGTTAAAAGAAAGAATACATTTTTTTCAAGTGAAAACTTCTATAGCGCCGGTTTTCAGCTTGTTCAAGAAGATACTTTTTGCTCTCAAGCATTTTCTGTACAATAAAAGCTTTTGTTATATGGGTTGAGTTACCCCATTACAGTATGCAGTACCTTTTGATTATATACATGTCTAGATAGAATAACTCAAACAAATGCTGAGCATAAAATGGGCTCCAATTACGAATTAAGTGTGAGTAGGCGCGTGTAGTTATTGTCAAAGAGCTATAATTACTGCTCTTAGGTTTTTGTCAACAAATTGTCACTGTGTGCGTGTTTAGGGATGCCTGCTTTAAATTATTTACTTACCTTCTTGTACGTCATAATGAGATGAAGCGTAAATAAAATAATGATTTAAAGAAAATGAATTTATTACAAAATATCAAGAAAAAAACAATGAAAAATAGAACTGTTTTCAAATAGAGGTATAAGTGATTGAATTGTTAGAAATGAAAAATGATCAGTCTAGTCTAATTCCAATTACAAAGATACCAATGTGAATTTGTGAAAATAAGTTATTATTTTCAATTGATAAGATGTATTTTTAATTAAAGAATAATAATTTTAAGACTATTATTATTTTTCTTTAAAGAATTTTAACTATTAATATTCGATGATACCGACGTGTCACCTAACATGAATAATTAAAATAGTTTGAGTCAAAATCACCAATATCATTAGGTATCATTTTCTTCAGCGATAGATTTTAAATAATATAAAACAGGCAAAGCGTCATGATTACCCATAGTTTTTGTAAAATTACCCCATATTAAACTAACAACACTGGCTATTTTGTCATAGCTACAAGTAAGTATTGAAATAATTGGTGTCGTGTTTTCTCTTCTCAGAAAATAGTTTAAATTAAAACAAAACTTACTAATCAGAAGTAATCTTATAGTGTTTGTATAAAGGTTTCTAGCATAGTTTCGGCACAATTTAATATCACAAACCGGCATGATTAATTGTTTTTCGTAAGCACGTCGCCGCTTAGATATTCAAATGACAATGTTGTCTGTCACACGCGAATCTACCAAATATAGTCGACTTTATTAGCGCCGTTTGTACATTCGAATGTATCATCTAGACAAGTATATGATGATGATAAGCATGATAAGCATTGGGGTGGCTTCTTCATTAGCTGTGTTTCGTAACTGTTTTAGGGCATACATACAGTTTTGGCAGACTGAACGCACCATGACTCCATGGCACTCCATGACAATGACAACCATAAACTAAAATATAAATTAAACTGATGACAACTATGACAAGTGTAAAGTGACCAATGTTATTTATCTTCAGATTTTTGGAATTACCTGGAAAATTATTTTTGAATCTTTTTATTATTGTGTATACATAGATGTTCAGTTATAGTTCTTATCAAATTCTTTTATTTAAAGAATTTGATGAGAACTATAATTTCTACTGCCAAACGCACCCAATATGACACAAACATAACCTCAACTTTTAAACCAATAACCTTGACTTCGTACGTAAACACAAAACTGTATAAATTGCGTAATCTATTCCTTATTCAACATGAGTAGGTTGCGTATAGGCACGTTCGCTACATCACTTGTGAACAGACCGTACTTGTTCTCTAAACTACGAACTAGTGACAGGCAGAGTGGCAATATCCCAAGTATCAGAACTTTTACAGTAACAAGCACTACAAACATGAAATATGTACAATTTACTTATAAAAATAAACCAAATGAGATTCGCGTGGGTTATGTGGAAGGTGGAAATGTGGTTGATATAAATAAATGTAATTCAGAATTACCATCCACTATGTTGGGAATATTACAAAAAGATTACTTAGGGAAAGTTCAAAGGTAAGTTTAAATAAATTTGTATGTATGTTAGTAATAGAATTGTAATAGACTTAAAAATTTAAGATAATTAGTTAAGTAGTAGTTAACTTATTAATATATTATGTTTTATACTTTTTAACCAATGACTTTTTATTTTTAACTAATGAAAAGAAAATTAAAATAATCCGGAACCCTGACTGTATAATGAGTTACCTAATTATTATCTTTTATAAAAAGTACAACACACTTCTATTTGTCTAAACCACACCACTTGAAATTTTCATTAGCTATTTTGTAACCAAAATTTTAACCCAAGTTAGATTTGTTTACATTAAAATAAGACTCCTCTGGAATAACTTATGTCTTATCTATTATAAATATAAATATATTAAATCTGTTAACCTTTGGCAAAGAGATAGTGAAACATGAGCACAAAACAAATATAATCACATTAAAAACCTCCCCCTGTTTTGTTGTCATTCGTAAAAATTTAAACAAGATTTAAAAAAAATTGGTTGAAACTCAACGCAACTCCTGCTAAATTTACAGCTTACATTTGAAAATTTTGACTTTTGAGTTTATTGTTACTACTTTGTAGTAGTACTTATTAAAGTAGTATTTATCAAAGTACTACTACAAAGTAGTATTTATTAAAGTACTACTATAAAGTAGTACTTTAATGAGTACTACTTTGTAGGTACTTTAATAAGTTTGAAATATTATTATTATAAATATGAAATAATATTAGAAAAAAAATAAGAAATAACCAAGGTTATTTCTTATTTTTTTTCTAAACAATTATTGATTATTGTCCTGTGTGTGCTTCACTCTCCTGCTGGTTTTTAGTAATCATTGGAATGGTTTGACCGATTTGAATTGTTATACATGTGATACTAATATTAAGGATCACATTTTCCTCAATACAAAGTAAAATCAATCCTTTACACTACAAATTTAATATGCCCCAGACTTCAACCTGTATGAAGTTAGAATGTCTGTCAACCAGCTAGAACAACAGGTCGACCAGCTAAATCAACAGAGTAGCAGATGATGACAAAATCGAAAATTGATTGAACACTACTTCATTACAATAATTCGGAATCAAAGCAAGCAGAAGTGCGGTCATTCGTTTCTTTAATAAGCCTAATAATGACATTGTTGTTGTCATTGTAGTGTCATTGTCTCATGAGCAGATGTGTCAACATCCAGGTGGTTCTTGAAAAGACTTATGTATCATAGAATTATTCTGCCATATCAACTCAAACTCACAAAATATGACAGCAGATATCTATTGTATTAACACCAAACTATAACCAGCACTCAGCTGCATAAATTTACACTCTGATAATGATAACCCTGGAGAACCTGAGAAGGTGAACACCTCCCAGAGTAGTGTCGGTTTCCTGGTTAACAAACAAGAAGATTATATTGTTGCAGCATTGCAGAAGTCAGCATTCTCTGTGGGTGATATGATATATGTATATTCCTCAACATGTATGCATAATTTCACTACTCATCAAGATTAAAGGCAGCCCCAAAAATATAGAAATGTGTTGGCTTAAGATTGGATGTATGCCGTTTATCGAGAAGTTTAATGAATACCTACTTAGATACTTCAAATATTCCTCAACATGTATGCATAATTTCGCTACTCATCAAGATTAAAGGTAGCCCCAAAAATATAGAAATGTGTTGGCTTAAGATTGGATGTATGCCATTTATCGAGAAGTTTAATGAATACCTACTTAGATACTTCAAAAGTAGCTTTTTAGTGTGTCAATAACATTTAATCTTCTATATACCTTCCATTTGGTAATTCATCGGTACTATTGTAAGATAGGCCATTATTTGGTATTGCAAGATAACTTATCTTATCAAAACTCGTTTATTTGTTAAAACATGTTTGTGTTTATAACATCGAGATATTATGTACTAGAGAAGCCACTCAGAACAAAATACATGTTCCGTTTTTATTTGAATTAAAACTAAAAAGCACTGCAGCACTAAAACAATAATTTGTAGTCAAATCCTACAGTATTAACAAGCAGCGTCCTAAGCGCCGTGACTTTCATGGCGTTTACGCGTGTTGTCCAACGAAATGCTACAAAGATTTATTTGCACTGCCGTGCAGTGACCGCAGGTAACGTTACAAACTTTTTCTTTGCGGTGTCTACTCTATACGCTAGTAATAATAACTCAGTGGTTTATAACCGTAAGTCGGCTCTACTTATTCGTACACCAAACAACTTTTAATTCTTAAATCCAATTAATACTCTTACTCTTTTTTCTATAACATTTTACTTTGAAATAGCTTGTGGTCGTACTTGTCACATGAAAATGATTTCGTTTGGTAGACAATATTGCCGATTTAAGGAGATCTGTTAAATATAATATGTCAATGAAATCTATAATTTTAACATAATACATACTGTTACGGAACCTAAATTAACCTGCGGCTGCCATCTATTGACGAGTAGAGGAAATCATAGAAGGTGACGATTACCTAAATTGAGATGCACGCCATCTTTTGACGAATTACGGAACTAATCGGTCTGTCAATTCCAACAGCGGTCGAGCCAAATACTGCGAGATGTTTAGGAAAGTTCGCGAACTTTCTGTGAACTTTCTATGAGATGTTTTTATAACTATATAAAGAAGTCGGTGTTCGGTATGGATATTCAGTTCTTGTTGAGCGATACTGCGAGTGGCAAGTGAATAGTGAGTGAAAATATTGAGATTTACTTGTAATTGTGTTAATTGCTAATTATTTAAATAAATTGTGTCGATTTTGTTATAAATTGGTGTACCCAAATAATCGCGAACCCCGGCTCGTAACAATACATTACAAAGCGTAATTCATACAGGACGCCTCTTGAAACATCATAATTATATACAATATTCACGTCTGTATCCCCGAAGGAGTAAGGCAGAGGCTTACTAAACACAAAAATCATAAGAACCTCTATTTCTATTGCAAGAGTAGGTACTCCCAATTCAAATCTGTTTTTTTCCTACTGCGGTATAATGAATAATCTTTATTGAATAGAATCGTTTCAAAAAATTTTGAAATTGTCTTTTTTAAAACTAAAAGCTTTCAAATACTTAATTACAATAATAATATAATAATAACTTGACACATCTCACACACGGCCGTTTGATCCCAAACTAGGCAGAGCCTGTACTATGGTAACCAGACTGCAGATAAACATACCTACATATTATAGGTAATTACACCCAGACACAGAACAAATGGTCAGGCTCATCACACAATTATTTGTCCTGTGTGGGAATCGATCCCAGCAGTCAGGATCATGTACCACTAAATCAACAGGCCAGTTTGAGTGAAACAAAAATAATCCCTGTATTGTTTAAATCTGAAGCATTTATTTGTATGTGCGGTTATCTGAGGATCTACTATCTGATTTGAAAGTCCTATTTGGTGGTATGCTTGTATAGGAAGGTGGAAGTGGAGCATTAACCATGACTATCAATCCAGTACCAAACTGTATACATAAAGCAAGATGTAAGGTACATCTGTGTATATGTAGTAATACCGTAAAATCGTAGAGGTAAAATTCTACAGGCTAAGGCCCCCTTTTTACTTCGCTTTTTAATCGCTTGATTTTCATAGCTCATCTCTCTCTCTCGCTCTCGCTCTAATGGAATGAAAAAGGGGTTCGACGAAACTAAGTTTTTAACATAATAGTTAAAACAAGGAACGCCTGTTACTGATATGCGCAAAGGATGCCTATCTACCTCTACCTACTCAGGTTATGAACTAGTAGATGCGTGCTAAGGATGTAAACTAGATGCGAAATTGAATGCTTATCTGAAGTAGCTATTACTTCAGATAAGATGAGTATTATCAGCGGTGGGTGTATCCTATTGATTATATAAGTAGATTTACACTTTCATAAGTACAATTTTGAAGTGAAACTTACATCTTCTGTACTATGTCCAATTAATCCACCATTTGTATGAAGGTCAAAATCAGAACAAGCAACATAGGTACTTTACTGCGTTACTTGAATTGATTTTCACTTATAATCGCACTTGGATTACTTGCACTAATTAAAAGCTTCAATCAGGCTTGACGCAAACAACAAGAAACGGCCTTCAAAGCCGCTTGCTTTCTTTTTCATGAGGAAATAACATTGATCGATTGTTTTCTCCTACGGAACAGAATGCTTTACTCGTAATAACATAATAGCCCAGTCAACCTAGCTGTTTTATGATCAAAAATGGACATTTCGATTACCACGCATTTTTTTTTTTGGATAAATAGTAAAAAAATGCGCTGATTTGATCCCGCGGTCTGGACAAGTATGGCGTCATTTCTTTTTTAACAATTTAAGGAAAATAAAAGACTTTTACGTTTCGTGTAATATCTCGTTTACAGTACATTTTTCGTCATATGTGCAAAAAGCATTTTTGTTCTCCATTAAATTACCTACAAAATGAGACCTGTTCAAACTCACTAAATGCTTTTGTTTAACAGCAAATGAAAGACGAAAGTTAAAAAAGAGCGTTTTTTTAAACATTTAATAACTTTGAAACGAACGTACGTTTCTACGTACGTTCCTTTCAAAGTTATGTGTTTAAAACTTTCTGAAATTAAATACAACGCCCGCATTAAAAATATTCTTGTGTCGCCGGGGGCTTCACAAACATTTAAACAATAGACACAAAGAACACCCAGACTTAGGACAACAATTTGTGGATCACACAAATTTTTGTCCCGTGTGGGATTAGAAACCAGAACACTCGGCGCCTAGAGGCGAGGTGACCACTTGAACAATTGCATCCATCCGTGCAGTCATAGTAATTTTTGTAAGGTATTATGTAGCTTAGATCCTTGAAGGTTAGAGTTTTGCCAGAAATTGCTTACCATTAGGCCCACTATTTACTAATACTCCTCTTACGCGTTAAATGAAAGAAAGGAATATATTCATATACCCGGAAGCTCTGAAATTGAGTTCCCTGTTCTATCCTTTACAACTATCGAATTGTAGTTATTATTACCAACAATTATTACTATTTCAGTTTAAAGAGCTCCAACCCAGCAACGGAGCCGATGTCCAGCGTATCCTTAATGGCGCCTATCACTGGAATGGACAAAGTGATGTGCATTGGACTGAACTATGCCGACCATTGCAAGGAACAGAATATCGAACAGCCAAAAGTGCCGATGATATTTTCTAAATTTAGCAGTACCGTTATTGGACCGAGTGAGGCTCTCAAGATAAGGACTGAGATTGCTAAGGTAAGAGAATTATTTTATTAGTTAATTATGTATTTATACGGGAATTAACGGGATCACGAAATAGGTATTACATACCTCCGAATTGCCTGACGTTTCGACCAGGTTGCACTAGTCGTGGTCACAGGCTGACTGAGTCTCATTATCATCAAGGCGCATTCCATTTTTGAAAATAGCATAGAATAATGTTTTGTACGAAGATGTGTACCCAGACTACGCATCAATTCCCCTTGTACAAACTATGTAAGTAAGTATTATTACATTTTAACTAGTCAAAATGCGAATTGATGCCGATAGATATTACCTACTTATACTTATATAGATAGTTATTCAGCCTTATAACGATTGTTTGCTCAGATATAAATACCATGCTTGTGTCTTCAATGATGACTTTATGATTAATGTTAATAAATATATCTGGTATCTACTAATCTAATATGGTATCGCACGTTGTAAAATTCTCATTTGAAAACATCTTCCTCCGTTAGATATCCGTTTATTAAGAAAGGGTATGGCTATATAACATTAAAACCATAGGAGTGGAATATTTACCATAAATATTTAGGTTTTTACACATGACGAGTACCTACATTCACTGGATAGATGCGTTATTAGTTATTGAAGGAATGTATTCATGTGACGCAAACAATTGAATGTTAATGTCATCGCATAAAAGTATAACTTACTTTAAATACAATGATAAGTCAAAATTTACGTTAAAGTTAATTGTACTCTAATATATGGTACTTGACTGTGAAGTCAAATCATTTTCTCTTTATTAACACGTTTTTATTAGTTTCACTTGTCCCTAACAATGTAATCAAATGTTGCAAGTCAATATTATCATCAGCCTATCGCCGTCCATTGCTGGCCGAAGGCCTTTTTTTTTGTACGTGTGGAAACCCCCTCGGGCCGGCTGGACGAAGGCCTCCCAAGGAGCGCCAACTACAGTTAATATTAACTTACTGTTCCATTTCTGATTGAAACCCCTCGAGATTTTAACCGACTTCAGAAAAAGGAGGAGGTTCGCAGTTCGTCGGAATCTGGTATACTTTTTAGTGGATCCCATTGTCATCGGGCCAGGATCTGATCTTAGGATCCTGGAGAAATGGGGGGAAATTTTCAAATATTAGAGGCACCGCACGCCTATAGCGGTGTTTTTTATAGTAACTCGTGCATTTACTCTCGGAAATCACCATTTGGTGAAGTAGAACTGATGAAAAAGACCCCAGAATGCCACCGGAACTACTCAATAATAGAAAGAATAGGGTTGTGATGTGAGCAATTTATGTTCGTATGGTGCATATGGTGAAGTGGAGCTGATGGTCAAGTAAAAGGAGAACTCTTCAACAGTTACCGTCTCTGTATCGGAAAAGAAATATTTTGTAAAAGGTGATGAGCAGTTGACAATAAGCTATTGTAGCTTCTATAACTTAAAAACCGATGCATTTAAGAGCGACAAATAAAACTAAGAAAATAAATGGTTTTCTAATATTTTGAGTCGTCTTCCACAAACGAGGTTCTCAATTTTACTAATTAATTTGCGGTTTTTGTTATATATCTTGCTTGTTCTGATAGTGGAAAATTAAGGGATGAAGAATACAGTTTATTACGATTTATCATGATGTAGACTCATTGGAGTCAGTGATACTTGTTTCATGATATAATTATATCTCAAATAATTTGTTTTGATGAGTTGAGTTCATTGCACTTGGTGCCGAATGTCTGATGATGGAGCCAGAAGGTAAATTCGAGAACTCTTCAGTGGCTACTAGGAAACCAAGGTTTCAGGTAATTAGATTCATTTTGACAAGTCCAATAGATTGCATTTGGTGTTCAGGGTATGATGAGAGGAGTTGGATAGTGAGTGTTTTTTTAACTAAAATGTATTTAACGTCTAAACGAAAGGTTTGTACAAGTTGTGACGTCATAGTTGGATATTGTAAAATCAATGTTAGGTTTCACAATAATTGAAAAATAATAATAACTCCACACATCTCACACACGGCTGTCTGATCCCAAACTAGGCAGAGCCTGTACTATGGTAACCAGACTGCTGATAAACACACTTATATATTTCCAAATACATACATACATATTATAGATAAATTACACTAATTAATTAATTACATTAATTATAAATTATTAACATACTTGAAAATAATAATGAAGACTATAAGACAATAACGACTGGCCTGTTGGCCTAGAGGTTAGTGACCCTGACTGCCATGCCATAGGTCGTGGGTTCGATTCCCACCCAAGTCTGGGTGTTCTTTGTGTCCGTTGTTTGTATGTTTGTAAAGTCCCCCGCGACACAGGAGTAATTCCTAATGCGGGCGTTGCCTTTAAAAAAAAAAAAATGTTTTAAAAAGTCCTTTTCAACACTTGATTTAATTTCATTTAAATTATTTCATTTAACCAACGCAACGATTCAATTGATAAATTTTGTTAAATACCTTACCTAGTTTTTTTATCCGTAATATTTTTTTTTTTTTTTTTAGAAAGTAGATTGGGAAGTAGAATTGGTGTTTGTGATCGGTAAAAAATGTACTAATGTGAAAGCAGCGGACGCCTACAATTATATTCTGGGTTACACGGTAGCACAAGACATCAGCAGCAGAGACTGGCAGAAGGAGCAAAATGGTGGACAGTTTTTGCTGGGCAAGGTAAGGTTTTAAGAAAATCCCGGACATACCAACCAGGGATGTTGCGGAAGCATATTTTTCCACATCCGCGGATGCGGATGCAGATGCGGATAATTAGAGGCTAACATCCGCGGATGCGGATGCGGATCTTAGGATATTTTGCCTGCCACTCCGCTCACGCTAACCTCAAAGTAACCCCCAGTCACGGCAAAAACATGACATTCGGTTACCTACGCGACCCCGGCCTCTGCTACCTAATAAATAACTAAGTACTTACATGATGTGAAGCGCGACCTTTTAGGGATATTTTTCACAAACAACCTCCATGTTTGTCGGCGCAAAATTAGTGAAATTAGCTGGCAAAACAAGATGATTGACATTTGCCGCGTTCCAATAAACAAGAAACAAGAAACGATTCGTTTTGCTTACGGACGGTAAAACTTTCATTGAAAATTCAACGAAATTTTACCGTCCGTAAGCAAAACGAATCGTTTCTTGTTTATTGGAAGGCGGCAATAATCAACTCAAATGTTCCACCTGTAGGAAAAACCCTATAGCTTATGTTGGTATAACATAATGTATCGGATTGTATTAAAACTTATTTACCATATTACAGTACCTATAACAGATGAGATTGCTGCAGCTGCTTTAAAAAAATAAAATTTAAAATTATTTTTAACCCCCGATGCAAAAAGGACGGGGTGTTATACGTGTCTGGGTGTGTGTCTGTCTGTGACATCGTGGCTCCCGAACGGATAAACCGATTTTGATTTTGTTTTTTTTTTGTTTGAAAGGTGAATTAGTCGGGTAATCTAAGTGTAGTGTAATCGGTTCAAGATGGCCGCCGTCACAAAATGGCGGATTACATATTTTTTTACAACTCCCTCAATATGGGTATCAAATGAAAGGGCTTGACTAGTAGAATACTATACACTAAGATAAATTACAAATCCAAGATGGCCGTGCATACTATTTTTATTATTGTGTCAGGGGTTTTTTATTTTTTTAAGCTATAACTAATTATTTGTTACTGACTCAATAGGCTCAAGACACATTCTGCCCCATCGGTCCATGGATAGTTACAAGGGATGAAATCAACGATCCTCACACGTTGGACATCAAATGTAGCTTGAACGGTGAAGAAAAGCAGAATAGTAACACATCTAACCTCATCCACAAGATACCTGACGTTATTGAACGACTGACCTCGTAAGTATTAACTATAGATAGGATCAGGTGCAAGCCAGCTGGTGTTCCTGTCCTCTCCCTAGTCACAGGACATTTGGGTACGCGAACCCGGCTTCTGCGAGCTACTGCAGTCTCAGTCCCGTTCCCCATCCGAGACTTGCGGTATCCCTTCCCCTAGGTTTCTCTCCCTTCCCATTTTTTCTTACACAAATCTACCTTCTTCCTTCTTTCCTGTCTTAAAACGACTACATTCCCAAGGAAGGTTGGAGCCAGGCAGGCGGCCGGCCATAAAATAAATCAACCAAAACTCTTTGTAATGTTCCACATTGCGCCGACCCTATTGTGAATTGTAAAAAGGGTAGGAAGATGATGCTGACGAGGGTTACGTTTTTAATTTTTTTATTTATTTATTGTCACATAATAACAATTTTATTTTAATTTTTGAACAATATTTGCTACAAAGTTGAAAAAAAATGCAAAAACGGGTACATACAGCAATGAGTGTCCAGTATATATTTTGACCTGTCATGGTACAAAAGTCTATACAATGACAGGTCAAGTAATATTGGCCATTGAAATAAACCATGGTCGAAATTCGACCACCACGGGATCTCTAGTATTATTAAAAGTGCGAATTATGTCACGGTTAATTAAGAACCGAAGTGTGGTCACGGATAACTTTAACCGGCTACAACTTGTTGCAACCATCTGTAACTGGTTATATTGGACTAAAATAAGGCCCTGCCTTAGCCTAGCTAGGTCTTTTTGTAATGTGGAATGGGACGCACTAGCTGTGGGCTCTCCCCCGTCCCTTCCTAGCCGTGATTATACACACAACTGTTGTAGGTCACCCCTAGTAACTTTTTCTTGTGAGGATAATCATAATAATAATAACAAGTCTCATACACGGCCGTCTGATCCCAAACTAGGCAGAGCCTGTACTATGGTAACCAGACTGCTGATGGTCTGGTGCCGCGCAAAAAATATAAAAGTGTAGATACGCGCGAGTGAAGCTGCGCGAATAAGAGAATTCTTAATCTCTTATTGTGCTTATGCATGAGCAAAACAATATTTAAAAATTATCGAGCTAGTTCGCTGATTTTTAAACCATTATATGAATTTCAATTGTATTTCTATAGCCCCCCCTCCCCCCATTTATAGCGATATTCTGAGGTCAGCCTAAGAGTGAAGCATCCTATGTTCGGAGCATTTTTTTTTTAAATATTATGTCGCTGGAATCAGCCACCACAGCCACATTCATATAACTCCACAATAATTAAAAAAAGAAGTATTCCTGCTCTGAAAACTCCTCCGTAGTCGCTGCAACTTTTTTATTTAAACTCATGATTCCAGGTTAATGACCCTCCTGCCCGGTGACATTGTCCTCACGGGCACTCCCGGCGGAGTGGGTGCTCACCGCAACCCTCCACAGTTCCTGAAGCCTGGTGATGTGCTGTATAGCGAGATTCAGAACATCGGTGCCTTTGAAGTGAGGGTGGAAAAGTTTTAAAACGATATGATCAGCAATTTATGATGAAAAAAAAAAAGATAAATTATTTTAATATTGTGTGAGGTTATTGGGGAAAATTTGTAAATAATAAATGTTTTTACAAAAGGTTAATTCAATTGTTATGTACAAAATTATTATCTACATAAATATTATATCTATTTGAAGCCTTTTTGGCACATGATTGTTTAAATTTTATGACTTTAGGTTATGTTCTTAATATGATAGCCCTCGACGTCTTTATATCACAATTCCATCGGCCCACTTAATTTGGTTTAGTACGTGACATGTGTTTTTATGTTCTGAAAACTATAGGTATATAACCGCATGGATTTTCCGGTTCAAACGGTATCTCGACAAGTTACGAATATTAAACTGCCAGAACAAATTTAAACTAAGTCATAATAGTGATCTAAAAACTTCATGCCCTAATAGTGATCTAAAATCTTTATGCCCTAATAGTGATCTAAAATCTTTATGCCCTAATAGTGATCTAAAATATTTATGTCGTAATAGTGATCTAAAATCTTTATGCCCTAATAGTGATCTAAAAACTTTATGCCCTAATAGTGATTTAAAATCTTTATGCCCTAATAGTGATACAAAAACTTTATGCCCTAATAATGATCTAAAAACTTCATGCCCTAATAGTGATACAAAAACTTTATGCCCTGATACTGATCTAAAATCTTTATGCCCTAATAGTGATCTAAAATCTTTATGCCCTAATAGTGATCTAAAATATTTATGTCGTAATAGTGATCTAAAATCTTTATGCCCTAATAGTGATCTAAAAACTTTATGCCCTAATAGTGATTTAAAATCTTTATGCCCTAATAGTGATCTAAAAAATCCATCAACGCGTTAACTACTACAGTCCTATGTTATCACCCCATCTCCTAGTCATTGACGAATTACCTCAATCTGTTTTGTATGTCGTCAGAGACCGTGTCGCTTAGTTATTATTAGATAAAATCTGTATACATGTATTGGCTGTATTGTATAATTCTTCTGCATATAAAAATTATGTAAATCATGATGTTATAATCTTACAATTTTATTAATATTTTTATTGGAATAAATGAAATGTTAAGAAAATTATTATGCTTTGATTTTTAATTAATATCGATGCGGGGATTTGCTCTTATGAAAGTTATTTTTCTGGAGGAACGGTTATTATGTCCCTCCAACACAAAGGGAGGATTATCCGACCAAGCCAGGGGATCAAGCCCTGCGGCCCAACGGTTGATGTCGAGAAATCGTACTCTAAACAACGCGAACACGACTTCTACTAAGGGATACAGGATCAGTAAGTACCTAGTTACTATGTAGTTCGTCTGGTCTTCGATAGATAGACATACTTTTTCGATTTCGTAGATCTCAGAACGATTTGCATCAAATTTTGTATTTAATTTTAGGTAAGATTTTTGAGTATGTCTTAATAAGGGGTGTCTTTCATAATAAGAAAAAATCTAAGCGTAATCATTATTCGTGAACATTACAAATATTGTTCCAGCAAAAGGTACACACACTATTTATTTTACCGGTAGGTATGAATGAATCGGTAATATTTTACTTTATTTACCTGTACCGACTTATGATTCTATTTCTAAGACCAATTTCTATTTACCACGAGTTAGTATGCATACGGGAGTTCGTCACTGTTTAAATGACATTCAAGGTTCATTCCATTTAAACCTACGTATTTAGCTAATAGCAGACCTTTTCCTGATAATACTGTAATAACATAATTTGAGACTGCTACGAGCAAAGTTTTAGTTTGAGAATGAGGTTTTCCTTATGTCAAGTTTAATGTTTCGAATTGTAACCTTATGTACCAAAGTCCGTAAGTATTTGTAATCAGAATACCTATAATGAAATATATCTATGTTATACCTAGAAATACATTATGTATTTTTTTTGCTTCTTCTTCCTGCTTGATACAAATAAATTGTAGCAATGGGAGGATGTCTTCGAAATAAAACTAGTTATTTCGTCTTCAGGTGGATGAAAACATAGTCTATCCAAATCGCTTCCTTGTACTTCCAAACATCCAGTTTCACGGACTCGTCGATAAGTCCCCGAAAACACTCGTATGTTTGATCGGGTAATCGCACTGTGTACTTATGGTTATGTTACGCGATATTTTCGCCATTTGTGAACCGATTTCAATAATTCTTTTTTTAATTGAATTTGTTGTACCTACTCAAAGTTGGTCTCATTTAAAGCTGACGAAAATATTCCACGTCCAAGGATGAAAAAGTAAGTTATAACGAATGCAGCTTACTTCAATCCCACTAATATTATAAATATGCGCGTTTGTGAATATAGGTGTTTGTTACTCCTTCACGCAAAAACTACTGAACCGATTGCGATGAAACTTGGTATGTAGATAGCTGGAGACCTGGAATAACGCATAGGCTGCTTTTTATCCCGATATTCCCACGGTATCCGGACTTAGGGTAAAACCGGGTAATGCCGGTCAGGAGGTAATACCGGTCAATACAATTTCTCGCATATTACTGCATTTCTGTGGATGCACACGTACAATGTTGTTAGTGTGATTTTATCCCGCCCCGATGCACCGGCTCCCAGCTTGATCCCCAGGCGACATCTAGGATGAATGGACGTTAATTGTTTTCACGCCTACCTGAAGTAAATTTTCGAGTTCAAACAAAAGAACGTGAGTGTTTGTTATTTCACACTTCTTACATATTGTTGTAGCATAATTATCAAGCATCCATAGTGATAATAGATTTTGGATTTGTCTGAACGAGTTTTTAATCTACATATGATTTTAGGGAAATATTTCTATGCGGACAATGCCGGTCACGCTGACCGGTATTATCTGCAATTAAAATTAGTAAGTACAAGGTAAGTGTTTTTTAAATTTCAAAATGTCCAAAACAAGAAACCAACCTCGTTCAAAGGCGCCATGGAGCCAACATCAATTACATAAAGCTTTTAAACTAGGGGATGAAGGGCAACCTATTAGGGAAGCAGCTCAATTACTGGCGTGCAATTTTCAATGCTTCAAGAAAGATTGAAGAACAAAAATCGGGATAGCCCACAGCTGGGGAGAAACAGTCTTCACAAAGGAACAAGACTATGAAACGGCTTCAGCAAATAAAGTTCCTCAGCATAATATATATAAGTGATCCTTAATAATATTTGGGTGCATTTGGCTTCAAATTAAAAATATGGCTGATTTTTATGCTGTAAGAAGAAAATATAAGAATAGTTTTAACAAAAGTCTTGAATTAGCTGACAAGGACTGGCTGAAAGGATATTTATCATTTATCCATCAGGAAAGCTTAAGGCACGAGCTTGAATAGAGCTGATATACTACCTTCAACAGGAACGAAGTTGCTATATTTTTCGAACTTCTTACAGATGTATGTATAATCTGCGACAATTATGAACAAAATAACGAACTGTGGGATAGTTGTATACTAAATGACCTCTGAGCTCATGCCGAGTGCTCAGGGTATTACTCTCCTGAGGATTATACGTGTGACTTATGGTTAAAAAAAGCTTGACCGGTATTAACAACCTAGTGACTGGTATTACCTGCCATGGTGTTTAATACCGGTCAGTCTTTGTTTTTAAATATTGATTACGAAAAATTTGTTGCACTTATTGATCTCAAAGATTGTGATTTTGTTAGAAGAATGATGAAAGTTTAATTAGCAAAAAGATTCATAAAGAAATATTGATTATTTTCTGATTTGTAATTATTCTTCCTTAAGTGACCGGTAATACCCATTCTTACCCTATGCGGGTGAAACCGCGAGGCGTTGCTAGTTTATCATAATTTAGGCGCATTGAAGACGGTGATACTTTTTTTAAAAGTTAATTCACTAACATCTGTATCTATTAATTTTTTTTAACGGTCTGGAGATCTGAGCTGAAACAAAATACTAATAATAGTAGGTATTGTAATATTAATTAGAAAGTTTAGTTTTTTTCTGAACTTGTATTTAAATAAAATTTCTAGCAGGGTCAGAAGCAGGGGCGTAGCTACCGCTTTATCAGCTGTATCAATGATACTGGGCCCCCGGACTACAGAGGCCCCTAACGCGTGTAAGCAAAAATTAGTCAAATGTTATCCACAATGTCACTTAATCTCGTACTTTCCGGGAAAAAAACGTATAAAAATAACTGTCATACCTGCCTATAGAGTTTTCACTTCAGAAATGACAAAAGTCAAAAAAAGCAATCTCTTTTTTCCGGGTTAAGCGTGCGCCCAAAAGTTGGCAACATCCTACATCGGTTATCACGGGATTCCCCCGTTTAAAGCATTTTTGTTTCTTTTGTGAGAAATCTTTATCCTTCATTTGGGCCCCCCAACTAATTTTGATACAGGGCCCCAAAGGCACGCTACGCCACTGGTTAGAAGTGATCTAAAGAAAGACGATCGAAATGAAAACAGAAAAGAAGATCGAAAAGACTATTTAAATCGTACTAATTGAATCGGAAGCGAAAGCAAGAGGAAAAAGAAAGGAGAAAAGCAAAGAAGAGTACCTAGTCAGTGGTCAGTGCGGTGTTGGATTAAATGGTACTGTGGACGTTCTACGTCAGTGAGGACCACGCTGAAGGTCTGTCTGCGAAGATCATGGCGACGCTACGTCATATAGGTTCATGTCAGTGCTACGCCAACATAAAGGACACGTCACTCAGTCCGGGTTTCTATGTGTAAGACAATTAAGCGTCGTCACAGATAAATTAGATCGTAGCTCCCATCCAATTCCGTACCCACTTCCGTAACAATATTTAGTAACTAAATAAGACGTTTTTAACCGTTAAGTACGACCACGACTGAGAGGTTACAACTTACAACCCGCTAGTCGTCACGACTTTATTGGAACACTGTTTTGATTTATATTTATCGACCGGCTTCCTAGATGGCTTTTAGAATTTTTTCGTACTTATTTAATGATTGACAATTTAGCAATCTAGAAAGTTGCCAAATTCCCAAAAATCACATGATTCGTTCTTAAGTTTTAGAATTTGTGAGAAGCTGTAGCTTTTATTTCCACAAAAGCATTTAAACAGAGTTAATTTAATGTAACAAAACTTGAACGTGAAAGTGTAGGTTGTATTATGAAATCTTGTATATTGTAATGCATGACATAGTTGTATATGTTATAGATCGGAAGTTTATAAATTCCTAACATTCCTTAGGACCTATGTAACATGCTACATATGATAACCTAGATTAATTCCTATATAAGGTCTAACAAGAAGTTGTTTCATTTCAATTAGTGATAATCTCCACGTACTTTAATATCATAATTAGGTACGATTCCCTTTAGTTTCTTTGGAATGGAAGATACTACTCAAACTAGCATTACTTCATCGCGCAACACCTACACATTGTAAACCAACTCAATTTACTGCGTTAATTAACCCCAATTTGTGTCGCGCTTAGGTCACATAAGGCCTCTGTGATTCACTATGAATTTTTGACCCCATCTACTTGCTGTATAGCCTCATGATATGTAGGTGTGTCGAGATGTATAGATCGGTAAACTTCAGTAGTTGAATTGAAATGAAAACTTACATGGGAACTAAACCTCTAAACTTGATAGGCTACCAAAGAGTAAAGGTTGCCTGCACGCTGTGACAAGATATTTATGAATGTGACAAAAGCTCGGATCGTCTTTGAATGCCGAGTTAAAGTTGAATTGGACTTGGAATAGGACTGAGAAAGTTGATAGGTACATCCAGACACAAATGTTAAATCATGTAGGTACATATTTTATTTTATTTTATTTTATAAGCTTTTTTTACAATCGTTACTTAAATACTATACTCACCAAACTTTGACGTTTGATGGCGAGATGCGTCCTTTTTTATACTAATTATCCCTACCTTACTTACTACTTACTTCTTAAATTATACAATATTAATTCTTATATTATTTTATCCAAACATTATTGTTTATTTGTGTATTTTATACTAGCTGTGCCCTCGCTGCCGACTCTGGCGTGTACATATTTATATTTTTTGCGCAGTACCCTAAATTATTTTCCTAAAATAAAAGTAGCCTTAGTTACTCCTTATAACACCAGCTATCTGCCAGTCAAAATCCGGTGGAAATCAGTCTACCCGTTGCGGAAATTAGCCGGAACAAACAGGCAGACACACCAATTTTTTAAATATTGTTTACACGTTACGTATACCAAAGTATATGTAACGTGTAAACATCAGGATGCATTTAGTAAAAAGTGGTTATTATGACATTACAAACAGGCACTTCAATTTTATTTATTTGTATGCATAGAAGGAATTATTTAAGGGTTTCTCCTTGATAGGCGTGTACCATCTTCGTCTCGTTAGTCACTTTCTATCAGGTAAGATTGAAGACAAACTTCTAATCCTTTATTGAAAAAAAATAGGAAAACACGACCTTTTCAAACTTTTTGAATCGCTATATTTCAGAAATAAGTCTTATGAAAAAAGTGTTAGGACAATTTTAATAGATAATTGGATGATTTATAATTTTTATCTGACCTATTTTATGATAAAACTTACCGTTTGACAGAAAACGCAAATAATACCCATGTTTGCGAATTCTGACGAGTTTTTTTGCAGATATGAGATCCATGGATCCTTTTCACATTTCCAACATCCTTACCAATTTTCTGCTCTATGGAAAGTAATCTTACCACTACTTTTTGAGCTAACTCGACCGGATTATTAAGTTACGAATCAAGGTTGTATAAAGTCGAGTATGACGAATTATCTTTCATTTGTTCATTACTCTAAGTTTGAACTTCAATTTAAACATTTTGATGCTATTATAAGAGCTAGAGATTGATTCATAATTATAGACGAAAGGCTTGACAACTATAGGTAACCAGAAATAAATATAACTAAGTATTACTTTTTAGAACTATATAATATCGATTTATAAATTTGTAGTAGAAAAATTTGTACCTTCTACTACGTATTCAGAACGGAACTGTTTTTATTGCGTCAAACAATAATGATTGATTTTGTAAAAAATACTTCATACAGTAGTTACAATACCTATCATAATGTTCACAACTAGTTATAAATAGTACCTAGGTATAACTAACTTAAAATCGGTATAATTTTCTCAAACTTATATTGTTTTCTTATTCTGCGTTTTATAGTTTAATTTTACGAATACCGGTATAGTTACGGTCTCAAGTAACTGACAAAAAAAAAACCAATGAACGGAGTTTAGTTTCTCTAGCTCGTTAATTGTAGTTATCGTGGTAATCGTTTTGCTTTTTCGTAACTTGTACTTACATATTACTTTGTGTACTTTCTTCATAAAATTATTAAAAAGATTTATTGTACCTATTTATTACTACAATTTTATAGTGTATGTTATTAAACACGTTACCCACTGGCCCATCTCACCGGGAGAAAAACCAGCACTAATCTGGTAGTGGTAGTTAGAACAGCCTACTGTTTGGTGGAGCTCTGTCTTCGGTTCGGTGGCTTCACTTTTGACCAGTAAATAAGGATAAGATTTGTCACTTAATATTTACAGTAGGTATAAGGTTAATAAGTCATAAACAACATGAAATCACCTTAGCGCTTAAGTGCCTACCTTTATGACCTAATTTAGAAATTAGCCAATGCAAACTAAAGTATAGCCCGACAAGAATCGCGACGGCAAATTCGAATTTCAAATTGGACAGGTTGACCTGCAAACGTATCAGAACGCTGATTGGTGAATGGGCCTCGCAATTGAACCAATCGCCGTCTTCCGTTCAGTCACAGGAAGGACCGTTTGCGCGCGCTCCATTCCTTTTCATAGACTATTAAATTTAATGTCAGCCAAGGGGACTTTTATTGAGTTAAGTGGTCTATACGGGCGAAACGTCCATTGTAACAAGGCCTTTTAAGTACCAACAAAAAGGTTTAACTGCTGTATTATCTACAGATCAAAATAAAGTGGTGAATATATTTTGACGCCCGCAGATTCTAAGCGAGTCTATTTGCGACGGATATTCATCGTTATGGATATTATTTCGAGCAATTTTGTCGTTGAAGCTTATTTCATACTTATTGGTTGGAGTATGCAATTTGTTCGTTATGCAATTTAGATTTGTGTGTACATTGACAAGTCTTGTGTTTTATTAATTGGAAAGGAATTATAAACTGCTATCTGTGCCATCTGTGCAGTGATTCGTTTTAAAAAGTAATCTTTTTTATGGTATAGCGGGCAAACGAGCAGACGGGTCACCTCATTGCAATGTCCTCTGGCCGTGATTGCTTTGCAATGATCAAAAGCTTTATTTTTGCCATGTGGTGGGGATAAAAAACTTTCTGCTCTTTTATAAAACTAGATGGTAAGTGGTAGTCGGTGCCTGTCTACTCTAGCATCATTAGTGGTATCACTCAGAACCAGCTTACCTGCAGAAATAACCTGCTTAATCGATGGGTGCTTCCAAAAATTTTAATCCTTTCTTCTAAATTCTCCAGATAATATGAGCCTTCCAGCACAGGCGACCTTTGTAAACGCTGTTTCTCTCAGACAATATTTTCTACGTCGTTACTCCTGTGGCATTAATAGGCACTAATGCTTCCATGTGAGTTTGACGCGGTGAGTTTAGTCAGGGAATTTATAGTAGAAGCATGGAAGTGAAGATAAATGCCTGGCGGTTAGAACTTTTAGAATGCAATATAAAAAAGAAATTAATGGAATTGAGCTAATATAGTTGGTGAAATGCAGGTGTGTTTTACAGCTCTCCAGACTCCTTTGAAGATACACAGACTTAAATATTTAAAAAATGTAAATAATAAACAAAGGATACATATTGTATTATGTAGGGCATGTCAGATTTATCCTCGAATGGCGTGATATTCTTTTTTCGGCGAATGAGTAGGTTCGCTAGGACTAGGAGGGATATGGTTGGCACCACACAAGGGGTGTTGCAAGCTTTTATAGGTAAAAATTACAGTGGTTAATTTTACGGTAAGCGTACCATCAGGCTACTCTGACGAAAATACTTGTCTCGTTTTCATACTCGTTACCTAGTAGAGCTGACTACTCACATGTTTGATTAAGGCTTGACGCTAGGTTTGTCTTAATTTTTGACCGACGAAAAAAAAGGAGGTTCTCAATTCGACCGTTTATATATATATATATATATATATTTATATATATATTTTTTTTTTTTTTTTTTAATACACATATTATGTATTTAGTCGTTTATGTATGTGACCTAAACAATATCTCTTTCCTTCCATAGCCTTCAATTCTTACCTACCTTTCCTTTTCAATATATTTCCAACTGGCTGCGTCCCGCGGTTTCATCGCTTTCAGGGGTTCTTTTGGTCTGTAGATCTTAGTTCCGTGTGCAGTGGCGGATTTACCAGTAGGCTGAGTAGGCTGAAGCCTAGGGTGGCAGATTTTAGGGGCGGCAAATTGGGGCCTATATTATTTTTTATGTTTTGTCCTGGTCATATCGAATTAGATAGACCGACCGGTAGGGGCAGCAACATTTTAATAGCTTACTGGCGGCAAATGTGTAAATTCGCGGCTGCCCGTGTGAGAATAGAACCCACAACACTTGGCTCGGCGTAGGGGCGTGGCGACTACTTCAACCATTGCGCCACATATTTCGTTTATGGTCACTGCTACGCCCTTAAGACTCGTTGAGTGATGTTAATAAGTCTTTAACCTTCCTCAGGAATTAGGCAATCAAACGCAAATTGATTTTTTTAAATCCTGCTGTTAGTTTTAGACATTCACTAAAAAAACTGGTCAGACTCACACACGTGCGAGTCTGACCAGTTTAATCGCGTTTCGCGTTTGTCTCGCGCACCGAAGTTCCCGAAAACTAACATACTTGTATTTGGATAGTTGGAGAAGTAGAATGAATTCTCGAAGATTTTTTGCCCGTTTTTTCTGAAAAACAAATTTAACTTTACAGTTCTAAAAATACTCTTCCAAACATCGGTATACCTACTTAACCTTAACTTTTCAACCGCAAAATATAAGTTTGTAAATACAATATAATGTTTACAATACAATACAATATTCTTTATTGTACACCATAAAACAATTTACAATAATTTAAAAGAAGAGGCAAAAAAGAAAAAAAAAAATATATACACATAATAAGTTAAATGTACTTGTACCTTATATAGAAATGTTTCATCTGACTTTCGGATTTTTGCTTTACTTGTGCTCTTCTTTGGACTGCGATGACTTCGAAGTCGAAGCTTGATTTTTTTACAGCTTCAAGGGACCATAGACAAAAGTGTTTGATGTTAATTTCAACTTGATGCCTCCACAGGTTCCTGAGAAAAAGGTCTTGACAGAAAGACATACAGAGGCACAACAAAGTGATCTTATAAAATAATATTATTGATTTGACACACCTCACACACGGCCGTCTGATCCCAAACTAGGCAGAGCCTTTACTATGGTAACCAGACTGCCGATAAACATACTTAAGTATATATATTTCTAAATACAGACATATTATAGATAAATTTTACACCTAGACACACAACAAATACCTAATCATGCTCATCACACAATTATTTGATCTAGCAATAAGGCCGCCCTTTGTACATTATCTGTTTCACACATGAATGTAAACTTCTACTGTAACTATGGTGTACGTGAATAAAATGTTATCTATCTATCTACCTATTTGTCCTGGTGTCCGGCTTAGCTCAGTTCCTTTTTAGGGTTCCGTGCCTCGAAAGGAAAAAACAGAACCCTTATAGGATCACTTTGTTGTCCGTCCGTCCGAAGGTCTGTCTGTTTGTCAAGACCCTTTTTCTCAAGAACGCGTAGAGGTATCAAACTGGAATTTATATCAAATGCTCAAGTCTACTGTCCCTTAGAGCTGTGAAAAAATCAAACTTCTAAGCCAAGGCAATCAAAAGATACAGCCGCTTATGCCGCAAATTTCCGCAAATTTTCGACACTCGCAAGGGAATCAAAACCTACAGGGTACTTCCCGTGAACTTAGAATCTTGAAATACGGTACGAACGTCTTATAGCACAGATAAAGGAAAAATTGCAAAAACCGTACATTTTTAGTTACATCATATAATAAAAATATTTTACGGAACCCTCGGTGCGCGAATCCGACTCGCACTTGGCCGGTTTTTTCTTTTTGAAACACCAGTCTGCAGATAATATAGTATAACATTCACAGCCATTCCGTAGAACAAGGATTTGTGATCATCGTGACAACAGAACCTGTTTAGTAATATTTTATAATTATTCCAATTAACGTAACATACCGTTATAATTGTTCTAATTTCAAAATTAGTAGCAAGTAAACAACTTTGCTAAACACACTGCGACTACAGTACCTATATTTGCGTTAATTAAAACGGTAGCAAACATCTTTACTTCTAGATCTAAGGGACAAAATAACATGAACTTTAATGATTTTTTTTTTTAAGACAACTCCCGCATTAGGAATTACTCCTGTGTCGCGGGGGACTTTACAAACATACAAACAACGGACACAAAGAACACCCAGACTCGGGTGGGAATCCCCCACCCGAAACCCACGACCTATGGCATAGCATACAGGGTCACTAACCACTAGACCAAGAGGCCAGTCAACAGTTACTGTCAGATAAAATGAGATAAATATTCTTTGTACCCTCTGGCTATATCTTCACCATTAAAAAAAAAAAATTCCTAATTTTTTTTTATGGGATAGGTGGCAAACGTGCAGACGGGTCACCTGAAGGTAAGAGACTACCGCCGTCCATGGGCACCTGCAACTCAAGAGAGCCGGTTTTCTGTGAGGCCGTGGTATCGAGCGGAGTCGAGCTGGCCCATACGTGCCGAAGCATGGCTCTCCCACGTAAAATTAAACAGTATATATACAGGCGGTACTAAATTAATATGTAGTAGATTAAAAATAGTTATCAGTCAAATTATATAGTATACTAGTTACCCGTTCACGTGTTGATGTGGCTAAGTAATTTGCAATAAAAAAATATTGTGACCATAAACTGAGATAATAAGTATCGTGTCTCTCAAGTTGGACCAAACTTCACACAGTGTGCAAAATTTAATTAAAATCGGTTCATCGCGAACAAACAACGTGACACGAAATTTTTATATATAAAGATAAATAATTAGTTAAATATACATTGAGTAATAAATAGCGTACGTGAGTAGATCGTCGAAAAATATCACAGAATCTTGTTAATACTCTTCGCAGTGAATCTACGTATTGCGTTATTATTAATTTAATTAAAGAACTAGCTGCGCCCCGCGGTTTTACCTGGGTAAGTCCCAATGTCGTGGGAATATCGGGATAAATCCAGGTGTCCAGCTATCTACATACCAAATTTCATAGCAATCCGTTCAGCGGTTTTTGTGTGAAAGAGCAACAAACATTCACACATCCATACATCCTCACAAACTTTCACGTTTATAAAATTAGTAGGACTAACTGTTGCCCACGACTTCGTTCGTGTGGAAAAGAATTTTTTCACAAAAAATACAGAATTAACTCAAATGTTTATCTTTTAAGGTAGGTATGTACAATGTTTATAATAATGCTTCTTTAAAAACAATATTGGGCGTATGTTTCCCATTTGCTAGGACAATGATGTTAGAGACATCACTTGATCACATCAAAACATACAAAACCTGTACAGTAACAAGAATCCTCACCGGACACTGCAAACTGAACAAAAATATGTTCAACCTAAAGTTGGGCGAGAACACAATATGCAGATTCCGTCGAGAGGGAGAAGAAACTGCAATGCATATTGCTTTTGTTGCCCACTAATGCCGCACCGAAGTTTTAACCTAGGGTTGCACATCATGCAACCGCAGGAAATACAAACAATCACTGCTGATAGGATCTGGACGTTTCTCGAAGCCATAAGTCTGAGTAGTGAACTTTAAAGCAAGAATGCGCTACAAAGACCATAAATGGTCGAGGTAGCACTAGGCACTTAAAATTTAATAATAATAATAGTGGCATCAGTTAGCCGGGAACATGCTACATATATCCTTCAGTAAAGCAGCCCTTACTTAGATATATGTATACCAGCTATATGTAATGTTTGCGCTTCTGATTTATTTATTGTAACAAATTGAGAAACTAATTAATAGGTATTCTGGGTATGAATACTGTTCCGCCTCTGCTACTACCTGTTATAATAGCCTCAATTATATTTTTTTTTGTAAAGAAATTACTCGTAATTTATTGCCATTACAAAGTTTTGACTCATCCGTCATTTGACTTCCTAAGTGACCTCTACGATCAGCTTTCATGCGCAGCGTTCTAGAGTCGTCAGACTTCTGATTTCACGATGCTGCATGTCAAATACGATCGTGTTCTAAACGCTACTGCGTTACATCAGACTGTTGAGTTATTAAGCCTAACAAACTAAAAACTACGTAAAATTAGTTTAACAACTCAGTTTAAAAGAAGAACTAATACTTAACCCTATTTATTAAAAAAGGAAGAAACAGAAAAATAACCTAAAAAACGTCTCAAAAGTGTGTCCCATCTTCTAATTTCTTAACCAATAGATTAAAATTACCCTACAGCCTAAAATTTACTCTGAAAAGTCTGAATCTGCCAGTAAAAGTCAGCGTCGTTCAGCTATTTCGGAGCTTAGCACCGCCAAGCCTATGGGTTTTTTATTTTTACACGGGAACTCTAAACATTTTCAAATTCCAAAGTAGCCTAAAATATGCTCTGATAAGTCCTGAATCTACTAGTGAATTTATACTTAATAGTGAATTTCAACAAAATCGGCCCAGCCGTTTCGGAGCTTAGCCCGGGAAACAGACAGACAGACAGATATATAGATACAAATTGTTTATAGGCGTGTTTTGAGTTTGGTAGCGTACAAATAACCATATGAGCTTAAGAAAATACTTATATTTCAAAATCACTCACTCACATCTCGGCAATCAATTTTCGAAGATTTTTACCCGTCTTTCCGATGACAAACTTAACTTTACGGTTGCGATGTACGATAAAATCAACTTTCCAACCGCAAAATATAAGTTTGTAATCACATTTTTTTTTTTTAATGTGATATAACAACAAATTAACGACCACAAAGGAAGGCTGAACTTTAATAATTAAAGTTTCTATTATTTTACATTTAAATAAATAAAATATAGCTTAAACCCTGCGATGGTAATAGGCTATGTTTTCTTTTATGATACTACTAAAATGGCGGTTATAAAATTCAATTTTTTTTTTTAATTATTTTTAAAAAGACAATTAGACATTAAGAATATTCAAGTGGCGCGGGGGCTTCACAAATATTTAAACAACGGAAGAACACCCAGAATCGCGACAAAGACATTTGTGGATCACACAGATTTTTGTCCCGTGGCGTAGTGGCGAGGTGACCACTTAAACCATGGCATACCGCCATCCGTGCAGTGAGTCAAAAATTCCGGTAGAGTACTGAAATAGAAATAGTCTACCATACTCAGTAGTACAAACGCTGCTTGTCACCAACTAGGTCTTTTAAAATCAAGATAATATTTTTTGGACCGTCTTAAGCCGTTTAAAGATTAAACTGAACAATTCTGACTGAAAGTTGAATAAAACTTGAAGAAGAAATAATTTTAAAAAGCAAACGGAACTAAATTGAAACAAGATCCCTTCAACGATTAATTATTAAAAATTACTACGCTTAACACGTAGTAATTTTTAAATTCCGAAAAGTGTTTTAGTAATTTAATAATCCGAGATTGCGAAGGCATATCCATATTGATATATACGTTTGAGATGTTTCACGCAAAATCATTCTACGTATTCCGACCTATGCATATAATTATATAATAGTTGGACATATTCCTAGTTTCCTATTTTTAACCCCCGATACATAAAGAGGGGTGTTATAAGTTTGATGTGTCTGTCTGTCTGTGTATCTGTGAGTTTGTCTGTGCCATCGTAGCTCTCAAACGAATGGGCTGATTCAAGTGCTATTTTATGTGATACCTATCAATACAAGCAAAGTTAAAACCGCCATGTCGCCCGGGAATAAATGACCATCATTGTATAATACAAAATCTGTGGTATTCATTATTTTGTGGTATTTTTTAGTAACATATACACTTAATAATAATTGGTATCTTTAAGTCTTTTTCGTGTACTCTGTGCGCCTGATGCTTGCATCCAATGAGAATAGAGTATCTCGGGTGACTCATTAACTGTTTTAAGAATAATGCATGCTCTTATCCCAGGTACTACATTTACTTATTGAAGTAATTAGAAAAAGCATGACGGCTTACTGTGTTCTTCTTTTTGATAATTGCTTTCAAACTTTCACAACTATACATCTTAAATGTGTAAATCTGGACTTCTTTTTTGTGTGAATTTTTTTTTGGATCTAATCCAAAATAAAACACAACATACGTTCTTTTGTGTATGATTTTTTGACAGTTTATAAAAATGTGAGGGAGCAAACAAAAAGTAATATTCAATTTTATTAAATAGATTAATAAAATCAGTCTAACACGTTAATATGTATTTTTTCTTTATATTTACGAGTTGGCAGTTGCTCACCTAGGAATCACTACTATAATGATTAAGTCAATTACGAAAATACTGTGATTTTCCAGGAAGCAGGCATGTCCATGTTAAAACATCATGGTGCTAGGACGACGCAGGTACAAAAAATAATTCTTCCTATTTCGAGTATTGACACAGAATACATAATAGTACCAGTAATTGACACAGAATACATAATAGTACCATGTATTGAGTATATATCAGTTGTCCGAATTCTATAAATACATTTAATTTTTGAACTCTATAAGTCATACATAATGAGTGCTCCCTAAAATGATAATTTCAACCCTTCCAAAACATTTTTACGTTTTTGTTATTTAACTTGTATAATTAAAACACTTGACATTGGCGGAATTCCTGCGCTGCTTCTTCGCGCGGGATAGAGTCCATAATAAAATAACAACAACAAAAGGCGTGCCTCTTGTCTGTGAAAAATAGTAGTTTCGAAGTTACACCTACTTTCCAAGGTGTATCCATACCGATACCGATTACTGACCATCTAGGGCTTTAGGACATCAGGGTCACGTTCAAACTTAACTTCCGTCAACAAACCAAGTCCCTGGCACAAACAGCTTCTAAGAAATTGGGAATCATATCGAAGGTCTGTCGGTACTTCAGGTCTGAACAGCTGCTTAGTATATACATATACAGCCTAAGTCCGATCTTGCATGGAGTCACCTTTAGGAAGACTCAGCGCTTCGATCACAATAGATAAATAGAGGCTTATTAAAGCACGAGATAGAAACGATGAATTTTAAAATATTAAGTTCTGATCATTTCATTAGAAAGGTTTTTAATAAATTAAAAAAAAAAGCTGTACCGAACATACAGAATGATAAAGAAATTGCTAATACTTAAATTTGGGATTAATTTTATTTTAAATTGAGTGTTCGCTAGATTTTAATTTTAATAGGACTTTGACTCAATATTTACACGAAATCATTTGAGAGGACATCACCTTAAGTTAAGCACAAGTTTTTCGTGTAATAATCCCCACAGGCATTTTATCAGTAACAGAGTGGTCAGGTTTCTGTCTCTGGAACCCTAACCTCCGGTAGCTTGGTCCTTGGTTGTACTCGATACCGGTGGGACACTATTTTTTATATTTTTAAATATTTTTTTTTTTAAATAATGTATTTAAAAATGTAATTTATATGTTTTATAGATGTTAATAAAGATAATAATAATAAAGATTAAGAAATATTGTTTATTTTATCTTAGCAAGTGGTATAACTCGATTTGACATCCAAATTAAATTAATGTTTAGGAAACAGTTAGCCGACCGAATGTTTACACATTATTTAGGAACTTACTTATTGGTCATTTCTCTGTCTAATGACTATTTATTTAACGCGATTGGTTCAAAGTTAAAGTTAAATATCTTTATTTCATAAAATTCCTTAAAAAATTGCTTAATATCGTCTTTTTTTAAATTAAAGTTATAAATCAATACAATGACACCGCAACAATAGGTTGATTTGTCGTACCTAAGTAAAATTATTTTAACAATTATTAACAAATAATACAGTGTTGCCTACGTAGGCCCGCCGTTTCAGAATAGTTATTCCTTGTAGGAAGAACACTCTTTAAAATCACCACATTGTTAAACTGGAACCAGTGCAGTACCACTATATTTTTACACAAAATATTTGTAGGTAGATCATGCCATGCAAATAATTCATCATCCCCCGTGCCTTTTCTGCGACTGCCATTCTCCACAACCCAAGTACTAGGCGATATCGAAGTTCTGTAGTTAGACTAGGTTATCGGACTTTTTAGGGCTCCAACTACCCACAACGATTGCCACAGATGTTTGTATGGCACCCGGGACCGACGGTTTAACGTGCTCTCCGAGGCACGGTGGGGTCTCACTGTGTTAAGAATGGTGACTCATCCTAGACTGACCTGGATAGAATTACTTAACTTTGTAATGTGCTAACCTACTCGGTTACCACTTAACCACGAGCCATGCAAATCATTGTTTAAATAAATATGGGCCTTAGTTATAGTATGATGAATTATTTATTTTATTTACTACGAAAATTTACTTTATTTATTTCGTTAAGTATTTATTTCCCAACGCCAGTCGGCAATTGTTCAATGAGTTGACATTATTTAAATGTCATTTAGGTGCCTTCCTTGTACATATTGTTATGAACCAGAAATACAATCTTAGAGAATAATTATAATTTATTAATTAAATGTAATTATAATTAAATTTTATAACAAAGGATCCGTCACTTTGTATGAGGTATTGGTGCCGAGCTGTAGAATATTAAAACTTAGACCATTTTATAAATTAGTGTTTCAGGTCAACGTTGAACTTTATTTGACTTCGATATAGCTATCGAAGTCAAATTAAGCGTGGTTTAATTGATTATATATGTTAGTTTAAAGATTATTCAACATAGTCATACAAAGTTAAGTAGAAACAGTAGTACGTACAGTAGAATGATAATAATAATGGTTTCTCGACCGATTTAATTCAATTTTTTCTTTTGCTGCGTCGTCTTTTATCCAAAAACTAGTAGTACTTTCTTTCTTACTCACTTTAAAAAATAACTAACTTTTTAAATTCTCGTTTGTTACAGGGCTTTTATGATACTCTAAAAATACTATAATTATCGAAAGTAGGATCATTCATGCCTTCTTTGCATTTCTAACATAGTTTTAGCATTTTTTCGCTACACCTCAAACATCACACCAGTAGCGCGGGCGCGAAACGTCTGGTAGTTCAACTGAGCTTACAACTGTATTTGACCACAGTTTAGTTGTACGTTTGTAGTTTTTGAGCGCTGTTCAAACATCTATGATAAATATAATCAAAGGTAGTAAATTATGAAATATAATAATAAATACTTCTCCAAAATACTTTAGTTTTATATGTCTTACTAGCTGCGCCCCGCAGTTCCACCCGCGTAAGTCTTGATGCCGTGGGAATATCGGAATAAAAAAAGACGGAGAAAAGCGCAACTAAAAATGCTGACAGCGAGTTGATTTTAATTTATTTAGGGCATCTGTGGATTCTGTAATTTGATGTTGGTTGTATATTAATTATTATTTTGGGCAACTTTCATAGGTGGCGCAATTTTCAGCAGGCGTCGGAGAGCGCAGAACGACCTCCGGCCTCCATGAGCGCTGGCCTGGGGGTGACGGATGGGGCTGTCCGTTACCCTGGCAGAAGCAGGCCTGAGACGGCGGCGCGACGTGTTCCGAGTGCGCGTCTCCAAATCGGAGGGGGGCCCCCCGCGCACCACGGTGTGGCCGCCTGTTGATCAAGAGGCGGCCAAGGTCTGCAGGGGTTCCCGGAGGCTTCCTTCTTAGGGTATCCCGGGTCCCTTGCAATAGACCCACTTGTGACGGAACACCGTGTGGTTTTAGTCGGTTCGATTCCGACATATTCCGTGGGGGTATCCACACGAAAAAAAAAAAAAAAAGGTGGCGCAATTTTAATTTCGACTTTTAAATTTTTTTTTAAAGTTTTTGATACAAATTATTCAATGCATTAAATATGTATAAACCTACATAGCGAAAGGAACTTCGTTTCAACCGGGTGTCATACACACAAGTAGTAGAGCTTAACTGTATTAAAGATAAATCAGCCGGCTCTCTCTCTCACAGAATATATGATTACCATTTACCATCAGGTGATAATCATCACTTTCCTCATCGCTCAATGACGGCAGTAGGAAGAAAGGTATTCTCTTCTTCAATTCTTCAACATGTATTGGTTTTTATAGTACCTATGTACCATAAAATTCGTTAAACTCTATCTCTCTACTCCTTTCGACTCCATAAGTTTGCTAGTCTTGATGGGTGTAATACGAGGCATTACGACATATATTTACAGGGACGTTCATTGTATGGTCCAGTTTATTATTAGGATGGCTTATTAAATGCATGCACGCAAAGTATGCAGTACTATCTGGTGTCACAATTTGACTTTTTGTTAGGGAACCGTATAACACAGCATGGCAGTGAAGCAATGCTTGCATTGCATTTTGCGGCGTGAGTGAGGTTACCGGAGGCCCTAACCCTTCCCTCTCCCTTACTCCCATCCTTCTCCTATCCCCCTTCTCCCCTCTTCCCACTTTGCCCTCCTCCCCCTCTTCTCCTACTCCCACCTTAAAGGGCGGCAACGCGCTTGTGACTCTCGAGTTACAGGTGCCCATGGGCGGCGGTAGTCATTTACCATCAGGTGACCCGTCTGCTCGTTTGCCCCTATACCAAAAAAAAAAACAAAATATCATACACAAAATTTGATCGAAGGCTTACTTAAATTGGTATTTAAGTTCAGGTTGGTACCTGAAGCTTTGGACTTTTGACCGATAAGCCCGTAGGCTTATAAACGACTACTTACCACGACGACGACAGAAACGACGAGTTGCACACTCTTGAGCATCGCCGTAAAGTCGCCGGCTTATCGGTTTATTTTAGGAATTACTTTGCTGAGTGAGCAAAAACTCTCTTCGTATTTATTGAACCCTCACCATTCCTTCATCGGACTACTAGACAGAGACAGAAATTTCATCCTTTCATTGTCATCTATCGACACAAGAAAAGTCGAGCTAACACTTTGAGAGCTCCTTTTTGGTTCAAGTTGCCAGACTTATATAGTCCTGGAATGTTCGAGAGTAGAATGAATAATCAAAACAATATTGGAAAGAAAAATAGAGGGAAAGAGAAGACAAGTAAAGCTAAGAAGAAGTTTGAACAACAAGTGGAGAAAGTGGGAGTCGAGACTTATGAAGAGGTCAAAAAACTCTCAGAGGATAGAAAGGAGTGGCGATAGCTCTACCGAAAAGTGCGTAGCTTTTAAATTTAAAGACCTTTTTTTGCTCTTCGCACGTGGAATGCCTTATATGTAACTGGCAAGGAATGATCATACGCTGTTGGACTTAAAGACTTTGGGAACAATATTTATTTGTAGATAATGAACATTGTAAAAAAGTAGCAAGTAGTTCATATACCTCGTGAAAATCTATATTCTAATGGCCGACTTTGAAAACGAATGACGTGTGAATGAATTGGTAAATATTGGAGAAGTTCTGTACTATGTACGCCTAAAAATGACGAAGAAACATATGAGATTCTGGATACATTGTACTTTACCGCAAACACATGAAGCATCCAGCTTATGCGCCTCGTCTCGCATAGTAAATTAGAATTCTGTATTATAGATATTGCGCATAAAATATTAATACGATCGCCCCAAACAATCAAAGACTATATCATAATGAATTAGTAACGTAACTGATACGATGAAGACGTTTTAGGGTTTACTATAGTGATTATTGCATGTCAGAAGTCGGCTGTATTTAATGACAACTTTTGGTTGAGGTTGAGTTCCCGAGTTCAAGGATAAAGTTATCATCCGCTTTGTAGTTTTGACTTAAGAGTCAGACGTCAGCAAAGGCATATTGTAGAGATGGGTTGTACTAAGTAAATTTACGACTACGTCCACCTATTCTTAGTCTTTAAAAATACGTTATCCAAATACCTATTCCATCTAGTCTCAATTACTAATCGACTATGGTTCGCGTACTTACTCCTTAAATCCATACTTTGACTCGATACATGTGATCATTACTCTAAAATTATGTTGGGTACGTATGTAGACATTTAATAAGTACATTTTTTTATAATGATTAAGTTACTAATTACACTCGGTCCTAATATCTGGCTCTGGTCACATAGTGAAGATTCCTGATTAGATTAGAAGTTAATTAACGGATGTTTCTTGTTCAAATGTTTTTTTTTTAAATTCGGTACTTACTGAAATTTTAAAACATAACTGTGTTTTACAAATTTTATATTCAGCCATACTTTGGCCTTTATCGACAAAATGATCCCAAGCTACACTACTTCGTTTTGGAGCCATTGGTATTGTAAAGTAAAAATACATTATCTTAATCATTTAACACAAAAATATTAACCACATTCATTATATCTATTTAGTCTTGGATTAGGAGACTAGATCAGTGGCGTAACTATACCATCTGATGGCGCATGGCTAATTCATCGGATGGGGCCCTCTCTTAGGGTGCCAACACACACGTCGACCGATGATAGAGTGGATCAGTTTTCGGCGACCATCAGTAGTTACAATCGGTCTCAAAAAGCTACCACACCAATCATGTCGAAGTCAATAAATATATCGGTGTGGTGGCACTTTCTTTTATTGCATTAAAACGCGATCTCATGTAATTAATGATTAAGTATAACCAAAACACGATAGAATACGTTCATTTTATAGAAGCTTTCGGGATCTTGGAAACGTTCATCCTCGCAAATTTCATCAAAATTACATTTACCTGGACCACTTTTAACAAACTTTAAAAAGGAGTAGGTTCTCAATTTTTCAGATTTTTGTATGTATATTACGCGATATCTTCGCTATTTTTTGACCGATTTCAATAGAAAAAAAATCATTTGAATTGGTTGTAATCAAGGTTGGTCTCATTTAAATTTGAAGAAAATATTCCACCTATAATGGTAATATAAAGTGCATCCTTTGTTCAGGGCCTTTTAGGCCTGGGGGCCGCCTCGGACCTGGGGCCCGTGGCATTTTGCCCGCTCTGCCACCCTATTGTTACGCCACTGGACTAGATACTATGTAGATCGTAATGATACTGGTTCCCGCACGCAATCAAGACGTTACTACTCGAAATATTACGTGAACTTCAAACTTTTTCCATGCTCAGTTTTGACACAGCGCCTATCCGTTGCTAATTTTAATTACGGATGCGAGGAGAGATGTTAATAAATTACAACAAATAATAAAATTTTAAATTAAAGAGGAGCCTCCCGTCATAACGGCAATTGAAATACGCACTCTGTGAAATTTTTATTTGACTACCTATTACGGTACAAAGCTCGCAGACAAACAGACAGACGGATAGCGGAGGCTAAGTAAAAGGTTCCGTTGGCACCCTTTGTGTACGGAACCCTAAACAGAATATGAATAACATAGTTCATATTAGAAAAATCTCTTTTGTGTATTGTGTCAATATGCCTACTGAACTGAAACGAAGTTATATAAGGTGATGAATGATACGAAATTAAATAAAAATTACCACTTAGTCTTTACACATATTGTAATTCATCAAAACTAGACAATTAAAAAGTATATAATATTACAATAGTCAAGTGAAATAAAAAGTAACTTAAAAATCAATTGAACGATAATAATGTGAAGGAAAATCACATCTCAAAAAATAATCGTTTTAGTGAAGCAAAAACCTCAGTTTAAATATTATGATGTCAACACAAGTATTAATAAACGAAATGTTACAATATTAAAATAAATTAAACAATGTTTTAATACATTACTATACCAGTTTGTTATTTGCGAAATTATTTATCAAGGCATGTTACAAACAAACTGTCAATACTTAACCTTTTTTTCGTGTGGAAACCCCCACGGGTCATCACGTCACCCGAGCAAAGTGTGAAGTTGTATGTCGGACTCGAACCGACTAAAACCAAACTGTGTTATAAGTGAGTCTATTGCAGGTTGCAGGGGACCCGAGATACACTAAGAAGGAAGCCTTCTGAGAACCCCTGCAGACTTTGGCGTCTGACCAGCAGGCGACCACACGGTGGATTACGGGGAGCCTTACCCGTCAATACTAAACCTACATTAAACATACATTGACAGAATGAAGGTGACGCCTTAGAAAAAGAATCGAAAATATATAAATATTGAAATCGTTTATAAATTTTAATAATAAGAAATGCGTCATTAGACGAATAAAAGGTGCTGCACTTTTGTCTATTTGAGCACAACAGTACCTTATTTTGCTAAAAGTTATTAATAAGTGTATTGTATTCGGAGGACCAGAGGACGTACTAGCCGCGCGCAGAATGTTTGCCGATTACCACCCCTCCCGCCTCCGGCGACCGCGTCCCGCGCTCGCCTATATACTCGTAGTTAGCACTAAGCATCGACGAGCGACGTCATGACGTCATAGGCAAACTTTCTGTGTGCGGCTAGTAAATAAATTCTTCACTCTCCATAATCACATTCAAGTGCATAACAATTACCACATCAATCCGCTCTTATTGAATAGGCCAATAAATTAAAATACAATAACAATTTCTTGGTGAAAACAAAACATCTTTTCCTTGCGATGAGCAGCGACGAAGTCGTATCACTAAATACTCATTGATAAGCACTTAAGCAGCAGGAGATTACATAAAACACTCCTGCGGCACTAGTACTTAGGAACAAGATTTAGTCTCTCTTCTTACTTCTCTCTCTTCTCTTCTTACTTTTTGATGATATCTGCAGCACGTACCTACATCTTGCATGATTTATCAGTAGCTACAATTTTGGGATCAGTAGTAAGGTAACTATTACATTCGGCAATATTATTTACAGATTCATTGCGTGGTTGTGGTTTACGTGAAAATTGGATTGCCCTACTTGCCAACTTAATGACTTAGGTAAATTTTACCAGTCAACCTTCCGTAACTAGGCTATAATAGTTACTAGACTAGGAGTAACACTGTTGAGTATAGCTATTCACTTTTGGGTAAAAATAATTTGAGACAATATAAAAATACATTAACATACTTAAATAAAGACTGAGCCAAATATCCCGTAAGCTGGTGCTTGCGCACAAATAGCGATCCGGACTTTAAGTCTGAAGGCCGCTAATGACCACCCAATGTCGGTAGCCTATAAATAGCGGTGCCAAACATGCTGCACAAGACAATAACTTTGTGGAATGAAATCCTCTACCTTGATATAAGGAAGAGGTCACGGGTTCTACGGACGATAGAGTTTACCTCAGTCGGGAACGTATTGATACCGCGACCTGAAGTATGCTACACCGATTCCCGCTGATTGGTCATTTTTTTTCGTAGCGATTATCGTAGTGTTAGTGCTAAAGAGTTACTCGTAGTTCATTAATATGACACAAACACTTCCTAGAATCATTTTTACCCTGTGTGTATGTGTGTGTAAATTTAGATGTGACCTGCTTTTAAACTTGTGATGTCTCTTTCTAGAAAAACACCTACTGGATCGTAGCACCTGAATCTCGTAGATGGAGCACAAATAGAATCGAATCAAATGAAAGGCCATAAAATTGACTGGACAAATTGGGCAAAACCCGCTGATGTGTAGGTATTGTAGAGACTCGCTTGACAATGAGAGTTGAGGTACCCGTAGAGCGTGGTGTATTAATGGGTAAACAGGCAAGTTTGGAAAACCATTTATTTTAATTAAACCAATAATAGGTATTTTTGAATTGTCAGGAGTAGGAGTCGGTCAGACTAAGTCAGTCGTGAGCTAGTTGCCTGTTCCAATACGTAGATCCTATGGAGAAGAACAGGCAAGAAACTCCAAGGACACTCTTTTCAAAATGTTTTTTACAAATTTCTGGTTACATTGCTTATAAGCGTAAATGATATGCCAGGACAATATAACATACCTATCATTCTAAAATATAAATAGATGCGCTAATTACTACCATACATATATATATAAGTAATAGCAGTCCGGAGATGACCAGGCTCGACCAACGGCATACGTTCACGAGCATGACGCACACGCCAACCATCGTACAGATTAACCATATTAAAGGGAACTGAATCAAACAACAGGCCTGTAAATAATGGTTATTATATTGGAAGTTAAATTGAATACTTTAACAATCAAATACAATAAAGACTTCTTGAAAGTTGGGGAACGTCCTTCGTCCGTCTCTTATTTCAATTCTAACAATTATACACATTTAAATTATACTAAAATCAGTGATTCAAATACTATGTTACCAGCCAGCTTCTGACAAGTTCAACGGAGGTTTGAACACTACAGTATACAGAACTCTGCCCATGGGTTTCATAGGCAGAACGGACGAGTCTGAGATACTTTGATATTATTAGACAGCTTTAATACTTTGATAACACCGGTTGGATCAGGGGCGACCCTAGGGCGGTGCGAGCGGTGCGGTCGCACCGGGCGCCGGTATATGGGGGGCGCCGAAATTTATGCAGAGGGCGCCAAAATCAACCGAAACATTACCAACTATTAACGTAACTATAAAGTAGGGGGTGTCCAAAATAGTATTTGAGGTCTAAAAAAGGCTAACTTTTTACTGCGACACACAACATACAATATTTTTTTAGGGGAGCTACTTTGAAACCAAATCAATTAGGTAAAATTTGTAGACCACAAGGGATGGGGGCTAGTGACGTCATTAGAGAACAGTTTAAAATATACATACCCATTACAATTTAAGCTGATTTTCTCAAATCAGTTAAAATGTTATAAATTCTTATTCATTTGATAATTAATACCTAACATTTTAGGTTCAAAATTTTAGTTGTCTATGCCGTTTTTATTCAGTACTACGTAGACGCATAGGCTCTTACGTGGATTTATTTAAAAGCCAGCTTTTCAGGTGGTATATAATTCTGAAACCGTTGTAGGGAAGTTAAAATTAAAACCTATAAATAACCTTTTTAATAGCAATTTCAAATAATTCTTTAACAAACACACGTCTCGTCGAAAGGTGAGATGTGAACCATATCTTAGACATTCACAAGACAGAAAAATTCAAAAGGCGTTACTCTATCAGAAAAGAAACTTTATTTATTTATAAAGACAACTCCCGCATTAGGAATATTCCTGTGTCGCTGTTCACAAACATTTAAACAGAGGACACAAAGAACACCCAGACTAGGGACAACTATTTGTTGGTCACACACATTTAGTCCCGTGTGGGATTTCAACCCACAACTTTGGGTGCGGGGTAGTGGCGCGAGACCACATAGCGCTTAGAAACTATATTATTAGTGGGAGGTATATATCTGCAAGACGGCAATGTTTATACCTAGCTATACGCATATATAATAAAATAAATAAAACTGCTCATTAATCCACTGGCAAAAAAGGACGTCAAAATTAAAATTAACTCACGGCTACTAACACTAGACTACACACAAACTGAAAACTTGTTAAAATGAACACGTACACACACACAACACACACACACTTAGCTTTATTTTTTTTTTATATTATAGGAGGCAAACGAGCAGACGGGTCACCTGATGGTAAGTGACTACCGTCGCCCATGGACACCTGCAACTCAAGAGTCACAAGTGCGTTGCCGGCCTTTGAGATAGGCAATAGATTTGTGGCATACCATAGTTACTGGCAGGTGATATTCTGTACTGCATTATATAGAACTGTTTTTAAAATGTATAATTGAGAGAATAGATTGATGTCTGATGTGAGCGACCGTGAATGTCAGAACGGTTCGCCGCAATATAAATGTAATCAAGATATTAATTATATTGTATTATCAATGTTAAATGTGACAGGCCTGATGATTGATTATAGCCTTACGAGCTAGATTGAGTTTTACTTGTTCCCCTCTCATTCGCGACCCTGAAGTCGTGGTTACCAAGATACGTTACCCCGGTCACAGCAATATTGTATAGCTTATATAGGTTGTCACCTACCACAGGTGGCAGAGTCCCAATGTATTGCAACAATGGCTATGTAAATAAATAAATAATAATGATTGTTATTATATAATACATGCCAAAAGGCTGAATTCAATTCATATTAAAACTTACAATTTGGATCTCTACGAACACCATTGGTCGCAATAATTATGACAATTAAAACCATGCACAGCTATGTCTAATTCCTACTACAACTTTTCTGAAGCATCATGAGTCATTCATTGACCGCAAGAGGCACACTGGTCTGTTCAGTGCACTGTTGTTAATAAAAATAATATAAAAGGAGGATGGTGTCGTCAAGTGCGTGTTGAGCACAGACGACAAAATCGACAAATGAAGTGTGTTTTTAGGGTTCCGTGCCTAGTATGGTATAATAAAACCCATATAGATCACTTGTCCGTCCGTCTTTGAAGATCCTTTTTAAAGAGACGCATGCATTTGTGTCAAGTTGAATTTAATAATAAATATTATGATTTAAAAGTTGTTTTAAAGGTCATCAAAAACGGCTATTTATGCAGAATATTTTGGTATGCGCCATAAAATAAAATCTACAGGTAGTGCTTTCAGTTGACATAGAATCATGAAAATTTTAACGAAATTTGTTACAGAAAACCGTTAGTTCGTTGTTATAATCTAACTAATATCACATATGTGAAAGTGAGTTTGTTTGTTCGGTTGTTACGCTTTAATGCTCAACCGATGTTATCATGGAATTTTGTACACACGTTATCAGGGGTCGAAATTCGAAAAGTTCGAATTGAAGACTTCTTTCTTTTTTAAATCGGTTTAAAAATCGGGAGTTCCTTGCTGTGTAAAAAACCTAAAGATTTTTAATTGCTGCATGGACACTGCAAAAAACATAATATGTAGGAAGTGGTAAGGTAAGTTACCTACTAGTATTCTTTTTACTAAGTTCTACTTCTTTTACTAAATTATAATAAACAAGTACCCATACATTGTTTTGACGAGTTTATTCATTGTAATCGACTGACAGAATATTGCGATGAAATACTACCACTAAAAATAATAAAAAATAAATTATACGGTAGCCGAATGATACGTGCGAACCCAATTGAGGGCAACTGCCCCCCCCTGGCTTTAGCAGGCTTACGTAGTACTAAGGTCATTTTGAGTAAATTTTTTTAATTGCCCCCCTCTGGTCTATCAGTACGTAGGTATAAAGTTAAAATTTTCGCGAAGTTATATTTTTTTACTTGAACTGACTACTCATTTAAACATGCGACACGTATCATTTGTACTGAATAATTATGAATCCAGACAGAGTTAATTGGTCCACGAGATCATAATATATACCTACTCATGTCAGTATAATTTGAAATATAAATTAGTAGGGACATAAGTGAAGGGAGTAGCAAATGGTCATTGACCTTGTATGGCAGTTAGATTTCAAAATTGACGTTAGAGAAAAATATACGTTAAATTATGAGTTAGGTATCTATGTTATTTCTAAGAAGATTTATTCTGATCTGCTTTTAAGCCTCCATTTAAATGAACGGTCCAAATCTTGGCTTTCCAACCTACATAAACAAAAGGTTATTGTTATTCTACAATTTCCTAACTATTCAATAATTTTGGATACCTCAATATAAAAAGAAACACAACACTTGGCCCTTCTATTTGGACCTAAAAATAGTGGGAGTAGATCTGTCCCATTTGTTAATGGATAATTGTTTTTTGTGGTTTTTCGAATAATTAATATTTGATAGAGTACCAAATCTCGACCTCTAGATTATCCAAAAAATTTTGTCAAATTTGAGCTATAAGCACGAATAAAAAAAACATCTCCAATGTGCAAATTGTTTTCGAGGTGAGAGTGACGCAACGCAATTTTCGAAAGTAGAAGCGGGCATCATGTTGAGGAATTTCTCAGATCGCAGACGAATAAACACACAATTAGGGAGGAACTTCTCCTGATTCGTAACGGTTTAATACCGCTTGATCCTATAATCGTGATTATGGGATCAAACTCAGCTCGTTGCCAAGATGATACTAAAGTATGCGTGAATTTTATTGTCGTGTTCTTTTCTTCCTACCCAAATACTTTCTTTTAGACTTTATTCATATTATAAGTCTTACTTTGTAACCCTTGCGTGAATTAATTATTGTACTAACTTTTAAACCATCCATACAACCATGATAAAATTATATATTTATACGGAATTAACACGATCACGAAATAGGTACACTAACTTAAACTTTCGCATTCCGTGATATACTTAATTATGTATTTATACGGGAATTAACGCGATCACGATATAGGTATAACGTACTCTCACTCAGTATTGCCTGACGTTTCGATCAAGTTGCACTGGCCGTGGTCACAGGCTGACTGTGACTAATTATTGTATCTTTTTCCTTGGTGTTGAATAGTTATTCGCGTACTTATTTTACATTGGTATAACCCACCAACACAAAAAATAATAACTAAAAAAATTGGTTGCCTGTAAAGTCGGTATACGGGCGAAAGTTTTACGTGACAACGACTTTGAGTGGTAAAATAATTTTAATGTGAATATTCATTCGTATAGTAGGAAGAAGGATGAAATAATAGTAACAATTTAAAACATTTATTTATACAAAGAATTATATTTAAAACGCGTGCCTCTCACTCGCTCTCATTGTGAGCGCATAACGTGAGCGGAGCGTAACGCAGTTTCTTGAAGTGTCACTCGGCAAACCAATTTATAAGACGTTGTCACGTCAAAATTGCTTCACAAATGACAATGACACCACGACGTGAAAAAAAACTGCTTGTTTCAGAACCTTCTCCTTCTTACAATCACCTGAAGAGTAACATTAGGATTTGTTTACCACATGCAAGAATGCTCAATAGCGAGCACCGCCTACTGCCGAGTCTCCACGTCGTCAATTTTATATCTCAATTGATCACATCCGCGCACTGAGAACTAATATAACTATTACATCCGCCGTTACGCCCTGACCAATCACTTTAAAACTTGTGTTAATTCGATTAATCCGATCAATTGTTCGATGCTGGATTTAAACGGTCACTCCCCGTTGCTGTTTAGGTTTACTTAGGTTTACTCATTCGTAATTGTTTAATTCTGATTTCAAAAAGTATTTTTTTATTTTATAGTTTGAGTTTAAAATTTTGCATAAATTAGTTGTAACCTTTTTAGATTATATAGTGTTGTCTCAATGGCAGTAAAATACTCAAGCTTTGTTTTAAAAACGTGTCAGGATCGGAGTGTATGTTTATTGCAATTGTGTATTTTTTTTCTTTTTCTTGCCCAGCTGGTGTTCCTGTCCTAGTGGTCTCTCCAGTCACAGAAAATACTGAACATTCGGGTACACGACCCTGACTTCTAAGAGCTATTGCAGTCTCAGTCCTGTTCCCCATCCGAGACTTGCGGTATCCCTTAGCCTAGGTTTCTCTCCCTACTTTCCCGTCTTCCCCGTCACTCTTGCCTCTCACTTCTTCCTTCTTTCCCGTCTTAAGACACTACTACATTCCCAAGGAGGGTTGGTGTCAGGCAGACGGCCGACCATAAAAAAAAACGAGCCAAAATCCCTTGCAATGTGTTTTGCATCGCATTTTGCCGACAATGGAAAATGATGATTTCAAAGTTTTTTTTTCAGTTTTTGACATTCGAATTTTATAATATTTATTTAATCATCATATCGTATCATTAATAACCATTTGATAAACGATTTTATTTTGATATAAATATGATGATTTGAGATATGGGTCTGTGTGATAACTTAATTTGATATTTCTTTCTTATACCTATGCATTTAAGAAACCTATTTTTGTACCTACTGTGTCAGAACATGGTTTGTCATATCATGTCAGTCATGAGACCTTATTGTGTTGTTATATACGTACCTGTGTTTGATACGTACATACACTCACGCCTGCATCCCCAAAGGGGTAGGCAGAAGCGTATTCAACACCCGCATTTAGCTAACTATAATTTGGTCCCACTTATGTAATCGGGGGCCAGCCGTCAACTGGCCTGTTAAAATTAAAGACTTAAAAATGAGATCAATTCAATCGCGGTAAATTTAAACTTGGAGGACGATGCAAGGTCTGATAGACCAGAGAGAGAAGTGACTACGGATAAGAACATTGAGACTACGAAAATTATAGGAGGAAGACTGACGTGTGACATATTGACAAATAGAGGAAACCCTCAAGTTAAGTGCACGAAATGTTAATCTGATTTTTACGACCATTTGAAAGTATGGAAACTATGTCAATTTCGCACTTGATGACTGGTGCGCTGAAAGAGTAGCGTATGACTTGATCTTGTGATATGTTAAAAAAATGGGACATGTCTGCAGCTGTCGGATCGGATAAGACCCCAATCTAACTACGTAAACTCGATTGTTGCATGTGATGAATCCTGGCTGTATTATTTCGACGTTCCTACTAAATCCCAGAGTAAAATGTGAAAATGTCCCTATCCGTAAAGGAAAGAACGGTTCCTGTATTTTTTACTAAGACAGGAACATTGACTACGGCTGTGCTTGATGAAGAGAAAACTGTTACTGCTACATGGTATACAGAGGAATGTTTACTTCGAGTATTAGAAGCCTTACAAAATTACCGACCAAACTCAACTGGGCATACTGGGCTTTTGGATCAAAGTTGCACATCGACCCGCAAAACTACGGACTATTTGCACTTTGCACCAAGCTAGAATCAAATTACTGGGACACCCTCTTTGTAGTCCGGATTTAGCGCCATGCGACTTTGCACTATTCCCGTATGTAAAAAAAACAACTGAAGGGACGCAAGTTTTTGAGTAATGAGCAGCTTATAGGAGATATGCGGCTGTGTTCCAGAGAGATACTGGAGCAATGTGCTCAGCACCTGGTTTACCCGCATGAAGACCTGTGTTACTACTAGTCTAGACTACTTCGAAAACAATAATATTTCACAAAGTACAACAAAACTTATGTAGCGCCCTAGTCTAATGTCTATTAAAACCATCTTATTGATCAGAAAAAAATATTCCCCATTGTCTTTTTTAATAACCATTTTAAAATATTATTGAAGTAAGTATCACAATGCTAAACTAAAATATTAAAAATACCTACCGTTGTGATTCCAAAAACAAATTCTTTAAACGTTCTTTCATAAATATATAATATATGTACTTAATATGCAAATAGTGCACGTGGCCGTTTTAAAACATTTCCCGCCATGCGTGCGCGCCCATATGTTTGCGGGATGAATGACCAGAGTTCGGGAGCGAGGCAACTGGTCGCAATTAAAACTTTAATTGCCGCAGTAATGTTAAATGAGGAAAATAAGGTCGGCACAGAAATGTTAATGGTAAAAAATACGGTTTCATCCTTTCATGTCGATGTTGTGTATTTTTATCATGGGCATTTAGGCTTTTCATGGAAGCTATTCTTGTGACACACACTTTTTTTTTTCAAACTAGTACCTACCACATTTTCGCCATTGTGGTGTCATTTTTGTGCATTTGCGTATTAAAATTCGTTGGTTAATTATTTTATGTTAATTATTTAACACGACTGTGTTAATTTGACCAATAACTTTTATATAAATTATCTAAAATAAAATTTATTAACATTAGTAAATTATTTGTGTTTTCTGAAGTTTCACTTCTGCCGTGTGTGAATTGCACACACGCACTTTTTTATTTAAGTTACATACTTTTAATCTTACAGTATGTAACGCTGATATTTTATAAGCTTATTAAATGGCCTTTCTAGAAAAAGATAAGAAATTTGAGTTAAAAGTAAGTTAAAAGATAAGTCATAGACACAATAAATGAAAATCCTACCTACAAGAATAGAACTATCAATCTTTTATTTTACATTAACAAAAAATAAATAAAATTACTGAAAAAAACTATGTTAAAAAGGATAAAGTCGCAAAATTTCTAGCGAGTTATGAAAGTAATGTAACGCTTCATTGTCTGTGTGTTTATGCTCGTTTGTCTTCAAGAAGAGGATATCTCTCAGGAAAGTGATGTAAATATTAGAACTTTACCAAATTATTATGTCACACATAATCTGATAAATGTGCTCACAAGATCAAAATTAATCGGTAGATATAGCCATAAGTCATAACGGAAATATTATTTAAAATCTGAACGAGAGGAATTTAGATCACTGTGTGTACCTGACCTGGTGCCACACACATGGTTGGATAATGAGAGGATCAAGGACAAACATCTCTCGGGGAATGGATTACATTGACACAGAATATACAGAAATGAATTATGTGCCGAATATGTCGGTACAGAATTCGAACGTAAAGATATCGAATATGAAAAAGTCTTTTAAATGAACCCTTTTTAAATAGACATATAGAGATTGTTGTAATATTTTTTTAAGTAACATATTTCTAACTTATTACATTTAAATTTATCCACGCCATAACGCACTCTCCTGTGTGCCATAAGATAAGAAAGGATAAAACTATTATCCCATAAAATATAAATTAAAATAATAACGGTGCACAACACGGCGGTCTCATCCCAAACGAGGCAGAGCCTGTACTATGGAAACCAGACTGCTGATGAACATACTTACATATTAATAAAATACATTATAGATAAATTACACCCAGACAGAACAAATGATCGTGTTCATCACAAAATTATTTGTCCTGAATAGGAATCGAAACCACGACTTCCAGCTTAGCAGCAGGATCACTAACCACTAGAGCAACAGGCCCGTCAAATAAAAAAATTAAGTTCTCTCTTCACGTATCAACATATAAATCATGCTCCAATTTAGCATAATCTGTGTTAGCATGGCATAATCATTTAGCATAACACGTAAATGAGTAAGAAGTTAGGCGTTATTACAATTTTCAAATCAACTAGGTACTAGGTGTATCTAAAATGTGTGATTTATTCTATAACGTTTCTTTGTTCACTAATTCACCATACATAATTTAATAAAAAACGCATTCTATTTACCGCGGTTATTGTCATTGCACAGATTATCTATAATTATTTTTTTTCATGACTTGGCTTCGCACGGCTATCTATAAATTTGCTTTTAGTGATTACTATTATATTCTTAATTTAAACTCCTTGAATTGACGGTTTGAAGTCTAAACAATATTTGAATTATAAATAAATAATAAAATTGCTGTTTACTGGCAAGTTCATCACACTGTCGCGTTACCGTTATCAGGAATAACGCTCATCTTTAACATTTGCCCTCCATTATCTGTCGGCGGAGTTGCCACCTCACTTTATCAAGTAACGCCCTATAAACAGTCTTCAATATTTATTTGTTCATTGACAGTTCTTTACAATGGGCCAATTTGTTGAAAATAGAACACGGGTCCATTCATGGTTTTTTTTTTATGTTAGCAATAGTGGTCTATTGAATACCGACATTCTTGTAAATGCATTCGTTGTGTCAGGAGTTAAGTTTCTCGCGCTGTTATCTTACATAATGCATTCATTATGATTAGTTTAAAATTGTAAAAGAATAATTGAAAATGTGTCTGATACTTTTTAGAATGAAGATAGCAAGAACACGTTAAAACGGTTTGATAATTTCAACAAAACACAACTTATAGAAAGCTGTTACCTATCATATTATATTAGGATCGTTATAGTTACGAGAGACAGCTTAAATCGAACACGTCCTTTTACATTTAAGGGTGTAGATATATATTTTTTAAATAACTTCTTATCCAGTTCAATCCCAATTCCAATGATTTTGTATAGTTTTAACACGGGCATTTCCGGACTAATCCAGATTGTGTCATCCCTTCCTTTGCATTCACATCGTTTGTATTCATCTCGTATACCTAGTTCAAATCAAGTATGTCTTTTAACTTACGAAATATTAGCTTAGGCGATAAATTTTATTTTTAAAAACCTATTATATATCCATAAGAAAAAAAAAATCTGGTGAGACGAAAAGCTTATAAATATGTACCTAATCATTGTAAAGTTATCAGTTATGACCACGTGTGCAAAATTTCAAGATATTCAGACTCGTGCCGATCAGCGGTTGATTTTACTACCAAAAAAAAGATCTCAATTGAAATTAATCCTTACATAGCATTTAGTTATTTTTTACATGTACGTGATCACCTACTGATTTGGAAGGGCCTTACCGACGCGACGTACTATCCGATTGATTTTTAGGTATTAGCGGCTCGTGCCACGCTAAAACCTTTAAGTTATGTAGTTCTAGTGGAAAATGCTGTATGTTTTATTGATCTTCCATGCTATAACAGTATAACTTTATGCTTTTTTAGGTATTATCATATCTATACGTTGCCTACAATACTTTCAGTTATTAACGCATAGACATATAGGTAAGTACGTGACTTTTTTGAATAGGAATAATAATAACTTGAGACACCTCACTCGCTCATTTGACCATTCTACGCGTCTGATTCTAAACTAGCCAGAGCCGGTACTATGGTAACGAACTGCTGATAACCATACTCATAAATGACTAAATACATACATATTATCTATATTACACCCTCTAGCTCAGCAGTCACCACTTGACCATCAGATCCGTCAATGAATGAAGACCAAATGATTACAGTTGTAGGTAAAATAGAACCTTCCTGTTGTAAGTTGATTACGTTAGGAAAAAATGCTAAGTATCGAATACTAAGGCACTGCTGACAGTACTGATATACAGTTGGCACCTAAGAGCAATAATTATTGCTCTTAGGTGCTCTTGGCACTATTACATAAGAGATTTTTAACCATCTATGGTCGTCTATTGTTTATGGTCCATGTGAAAGAAGGTATAAAATCGAAAAGTGCAAGAAGTTTAAAAAATGAGGCTCATCTACTTTCTACTTTTAAAATAAAAATAAAATGTGAAAATTATTTCTGTAGATTTGTTTCCATAGGAAAAATACTGATGAAATAAAACTAGTTCTTTGTAAATGCTCAAATAAATTCCAACTGTATATTAAATTGACCACGCGACACCTAGATATGACTGACGCATGATTCACCATATTAGTCGTTATAATGTTCTAAATAGTTCGATCACGTCATACCATCATACCGCGAGGGCTTTGAAACTGAATGGACACTAACATTATCTTATCCGAAGAAATATTTTGCGAGTTTGATGATAATTCAAATTAAGAACATTTAGCGGTAGGCCAATGCATTTTATGACGTCATTTCGTTTTAATGTTCATTTATAAGGTCAGATGTTAAGTGGTGATGCTAACTGCCAGCTACATTCAGTGACCGTTGAACAAAAAACAGGAGCTGGAAATAATTTTGTAAGAATGTGATGAAATTGTTTTTCTTGTTATTTAAAATTCGATTTTGTTGTCCGCGTGTTGTCGTATCGAAAAGAGATACTTATCGATACAATACAATGTTAGTGAAACTCAAAATCTAAACGTTTGATGCTTTTTATTCACACTGTTATCTAGCACCCATGGAGTTTATAATCCTATTTTATACTTATTGGTTAATTAAAACTAGTGTGTGTTTTTAGATTCATTTTCTTTAGATCTATTGTCATGAATTTTCAGGTAATTAAGCATTAGGTACATAATTCCATTGGAAATTATATTTCTATAACGTTCTTTTTATGGGTCTTAGCGTAATATCAGATATAGCCTATATTCGCGTTCAAACAACCGAATCTATGGCACCCATTACACGTTATGTTTTGCTGGCAGTTTTGCCACGATCAAAACGGTGATTGACGAAGAACCTATCGTCTAATGCAGTGATTGACGGTTGCATGATGAGATTTTAATGTCGATATTATTCCGTCAATCATGACTTTTGGTAATGATTGACGTTCGCATGAGCGTCTAATGGACACCTATTGCTCCTAGGGCAAATCTTATTATTCTTTATGCTTATATAATTTAGTTTTGGTATTGATTCTGCTAATGTAATGTAATGTAATGTAATGTAATTGTAACTGTAATGTTATGATTTTATTTAAGTGTTGTCTAAATAAGTTAGATCACTTTTTGGACGGATTCAAACTTAGCTTCACTTATGTTGTATGTATGCGTGTTATGGTACCCACATACTCGTCACCCGCGTAAGTTCCGATCCCGTGGGAATATCATGATAAAAAGTAGCCTATGCGTTAATCCAGGTCTCCAGCTCAGTGGTTTTTACGTGAAAGAGTAACAAACATCCATCCATCCATCCATTCTTCTATCTATCCATCCAAACTTTCACATTTATAATATTAGTGGGATAGAAACTTCTATTTAAAAAATTACAATTAAAGGTTGCTTGTAAAAAATTGCATTTAGCGATAATGCCGGGCGACCTTTATCGTATAAGCTAATTGGAATTGGTATACAATGAAGTTTTATTCTATTCTGTTTCATAAGGGTTAAAAATGTGAGGTCACAGTGACCACCATACAGAAAGAAAAGGCATAAGTTATATCACTTCATGCAGTCCAGTTCACAAAATTTTTTTCTTTGTAAAGCTAATTAAATTAATAAGCAGGCAACATTGTGACTTGTACGTTGCCACGTCCCCCCATGACGCTTTGGAAATCCTAGCCACCATGAGCACAACGGTATTCCTCTAGTAGTAATTGTAATATTATGATGGAGGGTAGTAGTAATGGTGTAATGGTTGTTAGCAGTTGCCTGTAGGGTGTAGGTAATTCCATAGTCAAAGTTGGGGCAGACAGCTGTCGTTGCGAGACGGCGACGCGGCGTGAGCAGGTTGTAATGTACCTACTAGTTTATACAGAAGATGTCACACAGAGCCGTTGCGCTCGGCGCTTGTATATGTCAATCGCTAACGCCGTGTCGCCGTCCCGCTCCGCCCGCCCGCTGTCTGCCCCAATCTTCAGTCAGCAACTTCAATTGTTGTAGAAGTATGCTTCGTAATAAACCTTATTCAAATTTACCATGCTCTAATAATGTTGTAATATCGATTTGTTTTAGTGCTTTTATTGGACGTTCTTCTACACAAACGTAATATTACGTCAAATCAGTTAGTGACAACCCTATCGTTGAAGATGTTTTGAAAGAGTTTTAGGTTTAGAGATGAAGATTTTGGTACTGTTTTATGCGTTGAATTTTCATAGTGGTCATAATACACCCTATAGTTGCGTTCTCGATATTTTTGTTACACTTACATAGGGGCGCCAACGATAACAAATGAGTAGGGTTGACCCTTAAAGTGCGGGTTTGCATAAACACTTGATTTTCTACAAGAAATATGTATCAAAACAGAATCCTATGAGCAAGTATTAAGATCGATATGTTTTTCGAATTAAGTTTGATAAAATCAATTTAAAACGTTATTCAAATAGATATTATACCAATTTCACTTATAAGCCAATGTATTTGAAAATCCGAATTAGTCGAGATAGCTATATGAAAAGTTTATTTGCCGTCTGATATCTGTGGTCCAATGTCATAGAAAATGATACCAGACCTATGTGATATAAGTAGCGTTATACATATTGACCTTTTCTTATATATGTCTACTTATCACCTATTAGAATAGCTGCCCATATCTACAAAGGTCTCCAGACACAAACACAGCATGAATAATCCTTTGATTGCTATTTTGTCCTTAAGAATTTACATAAGTATAGTTATATGTAGGTATATAAGTATAACAAAGTACCTTTAAATTTGGTGTCTAGAAATGTCAACATGTTGGAAAATTCCACTTTAGAGCTAGGAAAGTTGTCATTATTAAGGAATTCACTTATGTATAAACCGATAAATCTTTCTCTAAAGAATAATAAATAAATCGAATCATCACAACTAGCTTATCATTTCCAAGAAGTAATGAGAACTGTTTGTATGTCTGTTAGTCTTATTAATTAGTAGTACGTTGTCCTTATAATTGGTACCAAGCAATCTGAATGTTTCCGAACTCACCAAAAAAGAAACCTAAGGCATTAAGAATATCCATTTCGAACTGTCACTGCTGAACGTCAAACTGAGCACTTGAAATTCGAACGACCGCCACGTTTGAAATTGAAAATAAAACTGCATGAAACCAATATGGCGGTGCGCGGACGACACGAGGCGCCCGCGCATCTATACTGACTACTTCTTAACTAAGTTTGATTAGCTTTAAATAGTGATGCCCACATTATCTACTTATTCCATTGAAGAGCTGAGGGGAGGTGTGGGACTCCCTTTATTTCGTTGTCTGTAGCATAACCGTGTAAATGGACAACATAAATCTGGCCCCTCTTGGTTTTGTTTATGCGCCATACATTTTCCAGGAAAGCAGTTTTGTATTATGTGTTAAGGAAACAATATTATATCTCGGAGTGGTGACTTGTGACTGAATTAACGTGAACTAATTAATGTTGTTATTTTTAAATTTGACGGAAAATTGTAATAATAGAGTTTGATCTTCCTTCCTAGCGCACTTCATCTTAGAAATGTAATAAACGGACTTATAATTTATACCCAAGACGATTCGTTAACTTTGTACTGATCACGTATAATATCTTATTTTAAACTAGCTATTCCCCGCAGTTTCACCAGCATTTATGGTTACTGCTCCTCTCCTAAGAGTCGTAGCGTGATGTTACATAGCTTACCTTACTCAACTCTATTTCATACAAGAACATTTTTTTTAATCTGACTTATAATTCCAGAGATTAGCGCTTTTAAACAAACGAATAAAAAACTGCTTAGCTTTATTTATTAGTATTAGTATAAATAATATCTTGTACTAGAAAATTATACTTGTGCCACAGGGACTTCCAACCAAATGTAAAATTACAGGTTTAAAAAACGAAGAGGATTTAATTTTTATTTGTTTTATTAAAAATTGCAAAACGTCTATAATATGTAGGAAAAATACATATTTACAATAAGAAAAGACATACATACATCTTGATAAACAAAGAAAACCAGTCTACATCAATCTGTAAGGTCCAATCATAATTTGTCAGAGATAGTAAAGGGTAATGAGACCGCGAGATATGGTCGATTTTAGTCAGTCAGTTCAATTGAAAATCGTAGCCGAAGTCTGGTTGTCTCTTAGGCCATGGAACCAAATCCAAATTACACCTACAAACTTCATCAATCAGGTGTCTGCACAATTAATCGTATGAAAAACAAACAAATCCGATACCCATTGAGACTAAAGCAATCTGGACAAAAATATGACAAAGTTTGGAATAGTCTGAAAGGTTGGCAAATTTTTGTCCAGAGTACCACAGTTTGTATGTCATCGAAAAATGATCTGATTCATGCTACTAAGCTCTTCTTTATGAAACATTTTAATATTTGTACTGTATGCGGTTTCATTCGTACTTGTTTTTTTTTATCTCATCTCTTAATACCGACTTCATCCAATAAAAAAAAGTGCTATTGGAACGCCATAGATATGTATGTAGGAGAGAGCAGATAGGATTCGTACAGCGGGAACATTCGTGCACTAGTTATCTAGAATACGAAGTAGTGGAAGCGTTCTTATTTTTGTAAGCGAGTCCCTTTACCCCGTGACTGGACAAAACTACTGAATTAAAACCACAGCATTGAAACAGATTTGAAATAGCTAGTAGTTTTTATTACATAGGACTTGAAGTAAAAACTGTATGAATCCTACCTGCTCTCCCCTACGTAACGCCTACACGTACACATACAGCTAGTAGCTAGAAGCAAAAAAATAAATGTCTGAGCGCTTTAAACGAAGTCGTCAGCTTATAGTTACATATTGAAACTATTGGTAGGAATGATGTTATTATCTGAAGATCCATGTCAAAGTTGAGATAAGCTATCTCAATATAGTAAGTAAATTTGTTTAAAGTTCTGTAATGAGTAAAAAAATTGGTTTTATTAGCAGAAAACAGAGTAAATGACTGGATTCTTAGTTAAAATTTTATGATATCAGTTTTTTTTTTTTTTATAATAGGTAACCTCGAGCTTTTTTGGATTAATTTATACTTTATCGTTCAATATCTTTTGTTTTTTAAGCTAAACCTTTTTTGTTCTTGATAATAATTTTGTTTATTTAGTAAAAATATTGATACATATATGTACCTACTAACTTTTAAACTTTCGCGTTCCGTTATATAGGTACCTATGATTACATATTAGTGATTACGGCGAGTGTAACCTGGTTTTTTTTTATGGTATAGGGGGCAAACCAGCAGCCGGGTCACCTGATGGTAAATGACTAACGGGCACCTGCAACTCAAGAGCACACAAGTGCGTTCAATTTGGCGTTCTCAGGGATTCTTACGAGATGGACCTCTCGTAAGAATCCCGACCAATGTATGAAGTACGCAGGACATACCAAAGAAGTATGTATGAAATTTCATGTAGAGAGACAATGTCAGACCCTCGCTATATTTATGCGGTTACTATTATTTTTTCTTCTTTTCAGTTCCCTCCCTCATCCATGCCAGGCCTGGATAGGCTCAGTTGCAGGATGCGAATAATCTTATGGCTCTGGCAGGGGCTCTTTATACATACTAACATACATATAAGTATATATATCTTCATTTTTACACCTACACAGACACCCATTCCACGTCGACACCCGAGCCGTAGCCGAGAGTATTATAATACTTAATATATTAAAGAGCTATTTGTGTCAGTCATGCCAAGATCCCGTTGTAAATTTATTAGGAAACGCCGCAGATGAATTCTAAATGTGTTTACTGCGGTAAGTGATCTAATCGGGGGAGGTACATTGTTCGAAATTTTACTGGCTGCATAACAGAAACTGCCGCTGAATGCAGCTGTCTTGTGAGGAGGAACAGATAATTGAAGCGAGCACTGCCTGTTACCACAGTCGCGTCTGCTGGACACCCAGTGTATATAATTATAAAGGTAAGTAGGCTCCTTATATTAAATTATCCCAAACATTAGGCATGCAACGTGGAGTCTGCGACGAGTTTTAATTTTCATTAAAAAATATTAATTGAAGAACGGGGTAACATGGCTTCGAGAAGGTATCAGGAAACAAAAACCGGCACAGGCGTTCTGGACTCGTTGGATCAACCAATCTGGACGTGATAGTAGCCACGGGCCGTACACTGTATCAGCGTAATTAAGCTTAGAAAGCACGAGCGAGTTCACAAATTGCACTATTAGGTTTTCTGATAGATAGGGTCTTATTCTATACAGCAATCTTAGGCGAAAAGCAATTTCGGAGCGAATCAGCAACATTTTTCTCATACCTAAGACTGGACCTGGACCTGGACTGGAGTCCATAAATAAACCCAAATTACGTGTTTCCTGGACCCTTTCGTTGACTTTCCATATAAGTAATATGTTAAGCGTCGGCAGATGTTCGAGTTGTTTTTTTTTTGTATCCAATATCAGGTACTTTGTTTTGAGTGGGTTGAGTACCAAACCGTTATCTCCAGACCATGATGCAATCCTCTGGAGGCTTACATTGAGCATTTCAACCTTTCTTTCGTAATCATGAGGTTTAAAAGATATATAAACATGCACGTCATTGGCATAAATATAGTATCTATGGTTAAGTCTGCACAGTATAAAGCAAACAAAATCGGACCAAGAATTGACCCTTGAGGCACGCCCCTCTGGACGCAAGACCCGATGGTAAGACCCGATTGGAGGGAAGATCCGTCGTGCATGCGCAGCTTCACGCATTGTTGCTGGTTATCAAGGTAACTGTGGAACCCCTTGACTGTCCTGGGGTCGAACTAACAAACATCCATCAATCCATGCTCACAAACTTTAACTTTATAATATTAGTAAGATATTTATTATATATATTATTAACAAAGTTTCTTACAAGTTACTTACGTACTTTGATTCAATACATGTATAACAACAAATAGATTTTAAATTTTGTTAAAACGCCACATCCTCTTTAAAATGTCATTTCCGGCGGAAGTTTTGTCGCTTATCCTTACATAATTGAATTTGATTCAATTAGCAAGCCACTGTTCATCGCTCATGCGGTTTAGAATTTAATAGCTTGAAAGTTTTTTTTTTTAATATCTCATTTAGTGTCAAACGACAACCAACTCATTTACAACTGTCAAGGAACTAGCTAAGCAACTGAATGACACTTCTCGAGATCAGAATGCGGGGCTTTTGTTTTGCATAGAGAATTAGCTTTGCCATTCAACATCGGTTAATAACAACAATAAATAAATAATTAGTGATCAACATTACCATCCTCCCATAGAAATAGAGCTCACAAATAATTCAGACAGTAAACTCAATTCATGCCAGTTACCTAGACCTATTTTTTACAAAGCTGACTATGTCACAATCGGGAACGAGTTAGATAAAATTGACTGGACGGATTAATTTTCACCATGCAATCATCGATATATATAGGGTGTAAGTGACACCAGTCAGACCATAATTCTGAGTGGAAAATCATTGGAAATTTCTACTGGAAAATTCATAAATTTTTTTGCTTAAAAGTGATATCACAGGGAGTAAATAGAACATTTTACCGAAAAAAAAAAACAGTAAATAGTTTTTGGCCGTATGGGGATACGGCCAAAAACTACGCATGAAAATCCGTTCAGTAGTTTTTTAGTTTATCGCGAACGGACCAGACAGACAGACGCGGCGGGGGACTTTCTTTTATAATTTGTAGTGATGTAGTGATGCAAGTGTTTCATAATAGATGGTGTCACAAAAATATAAATTTCACGAGTCATTGTACATCTACTGGTACATTCCAGAGTTTTCTAAAAAAAAATTTAAAGATACTTAGAAATAATAAGTAACCCATTGTTTTATAGTGTAATAAATAATTTCATATTTAAAATGAAAATAATAGAATGTGTTTTATTAAACAAATAACCACTATTTGGAAAAAAAGGTATACCTCAATACATCGTTATAAAATCGGTTAAAATCGATATTTCTTAAAAATTCCAAAGGGCTCATAAACTTCAATGCTTTTTTGAATTTTCTAAGCTGCTCCGACTAGTTTTAGTAGATTAGAAAAAGGCTAAAAAAATAAAATGATCGTTAATAATTTCAAAAGTTTAAAACCGATCTAGCTAAAATTTGTAGCACTTTTTAGTATCATCACAAGCTACAATTTCAGAAAGTTTCAGACTACTACGTACGTTCCTTTGTTGTTGTTGAAAAAAACGCTCTTTTTTTAATTATCCTTCCTTCGCTGTTAAACAAAAGCATTTAGTGAGTTTGAACAGGTCTCATTTTGTAGTAATTTAATGGAAAACAAATATTTTGGGCACATATGACGAAAAATGTACTGGAAACGAGGTACCACACGAAATGTAAAAAAAGTCTTTTTTTTCATTAAATTGTTAAAAAAAATGCAAGTGGGGCGTCCACTTGTCCAGACTGCGGGTATCAAAATTCTTAATCAGCGCATTTTTTACTATTTATCCAAAAATAAAAATGCGTGGTAATCGAAATGTCCATTTACTGATCATAAAACTGGGCTACCTCGAAAGCTGACAGAAATGAAAATGAAAGACTTTCAGATGTTAGTCTTTCAGAGTTATGGTTACAGAACCCTGTACACTTCATTTCTATATTAAAATACAAATGCAACTCTCTTATGCGTAAATAAAAAATAAAGGAAATGATAATTCAATATTACATTGAGGGTGACCCGTATTAAACGTCGCCGTAGTAAATGCTATCTGACCTACTCAACTAAATTGATAACTTGATAACTGTATGCCGTCTTCCTGAGGCGAGTGGGTCGAGACGTCTGCCCAATGACGAAACGACGAGATCACCCAATTATACGTAATACAGCGTAACTGGTCCTATCGGTGTAGTTATATCTTTTTTCCAGCTTAGTGATTAATGTATAAAACAAACTGAATGCTTTTCTAACAGCTCTTTTTCGGTTCTAGTCGCCAGAGACTGGAATGAACCTCCTGCGTCTATTTTTCCAGACAATTATAATCCTGGAAGGTTTCTCTTGGATAGGCGTGTAACATCTTCGACTTTATCGTCACTTTCCATCAGGTGAGTTGGAAGACAAACGCCCATTCAATGATCCAAGTTCAAGTTTTTAAAGTGAAAACTTATTTAGGCACGTTAGTGCACTTTGTGCTTTTATGCTTTTTCCCCATTTGCTATGGGGAAAAAGCACTGAACTCGTGAACGTAACGCTAATAATAAATATATAGATCCACTAGAGGTCGCTAATCTAAACATTGAGTTCTGTCAGCTCCTTATTAATTAATGTCACCAACCTGCTAATGTGACGTTTTAAATTCGTCGTAAAAATGGGCAGTCCCATGACTGCCCATTTTTTTTATTTTACTTTGGCTAACATTAAAATCACTACAATCACAAGTATATAAGCTAACCAAAAATATCGCATATGCATATATCGATATATTATATCGATTTACAACATCGTTAACTGGAAGTTAAAATCCATGCATTCTCGAATGTAATGTTAGATTAGTTTTATGGTATTTTAACACTACTGTAGACACTGTAGACTGCAATGTTTGAAAGAGAGATGAGAGTGACCCTTTCATCCGTTTTGGTTACGATACATTATGGTTCTCTAGCCGTATATCGATAAGGTCGCCTATTGTACATATCCATTTTGGGTATTTTTTTAAGCAATTCATCGTTAGTGTACAATAAAAATTATTCTATTCTATTCTATAGACTCAGACTTCTATAACCAATTTCTTATACTCTCTTTATAAGTCCATGTATTTCATTATGACTCATGAATGTCTTAGTGTCAATAAAAATATTTTTCAATCGGACGTAGGGCAAGTCCTGTTTGACCTTTGGCCACTTCATTTGAAAAAGTCTAACTGAGGCATTTATTATATGTGATGTATGGAAAGATTTGTTTAATGAAGATAATGCCTCCCCTGGTCTTTATCAAATCTTTCCGAAGTATTTCTTTCCAGACCTAGTTTCTTCAGTAGAAGTCTATGTTCTGTGTTTTACTGCTATTTATTTCTGTAGCTTCTCAGAATCTTCAGCCAGATCTATTTCAACATAGCTACTGAACTCTCAACGTCGGCTTTAAAATGTTTTAGTGTGTGTATCAGATTTTTGTTTAAAAGCATTCCGATTTAAATAAAATAATGAAACTTCAGCTATTCTGGAAGAGAAATTTCAAGATTAACAGGTAGGTAATACAGGTAACACGTAACAAATCAGGTAACAAATCAAGTAACACGGTGCAATTCGAACGAAACTTTAGGTACACGAAGAGGTTTCCTACATAATAAAGATTATCGCCATTAAGTCCTGATTATGGTTATTTGCATCATTGGTGATTTAAAAACTTTCCATGAACACAACAACATTTCCTTTGAACAACATCTCATGATATGTATTGTTGCCATAAATAATAACTGCTCTACAAAAACTATCGTAACCTTTTCTTGTTTTCAATATAACTGCAGCGTATTCGCCGCATTTACTTAAATTTTCGAATCTAGTTTACACCTAGCTTTAAAACATACTAGCCGTTCCTGAGTTTCACCCACATTTATGGTCACTGCTCCACTCCTAAGGGCCGCAGCGTGATGTTATATAGCCTATACTATTCCTCAGAAAGTTGGATATCAAATACAAAAAGATTTTTACGAATCCCAATCGTAGTTCCAGAGATTAGCGCGTTTAAGCAAAAATCAAACAAAAAAATGTTTTAGCTTTATTATATTGGTATAGATCCCATCAAAAACGTAAATGTGAAAAGAGGAGTCAAGTTCAATATTAAGAACATACGTGGTTATCGACTACGCCAACAAAAGAATTGAAATCTAAATGGTAGCCAAGTTCCTGTAGATAATCCTGAAGATTTGATTTAGCTAGTTTTCATTTCCAAGTTTTCTTATATTTGGCTAAACAACTTATTTTCTTTATTTTATACGCAAGTTACTACATAGTCCTGTATTTATCTTGTGAGGTAAACATATCTTACTCTTCTAAAAGATTGGTATGCTGTTAAATTAAGTATGTATATAAGAAAGGCTCTACGAAGTGAAAAATTTTTACGACAATTATTTAAACATTTTTTTTCATTTACAATGAAGACTGAAATTCGAGAAAATTTTGTTAGTTAACAATCGTTTAACTTGTTGAAAAATGAACTTTAAGTAAAATTTCCAACGAGAATAAATTATTTATAGTGTTCATAATACATCATACTTTTTTCAAATTAAAAAAAAAATTCAATACCTTAAATAAATTAATTAATGTGTCGTACTCGCTTATTACGCCGCGCGCGCAACCTAAAAATGTCACGCGGAGACCCATTTTCAGTGTTAAATTAAAATTATAAATTATGGAGATAGAGCTCCAGGAGCTAGGAGTTTTTTATTGGAAATTTCCTCCTTTTTCAGAATCTTTTCTTAAAATTTCTTAAATATTAATAGTTTATCAAATATTGGCAAAAAATGAAATGCAATTTTTTTTTCATCTTTAATTGTTTATAACTTTTGCAATTTTTTATGTGCTAATACACGCCTTTGGCACATTTTTCTAGGCGTCATTCCGGATCCAATGAGCTTTCGCACATAATTTTAAGAGCAGTATCTCTATTTTGGACCATTTTCAACTTTTCGACTAGATTAGTATACAAAATGATAAAAGCGACCTTTCACCATGGAACAATTTCTCGTGCAAAAAATTGCTATTATAATTTTGAAAGGCGCTAGTAGTAGTATATATATACACTAAGTAAGTATATACACAATTACCCAACTGGACGCCAAGATGCGTGTCTAGATTTTAAAGCTTTTAAATAGAGCGTTCAACAAATCGGAGGTGTGAAAAGTGTGCTCCATGAAATAATAAACGGTCTGAACATAGATTAGGTCATACTGCACCTTCGAACAACTTCTCGCTAGATAGACCTACAGGTTACTTACTTAACAGGTTGTCGGTCCATCTAGTAGGGAAACCGCGTTTTCTTAATGAACAGACGACAGGGAAGTTATTAATATAAAATTTCAGATTTGGATATGGATACCGGATGTATGAATAAAATCATACCATACCGGTTTCAGATACGGTCACTCATTGTATATAGGCTGCACTAAAAGTATCGGGAATGGAATATTTCCACTATTCCTATCATATTAAAATCTTTTTAATTGAAAACTCCTTGGTTTTAAAAATCGAATACCATTTATTTATTTTAAAAAAAATTCTCGGTCTTCTTACAAGGTCTTCTCAAACTTGTTTAGTCGTTGAGAAAATGGAATTGCCTCGAAAAAAATCAAGGGCGATGATTTATTATGACTTTCGAAGCGGTTTAACACAAAAACAGTGTGTTGACCGGTTGCTTTCTCCATTTGGTGATGAAGCCCCATCCAAAACCACAATTTATCGCTGGTTTGCTGAATTTCAACGTGGACGTGTCAAGCTCAGTGATGATCCCCGTCAAGGTCGTCCAAAAACTGCAGTCACCCAAGAAAACGTTGATGCTGTGCGTAAGCTGATTGAGGCAGATCGACATGTGACATACCGCGAAATTCAGGCAAATTTAGACATTGGCATGAGTCAAATACAAATAATCTTGCATGAACAATTAGGTGTAAAAAAGTTGTTTTCCCGATGGATACCGCATTTGCTCTGTGAAGAGCAAAAAGCGGCTCGCGTTACTTGGTGCGTCAGTACTCTCGAAAGATTCCATGCAGGATCCTCAAATGCTGTATACAACATTGTATCAGGTGACGAATCCTGGATATACGCGTACGAACCCGAAACAAAAAACCATTCACGAGTTTGGGTGTTCGAAAACGAGTTAAAGCCAACTAAAATTGTTCGTTCACGGAGTGTTGCAAAAAAATGGTGGCCACGTTTGTCTCCAAAACCGGCCATGTTGTGACTATACCTCTTGAGGGACAAAGAACGGTTAATGCAAAATGGTATGCTAGCATTTGTTTGCCACAGGTCGTTTCCGAACTCCGTAAAGAGAACTGCAACCGCCGCATCATCCTCCATCACGACAATGCGAGTTCTCACACCGCGCACAGAACAAAAGAGTTTTAAGAGCAAGAAAACATAGAATTATTAGACCATCCGCCGTACAGTCCCGACCTAAGCCCTAATGATTTCAATACTTTCCCTAAAATAAAGAATAAATTGCGTGGTCAGAGATTTTCATCACCTGAAGAAGCTGTGGACGCCTACAAAACGGCCATTTTGGAGACCCCAACTTCCGAATGGAATGGTTGCTTCAATGATTGGTTCCATCGTATGGAAAATGTGTCAAATTTCGCGGAGAATACTTCGAAAAGCGATAAATACATTTTTAAATAGTAATGTTGTGTTACTTCCTTGATTCCCGAAATTTTCAGTGTAGTCCTCGTATATACACAATTACCCAACTGGACGCCAAGATGCGTATCTAGATTTGAAAGCTTTTAAATAGAGCGTTCAACAAATCTCAATAAACAGTCTGAATATAGATTAATTCATACTGCACCTTCGAACAACTTCTTGCTAGATAGACCTACAGGTTACTTACTTAACAGGTTGTCGGTCCATCTAGTAGGGAAACCGCATTTTCTTAATAAACAGATAGCAGAGAAGTTATTAATATAAAATTTCAGATTTGGATATGGATACCGGATGTATGAATAAAATCATACCGGTTTCAGATACGGTCACGGATCTGAAATTATTTCAGATTATCAGATAGCTTCGGATAGTTTCAGTTACGGATATTAGATTCTTAAGGAATTCTAATAAATCATATACGTATACATCACTACATAATATAAAACAAAGTCCCCGGCCGCGTCTGTCTGTCTGTCTCTTCGCGATAAACTGAAAAACAACTAAACGGATTTTTATGCGGTTTTCACTAATAGACAGAGTGATTCATGAGGAAGGTTTAGGTGTATAATTTGTTAAGATTTGTATAAATTGATTAAAATATGTTGATTATTGTTGAAGATATCTCTGCTACCCGTGCGAAGCCGAGGCGCGTTGCTAGTAACTAATAACTTAACATTATTTCTTTCACTGTAATTTAGACTCCGCCCCATCCGAAATTATCCGAACCTTTTTATCAGATTCGGTTTAGGTTTCGAAAAGATTTTTATTTCGGATATCCGATAGTTTCGATTACGGCTACAGAGCTCCTTAACATCCCTCGAGAGCACTCTTAAAGTAGGTAATGGTTACAATTTCATTCTATGCAACAAAGTTACCAACAAGCAAACTGCTCATCTGATAGACGATTGTAAACGGTTACCAAAGCAGAGCCCTATAGATATCTGGTGACGTGATGGGGGACCTACTTCCAGAAATAGCTTCAATTAAATCAGAAATCTGATGTACTAAAACTAAAAGAACAAACATGGAACTATGACAAGCTGATCATTTGCAACAATTGATTCTGTAATACGTAACGCTGGAACCAGATAATGTCTTTACAACGCACGGTTTAAAAATAGAATATATAAAGCATAATGTCAACTGTATAAGTCACACCCGGTGATTTGAACCCATTAGGGTTGGTGCACACTAAGTGACAACTTCCTTATTTGAGCTCGTCGCCGCCTTTGTGATTTGATGCAGTCACACAAAAGAATGTTCTGGGCGTTGGACTGTGTTATGTAAATTTACCTAATGTTAACTATTTAACTCGAAATGTGTTTAAGATAAAACTTATTGACATACGATGATTGTAATAAAGCGGCGATAGTGCTAATGGCCCGCGAGCCAGCAACAGATTTTCATGACCAATTCCCTCTCCTAAAAACTCGTAAAATGCTTCAGAGTGTTGTATCATGAAGCCTCGTGAACGTCAGCTGCGGTTCCATCGGGGGGTTGAGGTGCAGCAGCGCACGTAAAAATTTTTAGTTTTAGTCATTTCCTCCCGATTGAGAATTGTATCAAATTATAGCTAACCCAATATCTTGAAGAAAAAGAAAAGTCAGCTGACCATAGAATGGTGGATTATACGTCAGCTGGTCACAAACAACTTTCTAAAGCATTTTACGAATTATCACCCGAGAGTAAATGACTGACGAAATTTGTACCTGGCTCGTGGACTATAAGGACAAACATCGGAGTTGGAAATAAAAGGTTGTAAGTCCATTAAATCTCACCCTCATCAAGTAAATACTACTGACAACAAATATTTTCTAGTGTAAACTTTTTATTTTGTTTGTGTGATTAACAACAATACCCTAATGTAAAATACACATGTTACTATTAGTTTTTTTAAACGACTTCAAAAAAGTGGACTATTCGCCATAATTTTGTTTTCGTTATTTTTTTTTGTGTGTTTCGCGACATCTTCGCCATTTGTGATACGATTTCAAATTTTTTAATTGGTTGTACTCAACGTTAGTCCCATTTAAATTTGAAGATAATATTCCACCTCTAAGGGTGGAAAATTAAGGGATGAAAATAGAGTTAATGACAACTTATCATGACTAAAGATCGCGTGGTGGTCGAATTTCGACCATGGTTTATTTCATTGGCAAATATTACTTGACCTGTCATTGTATAGACTTTTGTACCATGACAGGTCAAAATATATACTGGACACTCATAGCTGTATGTACCCGTTTTTGCATTTTCTTTAACTTTGTAGCAAATATTGTTCAAAAATTTTAGCATTCGTCACTTCTTCTCTGTATAAACTATAAGTGTGCGAAATTTCATACTCCTCCGTCCGCCCAATTTTCGTTAAAAGGGATCCAAAGTTTTCGCTTCACGTATTAATATATAGATATAGGCGCATTGAAGTCTGTGATACTTTTTAAACGTTAGTTAGTTAAATAACCAAAGCTTTTCAAAGTTCTATTGTGTCCAGGTCTATTGTGTCCAAATAACAAAAAGTAAAAAAATAATTTAAAAAATATTGTTTTATTTAGGTAAATTTATCCTTGTTTGTTTCTGATGATCAGATGTTATCAATCTTTTATGTTAGATACATGTTCCCAATTCAAAACTGATTAATTATAACTTAAAAATAAAACATAAAATAATAATTGTATTATTAAAATATAAACTATACTTTATTCACAGTTGACAGCCTAATCTACTTTGTAAAGTACCTACTGTGTAGAAATTTCTCCAATACCAAAAGTAACCGCAAATTTGAGATGTTTTGCAAAATTGGTTGAAAATTGATATTTTAAACTTAATGTTAACCCACTGATATTTAGAAATGCATGCAAAAGTAAATGTGTCATTGGAGGGATGCTGGTACTTATAGCTGAGGTTTTCCTATTTTAAGTTCATAAATTGTAACTAAAATATTGTATGCATAAATTTTTACTTCATATTTTTGTATACTCTGTGTAACAATAAATGAATAAATAAAATAAAAAATATCTATATAGGAAAGCTTCCAGACCAATTGTTACATTTGCAGCTGAATAAAATTTAAATGGCTTATAACAAGCATCCACATATAGAGACTAAGTATTTTATTAAATTAAAGATAATATAAATAAAACAAATAATAATAATAACCTGACACATCTCACACACTATGTATAGACTAAAGAACATGCAAATATTTGAGGTCTTATACATAATATGTAAAAGGGTTATCTTTATTACAAATAATGAATTTAAAGAAAAACAAAAATAAATAATGAAATAAAATACAGAGCCTGTCAAGTCTACTTCTATCAGGTAAAGTTTTATGAAGGTCAGTAGAAATAAAAGATTTAAATCATTATATTTTCTTTCAATTTGTCTTTGTATCTTCAAATTTTTCTTCATCCTACTTGAATCAGCAGAAAGCGTAGATATTCATATAAGCGACCTCAGTCACGCTGGACACGCTGTAATAAACATTAAACATATCTTTAACCTAAAGATTTTGGATTAAAAACAATATTAATATCGGCAAATTTCTTAAATATTAATAAAGTAAAACTGTTCTAACAACGTGAAACATTCCAACAAGAGTTAAAGATATTTTTCTGAAATAAATACATATCTAATAAACGAATATATCACCAAAATATAGAAAGCAATCGTAATCGTATAGTCTTCAGTAAAAATAAACACATTCACAAAAATATATAACATAAAATAACTAAACAAATTACAAAATATAAGAACAATTGAAACCGAAAATCATTACTAAGCAACAATCAAAAAATCGTACACAAAAAAAAACAAAAATCATTATGTATAGAACAACTTGTTTACGAAATATTTCGCTGAGATTCGTAGCCATTAATTAAAGTACGGATCGAAGGGCTGATATTTTATACGCAGCCAATCGAAATGAACGGCTTGACTATGAAACAAGCCGGACAAAACCTACTTATATTCATGTCAATAAATATCGTCAAAATATTTTATACATAGATATTGTCCAGCATGATGTTCTCTGTAAAAAGACTTTAAGACTAAGATGGCGACGTTACTGTTAGACACCACAAATTTTATAAGGATATACATGATTGGCAAAAATATAAATAGGAATTGAGCGACTTGAATTTGACACAAAGTTGAACAAAACCTACTTAAATTCATGTCAAACTGCTTATATCTTCTTTTAGTACATTATCTATGCCTCTTTGGTTTCCTGGTTCCTCATAGTCCAGATTGATTGATTGTGCAGCGCTCAGATGTACTCATACAACACTATCGTAATTAATAGTAGGTAGACTGTGTTTAGCTTTCGTAAAAAAAACTGGACACAATCTAATTATAATCATAGCTATAATCTTTCAAAAATTATAGTAGGTAATATGCGTATATGTAGCATGCATATTTCCAGCTATTATTATCTAAATCAAATAGTAGTTTTCTTATAATAAGACGAACCGAAACGAACACAGTAATTATAACGGCTTTTCACATACTTCAATAAGATGTTTAGAATTATTGATATGTACTTGATTGACAAAATGCAACATTACAACATGAAATCAGAACCAATAACATAAAAATATGTATATTTTCGCAGTTAATCATAGTTGTTTTATTAAAATACACCAAGTTGAAGATGTCCTAGTTTAATAAAGAAAGGCAAAAGAACATTTACATAACTACGTATTGCCGTGGCGAAATAAAAATGCATTAACTGAAAGAAAGTACTATCGAGTTATGGAAACTACATGCCCTAAACATGCTTTTATATATTTACAGATTTAAAGAAATAGAAAGATGATGTTGAAGTATTAAAACAGTAGTAGTTGATTGCTTTACGTAACCTCAAGTAGGAAAATTTTGACTTGTAATTATAAAAAGTCAAAAAAGACCTACTTAAAGCGGCGTACAACATTCCTCAGCGTAGTAAAATCGGTTTCAAAATCCTACACCTAAATAAATCTAGAAAGAACAGTTCCACAATATGTTTTTGGACGTCTTCAACGAGAGGAAGACATTCATGCGGCATTCGTGAGGTAAAATTGACAATGTTTCCTGAAAACTAGAATCAAATGAAAGGTATTATTTAACTTACAGTAAATTGTGTCAAAACAGCGATAAAATCTTCATCCATGTAGTTGAATGGACGGATCTATTCATCCATCTCGGTAACGCTTCCAAATAATCACAATAAATATATTACTGCAATTTCACTTGTTATTCTTATAGATCTTTTTCACAGTTAAACTAACACTAATCACAAATGCCCAAGCCCCAGAACTTTTACAAGATAAATTTTTACTTCTCGTCACCGCAAAGGTAAATATGAAACTGATATGAATTCTGTTAAATTTGTCGTATTTATACAAAACAAATTTCCCTACTTAAGAAAGGTGCATTAAGATTAATGATTATTGTCAGTAAACATCCTAATTTGTTGTTACTTAAATTAGTGAAGTTTTATCTCAAGTAATTTATTTTGAGAGTAATATTCTTTCAATAGGTGTTTCCTTAATCACTTTGTTTATTGTTTAGTCAATATTATCATATTTTATAAATTTTAACTTGTTTGTTTTTCTGGAAAGTGCCTATATGATCATTTTAAGTAGATATAGATTTAGCACGCTAAGTGACTTAACAGAAGTGATTTTTATAGTCATTATTGTTTAGCTTTCATGCTTTGCTTCTGTACTTTAAAACAAATGTATGAGTTCCACTCATAAAAATTGATTGAAATTAAATTTTGTTAAAGCAGTTAAGTTAGAATTACCTTTAAACTGCACTAGTTTGATAAAAGTCAATAACTTAGTTTAGAGTGAATAGGTTTCTCTTTGATAGGTGTGTTTGATTGCAAGTTGGAACAAACGCCTATTCTATTTCGTTTAAAATTGGTTTTGAATGAAGTTTAAACAGAAAAACTAACCTGAGGAAATAAATTACAGTTTATAAAAACTAGAAAACCACGCTTTAACTGCCACGAGTGCCACTATCCAACCCCTGGCTCCATCGTCAGATCAGCCTCAAGATTCAAAATTTTAGTATTGTCATCCACACTTCATCTACATACAAAGTTTCTTTGATACGACAATTAGAAGTAGGTTGAAATTGACTTCCAAAATTGGTTTACAAATGAACCTAAGAAAAGCATGCTAAAAGGCAATAACGGAGCGTTTTAATTTTTTAATCTCCGATCTGAAAAAACAAACTTAACTTTGCAGTTCTAAACATACTCTCCCATACATCGATTTACGACAAAGTCAACTTTCCAGCCGCAAAATATAAGTTTGTAATCATAAAAACAATTTTTTATGTGATATAACAACAAATTATCGATTTTCGTTTACTTGTGCTGTCAGAATTAGCTTTTCACCAAATTTCATGATTCTAGGACAATGGGAAGTACCCTTTAGCTTTAATTTATCTGCGAAATGTTCAAATTGAGTGTGCGTGAGAGAAATGTTAAAATATTAGCCTCAAATGGGCGTATCTTTTGATTGCGTTGACATAGAAGCTTGATTTTTTACAGCTTCAAGGGACCGCAGACAAAAGTATTTGGTATTAGTTTCAACTTAATGCGTCTACGGGATCCTGAGAAAAAGGACAGACATACAGACAGACAGACGGACAACATAGTGATCTTTTAAGGGTTCCTTTTTTCCTTTTTTTTGAGGAACGTAACCCTAAAAATGTAATTATTTTTGTCGAATACCTTGTTACCCCTACAGAATACGAATTAGTGGCGGTGTGACTAACGAGAAAAAAATTCCTGATAGTCACACTGGTGTGATAACCTGGTGTGACCACGAGTCCGGCAGGGAATTTATAAACGTAGGAAAAAGCCGAATTACCTATTGAATAGGGAGGTTCTGTGAAAGAGAATCAGATAAGTACCTCCATCTCACAGAAGTCGGTAAAAAGTTTTTTACTGCCGATTTTGTATTGTTTGTACGACTTTTTAGTTACACTATAATTAGCCAAATCAAATCCAAATCCATTTTTTCATAAGTTGTTTTATCAACATCGTTGTAAAGTGGGAGAGCCATGCTTCGACACGTAGGGGCCGACTCGACCGGAGTGATACTACGGCCTCACAGAAAACCGGCAGTGAAGCAATGCCTGCATTGCTTTTCGCCGAGTGAGTGAGTTTACTGGAGGCCCTAACCTACTCCCCTCTCACCTTCTTCGAACCTTCCCCTACTCCCACCTTAAAGGCCGGCAACGCACTTGTAACTCCTTGTAACTCTTTAAGTTGCAGGTGCCCGTGGGCGACAGTAGTCATTTACCATCAGGTGACCCATCTGCTCGTTTGCCGACTATACCATAAAAAAAATCATTCACCGTGGTCTTTCTTATGGTTTTTATATAACCTATCTATCTAATGAAAAGAATCAAATAATCGGAAGAACGACTCCACAATTGGAACTAAAATGTTAGCATATGTACTGGTCGGGGTGCATAGATTTATATACCATATTCCCAGGGTCGCCAAACCTTATTTATTTTCCGAGTAACAAAATGTGTCGCATTAGTAGAGACTCTGAAGTATGCATACCATACATAGGTATATACGGCGACATTTTAAAGGGGCCTGGGGGATTTATGGCATCCAGAATTTGTCTGGTTGCTTACAAATAGCATTAAAATAGTCCTCTAAACATCAGATTTCACATATCAAATCAACATTTAGACTATAAGTAAATTTATTTATTTTGTGAAACTTTAGCACCTGGTATCTGAAAATTTGCCGCCGTCCCAAGCTAGCAGCTATCGATCTTCCGATGTTAAACTCATATCATCGATATATTGATATTTATAAGAACTTAACATCGTTGTTTTCTCGCTACTTAAACATCGACGTTTATCTAACATCGAACATCCAGGCAGTAAAATGTAAAATTATTCCTCCTAGATATATTCCTATAGATTATTAATGAAAGTCTTTTAGTAAATGAGTACCTACAAAAAGATGTCCCACAATATAACATCTACTTATCATCTTTTTTATTACTTTTTTTATCTTTTCTATTACTTGCCCCACTTTTAATGACGCGTCTTTGGCGTCTTATTTTCCCCCGCGAAACTTGACCATGAATTTCTATTATTCATTTACCTACTAAAGTATGTTTAAGTTGATTTCTTAAATTTTCAATTGATTTAAGTAGGTACCTACCTACCTTAGAAAAAACTAGTAAAAAGAAATGACATTTGTCCCTGTGGCGTGATATCTTCTTAGGGAATCATCCAGGGAAAAACCCATCATCCGTACCCCTCTTTGAACCTTAGACAGGATTTGAAAAAGATAGAAGTCAACCAAGTTGCCTACGATTAGAGCCACTGGTCCAGGGACTCTACTTTACAAAAAATCAGGGCCAGAATAACATTGAGCCTGTACGAGTTCGTGTTCCAGTGTTTTATAAAGAAGGGATTATACTGCCAATGAGAGAATTTCATTTTTACCTTCTGGTTACTTAATTATAGTTTATATCTTAGACAAAGAGGCATGATCGCATGACAGGAGAAACGCAGCTTCCCTTTGCCAACCTGAAAAGAATGAACCTGTAGATGACTGCAGCTTCCTCGCGTAAGTACAGTTGTGGTTATTATAAGGTAGGTAGCAGGTAAGATTTTGACAGTTCAACAACTAAATTGTCAATCTGTCTGTCAATTATTGTGTAAATGCAATCTGATGTTATGCAAGAGTTAAATAGTTTATGACCATAATTAATAAAGTGTATGCTTAAGTTTGTAAATAAAAAAAACACATTACACATTTGTTTATTTTTATAACCTTTAACACCTTTACTAAGATCATTTTAAGAATCATATACAAAAGAAAAGATAATCTACAAATTACATAAAACAGTGCTACGCGCTACGAGACTTGCTACGAATCTACGATGAATGATATTGAAGAATATACATACTTATTTAAACTTATAATACCTTTATAATTTCGGTTTGACAATGACGGCCTGTTTCTTTGACAGACCAGGCTTCAGCCCCACAAGCTATTGAGTCTGTAGAGTTCAAAAAAGCCCGCAGCGGTCTACAACCGCTCCTTAGATCATTCAAGTTCAAAATCAAAATAATAGTCGCTACAAGTTCAACGAAACTCTTTTTAAAATTTAGTTTTAACTATAGTCTGCAGTAGGCACATTAGAAACATTGAAAATTATACAATACTTAGACATAATATTATCTTAAGGTACCGTCAACTCGGGCGTTAAGAAGTTCGAGTTGTGGGTTTGGGAAATTTTGCTTTTAATTAATTCAACGATAGAGTATAAGAAGAACAGAATTTCCGACCAAAGGCAGACAAAGTTTATTTCACATTTTAATGCAATAAGTATAGCACTTAGTCTTATATACACGTACTTGTTTTTTAATTAGATTATAATATAGTTAAGTTTCAAAGTCGCTTCGAAATCACATCATGAAATATGTTATATAATTATTACATATAGGTATTAGAATTCATCTTTTACCCAAATCGCGACCATTATATCGTAATGAATCAAATACAACAAACTAGCAATTTTTTAATACACATCTCATACACGGCCGTCTGATCCCAAACTAGGCAGAGCCTGTACTATGGTAACCAGACTGCTGATATACATACTTATACATTCCGAAATACATACATATTCTAGACAAATTACACCCAGACAGAGAACAAGTGATCATGCTCATCACACAATTATTTGTCCTGGGTGGATGATCGAATTCGCTGTGCGATCCAATATGCAACGGTTTATAATATAATAGTAATAAAGTTTATTGTACTCGTACACCAAAAAAATTAGCATACATGTAATATGTAAAGTAGAAATATAGGTACAATTTATTAAAGTTAATAAGTACTAAAATATTTCAAACAAAAATAATGCTATTACAGAAAAAGGGATTGAAGCATACACATAGTATAACATACATTGTTATAATTACATATTGTAATATAATCATTAAGTTTAAGTGATAGTATTATCAATCAAATATTATCAATTTAAAAAATATCCATACAATAACAACTAAAAACAATAAATAAAACTAAACATTGTCATTAATAATGACACTAAGGACTATTTACATGCATGCTTCATAGAACTCCTCCACATCATAGCCGTCATCCGCCATCTGGTAGCGTCGCGTTCCCGTTGCCATGACAACGCTAATTCTCTGGTCAAGAACCAAGAAAAAGGCCCGCCTTCTGGTCACTAGAAATATCGATCAGTCGCTTAGCTAGCTCCTTGTAAACGGAACGAGCATTCGAATATCATGACTGTAACGGCTCGACCACAAACGGCTTAAAAACATATTAAATTATTGTATTTATGCCATGTGAGGCTTTCTGGAGATGCAGCAGCAGCACCCGCCAACACAACCAGCTTTGCTTGGAAGATGTGCCCGAGGGTGTCGAGGCAAGTTGCGTGCCACACCAAAGGTCTACCCACCATGGCAGTAACGACATACCATCTGGCCTCTTCCCATCGTCTCGTACCAGACCATGTTGTATGTGTAAATTTTATCACAATTTGAGATTTTTTTTAACAAATTTTAAGACAAAATATTACAAAAATTGGGAAGTAGGTTTTATAGTTACAATTCGTCTTCCGACAATTTTACACGTCGTTTGTCGATTCATCTTCTCGATGTTCGAATCGTTGAATCTGAAGTGTTTACCGAAGAATATAGTCAAGCGAGTTCATTTTGCGATCGTCAAAACGAGCAAATAGTTTCATCACTGCCCGTTAGTGACGGTCACAAACCAACTTCGCTTAACAATGTTACGCATTCTTCTACTTGATTGGTGTTTTCTTAGCTCTTCATACTTTGAACGACAGTGAACACATAATAAAAATATTGTGCACATTATTAGGAAAACATTATTATTAGGCCCTGTCATACATTCTTCAATTTGATTGATATTTTCTTACGTCATCTTCATCTTTGTTATGCAGTAAGACAAAGTCAGTAACAATAACTATATAAACAAATTAAAAAAATAGCAATAAAACCGACTTCAACGAAATTGATTGTGAAAAAAATTACACTAAATATAAATACTATAATGTACTAAAACCTCCCGGAAAATATGTAGAATACGTTAGTGAAATATTCATGAAAGTTGGTCCCTTACTTGTTAACAAAATCGCGGTCATACAGACGTCCATTCATACATACAAACATACGGCCCGAATACAGATTTTGAAATTTTTGAAGTCGTTCAAAACTCTACACATTATTAGCCAAATATTACACACAGATACACAGATCAGACAGACACAGATACACGTTACATTTATAACACCCCTTCTTTTTGCGTCGGGGGTTAAAAACATTTAAAGCTTAATGACATTTATATTTATCAAATATGTACGGTTTTACTCACGTGTGTATTTCGGGGATACCCGAGTAGTTTCGGACCCGACGGGGGCCCTTTATCTGACTAATCTAACCCTGTCATTAATGACTTATGGTCGAAAGTCCTACTAACTACCAGGCGATCTCTAGTTATTATTAAACATTGAAAATATGGCATATTATTTTAAATTAACTCTAGTATTATTGAACAATCAAGTGCCAAAATACAATGAAGTGAAATTTTGCATAAAATAAAGTGCCATAATTTCTAAGATTAATAATAAGTATTTTATTAATCATTGAAATTATGGCATATTATTTTAAATTAACTCTAGTATTATTGAACAATCAAGTGCCAAAAGGCGATGAAGTGAAGTTTTGCATAAAATAATATTCCACAATTTCAATTATCAATAATAACTATATTATTAATCATTGAAATAATGGCATATTATTTCAAATTAACTTTAGTATTATTGAACAATCAAGTGCATATAGAAAATCTTTAACAACAGAAAATGTTATGAAATAATTGAAACACAAATAAATATCTAGATATTAGTCTATTTGTATGGATGTAGTAACACGGGCAATTTTGATGCCCCTCTATCAACTTATTACTGCAGTAGTAACAAAGGCATTACAAGTGCCAGTATTACTGCAGGTAAGGATTGCAAAATATACATATAAGAAAAATAGACCCTGCTAAACCATTACAGGAATGATGTACTATTATTAACATTGCAAGGTAAAACTACACGATATGTTTCGAGAATTGAAAAGTGATTAGAAAATTAAATGACAGTAACTTTTGCAATTCCATAGAGAAATTCATTCTACTTTATTTAAGGCTGTTTGTTTTTCACTTTGTCAATTTAAATGAAACAGCTGTGAATATTCATAAACCATAAAGTCAAGTTATAATGTATAATGACAAGTCATTTTGTAAATACATATTTAATGGGGCTAATATTGACCTTTATACGTTTGCTAAGTGATTCATATTAGTATTAATTATCACTACATATTGTAAAACAAAGTCCCCCGTCGCGTCTGTCTGTCTGTTCGCGATAAACTGAAAAACTACTGAACAGATTTTCATGCGTTTTTCACTAATAGACAGAGTGATTCATGAGGAAGGTTTAGGTGTATAATTTGTTAAGATTATGTGTAAATTGATTGAAATATGATGATGATTGTTGAAGGTGCCTCTACTACCCGTGCAAAGCCGGGGCGGGTTGTTGCTTGTCCTAACTAATATTTTGCGAATGTGAGGTTGATTGTTTGTTTGTTAAGCTTTCACACCTTAACTACTCAACCGACCATCATAAAATTTTGCATGCACATTGTCAAAGAAAAGGATATAGGGTATCTTTTATACAGAAAAAATTACACACGACACACACACAGCAAAGCCGTGCAAAAAACATACTCCAATGTAATCTAACGAAGACACACCGAACTACGGAGTAGCTACGAAATCTGCATCGCTATTAAAGTTCTAGCGCTGATTAGTATTTATACAACTGGCCTTGGGGTCGCGGTCCGCCAGACATGATCACCGGATGTCGGAGGGATATGAGACCAGTTCCTGTACGGTGGTGATTCAAATTTTCTATACTACATTCTATACTTCTATACTTGATTTTGAATCACATTTCAGGTATTGAAAATAAGGCAGAGAATCTATTTACTTTGGCAAAATTATAGTTTTATCTGAGTCTCTCTCGAGCTTCACAAATGATTTCGTTCAATCGTTAAGCATAAAAGTTGGCAAAATTAAATATGTAGGCCTTCTTTAAAAGTTTCATGAAACACTTATGTAATATTAGAAAGAGGTGTATAATTCCACCCTGTGGAATTCCGTAGCAAATATTTTTGCTCACAACATCACCTAATATAAGAGACCGTTGTTTACGATAGTCTGAGTAAAAATGAAATCATTTGAATTCAGAATTCATTCAATTCATTTACTGCATTCTTCGTAGATCTAGACTTGCGAAATCTAAAATTTTGTCTAAACTTAAATTATTTACTTCTAAATATTTTAGTGTTCTGATTTCAACCAATTTCTCCTCGAACTTTTCTGCCTAAGGTAACCCTTAGGCAGAAAAGTTCGAGGAGAAATTGGTCTGCAATTATCCAATTGCTTTATTTAAGATTTACTGTGATTACTGACTTTAGACACAATTATACTGTTAACAATTATTAATTACTTACTATTAATTAATCTCAGATTGTAAATATATATCAGGGGTCTGGCTAGCGTACACATTTTACTTATATCGTTTTATTTGTAAATTGGCTACCGACAAATATAAAGTAAGGGTTTGCTATACCTAGTGACTCCGTCTGAATCTAGAGTTTGTTTGTAAAAAAATATGGAATCCAACCATCCAAAAGTACTTTTTAAACTTTGGCAGTATAATTTTAGAAGTGCTCCATAAAATGTTCACTCTGCAAACCGTATGTTATTGAAGGTAATACCAGGATCATCGGTTATGGGTGACATTTAGGGACGTTAATTATTCTTTAACTTCTTAGCTCCTGTTAACATTTGCCTTCGAGAGTTTCCTTGTCATGTCTTAACTATAGTTGAATGCACCTGGAACAAAACAATTAAATCGTTAGTAAAGCCTTCATTACGATAAAAATTTACACGAACATACGCTTTTATAATTCTCAGGGTTTTGGGTGTTTTTTTTTTATGGCCGCCCGCCTGCCTGACGCCAAGACTCCCTGGGAATGTAGTTGTTTTAAGACGGTAAAGAAGGAAGAAAGTAAAGTTAAAGTAAAGAAGAAAAATGGGTCCGCAACCGCAAGTTTCGGATGGGGAACAGGACGGAGACTGCGGTAGCTCGCAGAAGCCGGGGTCGCGTACCCGAATGTCCTGTACTTGCCGTGACTGGAGAGGCCACTAAGACAGGAACACCAGCTGGCATGCGTTACTCTCAAACAAATATAACACATTTGTGTACATGTAACATAATTTTTTTATGGTTTTTATGGTATTGGAGGCAAACGGACACCTGCAACTCAAGAGTCACAAGTGCGTTGTTAGCCTTAAAGGTGGGAATAGGGAAAGAGGGGGAAGAGGGGGGAGAGGGAAGGGTTAAGGCCTCCGGTAACCTCACTCACTCGGCGAAAAGCAATGCAATCATTGCTTCACTGCCGGTTTTCTGTGAGGCTGTGGTATCATTCCGATCGAGACGGCCCATACGTGCCGAAGCATGGCTCTCTTACGAACAAAACTTCCTTCGTCTTCTCCTTCTTTTTCTGGTACAACAAATCAGACGTAAATCGGGACTTAATTACGGTAAAATTTTAAGATACAATCCATTTTTGTTTACCCGACGTTTCGATCTTATTTACCGAGCATTTCGATTTAATTTCATGGTCACAGGTTATTTAATGAGAACTCTGCGTCGCCTCTATGCATTTCGGTACCATAAATAAAGACCAAATGAAAGTTTCATTTATGGTCGCAATGTCGGTTCTTTGACATACTACACATCTGTATTCGTTCGAGATGTATGTTCATATTGCTTTTGCTAATGATAGGATTCCAAGCTCAGCTCATTACAGGCTTCTTAAGTTGACGGCTTATTACAGCTGTGTAAATAGTACTGCGATTAAGCCGAAAGTGTGAAAATAACAAAAAAATCTGAGGCTAACTCTTTTACAAAACCCAATACATGTAGGAATGTAGAATCATCTCCGATGAATACCATTGAAGTCATTTCTTATTACCACCATACATTAATTTTACATAAAGGTAAAAATGTTTGAATAAGTATAAATACAATTTTATACGTATTGCGACTGGGTACACAATCACCAGACGAGGTTACGGACACAAAGACATTTGAAACAACTGAGCAAATAATATCCGACTCTAAGTTTTGGCTCACCGTTTAAATTGCAATATAATTTCATAACTTGAATATTGAAAATCGGTTAATTTTTTTACAAAAACCGACTTCAACGCTAAAAAAAATGAGTTTGAAAATTTTTTGCTGAAGAGAACCAAAAATCAAAACGTCATCTGTGTATATATTTTTGTTTTTGTATTTTTTTAAAAAGCAGTGACTCAATTACGATAACATTTATATGGGACCACCGCTGATGTACGACCTACCAAATGAAAAAAAAATCAAATTCAATTCATAATTGGAGAACACGTGGCAATACAATTAACATGCGCGGAGTGATATCCTTTTTGGCTTAGAGTTCGCCGTAACAGGCTCGCGATACCCACTGGTGTCTCTTGTGCGTTACAAACTTGAAATTATTGTTAGTTTTATTCAACGAGACTATTTCTCGACAAAAATGGGAACAATGGGGCAATAATAGACAGCAAGAGACATTTTCAACTACATTTCAACATCACGTTGAGTCATCGTCGTAGAAATCAGATCCATAAGACTCAAGATGACGGTCTTGAATCTTATGGATTTGATTTCCTTATTTCTGGAACTTGGAAGAACTGTTTTAAGTCTGGGAGCATCATACTTACTTAAGGCACATAAGCCTTAATTAAATATGATTGTAGAACTTTTCAAAGTGTGGCAGTAGGTGAAAAAATTCCGTAGTGGGAAGGTTGTAAAAATTACTTTTCGTTGTTAACTTTTATTCCCACTGCTATATTGATTTTGGATCTAATAAAAATGTTTATTACTGCACATTTTACATAGCCCTCTCCTGTATGCTATAAAAAATATAACATTTGAACAAAAAGAGAAGACGATCGAAGACTTGGAGCTTTAGACATCAACCGTGATAATTGATCGACAGCGACAGCGGTTTCACCCGCGTAAGTTCCGATTCCGTGGGAATATCTGGATAAAAAGTAGCCTATGCATTAATCCAGGTCTTCAGCTATGTACATACCAAGTTTCATCGCAATCGGTTCAGTGGTTTGTGCGTGAAAGAGTAACACACATCCATCCATCCATCCAAAGTTTCACATTTATAATATTAGTGGGATTTAAAGTGAATGTTTGAATAAACGTTAGCCCCAAAAATATTTAATTCTGGATACCAGAGATTTAATTTATCGTCTCCAGTAAGATACACGATGCGATGCGTGCTTATACTCGGGAAAGTGTTCCCGAGTACAGTAACAGTACATACTATAGCTGCATTCTGCATCCATTTAATATGAAATGTTGTATTTGGGTATTAGATATTTGAAGTACGACACATTCATTGCCGCGTTTATGCGTTGAATAGAAATAAAACGATCTATATAATAAGTAACATTAGTATGAGTAAATGATTAAAACGATTTCCAAGCTCAAGTCATACGAATGACGTAAAATATGCTAGTCATACATACTGCTATTGATGGGCGGGTATTAGCTGATGATACTGATATCTGGAAAATTACAGCTTTAGTTGATGAATGCGTTTGAGATCGGTATATTGTTCTACATCTGGATAAAGACTGTTTTTATTATATACTAGCTGTACTGCTGTACTTGCTTGCACATATTTTTAGTTTTTAAGTGGAACCCTAATTCTTTTAAAAAAAAGACAGCCTAAGTTACTTCTTATAACACCAGCTATCTACTAATGAAAGTCCCGTGAAAATCGGTGTACCCGTTCTGAATATTAGCCAGAACAAACAGACAGACGAAAATATTAAATATTGTTTTATGTATATATACCGTGTGCATCAGGATGCATTTAGTAAAAAGATATTGTTATGACATTACGAAGAGGCACTTCTGTTTTATTTATTTGTTTAGATGAATATTATTGTTACTTAATCGAGCTGTTATTTATATATTATTTTTTACTAAATATTTCCATAAAATTACACTAAATGCGGTCTCGAATTAATTGAAAGTGTTTTCTTTTCTGTGACCTCTTTTATTCAGATAAGAAAATGTTTCATTGCCTAACGTATCACGCATGGATACCACGTGGTTTTGTATGATTTGCAACATTGTTAATTTTTAATTAAAATTTGCCCAACACTAGCCCTCGTACCATCGACAAAGATGAAAGAGAGATTTTTCTGCAATTTTAAAACCGATGTAAATTTTTAATGATTTTGTCTATGCTCACGTATTTCTTATGTATTTCAGTTGTTGCATAATGTAGTGTCGAAATATTATGATATAATAGTACTAGGTACACTTTCTATCAATATTTTTTTTTGTAATATTCACGACCGCATAGAGACTTTTCTGTAGAAACAGTACGACAATAAAGGGTTATAAAAAGAAAACAATAGTAAATAAATAATAATATTTTATATAAATAGGTTAACTATTTCAGTACCTTTTTCTACTTTGTCAACCGATTTTCTTTTTAAGTGTAAGCTTTAGTGTTTACAATAACTTAATTAATCGTGTTCGAATTTCGACTTCTGGGCGACCTCAAGTGTAGAGAATTGTTCCAAATAATATTCTTACCTTAATAGACATGTGTTCTCTTCGCCATTTTCACAATAATTATGTAGGTACAATAATTATGATAATTATTCGAGATCTGTTTCAGAAGGTGATCGGACGAGAACTGAGTTCTATATCTGCTGCGGTTCGACGATGTAGGTCTTGTGAACGATACCATACAGCCTGCGATTGACAGGGCTGCACTCTGAGCTTTTAATTGTTTAATATAGCAGTCATGAGTATGCAACACAGATTATAGAGAAACATTTGAAAACGGAAGCCAAGTTCTGAAACAAACATACTGAATAACAAAATAGAGTCTGGCACCTGCAACCGGCGCGGCAAGACGCCTCACCCCTTGATAAAGGGCCCCCGTCGGGTCCGAAACTAGTCGGGCATCCCCGAAATATACACGTGAGTAAAACCGTATATCTTATCTAATGAAAATACATTAAATTAAATTTTAGATAATATTTTCATTGAATTGTCACTTTTTGACGATGTGGATGACACCTTATTGCTCTTTGTAAGATAAATTTATCTGCTTCCAGAAAATATAAAGGTAAAAAATAAATAAAGGAACAAAACCTTCGAGTATTGATTCCCGAGATGGACATACTATCTACATACAAGTTTGTTTGCTTACGGAACCCTTGGTGCGCGAGTCAGACTCGCAATTGTCCGGTAATGTATGATGTCTACTCTAACAATTTTGTCACTTACATATTTATTTTAAACACTGCACAGAACTATAATATACTGGCAAATAAGTAAAACCATAATTTATTAATACTAGTACTTCCTCGAGTACATCCCTGTGTTCGTGTGGTTTTATGTGTGTTCAAGTGTCTCCTATATTTGTTCTAATTCCTGCGTAAGTGTACCTCGCACCACGTCACATAGTTTCGGTCTTCAACACGACTGTTGGATTCGATTATGCGGCTATAAGTAAGAAAATTTTATATTCAAACTAGTTTTGAGTCAATTAAGCTTCATTAGTAGGAGAATATTTTCAAACGGTTATTTTCATAAATCGTGTTTAGGAATTCTAGATTTATTGGCAGGTTCTGTGTTTAACTGACAGCTACGGGGCGGCCATTGCTGGACATAGGCATCAATAACTTCCATGAAGACCACCGTCGACCAGCCATCTTTATAAGCTCGTCTGTCCACCTTGGTCTGTTGGTCTACTGGTTAGTGACCCTGACTGCTGAGCCAGAGGTCGTGGGTTCGATTCCCACCCAGGACAAATAATTGTGTGATGAGCATGATCATTAATTGTTCTGTGTCTGGGTGTAATTTATATATAATATGTATGTATTTAGAACTATATAAGTATGTTTATCAGCAGTCTGGTTACCATAGTACAGACGTACACGTAGTACACGGCCATCTGATCCCAAACTAGGCAGACCTAGTTTGGGATCAGATGGCCGTGTGTGAGATGTGTGAAGTTATTATTATTTATTATTATTATTTATGTTGGTATATCACTTTAAATGTTTGCCGTCGACCGATCTATCCTGTTTTTATACATAGTATAGAATTCACTAACTTTCTATGTTTGTAGGCACTTAAAGACCTTATAGTAATTATCATTTTGCCAGTGGCAACTAGTATAATGAGACTCGAGATGATTAATTATTAGTCTATTTTATTTTAGATACAGATACTTATATACTAATGTGGTGTGTGTGTATAATTGTTTTATTTAATCTCTAATCCATAAATATGACTTACCTCTAAGTACGTGCAATTATGTAGGAAGTGCTGTTGCATTATATCAATACGTTAAAAGAATTCTTTGTAGGTACTCCTTTTTAAGCAAATATATGTAGAAGAAGTGCCGAAAGCAAAAAAAAAATTAATCAATATCCTACTAATATTATAAACATGAAAGTTTGTGAGGATGTATGGATGTTTGTTACTCCTTCACGCCAAAACTACTGAACCGATTGCGATGAAATTGGTATGTAGATAGCTGGAGACCTGGATTAAAATATAGGCTACTTTATCCCGATATTCCCACGGGATTGTGACTTACGTGGGTGAAACCGCGGGGCGCTGCTAGTGTGATATAAATTTTAAAAATTATGTGGAAACGGCTACAAATAGTTACATGGGCCTAGTGCTGACCTATCATAGCACAGAATATCTATACAATGACAGTTCAAGTTATACGGGGCATTGATCCTACTAATATTATAAACGTGAAAGTTTGTGAGGATGTATGGATGTATGGATGTTTGTTACTCTTTCACGCACAAACTACTGAACGCATTGCGCATTGCATATGTAGATTACTGGCGTAGGAAAACAGTCTCACAACCACTGATATAAACTATGAAAATCACTAACTAACAGTAACTGCCAAGTTGTTCGTACCTCTATTCGCACTCAAATCAATAGTTCTGAACTTATTTCTACCCTTTTATAACCCCACTATTCATTAATATTTATTTATCGACCAATACCATTGCGTTACCGGTATAACCAGTCAAAATAATGTCTATTAACTTATTTTTATTAAATAGTGAACTGTGTTATTAACTATTATAGTTTATCCCTATTTTTAATAAAATAAATAAGAGTTTTTGAAGTGGCGACAACACTGGATTATGTAGATTATTGCTGGAGACCTGGATTAACACATGGGCTACTTTTTATCCCGATATTCCCACGGCACCGGGACTTACGCGGGTGAAACCGGGAGGTGCAGCAGCTAGTATAAAATAAAACATTCAAAACTTAGTGATTCTTAGTCATAAGCGCATTGACTTTTCTGAACTTTAATACAAATAATGGCAGTCATTGATTCATCATTTGTCTTTAATATACTTTAGGAGTAAATTGTAGTACATAACTACAATTTACTCCTGAAGTAAATTAAAGACAGATCATTTTACTTTGAAGTTCTACCAAGTCTTTACTATGGCTTCTTTTTATTCTTTCTCTGCAACTACTTAATAATTCCTTTATTTAGATTGCCAAATTAAAGCGCAAACAAAGGCCATTATAGGAGGCAATATTAAGTAAGTCGTAAGTCCCTCGTTAAGTTTTCTTTTTTGTGCAAACTTCACATAAACCATCTACTAAATAGTCCGAACAAAGCCTAAACATTTGGTTTGAATAGGTGAGCCCGTTCTTGAGTTATAAAATTACAACGAAAAGTGGCATGATGATTTTTATATATATGGATGGATGTACAAAAAGGTATTAATTCAAACTTTATCTGCTAGACTTCGCATTCACGACTCGTCAAGAAATTCGTTGGTTCGAATGTCGTTGGTAAAATAACTTTCTATAGAAATTTGTGTTAGTATAACCGAAGCACCTACACTCTTTCCGTAATGAATAGAGCCATAATAGACTAAATGTGTTTACATTTAGGTCAGTCATTAGTAAAATATTCAAATAAAAGATTATTTCCACACTGATGTTACAATTGGACAAACATTTCCGAATGTTTGCAATCGGCCTGGCCTCCTTCCTGGCAAGGTCCTCTTTTGTTTTAATAAATCTGTATAAATAGAAATAAAACACTGATCAATAATACCTCTAACGTCTTATGAGAACGGCTAGACAGATTTAAATGTTTTTGTAGTAATAACCTCCACCCCTTTTGGACTATATCAAACATAAAAAAAAATTGGTTAATTGTTATCCAAACCTTTAGTTGAGTTTGCAGTACGTCATCTAACTAAAATAATGTATGAAGAAATTTGTCAACTTAACTCGTTTACAATACTGTTGAAACTCATACTAGGAGGAGAGATCAATACTCGGTCAGGTCTTATATCGAACTAAATACAAATTTAACAATTAGAATTCTGTCTTCAGAGAATGGACTTTAACAGAAGTGTGCTCAGTTTTCAGCGAAAAACATTTGAAAATAGTTATTCGGAAAACAAACACAAAATGTAGTGTACTTCAATTGGACTAAGAAAACACATTTAACCCACGAAATACCGGTGTTATACATATGGCAGATATGTTATGAGAAGGGTTGTCAGAGCTCCGTGGGTGGGTGAAGGATACTTTGTAAATCAAAGGTACCGATGACCCCAGGGTAAAGCGAGACTGTTTAAGGACCTGTTTACAAAAACTTAATTTAGTACATAAAAAAACAACAACGCAAAAACTTACTCATAAATATTATTTTATTAAAAATAAAAAAATATTACACAAAAACAGATGTCACAATCATACTATGACTCCTAGAGGCATGGAAAGGTCGCAACGATTTTATTTTTATAGGTGTATAGCTTTCGCAAATTGATTTTTCGGAAGTTAGCTTAGATGCCCAACTTTTCTGTAAACTGTGCATTAAAATAAAGCAATATGTGTAATATACGAATTAGCACATGGCTGCTTCTTGCGTTACGCGGTTTTATCGAGTGACCGCAACTGGATATGAATTATTGTAGGTAAGTACCCATAGTATTATAGTTTTAGCTATTATTAGACTTTAAGATTTCTTATTTTTATTACTTTAAAGAAATAATTTGACGCCTGTTACACGGTACCTATGCAAAAGTGGTTATATTTTAGAATCGTTATGTATGGTCAAGAAATAGTCGATACAGCCTGAAAAAAATACTACTCTTTTAGGCTGGTGCCTATAATTTTTGTGAAAAAGAAAAAAATAACCAACTGAAAGGAAAAAAAAAATTTAAACACGAAAACACTCAAAATGGTGAAATGGGGATGCAGTTTAAGGGTTGAAACGTTTTTTTGTGATTTGTGACCTCTTAGCGGAAAATTGTCGATACAAAATTTCTAATTACCTACACGCCTTGAGAATAAAACTCGAAACTAAAGATTGGATTACAATGTTAGCTACATATATATTTGTGTTATTAAAATTAACTAATGAGTCTCATAAGGTAATCACTATTTTCATAATCTATTTGTATTTCAATATTTTATCTAAATATAAAGATACCATTACTGCTTTAAGTGCATGTAAACACATTAATAAAATAACGATTTCTTAATGAGGCTTGTGGAATCCCACAGCAAATGGTAGGATTAATAATAAGTATAGTATGGGTAGGTTAAAATATAAGTAAATTTATAAATATAAATTGGTGCTTATTTATCCTAACTAATAAGTAAGTAGGCAGCTTCGCCTGCGTTAGTGTAGGTTTTATTAGATAAATCTTATCTTATCGTATCTTTTTCCTGGATAAAACAAAACTGACAACGTATATGTAAAACTTTTCGGTACGATTTTTAAATAAATTTTCTAAATAAAAATGGTGGACTTCTCTCGTTGAGATTCGTGTATTTTTTTTGTATAACTCTAAGCGTGACTTAATTAAACAAAAATGTTTCGTGGAAATGATTAGGACACTGAGGGAAACATGTCGAGCTCTACGGACTGCTAAACGGGTGTATATTCAATTCAATCGCGGTAATTTTAACTTGTAGGATGATGCAAGCTCCGGCAGGCCGATATAAGTGACTACCACTAAGAACATTGTGACTGTACGATTTATTGGAGGAAAACTGACGTGTGACATATCGACAGATCGAGTAAACCCACAAGTTAAGTACACCTACTGTTCATCGGATTCTTCCCGACAATTTGAAAATACGGAAACTTTGTTGACTCTGAATATTACCCTTGATGACTGATGCGCTGTTGGAGCAGCATAGGACTTGGTTTCGTGATATGTTAAAAAAATTTAAGTCGGTCGATTTAACTAATTCAACTCGATTGTTACATGTTATGAAACCTGGCTATAATATTTCGACGTTCCTATTAAATCACAGAGGAAAGTGTGGGCGACGTCTATAAAAATGTCCCGATCCGTAAAGAAAATAATGGTTGCTGTATTTTTTACTAAAAGTGAAATATTGACTACCCACGGTTGTGCTCGCTAAAGGGAAGGCTGAATGTTTATCTCAAGCATTAGAAATCTTAAAAAATTAACGACCAAACTCAAGACTCGAAACTTAACTTTTCGTCAAGGTAACGAAACAAATGAATGAAAAAACAATGGACTATTTGCACTGGAATCAAAACGCTGGGACACCCTTATAGTCCGATTTAGAGCCATGCGACTTTGCAGTAGTTTCGTATGTACAAAAACCAGCAATGGTTTAGTTGTAAAAACACAACGAAACAGACAAGTGAGAATAAATGTATGGTATATAGATGTATATGTGTATATATGCAAACATAATCCTATATCTATTATTATGAAATTGTCGCGGCTTCATTTTACTTACTGAAAAGAAAACAAATTATATGACGTCTAGAAACTAGCGCATTACGGGATTAAAAATGCTCTTCAGCGCTACCTTCTGACGAGTAGATAGAACTGAAAATAGATAGATAGAGCTGAAAAGCGCGCCTCCGCCCGTTCCGCTTCCTCCTTTTGCGAGATAACTTCCTCACAGAAGGTTGCGACTGCGGTAAAATTTCTGTCTGGTAGCTGGTAGTGAGAGATCTCCTCCGATGACTGCAGTGAGGGCCTAACGCTGCGTTGCCCAAGCGGAGCAAACCGCTAGCGTGTGCTCAGCAGAGTCCTCACTGCAGTCGCAGTGGTGACAGGCGGGACTCAATTCCCTCCTAGCGATCGATTGCAGGTACTTCCGCAGCCTCACGCCATTCGCGTACCTCTTCGGACGGGGGCAACTGCCGCTTCTTCCACCGATATACTTCGGCCAGCACTTCCGCCTCCGTGGACACGATGCGGTATCCGCGTATGGCTCTAACCGCCATAACCCTCTGAGGGTGCCAGAGGTGTTCCCTATGAGGTGAGTCAGTGAGAGAGAGGTGGTCAGAGCCTCCACCCACACCGATGCACCGTACAGTACCATTGGTACCATGTTGGCCTGAACCGGTACGTCGATAGAGGCGCCAGGTCGTGGACCATGACGGGGCCAATGAAATAAAAGGGCCTCCGTCTTATCCAGGGGCACCCAAAAGGCAAACCCAGCGACTCAATACGCCTGACCACCAGAGAGACTCGCTTGGGGGTCAGGCGGGCCGCCTCTTGAAAATTCACCCCCCAGGCTGTGACCAACGTGTCATCGGCGTAACAGATTACGCCGAAGTCGCCTCGGAGGGCCCGTACCCCATGTTCCACAGGATTGGTCCAAGGACAGACCCCTGTGCAACACTGCACGACATGGGCCGACGATTCAAAACTCCATCTCGGTCCTCGTACATGACGGTATGCTCCTCTAAATAGTCTGCCACAAGCCGTCTTAGGTACCCTGGCACTCCGTGATAGTGGAGTGCTTCCCTGATGCAGCTGAATGGCAGATATGCGACTATTGAACGCGTTGGCGATGTCCAACGTAACCGCCAACAGCACGTCGTCACACCTCACTACCTCTTCGGTCACGGCCCTCAGGCGCAACACAGCACCGACCCTGGAACGCCCCGCTTGAAAACCGAATTGGGCGTCCGACAAATCGGGGCCGAACTCGGCAAGGTGCCGGACGATGCGGGCAGAAGCATGCAAGCATTCTTTCTTACATATTTTTTATTTATTTACAGAGGTTACCAGTGCCACGTTGCCATGTCGTGCGTGACAGAAAGAAACATTCTCTGTCTACGGAAACGAAGTATTAACAGCACAGTGTTGCCACTTTTGTCAAATTTTATTATATGTTTTATTTAAAGTGTTAGCATAATTATTTTGTCAAAAAGTGTTTTTTATAGATATAAAACTTTGTATATAAAAGCGTTCGTGTGTTTCAGAAATAAAATATGTTTTCTTTCTTTCTTCTTTCTTTACCACTGTACGGAGAAACCAGAGTGAGTTAAGGATTCTATATTGTACAAAAAGAAATGTTAACAGTAATTAAAATTATACAAATCCTTCGACAAAATATTAACTTCGACGGCGGGAAAGAATCTTTGAGATACTTACTGAAAATTACTTAGGTATTAAAAAACCAAAATCAAAATCATTTATTTCAATTAAACCCTTTATAGGTATTTTTGAATTGTCAGGAGTAGTATGACTCCTGACAATTCAAAAATACCTATAATGGTTACGACTGACTTAGTCTAAGTCAGTCGTGAAGCTAGTTGCCTGTTCCAAACGATGACTAAGTTATAGCCTGCATAACCTGATAGATTTTCTTTTACAGACTTATGCTTAAAGAGATTGGTTTTGAATAAGTATGATTGTCATATACAATCATCACTACATATTATAAAACAAAGTCCCCCCGCCGCGTCAGTCTGTCTGTCTGTTCGCGATAAACTGAAAAACTACTGAATGGATTTTCATGCGATTTCCACTAATAGACAGAGTGATTCATGAGTAAGGTTTTGGTATATAATTTGTACCTGTGCGAAGCCGGGGCAAGTTGCTAGTATAAGACAATGCTGATGGAGTGGGAAGACATTAAACCACAAAGATACAAATACTTTTAGCATATATAAAGAAAAACCGCCGGTCTGTAGAGCATAATAAATTAGATGTGATTTATTTACATGAGACATACATTTATGGTTCATGTTATGTAATATGTTATTGAGTAGGTATGGTACATGTGCTGATTTGATTTGATTTAATTGTTGTCTGGTGTACAGGTCAAAAAGTTTATCTGCTGACTATCACCGCGATATGAATTAGAATAATTTTACAAAATGTGTGACAGACAAGCTTATTTCAAATCTTTCAAGATCTGCTGCATCCAATTGTTATGAATAACGCTAGCTTTCATTCTGTACAAATAAACAAACCAAGCACACAAGCTAATCGTATCGCTGATATAAAAGAATGTCTTCTCCCAAATGATGTTCACCACGATGATCATTGGAGTAAATGTCAACTACCTAAGTACTTAGAGTGGTGAAACGAAAGATTTATTCCTCGTAGATACACTTTCCTTGTAGATACACTTTTTGAAAAGCCTCGCTTTTATTCCTGTTAGATACACTTTTTAAAATCCCGAACAGTTGTTCCTTTTTGATACACTTTTCTGTATAGTCGTGCACAAAATTAAAAACTAAACTAGCAAACTAGCACTCAGGTCCTAATTCGAACTGATTAAGCTTCTTCTATCGTCTTTCTTTTTCTTTGTCAAGTTACCTAAAAATATCTAAGTGACGCTATCAGCGCCACTAATCTGTAATTCCACAAGGATCAACAAATTTTTTCTTTTAAATATTACACTTAACTTGTTTTCAAGGGTGCGCCCATATATCGGATAGATGAAGTATCGAAATCGCACGTTTTAATGTTTTAAGGCTCAAACTTTGTCATTGGGTACTAAATTCTATAGAGATGATTTGGGGCATAATGAAGCAAAAAGTTGCTGTATTTGCAGAAAGCAAAAAGTGATATTAAATCTTTAACAAAAGAAGTTTTCTCACAAATTTTTGCAGAGGAATGCCTAAAATTTTGGCAATATGAAAATATAAATATATTTATAATATAAAGAACATCTGTCTCATTTCAAGAAATCTCTTAGGGATTTCTTAAAATTTTGGGATAAAATGTAGCATTTGACCTTTTTTGCATATCACATCAGACTACTTATGGTATACATGCCAAATTTCATCAAAATCTATTCAGTAATTTAGCCGTGAAATATATTAATCTAAACAATATCATAAAATCGTAGCCCTAGCGTGTCCATCCTAGAAATTTGTTGCGTTCAATTTTATCACTACCGCCATATTTTGTTCTAATTTCTAAATCTGAATCGCGCGTTTTACGCGATCTGATCTAATAAATTTTTCGCCTGTTTATTGAAAAAGGCTATAAAATATGTTGTAAATAAATAAAGCACTTGAATACTTACAATGCTTTTACTACGATAAACGTATTTTACACTAAGATGTTTTTAATGTCATTGGTTTTACAATATATTAATAGACGGTTATAAAGTCAGATAGAACAGTCGCGTCAGAGAGACAGATGCAAAGAAGAAAATATAGACAACAAAAAAGGGAATAATGTTCGCAGGTGAGCTGGCTAGAGAGAACCACTATTTGCGTTTACTTCAACACCATTCCTTGAACGCAAACCCATTGTAGTGATGAAGGCACGTAGCTTAGAGCGAGGAAGACCTTTGGTCATTGCATCAGCATCCTTTCTGTGCACACATAGTCGACACGTATTTAGCCAGCTTAGCTGCAACCTTTTCCTTGACAAAATGGTATCTGACGTCTATGTGTTTGCTGCGAGCATGATAGGCATCGGAACCTGAAATACTAATAGCACTTTGATTGTCACAGTATAAGGTTACTGGCATCTTCGAAACATGTCTACAGATATCATTTTGTAGTTGTTGAAGCCAGATTTCTTCTTGCACAGCTGCAGCCAAGGACATATATTCAGCCTCGGTACTAGAGAGAGTGACTGTTGTTTGTTTCTTTGAGTTCCAGCTTATACAAGCTACCTGAAAAATAAATAAGTATCCGGTACAGGATCTTCTGTCTGAAGGATCATTAGCCCAATCTGTATCGCAGGATCCAACAATATTGTGATTATTCTCTTTAAAAGTTAGCTTCATATCAATTGTTCCTTTTAGATAACGAAATATTCTTTTCACAGCAACCCAGTGTTGCATTTTGAGACTGTTATTAAACCTGTTAGTGTGATTGTTATTGAATATTGTAGAATTACAGCATACGTTATATGAGGACGTGTACCCTGTGCTAGATATAGTTAACACCCCACGACTCCTTGATAAGGAATATTGTGTACAATTTCGTTTTCATTTTCTGCCTTGGTTAATTGGGTCATTGTCCAGACTCAGAATCTGCTATGAGTCTTCATAGCAGATTCTGAGTTCAAACATAAAAATGAAATTAATTCATCTTCATTGTCTATGTTTTCTCGTTGATTTTGTCGACGGAGTCTTAAATTTATATGGCATATTTCTGTCTCATCATTCGGGTCCTCATATATGCATTAATCATGGCCACTATAGCTTGTTTCTTTATTTGTTTCTTTACTTTTAGGTTCTTCTTCAAAAAGTATAGTGTTAGATTCGCGAGAACAATTATTTTGACTTATTTCAGCTTCTTTATATGTGTGTTAATTTTTCTTCAATTTTTCAAAATTATTTTATGTATTACAAATATTTTGGTTAAACCTTTCTTCTAATCTAATCTACTCCATCTCTACTCATCACAACTTCTTTACTTTTTTATCAATAAAACGATACCCTTTGACGCATTCACTGTATCCTATAAATGTCAACTTACGTGATCTGGGATCTAATTTCTGATGTTTCTCCTTCGGTATATGTACCATTGCCTGTAAATATTTTTGAACGGCTTAGGTCCGGCTTGCACCCAGTCCATCGTTCCTCAGGAGTGACTTGTAATAGTGAACGAGTTGGAGTTCGATTAATGATATACCCAGCAGTTGCTACGGCTTCTGCTCAACACTCCTTCTGTAATGAGGCGTCTGGTTCATTCTTTCACTTACACACAACCTATAATTATATAAAATATATAAAAAAAGAATCAGTGTCAAGATCGTTCAATCCAATTTATCTAGTATTGGACTCTACGAATTTTGATTTTCCTATTTACCATGACATTCTGCTGGACCTATAAATTATTAACTAGTCTTAGTTTTTGAGTATTTATGATTTCTTCAATATTAAATACATAACCTTCGTAGATTTTTAAACGTATATATATCGTTTGTAAAAAAAAGACTATCCTTCTGCCATTCTAACATTTGCCATCAACGACTTACTGTCAAAGTCAAAAACAACAACTGTCATTGTCACTTGTTTGTCAGTGTCAGTCAGTGCACGACTAGTGGATACGCAAGTGAGGTGTGATAATGGTCATAGTTTTTTTCGAAATACGTACTTAATTTAAGTAGTGACAATGTACATTTACGAACTACCATTTGAGATTAACAAAGAGTTATGTCGATTACTGGATATCGAAGACTATTGGAAGGAATTAGCAGGCAATCATATGAAATATTCAGCTTTCGATGTTAATGTACGTATGTACACATAAGTAGATCACTAGTATTTTGATGTGCCGCGAAGTTTTGGGATTTTCCTGAACGGTCAACATCTTTATGATATGCTTTCTTGGAATTCCCTGATTATTAAAAAGTTTTTACTTCAATAAGGATGTTAGTTTACGTTTATTACGATTTTATTTTGCTATTTGTGTTAATAATAAATAACTTTGTTAACATATATTATTATATTGTGTCCTAGCTAGTAGTACAGGACCTTACTCAACCTATAAAAGTTTTACTTATAGATTAAGATTCTGTTGAATGAAAACAATAATTATTATTATATTTCTAGGACATAGAACAGACCGCCCGCCGGCTTTCTTCATCGCCGACTAATCAGCTATTCACGCGATGGGGTCAGCTAAACCATAGAGCAGAAGAACTTTTCATTCTATTATATAGAATGAAGCACATACCAGCGCTGAACTGCCTAGCGCCTGCTGTAAATAAGGATTTCCACAAACTCCTTAATAAACATAGGAATTCTAGCAGTGCTAAGGCAGCTTGTCATACTGCTGTGATACAAGGTAATGTATAGAACTGATAAGCTATTTAAACTAACTAGAGATCGCCTGGCAGTCGAAATTCAACCATGGTTTTTTCATTGGCCACTATAACTTGAGCTGTTATTGTATAGACTTACTTACCATGACAAGTATTCACACATACTGGACACTTGTAATTTCATTAAGCTGTTTTCAAATAATTTTTAAAGTTGTAAAACATATTGTTTAAAAATGTTAGCTTTCTGCACTTCTATATATAAATTGGAAATTCCAAAATTCATAGCACTATGTTTGCAAAATTTTCTTAAAAAGGGATACAAGGAATTCTCTTTACGTATTAATATAATGATTAATAGAAAAAACATTTTAAAAATATTTCCACCACCAAAGAAGTTGTTGAATTAAAATAGTATGCAGGGTAAATCTGACCATAGAATACTTACTTAAATCACTAACTCTAGTTTAAAAAACGGAATTAATAATTCTAAAATAAAAAAATATATTCCATTTAAAATCTTTAACTTTACACATTCAGTTTTTTTTTAAATTATTTTTGTAACTGCATGTTAGAGTGATGCCATTGTCAGATGTACTTTGTATTTATTTTGATGTTACTTCAGTGACCAATTTGTTAGTAAAAATTTGCTTGTGCAACTCCTCACTTTACCATCTCAATATTTTTAAATAAAGAATTTGCTAAAATGTTGTAATGATAATTTGGTGGTCTAAGCTTAAATTACCTAAATTACTGTTGAAAAAAAAAAGGTAATTTCAAATCAGTATTCACTTAGGTTCATATAGATATATTATATTATAGAACATCACAGTTCTTTATTTATGAAAATATTATTTTGCTGCCAATCAGAGGTATAGCAGAAAAAGTCGGTGAGGTATTCATAATGTTTTTTTATGTATCAAGGAAACATCTCAAGAAAACAACATGGAAATAATATAAAATGTCAAGCTATAGCATAGCTCATTGTGTCAGTGTATCATCATTTGAATGCTAGTTTCCTTTAGCAGATATTCGTGTGACGTTAGTGGAGGGGCTTGTATAACTCACTTCATGGTTTAAATTAAAAAAAAAAGAACCATATTTTATCACACACACCTTTATAACATTTCTATATTTATTTGATCTTTAATTGTTATAAATAATGTCTTTATTTTTTAGCTACATCACCACAAAAAACAGATGGCAGCTTTAGCTCAATACCCTTGCCTGTTATGTTAATGGAAAAGGTATGTTTCGTTATAAGAATATTATCTGCACCCCGCAGTTTCACCGTAAGTCCTGATGCCGTAGGAATATCGGGAAAAAAGTAGGCTATGTGTTAATCCAGGTCTCCAGCTATCTACATACCAAGTTTCATCGCAATCAGTTCAGTACTCTTTGTGTGACTGAGTCATTGAAAATTCAACGAAATTTTACCGTCCGTAAGCAAAACGAATCGTTTCTTGTTTATTGGAACGCGGCATTAATAAACTTAAGTGTAGCCGCGGGCAGAAGCTAGTTCTTTAATGAACGGATTATCTAACACAAGTCGTTTGTATCACTACATATTATAAAACGAAGCCCCCCCGCCGCGTCTGTCTGAAAACGATGAACTTAATAACTACTACTAGTATTTTCATACAGTTATCACCAATTTAGACCTAGTGATTCATGAGGAAAATTTAGGTGTATAATTCATGAATGTTTTGTGTATAATGGTTAAAATCGTGTGGTTTAACTGTGGGAGAGCCATGCTTCGGCACGTATGAGACGGCTCGAGCGGAGTGATACCACGGCCTCACAGAAAACCGGCAGTTAAGCAATGCTGGCAGGTTCCCGGAGGCCCTAACCCCTCCCTCTCTTCCTCTTCCCCCTCGCTGCACTCTACCTCTCCCCCCCTTTCTCTACTCCCACCTTAAAGGCCGGCAAAGGGCGGTGGTTGTCACTTACCATCAGGTGACCCGTCTGCTCGTTTGCCCCCCCTATTACATATAATAAAAAAATATGATGAGTGTTGAAGATGTCGGAAAAAATCCCAGTGCGGAGCCGGGGCGGATCGCTAGTATTGTATAATATCTTCAAGAACTTCAATCTGAGAACAAAAAAACTTAATCAATATTACGCATTTGCTTTTATTTCTTACTACAAACATTTACATAGCATAACCACGCTTTTGTACTTACTGGATAGTTTTGGCACTTACTACGTTCATTTTGTAGGTACCGTTGTAAATACAACGGTACCTACTACTTTGTCATATTTATGTATGGCCATGGCTTAGCTAAGTCTGTATCTAATAATAATAATATTTATTGGTTCAAAAAACAAGTTCAACTTATACATCCCTAATATCTTTAATTGTACACGCAGGTGGACGGCGTGCAGCAGCCAACTTCAAGCATACACAATGGCACCTCACCCAGTCCTTATGAAACAAGTTCAGATATAAGCAAGGTACGTGACGTAATCACAATTTGTAATAGGGATTGTCCAAGGGGGGGGGGGGCGAGGGGGTTCGGAAGAAATCACGAAATATCACAAGGGGGGAGGGGGTGTAGTGAGTTATCACTTGTACTTATTTTTTCGTAAAACGCATTACACATATTTAACGATAATATTCTGATTTTTTTTTATAATATACATATATATTTGGAAATAAAAAAATACACGTGATTTTGGCTAGGGGGGTGGGGTTAGTCTAAAACCTCACCACGTATCGCCAGAAGGGAGGGGGGTTAAAAAGTTGCTAAAAAACATCACGTCATTATTGAACGACCCCTTAGGAAAATCCATTAATTACGTCAACTCGAAATTGTGGGAGGTGTCCAATAAAATGTTATGAAATCTCATTTTAACTTAAGGAATTTGAAAATCTCATGGCAATTTTGAACAATATTAGTACACTTAAACGTTTATTATATTCAGATTTATGGAAATAAATTTAATCCTTTGACAACTACAGCGTAAATCTCGACTCTCATGACATCTCAATAAACACAGTGTTACAAATTGAAAGGAAAACAGTTCACGTAATTAATGGATGCCCCTTATTCTCGTATTTTTATGTGTAAAAAAATATACAAATTACAAATACAAATATGCTGACGCAGATTTTACTCAGAATTGTCTCACATCGAGGTTGATTCGTAGCCACTTCAAAAATATAGGTAATGTGTATAGGCACGTAATTTGTAAGGTACATGATGTTCTAACCGACTTCCAAAATAGGTGCTCTATATCTATATTGCGGTGTAGAATACGTAAAGCCAAAGTTTTCTGATGGGACCAGTACCTTTTTTTTTGTGCCTTTGGAAACCCCGTCGGGCCATCACATGGGACCAGTACCTACCGTAGCCTAATTCCTCTTTACAAATTTGTGTTTCTTCTATAAATGGTTAACTAGGAAAGTACATCTGGCTTCGGTAACAATGATCAGAAGATCCTTAAATCCTAGGGTACTAGAGTGAATAGGTTTCTCTTGGATACATGTATACCATCTTCGTCTTCATCGTCGCAGTCAGTGGCGTAAATTCCATCTGAGGCCCGTGGATAATTCATCGGATGACGCACAAGATCACTCTTGGTGCCTCGTGTGCTTAGGGCCCTGGCGCCGGGGCCGGGGGCCTCCTAGGGCTATGGGCCCTTGGCATTTTGCCCGCTCTGCCCTATTGTTAAGTCACTGGTCGCAGTTTGAAGACAAACGCGTATTCCTTTACTGAATAATAAAAAAAACGTGATTGCAATTTAAAGTGGGCTGCTGTGTGTAGTGTTTACTGTGCCAAATTCTTGGATTCGATTTACAAGATTTACACACATGCCAAATAGACTAGCTCAAATTATAGATAGGAACCTAAAATAAGTTACGAACTGTGGGTGTCATACATTTCTATAATTATGTATCATACAGTTCTATAATTATGTATTTACACGGAAATTAACGCGAAAGTTAGTCATACATTTCTGGCTATAATATACTGTGGGTGTCATAGATTACCTGGTGGTTGAAATTCCACTATAATTCATATATAATGTATCTATTTATTTCCAGTATAAGTTGAACTGTCCTTGTTAGACTTTTCGTGCCATGATAGGTGAATATATACTTGACCGACCTGTTGGTCTAGTGGTTAGTGAACCTGACTCCTGAGCCACAGGTCGTGGATTGATTCCCACCCAGAACAAATAATTGTGTGATGAGCATGATCATTTGTTGTGTCTGGGTGTAATTTATCTATAATATGTATGTATTTAGCAAAATATAAGTATGTTTATCAGCAGTCTGGTTACCATAGTACAGGCTCTGCCTAGTTTGGGATCAGACGGCCGTGTGTGAGATGTGTGGAGTTATTATTATACAGCGTGTAAGTAACACCGTCGCAAATAATTTACAAAAACGTCTTTCTTGGGATACTTATTACAATGCAAAAGCTAGTTCATAAAAATGCGAGATTAAGGATTTACAGTCAATAGTTTGATTTTGAACTACGCAATGTAACGCGACACGCGTACGTGTACGGTCCGGTGAATGATCTTCAGCGCACGATGCCGTCGAAGCGGCTGATTGCATAAATATTTTACATTGCTGTTTTTGGCCGTATGGGGTATTTACTGATTTTTTGTCGGAAAATGTTCGGTTTACTCATTGTGATATCACTTTTAAGCAAAAATAATAAAAAACAAATATGAATTTTCCGGCAGTAATTTCCAATTATTTTCCACTCAGAATGATGGTCCGAATACACTATTTCAGGATTCGGTACGGTGTCACTTAGAACCTGTATATTCTGGACGCGTGTAGCTTGATGTAGTTGTTTTTACGTTATTTGTAACACATATTATTAAAAAACTTTAGCTTACTGCATCTTTTACATATAAACTTTAATGTATACCAAATTTCACACTTCTGTTCTTCTGGGTGCGTTTGCCTCAAACATGCGTAGGTACAAAGAATTCTCCTCACGTATAGATTACTGTCTTTCTGCCTTAAAGTGCCAACTTAGCTAATCTTTTTTCATACCACTGCTGACAAAAAATCACACGGCATATCTAATGTTTTAACAATATAAAATATGTTGCATAATCGCTGGTTATGGTTAGATTATATACTAACTTATACTAAAATTATATACTGACATAAACACATAAAAACAAACAACATAAAAAATATACTACTTTAACTTTCGCGTGCCATGATAATATAATGATGTTGAAAAGAATGAACACAATCACGTATTCTATAGGCATTACATATCTTTGATTTACCTAACGTTTCGACCAGGTTGCACTGACCGTGGTCACAGGCTGCTTTGATTAGACTAACGTTTCGACCAGGTACCACTGGCCGTGGTCACAGGTTGGCCGAGTCAGAGTCAGCCGGTCTGTGGCGGACGCTGTTTTATTTAAATTTTAATAAATATGGACTTTGTTTTACCTTTGTAAGATACGTGGATAGCGAATGTGACTATATGAAATCGTAATAGTCAAAATGACTAATGTGTTATCTAACATAAGGCTAAGGAAATAGGCGTCTAAATAAACGTTATGTAAGCATATAGAAATATTGTATTACGGAAATTTTACCTGTTTTAGGTATTTACTTGCGTCATTGATGGTGAATTGAATTGATATTCGGTATTACCCCAAAACATCATGTATTAGGTTAATACCGACTATAGGTAAATATCAATTCAATTTCATAAATTTAATATTCTATTAACCAATAAACATATAATAATCAGATACATTTATTATTATTGGACGTATATTGAGACCCCCCTTTTGCCCCCAAGGAAGTATAAGATATCCACATTTCATCAGGGTTTACGTTAGGTTTCATGTCGTGAGACCGTATTTGCATGTTATCATGTAACGATTCCAAACTCTACTCTAGTTTTTGGTCGAAAAATCCAGAAATCCTAGACTAGATCACAGATTATAAAATCGAATCAAAAATAAAGTAATAAGTATACAAAAATAAAACTAACATAGCAATACGTAACAGACATGTTTTGTTTATCATTTAGACGAAAATAAGTAAGAGAATTAAACAAATAATATACCCGAATCCCGAATAGTTAATATATGATATTGTTTAAAAATGTTCTCCTGTACTAGGAAAAGCATCTACCTAAGAGAAACTAGGTATAGGTACTATCTGACCCGCGCAACTTCGTCCGCGTTTGTAAATTTAACCGGTTTTTGCAACATTTTTCATTGATGCTCCACTTCTATTGGTTGTAGCGTCATATTATACTATAAATCGCATACTAGCTGTTGCTCACGACTTCGTTCGCTTAGAAATTTTGGTGAAATCTATCCCACGGGAACCCAATGTGCTATTCCAGATTATAATCTATCTCTGTGCCAAATTTCATCCAGCTCCGTTCAGTCGTTTTTGCGTGAAAGAGTATCATACATCCATCCTCATAAACATTCCCCTTTATAATATTAGTAAGATATTGTTTAAAAAATTTAGCTTTCTGCATTTCTTCTACGTATAAAATTGAAGTATTCCAAATTTCACATTTCTGTCTGTGGCGTATTTGCATAAAAAATGCTATCGAACAGTAAAATAATTTTTGAATTCGAACCAGTAATTTCTGAGATTCAACCAAACAAACAAACTCTTCAGCTTTATAATATTAGTATAGGTGACGGCGCGGAATAATTACAGAATAATTGCTTTGTATTGCTCGTTTGGATTTATTATATGTAATTAAGTTGTTGGAATATGTTTCGGTTCAATAATTATTTATTTTGTAATCATTTAGAAAAATAAATTAGAGTAAGAACGGGTTACCGAACCGAACGTGTTAACGGTAAACGAATTTGTCGCCAAAAAGTGACAGTTGAAGATTGGGTTGTCAACGCGTACACATGCTAAACTATTTCGCTCTTAATCTCGTTTTTATCTAATTTATTGTGTGTTATTTCACGTAAGAGTGTTATAAATTTGATTTAGAAAAAAATCCGTGATTATCACGCCCATGGTTGAGAATGACAGCCAGTACTAGGGCTGCCATCCATCCGGGTTTCCCCGGATTTCTCCTAGTTTAGAGTTAGTGTAGAGTTCTAGTCCGGGGAGCGTCCGGGCGGGGTTTTCAAAAAGTGTCCTGGTAAAACCCGGACCGGTAAAATCGTTAACAAACTAAAAATTTAATTATTTATAAATTTAATCGGCGTTTTTTTTAAGGTGTCCGGGAAAAAATCTCGATTTCACCAATGTGTCCGGATGTTTTAAAGTTTTTGTCCGGCGTCGGCAATTTAAGTGATGGCCTAGCCAATACCAGCATGCATAGCATGTGAAATATGTTTGTTAAACAAGCTCCGACTACAATATAATAATAGCGTAGCATGACGTAGTTCAATTTATGCAACCACCTACTTTTAGAAAAACATTTAGTAACTTTTGATATGAATATTGATCACCGACTTGTTTTGAAGTTTTATTTTTGGTGATCGCACACACACAGTCAAATGCAAAAACATTTGACTGTACCTAACTATCTTTAACGTTTGGTGCATAAATGTTTTAAACAGCAGTGTCTCTCGAATTTTCTGCAAGTCGAAACCTGTTTGAGAAATGTGGTCAAACTACTTTCTTTGTATCCATTCTGGCCATTATAAAACCACAAATGTAATAGGTGCTTACTTATTTTCTGTCGACAGGATTTTTGCAAATTGCACAAAGTATAATTGAATTTTAGGTATCAACTTTTCTTTTATATCTTCTACAAGGATGCGAGAGTAAGGGATGCCCGTAGGACTTGGCGACCTAACACCCCTAAGCGGTTGATGTAGCCGCCATGGGCGTAGACAACAAATTGGGTCAGCACTCTGGCACCTGTCTAGGAAGGTTTAACGACCTTTACAGCCAATGCAATGGGTTACCGGTGAACAACTAAACAGTTCCAAAACCTGTGATGACACTCGCGTTACCAACCTTGGTCCACCTATGAAGATCTAGCAACCAAATTCGCCGGTAGACAGTAATAGTATCACGGTCTTACAAAGCTTGGAGGAGAATCCCATCCCAATTCTGGGGCACCAATAAATCACCTGTGCCATTTCTTCACTGATGTACTACCCTCATCATGATCCCTTAGCGTGATCAACTTAAGAATAACGTGTCTTCAACAAGACCTGTTATTCTTCTGTACTATATGTATCTCCACCATAGAAGCATGCCTTCGAGACATTCAGGTCATTGACTCTCAGGAAGAGGTTTTTATAAGTAATTTTCAACTAATTTGCAAGTAGTTTTGGTGACTCCCAGCCAAGGACACTCAAACTTACGGAATTCACACTCTGTCTTATTATAGTCACTGAGTTATTATTACAGTACCTAAGCGCGATCGTTAGTGTTAGCTTTAATTTTGCTTATATTATTTGATTATTATGACATTGTGGATTGAATATTTATTTATTGTTAATGTTTGTATTGCCGTTTTACTACAGAGTATGTAGTATGTGATATATATTTAAAAAAAAACAATGCAATCCAATAATTGTTTATGATTCCTTGATTAGGTAAACCTTAACTTAAAAACGAGAGGAGGTATTTGCTTGTATCAAACTTTTTGTTTGGCGATGACTAACTACCTATAATCATATAATACGTGAGGAGAATTCTTTGTACGCATTTTTTATGCAAACACGTCACAGACAGGAATGTGAAATTTGAAATACTTCAATTTTATTCGTAAGTAGAAGAAATGCAGAAAGCCAAATTTTTTAAACAATGCCTTACTAATATTATAAAGGGGAATGTTTATGAGGATAGATGTATGATATTCTTTGACGCAAAAACGACTGAACGGAGCTGGATGAAATTTGGTACAGAGATAGATTATAATCTGGAATAGCACATAGGGTTCCCGTGGGATAGATTTCACCAAAATTTCTAAGCGAACGAAGTCGTGGGCAACAGCTAGTATGCTTATACTGGTCAATGATATTTAAAAAAAATACAGCTTCTTATTACCTATAGTATTTTTTTTAATATGTTATAGAGGGCAAACGAGCAGACGGGTCACCTGATGGTAAGTGACCTTAGATTAGTCAAAGATGACTCATTCGCAGAAATCTATAAAAATAATAAAGCTGACGACGAAGTTTTTGGGGTTCCGTTCCTTGAAAGGAAAACAAGAACCCTTACAGGATCACTTTGTCGTCCGTCTGTCTGTCTGTCAAGACCCTTTTTCTCCAAAAATCGTGAAGGCATCAAGTTGAATTTAACATCAAATACTTGTCTGCGGTTCCTTGAAAAAATTAAGAATCGCAAGAAAATTCAAATAAAATTTAGGTCTTAGATTTTAACAAATTTGAATATAGTCAGTCTATTCCCCTTGACCTTGAATCATAAAATTTAGCAAGAAGCAGGGTCTCGCAGCACAAGTAAAAGAAAAATCCGTTAATTTGTTGTTATATCACATAAAAAATAGTGCTCGAATAAAAACTTTCATGAGTGGTATTCATATCAGTTAAGATTTACGGCCAGAGTCTGGCACCTGCAACCGGCGCGACAGGACGCCTCACCCCTTGATAAAGGGGCCCCCGTCGAGTCCGAAACTAGTCGGGCAACCCCGAAATATACACATGAGTAAAACCGTATATCTTAACTAATTTAAAAAATAGTTTTTGTAAATACAAACTTATCAAACTTAAGGACACCGATTTATCGGCGATATATATTTAAAGAGGCACCTAAATATATTAGCGGACCCTATTATGTTTATATGTAATATTTGCCTTTCCACGGGAGTATTTCCAACCGCTCTTAAAAAATCACTCGTTCATCCAATCCACAAAAGTGGTAGTAGAGACGATGTCAACAATTATCGCCCAATCTCGATTCTACCTACTATGTCGAAGATACTAGAAAAAATTATTAATAGGCAATTAATCAAATACCTAGAAACAAAAAACCTACTGGCAGAAAATCAATTCGGCTTCCGTAATGGCAGATCAACTAATGACGCAGTACACCAGCTTACTGATACTATAACAACAAAGCTTGATGATAAGAAGAAAGTTCTTACGATATTCTTGGATATAGCGAAGGCTTTTGACACCGTCTCTACGACACTCTTGCTAAAGAAATTAGAACACAACGGGTAAAAGTTGGGGAATGGATAAGTGACGAATTTCAACTCAATAACTCCTCAATTCCTCAGGGAAGTATTTTAGGACCTACCCTCTTTTTAATTTTTATCAATGACCTTTGCGCGCTTAAACTTTCTAATGGAAACATTATCACATTTGCGGATGACACAGCTCTCCTCTTTTATGGTGACACTTGGGAGGAAGTTTTTCACTTTGCCCAAATCGGTTTCTCACAGGTGACAACTTGGCTCAAGGAAAATTTACTCAAAATCAATACAGAAAAAACCAAATACATCACATTCTCTCTATCAAAAAAACGCCCTATCATTGATCCGACTCTAACCATATTAGCTCACTCGTGCGATAACTACTTTTCAAAAACTTGCTCGTGCCCTAAACTCCAAAATGTAGAATCAATCAAATACCTCGGTGTCATTATTGATAAAAATCTGACCTTTAATTTACACATTGACATACTAGCAAACCGAATAAGGAAACTAATTTATGTATTTAAGAACCTAAGACACGTTGCTGATGAGAAGGTCCTTAGGACTGTATACCTTGCACTATGTTAATCCCTACTAAATTACTGTATTACCACATGGGGAGGAGCCTCCAAGACTCATATGCTTAAGCTAGAACGAGCACAAAGAGCAGTTCTCAAAGTAGCGCATTGTCTCCCTTTCTTTTATCCAACCACTGATCTCTACGTTAAGTGCAAGGTAATGACGGTTCGGCAACTCTTTATCATACAGACTATTCTGCGCAAACACTCCCAGATTTCATATCATCCCACCTTACACGCTAACAAACGCATTAAAACAAAAGTATGTCCAACAAAGTTATTCAAAAGTAGTCTCTCGCAACGCAGCTGTTGTTTCCTAAGTAATTACCTATACAACAAATTTAATTCAATTCTTAATATCTATCATTTGACGAAGGTTAAGTGCAAACAAATTCTCACTTCCTATCTTTTAGACCATAACTATGATTCGACTGAAAACTTATTAACCATCCCAAAATAAAGACTGAGAACACACACACGCCCACACACACACACACACACACACACACACACACACACACACACACACACACACACACACACACACACACACACACACACACACACACTCACACACACACACACACACACGCACGCACGCTCGCGCGCACCGCGCACACACGCACATACGCACACACACACACACACGCTTATTTAATTTTAATTTGATTTATGTTTATACTGTGATTCGCGTGCCAAAGTGACTTTAATAATACAAACACTGTTCTATGGGGGGCCTGGTATTCTGTGTGACAGGGAATCCTAGTGCAGATACCAGTCTCCCACAAGGGTTTATGCTATTTACGTACGTTTATGTTAAGTTACCTTTGTGGAAGAGAAAATAAATCATATTATTATCTTTAGAGTTAACTACGGTATTAATTAACGTCGATGGTGGTCCAATAGAAGGAGAAGAATGTTTCATTTATGAGATTGACTACCATTGTAAATGTTTGCAGGATTCGTCCACAGGAGGCAGGAGGAATAATGATGAGTATGAAATCATGAAGAAGGTTTCATCCATACCGAAGATGAGTTACGAGGAGCTAAAGGAGGCTACTGATAATTGGAGTAATAACAACTTGCTTGGCAGAGGCGGATTTGGACAAGTTTTCAAAGGTAGGAAAAGGCTAGGAGTTTTTTACATTGAGGTTTTCTGTAAGGGCTTTTCTTTTTATATCCTAGAAATCGCCACTTATACATAATCAGGTTTACGAAATTGGTTTTTTAAGAAGAAATTAAAATGAAATTCTTTACTAAATTTACGAAAGTCTTCCCGCGGGTGCCATTTGCACCCGCGGGTTAGACTTTGTCATTGTCATTGTCAAGTAGAGGAAGTCTTACTGAGGGGTTACGATTACACGCCATGTTCTGACATTGAGCGGAACTAGTAGCCTATTTATAGAATGTCCAAGAATATTAAAAAAATCCCAGAGTAGTTTCGATTTTTCGGAAAATGTTACGAACTCCCTATGATAACGTTCGGGTATATAAGGTGGAATTGTGGTATTGAGTTCTAGTTGAGCGGTCCGCGAGTGAACAGGTGAATGAACAAGTGTAAATATAAGTGCGAAGTATACGTGATAATTTAAATAGGATTGAAAACCAGCGTTAGGCTCATGTCTAGCAAATGCTGAACCAAATCCTATTCGTTGTACACAATATATTCGTTTATTGTTTTAGGTGTTTATTGCTATAACTATTGTGTATCTTAAGTGTCTACAACTATTTTTTGGTTTCTTTCTTTTTTATTTATTCAAATGTTAAGTTTACTGCACGAACATCTTCGAACTAAGTTAGTTTGAAAGAGTTCAAAAAATTTCGTGGGTTTTAGCTCATCACAAGTTCGAGTCGGATCGACATCCACTGTCGTCTTGTGTTTTGACTTTCTTTTTATATTCCTCATGATTGACTTTCTTCAGGGGCACAAGGTTTTTTTTTGAGGTTAAAGTTTCTCGAACGAATGTGATTAAATCAATTGAGAGTTATGTATTTGAGTGATTGACCTTAGTGATAACCTATAAGATTGGGGAGTCCGTTGCTGAAGAGTAAGCCGGTCCAATTCACTGTCAACTACGATTAATGAGATCAGGAAAAAGTCATATTAGTGTGAACTAAGACTTACACAGAACAGATATTAAGCTTATATTATCACCTATCAGTCCAATAGATGTTGTCGCTTGTTATCATACTAATTTGAACATACATTTTTAGCCGGCCTTAAACGAATACCGGACTGACGGACAGACAGACAACATTGTTTAATTCTGTTGTATTTTGTTGTTGTTTTTTTTAAATACCTAGGAAGTAGGTAATTAAAAATAATTATTCTCTGTTTAGTCCTAAGACAGTATTGCAGCGAAATTAATGTGGCTTATTATGACGCAGGTGAATGGAAACACCTCCCCGTTGCTGTCAAGCGGCTGCAGCGAGAAAACGACGGACGGAACAAGGAGTTGATCGCAGAGATGTGTCTCAACCAGTATCGACATGACAATATTCTGCCGCTGTATGGGTACTGTTTGGGAGGTATGAAAGAAGAAAGAAAGTACATTTATTCAAAACCCACAACAGACACAAAATAAAAATATTTTAAAAATTCAGAAGATTTTTGTACATTTGAGCTGCCCGAAACGGCCGCCCACGTTGTCCTGGAGTGCGAGGGAGTGGCCCCACAACGGGCAAGTATCCTCACGGGAGCGAGGTCGCTCTGCGCTTCTGGAAGGAGCTAGACTGGCTCAACTAGTCAACCTATCTGAACACATAATGGACCACCTATGAGTCTAGATGCGAAAACAGAGCCCTGCACCAATACCATACATTCGAGCGGGCCACTATCTCATCATAATGCTGTACCTAACAATGTGTTGTGCAGCGCCGGTTTTCAGATGGCGTCTCCAAAAGGACATTTGTCATAACATAATGTAAATGTTCAAAACAAAATAACTCTTAATTGGGGATATAAAAGATGTCTATAGAAGACACTACACACAAGTGGCAATCTCAATTGGCACTCAATGAGATAGGGTTTGCTAACATGCGGAAGTGTCAAAACTCATGTTTCGAGTGCTTTAAGACCGATGACCGCTTTCTATCAGACAGTTTGTTTCCTTTTTCTATAAAAACTCAGTATTAATTCAGGAATTTATTCTCGCGAACGCCTCTACCACACCCAGTATAGTCGTCGACGTGTAAAAAGCCCCACGGGTTGTCACCGTACCGGGGTTTTCGGAAGGGCGGTGTGTCGGAATCGAACTAAAACCACACGGTGTGCCGTACTTCGCCTTAAATACGTGAACCCACTCCTAAGCCAAGCATTTTGCTTCGCTGGAGATGTTGACAAGTATACTAGTAATAATAATTCTTTTAAAAAAATCGACTTCAAAAAAAATACTATTCCATAAAAGACTTATATGGTTTTCTCATGGATGCCATTGTCAGAACTGGACCAAATTGAAATGGGACCACACGGAAAGCACCTGCTTTCAAATAAAAAAGAATCATCAAAATCGGTCCACCCAGTCGAAAGTTAACAAACAGTCGGGAACAATAATAAAAAAAATACAATCGAATTGAGAATGTCCTCCTTTTTGAAATCTGTTAAAAATAATAACGGATGTGTGTGAGAATGGGTCCTAATACTACATTGTATATTTCAGGTCCAGAAGCGTGTCTTGTATACCAACTGATGGCGGGCGGCTCTGTCGAACAGAGACTTAGAGGCAAGACTCATCACCCGCCGCTCACCTGGTCCCAGCGTTATAACATTGCGCACGGTGTGGCTCGGTACTGATACTAACTTGTAATAGCAGAAACCTGAATAACTGTCCTTCATTTACTATGTAGTAACTTATAGGAAATATACATGGAGTAGATAATACCTTACAGTAGCTTTAGTATGTTTGTGTGGTTTTTTTAGCTTCGTTAGTTCTTTGCTGTGCGAATAGTATTGTTGTATTGTTCAAAACGCATAGCTCTTTGTGTATCTCCATTTGATTTCAGTGTGACATATTGCGCCCATAAATAGAAAAAGGGCCAAGGTACGGTAATTAGCACATCAGCGGCTGCAAATGACACACAACATGTCATACAACTTCAAATATCGCTCTACGTGTTGTGAATAATCAGCCAGTTAGTTTTAGATCTAAGATACTAATAGGTAGTACACAGTATGTACACGTAATAGTCTTATGCCTCTTAGCATTTCTAACAGGCAAACTTTATAATGAGGTATTATCTGCTCTATGCATGGTTTCTATAAATGTACGAGTAATCACCAAAAGTATCAAAACCACAGTGCACAGGGACTCTTATATAAAACTATTCTGTTATTGTTGCAGAGGCCTTCAATTTCTCCACACAATGGCCGGTACCCCTCTCATCCACGGTGACATAAAACCAGCCAACATTCTACTCGATCAGTGTCTCATGCCTAAGATCGGAGACTTCGGCCTGGCTAGAAAAGGACCCTATGGTGAAGATAGGACACATTTAAAAGTGTCAAGGTAGGTTTATTTACTCGCAGTTTGCAAACAATGACATATGAGGGGCCATCCATAAATTACGTCACGGGGTCAACGAAGTATGACAAGTGTTACCTGTAAACGAAATACTAGACACGTTACTACACTTTTATAAAAAAAAAAATATTTAGAACTACTCTTTTCAGTTCTGGGTGTAATATTTAAAAATATATGACGTCACACCAAAGAGGGGTGTCCGTCAAATGTGATCATCTGTGTCCAATAACCATGAAATTTGTGACGTAATTTATGTATGGCCCCTAATGACGTATAACATGCACCTACGCCTGTATCTGCTTAGTCTACCTCCTTCATATCAAAATGTTTTTTTTTTTATTTGAGCAGAGTATTCGGCACCCGGCCCTACCTACCATACGAATATTTGAGCACCCGCTGCCTGTCACCAGCAGTGGACGTGTACAGCTACGGCGTGGTGATGGTCGAGATGGCTACAGCACTACTGGCGCTAGACCGAGACCGCAAAGTGCAGTTGCTAAGCCAGCATATACACGATATAGCTAAACTTGGAATTGATCCAGGTATTTTTTTTATTCGAGGATATATTAGACAGCGCTATTTAGAGTTGTAGACACAAATTAAGCAGAGCTTGTTCTATGGGTTAGAACTCATGTTCTAGAGAACACGGATACTTGGCAGTCGCATGCACTACCAGGTTTAAAATTCAAATTTAATACCTCGTGTGTGGTAAAAGCACCTATCGTAGAAAAACGAAAAAAAACTTACTCCTGTACATTTTTTTTTAGAATATATTGTTTTATTTTTCCATAGGGATATATATAATATAATGCCATGAAAATTTATAGAAGATAAGATAAGTTTTAATAACAATTTAGTTACTAAATCAAGTACATAGGAGATCTTGATAAACAGTTAAGTGTAGGCAAACACTTAAGATTTTTTAAATATGATACGTAAGTTATTGAATTAAGAAGATATTTACATGAGAGTTTTTTCAGACAGTAGATCTTTAAAAAAGCTTTTCAACTACTTACAAAACTCATTTTCGACCAAAATGTCACATAAGAGCTTTTAAATTTGCAACGACGAAATGCACAAATCGATTCTTCCATTAATTGACCTACCAATAACTGGATAGCAGTCTACGACAAAAAAATTCACACAGCTTAAATTTGCTTACAATAAGTTACCCAGAGCGAAAGCTAAAGTATGACGTGAAATGTGTTAGACCTTATTTGTTTAATTAATATCGCTGGTAATTTTACAAATTACCCACAATATTCACAATATAAATAAATAAAATGTAACGCTCGTACAGTTATTTGCACGATACCTATGCCTAAATAGTTATATGTATAATTATTTTTTATTTATTAAACATATTTCTATATTTTGTGCGGAACCATAATTCTTTTTCTAGTTACTCCTTATAACTATTAGCCAGTGAAAGTCCCATGAAAATTTGTCCACCCGTTCCGGAGATTAGCCGGAACAAACCGAGAGACAGATAGACAAAAAAATTTAAAACTGATTTTTAAATTTTATTTATTTGTTAAATAAGACCACGTTTATTGTTTATTGTATATTATATTATAATATATGTTTATCTTAATTACAGCTACACTAGAAGATCCAGTAATACGGGGAACTGCGTATTCCGACCCATCGATGTGCCGTGAGTTCTTTGCCATAGGACTACACTGCACAAAATTCAAGAGAAATGAACGGCCCACTATGCTGGAGGTTTTTAAGAGACTTGACGCTTTCAAAATGCCTCAGAAAAACTTCACTTGACGTAGTGCCCTACTCATCTTGTTTTTTAAGAGAGTGCTTTGTTAAAATTGCAGTAATAATGTGTACTTCCAATCTTTAAACTTATATTACTCTCGCAAACTGAGTCAGAAATATCCGACGCAACAGTGTGGGTGTAAAAGTTCGTTATCGATAAAAATAAGTTGAAGAGGACGTTGACAATGAATCTGAATAAGAATTCTTTAATTAAAATTTTATATTGTTTGTTAGATGTTGTTATTATGATTATGAACATATGTTTTTTTTATTTCCATTTCTTATTTAACTGTTACAATTAAATTTAACACCATCTACTCGTATATTGACTGGCCTGTTGGTCTAGTGGTTAGTGACCCTGACTGCTAAGCCAGAGGTCGTGGGTTCGATTCCCACCCAGGACAAATAATTGTGTGATGAGCACGATCCTTTGTTCTGCATCTGGATGTTATTTATCTATAAGTATGTATTTAGAAATATATAAGTATGTTTATCAGCAGTCTGGTTACCATAGTACAGGCTCTGCCTAGTTTGGGATTAGACGGCCGTGTGTTAAATGTGTGAAGTTATTATTATTATTATTATATCGATAGCATTTATCGACTATATTTATATAATAATTCACATCCCGCTGCTAAAAAAAGGCATATTGCCTTGCCCGCTTCAAAGAATTATGATCTACTTTGCAGCGAGTAAATAATTTTACTATAGTCGTGACCCGCATCTTCACCCGTGTTGGTCATTGCTTCGGTCGTAGCGTTGTTTTATTATAGAGCCTGTAACTCTTGAATAACGGAAATAGTATTTTACAAACTGGAATAGTAGAAAACTAAGTGTACCGCGACTTAAACAAACTTAAGCTTTATATCTAAATTAAAGAAAATGCCTTATACCTACACTCGAATAGGAGTTAATTTTGCAAATTACAATAATGGCTACTTTTGCATTTAAAGCTAGAAAGGAGCAGATGCAATTCATTCTGGAATTTGCCGACTGAGTGTGTGGATCACTAACATAGTTTTATTTTTATTGCATCCATTTCTTCTGTTTACTCATCATATGGCTATTTGCTTAAGTTAACCAACATAAAAACATCCCCTGTAGTCTTGATACTCCTGCTTCGCCTGTATTACGTAGATATATATATTCACGCCTACTGTTCATAATTTTATCCAATTTTAAATGTATACCCCGTGTTTTTGACTCAATGACACAAATGACTACACTATGTCTGCAATCAAGCATAGGACTTGTCTTAAGCGGATACGGGTAATAAACATTTATTGCAGTCTTCTATACTGTGAAGGGCACCATTTGGGCCAAATGAAGCAATAATTTGTTGTGTCTTACCTCCTTTCATAGTATTTTTTTTAAGTATTATGTAATTGAACTAGAACAGTGTTTCTCAACCGGTGGTCCCAATCCAATCTGAAAAAAAACTTACTAAAATATAACTTCTAAATCTAAAGCATACATCCATACATAAACTCACACCTATCTCCCTTTGGGGTAGGTTCAAACAATAGATCGTCACTCTATCCTTACATATTTCACGAGCTTATACATAAACTCACACCTATCTCTCTTTGGGGTAGGTTCAAACAATAGATCGTCACTCTTATCCTTACATATTTCACAATCTTCCTCTACTGTCATCAAACCTTTCAAATTTCACAATCTTCCTCTACTGTCATCAAACCTTTCAAACAAGCCGCCCGCTTTCGTGTACTTCTGACCTGCCCGTTCTTCACATCATCAATCTAATTAGGAAATGTACAGAACATGCACTAACATTCAACTAAAGTTCTCCTTATATATGTACTTGTTTGGTTATTCATTTCGCACTAATTTTTTACTGGTCCCCAAACCACTTCTAATGCTTTAGCAAATAAACTAATTAAACGTCATTTATTTCATCATCATCAACTTCCTACTCTTTTCCAAACTTTATATGGGGTCTCTTGCCTCGTTTCGTTTATGGTCGATCGCCTCCCTGACGCCAACCCTCCTTGGGAATGTAATCGTTTCCAAACGGGACAAAGGAAGGAGGTAAATTGGGGTAAAGAAAACGGGAAGTTGCGAAGGAGCTAGGATAAGGGATACCGGAAGTCTCGGATGGGGAAATGGGACTGTGACTGCAGTAGCTTGAACAGACCAAGGTCGCGTACCCGAATGTCCGTCCTGTGATTAAACTTCTTTTATTTATTCATACAAATACCTTGAGATTTTTTTGACGCGGAATTTTTGGGGTCCAAGGCAAAACTAAAATTTAGTCATAGTGATCACTCATCATTGAAAGGTTAAGAACCACTGATCTAGAGAAGGGTTAACTATTTATAAGTAGTAGGAAAACATGTATAATAAAGTCGTTACTAAGTACCTAGTTTATTTTAGTAATAAGAGTTAATATTCATTGATTAGTGTAAGTTTGTCTTAGTAAAATATTATATAAGTACATAAGTATGACTGATTTACATTATAAATAAGTTATGTAAAGTTATTGTCGATTGGAGAATTATTCAAACTTAACATATATGGACATAAAATCAGATTTAGAATAAAGTTTGTGAGTCTTAATCTCTACTCCAATCTGCTTCACAGTAGCATATCCAACTTTATTATTACGTATATGCATAAAAAATATAAAACTTACGATATCTATAATTAGGTATTATATAATTTTTTTAGTACTTAAAATCAATAAATAAAATTATATTTTATAAAAAAACTAGTTTTATTTCGACATTTCGTACTTACGATGAGTCTAAATTAAACAGACTAGCAGTTACCGCGCGCCTTACTGCGCAGCTTCGCTCGCGTGTTCATATTTATATATTTTGCACAGAGCCCTAAATTTTTTTCCAAAATAAAAGTAGCTAAGGTTACTCCTTATAACACATCCAGCTATCTGCCAGTGAAAGTCCCGTGGAAATCGGTCTACCCGTTCCGGAGATTACCGAAACAAACAGACAGAGAAAAAATTTCAAAACTGATAGGTATCATGCAAATAACTGAATGAGCTTAAAAAAACACTTATTTTGACATTACAAACAGACACTCCAATTTTATATTAAAGAGTAGTCAATAATTTCAGACTAATAAAACAGTTAAAATTTACAAAAGCATAATTAGAACTCTTGTTTATCCCAAAACGATGTTATTTTGATTGTATTTACACTATAGTCAATGTGGAATTGTATAAAATCGAGATTTTACATACTGTTTTCTTATTTTATGAAAAATCTTAATGCCACAGCCTTAGATTAATAACGTGTTATTATTCTAAGGCCACGACATAATGATGACAGATCAGTATGTTAAGTGATAGTGGACAGGGCACATAGCTCGCAGAACGGGTGGCTGATGGGGCCGTAAGGTTCTGGAGTGGAGACGCGCAGCGTTGGACGTCCACCTACAAGATGGACAGATGACCCTTATAAAGGTTGCAGGTCGACACTGGGTGCACCTAGATCTTGATTTTGCTCATCTATGTGTAACATGTTCCAAGTTATTATAATGTACTCGTAATGTACAATTACCTTACCTATTTTTAGAATATAGTGACAGTCAAATTACTGATAAATTTTGCAATTGGAATCTTCAATGTTGTTTTATAAATGGTAAAGATGCTTCTAGTCACCGTAATGAGTCCAACCTGACAACATGAATTTTACACAATAGAAATAGAGTATCATATGTAAGCATCAAGGCTAAGAAAAAATACACAAAAATAACTAGAGGGATTTTTATTTCTATAGCTAATCATAGAATATTACATTATTGTTAAGTATATGGTAACTTACTACTGGAGAAATAAATTTAGCCTAATTCCTGACTATAGGGTTCTTTCTTGTGTAAGAAAATTCTTCTCTGCTATGGTATGGGGTATATGGATCTTCAACATAATATTTGGGTCTTTTCCAGAATTTTGTAACCATTTTGTCAAGCATAGTATTTTGTGTAGAGGTACAGAAAACATGTTGCCTTAAGCGTCTTTTCTGGGCAGAAGACTTTTTCCACATTTTTTTATGACGGCCTACTTTTGGTCTAATCCAACCTCCCCAGTGTAATCTAAAAAATCTTCGAACTGCAGCCTTAACTGTCTTCCTTTTTCCTTTATTAAGGCTGAATTTTGTTACAGTCCTGGCAGGAACAACACCTATGCTGCTCGATATTTCTAAGATCTGCTTATTATTCACAAAGGTAATTGGTTTAACACCAATGTTTGGAGATACGCAGCAAACATTATTAAAAGTCGAGAAGTTGTTGTTACAAATGATCTTGGCAGCATTTAAATATGGGACTATAAGAGGTCGTATACCACGAACAGCTGAAAAAGAAAAATATAACCTCAAAACAGTTTGAAAGTTTGATACATTATTTTGTTCAACGAAAGAGCACCAAAAGACCTGGTATATACTTATAGCAAGAATAATTCAAGTATTAATTCAAGAGTAAGAGTGCTGCTTTACCAGAAATTGCGCATCTAATCATTTTCGGCAAGACAAGCGTAGAAATTTTAGTAAATATTAAATTGAATTTTGTCAATGGCAGGAATGTCAAATTATTTGACAGCTTGAGAAATTACGGGAATAATACAATAAAGAATTTGTTTTACGCCCACGTATCAATTAAACAAAAATAATTAAGTAATAATTTTTCTAGGTATTTATGTGGACAAAAACATTCAAATGAATAATAGATTTGGTCAACTCGTCTAAAGTTACACGCCTACAATAAGAATAACGTGACTGAAGACTAGATATGCCGAAACCGAAACTGACCTATATGACAAGAGGTGCATCGATCTATTCCTTGTGTTTGCTCTTCTGTAGTCTCTGAATTTTGACAGCCCAAGTGGAAAGAGATTCGTGCCGCAAAATGTACAAATTTACAAACCCTATATCTAATACAAAACTAATTTTGGTATGTACTGGCTTTGAGAGTATATTTTAATCGATACATAATAAGTTTAAGTAATATCATCATTAGAACCAAGTATTTCGTTGATGAATTTATGTCGCCGTTTTTATTGTTTTGATGTGTACGAACATGTATCGATAAAATTCGGAGGTCTACTTTTCCTAATTATACTGTTGTTATTGAGACAAGCTTCTGTTAATATAAACATAAACTCGGACATTGATGTTATGTTCCCTTACATAACAATCATAATACGTCACTTTCCTTAATAACCTTAAAACCTTGTTATTAGGCTGTGTACAGACAAACTTTAAAAAATTAATATGCTGTAATCTATACTTATATTATAAAGCTGAAGAGTTTGTTTGTTTAGTTGAACGCACTAATCTCAGGTACTGCTGGCTCGAATTGAAAAATTATTTTAGTGTTGGATAGCCCATTTTTGAGGAAGGCTGAGCGGAGCATCAAAGACAAATATTGCAAAAACAGGGAAAATTTACAAAAACCTTTTCCAGGCATTTGTGATTCTTCTGTCAATCTCCTGTTTGATTTGGTCTTTCGTTGAAATCAGTTGTCTTAGATATAAGTAGGTTTTTATGTGATCCACTATTTCGCCTTCCACTGCATAATAATTTCCGATGTGTTAGACATAGTTTTGGTTCTTGTTTTGTACATTGAGGCCGAAATCTTTGCTCTCAGTTGCGAGTTTATGGATCATGTATTGTAGGGTGTCTGGGTTGTCAGATACAAGTACTATGTCGTCTGCAATGTTTATACCCATATCATCCCACTCCAATTTCCTAAAGATTTCTTCCAGGACAGATGTAAAAATTTTTAGGTGACAGTGGATCTCCTTGTCTGACTACTCTTTGAACCCATTGATTCCAGTTTGATTTGAGCTAAGCTGTTGCTATTGATGTGCCTTAGGATCCTAACATATTTGTTCTCTATGCCCTGATTTATAAGTGCCTGCGTAATATGTTGATGTTCCAGGGAGTCAAAGGCTTTATTATAGTCAATGAAGGCCAGGTACAGGGGGTATCCATATTCTTGACACTTTTCGATTGTTTATTTCAATGTGTGTATATGGTCGCGACTTTAAAACTTACGATCATCCTTCAGTTATCCTTAATAAGCTGACTTAAAAATTACGTCAAAATAAATTTATTTTACCCCACTACACACTATTTGTATTAAACACCCAAATTTTACCGTCTATGATTTAGTCCCATTCACATAATAAGTAGCAAGCCTGTCAACTGGGCACTTTGGGAATTAAAGACGGGAAAGTAGATAGTTTATATAAAAGGGAAAGGTAGGTAAGAAGGGGAAGGCAATGGAAGGAAAGCCATATTGCTTATACGGATGGGTTGGACAGTGTAAGCAATAGCTCGAGCACAGGTCGCATACCTGTGACCCGAACTGGCTGTTGCCAGGAAGTCCGTGCCATCGAACTGTACAAAACAAAACATCAAGTTTCATTCTTACATATTTCATTTACATCTACCGGTTTTAATTTAATTTTTTTATTTACAGTTAGTATATTTCAATAAAAAACTATTAATATTTATAGTTAGTATCTCTAATTAGTACTTATATATTATTTATTTATTATTACCTAAGCTCCATGTACACTGCATCCCCTCTTTTCATGTGTGTTTCTCTATCCATCCAATGGTTGCCTGAAAGAGATCACATATAAGGTCGCTGCGATAAGGTCGCCAATTGTACATAGCATTAGCTAGTAAGTATTAAGATATAAAGAAAATATTGTAATCTACTGCTCTGTGTATAATAAAGAGTACATCTATCTATCAACTCTGCACTACCTAATTATAATATTTAAAGGAATTTACCTTATTATATTTGTAGATCAGAAGACATTTAGATGGGCCAACTGCAGCTCTTGTATTACTTCAAAAACCACAGCGAGTGTATTCTACAAGGCAAAAAACCACATGTGAAACAGCCCCTGCAGCACCTAAAAGCACCAGACTGTTTTGGGGGCTTGTGGGGGCAACTGTAATTACTGGAGCTGCTGTAGCTTATGCTAAGTAAGGTTTTATTTTCCATATAATCTCATTATAATATTTCCTCTTCTTTTATTTGAGTATCTTAAAAAAAAAACAACTTGTACTCACACAAATACTTGTCCCATATGTTGATTGAACCTGCAACACCCCATGCACACAAAAAAATTAAACATTGGTAATATTTTGTGGCATCTTAAATAATTTTATGTAGGTTACAATGACACCTGTTTATAGAACCACTAGCAGCGCCCCGCAGTTTCACTCGCGTAAGTCCCGATCCTGTGGGAATATCGGGATAAAAAGTAGCCTATGCGTTAATCCTGGTCTCTAGCTATCTACATACCAAGTTTCATCGCAATCGGTTCAGTGGTTTTTGCGTGAAAGAGTAACAAACATCGATCCATCTATCCAAACTTTCACATTTATAATATTAGTGGAACTTAACAAAATGGCTAAATCTTTAAGTACATATAGACATTTACAAATATAATCTCGGCAACCCTTAAAAAAAATACTTCCAAAAATACAACTATTATACTTCCAAAGCTAATAATACAAGTGTTAATAGAATAATCATATTGCCTTCAAATTATGTGTGCATGATGCATTTTCTAATCAATGTCTTAAACATAAGTGCACCATTGTATGGCCGAATTCATGAAAAAAAGTGTTCTAGATAATATAACTTTTATTTACACCATCCTATTATGTATGCTAGCCATCTTAAGCCAGTTTTGTTTTTCTATTTTAAGTGTAAAGCGGTCAATTTAGAACTTAGTACAAGCGTCATGCATTGAAGTTTGTTTACGGTTTTAAAACTTCCACTTGTCTGCAACTGTGCTATTAGCTGATGAGAGATATATGTTTAGACAGTAACATTGTATTTGGTGCTATTATTTCTGTGGCTAATATATGACATGTCAGTGTTGTTGTGGATTAAACTGAACTAAGCCCTAATTGTGTAGTTTCAGTGTATGCAATTATTGATGCTTTTAAAAAAACAGTGTTCTTAATTAGTCTAGATAATTGCTCTGTTGTTAACAGGAGTAGTCCAGATGCACGGAATTGGCTAGAGTCTAATGTCCCTTGGGCTAACGATTTCGTTGCTTTGGTGAGCCAAGAAAATACGACATACTATAAAGCAGCTGTCAACCAGTTCAACAGAAGTACCACTTTGCTCAGCCAGTTCTTGTTTGGAAAGGTTGGTACATGTCCTTTATAAAGAGTTAGACCGAAAGCCTCGTAAAATAGAAATTACTAGCTCTAACAGCACTGCTCACAGAGAATGGAATAGTGCATAACAAAGATACTCACAATAATACAAAATAGAGAGTACTGTGTAATTATACCTTTTTGAATTTATGATACATTTTCTTTTTTTTATGGGATAGGGGGCTAACGAGCGGAGTAGTAGTCACCTGATGGTATGTGACTATCTCCGGCCATGGGCACCTGCAACTCAAGAGTCACAAGTGCGTTGCCGGCCTTCAAGGAAGGGGGAAGAGGAGGGGGAGGGAGAGGACAGCAGATAAAAATAAAAATAAACATAGGTCATATAGTCTAACTATGTAAACTGTGTTTATCTGCACCTTCCAAATAGTGACACAATATTTCAAAAAGGTGCAGTGGTTCTTGAGATTACTTTTCATATACATGAAAAGTCACTAGTTATAATAATTAACTAATAATGAAACATACAATAAACGTATGTATATGACTGTTAGAAACAGTCTCACGACCACTGATATAAAATATAAAAATCACTAACTAACAGTAACTGCCAAGTTGTTCGTACCACTCCTCGCACTCAATTCAATAGTTCTCGTCTTATTTCTACCCTTTTATAATCCCACTATTCGTTAATATTTATCAATCGACCAATAGTATTACGTTACCGGTATAACCAGTCAAAATAATGTCTATAACTTATTTTTATTAAATAGTGAACTGTGGTATCATCTATTATAGTTTGTCCCTAATTTTAATAAAATAAATAAGAGTTTTCAATGTGGCGACAACATGTCGTTTTAATATACCTTTTTAAACGAATGAATGAGATATAAAAAACAGAAATTGTACTTATCAATATCATTCGTGAAACTGCTCAACAAGTTCTTTTAAAATGAAAACTTCACTTTCTTCTAATATCTTCCCTTGTTATGCAAAGAAAGAATAGAATAGAAGAATCTATGGGTAGGATAGGATACCCATAGATTCTTAGCAGCTTATTCATAATTGAATACCAATTATAATGGGATCCCATGGCATTCCAGGGTTCAGAAGCAAGCAATATTTCCGAAGCCCACACTGAAATAAAACAACAGAAAGTATTTAAAATATTATTTTGTTACAGGAAGGTGTTACTCCACTAGAAATTCCGCCAAGAGCTGACCAAGACATCGAGAAAGATGCTGCTGTTACTTATGGTAATAAGGAATATAAATGTAAGTCACATGTTTGTTTTTTTGAGACTTTTTTGGAGACTTAATTACCATTTTTTCTGTTGCTTTGTACATCAAAAATTATATGCATATGCCTTTGTTTTAAAAAAGCTTAATGTAATTGATTACCATGCATTGTGTGTGTAATTTAGTCATCATTCATTCTACTGCACTGCACTATTAAAAGTTATAATTAAAAAAAATATTAAAAAAAGCTTTTATTGTGAATTGTCATGAGAACCAAACGTGTGTGCCAAATTTCAGCACGATAGCTTCAGTGGAAGTGGGTGAAATATTGATTGCAAAATTCCAGAACATACATACACAGGACTTTAAATAAAAGCTTTTAATTAATTTTAAAATTTAAGGTTATCAATTAAATTATCCTTGAAGAATGTTTGAAAATAACAGAATACTCGTATTTTCCAGTTAGAGCATAGTTTATGAATGATCCGTTGTGTTCTAATAATAATAGATTAATATACCATAATTTTGCTAACCGTGCCTTACCGAACAGTACCGCCGCCTACGTTTGAGCCCTTGTACGTTAAAGAAAAAGTGATTGAACCACCTGAAGTCGAAACTGAAGGTAAGTGTACTATTATGCACAAAAGCAGTTGAAATTGTATTTATTTTTTCCGCAATCATCTTATCACACGAATATACCAAGACCAGCGTTTCTCATCACCATCACAATCAACCTCCGACCCTTTCCCAACTAAGTTGTCGTCGGCTGTCACACTAACTATGAAACGGCCGAACTTCGATATTTTACCTGAAGCGACTACCATCAGACCTCTACAACTCAAGTACTAGGCGATATCGAAGTTCTGTAGTTAGGCCAGATTGTCGGATTTTTTTAGGACTCATCACGAATATCACAGATGTTCGTATGGCAACCGAGACCGACGGCTTAACGTGCTCTCCGATGCACGGAGTGGTTTCAATGTGTTGAAGTGGTCACCCATCCTAAGACCGACCTGGCTAGTATTACTTACTCTTGCAATGTGCTAACCTACTCGGCTACCACTTAGCCACGAGCCCTCACTTTATCACCATCACAATATGTGACTAATTAAAAACAATTGGGCTTGGTTTTAGTCGATTTAATTCCTTCATAAACGGTTCTCGTGCTCTCGGCGGAATGGCACTCGGAGGCTCCACATGGAAAATAATCAAGTTCTCATCATTGGTGCAATTAAATCAATTAGCCTATTGCTGCACTGCCGGACATATGCCTTTCACAATATGCGCCATAGCATCCGGTCCTCCACCTTCCGCATCCAGTCCACCCCAGCTACCTTCTTCTGTTGAAGCGCGTCCTACCTTCCGTTTACCGGTGCAATAATTTCCATAAATTGACAATTACTGCGAATTTTTAAGTATAGAGCGGTGGTCTCTATTGTTTCCATTCTGCAGTTCCTTGACCGTTATAACACTCAAAGTAATCTGCTTCACAGCTAGTGCGACGCTTTGCTCACATTAATGAAGATTTTTTAGTCAATCCACGTATAACTCGATAGCAATACTTTTTCTGGATGAAATCTATGTTTTTCTGTACCCCTAATAACGTGTATGGAAAATTAATAGCGTAACAAACAAACATACATTCGCATTTATAAAATTAGTTAGCAATAAAATCACATTGATAAACCCTTAGGTACACATAAGTCACTACTTAAGATTTTGGAAGATGTAAAATGAACTATTTTTTTTCTGGTATCAAATTCAAAGCTAAAACATTTTGAATATTTCAAAATTGATTTATCATCCCACATGCGGCTCATTTCTATCTCAGAAAAAAAAATAGGCAGTCATGTGACTGCCGACAGAAGTGAAAACTTAAACGAAACGACGAACTTAAAACGTCACATTAGCAGGTTGGTGACATTAGTTAATAAGGAGCTGACAGAACTCAATGTTTAGATTAGCGCCTTCTAGTGATCTATAAATGTATTATTAGCGTGACAGTCACGAGTTCAGTGCCTTTTCCCCATAGCAAAAGTGCACCAACGTGCCTAAAGAAGTTTTCACTTCAAAAACTTCGTCAGTGGTAATCATACTCATTAATTCAATCTAACTATTTAATTAAAAGTAAGTTATGTGCCTATTACTCTATTTTGTGAACAAATAAAGCTACTAATTAACTCGATAGTGAACGATGGGCGGATCGAACTAACGTGTTCGCCGGCCGGTGCGCGGCAGCCCATTGTATTTTTAGCACGATTAGTCGAGCCCGCCGCGTACTTGTTTCTTTATGTCTAAAGTACGGAGTGGGCCTGGCTTGCTCACATGTCTATGTTGGTGATGCACGACGATGTATCGAGCACGAGCTCTAAATTAATTTTGCATAGGTACCCGTAATTCTCGTTAGTAAAACAAGAGTCCTTATTGCAATAAGCGTTAGTTTGGCTTTAGGCACCATTCATGTTTTCTATCGGTTTTATTATTATTGTTTAAGTGCTTAGTGCCACCTCCACCATTTCTGGTCTTTTGTAGCGCTTTCTATCGGTTTTTCGAGATGCTAAAATAAGCACGCCAAGTAATCCGCGGTAATGGTTTTTTCTGTCCCGCTTAATGTGAAGAAAGATTTATTTTTACACTTTATATTAGCTTCACTTGTATGTTTGTTTGTAACCGACTCCTTAGGGCGCGATTTTGACCCACTTTAAACGGCCAGATTTCATTCAAATTTTGCACACCTGTCAAAGACCGATGACAATGCAATAATTCGATTAAAATATGAATTTTCTATAAAAGCGTGTTTTTTAGTTTTTTAAACTAATTATTATTTATTTTACAATCGATATCTAGACTAAATACTTAATCCTTTTTATTACAGCAACGCTAGTCAAAACAGAGAAATGTGAACCAACCCCACCTCCCACCATCAAGATAACCAAAGACATGGTGGAGATAGAACACGAAATGCACGAAAATACCAAACTCGCCGTCGATAACTATAAAAATGCGACGAATCACTGTGCCGTTTATAACAGAGCATTGTCCAAGGTATTTGTTATATAAAATCTCACAATTATATTACATCTACATAAATAAATACACTCACGCCGGCTTCCCCAAAGAGGCCCATACAATACCCACACTTTGTCCCACTCATTTTATAGGCGGCAAACCTATAGCCGTCAACCGGGCACTTCTAATTAATTATTATATTTAATTTTTTTAAACAAAGTTTTAATTTTTTATTTTTTTAATCTATCTATTATACCTATATATTTATATATATATATATATAAATATTTTAGTCTATTATTCTTTCATTCAGTGTAAATTTTCGACAGATGTTAGTAGTAAATGGTTGTATATTGTAGGCCCCTGTTTCCTGGTTTATAATAGTCGATGAATATGTTCGATTGAAGTAAATTTATGTCATAATTTTGACTGGCCTGTTGGTCTAGTGGTTAGTGATCCTGACTACGTAGCCAGAGGTCTTGGGTTCGATTCCCACCTAGGACAAATAATTGTGTGATGAGCAATGATCATTTGTTCTGTGTCTACTTAGAAATATACATATTAGTATGTTTATCAGCAGTCTGGTTACTATAGTACAGGCTCTGCCTAGTTTTGGGATCAGACAGCCGTGTATGAGATGTGTGAAGTTATTATTATTATTATTTAAAATTATTATAATTTCCCAATTTTACGAGTTAGGTTTTTATGTTTCTAAAGGTGCGATATATTTATAGGTAAATATAGGTAAGAAGGGAAAGCAATGTAAGAAAAGATATTACTTAATGCCCGGTTCCTATATTCAAGAAACGATTCGTTTTGCTTACGGACGGTAAAATTTTCATTGAAATTTCAACGAAATTTTACCGTCCGTAAGCAAAACGAATCGTTTCTTTAATATAGGAACCGGGTATAAACGGATGGATTGGGGAGTGTAAGCAATAGCTTGAGAGTCTCACGTACGTGACTGTTGCCGGGAAGTAGAAGCCCTCTAACATGTTTTACGCCTATTGCCATAAATACAATGATTAGTTCGATTAATCGAACCCTTCCCAGGGCAACCCTCGGGAACAATATTTTTTTTCTGAAAGAAAGCACCCTATGTTATATTCTGTACCCCTGACAACAGGTGTGCCAAATTTTATGACGATCGGTTGAGTAGTTACGGCGTGTGAGCGTCACAAACAAACTCACTGTCGTAATCGCGCCCAGCGGTTTCATCCCTGTAAGTCCCGATGCCGCAGAATATCGGGATAAAAAGCAGCCTATGTGTTAATCCAGATGTCCAGCTATCTACATACCAAGTTTCGTCGCAATCGGTTTAGTAGTTTTTGCGTGAAAGAGCAACAAACATCCATACATCCTCACAATCTTTAGGATTTAGGATTTACCTGAAGCACTTTTAAAATAATTGTTTAAATACCGATCTTTGCTTGATAATAACCTTTAAATCAGTTTCTATATTACGTACATATGTACATTTAACGCAACCAGACAAACTGATAATTTGCTTAACTTTGGACATAATTATTAATAATGTAATATTTTTTTATAATTTCTCATCAATAGGTAATAGAGTCTGACCTAGACGATTTGGACAAAAAATACTTCTCTTCATTGCAAGGCGCTCAGGCAGAAAGAGACAGCACTTATAAAAAAGCTAAAGAGGCTGGGACTAAAGCGAGGTGCGCTATTGGTATGTACTTTTCTTTTTTATCTTTTTTATGCACATATTTTTCTGAAGTCGAAGTGGGTTTTGCGGCCCGATGGTCCATTGACACATCTTTCTTGGCCTTATGCAATGGTTTCTTTGACAATAACTACACTGTCCATACTACACAAAGTTTAGCATCCCATCCCACTCGTGTTGATGCCTTTAGACAAACTAGCAAAACTCTCTCTAGCTTAACTGTTATGTTAAAGGCATGCTATCAGTACAGTTCAAAATTCAAAATTCAATTCAAAATCATTTATTCAATTAAGACACTAAGTGACATTTATGAACGTTAAATTGAAGCTACTGTTAAAAATCATAGATCGACGCAAATAGACGCCACAGCATGTACTGGATTGTCGAGGTAAATTAGGTGAAAACACCAAAATCTACTGCCTGCTTGTGTCGATCTATAACTTCCAGTTTCCAAAATGCGTAGAGCCTTATGAGAAGAATACTGGCAAAGAAACTCATGGCCACTCTTTTTAAAAGTCAGATCTTCAGGTACAATGGTATTAGTGTTACATAAAAGATAAGCATGATGCAAGCTGTTGCCACCTGAATTACATTTTATTGAAATGCTCCAAAAGCTAACGCACAAACAAAAAATATCACTCAGTGATACCGTTGAAGGTTCGAACCTATTAAACATAGAAATCATTCAAGGTGCACATCAGTTACAAAGTCTACTGTTAAAACTAATTCGTGACTGGATTAAGAGGCTAGAGTTGCAGTTGAACGAACCAAAATAATAGTATAGGCTAAAGCATCGCTGACTAAGCCGACCAGTCACCCCAAGCAGCACCCGTTCACGAGTATGACGCATGGACCAGCCATCGTCTCCTTCGCCATATCAGAGGGAAAGAAACGACCCGCCCCATGACGACGCCGCAAGCAATGACATTTTAGTGAGCATGACGAGCCATAGTCGAGATACTGATAAAAATCACTACTAGTCAAAATTACCATAATAATCGTCACGCATTACTTTCAACTAACAATGGTTTGTTAATAATTTAGTCTAATTATAAGACAAAGAAGTTTGTGTGTATATACCTAAAGACACCTTAAGCCCAAGACTGTTTGTCGGTGTTGTCGGTGTTGACAGTGGAAGTAAGGCTATGGACTACAATAGCCCATTGCAGATTGACAAACTTCTTTAAAAAGGAACTTGGAGTTAGTTAATAATACACCTTTCATAACAAAACAAGATACACATGAAGTTGATCCACAAGTCACTCAGCGAGCTATGGAGAGAGCTATGCTTGGCGTGTCACTGCGGGACAAAATTCGTAACGAAGTGATTCGACACAGAGCTAAGGTAACCGACAAAGCTCAAAGAATTAGCAAAGTAAAGTGGCAGTGGGTTGGCCACATTGCCGGAACCGATAACCGCTGGCGTAGAGGCATTCTGGAGTACCGAACGCGTTGAGGGAAACATAGTGTAGCGTGCCTTGCGGCTAGGTGGAGTAACGATCAGCGTGAAACTGTGGGGAAAATCTTGATGAGAAGAGCTGACGATGGAGCTCAGTGGCGTACATTATGAGAGGCATATGTCCAGCAGTGGACGATGAAAGGGTGATGATGTACAAAACAAAGGATCTATGCCACCACTGCAAACATAAAGTATTAAGATAAGAAGTATATTATTATTATTATTTATAGAAACATTGGACCGCATGATAAAAGCTGGCGTACAAGCTCCCCCAGAAAGCATCGCAGCCACCAAACGGTACCTGATTCAATTCCGCAAAGACCTCGACGAGGTTGAAACCGCTTACAAGAAGGAACTACAGAACACCGTGCTTGCCGAGAGGTATTGGAATAAGGTGAGCCATTTCACATTCCTCTCTAAGTCATAATAACTTACGTTTAAAACCTTCGAATTGTCAAAGGTCTTTCACAAAATATGAACTCCTCTTGGTATTCGGAATAGAATCCTGTGTACATTACTTATATCGGTATTCCTGCATTGATTTTAACTTTTTTTTTCTCATTTGTCTCGCTATGGACACCGGCCTTTTGAACGCCGTTTTCATATATATATGTGACAAAAATAAGACGTAACATAACACGAAATAAAAATTTTTGTCACATATATGTGACAATGGCGTTCAAAAGAATAGGGTCGCGTCAACGTATGACGACGAGACCCTTTGCCATCCTCTCATCATCATAGCTCCATATGCGCCTCTATGTTACACCCTTTGGTGTCCATACTCCTCAAGATCATCTGCTCAAAGGTGATAAACTCACTATCTATATATTTGAATGACAGGTTGAAGAGGCCCGTCGTATGTTTAAAGACGAGCTGCAGGCTTTGTTCCCTGGCATTGATCTCTGCGCCAAGAAACTGGAACTCAAAGGCGATACTGATCTCCTACTGACGTACACGCTGAAACGGGTTAGTAACTACTTACTACATAACTTGATTTATATTAATGTTTACTATTAATCTAAATCAGATTTAATAATAAAAAAAACAGTCAGTCGTAGGACTGCACGTCAGAAGTGAAAACATAACTTCACAATGTATTTGCATATACATACACACACACATCTGTATATATATAATTAGGTTAAAAATAAAAAGTAGGTAATAACATATCTAATCTAATATTAAATATAAGAAACTCGGCTCCGTCTTACGAATTTTCGATCAGGGTCATGTGTCCTGACGCGAGTTTAACATTTTTTACCATTCCCAAAAATTGCACAACGCCACTTAAGAAGTTTTCACTTCAAAATAATTATGTGTATCACTGACACTGTGTATCTTTGACTGTTTAAACTTTCACGTTCCATCTATACTAATATTATGAAGAGGTAAAGTTTGTGAGTTTAGATGTTCAGGGTAATCTCAGGGACAACTGATCCAATTTTGAAAATTGTTGTGGTGCCAACACCACAAGAATTTTTTATCCAAATAGCCCATTTATCGAGGAAGGCTATAGGCTATATAACATCACGCTACGACCAATAGGAGCGGAGCATCAATGAAAAATGTTTTGAAAAACGGGGAAAATTTATAAACGCAGACGAAATTGCGCGGGTCAGCTAGTGATATATAATTATGTATACGTACGGGAATGACCACGTACGCGATCACGTAATATATTAAGTATACATCGTATACATTATTACGTATGTTTATTAAACGTCAAAACAAGTTTATTCAACACTTCTTGTTTAAAATAACGTCTTTGACGTCATAGTTCGCTTATCAAATATTTTTGGAATGAAGTTCCTTATCGCACGTTACACTTCAGATGCTCGGCGGATGGGGCACTAGACGCAGAAAAGTGTTAGTGCAACGAAAAATGCTGACTGCGAGTTGATTTATTTTATTTATGCCATCTGTGGATTCTGTGCGCTACTGTAGTTTGATGGTGGTTCTATACTAATTATCCATATATTAGTTCAGCCAACTTTCACAGGAGGGCGGAATTTTAATTTCGAATTTTTACAATATTTACTATATTTTGATACAATTTATTAATTTACTAACTAATTAATTAATTAATTTGTTAAATACATTAAATATTTTCAAATATAGCATATTTTCATATATAAAGGAATTTCGTTCCACCCGAGTGTCCCAAAGACACCTCACACGTTTATTTTTTTGTGTGTTGTGATAATTATTAAAAAAATAGGTAAACTTGGAAATACAAAAAACCTCTTTATTAAGATCTTCTAGTAACACATCAATTTCTAAATATATTTGACCGACCGACGAGATTAGACCTGTTGGTGTAGTGGTTAGTGGTTTTGACTGCTGAGCCAGAGTTCGTGGGTTCGATTCCCACCCAGGACAAATATTTGTGTGATGAGCACGATCATGCGTTCTGAAAACACAGACAGTGTTTAGTAATATATAAGATATAAGTATATTTATCAGCAGTCTGGTTACCATAGTACAGGCTCTGTCTAGTTTGGGATCAGACGGCCGTATGAGAGGTGTCAAGTTATTATTATTAAGTTTAATATGTTTAACAGAAATTATCTACCCCCTTTTGTATATTTAGTCAATATTGTACAACGATTCCTTTTCAGGTACAATTCCTGCAGAATGAAATCGCTAAGTTGCAGACAGTCCGAGAGCTGCAGATAAATAGAGCTATTGAATGTAAGTTCTTCATAGCTCAAATAATTGCTGAGTGTCCAAATACATATATGTACCTGAATCCCCGGAGATGTAGGCAGGGGCTATTAAATATCTACATTTCATCAACTATAATTTGCCCCCACTCCCCTATAATATGGGGAAAACTTAAAGTATATTGAAAGGGGAAGGTAGTTAAGAAGGGAATGCAATGGGAGAAAGTTAATGTCGTTGCTTCTGATGGATTCGGAAGTGTGAGCAATAGCTCGAGCAGATTATACCTCGAACTCGAACTGGGTGTTACCAGGAAGTCCGAGCTCTCTTATACCCGGTTCCTTTAACCAAGAAACGATTCGTTATGCTTACAGACGGTAAAATTTCGTTGAATTTTCAAAGAGAATTTAACAATCCGTAAGCAAAACGAATCGTTTCTTGTTTATAAGAACCGGGTATTAACAAAGTTCACCTTGTGATTTTTTAAATTAAAACTTCTTTAATCTTCAATAGGATTTAGCCTGCGAGAGAATAAGATAGAATACAAGTATACAGCACTAAAAAGAGACAAACATATTCATACATAGGATTTAGCCTGCGAGAGAATGAGATAAAATACAAATATATAGTATTTCCTATAATATTCGTATGCTAGCACGTGTCTTTGCGCCTGCGTACTACGAAGCCTTCAGAAAATGCGTCATAGTCAACGTGGTGTATTATTTTTGTGCGTTTGCGTATTAAAATTGGTTAATTAATTTAGAAGTTTTTTTAAAACAAGCTTTTATTACTTGTTAATAAAAATAACTAAAAAGTTAAAAATAATAAAAGCGTGTTACATTTTGACGCCAAGATAAATAAAGATGTAACGCGGTTTTATCGTTATTTTTAACTTTTTAGTTATTTTTATTAACAAATAATAAAAGATTGTTTTAATTTTTTTTTATTTCTTATGTTTATGTCAACCATCTCGGATATAAGTTATCATCAAGTTTGACTTTTCTATTTAGCAGTGTGGCATCAATGTTATTGATTGATTTTAGGTCACGACGAAAAAGCTATTATTGAAGCCAAAGTCGAAGAAATGGTACAGTCTGATAAGCTGGTGAAGGAAAAAGAATATCTGAAAAAGGTATGTATATTTTCAAACTTTTAATTTATCCCACTTGAATCGATTTTCTGTTCAATTTTCTTAATTTTTCGTTCCGTAAGAACCTTCTACAAAGTATTAGAAAACATAAAAAAATTAATGAAAGTCGTTCTCAAGTTATTGCGTAGGGAAATAAGGATTATGTTTTATATGTGTTGAATCCTCTCAGGTACGGAATTAGACAATGTGGGTACGGGCGATAAGAAAACTCCCCTTTGATATTTAACCACTGATGAAACACGCAAAGAAACACTGTACAGTTCCTAGTGTTGACTCGGCGGTGGCCAAACGTAAAGTGAACTCGTCTGACCGCACGCCAATCCCCCTCCGCTTAGACTCCGCGTAACGCCGATAGATGGCGCTTGTGTTCCTTTCCGGTGAATTTATTATAGAGGGCACTCTAAGCATCCGTACTAATGACTGACGATGCGACATATGTATAGATTAGATGACTAGAAAGAGGTCGTCCATTAATCACGTAATGTTTTTTAGCAACTTTTAACTTCCCCCCCTCCCTCCCTCCCCCTGGTGATCCGCGTCGGGTGAAAGGTGCGTCCAGGAATTCAGTATTCAGTGAAATTTGTTTTAGCCATCGAAAGCCATCAAAATTTAATTATAAAAAATTGTATTATATTTATAATAATTATTTTTATAATTAAACTATTATAAATATTCGCCAAAATTATAATTTATTACAAACTTTAAAAGTTCATAGTTCTGTGTTAGTGCTGCGTCATCAATCCTGTCACAGCGTCCTATAAGGTATATATATACGATAAAATTATCGTATCTTGTGCATTTTGTTACACCGCGTGCACCGATGAATATCGTCGCCGTCGCGGCACCAAGTAAAAGTCGCGGCGCTGAGTCAACGTCGCTGCGCCCCGTAATCGTCGCGGCGTCATCCATCGTCGCGGCTCCAAATCGCCGTCGTAGCGCTGATTCAACGTAGCGGCGCCCTGTAGACTTCACGGCGTCAGCTCATCGTCGGGGCGTTATGTAGCCGTCGCGGCACCATGTAAAGGTCGCGGCGCTGAGTGATCGTCGCCGCGCCCAGTAATCGACGCGTCGTCAGTCATAGTCGCGGCTCCAAATCGCCGTCGCAGCGCTGAGTCAACGCTGCTGCGCCCTGTAAACTTCGCTGCGTCAGCTCATCGTCGATGCGCTATGTGGCCGTCGCGGCTCCAAGTAAAAGTCGCGGCGCTGAGCCAACGTCGCTGCGCCCCGTAATGGTCGCGGCGCCAGCCATCGTCGCGGCTCCAAATCGCCGTCGTAGCGCTGATTCAACGTAGCGGCGCCGTGTAGACTTCGCGGCTTCAGCTCATCGTCCAGGTGTTATGTAGACGTCGCGGCACCATGTAAACGTCGCGGCGCGGAGTGAACGTCGCTGCGGCCAGTAATCGACGCGTCGTCTGCTATCGTCGCCGCTCCAAATCGCCGTCGCAGCGCAGAGTCAACGCTGCGGCGCCCTGTAAACTTCGCGGCGTCAGCTCATCGTCGATGCGCTATGTATCCGTCGCGGCACCAAGTAAAAGTCGCGGCGCTGAGTCAACGTCGCTGCGCCCCGTAATCGTCGCGGGGTCAGCCATCGTCGCGGCTCCAAATCGCCGTCGTATCGCTGATTCAACGTAGCGGCGCCCTGTAGACTTCGCGGCGTCAGCTCATCGTCGAGGCGTTATGTAGCCGTCGCGGCACCATGTAAACGTCGCAGCACTGAGTCAATGTCGCTGCGCCAAGTAATTGTCGCGGCGTCAGTAATAGTCGCGGCGGCATTAATCGTCGCGGATCCAAATCGCCGTCGCAGCGCTGAGTCAACGTAGCGGCGCCCTGTAAATGTCGCGGCGTCAGCTCATTGTCGAGGCGCTAAGTCGCCGTCGCGGCCCTGAGTCAACGTCGCTGCGCCCCGTAATCTTCGCGGCGTCAGTTATCGTCGCGGCACCAAGTAGCCGTCGCAGCGCTAAGTCAAAGTAACGGCGCCCTGAAAACTTCGCGGTCTGTAACCTGTCTGTAAAATCAATGCCGCGGCGCCGCGTTATCGTCGCGAAGTCAATTCCATGCCTCGGCGCCCTTTATTCGTCGCGGCGTGAATTCCTCGTCAAATCACCTACGCGGCGACAAATAACCATCGCGATGAATTGACGTCGCGACTTTTACTGGGCGCCGCGACTTTGAGCCAGCACCGCGACGGTCTCTTGGCACAGCGAAAGGGATTTAGAGCCGCGACGTTTAAATGGCGCCTCGATGTTGTCTCAACCGCTACGGTTTAGCACCGCGACGTCGTATAAACGCCGCGACGTTCGCTCTGCGAGGCCACTGTTTCTAGACGCCCCGACGGCGACTTAGAACCGCGACGAAGCTATGACGCCGCGATGTTTACAGGGCACCGTGACTTTGACTCAGCGCGCGACGGTTACTTGGCGCCGCGACGAAGAATTGACGCCGCGATTGTACTACAGTAAACACTGTTAATTTTTTTTTTTAATTTAATTGAAAAAAGCTTCAGAGAGACTAAACGAGCACGAGGCATCTCAAATGCAGAAAGAGTGTATGATTGAGTGGAAAACTCGAGTACAACAAATTAAATCATGCCAGGTATTGATCCAGAGCGTTGTACACATATACATTGAGCGAGTAATTCAAACAGAGAAAGAAAAATGGAGACAGATCCTGCGTATTGTTATGGATTCTGTACTGTATCCATCGACAAACTGTCGTTTTTTTCGTGGGGGCCACGAAGCCCCTAGCGAGCTCACCACTCAATGTCCTCAGCCTGGTCAAGGAAACTTCTGGAATTAAGTTTACCTGCTCTCCAAACATAATTCAACCCTTAAGTTTCAATTAGAAAACTTAAAGAAGGAACAAGTATCATATTTACCAAAGACAATACAGAATTAAATTATTGATATAATGCCAAAAACAGTTAAAATAGCATTCTAAACATAAACTTAGTAGTAATATTAAGTTTATGATTCTAAACGACATCAAAGAAGCTAAGCACTACACAATATTGTTCAACTGCACTCCAAATGTGTCGCATACAGAACAAATAAGGTCATTCACTATGTAAAAGAAAGTTTAATTGATTTCATAAAAGTTGCTGGTAAGACAGGAAAGTACATTTGTCAAAAGATTGTGGAAAAATTGACATTTGATGATTTAGAAATTAGACAATGCAGTGACCAATCTTATGATAATGGGTCCAATTTGGCTGGCACCTTTAACGGAGTGCAAGCCAGGATTGCAGAAGGAATTTGAAATTTATTCTGAACTTAACGATTTAGGAAAATATTCTCCGTGAAATCAATCGAGTTAATATTGAAATTCAAAAGGAAGATATAATCCTTGCGGCGTTCCGTCTCTTTAATGGATGACTTGATGAAAACATTGCAAAAAAATTAGATAAAAATTCAATTGAGTATTGGATAAAAGAGGTTAAAGAAGTTGCAGGAAAAATTGACGTTGAGCTTATTCTACCAAATAAACGAATTTCGAGGTGCAAAAAACAATTTGATGAGATGTGTGATAGCGAACTACCAACACTTCAACCTGTTCAACTCTTTTCTAAGGCAACAACGATGATATTTGATAGAATCTTTTCAGAAATTAAAAAGAGACTTGACAGTGCTACCACATTGAATTAGACTTTTGTATTTCTCAATGGTACTGAAATCTTAAATATGTCAACTGAAGAACTGCAGAAGCATGGAGGAGATCTGGGACGAAAGTACGAGCGAGATTTAAGCACAGTTGAATTCTGCTTAGAACTATATGTTTTTAAGGAACAAGCTCCACTTTTATTTGGAGATATAAAAATTGCTAGCGCTTTCAATCTCTTGCAACAAATCTATAAGCATTATTTGCAGGATGCTTTTCCTAATATTTGTATTGCTCTGCGAATATACTGTACGCTTCCTACTACATTCGAACGAAGTTTTAGAAACTAAAACTTATTAAAAAATTATCTACGATCGTCGATGAGCGAGGAACGTTTATAGGATCTCGCAATATTGGCAGTAGAAAATCAAACTGCTTATTATTATAGAGATCAATTATGCCAAAGTCATAGATTTGTTTGCAGAACAAAAGGCCCGAAAAGTAAAATTGTGATTTTAATGTGCCATACAATAATTATTTTTAATCTAACGTTTTATTTCAGACCCAATCCTGTCCTATCTTTTTTTAAATATTAGAAAAAAAATATGTATGCATGTATTTTTAGAAAAAAATGTAGGCGGGTAAGTAAAGGCGGCATTTTTCAGTTTTTGCCGCGCCTCGAAAAAATTTAAGATCCGAGGCTGCCACTAATTGGGATTACTAATGTATGAGCAAAAACTTGTTCCAAAATATCACATCGCAAATTTTCATTTGGCAAAAAAACATTTGTCAATTAATTAATTAGCAAATTCTTTTTTGGCAAGTAATTGATTAACAATCTCGAAGCAGTTCGTTTTTGGCGCTTCGCCAGGCGCTGCCGCGGCACGCTCACTTCCCTCGTTCGGCTCGCGCTGTTGGGGTCGCAGTTCTAAGCTAACCTAACCTACTTCTCTGGCAGTAGTTTGATGCCAAATGATAATTGAACCAAGTAAATAAAATGCGAAATGAAAATTTGCTAAATATTCATTTGGTAAATGAAACTAGGGCGATAAGTTTTTTGGGAAGTAAAATATGACCAAAAATATTTTGCCCAAAGGGCAGTTCACCCACTAATTGGGTTGTAAGGCAATTTTGCAAATAATAACCTATATAGTGATAAACATAAGCCAATTTTAATTAATTCAATCATTAGGATTATACGAATACTGTTTAAAGTTTTTTTTTTACTTTATTTGCAGAATTTAGAAGTTCAGGCCGCAGCAAATCGACACCTCAAGGAAGAACTTAAGAAGCAGTTCCAGCTCCAACAAGATATGTTGCAGGACAGACTCAATAAAAAAGAGCAAGCGGTATTGAAATATTACATGTCTACATGATCTGTGGTGTGACTAAAATGGACAAGGTGTAGAATAAATACGTTAGGGGCAACAGACCATCGTGGTATGGACGTGTGATGCGCAGGGATGAGTGAAATGTGCTGAAAAGAGTTTTATGTATGGAAGTTGACAAAGTATTGCTTGAAAGAGGATATGGCTTGAAAGGCAGTCGTAGCACATAATACAAAATAGTACAGGTACAGAAGTGTCACTACGTCAAATCATTTAAATAAATAGCGACTCTTGTTGCGGCACAATAAAGTCGCAACTCGAGTCGTACAGCGCTAATTACCTACAGTTATATTCACCTAAAAGTTGCCTCTCTTTCTATCGCGTAACTCTTATCTGTTCTGACTACGTAGCGACATCGGGTTGTTCTTTAACAAAAACTGAATATTTAATTACCCGTAAGTTATGTCCCTATTACTCTATTTTTGTCAAAAAATAAACTTAGGCTAAGTCCTAATAACTGGATAATCTAGATAAGGACGAATGACGTGACGTGACGTGAGTTAGCATTGAACTAACGTGTGGCCCCGCCGGCGCGTGACAGCCCACCGATTGTTAGTACGATTAGTCGAGCCCGCCGTATACAAAGAGTTTATTTCTGAACATTTTTTTAAAGATATTTAGTAGCTTTAAAATTAATACTAAAAAACATTCATGTTACAGATAATGGGAAACTTCAACCGTGCAGTTTCGGAGCAAGTCGAGAAGGAGCGTGTTGAGTTCAAGAAGGAGTTGGCGGCTATGGCGGGCAAACTGCAAGCCATTGAACAGACTTTGAAGCGTTAGTACGCACTTATATAACCAGGGAATAAATAAGAAGTGTGGTTTCTGTTATACTCATAACAAGGGTTTGGAAAAACGAGATTGCTCGATTACATTTCAGAATTATTGTTTTGTATTATACACCGTGCTATTTAAGTCGTACTTACAGTACGTTCTCAGATCAAGATAAATATGATTTTTACAGCATTTAAAAAAAAATATCAAGCCTGGCGTTTTCTTCAAAATCTACTTTTCACATTGCTACAAACGCGATATGTAGGCACTTTGCGGTGTGTGTGTGTACGATCGCCTGATCTCTAAGGTAGATGCCCCTACTGTATCAGAATAGCTTTAAAATGACTCCAATTTTCCCTTCAAACTTTATCGGACTTAAGATCGTCTGAATTACACTTTATTAACACAACGTAATAAGATAAGTAGTAATTAATAATGATTACTGGCTCATAAATAATTATTAAAAAAAAACCGTCTTCAACAAAAAATACTATTCCATAAAAGACTCATATATGGTTTTCTCATGGATGCTGTTGTCAGAACTGGACCAAATTGAAATGGGACCACACGGGAAGTTTCAAATAAAAAAAGAATCCACGAAATCGGTTCACCCAGTCGAAAGTTCTGAGGTAACAAACATTAAAAAAAACAGTCGAATTGAGAACCTCCTCCTTTTTTGAAGTCGGTTAAAATACCTTAAAAAGCACTTCAGGCGTATTTAAAAAATTGGAATCAACTTTCTTATGTACAACAATTTGATAATCAAATCACTTACCACTATTTTCACATTACTTTTATCCTAAAAACTAACGGTATTGAAGCAGTTTCTCAAAGTGTTAGCCGTCCGCTTCAAAACACAATATTGCACGTTTAAACAATATTAATTTAAATATCGTAATGTATTGGTGTCTCTTCACTTCGTCAAAGGCACGCCAGATTTTCTAGGGGCAATGGTATAAAACTGCACCATGTCTAATAACTCCACGTTTGAGTACGAAGACATTTTACTTATTTACACGCGGAAGGCACACACGCACTACGGTCAGCGTCCTACGTGTTTCGCAATAAATGGCATACTGACCTACTTACATAGGCGAAATTTTGAGTAACAAAAGAAATGCGGGGTGCGGGGTTACCGGCGGGTGGGGGGGGGGGGAGAGGCGATAAGCTCGCGCCTCACGGCGTTCAACGAATCTAAATTTTTGTGTAGGTATGTGAATGAATTACTTACTTTGTTTAAATACACACCGCATATAGATTAATATTATTTTTAGGCAATGCTATGTTGCAGTCATATTTGAAACGAAATCGCAAATATTAAAATGCCTATTTTAATAATTTTTTTGGGATTTTTTTTTATTTTGTTTATGAGGAAATTATTCTATATTATGGTCTGAGAACGTACTTTAAGTAAAAATAGTGATTTAAATTACACACTGGTGCAGATTCTATTGTACACTCGACTAAACTAAAACCTTACTTAATTTCTTCACATGAAATCAACCTTGTCTTCTTCGTAACAAGGTCTATTTATTACTGGCATCTATTTCTCAGCGCCACTAAATTTCACTAAAACTTGTCAACATATACTCAACTTTATTTCCACGCAGCGAGAGTCCCCATTTATTCAAATGCCGTATAATGGCCGTATAAAAACTTGTTTAAAACGAACTAAGATGACGTTATTTTAATCGACACCTAAGTTCGAAGTAGTTCGAAGACGCATACTAAAAACAGCAAAAGAGATGGCATTCAACGGATAGCGGTTCTCGCTACGTGGTATTAAAGTTTATTTAAGCGTGTCAGACTTTAGTCGACAAATAAATTGCTTATTTCGATAGCGACGTATGTTATCTACTTGTTTAAATTTGAAATAAGACCTTGTTTCGAAATGTTACAAGGTTTACGTCTTATATGAAGAAAATTTAGTCAATTTAAATTTAGAGAGTGAAGTAACAGAATTGGCACCAGTGTATTTAAAAAAAAAAAGTTTTAAGTCCTTACATAGTTCACTGGATTATTTTAAAATATATTTATATTACGTGACATAAATATTGAAGCTCCTTTCTAGATAATATTCACGTAGTGTAGCCTAATTCTTCAATTGAGTTTAGGGTCGTAAAATTGCTTATTTAGTAAGTAATCGCCTCAATTGCAACTAAAATGTTGCCTAGCAATAGGTGCACTTAATGTAATTTCGGAAACACCCCGCTGTTTAGGCTTTCATTGTTACCGGCATGGGAAAA